>OY755083.1:7044807-8316835 GCA_963576655.1 Gastrophysa polygoni | reverse complement strand
AGAGAAAAAGCAACTTTGTTTCGTCCTGACTTTTTGACTCATCCTGTATACTTAATTTTTCATTAGCTTAATGGATTTTGAAAAACCCTACAACTTTTGTATCTTAACATTTTTCGCTAGCTATCTTACTTTAGGAAATAATCGACCGTTTCCATACATATCAGCGACCCTGTATATACTAGAAATAGACAATTACTCACTAGTCCTAGTTACACGAATATTTGGGAAAACAATTCTCCAATCACCAGAATGTGTTACTCTCACAACAAATATTTATATGTATATATTCTCCATGGCATTCAATTCTTTTAAAATAACTGAAAAACATATCTTCGATTCATAACATGTTGAAATGAATACAACATATTTCATTCCTGTACCTCTTAGATTACCGAAATATCTTTTATTACTGTCATTATTATTAAATGACAATGCATTCATGACATTAAAAAGGCGCATCAAAAACCAACTGGTGCATATTGAAAAAATTTTACGAAGAAAAGTGTTTTAATTGTGTTGAGAACGGGAGGAGATTCGGTCCCGAAACGTCCACTAAGTAGAAGTTTTATTCTTATTAAATATATTTGTATTCCCAAATTTTTCAAAAACAAGGTGTCACTGACAAATAGAGAATTTCTCTTTTAGGTATCTAAAGGTTTGATTTCAAGCGCAGTGACATTTTGGGGCAGATCACAAAATCTGTCCTTACTACAAATATATTGAAATAATCTTTGATAACTTCTACTCAAGGTGGATATAGGATGGTGAAATAACTCTTCAATTGTTTCTTTCCAAAACATGTAGACCTGTCAAACAACCTCACTAAGGCCGCACCACTTGAGTATAGATGGCGATACGATCGTCGATCCGGTGAAGTCAAATCCGCTTTTACTGATAATGACGGATACCTGACAGTGATGGATAGCTAACAGTTCAGTTTCTACATTTATGTTGAATTTCAAATCCACATCGTGTTTCCAGCATTTCCAAGATAACCTTCGAGATCGGCATAGGTGACGCCACCTAGTTTCGATCTTGGGAAGCCTTAGTAAGATATTGAAATCCGACAAAATCAAGTAGGCGAAGGTCTACAACTTTTTCTAGTGGCTGGGTATAGGGAGTTGAGACACCAGTCTTTATTTACATCATGCTTCTACTTTATTTTTTAGAAACGAGGAGAGAAAATCCCACAAAAATGAAATATGAATGTACCAACTCCTCGAAAAACTTACAGCCACTATTTAATACCGTTGATTGATATATTGTATATATCAATCAACGATAATAGTTTACTAAGGTTTCCCAAGATCAAAACTAGATAGCGTCACCTCTGCTGATCTCTATGGTTATCTTGGAAATTCTATAAATAAATCAAGAATTTGAAATTCAACATGAATGCAAAAATTGAAACGTAAGCTTTCCATCACTGTCAGATATCCGTCATTATCGGTAAAAGCGGATTTGAATTTACAGGATCGAGGAACGAGTTGCCATCTACACTCAAGCGGTTCGGCCTTAGTAAGGTTTGACAGGTCTACACATATTTCGGAAAGAAGAGTTGATTCACCATCCTATATCCACCTTGGTTTCAAGTAATTTTGACTTTGACTAAAAACTTGACATTCCAGTCCATGATGATGATGACAAGGATGACAATCATCTGATATATTTCATTCATTTGTGGCATATAATAATTTTTAGATTACTGATTATACATATATTGTATTTTTTTATTTTATTTTCAAGGAATTTATGTGATCTGTGATAAACCGAAAGTAATCACTGCTGAAATTAAACAATTATTTTGATATTGTACTTCGACCTTTGGTACAGTTTCACCATCTTCGTTTCATACTAGTTTTCTTGGCCAAAGAAGAAAATGTTAACCAACTGTTCCAAGAAAGTTGTACCTCAGGTGAATACTATATGTATTATTCCTTCCTCATCAGCAAAGACTAATGCCATAGATTCATCAGTATGTGAAGGTTATAGGTTTCTAAAAACTTTAATTTTCAGTTGAGAAGGTTTCAAAGTACTCTGGTTATAGCTGAGCACAATAATGAAGTTTTATCATCTCAAACACGAAGTGCTATCACAGCTGCTAAACAACTTGGTGGAGATATATCTGTGCTAGTAGCAGGAACAAAATGTGGACCTGTAAGTCACTTAGTGAAATTTTCTTTATAGTAAGTATAACAAACTCATTTTCAGGCATCAGAAGCATTAGCTAAATCTGCAGGTTTATCAAAAGTTTTAGTTGCTGAGAATGAAGTATTCAAGGGCTTCACTGCAGAAAGTTTAACCAACCTTATACTGAAGGCACAGAAACAATTTAACTATACCCACATTATTGCGGGTGCTTCTGCTTTTGGCAAAGCTCTACTTCCAAGAGTTGCTGCCAAGCTGGATGTATCCCCAGTTTCTGACATTATTGCCATCAAGTCTCCTGATACTTTTGTTAGAAGTATCTATGCAGGAAATGCTATACAAACTCTGACAGCAAAAGACCCAATCAAAGTACTCACTGTAAGAGGCACCAATTTTGAACCTGATCAGCTAGCTCTGAAGTTGTCTCTGCTGATGAATGTGCAACAGATCTGACTGTCTTTGTGTCCCAGGAACTCAGCAAGTCAGACAGGCCGGAATTGGCTGGTGCCAAAGTTGTTGTTAGTGGAGGTGAAGATCATTCATGGTTACTAGCAGTTATGTCTAAACCACATTTATTATAGGTAGAGGATTGAAGTCTGGTGAGAATTTCAAACTCTTGTATGATCTAGCTGACAAGTTGAATGCTGCTGTTGGGGCTTCACGTGCTGCTGTAGATGCTGGTTATGTCCCCAATGATCTTCAAGTTGGTCAAACTGGTAAAATTGTTGCACCTGTGAGTACATAATATTAGCCAATACAAGGTGGCCATAAGAACCGGAACACCCCTATAAATTTGACATTTTTCAAAATGAAATTTTGATTTTTCTGTTCATTTCACACATGGTTATTTCTGAAGTGAAAAAAAGAGCTTATCATTTTCCTGTAACTAGAACCTAGTGAGTTATGTTTTGTGCTGTGATACCTAACAGGAACTCAATAAATCAATTATCAAATTATCAATAGATTTTTCAAGAAATGATCTTTAAAATATATTAAATTAGATTTTGCAACATCTCAAATGTCAATGATATTTATGGATGTAACAGAGTTCACAGCTGTATATTGTATTACCTATGCTGAAATTGTTTCACAAAACTCTTTCATGTTAAAATAAGTATACTTCGAAATAGTTCAATATTGATTTAGAACACAAAAAGGTCCTGATACAAAAATGAAATGATCACCTTGGGAGTGAATTACTTTATCCATGATTTCGAAAATCTCTTCAAATTGAAATAACATATCAAAAAGATTATTCTGAATCTACATTCAATCAGCCATCCAATACTATGAAAACAAATTCGAGAAAGGTAAATTGTTGGGTCTAACTGATAATATTAAAGTTTTTGAAATAATTTGTTTCTGAAGATTCCAAATGATTGAATATTAATTCCCTAATTTTATATACTGGGTCATTCAGAAAAATATTTCAAATCAATCAATTACATTTATTAACTATTATTTATTACCATAGATTTTCATTGAATTTAGAGTTCAAAGTGAAAATAATATTTACAGGACCTATATATCGCAGTGGGAATTTCTGGGGCAATCCAGCACTTAGCTGGCATGAAAGACAGCAAAACTATTGTGGCAATCAACAAGGACCCTGAGGCCCCCATTTTTCAGGTAGCAGACTATGGGATAGTAGCTGATTTGTTCAAGGTGGTGCCTGAATTAACACAGAAATTGTGAGGAAAAATACTTTCCAACTTTCTAGGTGGACAACCTATTTGTTTGTAATTAAATATTTTATACAATTTCTCGAAGGAATTTTTTCTCAAAATACCAAGAAAATAATAGAAGCTGAAATGTGGGTCATGCGAAACATGTACTTATTGGTCATTGGTTAAACTTTTGAACATTGCTTTCACGAATATCAAATGAACTAGAGACGTGAAAAAGGAAAAATATACATAATCATTATTCACCTGATATGAAAAATGGCAAACAGCCTAAACTTATTTTTAATATTTATTTTGAGATGATTGATTTGACAAAAAATTTCCTTCAAACTCTGTTGCAAAATTAGATATTCATGTACCAAGTGCTTTATAGTTATGATAATGCCAGGAGGGTGACTGATCCAACCCGAATAAATATCACACGATAGGCGTTCTAATAACGCTCATGGTGCATAGAAGATTAAATTTTTCACTAAAAGCTGTATCCAATTTCTATTATCAATAAGTTAATACAGTGCTTATCAGGGATTATACTGAAAGCATGACAAACTACAAATGCATTTTTTGGAATGGAACACCCTCTTTTTCATTATTTTTTCCAAAATCTGTGATCTTTTGTGATCACAAAAATAAATACAGAATATTATTTGTTACCATTTCCTTTAAATTACAATTTCTTGTGCACATAACTGGTAGGTAACTGGTGGTCACTACGGTCATTCTCGAATCCTTCTTGACATTTTATGACTCAGTATCATCAAATACATTATGAAACTGATTGTCCGTTTGATGAACCGAATACCTATTTTAATATGAAAATTAGTATATATATATATATATATATATATATATATATATATATATATATATATATATATATATATACTAATCTTGACATAAGCCATATTTTTTTCAATTTGAATATTATTCCTACAACTTTTTTCTGACTTGATATGAAAAAGTTTATTCAAGTGAAAGCATTCTTCCTATGTCCTTGTCCAAATTTTATCCTTGATTAGATATTCAGATGGTAGACTGCTCTGGTCAACATTTTGTTTTGCCCGAGCGTGTATGTGTGTTCCTGTCATTTATCGTGACCATAATCCTATCATCGCATATGTAACTGAAGACAGTTCATTGCCCAAGCTTTTTGTCCAGTCATCTATGTTGTTTGGTAATTTAAGCAGGGTGTCTTTGAAGACTTTGGAGAAATGACCCTCTGGAAACAACATTTCCTTGAAGTAAATTCATTTCTATACCTAATTGCTTCGTATAGCCACTATATATAGGCACTATCGGAATGGAATATTTCGATAATTCGTGGGATGTTTGAAAATTTTGTAGGAACACTGAGAAGATGCAAAAAAAATCGTCATTCCGTTTTAATTGAAATCAAAATTTGATAGACCTTTTCTAGTTTTATTTTATTCTCGCATTCATGACCTAACTTCCAATCCTGCCCCTGCTTGGTTATATCCAAGGTGAAATCTGATGTTTCTCTTGATTTTCAAGATAATTGACAAAATTCAACAATGTGATTTGAAATGTTTCAATTTTTTATCAAACAGTAGTCATCACAGTATGTAACACCTCAGTGTATGTGATCTGAAATGGTATGACATATTTTTTATACATAATGATCTTTTCAGTGTACCAGAAAATTTTCTAATGAATATTTGAGAAATTCTATACTTAGATGTGTTTTACTATCAGTCGTTCTCAGTATAAACTTGAATTTGCAGAGTATATAGATATTTTCATAGATGGAAAGGGTGAGAAAAACAAATACTCAAACCATGTATTGAACTTTTGTATTGTTATTATTAATTATGTTTAAACTTAGGCGATAAACTCATATGGTATAGGAGCCAACTGAACAGCAGGCACTTTTCCACTAACAATATGAGCAGGTCTAGGCTGAGCAGGCTGTCTCTTCAGCATAACATGAACTCCCTTTTCTTTTGCCTCCTTACGCAACTTCTCATTGGACTTCACTCTTTGCAAGAAATCCTCTCTGCACTTGGAATGAGTAACATGCTCAATGCGGATGTTGATCCTCTTAGGGATGATCTTTCCTCGTACCCTCTTGTTCACGATGACTCCCAAAGCATGCGCCGTTACATTGAAAACGCGGCCGGTCTTTCCGTGATAGACTTTGTGGGGCATCCCCTTCTGTACGGCTCCGTTACCTTTCACGTCTACAATATCCCCAACTTTGTAGACTTTCATGTACGTGGAAAGTGGGATGACTCCACGCTTCTTGAATTTGCGGGAGAACAAGTCTCTGGTACCACGGCGGTAACCCTTTGAATTGGTCATTCTGCTTGATTAGAGCTGAAAACAATTTGAATCATTAGTTGAGGTTAAGTTTACCACATGGTAGGAAATAGATGTTTGTGAGTGTTAGTAATCGAACCGATACTAACATTCAATTAGTGGACGGAAAATAAAACAGATGAGAATTATTGTGCGGTTGAAAAACTATTCAAATAGTAAAAATAATGAAAATTCTATTACTCACCTACTTAGCGTTCAACGCAAAATTACAAAAGAACTGAAAACCAAGCAGCGTCAAATGTCAAAAAAAGTCACAGAGATGTAGTTTCCATTTTGTTTCCAGGGTCCTTAAATTCAACAGTGTTGCGCCGTATTGGACCTTACGAATTCCTAAAATTTCCTTCTGCTGACGTTTACAAGAGTGCGAACAGGATAGCCAACCCAACATTTTAATTCTCAAAAAAAAAATTTCAAATATTCGATGAGAAAATAGAGGATCTGCTGTGATTCGCAATAAACCACGATGACTATAAAATTGCAGGCGATTAAAAAAGCAAATGTTTTGAGCAGTGTCACTCTTTTCACCCTCGCTGCTCAATACCACTTCTCAAATAAAGATCGTTCATGGCTCAAGGCTCAACCCCTCAACATATGAACAGAAACCCTGATAGGCAGGAATAATATCACAAGTGAATCGAATCAAATTTATTCATCACCGAAGAAGATACAAAAATGATATAAAGTACAGACATTGTTTAAACGTACCTATAAGAGAAACATACAGAGTATACAATACACAAGAGTAGAGATACAGATAGTAGGGATACAAAATAGTTTAAAAAATGTAAAATTATATAGTTTGAAATATTCAAAGGAAAGACACAATTTCATCACAGATTCATCAGATAAAATGCGCCTTATTCTCTGAAAGTATATCTACAAATGTTATTTTTGGAGCAATTGGAATTTTTTGAATTGTAAGATGTACCAAAAAGACTCGTGAAATGGTTGAAACATTTGATATCTTGATGAATATGACAGTTTTGACCAATAGTCAATCTTGAGAAAGGTTGATGAAGATATTCGCGTGTTCTGGTGTTATGTTCGTGAATAGAATTGTTTGTCAGCATATCAACTCCTTGTCGTTTAATATTCATTGTGATGTGTATCATGTAGAGGGAGGGAACTGTAAGGATTTGCAGCTGGGAATCTGATAATACTCATTTGCATTTTCAATATTTTGTTGAGGTGTGTTGAATTGCCCCAAAATATCAAATTATATCCTAGTAGAGACTGCAAAAGTCCATGAGTATGCTAGTTTCAACGTCTCCAAAGATACTGTATGTCTTAGTTGCCTCATTATATAGTAGGTGGTACTCAGTTTTCGAGCAAGTACATCAATATGTTCTTCCCATGTATCTTATGATCTATAATAACTCCCAAAAAATTCAAGCTATTCACTTGTTCAATAGATTTATCATTGATTTTTACCAGATAACTGCAATCATTTCTCATGTTTCTTGTTGTGAATGTTGTGGGAAAAGTTCAGCTTCAAATTCAGATAAAATATGTAGACAAGAAAAAAACCTTGAATTCCAACAAAAAAATACGAAATTTACGATCATATTGGAATATTGAGTTTATTCATTCATTCCTCACGTCGCCATAGACGACCGTTTGTTGGTTACCTCCTCGAAGAGACAAGTTGATGAAACGCTCAAGAAAGTTAAGCCCAATTTATCAGTAAATATATGGGTTACATGTGAGGTGGACAACCACCTCAGTTACATGCTATGAGATGGCTTTGAGGCGTTATATATATATATATATATATATAAATATATATATATATATATAAATATGACTTCAATAGTCAAGTATTTTTGCGAGGCATTTAGCGTCTCATGACTACGTCACGTGACTGGTGCACAGATTCGCTGGAAGTAGCCATCCATCTTCTCTACAGATTATCTATCTACGGTAATCTTTGTCTGTAGTCATTGGTCAGTACCTCAGCAGAACTAAAACGCAAGGTTTTTGTTCTGTGGTTGATAATTTGGTAAGTAAGTAAGTAAGTAAAGTAAGTGTAAGTAAGTTTATTATTAATATAGGTATCCTAATATACAATATATAAAAATAAATGTTACAATATAAATGTTACATCTTAACAATAATAACATTGAAGTAAATTATTCTCTAAGCAAGAATATGCAATGATATTGGAAAAAAAGAAAATAAATGAAAATTATATTATTTTACATATCTTATAGTCCTAAACAAATGAAATGGTGTAAATATGGTAAATAAACATTAAACTGGTTTAAATATATTTTGATTTCAGGTAATCTATAAGTAATTTTTTGAAATTATAGAACTGCTACTTGTAATGTCTTTTGGAAGCTTGTTATATTCTATGAGACCACGGTGAAATAGTGAATTCATTGATCTTGTGTAATTTGTTCTTGTCACATAAAAATTCATGTTACCTCTTGTAGGGTAATCATGAATTTCATTTTGATAAATGATAAATTGATTGAAGTAGGTTGGTAGTTTTCCTGATATTATTTTGAAAATGAAAATCATAGAATAATAAAACACTCTGTCCTTAACTGATAGCCAATCAAGAACCTGCAGCATATATATTATGGGAGTGTATCTGTTACATTTCAACAATATTCTCATTCCTCTATTTTGCAGTTTCTGCAATGATGAGATACAGTTTGAATTGAGAAGAAATAATAAGGAAGGACAGTAATCAAAGTGAGGTTTGATTATCGTATTATAAACCGTTAAGGAGGTTTGAAATGACATATATCTGCTGATTCGTGTGAAAAAAAATATTTTTTTTGCAATTTTTTTGTTAATATATTGAAAGTGTTTTTTTAGGTTTAGTGTGTTGTCTATCATAAATCCAAGATATTTAAATTCTTCTACCAATTCAATTGTTTCACCATAGATTTCAATTTTTATCAAGTTTTTATCCAACAAATTGTTTTTATGCTGAGAGTGGTTATAATCATTGATTTTGTTTTCTTTATGTTGAGTTTCAGTTTATTAATTGTGAGGAATTCTGAGATTTTGCCAAGTGTTCTATTCATTTTTTGGATAGCATTTGGTAGATCAACATCTCTTGCTGTTAGTAGGGTGTCATCAGCGAAAAGATTAATAAATTCACATTCCTGAATATAATTGATATCATTCAAGTATAAAATGAACAACAGTGGTCCCAGTACACTCCCTTGCGGAACACCGGTATTGATGACTTTATTAGTTGAAAATGAATTATTTATTTTGGTACATTGCGACCTATTTTCCAAATAGCTTTTGAACCAGCTGTAAGGACCATCGGTTAATCCATAATATTGAAGTTTCAAGAGTAAAATAGAAATATCTATGGTTTCAAAGGCTCTCTTGAAATCCAGGAATACTGCTACTACATATTTGTTTGAATCAATATCTATTTTCCATTTTGACAATGTTACTTGTAGGGCAGTTTCACAGGAATAACTAGATCGGAAACCAGATTGATATTCCATTAGGAGTTTATTTTCATTAATATAGTCTAAAAGCTGACTGTAAACGGTTAGTTCAAGTACTTTTTCCAAGCATGGTAATGTATTAATTGGTCGAAAATTAATAGCTTCACAATTATTTGCAATTTTGGGTACTGGGACAACTGTGCTATTCTTGAGTTGTTGCGGGAAAACTCCGGTTTCCAGAGAGATATTGACAACTGTCATTATTGGTTCACATTCAGTCAGGTGTCATGTCAGATGTCTTTCTGTCTCACCACCTCCCACCCTTAGATGAGGAACCTGTACCTCACCCCCTTATCAGCACCACAGATATAACAACTGTCAGTTGACTTTGTGTGTAATTTTTATCTATGGTTTATTCAATTGGATTCAATTCTCTGCAGAGTCGGAACGTTTGATATATTTTGTTCTAAAAGTGATAATAGGATCATTCGAAGCAAGAGACATAATAACAATCATTTTGTCCTGAGATACAATACTCAGTAGTATCAACATGGACCGAAGCAAATTCAGGATGATGGAAGATGAAATGAACAGGTATTTATTATTATGGTTATGTTGTATTATTCAATTCATTCTGGCATCTATTGCAATTGGTGATTTAACTGTTCTGAACTAGTCTGATGCTAGCAATATCCTCATTAATAACTCATTACTTGTTCTTTCAGGTTTGAGGCTGAAATATCAAGGCAGCCGATGATGAATGGGTATTCGGCAGCTTATATCCCGGGATTTGGTTCCATACCTCCTCCACCAACGCCTCCAATGCTTGTCCCACATCAGATCTCCCGATCTGCCAAAAAGTATGACCAGTATTCCTCAGTGCACACTATTTCTCAGCCTGCAGTGGTGACTGCTAAGCCTGCCCTGTACGCGCCTCCTAAAGTCACCATGCCAACACCTTCCACTGCTCATCAGCAGTCTGTGGATTTCACTGCTCTACAGTCAGAAGTGGAGAAGAAGCTTAAGAAACTGAAGAATGAGAAGGTCAGTGCTGAACTTGCTATTTCACAAGGAAAAGCCAGTAGTGCCCTGCAGTCTTTTGGTCCTGATGACTACAAAAGGCGTGGATCAAAGAACCGTAAGCTGATGAGAGTAGCAGGAGGTCAAACATGGGAAGACAACTCTCTGTCGGATTGGCAGGAAGATGACTTCAGAATTTTTTGTGGAGATTTGGGGAATGATGTGACTGATGAACTTTTGACTAGGACTTTCAATAAATATCCTTCCTTCCAGAAGGCTAAAGTTATCAGAGAAAAGAGGACAAATAAGAGTAAAGGATATGGGTTTGTCAGCTTCAAGGATCCTGCTGATTTCACCAAAGCCATGAAGGAAGTGAATGGTATGTTGAACAGATTGAGTAATAATAGACAGATTACATATTGAAAAGAAGGAATGTAAATTAATAAAACAGAGGGGAGGAAACATACAGTTTCATAATTTTTGTTTGCATATTGAATTTTTACCACTTTCATTAAATTATTGTTACATCAATTCTTCTCATGTATAATGAACTTTATTTATTTTCAGTTCATTTCATCTCTACACTTTTCTATTTGACAATCATATTGACACTAATTTATTCAAATATTCAAAAACAGAGAGAAAAATATTCTTCTCTTGATATCATTTATTATTTGCCATCATTCATAGAAGAAACATTTGGGACGACACTACAATCAATATGCTTTCATAGATCAATAATAAATTCCTGTCATAACTAGGCATCATTTCTTTTTTTTTTCGAAGATATTCAGCTGCTTTTTATTTATGGAAATCTGACTGGGCTCTTTTCAAGTCTTTTTTCTATATTGTTGATTTATTTAACTGTAACTTTGCTCAAGTTGTCTTTATCATAAGATTTTTTATACAGAATATTGTCAGGACTGTTTTTTGCCTTCTTCCAGATTCATGATCTCTGGAGTTTACACGGGAGAATTATTTGATCCTATAGAGGTCTTCACTTTTTCAGCAGTTTTTATAAATATTCCTCTCAATTGAAGAGTGTGCATTGGCACAAATTGTAATTGAAAAATTCCTCTCAGAATACCTAGAGTTGGCACATCTTGAAATTTTGTATTTTGGAAATAAATCTACTCCTTCTTTGAATACTCACCAATTTATAGAGTGCCACAGTCCTAGGTGTTGTGTCACTATTTTACAATGTATAGTCAAGCGACAGTTGGGAAATTTTGTTAGTGAAATATTGACACAATACAAAATATGGCACATTTTAGTAGTGATCAATATGATTAGTTAGATGCACTTGGAATTGTGACATTTTCCTACATAAAGGCTGTGATTTAGACGAACGAGAAAGTGACTCATGCACCATCTATCAGTTGATCATTGAAGCATTCATGTGACGAATTTCCAGTTGAAAATTGAACCATTTTTCATTCATTTCATGGAAGTTTTTCCCGCTGAAAATTTTTGATTCGATTTTTCCTTTTTAACTAATAACTTTTCATATCTACTGTAGTGTCTGAGGTCCCAAGGGTAGTGGGTCTCCTATCTCTCATAGCTTAGCCGTTATTTTTCGAGGACACACCTGTACAGTTCAATATAACAATCTCTGTGCCATCATAGCCTTGAATGTTTTTTTTCATTCCATTCCATTGAGAATGTCATATCAACAACATCAATTTAGGAGGATTTCATTACATTATTGTCTGAATATTTCTTCATTTCACGCCATTTTCGTACCAAAACGTGCTTCATTTTTTGTTTATTGCAGGTCGATATGTGGGAAGTAGGCCCATAAAACTGAGGAAGAGCTCATGGAAAAACAGGTGCATAGATGTGGTGAAGAAAAAAGAGAAGGAAAAGGCAGCACTTCTGAATCTCCTGACAGCTAACTCAAATAAATAATAAACAGTGAGACTTGTACATAACAAAGATTTATTTATAATTTCAATCATCAAGGTGTATTTTCAATTTATTCATTGATGTGAAGTACATACCTGAGTGAATTTTAGGTTGAACACTGGAATATAAAGCTATCACTTCATGGAAATAATTTGATTGATGCGAAATGTAATGAAGACATGATATATAGATATATATTTTTTGTACCTGTTCAAAATCATATTTCCTAATTTATTGTAAGATATAGAATAGAATCAAAACTTCAAATCATTGATAGGTATAAAACAAGGTATGAAATTATGTAGCTTTATGATTGAAAATTCCATTTGAAGAATATAGTTTATTCAACACATATTTATGTGAAATTATTGTTCACTGGCTGAAGGACCTTTGTCAATGAACTTTTGGTAATTTTCAATTAATAAGGTTTTTCATTACGTCATTTTAAATTCTAAGACCATCCTTCAAAACCTCACGAAATTTTTCCTGAAACTAATGGCTGCATACATCCATCCATTTCAAAATTATATAGAATATATATTTATTCCACAAATTTCCTATTTTGAACATGTCATAGAAAAAAAGCGAATTAAAATTTTAAGAAAACAATACATCAGTTGAACATAATGGAATCATCAGTCGTGTGTAAGCGAGTCTTTGTATAGGCTCATTTTTGTAGGAATTTCCATAATTAATTGAAATCGGGACTTTGCTCAACCTTACCTAACCTTTTATGGGGCACAATTTAATGTCCATTCCGGGTCTCATGGTCGTGAATATTTAAATGTGCTGTCAATGAAAGTATGTATGTTATGCCTAACATGTATGATATTCTAAATTTTGAAAACTTGCCATATCTTCAGATTTGAATTCACGTTCATTGACTGAGCATACATAACTAGATTTTTTTACCCATTCCATCCTTTATTATATTCCAACACCGGTTAGGGTTTATCATCAGAAATTCAACGAGACCGGGGTGTTATCTCCAAAGCTACAGATACAGCAAAATTTAAGAAATCTGCTGCTGAACTTTTGTAACTCGACTTACTAAAACCATACTAATACAGAAAGATAAATTTTATCTGTTCTATGTAATATGATAAGTATGATTCACAATTTTCTCATATATTTCTGAAATTACAGGTAACACAGATATGGGTCGGTAGTTGCTACATGTATCTTTCACTCCCTCTTTATACAGAGGAACAACTCTAGCGACAATCTAGATTGATCTTAATGTCTTTGCTCAATAATGGAACTTCAATATACAATAATGATATAATTTTTCCACGAGTACGAATTTCATGATGAAAGAAAAACAATCATTATTTGTTAGTATCTCAGTTCTGGAAGTCGTATGATGGATATTGGTTCTCTCAGATGATTTCGTACCTCAGAATTCTCAGCCTCGAGAATAACAGCCATTATTTTTCGCTCACTAAGAGTATGTTTCATATTATTCCACTGTTTGCAGACTAACCATCCTCATAGTAAGAGAATGTTATCTGTTTTGATAGAAACGCACAGAGTCGGTCAACAATTTGTAGGTTAGGAATATGTTATAGCAGGAAAAATAAAACAATTTGCATAATTTCATCGACTCATTTCGTGTTCGTCTAAAGATATCTTCATGTAGAACCCATCGGTGTGCATTTTAACAGTGAAACGTTCTCCGGCTTGCACTTTGATTGGCTCTTTGACGAAGAAGCAGACCTTCTTGTAGTGCGTGCTGTGTTTCGTGGAAAACACGATGTCCTGGTAGAGATGCTCGTCGTACCATACGTACAGGGCGTTCACCAAACCCTCTCGAGTAACGATTATTTCTGAGAATTGTATTCCGTCGTTCAGTGGGAATTGTATCGGCTCGGAATGTTCGGTGTACTTCAATGTCTCCAAATTGGGGTGTTCATAACCCTAAAATATTTAATCAGTGTTGAATACTGACTCAACATCTCATACATTCAACTTGCTCTTTTGATTAGTTCATTCTCCACTCAATGGATTTTTTTTCACGGATCGGTTTATAAATACAGGATGTCCAAATAGTGCCGCGTCAACTGCTCAATGAGAGAGCTATATATGCGATATATCGAAATAGAAAAGCCTTGTAGGTATATTTCAAAATAATTTTTCGTTCATACAGGGTACTCGCAAAGGAAGTGCTACACCAATCCTACATTTCTCCAATTGGGACAACCTGTATTTAATGATACTTCCAAAGAGACATTTTCATGCTGATCACAACGATATACCACAGTAATGGTCTATTTTTCGTGAAATGTGCGATAAATCGTTTTTCTTAAATGAAACACCTTGTATATTTTTACGGCGATTCATGTCATATTTGATAAGCTTTCATCTAATGCTAACTTATAATACCTTGAAATCAGATGGAACAAGTAACAGCGTTTTGAGCTTCAACTTGATGTTAATGCTAGGAATTCAATATTACCAACTAATGAGTAATACAACAATAACGTATACGATTTGTTTGCTGTTATAGTTATAGATGAAGTATGGTATCTAACTCACACATGATGGATATTACACTGTAACCCTGAATATATCCTTCAATTCCATATGATGAACAATGTAACAAAGTAACAGCGTTTTGAGCTTCAACTTGATGTTAATGCTAGGAATTCAATATTACCAACTAATGAGTAATACAACAATAACGTATACGATTTGTTTGCTGTTATAGTTATAGATGAAGTATGGTATCTAACTCACACATGATGGATATTACACTGTAACCCTGAATATATCCTTCAATTCCATATGATGAACAATGTAACAAAGTAACAGCGTTTTGAGCTTCAACTTGATGTTAATGCTAGGAATTCAATATTACCAACTATTGAGTAATACAACCAAAACGTATACGATTTGTTTGTTGTTATAGTTATAGATGAAGTATGGTATCTAACTCACACATGATGGATATTACACTGTAACCCTGAATATATCCTTCAATTCCATTTGATGAACAAAGATATTTAGAGGTAGAAGAGGAAGTGACAGAGCGAAGTAGATCAAGTATATTACCGAATATTCGTTCATGAATTCCGCAATCCTGAAATCTAGTACATTCTCCGGCTGCACCACATTGCAAATCTGGATGTAGCTGGAGTACACCAATTGTACCTGGACAAAGACTTCCTGCGGGATCATCACTGCCATTTCATCAGGCTTACTTATCATCAAACCACTAAAAATGAAATGAGAAATAATGACAATGCTTAATACTACTTTGAAATTTATTCTGGATCTAGCTGAAATGTAATTCTTGTGGCTATGTTTTCATTTATTTCTATTATACAGGGTGTTACAGAACTATGGGAACAAACTTCCAGGGGTTATTCAGTGCAACAGTCGAAAACATTTGGGTCACTACGGCCCTAAGAAGCGTTAAAATTTAGAAAGACGATGAATTGCCATAATAGGATTTAATGCATTTAATTTTTGCCTTTTGTACATGATATCATCACAACAATTGTTTGAAATGTCAATGTCAATGGAGCAGTTTCTTGGCCTCCTAGGTCACCCGATTTAACGTTGCTAGATTTTTTTTTCTGTGGGGATATGTAAAGTTTTTGGTCTACGAAACTCCAAAAGAAACAGAGCAAGACCTAATTGGTGAATCACAGCAGCATTTGAAATCATTCAAAAGGCGGATCGCGGATCAAGTCCGCCGAAATCATGTGCGACGTTTAAATCGCTGTATTCAGGTTGAAGGAAGACATTTTGGACAATTTTTGTGATGATATCATGTACAAAAGGCAAAAATTAAATGCATTGAATCCTATTCAGGCAATTCATCGTCTTTCTAAATTTTAACGCGTCTTAGGGCCGTAGTGACACTTTTCCGGGCATGGATCCCACTACTCAAATGTTTTCGACTGTTGCACTGAATAATCCCTAGAAGGTTGATCCCATAGTTCTGTAACACCCTGTAGTAATTCCTTATCCTCTTATTCTCTATTCTTCAGTAGATTTAGATTTGAGTTGGAATGCTCTTTATAAAAGTGAATGAAGAAGAGGAGACGGAAGATGAAGCAGATGTATTTCTCATACTTGTTCAGTCAATGGGAATAACAATTCAAGAGTCGGTTAATTCATCTAAGTTCTATGAACAGACAGATTGACATTATTATCATTATTGACATTATTGTCTGATTTTAAAAATCTTATGAGCAAATGAGATAACTATTCAAGTACTATTAGATGGCATGAACAATTTATTTTTTCGACTCCAACGACAGCGACTGTAATTGTTTTCGCCAAATAGTCCAGACAATTCTGGTATACCTAGAATTATTGGAACTATTGGATTTCATATGTGCAATAAAATGACATCACCAAAAAGAAAAAAATATTTGACATTTTCTTCAAGAATGGTGAGAAGTGAAACCGAGTTGCAACAAAACGCACCCAATCTCTTAATCAACTATAGAGCCTTGAACTGTCAGTGTGACATATTTTCAAATAGATCATGATATTCATTATTCTTGATAAAACTGAACATGAATAATAATAGAGCAATCAAAATTTAACACGCTTACGCTTTCCGAATGAACAGAGAAGTTTCTGATCATCTGGTGCCTAGTTTTCAAGTGAATATAATTCGAGAGTTTCATGCGATGAATATATCAAATGAAATCCAAATTATTATTCCCCAAAAACACATCACTAACTTGCTTTCCGGCAATCCATCGCGCCCGACGATCTCATGAAAAAAAACATAGGGCTGCATGATGGGCTTCACCAGTAACCTTGGCTGCATGATGAACTTATTCTGTGGTACGTCATTAAGGTCGAGGACGCGAGAGAAGAAGGCTTTGTCTCCATCGTTCTTGATCGCATGGATGACAGTGTGGCCCCGTTTCGCGAGAAGCAGGCCAAGCAGGGGCGCCACATTGTAATCCAACACCTGCAACATGGCGATTATGAGAGAAGTTGCTTTGATACTCTTTTCGTTTTATATTTTCTCTCATTGGTACCCTATTATGCTCATTTAAAGTACGCCCCAGATTTCAAAAACGCGCATGTTTTAAAGTAGTTACAACGGCAACATCAACCGACCCGGCTATCATACCATGTGCCATCGGAACATAACCCAACAATGTACAGAAGACTGTTGCAGTCACTGATGGTGTTTTGTTGCCGTTTGCAAAAACGCTAATGGCATTTCCGCTATTTTGGCATTTGAGTTATGAAACCCCAGAATATGGCGACATTTTTGCAGATTTCTCTTCACATAGTTGATGTTTTGAGATTGTGATCATGTAGTTTGATCATTAATTGAGGAGTAACCTAAATTGCTACTTCTGAATCAATGTTTTTATTGCACTGATTGTGCTATTATCGATAATTCTGATTTTGTTGTGATTTTTGTGTCGCCATCTAACAGAGTAGCTGCACCAGTGTTCCTTACATCGTTATCTTACGTCAACGTAACGTCAAATGAAATATTTCTAAAGTTTCATCAAATATTTAACAATCAAAGTGTACCAATACTATTTTTGACTATTTTTTTTTGAGGAGATCGCGAACGGTTTCGAAACGGGGGATTAAACACTCATGTTATTACGTACCACTGAACTGGTCTTCATGAGCTCTATCAGAAAATGTATCAAAATGTAGTTTCATTTAGAAAAAAGGTATGTTTGGTGTGCTATGGTTCATCCTATATAGTAGATAATATATGAAAAATGAAGTTGAAAGAACTGTGAACACCTTCATTTGACAATTTTTTGAACCTCCTAGATAGGGAAACTAAATAGTGGGAAACCCTCTAGAAGTGTTTCAAAATAGAGCGAGATTCAAATACGAACGGGAGAGAAACTGTGGAACTCACCAACATTCCAGGGTCCTCAAATTTCTCGGCCAACCGAAAGATGCTCTCCACCAAAATCTCGTCGTTGAGGAACGACACCACATCCTTGGACACCTTGAACGTCTCCAAGTCGCCAAACTCGCTGTGTTCCGACATCGTCACGTTCAATCGGCTGTTCTGTAGATACACGTACACGGTGAGCACGTCTCCTTCAGCCACTACGACCGGCCGGTCCAGGTGTACCACGGCCTGCTCCCAGCAGGGGGCTCTCTTTGGATTTCGCGGATCGTTGGTGATGCTCACGGTCTCTGTCAGGCTCAAATGGAACCATAACGCCAACGCGTGGACAAAACCTGGTTTCGTGCACTTCAGGTGAACCCTGTAACGGATTGTTTCTCAGTTTTTATATTCGCGAAAATCACGAACAGATGCCGCTAAGTGAAACTACAGTGAAAGGTACAGTGTCACTCAATATATGGGCCAGTCTGATTATTACGTTTGCAGAATATCCAAAATAGTTTTTCACGTTTCGCTCATGGAATTCGAAAACATGACCACATAGCTCACAAAATAAAAGATTCAGGGTGGCTGAGCCTTGAGAATTACCGCTCAGCTTCAGCAGCCTAACTATTTGTTGATGGAACTACAAACATTATTAGATCATATTCCTACGGCGCTATTTGAGAGGTCTTTTTCTTACTACTGAACTACCTGAAGAATCTTCTCCAAAGCACGATGTGAACTAAGGAACCATTGAACAGACAAATTGATAAGTATTTGATTTCATCTCTTAGATTCTACAATGTATGAATGTACAATGTATGAACAATGTATGTATGTCGCATTTCCTATCTTTGTATTGTATATAGTATTTTCCACATTTCTTTTTTTATTTAATCAAATCGATCGATCACTATGTGCTATAAATTATATTAAAATAGTTTCACCCTACCCTGTTAAGTTGAATAACAGCTTAGGCTGAATTTCGACCTTCATCAAAGTTATGCCGCCATATTTAGGTAAACGGCAGATTCAGTTGCTGATGGGTATTATTTTTTTTCCAAATTCTTGGTGGATCATTTCCATTATATTTTGATTTTCGAACGATAACAAGATTCACGGACTACAAATATCATAATGATATGATTTTCGAAAGACAGTAAGATTCGCGGAATACAACAACATCCTTGATGCTTACAGTTTTATTTCAATTCATTTATTGAAAGTTCGTAAATGTAGACAGGAAAAATCAATGTAATGTAGGACTTATCTCACAAAGCCTTTCAAGCTATTATAATACGATAGTCCAAAAAAATCAATGAAAACTAAAGAAAAAATATTCATACATGCAACATAAAATTCCGACTTTCGAGGGTTACTATTCTCGAGTTTCCTGACATGCGGTTTATTACACACTTTTCTTGATGTATAAGCAAAGATTATAAGCATATATAAGATTTCTCTGATGCATAAGCAAATAAGCATCCCACTTGGAATGAAAGCAAAGCACTTGCGGCTGATTGATAGAAATTCTTATTGAGCGAAAAAGCATTGCTCTCAACCGATCGACCGGTGCCTCCAGCGATTACGAACAATAAAGTGCATACGGAAGACTGGATGACGGTTCAGTTATGAAATCGGTTCCTGATGTATATTGATTGATAATCGCAGTTTACTTTTACTTTTTAGACAGTATATATAATTACACACAGGTCTTATATGTATGTGTTTGGTGACTCGGTTTTGTTATTCAAGAACTCACTAACTGTTTGACTGTTTTTATACTTTTAGTTTTAAGTGCAATTTCCCGTTCAATACAATTGACAGATATAGTGATATTTCCGAAGGAGGGATAATTTTGGTGAATGATGGTGTGTAATTTTTAACTTTTTCAATCTCTGCCTACCCCATAGACTTATCATCCTGATAATAAGTCTATGGCCTACCCTAACGTTGTAGCATTGCACGCCACTGGTACACTAGTTATAAATTTTCATCCCATAATAATTCCAATGTATTTTGACAATTTTAAAAACAAGCTGTCACTGACTATCATCAAGGAATTTCTCTCTTAATGTATTATTCTCTTAATTAATGTATTATTAGGGTTGTTAGCCATCTATTATTAAACATATACATCATAGATATTCATTAAAAAATATATGTTCACGACCATTTATAAAATGATAATTATTATTATAAAAAATAAGTGCATGACTAAATCCAGTGTGGAAAAAAATTTGTCTGACTTCAAAATGAATTGTCAATTTTCCATTTGTTTCAATCAGGATATTGAATAATTATCTCAACAAAAATAGGAAATTTTGTGATCTATTCTCAACAGTTTCCGCTTGGTAAAACTGAATCTGGTTCTGGTACAAGATCTATTTATTACAATGGAATAATAATTCACAATTGCTAGCCAACAAAACTTAACACTACTTATTTTATTCATCAGAAATTTATATTTCAACTAACAATAAAAGTACTTATATCATTATAATTATAATTTTCACATCATCTTTGTTTATCCAGGCAAGATATAGGCAAAAACCCAGAAAATCGTTTTTTGGTCATACTGGCACTGAGTAGGACACTGTATTTCATTCCACATTTGGATACACATTGAAATTACAAATTCAGCCGTATTATTTTCCATATGCACGATAGGTGTGACAGAGAAACAAACAAATATCAAACAAACAAAAAAAGTCAAAACATTTCCATCATACCCTGCCCATATAGGACCTGAAACTATACCTCTATATATTAGTATTATTTTTTAATAATACCTTCAAACCAACTCTCTAACTGAACATGGAATATTATACAAAGTATTGAAATTTGTGGAATGTTGCAAGCACCCTGAAAATGAATTTCTTTATTCTATAAGGAATAAGAAATCCTTTGTGAAAATATTTTTTGTCTCTCTTCAAAAATAAATAAGGTATGGTGGGTTTATATTACTTCTTTAGGTACATGAAAAAAATTATACTGATTATGGTATATACCTTGTCTTGCGTCCATCTACTACCTGCACAATTTGAGAGGGGTCATAGAAATTAATGGTATAAACCTCTCCAGTTTCTGTTAAGTAAGAGACATCCTCAATGTTTGACAGATCTTCGGCTTCATAGGGATCAGAATCACTTTCAGTTATCACTAGGTTTTGCAAATTGAGGAGTTCTATAGATCTGGGAAGGGCAATTCTATGTTTGGCATGTAGTTTGTCACTACTTATACCTAGAAAGTAAGTAAATATTCAGTATATTGTATACTTATGGTATCATACAGGAAATTTTTGCAATTCAGTAAAGTTGTCAAAGATGAAGAAATGGTAGAATGTACCTGTTACAAAAAGTTTTGCTCCACAGGGAATGATTCTATAGCCCTCTAAAGTTCTTAAGACAGTTGAGGCATGGGCTATAGTCTCAATAGCTTGTTCCCCAAACAAAGCAACGTCAAAAACTTCAGTTACAATCAAATTACATTCACATACAGGTTCTGGAATAAATCAAAATTCCAAATCAATCAAAAGCCAGGACTGTAAATAAAGTTTTTACTAACCAGTTAAATCAGCAGAATTACTCTGCACAACATAAACATCAGACATATCATTTGCATTCATTATATCCACACACATTTGAGCAAGTACTTTATTTTCTTCTACAGCAGTGACTTTGGTTCCAGGATTTTTGGCTGCACATAAACTCAATAACCCAGTACCTGCTCCAATGTCCAATACATGGTTATAGCCTCAAATGAAATAGAAAGTTTAGTCAGCATCATTGTGGAATAATACTAGATTTCAATAATTTCCTGGGATTTCTTATAACATGCAATAGTTTGTTGGCAATGAGTTGATAGGAAATTGTAATAAATGCCAGACTAGGCCAAGTATGGATCTTGGGGGTCCTATTCAATAATTCACCTTTGTTCACTTGTATGGATATAGCTTCTTGATAGGCTAAGTTTCTTCTCTTATCATTGAGCATTCGGAAATGCCAACGTGGAATTTGATGCCATTTCACATGCATTAAATTGGTTTCAGCTGGTAGAAAGTTCTTGTTGACATTCACAGCTCTCTGTAGGTATCGTCTAGCAATATCAATCTCCTCATTTCTGAAACAGAACAGATAGATTACAAGATGAACAAGGTACTATTGCTGCATGGACTAACTTGAACATATATACTCCCAAGTTACAAAGTATGGTGACATTATCAGGAAAGAAGTTCAATGCTTGGATATAGCATTTCAGTAGTTCCTCAATATTATATGTTTCTTCCAAGATAGTTCCCATCTGACAAACCACCTTTGTGAATGTACTTTGTATCTCTGCTGAGGACTCTGATGGGTCCTCAAGAGAGTCGAAATAAAGTACAAAGCTCTCGAATGCCGTAGCATAATTTTCATCCTGATAAGCTCTTTTAGCATTCGTCAAAAAAACTTGGCTGTTGTCTTTCTTACCATGTGCCACACAAGGAACTCGACAAGCCATCGTCAATTTTAAACTATAAAATATATCACTCCTTACTTCATCAGTCCTTCTGGAAATGCGTCTATTTATTCGTAAAGTGAACAGAAACTACAAAAATATGAAATCTTATTTACAAATATTGTTAATATAACGATAATCCTTCATCGTGGACAATATTTCAGGTTCATTAGATATAAAAAACGATTCAAAACCATTGATAGCAGAATGTCAAAACCAGCTGTTAGATGAAGTTTGGCCAACATAAAAATTTATGAATCGGTAGATTTAATGGTGAAAAAATCGGGAGATAGTAAATAAGGGTGGAAATTTTGCAAAAGGAATTAATTGAATGCAGATACAAAAAATGAAAATAGTACATCATGAAAGTCATATACGTTCTGAAAAGGAAAACTTCACAATCGCATTTATATTCAATCCCATATAAAAAAATAAATAATGTAACGGAAAGAAAATATTCTTCGAATAGTACCGAAAAACTTTTGCCGTTTGTTCAATTAGGTGGTATGTTTTTGAGTTTGGAAAATACATCATCCTGAAACACATGATAAAAATTGAGAAATGATATCTGGAAAAAGTGCCAATTTGGCAAACGAGGTTAAAAAAAAGAAGATGTAGAGTTCAACCCATGGTATCTTCTGATTATAAATTACAGTTAAATTTCAAAATCTTGTATACCAATCGCGAATTATCTGAACTCTAAGCAAAGAGTCTGTGATCTAATAAGCTTGTTAAGGCTGGTATTCATCATATATATGATTATTAATACATAAATGGTATATATACGAGATATCTATATTATGTAGTATATGTACTATTTGTACTATTGGTAAAAATTTCTATTGAAATTTTCCTTAACACCATGGCTGAAATAAATGACGAGTTGATAGAAGAACAAAAAGATATTGGAAACAGCTTGATCGAAGCATATAGAAATTTCGGATTCTCCCTTCAGGCAGTTCACAACAGATGTGAACGTTTGATTCAGTCCGTGGGAAGCGAAGGTATTTAAACAAGGTGAAATTAATATTGATGATGGTTTACAAATCCTTTCTTATAGATTTTTCGATCCATGATTTTCCAAATCAATTGGAGAAAAACTTGGTCTGTACCAAAGACAAGATCAACAAAATCAGATCATCTGTGGATAAAATCAAGGAGAAAATGGTAATTCACTTTTCACCACTTCATTTAATCAACTGAAACTTCTCATGCACGAATAGATACCCTCTGATATTTTGCATATAAGAATAAATATTTTTTTTCATTTACATATATCATGTGTTGCTGCACACTCAAAAATTAGCTTATTGTTCACATTCTCTGGTGAGTTGATGTCTGCATTCTATGGTGGATGAATTGCAACATTCTCTGGTAAATTGCTCTGATGCTGACAGTTGTTGATATTTTGACTTCAATCATAAACTCTTGTTCGACATTTTATGAATATGAGTGCATGAATAAGTTGAACAAAAGGATTGATAGTAGCAATATCCTTACAGACAATGATAGAAATGCATAGTGTATCAGTGGGCATTATAAGCCGGCATTAAAGCTTATAACGCCCTAGCTCATCATGAGTGTGTTATAGTAACTGTATCAAAGGTATTACAATCAAGTAAATATACAAGTGGGAAAAAACTGCATATGTTCTTGCTAGCTTTTGGTGAACTCAGGACAGCCTATTGTTGTCTAGAACTTTGACGATTATGGCTGACTCTTTGATGTTGATGAATGATATCAATGCACAGAAAAAAAACACAATTAATTTACATATAAGAAGTTTTTATCAACTTACCGAGCCACTGATAGCAATCAACTCAAATTATATCATGGAAATTTACCTGAAATGTTAGCTGATTGTTAAATTTATAGGTCCAACTGGTCAAGGCAAATTTTCTACAAGGCTAATTTTGCATCCTCATTATTGCGATTTTCCAAGTGAAGAGGATCATAAATCAATATCAAGAAAGGACCCAGATAGTATCTGAAAAATTATCAGCTTTGGGGAAGACAAAGAATGCATAATCTCAAAAAATCGTTCCTAATACTTTGGAGACATTCACAAATGAATGCTCATAAGTCAGCAACTTGACTAGTTAGGAATATGATACACACATATATGATTAGCGAATTTCATCAGCATTCATAATCAGTATTCATATAAAGGGAGTTTAGTTTGAAAAAATCGACTTCCAGTCACTTTTTCAAGTCAACAAAATATTAATACTTTTTCACCACCCTGTATTGAAGCAATATTGATTTGAATCATAAACCAAATTTCAGTGTCCCAATACTTCAGTGTTGAAAAATATCAGCAGTTTTTGGAAGTGCTGTATTCCGCAGAAAAAATGAAGAATATTCATTATCGCCAAAACTGTCAGAGGTAGGTATAGGAAAATATCAGGTAGATATCAAGAATTCAATGGGGATTCCGAAAATGATATCACATACAGGGTGTTCCATGTGGAATATCAAAGTTGTTACCACTTTCTAGTTGAAGCGGCAACACTGCATTGTCGAAAATAATTTGAATACAAATAGAGCAGAAGCGGCATAGAGAATCTTCAATGTGAGCATATATATTTAACTACAAAAAATTCAGAATTTCGAATATCAAAATTCAAAACTTGCTTTGTTTGCACAAAAATGTTCAGGAAATATAGAACAGCCATGTTCTAATCGATTGAAAAACGATCGTACAGTGGAAACATGAATGATTCCATTAATAATGAATACAACTATCTACTTAGATCGCAACATTCTTATCGTAGTAGTCGCTATAGTTATCGTATTAACCGCTATATCAATCTTCTGAAGAGAATAGCATAGATTGAAAAAAATCCTTGCGTGTGTGTCACATTTGCAATATCTCGCATAATTTATTCTTATCTTGCAGAATGGATTAAAAGAGTCAGAGAAGGATATGAATGTTCTCATCGTAGATTATGAACGCAAAAAACGCGATTTGGAGAAAAAGATATCAGGATGGAATAACAAGAAAATGAAAATAGAAGACAATAGGTGAGCGATTTGAAATATTTTCATTTTATGCTATAAGCTGAATGAATATTTTCAGGAGTAAAATTTTGATGTATAAGTTACTAACGGGTATACATTTTTCTTTTGAGGGAGTCACTGTGAATGGATGTATCCTTTTTTGAAATAATATCATATATCTCCTGAGTTTGGGAGTCCACGGTGTTTGAATTAAAATCCAGAATTACGAATTTTTGGTAAATATATTGACTGACATCAATCTTGGTCTAACTTCTGGACCATCTTAGATTAGAATTCAAACTGGATAGTGATGAATCAAACCTCTGGTTTTCCTTAATAATTTCTTAAGATGTTGAAAATCAGAAGTCAAAGAAACTAAAACCATTCAATTTGAATCCTGAACAACTATCCCAAAAGCAGATTACAGATGCTTTATATGATGTTGTTAAAAGGGCATCTGTTGAAGAACCAGAAACTAGTGAATAATGCACCAACAACACAACATAGTTCCATTCAAAATAGTTGAGTAAACGAATTCATGCACTATATATTTGATTGACCATTGTTTCATGTTCTCTATAAAAAAAGACTTTGGTAGGTGAAGCATACATTTTCATTTTGAGAATATATTATATGAATGTAAAACAGTTATACTACTAGCTAAAGTAAAGATAATGAAGAATAATATCAGGATTAAGACTGCCATAGAGAGTACTTGAAAGACTATCATGTATATAATGTATAACAATCCTGAAAAAAAAATTCTATTTGATTATAGATATAATGAAGAAAACAGAAATTCGCATCTCTTCACATCTCTTCAAATTTTAAATATATTCTTTTTTCAATTGTTTTTTTTTGTTTTGCTATGGCTCCTGTCAGGTATGTGACATATTCCAAATGAAAATAGAATTCATAATCAAAGGGTTGGAATTCAGACTCAAAGGGTTTGAAGTCACTTGCATCTGCAAGTAGATTTGGATGAATCATTTTTTTATCAACATATAGGGGCCAAAAACTAGTAGAAAGTGAAAAAACTAGAATATTTCAATTCAATTTTTGAAGGCTTTGTTAACCAATTGGTGATATGCAGAGTGTTGAAAAATTGTCACAAAATTCTGGGAAGTATAGCCCAAAATAAGCAGAAGTCGTGATAAACATCAACGGTTTCCGAGATGAAATGCATGTCAGCTAATTAAATATTAGAGCGAAAATTTGTGAAATCATTCACCAACAACTAGATAGCTACGAATAGTATCTAGATAAAACATCGGTCGAATTCGACAAGAAAAGCATGTTTTCCAGATTGAAAAAAGAGCTAATCGAAAAATGATACCAAAACACGAAACACTCCGCATAATTTTCGGATACATGTTTATTGAGACATTTCTGCATATTTCGGGCCATGCTATGATACTCTTTTCCATCACTCTGTATACGTATATTTTCTTTACTGTAGAACGTCAATACCTTTCGTCGCTAAAAAGTGACTAAGATCCAGAAGTATCGCAAACGGCATCAAAACTGCTGCCGTTATTAATGGAAGCAAAATGATAGTGAAAAATAAGACCAAAGCCAGTGTGGTAGATGGTCTCTCAGCACACCATGCTATCAGCTGGGTTCGTAGGGCTTTGATACATCTGTAGCAAGAATCTAAAAAACAATCAGAATATCTATATATTGAAAATAATCCATCAATACATTAATATTTATAGTTATATAAGTTTGATGAAACTGTTTCCTCAGAGCTATCACATTCATATAGAAGGAGAAAGGTTGCAGCTGGTTTGCTATTGCTATCGCTGGTTTCATCGAAGAAAAGTAATTGAGGAGAGAGTAATATAATGTCCAATCCTTTAAATGATTCATAAGGAATGGGTACAATTTCACCTTCGGATTTC
This sequence comes from Gastrophysa polygoni, assembly GCA_963576655.1. Lineage (NCBI taxonomy): Eukaryota > Metazoa > Arthropoda > Insecta > Coleoptera > Chrysomelidae > Gastrophysa > Gastrophysa polygoni. The sequence goes on along the minus strand of OY755083.1, from coordinate 8,289,081 downwards.
GTAGCGAAAAAATTATTAATTGTATCAATTTATGTGTGAGAAAATTATCGAATTGTAATTTTACTCCAATACTCGGTATCTCATTAAGTAAAAACTACATATGAAAACAGCGCTTGTTATTTACAAAGTAGCCCATTTCACTATAGCAACAAGAAACTCGAAACGCCCTAGTGTGGAAACATTCAAAAAACGCACGCTCGAGTGATTAATTAAGTGATATTTCACCTGGAAATTTTACTGCGGGTATCATCACATATGGTACTCTTCATATAGTTAGATTGATTTCGCAACACTATCTTTCAAAACATGAATGCACTACATTATGCATAAACAAAAATACTGTGGATATATACATGACAGATTACAGATTTAAGGGTCGGCGATAACAATTTGAAAATATTGATAATCAAAATCAATCGATATCATCAATGATATCGATGATACCGATAATATAAAATGATATCGATATTTCGGTACTATCGATCTTATATCAATACTTATTGATGACATCGATACTATCGATATCACCGATATTATTGATAATATCAATGATATCGAAAATATGCGATAATATAGAAAATTTCTATAATATCGAAAATGTCTATACAATTCGGTATCGACGATATTAATGAATTTTCCCAGCCTCAGACACAACACAGTTGCGTCAATTGAGAATCTGCGAGATAAGCTGCAAATAAAATATTATAAGTATTAGTTATTTCCTTATGAATCACCCTGTAAAATCAACAAGAATTATTATCTCCAACGACTCACCGATTGCTGTTTCCATTTGCATTTGCTTGACCAAACCGGTAGACCACACAATACCAATCAAAATACATAAATAAATGCACTTGAAATAAATTCAATTTATCACTGATGAATGGAGTTTGACTTCGCTTATCTAATTATAAACGCAGGTTGGAAGTAAATAAGTCGCGTATTGGTATATATAAACATGTCTTATTTGTATAAAAAACGTCCAATGTCAAGGTTTTGCACTATATGAGGTGTTCCAAATTAGTGGACAATATGAGCCGATCAGAGTGAAATGTTGAAACTCAATTGACCTGAACTGTAAGTGAAAATAAACTCATTTCATCAAATGTTTGAACTGGGCACCGTTCTTTTGAGTACTTCTTGACAGTAGGCTAGTCTTATTTGTGAATTCCCTCGTGAAATTATAGTAGCAAATACTGCTGGTTGAATTCTTTGAAGCTCTTCGGTTATTTTTTTTCTGCTTTGCAAACTATTTGGACCGTTGAAATAAACTTCAGACTCCAAAGAACCCCGAAGAAAACAGTCCAGTGGAGTTAGATCCGGGGATTACGCAGACCATTCAATCGTACCTCTACTTCAAATCCATCCATTATGAATTTAATGAATTCGCTAAAATATTCTCTTCCAAATTTCATGAAAATATACAGTGTGTGCCATTTTAATTATTAGAGTTGACAATAATTTCGGAAAAACTGAAAACGAGGCAACATTGCCAGTAACATTTTTCAATCCTCCATATTTTGAAATCCTGTACAAAAATTCGAAAAATCGCAACAAACGGTTACGGAGATATTCACTTGGTTCCACACTTTTGCTCATTACTTTATATGGCATATGGTGCAGCGGCATAAAATAATTGTTAATAAACTCTTTGGTAGTGGTCTCACATGGTATACAATGTTTGGGATGTTTCTTATATAGTGTAAGCAGCGACTTTTATCTCTGGATTCGGTGGCCTCGTGATGTTCTATGAACTGTGGATAGTCATAATTACAAAAACCATTTCATAGATATCTGCAAGCATTGGGATCTGGGTCAAATGGGAGAAAATAACGGGTGTGAAATGGGCTGCCAGAAGCTGACTGCCTAGAAGAGGGACTGTAGGAGTTTCCACAGGAAGAAAAAAGCCATAATAGTTTTTTCATAACTTCCGTGAACGACTGCCAAAACGACAAACCACCCTTACTGATAATAATTCTTTCCTAAATAGGCTGGAAGACTCTACACAGGAAAAAAGTTATTCTTAAAATTAATTTTTTTCTTCTTCTTCTTCCAGCCTATTTGGCAAGGAATTATTCTTAGTGAGGGTGATTTTGGACATGTTCAGATACATCCCTGACCAGAACAACTCGACCCAGTTTTTTGCGAAAGTTCCGAAAAAGCAAAGAATTATTATCAGTAAGGGTGGTTTGTCGTTTTGGCAGTCGTTCACGGAAGTTATGAAAAAACTATTATGGCTTTTTTCTTCCTGTGGAAACTCCTACAGTCACTCTTCACGAATTGCAAATATGATATACAAATATTTGGAACCTAGGATATACCTAATCAATATCTATCCAAATCCGGTTTCGACGTTTATAACATCTATTTTTCATTCATTCTTCCCATTCGGTATATTTGAAACTTGAATATCAATATACAATTCATATTCCCTTATACGTTTCCTTAAAGGGGGGATACACGCCACTGACCATACAATCGGGTATGTTCGGAAATCTAGGCAGTCAGCTTCTGGCAGCCCATTTCACACCCGTGAGAAAATAAGAAGATGTTATGTGTCAAAAACAAAGCTTTATGAATAAATTACATTGACATTTAAATGTATACAGAAAACTAAGCAGCTAAGCATTGGAATCATTTTTCGTTTGTCCACAATAACTTATTAATGTATTTATACTAGTATCCAGTAGTGTAGTTTGTCCATGGTTCTCTCACCGAAGAATCGGTACTCTTGGTTCTCTTTGCTTCAGTTGTGTTTGTGCTGTGAACGTTTGTTAGTTGACAATACATTGTATTTGTTTTTAACAGTCCATCTTAGAACGATTTCGTAACTTCTGAATCCCACTAATACTGTAAGGACATATCTACGCTCATATCAAAATGGCTAATACGGACGCCATCCAAGTCAGTTCTCTGCCCTTACCCCCAATGCAGTATGTGAACCAGTATACTGATGAACTCATCAGGCGTGGAAGGGCTCCTAAACCACCTCCACCCATCACAGATACATATCACATGTTTGGTAATGCCTTCAATACTGAAGAAAGTATAATCAGACCCCTCGAAAGCCAGGTAAATTACTTCTTATTATTAGCTTAAATAACTATAATAGTAGAGGTGAATTCAAGTACTTCTACTGTTAGGAAAGTTTCTGATTTTCATGTTCTTCTAGGGCATCAAAAGATTGTACCCCCTTCATTTTGACAGACGAAGAGAACTGAAAAAGTTGAACCAATCTTTGTTGGCAAATTTCCTGGACTTACTGGATTTGCTAGTGAATTGTCCAGATTCTCCTAGAAGAGCAGAGAAAGTTGAAGATTTGAGCCTCTTGTTCATACACATTCATCATTTGCTGAACGAGTTCAGGCCCCACCAGGCCAGGGAAACTCTGAGAGTGATGATGGAGTTGCAGAAAAGGCAAAGGATAGAAACTGCAAACAGGTGAGTTAGTATTAGGGTTGGTTCATGCAATGTTCACCATAATTACATTTCGATAATGTTATGATAACAATGTAGGGAACATTGGTGCAGCTACTCTTTCCATTTGCCTATCTAATTTCTTCAACCCAAAACTCTAACATGCAGCTAACTTGATAATAGCATTTTATTCATTATAGCAGAAAATCACTTATATATCATAGCTGAAAATGACAACAAAATCAGTATTATTGATTATTGCAGAATCAGTGTAATAAAAACGTTGATTTAGAAGTAGTTATTCAGGTTACTCATCAATCAATGATGAAACTACATTATCACAATCTCAAAACATCAACTATCTTTTGGAGAGTTTCATGACTTAAATGCCATTATAGCAGAAGATGCCTATAGCATTTTTTACTGCACCAGTCTTCTGTACATTGTTGTTATGATAAACAAAAGTAAATAGCTAGTACTGTATAGGGTGAGGTCATGCATTACATTAGTCATTTTAGAATATAGATTTATACAGGGTGAAACTGAATAAGTGTAAAACATTTGTCAGGGTATTCATCATCTTGAAAAAGATAGGATCTTCCATATAAAGAAACTTCATGGATCATCCCATGTTAAGATACAGCCCCTTGAAGGGGGTACATAAAATTTGTTTACCAATTTTTTTTCACAAGCACTAAAAAAGTCACAGTATTGAAATTAACCTGACATTTTCTACTACCAAAAAGACACTTAGCCAGTAATTTATTTGGTTTTCCCCATGGTTGTAAGGGGTGGAAAGCGCATCCTGAAATTTATTTCTAGTGTAACTTTTTGAGATCCCCGTATCTCAATCCTCTCGATTTCTCTACCTGGGGCCATTTACAGCATTTGGTTTATTGTACTCCTGTTTGCGATGTAGAGGACTTGAGAAACCGCATCTTTGATCCGTGCAGGGAAGTGAGAGAGACTCCAGGAATATTTGAACAAATACTTGGCTCAATGAGAAGACGTCTATACATGTCTACATGTCACACGTTTTGTTATTAATAAATTAGTTTTGTTCATCCCCCTTTAATCATCTAATGCAGGTAGTAACTACAAAATAATATTGAATCCAGTTTGCATTCATGATGATGTATCTCTGTAGTTGTTTGTAAAAAATTTTTTTGCTGCGAACTGGTTTATTTCAGGCAAAAAATTCAAGGGACATTTTTTGTTCAGAATGAAACAGGCTATCGGAAATGAGTTTATAAATGGAAAATAAATAATAAGATAAAAAGTTACATTACGAATAAATTTTAGGGGTTGCGTTTTCCACCCCTTACAACCATGGGGTAAACCAAATAGATTACTAAGTGTCTTCTTGGTGGTAAAAAATGTCAGGTTAATTATAATACTGTAACATTTTTAGTGATTGTGAAAAAAATTTGTTGAACAAATTTTATGTACCCCCTTCAAGGGGCTGAATCTTAACATGGGATGCTCCAATGAAGTTTCTTTATATGAAAGATCCTATCTTTTTTTCTATGAGGGATCACCCCCTCAAATGTTTTACACTTATTTAGTTACACCCTGTATAGTTTCCCTATCTTCGAAACCATCTGAGATAGTTGAGTCTAGTTTTCGAAAATGTGATGAAATACAGGATGTATAATTTTATTGTCTCTTAGATTCTCAATTTTATGAGTAAATTCATTCTGAAACCACTTTGTGGATGGCTGATTTTGTAAAATAACTAGTGGAGGGCCACCTTTTCATAGGTATATTGAGGAATAAAAATCTTCTGATGATATTTGTTTATGAATTCAATTTTCAAATTTCAATTTATTATCATTCATTTATACATAGAGCACAAAACAACTCATCATCAGATTATAGTTGAAACCTCAACCTGACTGCTGGTTGACACCTAAGCATAGATTTTTCTTGTATTGTGTCATCCCAGCTTGTCAGATTTCAGTTTTAGTATGTATTCTGTACATACATTTATGTAGAAACTGTTTATTTCATACTGCATCATAGAACATACCTTTACGTACCTGATTTCAATCCAGAGAATAGACTTTTAACAGGATAGGCGCACGTAATATTTCATTACGTGCTACTATCCCGTAATGAAATGTTACCGGATTGTAAATATTGAAAACTCAGTTATGCGTCAAAAGCATGAATACATTCATTAAAAATTCAACAGCAAAACAATACACAGAAATTACTTATTGCTAATATTAATATTAACCTTATTTTCGTTCCCATGAATATGGATACCAGGAGCTCCATTGGATGAATTATTTATTAGGGAGTTGCTACTTGCTGATACATTCCCATTTTTTTGTTGTAGCACTTCAACAAAGATTAATATTTTATTTTTCACTGTTCATTTTTGTTTTGTAGCAGTATGAAATAAAATGTTATACGTCACACTTTCGTTTCGAAATTCCGGACTCGGCTTGCGCCTCGTCTGTAAACATCTCACTTGTACTGTAAAAGTGTACTTACCAGACTAGTAATGTAAATATCTATAACACTGTCAAAGATGAATACTTATGAGTATAGGAAACTTTGAACAAACTTGAGCTTGATTATGGTTTAGATGAAGATAACACAAAAATATAGAGAGTGTCCCATTGAGAATACCAAAATTGGGTGAAGTTTGAGTATCTGGCAATCTCACAACTTAATCAGTTCTGAGATAGGGGATAGAGAAAGGATAGATCAACGCACATTTGATACCAAACACTTGAGTCATCTCTTTTAGTTTTAAATTGCGTCTAATAGGCCTCAAACTCTTCATAAAGTGTTTGAAATAATTTTATATATCACCATACTCAGCCTTTCCATTGCCTGAAATTGATGACAGCTTTTTGTCTGTTCTGCTGGTGTATTCATAAAGGATCTTGTTTTATATTTATAGATAATGCTATATATATTGTGTTCTTAAAACAGAATGATGGGCATTCACTCATTTATGTTAGAGAAAATGGGTGCATGACCAACTAACATAAATGTATTGAAAAGATGAAATTGAGTAGAAGACTATATATCATAATACACTTGAAAGAGATGAATTTTGCCTTGAATAGATTTTCTTTCAATTAATTATTGTTGATTTTGTTATATTTACCGATTTCATCTGTATTTTTTCCTGCCAAGTATACATGCTGTGGTAGATGGGGTTTGAGGAAGAATCATTTTCTGAATTTCAATTTATTAATGAAAATTCCTTCTCAGATTTCAGAAGCACTTGGACAAAGTCATGGATATCCTACAACAGGCCATTCACAATCTGCCTGAAGCCATGGAGGTCGATTCGAAATCAATGATTGAAACGGATTTAATGCTGCACAAGGAAAATGATGAAAATGCAGATGGTAATGCCGATCCTTGCTTCATAGGCGATAGAATTATGTGCAGTATTGTGGACAATATGCAGTGATATTTTTAATTTTAGAATTGTATGATATATATTGTTTTTTATTTGAGTACTTATTTTTATTACATTAAATTCGAAAATGGATTCATTTGAACTAATTAGCATTTGAATCCTATGACTTGAATAACCTGTGAATGAATGAATATCCATTATTTATCATTCTTCTTACCGAAAAATTCATGTGTTGCTTCACACGTTTGAAGAAAATGTATAGAAAATGAATTTGCATTGGAATATTAACTTCCAAAGTCATGTATCGTCATTTGTTTTTCGTCATTTTTCGAATGTAATATCAAATGATTATGAGTTTTTTCAAGCACTTTGATGCATATTCGATAGTGGAGCCTGTCTATCAGTACGAATTGATGCGCTGACTCAGACTAGAGTCGATTTCGAGCTGCACATTGTAGCAACAATTTGGAATTCCGGATTAGAAGATACTGACGAACTTCAAATGATAGGGTACATCAAAACGAGCATTTATGCATTGTTTATACAAACATATGTCGGCAAATGGGCTGTAAAAACTATTTAAAAAAATCAGGAATAAATTTAAATCAAACGCATACCGTAAGCAAAATTAACAAGTAAACAGTGATTTAATTATTGCACATTATGATGAGTACCAAAGAGTATTGCTCTACAGCCCAAACGGCTCATTTGCTGACATATATTTACATAAACAAGAAAGCTGTTTTTTTTTAGTCCCCTATCACTCCTCAAAGTTTGTTGGTATCTTTTCGGACACCCTGTATATATTCAATCCAAGAATTGTGACTATTTTGCTAGCACCTGCTTGTTTTCATTTACTGTAGTGGAATAGGAAAAAATATAATTTCACAGTTAGTTCATTTATTAAATATTTCTACATGGACTGTCATCAGTCAAATCAGGAATATATGTACAAGTCTTCAAGGTTCGTAAAATAGCGATAAAATTACATTTCGGTAGTTTACACATAAAATTATACACAAATATGGCAAGAGAATATTACAAAAAGACCTTGATACAAGGACGTAACAGGTAGATAATACACAAATTCGAATAGACAGTTCGTCCGAACGCGCACAGCCCTACACATACTCCTCCGAGGGCTTCGGAGCGTTCGCCAGCCTCAATGATGCGGCCACTCTGCCTGACACCGAGTCAGGCAGCTCCGCGATGTCCTTGAACACGCCCGCCAGACTTTCGAAATTCGGCCCCCAGTTGAGCAGGTAGTCCCATCCGAGGGCCGTGTTGGGAGGCGAGCCCGCCCCAGGCCGGTACAAGGGCGCGCCCAGCTCGTCGTCGGACGCGACCAGCGTGCTCATCGAGCCCCGGTAGGAGGAGTCGAACCCATCGTACGACGGCGGTGCCATGGTGCCCTTGCTGCTCACCTCGCTCGGCTTGTACTTGTCCCCGCCGTTCAGGCTGGCGTTGTCATACTCGATTTCTGAGCAGGTGAAGCTGTCGTTGCCGCTCTCATCGGTGGTGGTACTGCTGTGGTGGGTCTCGGGGACCGGCGAGTGCCTCAGACCGCGGGGGGCCTCGCTCGAGCTTGACACGGCGTCCAGAGTGGACACCAAGCTGGAGTTCCTCGGGCGAGAGTTCAGTCTATCGATCTCTTCGGCTTGGGGCGGGGCGGACGTTTGCCCGCTGAGCTGCGACATCACAGGGCTGTTGAGGCTGCGCTCGCTGTTGCTGTGCATCGCGTCTTTGCCGCCGCCGCCGCCAGAGCTGGAGGTAGTCGCTAGCAGGGCACTCTGCAGAGGTTTGCCGCTGATGTCGTGCAGGGTGAGTATCCTGGGCTGCTGGGCGCTCATCTCGCTGCTGGGGCTCAGCCTGGCCAAGGGCGTGCTTTGGTGAGGCGGTCTGGTACCAGGACTAGTAACGGGCGGGGCTCTGGGCGGGTGCCTGTGCTGCGCCTGCCCCTGGGCTGCATGCTTATGATGGAACCCCACCACTGGTGGCGGCGTAGCCTTGTACTTTCTTATTCCCCCCGTTTCCCGGTAGCCCTTGTAGTGGTACACGATATCTATGTCCGAGGGGGCTATTGAGCTGGCGTTCTCCAGGTCGTAGTGCTCGGGCATCTCCGAGTTTAGGTCCGTAGGAGGCCCATGATCGTGTGGCATCGGGGGGTGATGTTCCTCTCTCATGGGCGGGCTCTTGCTCATCACCTCGCGATCGATGATATCCGGTCGCTGAGGTCTAGGCACCTCCCCTTGGATGATATCCCGCTCCTTGTACTTCTTCGAAAGCAGCTCAGGTCCCATCAGAGGCAACCCTCCGATGCCTCTAATAACGTCTCCATCGGCATGGTACGACATGGAGTTATCGTTCCTACCGAGGACGTTGTCATTGCCTCCGTTGAGTCCGTTGGTGCCCATCATTCCCCCTCCGCCATTTTGCTTGGTATGTATGGCGGAAGTACTGTTCGTGGTACTTCCTTTCTCCTTGTATTGTTTTCTAAGCCTGAAGGCTACGAACGAGACTAATATGGCAACGAGTAAAACGACGAAGAAAACAATCACAAGGGTAATACCGATGCTCAAGGGATCAGGCGTGGTCGCGGTGCCGACCCCGATGGGACCTTTACAACCTCTAATGACCCGTCCCTTGGAGTTGACTTGGTGGAAGATGCTGCCGGACCCGTTGAACGGCTGGATCTCGTTATTTATGGTAAAATTGCTGAAGCAGCCTTCAAAGGATTGCGGAGGAAAGTCGTGTGCAAAATACAGATTGCCTGCTGCTCCGCCGACGGAAAGGTACGTCAAGTAAGGGTCAAGGAAGTCGTGGACTCCGGCAGAGTCTAGTTCATCACCAAATTGTACTTCATCCAACAAGATCCTGACGCCACGACCTCTCGAAAACAGAGTGAAGTTATGCCAGATCCCATCTGTTACAGTCGCGTGGTTGTCGGTCATATTGACTATGCTTGAAAGCTTGCTGATGTAATGGAACTGGCCATTTATCAGCTCTATGGAGGTGTAATAATTGTTACTAGTGGCGTAGAAGATAATACCATTTGGCTGTACAGTTCTGAACATGATGCTCACGGATTTATCTGGCGAAGCCGTCGAAGAGTCCCGACTAGAAGGTATCGTATTTCTAGTTGTCCTATGATGACTCCATACCGTAGACCCTCGGTACATGTTATCCAACAGCTGCATCCTCCTGTGTTTCTTCGATATCACGAATTCTATGTAGCTTCCATCGATTAGGCTGACGGGCTGTAGGGCCGAATGACAGTTGGGCACTATCAGATCACTACCGCAAGTACAGCTTGCGTAGTTCCATCGATCGATGCACTTCCCGTAACCGAGACAGGGGTCACTAGAAGGCTTGTGGCATTGGCCTCTTTGGATACATTTATTTTCAGTGCCCTCAGACGTTAGTGGCTGAGAGAGGTTCAACTGGCGACCGTTGACCCACACGCTGTGAACACAGCCTACCAAATCATCCGAGTGGACTTGGCCTGGACGTTCTAGGATGGGATCTGCGCTGAGAAGACCTCCGATCAAGAGAGGTTGGTTGTTGAAGTTCAAGGTGCTGAAATAACAGAGAAGATTGCTAGTGAATAAATTCGAAACACCTGAAGAAATTAGTCAGATGAGCAAAACATTTTATGAAGTTCAACATTGATATGAGTAGAATTATTTGAGAACCGACTTACCCGCTAGGTCCAATTTCGTCCACATAGCAGGTGCTATCTCCAGGTCTGCATTCTTCACAAACATCTCCCTGTTCTGTACAACCACTAACGCTCAGTGATACCACCCTGCCATTTCTGGTAGCTGTTATTTTGTACCAGTTTCCATCTGCTAGATAGCTATTTTTCCCACCAACACTGATAGATGTGATAGCTGTTCTAGCTCCCCCGAATGAGAACAGAGCCTTTCCTTTGACCAGTTCCACAGCTACAAAATCGCTTCTACCTCCGGTTTGCAGGCCGTAGTTGTAAACCAGTAGGGCGTCAGGTTTGGTAGTAGCGAATATGAAGGAGATGTCGTTGGTAGCTGGATCCAGAGACGGGAAACTCATGTATGAGAGCTCTGGAAAGCCGTAGGTGGTTTTCTCGCAGTGTCGACCGTATCTGCCGTCTATACAGCTGCACTTGTATCCCGGTTTGAGGCTGACGCACAGACCACCATGAAAACAAGGGTTGGGTCGGCAAGAATCCGCCAAAACCTCGCACCGGTTGCCTTTATATCCAGATCTACACAGGCAAAAGAAGGAAGAACCGTCTGGACTCTCTCGGCAAGACCCTCCATTCTGGCAAGGGTTTTCTGAGCATGCGTCGTCTTTCTGAGTTTCACAGTGGCGACCGTCTTTACCCGAAGGGCATATGCATTGGAAGGTGAAGCCTTGCCTTCTGCACTGTCCTCCAGATTTGCATGGATTCGGTGAGCAAGGGTCTTGTCTCTTATTGCAATTGAGTCCCATGAAACCATCAGCACACTGGCACTTATATTCATGAAATACTAGCGGAGAGGTGAATATGATATTTTGACTGTCAGTGATTTCCGTAGTGGCTTTGACTATTAGACTTTCTGAGCAGATACCACCATTCTCGCAAGTTTTATCGTCGCATGGTGTATACCCTATTTTGATGTTCTTCGTCTGAAACAGATTGGCGAGCGTTTCGGTCTTTTTCATTACCTCTTCTTTGGTGTGGAATTTATTCTTGTACCCCATACCATTACTCAACCTGATGGCCATGGTGATTTCCAAATCATATTCATTTTCGTGCAAGCTATACAATATAAGGTTCTCTCCTGGGCTCAGAATACTTTTGAGGATATCCAAGAGACCTCTGTAGTGATGAGCAAGGAATTGCTCAGCTGTAATGTTGCCTACTTTCACCGTCATGGAATTCTCGATAGTGAGGTTGTCAAACAATACGAATTCCACCGTGACTGTAGAAACGACATCAGAGTGCTTCCCGTCGTTTCCTGACACTGATAGTGAATAACCCTGACCTGGAATTATACGCGCCGTGTGGAGATTACAGCCAGAAGGTATGGATAGCACTCGTGCAACAGTCGGTTTCTGTAAAATCTTACACCTGTAATCGCCTATTGAATCTGGGTCATTGGGATGTACATTGGCAATTTTACCCAGAGGATACATCCCATTGAAAGAATATACAAGAACGTGTACTGATCTAGAACTCGACGGGCTATCGTTTTCATCTTGTACCTCGATCCTGACGTTGTGCTGAGACTTCATCTTTGGCATGCCACTATCCTCTACTTCAACTACGATGTTGAGTTCTGGAGTCAGCTCTCTGTCGATTACTCGAGTGGTAACAACGATCCCTGAGTGTTTGTCTATCTTCACGTAGTCTCTGTGCTTACCGCCTACGAGCTTGTAGGTGAAAGGTGCACCATTTGGCGGTAAATCTGGATCTTTGGCACTAAGCGTCATCACTTTAGTGTTAGGTGGCTTGTTTTCTAGAACGTAGCCGACGACTTGTGGTGGATCGAATATAGGACCGTTATCGTTGATATCGGTGACTTGGATTTTAACCATCGTAGTACCAGTTTGAGGTGGTATGCCTGTGTCTATGGCGCCGACAACAAGAGAGTACTGTGGCGTAGTTTCTCTGTCTAGAGCTTTTGCAGTCTGGATCTCTCCCGTCTGAGGGTCTATCTTGAAAGCTTGCTCTATGTTGCCCCCAATGATAGAATAGCTGAACTGGTTGTTCTGCCATCTAACATCTTTATCTACTGCTTTCACCGATGTAATCTTGGTGCCGATGATAGATCCTTCTGAGACTTCTGATTCATAAAGGCTCTGTAGAAATTCTGGTGGGTCGTTACCATCCTGGACGGTTATTATCACTTGTGCCTCGTCAGTATCGTTACCACGAATGCCTCCTGAATTCTTAGCCAGGACGGTCAAGACTATTCTGCTCTGAGTCTCTCTGTCTAGGCTTCTGGAGACGCTGATGACGCCAGTTTCTGTGTTAATACTGAAACCTTTGTCGTTGCTGGACCCCACAAACAGGTAGTAGACTTTGCCGTCTTCACCTGCATCTTGATCGGTGGCTTGAATCGTACCGACTTTGGTGCCTACTTCTGACGATTCCGAAACGTCAAAGTGGAAGACTGGTTGGATGAACCTGGGATAGAACTCGTTAACGCCTGTGATGTGGACTTCAACGATAGTGCTGCTCGACATGGTTGAATCTGGATTGGCCGCCAATACGTATAGGGTATAAGATGTCTCCTCCTCATAGTCGAAGCTCACCTTGGAAGTTATAACACCAGTCTTTTTGTTGATTTCGAAGATATAGATATACCTGTCTGAATCATCCGAGAAAGCATACTCTATTATTGCGTTTTTAGGCGAGTCTATATCCGTAGCAATGACTTGGTATACCACGGTGTTTGGTGGCATATTTTCAGATAAATAGGCATCATAAGAAGATTGGTTGAAAATCGGCGCATTATCGTTTATATCGGTCAGAGTTATTGTCAACATGGCAGTGGTGCGACGTTGTTTGAAGGCTAAATCCTCAGATGTGATATTCAAATGGTACTCCTGGATGGTGTCATAATCTAGCGGTTCGAGGATAATAACTGCCCCAGACACAGGATCGACTGAAAATTCGTTTCTTTCATTTCCAGCGGAGATTCTGTACCGTACCATTCCATTTGGACCTGGATCTCTATCGGAGGCACTCACTGTCAGTATAGTAGATCCCAGAGGTTCATTTTCCGGTACTATGACTTGGTAGCTCAGAGCGGTGAATACAGGACTGTACTTGTTCTCGCCTGTCACTATTAGGGTCACTGGAACTTCGCTTCCTTGCGGTGGAATACCTCTGTCTATGGCACGAATTTGCAAAGTGTAGACGGTTCCGACTCCCGAAACTTTACTTTTGACTGTTATCCATCCACTGATGTTATCTACTATGAAATTATCAGAGCCATTACCGCCTATAACGGAATATTCTATTTCTGCGTTTACTCCAACGTCTAGCTCGTCTTTGGCTACTATTTTCAGCAGCTGTTGGCCTACAACCGCATCTTCAGGAACTGGAGAAAGATACTCTTGCTGTTCGAAACTAGGTGCGTTATTATTAGCGTCAACGACGTTGATAGTAACCAAGCATTCTGATGACATTGGTGGTTTGCCGTTATCAGTAGCCAAGATCGTCAGAGAGTACATGTTTTCAGGAGAAAATTCCATGGGGGTGTATTTGTACCTCAAGCTGCGTTTGCTGAATATTTCGCCCGAAGCTGGATCGACAGTGAACAAGTCCGAAGGTTGTTGTATCGAATAGCTGATCACCGAGTTAGGACCTTGTTTATCTCGATCGGTAGCGGTGACTTGACCCACGAACACTATTTCTCTCTGTAACTCTGGGAAGTTGAAGCTGTAGTAGGAGTGTTCGAACTCCGGGGCATTGTCGTTTTGGTCCTGGATTGTGATGGTTAGAGGAGTCTCTGATCTCCAAGCGCCATCCGCTGCGGCCACTTTAAGGACATATTCGTCTTGCTGTTCGCGGTCCAAGTGACCTGTAACTGTTACGTTGCCTGTGATAGCATCTATCTTGAACTTGTCGCCGGGATTTTCAGTGAAGCTGTAGGTCGCTTTGGCATTATCTCCAATGTCTTGATCTGAGCTGGTCACCCTAATAACGAACGATCCAATGTCCGCATTCTCGGTGACATTAACGCTGAACAATCTGGTGAACCTCGGAGGATTGTCGTTCTTATCTAGAACCGTTACTAGAACAGTAGCGGCTCCAGTGAGCTCAGGTGTCCCCTTGTCCTTAGCCAGGATGGTCAGCTCATAGTTTGATATATCCTCGCGGTCCAAAGGGGCGCTGGTATAAATCTCCCCGGTGTCCTCTTCGATCTCGAAACTACCATCGTGGTCGTCTAAAAGGCTGTAGCTCACTTGTCCATTATCTCTCGAGTCTGCATCCGTAGCTGATACTTTTACAACCAGAAGCGGTGGGGTCTCTTCTTCCATGACGGTCGCATTGTAGAGGAGGTTGTCCATCACTGGAGCGTTATCGTTGGCATCGGTCACGTCAATGGTCAGTTGTAAGACGCTCCTCAGCGAGGGAATGTCCGAGTCTTGTGCCTCGATCCAGACTTCGTATTTCGGAGAAAGTTCGTAGTCCAAGCCTTGTCCTGCCACTCGCACCTCTCCCGAGTTCCTATCCACTTGGAGGGCCTCGCCAACGTTCCCTCCAGCTATGGCGTATTTTATTTCTCCTGCAGGGCCTTTCTTGGGGGATGTGGCGACGAACCTTTCGATATCTTGTCTGGCGTTTTCCACCACGGCGAATTTTACTTTGTATGGGGTCGCGAACCGAGGAAATAGGTAGTCTGGCTTCAGGACCACCTTCAGCTCAGCACTGGATCTTCTAGGCTCTTTACCACCGTCCGTGGCTATGATCTCCAACAGGAACACACTGCTGGCTGACCGTTGGAGGTTGTATGAGGCCTTGATGACTCCAGTTCTCTCGTCAATAGTGAAGTTTGCGGCGTGCTTTCCAGCTAGCTGGTAGCTCACTCTGGCGTTTTCGCCAGCATCTGCGTCAGAAGCTATAGCTCCGAAGACGAACTGCCCGGCTTTGGTTTGGTCACTGATGTAGACCTCATACTTGGAAGCGTCGAATGTAGGAGAGTTGTCGTTCTCGTCGGCCACCGTTACTGTCAGATTAACAGCTGTGGCTCGCGGCTCTGTGGCCGAACAATCTTGCGCCATAAGCGTGAAGAAGTAGGCGCTGGTTTCCTCTCTGTCCAGCGACTTGGTCGTCGCGATCACGCCCGTGTTCTGATCCACGCGGAACCTCTCTACCTTATCGCCCAAGAGGCTGTACCTAATTTTGCCATTTTGGCCGATGTCCTTGTCGACAGCGACAGGTGTGAGAACCCACGTGCCAGGAGGTGCTGACTCGGAAATGGTGGCGTGGTAGGCCTGGCGTTTAAACTCCGGGCTGTTGTCATTGACGTCCTGGACCACTATGCGGACAGTGCCTGTGCCCGTAAGGGGTGGTGAACCTGAAAGAAATCGAAGGGTGAGTTGGGTAGAAGATATCGCGGGGAGCTGCGAAAAAGGCTAGTAAATATCCGACACCCTGAAATGAAGAGAGGATGAATGAGTAGATTCAATAGGATATGCAGTCGGATGAAGACGATATGAGTATATCTTGGATCTACTTCACAAGATCTCGATTTCGCACGTCATTTTTCAACAACCAGTCTCGCATGGGTTACGTCACTTCACTTCGATATCAGGCAGAATCAAAGTCCTCAATCAGCCGTATCTTAACTGAGAACAGCGTGATCAGCTTTGGTGATCGTGCTCTAAGAAGACTATTGTTATACTTGTCTCGAGTTATTATAGATTTGACCCTAGTTCACGTATTCTTTTTAATTTTTTCTTCTTCTTCGTCTTCGACATGACCGCCAGCTGATGGCTATCTGAGTTATTTATCGGACGGTTCAAATGTTTTATTGTTCCTTATGACACGATTTTGTTGCATAACAATTGGATACATACTTCGCGTGTCTTGTCTTCAAATCGATCGTTGTCTTGTTTGAATTTTCTTTACTGATGATTTATTGGATATTGAGTGATAATATCCTCCTTGGAAAAAATACATATACTGACAGTACGGACAGAACTCGGGATTGAATAGTACTGCTGATAATAATAGTACGAGTTCAAATGAACTTTTTTATTAATTCGAAATTTTTTCGAGATACTCGTTGGTCTGACGAATTTATTTTTTTTTGGTTCCGTTACCTACAAAAGCGAGCTTCAGCTCATTAAATCCAATCTCACTCGAGTCTTAACAGAGTTAGTGGTATGAAACTGTTTTGTCGAAGATAATATTCTTTCAATATTAGCAACCATTAAATAATGTCAAAACTATATGTTTCAAAAAACGCTCAAATTTGAAACACGTGTGTGTAATTGGAATAAAAACTTTAGAATAATTCAGATAGGAATACTTTGAGTGATTGTTTATGAAAATGACTCTCGACAGATCGCGAAAGTCACGTGAGTTTCCCATAAGAATGACACTTATACTCAGAAATATTTGATTGGATGTAATTTATATGATTACTGACTTTCATAATTTATGGAATGACCAGAATAAAAATATTTCTTTCAATAATTAAGCTCATCAAAATTATGCTACGAAACAATTTTCAGTTTACCAAAACGTAATGAATCAAACAAACTGTAGGAAAGATTTTCTTCCCAAATATTTTAGTAGATAAGCAATGATTATAATATTTACTGCATGAAATGAAATGTTACAGATTGTAATATATTGAGGATATATATTGAGAACTCGTTCAGGATTAGAATAATTCAAAACAAAGAAATTAGATGGAAACTAAATCTTTTGGAATTGGAATCGGATTTGGAATAGGAATCTGAATATTTTGGAATATCTCTTTTAGGTATCTGAAAGTTAAATTTCAAGCGCAATGACATTTTGGGACAGATGAACAATCTGAAATAATTATTATATTTCCTTTTTCTATTTTTCGAAACGAGAAGAGAAAATCCCAAATAAATACCTACTGGAAAAATAACGATAAAGCCAGTGTTCTATTTCTCCGAAAATTCAACAGAAAGTGCAAAATTCTCAGAGGAACCACGGTCCCCATTGGCACCCATTCATCGGACGCCACTGCTATCGATGGCTGTCCGAGACAGGTAATAAAAATGACAAAGCACGCCATCTCCACCTCATTTAAAGGTAGGTACCTATCACCGCTGCTTTTGATTTTCGGTTCCGCTTTTGGCTAAATATCCAAAAATCGAAAAACAAGAACGTCGTCTCTCTCATACACCTCAATCGGCAACGAGACGAAGAGGGACGAAAAATGACCTCGCTCGTATCAAATAAGTGCTAATGAACCATCGAAGCCGAATTTATCTGAACGGGTTCCGCACTCTGATGTGTTTGGTTGCTTTAATGCACACAATAAACCACCGAGATAAAAAGGGGTTCTCTCTCTTTCTTGAACGGGACGGCTCGTCTTGCAAGTTGCTAGCCATTGCCGGGGATCGGGACAGGAAACTGGGTCACCCGGTATATGGCTGGTATACCATTGTGTTGCCAAGTCCTTCTACGTACTCGTGTTTATTCGATTTTGTCTGATTTTCCATAGAAACGTCAATATATCTATCGAGCTAGTCTTCAGGCTGAAGACTGGATCTTCTACTCTCAGCAAATCTGTAGTAGAAGCTTGTTTTCTTATTTCAGGTAACAAATTTGTCACTTTTCCATGAGAGGGAGGTGAAACGTGAAAAGTTCCGTGGGAGTTTGGGAGTTTTCAGTTAGTATAGAAATGTCAATTAATTCAATCAAATGATGTATTGCTGCTGTTTATAATCTATTCCCATCCTGAATTCCAGTTCGACTGCACTCCTCATCTTTCTATGAATTAAACAATCGAAGAAATTGAAACGAAATTATCAGTATCAGTATGTGAGTTCTGACGTTGATATTATCCACAATATGAAATCAGAAATCAGAAAGGTAAAAGAATGAATATCCCAGACGATTTTGCTTTCATCAATTTTTGCCTATGATGAGGAGCATTCATCAAATAAATTACTGTTACTTGTTCACTCTCCTTCTTCTTACCAACATAACACTATGAAAAATACTAGTAACATTCAAATCCAGCCTTCCGCACTTTCGGTTCAGGTTGGCAGGCATGCTCGACGGTGCCAGATTTATCATGTTTTCCGACAATTTCCATGAGATCAGTTGATCGATGCGAATTGTTTATTATTCGAACAATAATAGAAATTCTGTTCTTTTGATAACACACATTTGGGGATACCCATAAAATGATTGTATCAGTGATACTATATTTCTATAATAAACGATTCTGTCTGAATATAAGAGCATTTTTTCTCAACCGACAACACTGCATTTTTCTACGCGATGACGTGATCCCCAACTAAGAGTGAACAAGGTTTTATATTGAATTCCTGTCCTGCAATAATCCTGTTTTTCCTCAGCTTTTTCACGATTGGTCATTACTTTCGAAACATGTAAACCCACATTACTCGATGTTATTAGAACAGGGAAATGGAGAAGAACTCAATTATGTGAGGAACTACTAGGTGTCCCATTAACCACCATGTATATTCCAAAACAATTTCGAAGTATGGACTGCAGGTGGGGTCTAAATTTGTGTAATCTGAAGTTCTGTTTGAAAATTTAACAGCAACGGAGATATTCGAATTTTCCCAATAAATTGGCCACCCTGTTGGACGAAATGGCTAAAAGTAATCAAAAAACAGCCTCGAGAGTAAAAATAAGAGTTGCACTATGAAATATTCGGATTTTGTGATAAATGTTGAATACTCATTATTTCTGTGGAATATTTCTCTGACGTATCATCTTGGCTTGAGTTTGAAAAGTTTGAGCAGTTGTAATGTAATGCCTGTAGGGACCAGCTGTTTCGTGTTCAGACGGTAGGTGTGGGATCAAGAGAATTACAAATCGCTCTACCGATTTCCCTGGGTGAAATTATGCTGGCTATTCCGTGATAGGGAAATCAAATTAGCACGCCTATGGCTCGCGTTAGTGTCGAAGCTCGGTCTTCTAAGATAAGCCGTCTGGCGGTTATCAATGAAAATTCATCAGCTCCCGAGTACCTTCATATGTTATCACTCAAACTAGCCGTTCTCTGGAAACTGGAATCTTAGGATATCGCAGGCAATCCTGAGTATACAAATGAACCGATCGAATATCGGGCGAACGTTTTTATACGTCCTACTGTCATGCTCGTTAAAATCGTGATTGTCCCTAATCAAACATTATCGCATGTATTATATTGATGATTATCGAATAACGAATTTCTTCCATTTCGAGAAACACATTATGCTGCAACGTGAGTGAGGTCGTACACACCTATCGAATTTCCAGTTAAAAAACAATTGTAATGTTCTCATACAATCATATAACGGTCGTTCTCGAAGTTAACTCACATGCTTTATTTTCGAATTCAAATCAAAGCAAACTCCAAAAACCCATTCAAACTGGTGTCGCTAATATCCTGCCTAGGTATTCGGCAGGTCAGAGGATAAGTGAATTTTCTTCTTCTCATGTTTATTCCATGTTTATTCCAACGACGCTTCTTGCCAGTTTTGTTCATACTAGAGTATTGTTATCTCTGTCAGAAACTATGAGTATGACTTAAAGGAGATATAATCGATACGTATGTCGTAATAAATGAGGAAATTTTGCATTACTTTTGATTCATCTCTGCTTACGATGGCAGCCGAATGGCACGGATTTCGACGTCACTAGATCTGTTCGTTTTCTACTGATAGTGAAATCACGAATTTGAATAATCACTCAAAGGACGTATTCGTTCAGATTATTTCAAGAGTCGAAAAAATGATTTTTTAACATTTCAAATATACTTTTTATTGTTGATTTTGAGTGAGCGGCTGGACCGATGCTTATTATTGGGATCTTGTGAACCGTGAGAGATACAGGTCCGGTCAAATTGTGACAAAACCGAGTTATTTGATGCTTGTTGAAAAGCTGCCGCCTTGAAATTTCTGGAATATTCGAATATTTCCTAAGATACAAAATTGAAATTTCGAAAAACCGTTTTTCCTGGACTCGTTCGAGAAGAAATTTCAGAAAAAAACAGATAGTTTATCATTGCTACTTCTTCTGCCCTATGCAATGGTGATGTCACATTGGAAAATCGATATTCCGTCTTTCGAAACACCATCTTGAACATTATTTTTTCAAATACGACCACTTCGGATTACTCTAAATAGATGGCGTTCATGGCCAGGGTTGCCAACTTGTCTTCACCGATTTACTCACTAATAAATTGATGTTACGTGAATAAGTTATAAGTGAGATCAGTTACATATGTATAATCTACATTGTTCTAGAGAGGTCAATGAATTCGTGCGTGTCGTGATTCTGAGAACTTCAGCGTTTTTTATGGTAACTACAACAAGGTATAACAAGGTTTTTGTTCAGAAAATACTCATAATTAGAGTCGGTTGAAATGAGAAATTTTGAACAAAATGTATTTTTGGCCAATATAGTGGATTACTAATTCTGTACGGGAAACCATAGGTTATGATAATATAGTGAATATTCCATTTTTTTTTTCAATAGAACACAAATTTTATTAATGGAATAGGTATTTTATTTCGATTCGAACAAAATTATCTGAGGTAACTTGCGATAATGATTCTAGCTGGGAGGAACAATTCCTGTACCCGGCCGAGGCGATAACAATAATTGTCCTATAATGGGCCAGCAAGTATGTCAGACATAGACCAAAGGATGCCCTCACGATTTGTCGATATGGCTCTCTATTTTCCGACATGGTTTGGTGCGGATAACCTCTTGGTCTCTAGCATTGTGTCTCCTCAGGCCTGTGTGTAGTACCGTTGACTCATAACGGCCGAAGAAATTATAAAAGCTCGATTCAATCAGACGCTGCGATCGCCAAGAAGGCGTACAGGTGTGCCCAAATGAAACTCGACTAATATCGCGGGTACAGTTCTGTTCTCGAATCATTGAATTATAATAAATAACAGAAATGGAATGACCCCACCGTACTCAAAAACTGAGCGATGCTGTCTTTGTTTTCTTTCTTCTTCATCACTTTTATAGCAAGTCTATGTCATATGTCAATGTCATGTCATGTCTGAGTCAGGAATATAAGCCTGGGAAGACTGAAGAGTGTAGGTATGTATCACAAACTGTGCAACAAATGGCAATTTTTTGATAAAAGGCAACGAGAATTTCAATTTTTAGATGGGAGAAATGATATATATCAGGTATAGTCAAACCTAAAATGGTTTGACTTCATAGAATTTATTTTCACAAAGGAGGCTAAGTTATATTTTTCGGTATAATCAAATTGTTCTGAAAATAAAAAGAATACCTAATGAAAATGAAATCTTTTGCAGCATCATTTATACCTGTTCACAACTTCCAACAAACGATCCTATTTTCTTCGTTTCCGTCTTGGATCGAAATCTGGTTCAAAACGATATTTTGCCAGGGTTATGCTAATTTTGGAAAAGAAAAACATTTCTATGTGTAAGATCACGAATCGAGTTCCATCCAATTGTATCTGATTGCGAGACTGGCAAGTGCTGAACTGAATAAAATCTTGCTGTTGAAGCATGTGAATGCCTTAATCCAGAACCTCAAAATGAATCGGAGCATGAATATTCTCTGTGAATGTTAATAAATGGTGGTTGACTGAGCTTGAGCTCTTCAATATCATATTTTCCAATCATTTTTATCACTTTTCAGTGTCAAAACCGAAAACATATTGAAAAATTTTGCGGAGACAAAAATATTTCAATTGTCTTGAGAACGGGAGCAGATTCGTTCCTGAAACGTCCACCAAGATAAGTAGAGGTTTTATTCTTATTAAATATATTTGTATTTCCAAATTTTTTCAAAAACAAGGTGTCACTGACCAATAGAGAATTTCTCTTTTAGGTATCTAAAGGTTTAATTTCAAGCGCAGTGGCATTTTGGGGCAGATCACAAAATCTGTCCTTACTACGAATATATTGAAATAATTTTTAATTACTTCTACTCTATTTTTTAGAAACGAGGAGAGAAAATCCCACGAAAAGCTGGAAAATGAACATTTTCATAATTGTTTAAGAAAAGTCGAGTTTTTTGATAGTTTTCTCGGGGGGTGGCAGGTTCAAGTTTGAAGAAATAACTCACTTTTTTCATGAATCTCAGAATTATTCAAGTTCAATGATAATGATAACACAGTATTAGGACAACATTGAATTCTCACGAAGGCGTAGCCCCCTTGATATCTTCAAATGGAAGCACCCTACCTCACTGTCTCCTATAATCGGCGCCTATTGCGTTCACCCCATTATAGTTTCATACATATTGGGAAGATTCATAAGAAATCTGGAACGTTTCCATTTGGAAATCAGAAAAACAAACTTACATTGTGTCATCTATATGCAATACAACTTTTCACTTTTTGTCACTTCCATTTGAACGTAGTAGCAACACCAATGCCCAAAACACCCTACTTGCATACGCTCTATTATTGTTCACGATAATTCAGTGACTCGAATATTGCGAATACTCACCGGTATCCATGGCAACCAGGCTCAGGACGTATTCGTCCATCATCTCCCTGTCCAGCGACCTCAGCAGAGAGACGTCACCAGTGGAGGCGTTGATCCTGAAGATGTCGGTGTCACCCTCTTTGATGAAGTACCTCACGAGGTTGTTGAACGGAGGGGTGTCCGCGTCATAGGCCTCGACGGTGATGACGTATCCACCATTGGGAGGGATTACGTTCTCCATGACGTAGGCCAAATAGGGAGAGTCTGGAAAAAACGAATAAGGTTCGTCGGGTTCAACTTTACTGGATCGGACATGAGATATACCATGCGCCAAGCGCTATATAGTAGCGGAAAATCCGAGGTAGGCTTCCGAAGTGGACTTCAAGTTCCTACGGAATTTTGCTGCCATTCACTGACACGTACAGGCCTCTACTTATAACAAAGGAGCTAATAATTAGCTACCAATTCTGCTGTTTAGATGGTACTACCTGAATCAAAACTGTGGAGAGGACACATCCATGATGTAAATATAGATCAGTATCCCGACTACATATTTTGAAAAGAAACAATTGAAGATTTGATTCACCATTCTATATCCACCATGGACACATCCCATTGACCTGAAGGATCTTGGTTGAAGATATATCTAACTCGTCGAGCAACAGCGAGACAGATCTGCTTCGACCCTCCGGAAGCCTGTTGTCCTTGGTTTGCTGACAAATTGGAAAAACTTCAAGGCCATATATATGCATAAGAGTTACTTGGTGTGACATGAAATTTACCACGTGAGGCGGCATCCAAATTCCTAATGTGAATGTAACAGCAAACCACAGGCGATTGGTTCTGGTGGGCCGAAACAGATAGGAAACATCCTCAACGAAGATCCTTCAGGTTTTACTTGCCTTATTTCGACAATCGATAGAAAAATTATAATATTATGTACGTCTCTTTCCGTTCTATCGTGGAGGTAATTTGATCGGACTTCAACACCACATAAGTTCGATAAGCTGTAACTGATACACCCTGAAACATTCGTGCGAAAGATTCCAGAAAGAGACTCACCAAGGAAGGTCGGTGGATTGTCGTTGATGTCAGAGATGGCTATCGATATCTTGGCAGTGTCCGACCGCCCAATAGCACCGTCCAGATCTCCAGCGCAGTCTTCGGCTCGCACCACCAGGTCATACCTAGCCTTTCGTTCGTAGTTGAGGTTCTTGGCCACGCGCACCACGCCAGAGTCTTCGGCGATGCTGAAGTCTCGGTTCGCGTCACCAGAGCTGATCGAATAACGCACCCTACCGTTCAACCCGTCGTCGATGTCTGTAGCCGACACCTGTGAATGTCACATTCATGTAACGTTCATCTCACAAAAATCGCATTTATATAACATGCATGTCACATGTGACATTGATGTATCATTTATGTCGCACGGATGTCGCATAGTGACATGCGCGTCATGTTTCTCACCTGTAGCACGCTAGCTCCTATGGAGGCGTTCTCGGACACCGAGGCGCTGTACTGCTTGGGATCGAACACCGGACTGTTGTCGTTCTCGTCCAGGATCTTGACGAATATGGTGGCCATGGTCGCCCTCGGGGGATCGCCTCTATCTCTAGCCGTCACCAGCAGCGTATAGTTATCGGTTGTCTCTCTGTCCAGCCTGCCGGCGACGCGCAGCAGCCCGTCGACGGCGCCGAGGGAAAAGACGCCGGCGTCGGCGGCGTTCAAGAAATACTCTATGTAGCCGTTGCGACCTTCATCTTTGTCGATCGCTTTGATCGCCATCACCACTGTGTTGATGGGGATGTTCTCGGCTACGGCGGTTTCGTTGGGCGAGATGAACTCGGGGGACATGTCGTTGACGTCCTTCAAGATGACGGTGACCTTGAAAAAGTTCGGCGATATAGAACGAGTAGGGTGGGTATCCTAATATTTTGAATGAATCTACGTAGTATTCCAAATCTTGGGAGCTGACAAATCGAATGCACTTTTAGTCTATTGTCTATGCCATAAACTATACATGAACTGGTAGAAAGCGATTATTGCTGTATTCTGTAAGAGGTGTTGTCAGATGTACAATTTACATCGAGAGGTAGACAAGAAGAGCGAGGTAAGTGCTAACGCGAGTATTCTTCAAGTATAAGTGTTATGACACTTATGATTCGAGAAAACGGAAATATGTGGGTTGCTACTCGAGAATACCTTATGGCATATATATGTTTTGCTCCCATCAACTTTCGGAGTTCATAGGCCGAGGAGTCCACACCGTCTTCTGTTTTGGTTCCTCCTTCTCCTATGTTTTCGATATACTTTAGCCCTGTTGTCATAGGTTGATATTCAAAGGAGCGAATACCAATAATAGGAGTTTGAAAATACGAAGACTATGGTTAGGTTATTAGGTACCAAACTATGAGAGTGACAATCTTCAGTAGACCCAAAAAGGTATCGAGCGCGCTATGAAAATATCACTAGGAAAATGGGTCTGGTCGATTTACTGAAGGCTAAAGTTTCGCAAATTTACCTGCACCGTAGAGGACAGTCTTTTTTCTGGCGGCACCGCCTGGTCAGTTGCCGTCACCACCAAATTGTACATCCCTTGCTTTTCCCTGTCGATCTGATTCTTGGTGACTATACTGCCGTTTTGGAAGATCCGAAAATCTTCTTGTTCGTCTCCGGAGGTGATTGAATAATATATCTCCCGATTTTTACCTGTAAACAAAAAAAAGAAAGAAAGTCAGACATCTTACGGTTCTCTATTCATGGATCCAGAAAAGCTGTTGGTTTTTATTTTATTTTTACTACACCATCCAGTTACATAAGCTGTTGATGTCTCTGCCTCAACCTCTTCAGCAAGAAGCTCTACCAAAATATTATTAAAGTTGGTAACAGAAAAAAAAAAACGTTAAAATGGTTTTGCAATTCTAATCTGACGGTAAGAAGTTCATGAGTTATAGAGAGACAAGGCATAAAACAAAATTCTTTCGGTACGACCATGTCGGTACTATTAAGTACATACCAGAAGTAGCGTAAGACTTGAGTCCCTAGCGAAGAGTGGTAATGCGACATTTTTATTGAACATTGATTGTTTAACGGAACGCTATACCGAGCGTTGCGAGCTACCAAAGACATTCCTTGTACGTGTTGAAAAATGTAAATGTTAACCGCGTTAAATGTCAATACCGCGCGTTCTGCAACACCTGGGATGTTTGTTCAGGACAATTCAGTTTACTGTTCCTCATGAACATGAAGAACAGCTAGCGACATACTATTTCTCTGGAAATATTCGACGACTGCTACAGATTTTTGCTGAAGATTTTGAAGAGTAATGTTAATTTCGATCACTCACATTACAAATGTGAAAAACACCAATTTCTCTTCGATTTCATAATCTCTTTCATCGCCCTCATTTCTTCTTCAGTAGGTCATTATCGATGTAATTATTTTGAAATAACCCATTTTTCTTGCATATGAAACTGTTAGGATGGTTTTATATTCATTCAGATAGTATATCCATGTCCATTGATTCATTCATTGCACGGTTTTTCTTTATTTCTTGTAGAATCAAGGCAATTGAACACAATGAACGGCTTAAATAGCGATGAAAGTTGATATTCGGATAACCCGTTTGAAAAAAACTCATCTCCAAAGCAAGCGGAGAAGAAGACGAAAAAGAAGGAGAAGAATAAGATAACCTTCCTTCGAGATGTGTCAGAATAGTGGGAAAGTTATATTCCGCGCCATTTAATATCTTCATTTGACAAGCGATTTAGTTCTGCCCTTCAAGATGAAAATTACTATTTAATGGAGAGCCATATCGAATTTGTCGACGTCCGAGGCGATCTCGAATTGGACGCTTTGTGTGTTTTTAATTAGATTTCAGTTTATTCCAGATCTTTTGTTGGCCCGCAATCACCAGGCGATGATGCATTCGAAAGTCGAACGGATTGATGCGATGGACCAATTTCCAGTCGAGACGAGATCACCGGAAGACATATTTCTAAAGAGGTCAATGTCGTGAGATGATTCTCACATTTTCTTCAGAACATATGCATGCTCCAACTTGTCCTTGATGGTATTCCTCATAGTATTTTCGATATACCAATGAAATCTTTAACAACTAACAGTTTCCTATTCTGGTCGTGGACCAGACTAGACAGACCAGACTGAATCATCTTCTTTGGATTCCGAATATATTACTACTTCTGGAATTGAAAAACCATTCACTGATCTCTTGATCACGAATCCAAAATCTTTCACTTTCCGAACTACCGAATATTGTGGAAGTTTTATCATGATTGGCTGTGCCATTTCTATAGCTTTCACACCATTTTCTGGCTATTATGATCTTTTTTCATCCACAAATTCATATATTTTTGACATTCAACAATCCTCTTTACTTCTTCATCTGGTTTATGGTCAGTAGGAACTTTCATTAATCAGCTATTCTTTGGACAGCCTCCCAGTCA
This sequence comes from Gastrophysa polygoni, assembly GCA_963576655.1. Lineage (NCBI taxonomy): Eukaryota > Metazoa > Arthropoda > Insecta > Coleoptera > Chrysomelidae > Gastrophysa > Gastrophysa polygoni. The sequence continues at coordinate 8,261,682 of OY755083.1, read as the reverse complement.
CAAATCTTGGATCATCATTTTTGTGTGTTTGGAGTATATAAGAGAAGGGGTGGGCGATAACAGTTTTGAAATATCGATTATCGATAATCATAATGTATCGATATTATAGATATTATCGATATCATCGACATTATCGATATTATCAATATTATCGATATTATTGATATCATCGGAATCATCGATATTATAGGAATTATCAATATATTATCGATATTGTCAAAATAATCGATCTTATCGATATTTCGATGATATCGAAGACTGCTGATAGTTTTGATAATCTTAATATCACTGATGTTGATTTTCATCGACTAAGTATCACTTCGATCCATGGCATTGCCCAGCTATTGTAAATTTTCCTTCGATTACAATTTGGCTGCATTTTTTCATACTGTTATGATAAAGTTCGGAACAAGACATTTATTGTATTTTTGATATCTTGTGAATTCTGAACGGTTTGGGATTGAGCAAAATGGTTCCCATTTTCTTGTATCATACCGGATATCAATAGATTAGACTAGCACTTTTTTTTTGATCCTGTTTTTAGGAACTATCGGAATGAAATTTGATAGTTTTGGTAGCCTGTTCAAAAAAATTATTCAGACAGTAATTGTTTCAGTATTTCTGGCTTCACCGGCTGACTAATCTTCCACATTCGAAATGGAACACTGATATCTCTGATAATATCGATAATATCAATAATTTTGATTATATCGATAACATCGAAAATGTCGATAATTTCCAAAATTATCGATATTATCGATAATATCGATATAATTATCGATGATATAATCGATAATATTATCGATAATATCGATAATATCGATGATATCGATAAATAGATAATTTTTTCCCAAATTATTATCGATATTATCGATAATTATCGATAATTATAGATATATCGATAAATTTTCCCACCCCTATATAAGAGTGATTTCTTCTCTCGAACTCTCTTGTTTTTGTGATGAACTGTCTCATTTCTTCAGTATCGGTCGATGTAGAGAAAAATGTCGTCATCGCCTCGCGATGAACCCGGGGTCGTCTCCACACGTAATGCCATATAATTAGAAGAACTGTTAGTTTGTATACAAGACAAATCCTGGCGAATATGCATCTGTAATCTGGTCGTGCCGATAAAAATAGCGAGGTAGCGCCTAGCCACAATCATAATAATGCATTTGATTACGGACTGCGACTCTGATTCGTCCCAGAACAACGATCAGTTTCCACGCTCGGAAAGTTTCTTTGATGCGATGGAACGGGTAAGAGTTGCGGCCCTTCGAACCAGAAGAATGCAGGATGTATCAGCTCATATCGAAATCTGATACATGCAGGTATATAAAAGTTTTTTTTGCTCGCACAACTCACGTTCACGGGACAAGTATCTTCAATTCTGTTATGCTCCCTTCTCAACTCCCTTTGCCCACTTTCACTCTATTCGATCTGAATTCAATTTCACAATCCAATGAAGCCTCATTTATCGTCTCGAGGATACTTCTTTCATCATCAGACCAAAATAATGGACAATAAATACGCCACTGATGAAGTCAGTGCATCTAGTCGTTATCAAAGTTGGTTATGAATTATAAACGATATACGATTCGCATAAAAACACGACGTTTATCCTTTATTCTTGAACACGACCAAGATCACACAGTGCACACCGTGGAAATTTCCCGGTATTCACTTGTCCATCATATAAGGCTCACATTACGTCCTATTCCGGGATACTAGCTCTATAAAACAGTGGCGCACTCAAGGAATCATCGGTCTGTTTTAACAAAGAAGCTGTATTTGTTCTTGTTAATGGTTATGTTGAAAAAACTTTCTTGTCATTGAATTCATGTTGTATTACGGTCGATCTGAAGAAACCAGACATGAATCCAAGAGTCACTGCTATGTATTTTTTAGTTCGATTCGATTTGTGAATGATAGTAAAAATAATGTGACTACATCAAAAACGTGATATTTCAACAATTCAATTGAACTAACAACATTGTCATAACAACGGATACTATAGTGAGTATTTTCGTACAGTCACGATAAACAGGGAAATATCCATTGACAATGTACGATGATGTACCAAAATCTTTCCGGCTTCATCTGTAGAAGGTATATCATCTTCGATAGTTGATAAGTTGCATCCTGTTTCGTACCCAACATTTTGAGATCTAGCCTTTTTAGTGACGCGACCTCTTACTTGCGCCTTTTTAAGAGTCATCTGATATAAAGCTGTGTTTTTCTCATTCCTGCATATCTTGTCTAGTTTTAAGAAACTTTTACAGTGTATCTCCATTGAGACTCAGCTATGCTACTGGGTATTCCCAAGATTGGGGCAGGCCTAACCGGAATCCCTCCTGAATCTATTTTGGCTGATCTGTCTGCCTTTTCCTTTCAATGAACAAATGAGTATACTTTTTTTTCAGTTCCAACAAGGCATTCCTATACCCAGAGACCAGCTTGATTGTGGTGTATAGAACATATTATAGGAATAGTTCAGTTTGATCTAAAGTTCTAACTTCGGGTATCATGAGTAGGTAGCAACACTGCTCATTCATAACAATATCGTCACCACTCAACTGTGCCGTCAATTTCAGCAATATCATCACCGAAGATATTCAGAATAGAGCCTAGACACTTCCAGAAATTGAAAAAAAATAAAATTGAAATCGAAATTGCTATGGAAAAACAGAAAAACCATAATTATTATGGAATTATTTTAATTTCTATTTTTGATTTTAGTAACGGAGAGGGAAAATCGAAAAATCTATGAAAATCAAGTTTGGTGCATGAATAACTTGGAAAAAAAGGATAAGAGAAACAATATAATTGTCAGATGATATCTTCATAACACCTTAGGGCATTATGAATGTGTTTATAGTAAGAGTATTCAAGTTAACTGAATGATAATATTCAACTGAAAAATAAATATTGTACTCTTGATTTGAAATGTCTCAAAAATTCCTATGATGATTCGTAATAATTATATATATAATAATAGAAAGTATCTAGAAATCTTTAATTGTTTTTTTTTGTTTCCTATTATCATTGATTCATGAGAAGACAGATCATACAATTTGAAAAGACAGGTTGCAATAAAACGTTTTATTGATTTTTATGATCTGTCAGTACGAACAACTGAAATTTCCCAACTTGTTTCTCTTACCATTAGGAAAATGGATTTTTTTATTTCATTGCGGCTGTCTAAAGTCGTCTATAGTCGCTATTATGTAATAAAAGTTTACGATCGATATAAACTGCTTAAAAATTTCAAGTATAGAGGGATCTATTAACGTTGAGCGATCATTGCCCAAATTGAGTATACAGTTAGATTCAGTGAAAGGACAATTGATGAACACCATTTGATGATTTTCAGTTGTCTAGAGGTGTGGTAAATTTATTGGGTCGTATGATCTGTTTCGGATTCACCTTATCGTTATTGCGGTTCCGTATTTTTCCAAACGATTATTTCAATAAAACACGATATTTGATGTGTGGCCTGTGAAAATCGACAACAGAGACATATTACAAAAAAAAAAACGGCTTTTAGTTAAACAGTTTCGGTGGCACTCGGGTAAGGCTTGGTAGGCAAGCCAAAGAATACAAGATCGAAACAAATTGCTCGAATACACGCAGGTGAAATTTAGCGAGAAAATTTGAATTTATTGAAGACCCTGTCAGAGCACGAAGAAAATGGAGGCGCTATTTGAACAAATAAGGAGATTTCGACATGTTTGCAGATTGACTAGTTGAAGTTCAACTTCTTGACCACAGTAGCTCTTTGGGTCTAATAATTAGGTCGTAGAATCGAAATGGAGGCGATAGTTGAATAAAGAAAGGAGTTTTGACGAAGGTTTGCTGTTTGAGGAACACGTGATTCAGATTGGAGTTCAACCTTTTTTTCTTGACCCTGCTAACTCCGATCTGACTTCGCTAATGTTTTTTACTGTCCAAAAGATCGACTATACAGGTGATGACAATCACTGATTGGTAGGAAAATATTCGTTTCTCGATATGTTCCTAGGATTTTCGTTTTATAGCGACTGAACCAAGGATATGATATTATAAATATCTCTAGTAGATCGAGCTTAGAGAGAGAGAGAGAGAGAGAGAGAGCAATTGAAACGACCATAAGAAAGAGACGTAGCAATGAAAAATCACATGACTGTTGGCATTGTCAAAACATTTCAATGTGTCATGCCTTTGTATTGAGAAATATCACATTATCAGTTATTTTCATTAGAATCGAATTGATAGTGTGAGATGATTCTCTCGAATCTATTATTCAGCGGAATTTATTGATCTGAAAAAGATAGAAATATATCATTCCATGGGAGTGTGATTAAATAATGTTGAACAAATTTCAAAGAGACTCTAGTTTCCGCCTTGAGAACGGCAGTGGAATTCAACTAATAAAAACAGCAAATGAGAGAGGCAACCAGCAGAGATCAGCTGACTTTTGGCAAACTTGTACCTTTCTCTGTTGCACATCCAGACGAATCGATAGCTCTTTCATTTTCTTATATTTCAATGTGTGTGATGGGGCAAGGGTGCATCAAGTAGATATCATATATTTGGACTGAACCATCAGTTTGAAATATATGAAATATAGAATTGAAATTCGATGGCTTAGGAGGCTGTGACTACATATGCGACAGTTCAACCGCATTTCTCAGATATATGTATACGTGTAGAGGGTGTAGAATCTGCTGAATAACTGAGGAACATAAGTTATTTTACGACATCACCGTATTTTGTTCTCGACCACGAAAGGCTCCAGTCAGACATCAAATTCTGAAAAATTTTTTCGAACATAAAAACACTATTTCCGTTGAGTTCCCAGTGAGACTAATATTAATAATTGCGATTCATAACAATTTCTGTTGGTTCATAATGCGTTCCGTACCATAAAAAAATCGATTTTCAACGCAGAGTGTATCGCCACGAACGCGGGCTCATAAAACTAAATTTGCGTGAAAAGGACTAGCTGGTCTTTGTTTTGCCCGGTTCGGAGTCGAATTTAAATTCCATCCACTCATGTTATCTTCTATGTTTGCTCCATTCTCTGACCCGATCGATCCACTCATAGAAGGTACACTTTTCAAAGTTGTCTATTTCGAGAGATCAAACTGCGAATGAATAGGAATAAAGGGATTTTGTTTCTTGAAGAAATCTATGAATTGAGAAGAAATATGGCTCGTAATGGAATGAACATTAGATCAACACCACCTAACATCGTGAAAGCGGAAATGGGCATTTCCAGCTTCATAAAATCTCACGTTTTTCGACAAGAATGATCGAATAAATAATTCAGTTCAAATAAGTCTGAATAATTACAGTCCTGGCCATTAATTTTTCTCTAATCTCGAGACATTGCCTAATGATTCAGAAATGAAGGCGCGTTATTCAACATGAAAATTCAAACGCAAAAAACTTGATATGATTCGTGATATGATTGGTTGAGTTATATAATGACAACCAAGTGATCGAAACTTCAAAATGCCTGACATGGTAAACCCTCAACACATCGATTGGTATCATGTAGTGAGGAAAGTATCTGAAATAATTATGCATATACTGGGTGTTTCCAGTTGCTAGGATACATAGAACACTGCAAAATAATGTGAGATTGCTCAGTACAAAATTTTCGTAACCTAATTCAATATTTGAAAAATCCATACACACATTTTGTACGATCATGTCAAAACTAATGGCAACATCGTAATGAAATTTTGTATGAATGTGTTCAGGAAGCTGAGACATTGCCTGAATTTGTTTTCATATCTGACTCTCATAGAATGCACTAGTTACTTGATCATCATTCAATTTTACACCAATAGATTGCTGTGTACCGATTTATTGCTTGAGTATTAATGCACCGTAAAATGAGTATAAGTAAGTCTTTGAAAAAAATCATCTATTCATTGAAGGCAGAGTTTACCAATGTAGTTTTAAATTTTCAAGTTTATTGAGATAAACATTGTTTCACAAAGGTTTGAATGATGCTTCAATGCATAGTTAATCAGTGAATTGAATCCTCTTCGAAGAGCAGGACCTTAATGAGATTAGATTTTGGTTATTTGCTATTCTTCACGTTTGGTGTGAAACTATTGTTTTTCTTTTTTTTTTAAATCGCTTCTTCTACGTCGGAATCCAACGGCCCATAAGCCGAAGCTTGAGCGGTTTGAGAAGAGCGGGAGGACTTTCTATAGTGGACTCTGCCAACCACTCCTAGGGGACCGTGTATCGACACTACCATATCGAATAAGGAATGAAATCGCTGAACCATTTAATTTCAATGAAAAATTAACAGCCGCGGCCGGGATCGAAATCACTACCGTTCGGGCAGTTCGATCATGGTTCAAACGCCTTGACCATTGTGCTACGGCCCCCCTTCATATTCAATGTAGAATATTCTCGTAAAATTTTCCTCACCTGAATCCAAATCTGTGGCACTCACAGTCACTACGGCCGTACCGACAGTGACATTTTCGAAAATTTCGTTGCTGTAGGACATTGGATCGAACAAAGGTGCATTGTCGTTCAAATCCAACACGTTGCAGTAGACTGTGAGGGTGCTGGATAGAGCCGGGTGCCCCGCATCTTGCGCTTGGACCACTAAAATGTAATGCTGGACCTGCAACAAATGATAAATTATATCAAACACTTGCTGGTTAGGGCGTCATTTCATAGGAATAACTGAAGCACAAGATATATATACTCTACACTGGAGTACGCCAAAGATATGATACTATATATTCTCTACTCGATCGAGATCAGAGGGAGAGAGAGAGAGAGAGATGAATTGAAACGACCATATGAGAGAGACGTAGAGATCAAAAAACAGCCGACTATAGTGTCATTGTATTGAGGAATACGACGTTTTCAGTTATTTTCATTCGTATAGAAATAATAGTGTGAGATTATTTACTCAGATCTATTGTTTCGCAAAGTTTATTGATCCAACAGTGTGTTAAAACGAAGAGATTCAGCTTTTCTTGTTGTTTGAATATTGAAAGTTGGTAAATAATCCTAGTTGGTTCAAAACTTTGTTCGAAGTAGTGTTGTCCTGTTGAGCCTATGGCTCTGTACTTATAGATTCATAAAAGGTCAGAATGTATCATTTCATAGGCGAGATATTGAATAATGTTGAACAATTTTCAAATAGACTCTAGTCCGCGCCTAGAGAAAGGCGGAGGAATCCAATCAATGAAAACAGCGAACAAGAGAGAGGCAACCAGCAGTGATCAGCTGACAGAAGTGCACCTTTCTTCGTTGCACATCCAGACGAGTCGATACTTCTTTCTTTTCCCACAATTGTCTTCGAAATTTCGAGGAATTTGCCTAGTTCTCATTTACATAACACTGGGGGGTATTATTTTTAACCTATAAATCTTTTTTTGAGGAAAGTTTCGATTCAATCACCATTTTCACGAGGCCTTCCTCATGAGTCGACAATTTAATGATAATTGTATGATAATTGTATGATGATGATTTCTTAATTTTCCTTTCTAAGGAAGCGAATAGAAATATATATACATATATATGTATATATATATATATATATTCTCCTATGAATTTTTTTGAACTATTTCTTTTTGGGAGAAATTGTTGGGGAAAAATAGTAGCTCCTCCCTGATCCTCTTGTAACAAAATCGCTGATGATACAAGCGTCGAAAGAGTCAAGATACTCTTTAAGTTTCCTTTTTTTTTCATCTCATCAGAATGTTTGCTCTCATGAAAAATGAATAACGAAATTGAAAAAATCAATTGAACATTTCATGAAATTCAATTTCGGTCGGTCCAATAGATAAATCCGTGCGAGTATATTGTAAGATCATTGGATTACCTATATCAGGAAGTATTGTTGTTGAAACAGTGAAAACTTTCTTGCTGTGAAGGATCATCATAGATCAATGCATCCAAAAAAAAATGGAATCTTCTAAGACAGAAGTCAATGATTTTCTTCATCACCTCTACAATTCGCACAACGTTGATAACCGGTTTCTCAACGCCAATTCCTCTTGGCATGTTTTAAACAATATCCAAGGACTATTATTTCACCTGAACTGGCATATATCATCCAGCATTGACATCTAGACTTAATTTCCGCCATAAATAACCCCAGATTATTTCCCTATTTTGTAATAATTATACATCAATAATGTTGCTCTCCGAGGAACGATTACTGCATACAAATGATGCATTGTTTTCAGTGAGACAGCGTCACGATGTATAATGAGACTGGTATGTAGAAAATAAAAATCCGATGATGAATATTAACTGCGTCCACTTTTATTCGATGTTATTCTTTTGCCAATAAATAAACGTTAGAATGCAGGAAATGGCCCGAGGCGGCTGCAGATACTTGTGAGGCTGCGGCAGGATGCAAGCATCATTTTACATATCGATTGCTGGATTGGAAAAACGAACTCGAGGAAATGAGAGTGTCAAGGAACAATACAAAAAAGATTCTCTGTTTCATCTGCCTGCACTACCTATACTCGAAAGATGACATGGAAGTGGTTCTGGGCAATTCTTTAAATGTGCTTGTCATGATTTCTCTTCTCAACATTGATTCTATATTTCAACACTAGCGTTACAGATACTAGTGTAATACCTGTGAATAATCACATAGTTTGAACAGCTAACCTCATCCTCTTCGGAAAGGATTTGAAAATTCATATCATCACAAGACAGGTATACTGAAGAAATTAGTTGAGCATATAATATGACAGATCATTTTGATGACGAAGCCATACTTTGATGAAGTAATTTAGTGTATAACAATCCACTAATTCACGCTGGGATACGCTACTATAGTATTTGATGCATAGTTCTGTTACAGTTCTGTTATGCTTATCTATTCAACATGAGCTCCTTCTGATTTTATGCATTTCCCTAGTTCAAAGAATCTGAGATTTTTCGCCCCTTCACAATGACTCAATCGTAGTTTTTATTTTCCGTTGATGAGAAATGATCAAGTCTTAATAGTTTGTTTTCTAAATCGATAGAGTCATAAAACAAAATTACCTTTTCTGTATACTTCAATGTTCTGATATTCAATATTATCTCGCCTCCATCATATCTGATGTGAAAAAATTCGGCTTTATTGTGTTGAAGCTAGTTCGAGCTAGTCCTATAAGGCAAATTTATTTATAGTGACTAATATTTCAAAAAGTATCAATTGAATTTCAGAATATTCAATTTATTTTTAGAATAATCAATTCGATATCAGAAAACATCACCACTAATACAGAAATTGCTGGTTATTTCAATTTCAGAGAACGTCATATGGATTTCCGAAAGCATCATTTGTGATTCAGAATAACAGAGTTGTATTACATGGCTGGTATAACATATTTACTGGATTTCCTAAAAAAAAAACTGAGGTATTGGGAGTAAGGAATGACTAAATATTGATTGATATAGGTAGAATCCTGAAATTGTTTTATGTAATAGAATTGACCATTCAAATGATGGTTCAATCTTCCACGGATTCATACCTTGGTGGGAGAGCTGAAGGTGGAACACATGTTTATGTTATTTTTCTCTGTGCTAAATCTGAATCCTGGAGATTACCCACATTGCCCACTTTGCATGCTTTATCTTTATCTTTCCATCAAGAGAATTATTGTCAAAGATGGGTCCGTTCACTTAATTGTGCCTGCTTCCCGATGGAACAGTCTAGTCATCAGATCTGCATCGAAATGGAATCCGGATTCGATTTCTCATTCAAATCCACTTTGTCTGCAATATCGCGAATTACCAGAGCGCGAACGATGAACGCGACTTTAAAAGGCGATATAGAGAAATAAATAAACTCTCGATTCCCGTATAATGTTCCATAATATTAATGGAATATAGATTGGTTCATTGACGAGTTTTTGCTCGCATTGTCACACAGGAATAGGTCTAATGCCGATATGTCAAGAGGCGTCCGCTTTATTACCCGCCGACACTATGGGTGCTCGTCTTCTTCTTCAGCTGTCTTCGGTTCTTCTGCTTTTTACCATCATCCATGTCGATGAGGTATGGAATCGGAATAATAACTGCGTCCCATTCAGGTCTTGCCACAGTAATTAAAAGCTAAAAAATCCAAGCGACACGCGGTGAACGACGTTGAAGGCCTTAGAAGATCATTAAGAAATATATTCTCTAGTACCTATTTCTTGCGCTACCACACTTCATGAAGATATATGAGGTCATAATGCATTTGAACGAACCACTGTTTTCTATGAATGCATCCACCAAGTTCTGGAGCGAAAGACGATATAGAAACATTGATTTATCAACTCTGCATCCAGGTTCTGGACCTTTTCAGAGCTTGTATGGATCCTTGCTTGGTTACTGGCCATCATCCTCATCGCCTTCAATTTTAGGGTCACGTTGTTGTGACCTCTTGAAATATTCAGGGCTTTTGATTTCCATATCAGCCTAGGCATAGTCTTGAATGAGTATTGCGCTTCCAGTATGCTTGGCTATCTGTGATAAGGTACTCTGGTTGCTGACCTTCAGCGCTGAACCTCAGAGTCATCAAAGTTAGCCTATCATTCATGTCTTTTCGGCTACGTCACTTCCAGGACTGAAAGTCTTGTTTTCCAATCCTCTCTCTCAGATACTATAATAGTATTTCTTCTTAAAGCTTGCCGGTGCAACTTTTCGTGAAAATGACTGACGGGGCGAAAGCCATATCCATCGGCGGAGCCATTTGTCACGTGGTGGGTATATTTTGATGGAACGTGAAAGGATATCGTTGTATAATGATCGTACAGCAGAGGCTGAATGTGTCTCGGGACAGTCTGAAGCACCGCTAACGACAAGCGATACCAACGGCAAAAACTAGACAGAGTATTCTCGGCGAAACAAGAGCCGGTCCTTCTCTTCTTCTTCTACGGGTTCGATAAACAGCGTTTCAGATGGTCTACTTTTTATCGTGCGTCCAAAGGGCAAGAGACGTTGAATGTACATACATATCCATACATGAGACTCTCATGCTGGTGACGTAATCTCCCTAATCAAAAATTACAATTATCCTTCTTACTGACGTCCCTCTTACCATTCAAGATGGTGTGCTAGTGAACTTTGTACAATAGCTCTACATTCTCCTTGTTGTCTTGAAGTTCTTGAGAACAGGAGAAACAATAAAAAATTCGATAGAAATGACTTCGAATGAGGAGGATAGTGAGGTAATCATAATTCAATTTAGTTTTGAAATTGGAAGAAAAATAATCAGTTATGCAGTGAGTGATGCCGCCTGCTGATGATCATTATTGGTAAAAGTGAATTAGAAGAAAGAAAGAAAAACTCGAGGACACAGTTGGAACTCGTACGAATATAAAGGGAATATGACAGAGGAGGTTGAGTGATTTGAGAATCTTGATGTAGTAACATTAACCAAAATTAATGCAGAAGATTCAAATATAGACAAAATACTTGGTGGAGGAAGTGAAGCAGTAGGAAGGCCTCGTAAAAACGGTAATTGTATCGAAACTTTCCTCAAAAAGGGATATATAGGTCAAAAATAACACCCCCAGTGTTATGTGAATGAGAATTAGGCAAATTCCTGAAGAATTCAAAGACAATTGTGGGAGAAGAAGAACAAATAAAGAGATTATGGTGATATTTCGCCAAGTTGGTAGATCACAATGGCTAGTCTAGGATTCTACGTGGTAGACGTGCTATACAGATATTACTCGGGGCTGGAGGAAGAGGGAAAGAGAAGGAAAACACAGGTGACTTGAAAAAATTGAGTATCGCAGACTATGAGATTCTCGCAAGCACTAACTAACTAGTGTGAGTTAGTAGTGCAACTGAGCAGCAACAACTGAATAGTTCTCTGGGGGTTAACCATATTTGCTTTGCTGAGTTCTTTCAGTTTACTTGAGCAACCTTCGATATATCCCTGATGAATGAAGACTGGTGTTCCAACTCTCTATAACCAGCCACTAGAAAAAGTTGTGGATTGCTGCTTACTTGCATTTTTTTTTAATTTGCGAAGAGAAAAATATTTTAATTGTGTCGAGAACCGGAATAGATTCGTTGCCGAAACGTCCATCAAGATGAGTAGAGGTTTTATTCAAATTGAATATATTTGTAATATACAAATTTTTCAAAAACAAGGTGTCACTGACAAAAAGAGAATTTATCTTTTAGGTATCTAAAGGTTTGATTTCAAGCGCAGTGACATTTTGGGGCAGATCACAAAATCTGTCCTTACTACGAATATATTGAAATAATTTTTAATAACTTAGTAAGGTTGTTTGACAGGTATTTATGTTTTGGAAAGAAACAATTGAAGAGTCGGTTCACAATCCTATATCCATCTTGGATAATATCTTTGAAAGAAAAATGACCATGGTTAAACTGAATACCATCAAATTCTTGTAGGTAGGTTGGCATAATTCAAACTAAATGAAATATCGTTCTGTAGGAACTGTTCAAGAGGGGGGAGATCTGGTAGATGGAGAAATACTGATCAACTACTGCACTATTTTGTTTCTGAAAATAAACTGATCCGGATCTAATTGTCGGCTAGTTACATTAATTGTTATCATATGTATAAAAGATTCTTTGTTTTTGAGTTTCCCACGCTCTCTGGCAATTAATACAAGATAAACAAATCAGAATTATCATTTGGAATGCGGTACAGATAATTTCCTAGTCTCTGACGACATGTATTGCTGCGGGGATATTGAATTTTCATGCGAAAATTCACATCATATGTCAAATAACATTCTAATCACTGTTACGTATAAACTGTGCGAAGTCGATTCCACGAATGATGATTTTCAAGTGAAATTTCGAGTTTTTGAAGTAATCCGAATTGCTTTGGATAGTTTGTAACACGACCTACGATTGTTAGTTTCATTGCGGAAATTATGTAACTACCTATATAGTCTGTTACATACTTTTGTAATAGCCTGAAGAGATTGGGATATTAGCGGAGAGAATTCGTTCCACAAAGTCGATTCACGATAAAAATCTGAATTACACGATATTCTATAACTCCGGTTTCGCGATAGACAGCTTACGCGTGGGTAAAAAGGCATTAGAGCCTTGTAATGAATGTTACAGAATAATTGTCGCTCTCTATTTAACATCGATGGTGAAAGATCAAGGAAATTATGCGCATTCCGATCAGATAGGTAACCGTCCAAGTACGATATCAATAATGTTAATAGAAGAGAAGGATCATCACTCATATAGTGAAAATTTCTTGAGCAAATTGAGGTGGAAATTTTTCGAAATGCTGATATTGACTGAGGCATGGGTATGAATTGAAAGATCATTGAATTATTGAGCTATATCTAGCAATAATTTCCTCTGTCCACCTTCGATTCAACTCGTGGGAAGATATGAATTCGCAAAGATTACTGTTGCCTTTTTGATATTGCCTAGAATGACAGGACGTAATTTCAATACTAAAGCTCGTTGGGAGTGATTTTCGAATGGAAATGACTTTACTGTTTTTAATACACCGTTAAATTTGTTGTACTGGAATCAAACAAGGCCTAACTATCTTGGCCTATCTTGATATTTTATGTTTTATTTTTATGAGACGGTTACAAGACAGATAACTTATGATAAGTGAGTGTTTATTGTTTGTTTGAAGAATCCAGGAGAGGCTGAAATCAGTAAGTTGTTTCCTATGAAGCGAAAATTAGGTGTTCTGATAATGTCACTGATTTTGAAATCTCTATACAGGGGTTATTGATTAGCTCCTCTTTAACAAAAAATGGTGGCTCTTCCGGTTATAACAGAAGTCTGTATCAACTTATATTTTTCATTGCGTTTTCAGGTTCCTAGAATCTCATCCATACCTAAGTTCAGCTGTTCTCGAGATATTCAGACTTTTTTGAAAATGTTCGAGTTAGCATCTCCCCCTTCAAGAATGAACGTCACTATTCGAAATTCATTTCGTTCCAATTTGGGCATCATGAAAAAGAAGGCTAGGTTGGCTATAGCATGAAAATAGACAACACCGTGATTTCAATTTTTTTTTTTCAGCATTCACAGGTGTATTCAATTCAGATTTTATAGCTGCTCTTGATGTAATGTATCGCCGTAATAACAATCAGAAAATATTGTTTGGAAGATATTATGGTATTTTTTGTGTTCTATTCAGGACACTCTGTGAAAGGAATCCCCACTTGATTCAGAGCCGAAAAAACGAACTGGAACTGTTCTAATGCAGATTATTGCCAACATTCCTCAACTCGTCTCTTATCTCTCGATCAATTCCGCTACATCCGACGACAACAAATTCATAATTTATAATGAATAGAGAAGAATCTCGGCGCTCCACCTAACAACATAAACAGATCTCATTTTCTGTGACACATGACGAAGACAGACCAAGAAGCGGTTTCCTATCCTTGATTTATGTCCACTTGTTGAGGAGCATCAAACAATCAACGATGAAGAATTACCTTCATCAATATTGCATAAGAACTGGATTAAAGTAACAAATTCCTCCAAAGATGTTGACATTATTGTGAAAAGAGTATCCACATAGCGTTCCCTAGGGAGCCTGGACTAATTTTTGACTATTGTGGTAAAACCATTTTGAATGTCTGATATTATTATTTTCTGTCTGGCAGGGCAAATACCTTCCATACAACCTAATTTCTTCATTATACCCATTTCAAACGGATGGAAAACATAAATCCTTCACTGATTTCGAAAATATAATGAAAAAATTGTCGCATCAATCAAATCAAGAGAGGAAGAAAATTAAAATTAGAATATTCAAGATCAATTTGTAGTCTGTCACGCTTTCAGGGGTCACCCTGTATACTATCTAATGAGGACTATGAAAGGGCCATATCACGGCATTCAACTTCCTTATATTGTTTCTCCTTTGCAGTAAAAACAAACGAAGATACTGGAGTGGGACTCTTCGATAAATAACCACCCTGTTCATGTAAACGTAGATGGAGGTGTACACACCTATCGAATTTTCAACCACCTTGTGATGATGTTCATATACAAAAACATCATATAACGGCAACATTCGTTCTCAAAATTACTCACATGCTTTATTTTCGAATTCAAATTACAGCACTATCCAACAACACATTCAAACTGGTGATGTAATTATTATGCTGTTGCCGTTCTTCTTCAAGTATCACCGCTAGACTCATGTCGAAGTGTTCATACAAGAGGAATTGTATATCTGTCAGAGACTATCAGTATGACATACAAATATAGTCGAAACGTATATCGTAATGAATGAGAAATTTTTGCAATGATTTTGAGTGGTTGATATATCAGTTCATATCTGTTTGTGAGTGGCAGTACTGAGAAAAAAAAACGGATTGTGCAGGACGCTAGTTTGAGTGAGAACTATCAAATGATGGAATACATTTTTTTTGCTAAACATGCCCATTGACAGCACACAGTACAACAACACAGTAACAAGTAGGTAACAGGTCGAGAATAACTAAAATTTGTGGGAATTTAAACGTTCATGATGAAGCGACTGGGTTCCTCGACCTTTCTTCATCCAAGAAAGAGTCAGAATATTTTACATATATGTGCCAACGAACAACGAATATCATGTTCATAATGGAAATACGTGACACTGTCGCCTTCGCCAAGATTCGCCAAACCCATTTCAAAGGGTTACCTATTATCGACTCACAGACCATGAAGAATTAGTGAATTTTATGCATGCACCTGACTTCGTTTTTTTCCGATTGTTATTTCGAGTTTCCTCTCCAATCATTGCATATTTGTTGGTACGTCATCGTGATTCTGCAATTATTGTCAGATCGTCAACCAGATCGGTGTCTGTATGTGAAAATGTCCTGAAGAGCCTGGCAAGATTGAGAAAAGTCCCCCAGATACACAGATGTTTTTCTCACTTTGAACAAGATGAGCATAACGTACTGAGAAAATAAGAGCAACCTGCTAATACTGTGATAATCCTGTGATCTCAAGGGAAAGCAATATTTTGAAATCCGGGTGTTCGCAATTGAATTCAAGGTATACGCAAAATGAGACAATCTCGAAATGAATATAGAAATACTTTTGAGATATCCTAATTTATACAGTCCAGTCAAACTGTTATTGGGTATCTACAGAAAACGCCATCAGGATCCATCGAACCATTCAATCATAGGTGGTCTTGTTCCTCGTGGAAATAAAAGAAAAACATCGAGCAATCATAAGTCAGGCATTTTTCCACAACTTGTTGCCGTAGTTTCACTTGAATATAACCACGAGCTGAGGATGACAATAGTTTACGTTTTTGTTTTATTTCTGTAACATCGGCATCGAGTTAGCCACATGAGCTATTCCGTCTTTTCATTCTAACCGCTTGAAGAGAGTGAGGAATCGATCAGTGGCGTAGCCACAGATTTGCTGAAAAGAAGTCTACAGATATGAATAGAACGGCTAACGCTCCTTGGAGGAATTATTGCTCAGTATTTAGTTGAACAATCTGGTTACATAATGAAATCGGGAATATTATGGAGAAAATTATAATTACATTATGGAAAAAATTGATATAGGTGATTGCTCAGCCATTAGTGAAACACCTGAAGAGCAGATTTCAAACGAAAAATATAGATGCAAAGTACCTGCTGAGAGGCAGATTACGTGGTTGAAGCAAGCCAGAAACGCTTCTCGACAACACGAAAGGAAATCCTATGACGTGCGAGGATCATCGTGTTAGTTAGTGGTGGAATGTTGGGAAAATAGAAAGGTATTGATATTTTTCTTGAAAGCTTGGAGGTCAGGAAGGGAATTCACTAGGCAAAGATTCCATAACTTTGCAGTTCCATTGATGAATGATGCTTGGTGATGAGAAGTTCGGCATGTTTCGAGCCTGACAATGTATTCTAGAGATATCAAAAATATCACTCTCTAAGAGTCTGACTCCAACTCCAACTACAACCATGTGAACAGAACTCTACGACAGGTGGAATTTGCGCTTTGTATGTCATGAGCAGTTGATGGGGGGTGAGGTACTTCTTCGCACGGAACAGATAGCCAAGTTTTTGTGAAGCATGTGAGGCCGCAATGGACCTCACATGATCGTCCCATGAGAGAACATTGTTGGTGGTGATGCCGACGACTTCAAGGGAACAGTGGTATCTGGTCTGGTGTGGTCTGCCTTCCTGGTGAAGATACAAGCTTGAGTTTTTGTTGAAGTCTACTAGATTTTCTGATCCCCATTTCAGAATTCTCGCCAGATCATCATTCAAAGCATAGACCAGTCTCCGTCTTGCACTTCTGGCATCATTAAATGATATAGGGGCCCTAGAGGAGAAGGCAGTGTGAAGTGTATTATCATCCGCAAAGCTATGGACTGAGCAGGAGGTCACATTCAACAGATTGTCGATGTGGAGGGGAAAGAAAGTTGGTGCCAAGACAGATCCCTGCGGCACACCAGCATTGATAGTCATTGTATCAGATGGGACCCCATCTACAGCTACAGCTTTTCGACAGATTCATCACCCATTATACAGTCAACCATTATGGGTTTATGAGTGAATTAGATTGAATATCTAGATTATGAACCGACGATATAGCTATAGATTCAGTACTGAAGAAGTCAGGTAGATGAGGTCAGGGCAATTCAAATTAACTGACACTCTTCAAGAAGTTTGTATCTCAGTGTTCCTGGAATGTGGAATCCTAGATGATAGTCGATTCAATTACCAGACAATCTTAGAATATGAAAATATACATTTCGGACTGAAATCATCATAATTATTCAGATGAATGCCATATGAAAATGCCAAATATAAAAAAAATTCTCGATATTTTTTCAGTTAGAGTTAGATATTCACCATATTTGATTCGACACGAATATTTTTACTAGTGAATGTGAGTTCTAAGAGAAAAGAGACAGAAGAAAACGAAAACTGATGATATCGTGTACTTTTTCTACTACAACTGTTATATTTCCAAAAACCATAGCTAGAGCAATCTGATGGATTCAGCTATGATGAATTGAATGCATATCAATCTGAAATATACCCAGTAATATACCCCGCAATATCTCTATGACCCCCTATAAAATATTCGGTTGAACGATACTGTCCCAAGATATCCTCCAAGGACTCACATGTACTTACAAGAATGAACCAGTTCCAATACCAATGAATCTTCTCGGATTTTTTCCTTGAACCGAGTTATAAAAAAATGTTTTTTCGTTTCTCTAATTTCATTTTCTAATATTGCTCGACGAGCCGAACTGAGTCGGCGAAAAAGAGCGGCAATTAAAAGCAGAGAAGAAGTAATCGTCAGAAGAAATGCACAACACCCATTGTAGAATACAAATGCAGTTCTATACCACACACAGGGAGGTATGGACAAAAAACCGCTTCTAGACGGGCTGGACCGTAAAGTGGCATGGAAAAATTCGAGATGGCCATGGATCATTGGTGCTTTCGAATGTTCTGATTAGTTCTGCATGAATCTAGAAGGTGTGTCATTTGAATTTACAATTTCAAGAATTGATATATAGTGTATTGAAAATGAATGAAGATGAAACAGAATGTATATGCAATGAATATGAGGAAATAAAGCTGAACTTCTAAGTCGGGAACTCAGAGGTTTGAAGACATAGTACTGATAAACAGAAGAAACCAAAAACAAGATCTAATAGAGAGAGTATAGAAATGATACAAATCCTATTACTCTAAATTTAAAGAATGAAAACGACTTACGATATGTTATAAAGCAAAAATTATGACATACTGATGGATAAAAATCCAAAATGAAGGAAATGAAAATTATAATATCAATAATGGAGCCAAAGGAAAAAAGTGAAAACTAGCACAGGCAATTCACGAATGATGAAAAAGAAGAGGTCATGAGACAAAAAAAACATCATGAGGTTAATCGAATCGATGAGAATGAGGTGGTATGAACATTGACACCATATAGGAAGGAAATAACTGTATCATTGAAGTGCGTGGAATCCAACATATAAATGAAGCCAGAAAAAGATGGAAAGATCAAGTGGAAAATAGGAAAGTTCTGGAGATGATATGATACAGAAAATACGAACAGTGCACTAGGTAAAAACACACAAGGCACTTTGAACAAGAATGAAGACTAACCTACCTGAAATCATGCTCAATAATGATATTCATAGTTGTATTTAATGAAAAAGTGGCTGATTATAAACTGAGAACTATACTGATCAAGATCCTTTGAGCAACTTCCAACATTTCTTGACTAATTCATCGATATATTCTACTCAGGCAATCTATTCAGGAGGTATATCAGTGAACACTAAGAGCACATTGGAATCAGTGAATCCGTTTGAGTGAAAAAATATTTTAGTCATTGAGGTTCAAATTAGACTATCATAGGAATTGAGAAGAATTCATGAATACTTTGAACTCAGCTGGTCGAGAAAAAAAAAGTAATTATTACAGTACCTATATAAATGTTCGATTAGAGTAGTGGGCATCTTTATCTATTCACGATCGTCACCGTGAAACTGCATATTATGACCAAATAAACCGTGAACTTGAACCTTGCGGAGTCTCTTTATATAATCTGCGTCTTGACTTCCCGTTCACTTTCTAGTGAACTTGCACTTGCAGTCGGTCGGTTGCGTTAGTGTGTGACGAAGGAGAAGCAATCGGCGCACGCACTCCTTCCTCCCAGGCTAGCAGCCGTTGTGAGTGCCGTCTACAGCATTTTTATGCAAATCGTTCACACTCTATTGACAATGAAAACCACCATAGGGCATGATAATTAAGCAATTCGTTTCTAATGCTGAAGACAGACGCAGATGGAAGATTTTGCGCGTTTCTTCATGGCCTGCGAAGAAATTACTGGCGATTTGTTTTCAGACCAGTCGAGGAAGAATGCTCCTTCTTGGCTCATGAACGTTCATGGAGCCTCACGATCGACCAAATAGATATCATTATTTCCCTTACTTGCTTCAGTGAGGATCAATCAGCATGTGCTGGTAGAAATTTGTTTTTTCGATTCGTCAGCATTGAAGAACTTGACACGAATGAGAGAAGTCATGTTGGTCTCTCTGGTGTTCCTGGGACTCAGGAAAAGGATAGAATAGGATCGGAGAGGACTCCTGATGGACCTAAACCATTCTTAGAAATGCTGCTCACGTGATCAAATCAAATCAAAATTCATTCAAAGACCTATTTCAGGCATAGAATTTGTCAAGGTCAAAGTACAGTACATGTATGTGTGAAATAAGTATAAAAATCATGCAATTACAAAATTCCGTGAATTTCAAGTACGAAAAACATACAAATTATAATTCTAGGAAGATTCAGTCACATAAAGAATCCATAATTATCATAAAACAGATTTACCATGAGAAAATGTTTGATGGAATTTCGGAACTTGGAGTGTGTTGATCGATTCCTAATATCATTATGTGATTGGTTGTGACCTCTTATGCCAGTTGGAAGTGGTCCACGTGACGATATTTCAAAATCATTCTGACTCGGGTATATGAATTGGTTGTATCTTGTTTGATAGCAACGTATAACCATATGACTAGGCAGGGTGTTTCTGTTTTGTGGTAGCATGCTAATTTCGTTATATACAGACAAGCTAGGGTTAGTATATTCAACTCAGTAAATAGGGGTTCACAAGAAAGTCTGGATGATATTCATTTTTCAGCTTTTAATGGGATTTTCTCTCCTCGTTTCTAAAAAATAGAGTAGAAGTTATTAAAAATTATTGCAATATATTTGTAGTAAGGACAGATTTAGGATCTGTCCCAAAATGTCACTGCGCTTGAAATTAAAACATTGAAAAAATTTTACGAAGAGAAAAATATTTCAATTGTGTTGAGAACGGGAGCAGATTCGTTCCCGAAACGTCCACCAAGATAAGTAGAGGTTTTATTTCCAATTTTTTCAAAAACAAGGTGTCACTGACCAATAGAGAATTTCTCTTTTAGGTATCTAAAGGTTTAATTTCAGTGACATTTTGGGACAGATCCTAAATCTGTCCTTACTACAAATATATTGCAATAATTTTTAATAACTTCTACTCTATTTTTCAGAAACGAGGAGAGAAAATCCCATTAAAAGCTGAAAAATGAATGTACCACCTCCTCGAAGAACTTACAGACAGTATCTGGATGATATGTTTTTCATGGTTCTCAATGTTCTTTTCTGTAATAGGAATGATTGCTGTGCTGCTGGAGAATTACCCCATACAGTAGTGGACTGGATTTCTGCAAAGTGAAAGTTTCGAAGACAATGAATATCAACAACATTCCGGATACATATCGTATTTATTATTTTTATTTCATTAGATATATGATCTTTCTAACTGAGATCATTCACCAGGGCTATTCCTAGAAACTTTACTGTTGGTTCCCTATTGATTTAAAAGTCGTCTAATTCAATTTTGACCGGATTGTTGATATTTTTCTGTCTGGTATGAAGAATCAAATACTTGATTACATGCTAATTAATTCTGTGTTATGTCATATTCAGGTATAAATTCAACTGAGTCTGCAAAGAATAAAGCTAGAACACTGCCTGGTGGTACTCCCAGTTCCAATTTCAAATTGTCAGAGCAATGCTAGCTGAAACTGATCTGAACCAAAGATTGTGAAGATGATTCAGCTGAACTCCATCATACAACCAGAATAAGTAGGTCTACTTGCACGAAGAGGACAGAAATATCTTGTTGTCGTCTTGACAGACAGCCAAGCAGTACTGTAACAGCTATGCTCATGCGAAACCATACATCAAAGCTACAAAAAACCCCAAGTACCACTCATCTGACAGTATAATCTTTCCAGGATCCCTTGGAAAAGCCAAGTGCCAGTCTGCTGGCTTCTCATACGAGAAATTTCGAAACTATCTGAGCGCTAGAAGTCGTTCTAAGCAACACTCCAATGCATACAATTGATCCCTATCATTAGCAAGCAAACCACATAATAATAAAGTGGTATTGAATCAAGAGGGACACATGTCATAATAGAAACGTAAATCAACTGAATTTTTATGCAGCTACTATACCTCTTCATAATCCAGTTTAGATGTCAGCGTGAACACACCAGTTTGGGGATTCAGGGAGAACACGTCATTGGCCCAATCACTGATGACAGAGTAGGTCAACTGGGCATTAATGCCCACGTCTGGATCGGTGGCCTTGATCTGGCCAACTCTGGCTCCTCTGACTGCGTTTTCTGGAATGTCAAACGAGTAGGCGCTTTCTAGAAACACCGGAGGATTGTCGTTGGTATCGGTGACCTGTGAAGAAAAACAAATCATTGAGCATGAGATCGACAGTCTGGAAAACGCATGTGGAAGATGAAATATTGGGAGGTTCCTAACGTAATGGGATATATGGTACTAAACTTCCAGATCGTCTAACATTTATTGACAACACAACTTCAGAAACAGCCTTGAAAACACAGATCGTAGATCTTGTGTACCTCACTCGTAACATTACTTTGAAATATTCATTTGGAATGCTATTTGGAACGAACTACACTCATCAATTTTTGGTTATGTCGATTATTGTCAAAGATTTTGAAATAATTCCAAGCATTGGTTGAATCAAGTATTGGTTGACAAGTATATAATCAAAGATGATTACAAAATGTTGTCTTGTCCATCCACTACCTCTATATCGATAAACACTATCTCTCTCTTTCTCTTTCTGTCACATAAACCTTCGCTCAACTTGTCAATTATTCTTGATAAACTTATATTTGATGCAATCACGCAGGGATAACGAAATCACCTGTACATTAGCCCATATCCTATACGTCTATCGAATTCGTTTATTATTATTTGTGATGGAGGTTTCTGCTGGTGGCTGTCAAGATTTTCTTGAAGTTATATTCGACGCATCACATAAAATTAATCGGCCGGCGGTACGAAACAAAGTGAGCGAGAGTGTTGAGTTGTTGCTATCCTGAAACGTATTTTTTTCATTCCAATTCGATGTTGCATCCGATAATTAGAGCCTGATTTACGGTCGCACTGATAAATTATTTTCAAACGATGCTGCAATAGTACCAAAATTAGTCTCTGATTCACGGACGAATTTGAGAATTCGAACCTTAGTTCAAGACAGTAACAGTAATGGTGGATTCATGCAGGAATTTTAAGTAATAAGTTTTAGGTCGTGAGTTTCAAGTAATAAGCTTCAAATCGTGAAGAGAAAAATAACATTTATGCAGGAATTATTAAGAACTGTCATGTCATAAGGATGACTTTTCTCATTGGTCAATTTTGAGTGACAGCTGATGTTATATGGAAATTGCAAAAATCACAGGAATCGAAATTTCACACGCATGCGCAAATACAAACAGCTTTTAGTTTTAGTCGTGAGAGTTAAAAGTTGGCCAACTCTCTTGTGACTTGAATATTATCACTCAAAACTTAGAACCAACGCGAGAAGAACCAAATGCGAACATTGAAAACCAATCATCGAACTTCTGACAACTTATTACTTAAAACTCACGACCATAAATTGAAACTATTGGGAAGGTGATCAACCGATGAGGGCGCTCTTTTTCTAACAAAACCGCCGACTTGTGGAGTGGTTTATTTTGACGTTGACGTGTGATTTTTATATTTCTGTCGTATTAATTATCTGAATTCTACAGAGCCTTCATCACATATTGCGTTCATCATCAGTCATCATAAATAATGTTTTACATTTGCAACAATACTAAAGAATGGATTATAGTTGCAAGCGCATATGAAGAAAAGGGTATTTTTCTTGACCTGAGGTTGCAACAGTTAATTGGAATGATTACTTTCCGGAATATCTTGTGACATTTCACGAATATTTCGCAATGCTAGGCCTTGAAGTATTTATTTATATGAATCGATGAAATACCTAATGGGTTTAGTGAAAGTGTATAAAAAAATCGTTATAAATAGCATCAAGTTTCATGGACACTACTAAAATTAATCTGGAACTTAAATAATACTGCTATCGAGATACGACCAATCAACCTCCATCTATCACCACCCTGAATATCGTCATATAGACGTGTTTCAGGATAACATGACAATAAGTATCGCTGTGATGGGAAGGATATTCAATTTCACACCGCGTTATGTGTTTTTGTTGGTTATAAAGCGGACAAGTTAATGCAAATGGTCCTGATTTTGATGGTCCAGTAGAGGCCATTAACTGCTGAAATATATTCATGAATGGTTGTTGGTGCGTCAGGGAAACAAAAAATCACGAAACTGAAACCTCGAAATATTGAAGGATTATCCGTTGGAAAGATGGGTGAATCCTTCAAAAATGAGTTGAAAGTGATCGAATGATATTGTGTATTTATAGCCGGAATAAAAGATGAATTGGTAATAATTTTTCACTTTGATTTCGGAGTACCTGGTTTTTCTAGAGTAATATTATATTCATCATCGGCATTATTATTATTATTATTATTATTTTCGAAAGTGAACTCCGAAAATGTAAAATGATCAGAGACTTCTTTTTTTTTGCCTGTTCGCGAGTCATCAGGAACGAAAAACCATGCCAAGACAAATTAATATAAAGAAAGAAAAACATCTTTTCATGACAACCAATTGGGTTGTTCTTGCCACGTATATGTTCAAAAGAACATCAGAAACTGAAGGAATCGTACTTCTCGATATATATCATGGTTGAACGAAATGAATTGGAAGCTTAAAAAAAAACGGAGGTTCTAAAACCAACTCAATACAGTTCGTTTGGAAGGAACATCTATAGTATCTATCTTTGTCTAAACATGGATAGCAGAACCTGATTCTCCCAGCACCAGTGCCGTGTTGTCGGAGGGAGTCGAATTTATTATTAATTCATGATGAAACCAAATTGAAAATCCGTAACAATTTCAGTGGTACTTTTTAGCATTTCTTGGTGGGAAAATGAACATCTTTATACTTCCTTCACATTGTTACGAGAAATTCGAATACATACAATCCTATGGTGATTTTTGTAACTTGCTTGTAATCAATGAACTTATTATGACCACGTCACAAGAGAAGTTTAATTCTCAACGGCATATGAAACAATATACTTACTATTCAGTATACAGTTGTCTACTTATACTTTATCATAAATAACGTTCAATTTCAATAATGAACATTTATATCTTTGGAGATCAGTGACAGTGCATGTAAGTATATTTACGATTTCAAAGTTCAGTACCTACTAGTGGAAATAATTTTCAAAAAAGTGAAAGACTCGTTTTCAAGGCGAATAGATATGATTGCATATTTGAATGTAATTTTCAAATCTGAAGATGAAACTTGTTTATATCATTTCACGATATCGTCAAAAATGAAGGAGGTTTCATTTTGAGCAGAATTCATATATTTTGACGCAAAAAATTGATGTCTGATTATTTCATTTCATGTAGATAGAAGAGAATCGATAATGAATATGTGTTGACAAGTATTATGACGAAATGTTATATCAACAATAAAATCATGAATCATGTGAAGATGTAGCAAATAGCAGTGTTTCTTATTTAAAACAGGACTGAAATGAAAAACAACCATGGATAATCACACAAATAATTTATTGATTTTTGAATGGGATTGTTTTTGTTAACATACTTCTTACTCTAACTTCCGTTGAATCTTTCGATTTATTTGCCTCATGATGCCTCACAGTGAAATATCTTTCCAAATTAGTTTGACTAGTTCCAAAACAGTCAACGGTAAATTTCTCATTGTTGTGTGTAGAAGAAGTATAGAAATATCCTTATATTTTTTATCAAAAATATTAATTGAGTTCATCATTATTCCCAGTGATTTTTCAGCAGCTTCGCATATTTTGACTACGAATAAGGGAGCATTTATCAGTGCTACATATTTTACCACAAGACACTGTCGCAGCTGACCTATGGGTATAATCAATATGATCTAATCAATTCAATTTAAATTCATTTTTATCCATTCCATTTGGGAAAATGCTTCAAAATCTCGAATGATACGACAATGGTAACTCACCTATGAAATGACGTATTTTGATCGCCGGTTCAAATTGTCTTTAACACACTTCACAACCTCTCACCATTATATCAAATCACCAAAACAGGAAATAAACTGAGTTTCTGATGAATTCTGAGTACGCAAAACTGAACACAAGTTGAATAATATCGATAAATCAAAACGTAAATAATGACAGATACCAAACAAAGCAATAATCGCCGTCGACTGTCAATATCAAATTGCGGTGTTGCAACGTTGAGCAAAAAGTATTCATGATACCCATGCTGGTCCTCGAGCCCCCAAGAAAGTAAAATTGCTAAGTCTCAGAATAATGTAGCAATCTTCTATCAATCAGAACTGATTCATAATCGTCATGACCCAAATTTATTATTATATTTGTGCATTGAACTACATGAATTCATAAAGGACTTTAAATATTATGGACTATTCATCACTTTTTGATGATTGGATATGACAACACTGGCGACGATTGGGTACTAATATTATGATAATTCTGGGAATTCATGTTAGCATCAGGATATTTGTTTTGTGATCCTTCTAGTGGGTTTGTTGTTCGGAGGTAATATTCAACTCCATTTTCATTACTCGAAAGCAAGAAAAACAAATGAATAAGTATTCTCGTACGATCTTGACGTAATCCTCTCGCCCCTATTAATATTCCTAGCGTAGCAAAGCAATACATCGATTGGGTTAACGTAATCGCCGTGGAATCGCAGTCAGGTAGATAATTAATTAAAATTATAAAAACAACAAAGTGGAAGATTGATAAGATATTTTGAAGAAATGCAGAACTTGTTTTCGGCACGGTTGCACATCTCGACATCGCCGTCGATATGGGAGGCGTTGGAATACGCCTTGCACGGTAAGGTGCACCTGTAGCTCGGGAGATTGCATCGCACAATTCCGTGGAAGAGTATAAATGAGACTTATAAAGCGAAATACTGCCGTGGAACACTCATAAAGTGAAATAGACAGAACACACTGAAAATACAATGAAAATATACACAGTGTGTAGAATAAATTTAACAGAGGTTTATTTGAGTGATTTCAAGAAAATAAGTTCGCATAACACTGTATGCTAACTTGTTTCGTTCTCGACAAGGTGTTGAATTGAAAGAATATTGACGTGAATATCTTAAATATTATCCTGAAATAATTGCTCTGAAAACAACTGTCAAGTTGTTCACCAAATGCTGCAATTGTTTTAAATGGCAACTCTCGATAATTTCCTCTTTTTTCATGTGTTTCTCGTGTGGTCCATACATGAGCAATTGAGAGGATTCAATTCTAAGATACAAAACAAATACAAGAGTCAAAAAAGTTGCGTCGAAGAAAAAATGAATATTCTCGGTCGGAGCGCAACAGGACATGATGAATTTGAATACGTTTGAGCTAAATAAGCCTCTGATCAAGAAACATGATGCTAAATTACAACAAAATTGGGTGAAGGATATTTAAAATATTATTTACGAAAAACCAATTCTTTTAGTTCAACACCTTGTATCTTGAACGAAAAGGAAAGCGGAGTTTCTCAAGTCCTGTTCAAGTTCTGTTCAAATGTATAATAAGTATTGATCAAATTGCATAATAATATCGAAGAAGATACGTACATTAGAATACATTATGACGCTAAAACAAAAAAAAAATACACAACGAGATCGTGCCACGAGATACCGCCAATAAATATTCTTCTAGTGAAAAGAAAATATATTGGAAATACAAAACGAACAATGGAAAACAAAAAAAAAAAAGAAACAGAACACCAATGAATTACCATGGATAATAGTGCATTGAAAAGAAGGCAGGAACTGAGAATAAAAAAAAAACTCATGGATCACATTTCTCAAAGGATTTAGAAATGAGAATGGCAAATCAAAACAAACATAAGAAGGATGGTTGAATCTTGTTTATATTTTTTTCAAAATAATAATTATACACGAAATATGTATACATGTTATTCTCTACTTCATCCACGTATTCAGCCATCCAATCTTCATACCAAGCTATAAATATAAAATTGAAGAAAAAGTTAAGCATAGTAGTTGATGATGTTCATTCGTATTTCTTTTCGGAATGATATATTTCATGTATGATCAAGGCCATAATAAGATTGATGGCCTCGGATCATTAAATGTTGATTGGGATGTTCTGACGATATTTCTTCAGGAATAAGTATTTTCTAAACGACCAAATACACTCCAATTCGATTCTGCATGAACAAGTACTGGACAAGTTATGTTCTAAAAACATTCAGGGGCTGGTGATGTAAGTGTTTGTTTGAAAATTAGAAGGAATTTTTTGGAATGTTTTTTCTACATAGAATTTTCCTCATAAATAAGGTCGAATCGAGATGTAACTCATTCGAGAGCTATTTTCTATAGACGAAATTTGAAATCTAAAGCGCGTCGTTGAAACTACGAAAAAAATATTGAGAATACAAATAATACAATATTCGTCCTGGAGATAATAGTCGAAAAGAATGTGTAGTTCTCAATTATCCTAGTGAGCAATGAATAATACGTGATTAGTGCATCGGTTTCCGCATGCAATCGTCCGAACTATGCGCATTCTCTTATTTTCTCCTTCGCCGAGACTGTCGACCGGTAGGAAGGCACTTTATCATAGCTGCCACTCTGTAGATGCAGATCTGGCAGATTTCAGTACTGCCAACAACAGTCCGCAGTTCAACGCACCCTAATTGTCGATGGTATTGCTCGATTATTCTCTCCTCGGCGGATTATTAATGCCCTATTGGCTGCTGGAAAAATTCCTAGCTATTTTCCAACATCTGTTGATCGATTTTCGAATTCCGACAGAAGCAGAAACGGAGATCAATCACAGCGATAGATGTTTTCCGACGCGATCGCTATGTCCGTGCAGATTTCTAGATTTCTACGTACTTTTTATGTCCAAGGAAAATACTACCAGGTGATTAAGAACCGACGAACAACACTACAATTTGGAAAAGGAGAGGAATACTTTCCGAACAATTCAATGTCTTATCACATTGTAATTACAGTCGATCACATGGTCAATGGTTTTTTTTTGTAATTCTCCAAGCATCATATTCTTTTTCTTCTTGTTCCACGCATAGGTTGATTGGTTGAGAGCCCTTGCACGTACACCTAGATCATATTTGACTTGTCATGAGATCCTTTCTGTTGAGTGACAAGCCCAAGATTGATTTGCGTACCAGAGTATCTTGGCTAATCTTTGTACCTCCTTGAGTCAAGGAAAATACCTGCATCGAACCGATTCTCAAATCTCAACCACCGAACCATTCTGCTGCTATTGCTGTTTCTATCAAATCGATTGGTCGACAGACATAGCTATGATAAAAATCTACCAACGAGCTCTCTCACAAAAAACTTTGACTTCCTCATCATCCATTAGAGTACAGTACAAAATAGTGTGAAGGGAGTCTTCAGCCAGTAAGGTTGCTTGACTTGCAAACACTTTGGTTGCCTTTGTACAAAACTATGACATCGGGGGTTTATCGGAAGATTGGTTGATCACCAAACAAAACATGAAGAATGAGAATCCTGATGAATTGTGAAAAATTCAACCATAACGATAAATATAATTTTGGCAACGTGTATAAGGTAATACAAGAAATGTATAAATTATACAATGCTGTGGTGACTGCACTACTGCATTGTGTTCGACTTTGGAGAGATATTTCCTTAGAAAACATCTTTCATCAATGTCGGATATCTGTCTGTATTGTAGATGGCAAGCCACTTACTCTCTCATCTATCACTGACTTCTTTTCCTTTTCTCTTAATTTTCTTTCAGAATTCGATAAATCAATGTAGCAGCGAGTCATAGCTTTTTTCCAATGCGAATTCCGTATTAATTCTGGATGCCATTATCTCAAGAATGATGTTTTCGAAACTCTGCAATTTTGCTATTCTGCTCGTTACCGACCTTCATTGGAGTTGTGCATCAAATGATTGGCTGTCATTATTGATGGTGTACGTATTTATACTTGTCGTCTGAATATGCGGCATAACTTTGTAATTTATATTGACATATTCACAAGGAGCATAACAAAGATATATTTCGGCCATTACTTCGCTGCATCAATTGTCTGACAAGATGACGAAATGGACTAATAAATATGCATCAGGCACGGAGAATTTCGATATTTTAAGTCCATTTGAGACGATACCACATCCTGATTCATTTTGTTATTCACTTTTATTGGACACGTAAACTGAGATACCAAAAATATAGTATAGAACAGGATCTGGTTGAACCTACAATCTTCCTACCCTGTGAATGGATTCTTGTTGGGTGGTGTTCAATAAAAAAATATACCTGACGACCAATTCATTTAGGAATCAACTGAACTCAAATGTTTTCAAGAAATATAATGTCACAAGAAGGCATTCAATACTAAAAAAAAACTTATTCAGAGGCGATATTTTTTGTGAAACAGACAATGTACCTAATTATTTTTGCTGTACCAATGGAATTGGTGTTGCGATGATAATACATATTCCAGGCATATCATCAGGTAATGTCGAAGATTGACCTACTCTGAATGATATTGTGAGATGTGAAGGAAGTATACCAAAGGTTCACTGGATATCAGGAACAATTACCACTCACCTCTATGGTAACAACCGTATCCGTGAACTGATTGCCATCGCTGCACCTCACGACCAACTTATACATGTCTTTGATCTCCCTGTCCAAGGAGTCTATCAATCGCAGTCCGCCGCTCGTTTTGTCTAGCGCGAATTTGTCGTCATCTCCTTCCACCAGGGTGTACTCCAAGGTTCCTATCGTGTCTGGGTCCTTCGCCGTGATGGTCGCTATGGGTTGTCCAGGACCGAGATCTTCGGACACCGAGAAGTGAAGGGGGGCATCTCCGAAAGAGGGGGGACTGTCATTTTTGTCCAACACTGTTATCTGGATCTGGAAGAAAGACAATGGAGCATGAATGATTGTGATCAAGTTACTCAGCTAGTATAGATGAATAATTTCCTTTCTTCTTCGAGATGCGTCTGGTTATGTTACCATGATGTGAATATTATGAATCCATTGCCACATTTCAAATTGAAAAAAATACTTAGGAAACATTCATGGCAATGACAAACAACACGTTGACGTTGACTCAGTTGAATGAAGTTGGTTACCAAAGATTGCTAAAATATCCGCAAGAGGCCGTACTTATAACAGTTCATAGACGCACACCTTTATTCATGAAACATATATTGTTATTATCTCACAAATTATCAAAAATGTCAATTGGTTCTCACGTTCCTGACTGCTGTATTTTGGGTTGCCTATTAGCTGTCGACGATGAGCGAAACTTTGAATAACTTTCGATTTCGAGTAGGCATATTCCGTGAAATTTCAATGAATGAAAATGAATAGTAGGTGAAACTTGGAATGATGATGATTCAAATATTCATGATCGTCGGAAAAATAGTGAACGTAAATCGTAGGAAAGTGTATTTCCTGCCATCGTTACTTTTCCGAACTCGCTGCTATGTGGCTGGTGCTAAATATATCGTTTTTCAAACTACTTATGTGATATACCTAGGAATTTCTGAGTTTTTTCGCGTTGATATCAGAACAAACTACATTCCATGAGGACAACGCATATTTCCTATAATAAATTATTGGTTGAAAACGAATATGAAAGAGTAGATTTCCATGAACTTTTGTGTTATCCTTCTCTGAATAGAAACCGTCGAGGGACAGGATTCGAAAATCTGTCACGGGCTAATTTATTTATCGTACGGCCATTCTTCATTATGAAATATCTTGAATGAAGAAATGCGTGAGAAGAAACCGTTCTTCCGGGAACCAGAAAGTAAATTTAATAGCCCAACCTTAGCTTGAAGCTCATAATAAAATGTAACATTTTTTTGTCAAGATTTATACTTGTAATTAACATCTCAAAGTCGGAGAAAGACTATTCACGAAACCCGGGCATTCATGATTATAAGAAATATCATCCATTGGCGCGGTAAAACGATTTCAAGTGGGAATGAAATCATGAAATGATTGTTCGAATGCACAATCGACATGCAATGGAAAAACACGGAACACATATGAGGCGGATTAAATTGTATGAACCAGATTCGTATTTTCTATCGCTTCTCGTGTGAAGCATTTATTGAATCGATTTGGTTTATTTTGAGCTCAAGTTAATTTGATTAAATTGCCAGAGTTGAGAAGTTAGACGGTTTTTCACATGTCACATGTCTGGACAGTCGACCCTGATAAATTCATTTGCCTGTTTCGAAAAATGATTGCTAATTTACTTTCTCGGGTAGCCAGACCTGATAAGATTCGTTTTCTGGATCGCCAGATTTGTGACAAGTTTACTAATCTTGAATCACCAGAGCTGACAACTTCTGGATCACAATGCATCATCAGCAAATTGTGACCGACAGAGAAGTGGTATTTTTTCTATCCCTTGCAGTTCACTATTACTGGGGGTTCGGTAGCAATTAACTAAGAAGGACAGGGCATCTCCTAGATCCGCCTCTGGATGTCGCTAAAGATTTGTTTAGCTAAGCCTCCTACGCATGTCTCAATCATAATATATCTATTTACTTTCTGATTTAATGAGTCGAATGATTCATTAACATATTATCATGTCTTGATTTGCTCGATTCATAAAACACCATTATTTGGTAATTACGCATTCAATGGCGGCTCTCGAAACATAGTACCTTACATACCTAACCTGTTAGAATAGTTCGTTTGACTCTGAGAGTTTATTCGACCAATGATCGCTCGAATGGGGCTTATAAATAAGAAATGATTGTGCTCTCAGCTCCGTTGCTGATTAACAATGAAATATGAGATGTGAAGGCAACGACGCAGAGACCTACGTAGGTAAAGTTATTCAAGATACCAGGATTTTGGATGTAACGTATATGATGTCACCACTACGTTCTGAATTCTTTAGATATGTTCCGAATAATGGAATTGATGAAAATGTATTGCTGGTATCAATGCCAATATGCTTGTATTCAACTTCTTCATCAACCTGTACGAATTGAACATCATTATCTATGATACTTAGGATGGACACATACACAGAAAATATATTTTGATGGAAACCAAAATTTAAAATGCAGATTGAGTGCTACAGATAGAACGAGGAAATAAGAGAGATGAGATTACTCACAAAAATAATAAATTTGTGAAGCCAGGTATTTGAAGGAGAATGACGTATAGTGATTCATTGTTGCGCTGATTACGACTGTGTACACATCAAAAGGTAAAAAATTTCAACTTTATTAGATTGTAACGAATTATTTCAGTACCGATTTCGCTGTTCTACAATTTTCTAAACGGTAGACGGTTTTTTGGTAATATTGTCTATTTAAAATGATGAGTTCCACACACTGTTATGAAAATGCTACACCTTCGAGAACACTCTTTACATTTGGAATGAATTTGACTGAAGTGGTGTGAAATCAGATACATATTATGAATAAAGCTGAATTCATAAAAAAAATTAAGATATATAAAATGGTAATTGTTTTTTATGAATTCGTTCGACGTTGATGTTGGCTGTTGGGGAAAAGTTCGTTGACGTTCACGGATAACTTTTGCTGTTGACGTTGCCGTTCAACCGCCAACCAATGAGATCGGTGATAGGGAGTCACGTGGCCTCTTATATCATTATTCGTAAGGTTAGAAATGCCAGAGGTCATGTTATCTTTGTTTTCATTCATCGCAATAAAATAGGCTTCATAAATTTAGGTCAGTATCAAATGATATTACTTCGCGAATTTTATGATTTGTTATTTTTATGTTGATTGTTGCCACCTCGATGTCACTATTGTGCACAACTGTAACGTCAGGTTTATAAATGAATCAGAAGAACGTCAGACGAACTGCAACGGCAAACGGCGACGGCAACAGCAACAGCAACTTCAACGTCAAGTTTATAAATCCAGCTTGAAGGTGAATATTGAAAGCACTAGGAAATTTTTGAGACCTCTTGAAACTTTTTGAGATCGTTAGAAACTATTTGATTACGTTGAATACACTGTCAGAACATTCTGATCTGATATTATAATTAATCTTTTCGCTAGTTGACCCCTTTTAATTACATGTTGATTACCAGTATATTGAATACAGTGATATATTATTCACCAGCGGAAGTGTTAGATATCCATGTCTGCCGATACACGTAGTTATCAGTTTGTATACAATTCCTCGGTATCCACATTGTACCTCCGAATGAACTAAAGAGCTTGTAGCTAATTCGCTACAGCCAGTGAACAGCGTTGACCTCAAAATGAAGAAGCCGCTTGAGGTTTACTACCTCCTGAACCTCTTATTTATGAAATGAAGATTATCTAAGTAGGCAGTAAAATATTTATTGGGAAATATGTTACGGCGATAATCGGAATCCGGTAGTAGTTGTCGATGCAAATCCTTTATTCTCGACGAAATACAAGCAGACACCACCTCTGTGCGAAAGGATAATTGCTCGTAAATAGTTTCTCTGTTAGAAGAAATTTGAGAGATGACAGCTCGGAAAGATGTTGAAGGATTCAACATGATTGATGCGAATAACACTCAACAGAATTGATGAGTCATCACAACGGCGAATCGAGAGAATAGAGTAGATACGCGAAAGTTACTGTCAAAATTCGAACTAAAACATATCGTTGGTTTTGTTGTGTTGTCGCAACAACTAGGCGGTTTTTTCAATCTGTTGACAACACGAAAAGGAAACCTATAATGTTCGAGGAACATCGTGTTTTTGGGAGAGAAGGAAGGTGTTGGAATTTTTGTTGAAAGTTTTGAGGTTGTAAGTATCAGCAAAGACTTCACTAGGCAAAGAATTCCACAGACATGTCTCGAGCCTGACGGGCATCTAATGCAGAATAATTCTGTCGGAACAGAGACCAGACCGTTCGATGACCAACCACATGTTCCACGTGTTGATTCCCAGTCTGATGCTCTGACAACCCGATGAAACGTGTTTGCAGAGCTTGCATCAACAATATGTTCGATCACAACGATAATAAATACGTGCTTTTTTGACGTCATTTCAATTCGATTGGAATCTATAGTGAAATATTATCAATGCTATTGATTTGTTTTTAGAAACTACCATTCTTCAAGTATATAATAATAATGATAATAATAATAATAATAATAATAGTAATAATAATAATATCGCCTTCATTATTTCCATGTATCTGGAAAATGATTACATCGATAGTAAATTATAAGATATTAGGAAATGAAGGGCGAAGTTAATTTTCAGCAAATCAAGCATTTGTAGAAAATGATATCTGTATATGATTCACCTGACGGTTAGAAAAAGCGATGACCACTGATGAAATGAAGAGGATGTGCTATCTATGATCCCTGATTCATCTTTCATCAATGGATCGATCGCTAAACGGATATCCTGCAAGTTCAACAGCTTGCTCAACAAGTACTAATTCTCAGAAAAAACTTCTTACATGGTTGTTTGGATACTATGCTCTCACGTAGAGTTTATTCGTATGTGGCATCTATGGCAAATTCCATACGACAGTTTTGAAAGCAGAGAGGTCTCGATAGGCCACCAAACAGGATAGTAATTGGCTCAATAACATGGTACTGACGAGGGTAACATATTCATCAATGGTTATTTTTGCAAGAATATTTCTTTCTAGCCATCCACTTGCAAAGTTGCAGTGTCTGCAACTGAATAGTACATTTGTTCTTCCCTCACCCAATTCTCGATCAGCAAATTGGTTACGACTGCCCATTTTATAACTATCAATTCCTTCGTCCTCCACTTGCAATTAAAGTATATGTCCGAAAAGATGCAGTATCTTAAAGGCAGCCAGTATACAGTATGGAACCAAGTAAATATCTTTTGAACGAAAAGAACGATATTCATCAAAATTTGCAGGTAATTGCAGTGGACCAAAATTAATCTGATGTACACTTTTTGGTTAATAATATACTTCCGGTTTAACCGGAAATGCCATCAACTTCTTGAATTCAAAAGGGGCATCCTAGATATTTTTACACATTTTGAAAGAGCTTGTTATTTTCAATTCATACATACTGAGTTTAATGGGGAAAAAATTGTTGAAACGAGGAATATAGCACTTCAATCAACCTCTTTTAGGTTTTTTTGCATTTGAGCAAAAAACTGTTTAGATAAACTGATTGATGTTGTTTGTATGCATAGTAATAAATGAACGTACAATTTACAAATTTTACAATTCAGAATGGTTCAATTGAGTGAAAAAGAGCGTATTGAAGTTTCAATGATGATCGGTTATGGTGATTGTTAATTTATTTCCGTCAATTAGAATTTGACAGTTGGAGAACAACAGAGTACTCGTTTATTGAGTTTTTCGCTCTAATGCAAAACACTCAAAGGAGGTGGATTGAGGTGCTATATTCCTCGTTATGACAGATTTTCTCACACTAAACTCAGTATATATGAATTGAAAATAACACGCTCTTTCAATGTCTGTAAAAATATATAGGGTGTCCCATTTAAATTCAAGAAGTTGATGGCATTTCCGGTTGAACCAGAAGTATATCATTGACAAAAAAATTTACATCAGATGCATTTTGTTTCATCGCACTCACCTGCAAATTTTCATAAATATCGTTATTTTCATTTGAAAGATATTTACTTGGTTCCATACTTCATCCCAACCCTGTATATAGGTCTGTTCGAATTGAATATGGCTGAGGTTTTTGTATGGCTCTTTTTTTTAGATGCCGATCCTTTTGTCTACACCTGACGAACTAATTTTGTTCAATTGTTCAGTCCGATATAAATAAGTGTAAATAAATGTTAGTTAGTGTATGTGAATATACTTGTAAATAGTAGCGCTGGGTTTGAGTAATACAAAGGAAACACTACAGGATGTATCTGATGATAAGTGGGTTCTCCTAAAGGTAGTCTAACTATGTTGAAACTTGTAGGTACACCAGTAAACTACTGGAGACCTCTTCACATTATTTTCATCACTCACTTGATAGGAGTGTGTTGTGTCTGACAGTGTTGAGAGAAGACTATCATGATTAATTACTTTCCGAGAAGAACAAATATCTGGAGGGGCCCTTTATTTATTATTGTCTAATTGTGCTGCTCTTTGCATTCCGATATGTTAACTGCTTGTTTACGAACAGAACAAAAATAAAGCAACTATCAACTCTCGAAAAACAGCCAACAGTTTTGAGTGAGGTAAACTACCGAATTATGTCTACAACATTTCTCATCGAATTCTTCAGCGATGTGCTACCGTTTGTGTTCCGAGAAAGACTCAAACCGAAAAAGCAACAATTTGTAACGTTATTCGGATGACAATGTTCAGACACTATGGAATGACGATCCTCCTCACTGTGGGATCTGCTTCAACAGCGAAAATGCATTGGATTCTCAAAGGATTTTGATAGATATAGTTTCTTCAGACATTTCCATGAATTCATACATGGTCTTCAGATTGACTTGATGAATTCGTTAATTCTGAGTATTTAATCAACTATACGATTATGTCTTTGCAACGACGTCTCCCTTGACAGCTGTTCATTCTTGACATGAAGCACTGATGGTGACTTCATAGTCGAAAATGTTTTTCAATTCAACGATAGAAGATTTCATAACATATCAGGTGCTCGAAGAGACTGAAGAAACTCCAAGGTCTAACAATTGAACTGACAGCAAGTAAACCATGGAGTAATGCCATGGTAGGGCATCAGAAATTGTATCTCAACAAAGTTGAAACTTCCATTCCTCGTGAATTCTACGAATTCTATTTGATTTTAGAAATCAGGATGGTGTTTCCAAGAAGATGGACAACCTGTTACAAGGTTCAATAAATGATTTATCGTAATCAAAGATGGTAACAATTACTTATAGTTGATATATGATATAAGAATAATATGTATATGTCAAATATCATAGACCCATTAACATAAATATAGGTCAATGTAAAATATGGTGAATGGTCATATGGAAGATCATGATTGGTTGAGATTGGTTCCTAGTCATGCTAAGGATTATTAACTTTGTCAGGCACAACAACCTCTTCACCAATATCTCTCATCTGGGGGGTGATTTTTTGGATTGCCACGGGCTCCGGTACAAAACACAGTCTTGACAGTAGTATAATATGAGAAACTATTTTTCACTACTCATTGCATGAATAAGGGAGAGAATCTAGTGATGCCAAGCTACTAACCTTTTATTTGATGGCCTACATATACATACCCTTCATATGGGAGAGCACTCGGTTATTACTAGGCATATTACCTACTATTACTAGTCCTGATACCTGCCAAATCTGAATTCTGGTCAAACTCAGAATATCGTTGGTCACTATTTTTGACGGTGTTCTAAAATAATCATTTTACTGTGCATCACCTTGAAACATTGATCCTGTATATATTGTAGATAGATATCATTCATTTTACCAAAGTTTACATTATTGGAATATAGCAGTATTCAGGTATATGAATGAACAAGAATCACCCACCTAGCTCTGCTTGGCATTCGGAATACAGGCTCTAGTCCTGTGAAAGCAGCTTAGAAACCTACTCTTGCTAAGGCGTTCACAATTTAATTTCTCTCAATACCTGAAGTTCTTCAAAGTTTCAATGTGTTAGGGCTTGCCAGCACAGGCTTTTGAAGTAGATCAGTCTGAATCTGATAATAGAGCGTGATAGAGATTGGGTAGCTGTCTGACTGACGGAAAAGATGGAGAATCATTCATGTCTCAGACATGCCTCAATGTGCAAGTAACTCTATCTGGAATACCAAAGTATCACAACCTGAGGATGCAGAAGCACAGCTCCTTTGGGTTTTTCTATATTTATTCCGGCTACAGTATGCCTACACCATCATTGGACCCAACCATCCGTGTGTAGCACACCTTTTTTGCAATATCTTCTATCACAACATAACTGTTTCAGGTGCATTAAAAAATGTTGATGTCCTGAGGAACTACAACTAGTACTTGTTCTGGTGACTATTTTTCTATTCTCTAAAGGAACGCCATTTTTCCCCGTCCCACAACTAACGATGACACGACTTGCTTCCACTCGAACCGAGAATATCATAATGACATGCAGGCCATACTCTGAGTTGAGTTATAATGGAGCTCACACGGACAGACAGTGTATAATTCACCATCGACCAGCTAACAATCGAACATCGAGAATGACAAGCACCTTCTAATGAAAGACTCGTTGTCGACCTGACAAAAATCAACAACGCAGTTTGTTGAACTGCTAACGATACTCGAGAAGACAAATAACGAGGCTCGAAAGAATCCATACACTCAGAACGATGGCGTAGGGAAGGTTTGATCGGTGGCTTTTCTTATGTATTGGATTATTATGCATTTTCAATCTGATAATCGACTCTTCGGAATGTGAAGATTGGGACTCAAGAGGTGAATTGAAGGTTGACCACTGTCGACACCTGATTTTTGAA
Organism: Gastrophysa polygoni; assembly: GCA_963576655.1. Lineage (NCBI taxonomy): Eukaryota > Metazoa > Arthropoda > Insecta > Coleoptera > Chrysomelidae > Gastrophysa > Gastrophysa polygoni. The sequence continues at coordinate 8,222,301 of OY755083.1, read as the reverse complement.
ACAAAAATATAATTCAATGATTTTATTCGTTACATATTAGGAAAATCAACCCGCTTGCCCCCTATTATTCCTCGATTATATTTTTGAGAAGTCAGACAATTTTCCACAGTTCGTGATTCACGCGAATACGCGATATTACGTACTTGAACTATCACAGCTTCGAAATCAATCACGGATCGACACGAACTTTGTGTTTGTCAGTGACGTTTACAGCATTGACAGACACATGCGACATTGACAATTGACGCTGAAGACGGAGGCCCGGCAGGCCGGTCCAATCCTGGCGACGGCCCGGCATTCCCGGGTGGATGTTTATGAGTCTCGTCCGTTGTGCCGGGCACTTTTTCCGACGATTTTGAAATATTTGCAGTGCCGTTTGACGTCGTTTAGCGGCAGAAATGGGTTCGAGCGGAATGCCAGCCCGCTCTCTTCGTCGGCCTCTTTTGCAATTCTGTTTTTGGATTAATTCGCCGGGAATACTAATGAGGGGCGACTATTAACTAAGCGTATTCTTGTTTTCGTCACTTCGAGACAAGTCCGAGAGTTCCTGGAAGAAACGGACCGAAAGCAAACGGAAAACGTCGTTGTACGAAAACGTCAAAACATCATATTGAAATTGAACCAATAACGGCTGAATATGGACAAAAATCTGTCACGTAGATCTTTCATAGGAAGTCATTTAATATGTAGTTGAATCAAAACCTTTAAAATCGATGTGCACGATAGGCATCCTCACTAGAATGTTTTCAGTCTTAGTACTCACAACTTTTAAACTAATATATTATATAATCTAAAAGTTTTGGTCAATCAGTTTGGTAGAACATGATGTACGTTGTCAAGGATTTTTCAAACAGTTTTTCAAAAATAAATCGACTTGAAGAAGGAAAAAAGTATAGCAAAATGAGTTCTCTCTCTGACTCAGATTCTTTTTGCACGATTCTAAGGATCTCTGATCCTCGTCTGGATCACTTTCATTGTCCAGTAAGTATATTTCAATTCTAGTAGTTTACACGAAACGATGGACAACCTGTCCAAACAATCAACAATTATAATTAATGAGTAATAATGTAAATGGAGACTTTTTGGACAGTTGTGTACTTCACTTCATTATCAGAATATATCAGATGAATATATCGTCTGAGGGATGCGAGTGAAATCAAGAGTGGAATGGGCGTATCAGGTCTATATTTATGACATAAATATCCTTAAATTATTGCATACAAGCAAGTAATTACAGTCGGGAGGGTATGCAAGGCTAAGGGCGATATTTATGTAGGCGATAGGCCTAAACATAATTTTATCATCAATTATCCAGATTTCAAAGCTCGATATCTTGCATATAATAACCTTGAATTTTCATGAAATTATTGCCTTCAAACGCATGGAAGACAATGGCGGTAGACAAATTAAAAACTGTTATTTTAATTCGTGTTGGTTAGTTGCTTTGCCAAAGGACTTCAATATTCAAGTTATTGAATCAGATTATGTGCTGTTCAGATGCTTCCCAGATATTTTCCACTATGGATGATCTTATAAATTCCAGTGTGGGCCGAGATGAAAATATCTGACTAAAAATGAACATATAAGAACATGTTGAACTTTATTAGGGACCTCTTAGTTCTGATCTGACGCCACTGATTGCTCTTTGGACAGACTGGTTGCGATATTTGTAATATTATTCATATACAGGGTAGGGTGTCTTTGGGTGGATATGTAAAACTTCGACAATCATGAAGAAACCGGTTTTGCACTCAATGGGTGTTAAAGTCCATGACCAAACAAAACATTATGAAATTATAGATGATTAATTATTGTAATGTCACATTATTTGAAATGAAGTTTCTTCTTTCATTCAACATTTTCATATGAAATTATTAGTTATGGAACTAGACAAGTTTGAAATATCGACTGAAATATCGGAATATCTATTGACAGCTGTCAAATTTTGTAAAAATTGAAGGTTTTCTGAGTCGAGATAATAAAACTGCAATTCTTTGCCTATTGGAACTTGCTCGTATCAACTTGACTTTCCGTGATCCCTGGAATAACGAAGTAACGTTTAGTGGGGTGATTTATTGGATCAAAATTCTTCCCATGCAATGATATATATAATTATCATAGAAGGATAAAAATAAAAAAGAAAGAAACTTCATCATTTTGATAACATTACTCAATCTGGAGACAAGAAATAGAAATAGAAAAGTTGCATTCCAGTAATATATCTCCGGAATCAAATGAATATATAATGAAGATACTTAATGATTCCATAATGATCATATCTGATGAATTGAAGACATACAGAATTCATCAGTCATCCACAGATGAAGTCGATTGCCGATCATATAAAACTCAAACATGAACGTTAGAAAGATTCCATAATTGAGTTCTAAAGTTTTTTATAATTGAAGCATCGCCAGTGTCTATCACTATGGTTTGAGCACCGTTACACGCATGATTCACTTTTACCATTTTCGTTTATTCATTCATTTATGATTTACGATGTCGATGGTATTTATTTGAAGTTGTAAATTAAATCGTCTAACGAACTGGTAACTGTTAACGTATTCATCCAGTCTGAATGATCATTTCCTTCACGTCCCAATGTCTAATGGGCTAGTAGCTAGTGGTTGAAATACGAGTTACAGAGATTTATGCATACGTATGCTGGCAGTAGTTAAAAATGTTCTGAAAAGTTTCATAATATTGTGATATATTCTTATATTTCAGACTCATTTCTGATTTATGAATATTGCCCAATAGAGCAATATTCAACATTTATGTGAGCAAGTTAATTGTTATTGTTTCATTATGATTTCTGTATTCATCGATCAGTATGTTAGCACTATACTACTATATACTACTATAGTATCTGAAAATGGCTCCAAACATGCCAATAGCAATCAAGGAGATAAAACTAATGGATTATTACAACTAGGCTCACCACAAGCAGGATAAGGATGTATACAGAACTTCCTAGGCAAAATAATAACCATGATATATATTAATAACCAGAAATTTGTTTCTGAGAATCTATATTCGAAATGATGATCACTAGATATTATTTGTTTATTTATTTATTTAATACATAGGTTACCCAACAGAGTATTTAAACTCCAATTATAGGGTTACACATTTTACATAATATAGAGTGTACACCTGATATCAGTGATCGAGATAACCAAACAAAAAATTGTAAAAGAAAGAAGAAAATAATCCTAGGTTTGATACTCTCAATGAAACAGTAATGAGAGTAACTATAATAGTAAGTAAATATAATATAAAAAAGAAAACTTCAAGCTGAAGAGAAGAGAAAAAAATACATATTTCAATTTTGATCAATGCAGAACAAAAACATTGGTAGCTTCTTTTCTGATTTTGTGAATGGTGCTATTGAATAGGTCAATGTGACTGAAGTATAAATTATATGAATTTAGAATCATATGGAGAGGTGAGTATGAAAGTCCTTGCGTTTTTTTCGAGGCAAACCCTTTACATTCGCAGTATAAAAACTCTTCCACCTCTTTTCAATGCACTAAAAATGAGACTTGCCAGAATATTAATGACATATACTTAAGGATTCAAATGGAGGTTACCAAGACAGTACTGGAGCTTTTGGTTACAAAGCCTCAAGGTATGTACCGTTTTTGAAGGGTTTATTGTGGAAACTGAAATAGTTACTGTTACTGTATAGACAAATCCAAGATATTCAAGGTAGATGATATAACTTTCACGGTAACTGTTATATGTGCAGAAATATTCACTGGGTTGTTACCCTTGCTACAGTCGTACATCATTTCAATCTCTAAAAGTGTTTGCATTCATTGAATTAAAATCATGTTAGATTTGTAAAATCAGATGAACAAAACTCCGCTATTACTAATCAACGCTGAAAGCAGCCCCTAACCACAGACACAGTATATATACCCTACGGCAACAGACAAGTGACGGCAAGTGACAGTCCAGTGTTATTATAAGCAGTGCTACGAATCGTGTTGAAAAAAATAGTTTTTTACGCTTCACTAAAGATCCAACAAGGTAATGGTAGTTTTTCTCAATTTTTTTGTGCTACGATTACCAGATTTTCTTCTTCTCGACCCTATCGGCAATTTATCAGAATCACTATTGAAATTCGCGCGTAATGTACAATCCACAAAATGGCTACCTCTGTTGAGGGTCATTTCCATTGACCCCGAAAACTTTGAAGGTGCCGACAGGTGCCCTAACTTTGATCATTCGTTGCTTGAAATTCATTGGATAAAACGAAATAATGATGGGAAACTTTTTTGTAGCAGATTTTATGAAGAAAATTTTTGATACGAATAAAAAAATATGTGCGACCAATGGTTTCTGAGAGAAACGAGAAAAACCACCGCCGTGCTCGTTGAGAGTAATTTTTGGGGGCGAAGCCCACACCGCTCGTGAATATTTGTTAGGGGTGGACAATAACAGTTTTGAAATACCGATTATCGATAATCATAATATATCGATATTATTGATTTATCGATATTATCAATATTATCGATATAATCGATACTATCGATATTATCGATATTATCGATATTATCGATATTATCGATATTATCGATATTATCGATACTATCGATATTATCGATACTATCGATATTATCGATACTATCGATATTATTATTATCATTATCGATATTATCGATATTATAGATATCATCGATATTATCAATATTATCGATATTATAGACATAATCGATATTATCGATCTTATCGATATTATCGATATTATCGATATTATCGATATTATCGATATTATCGATATCATCGATATCATCGAAGTTATCGATATCATCGGACTGGTTATCCAGCCATTCTTTATTCCTAAACCCATGCAAAACTCAATATATGTCTTTCCAAAATCGTCATCGTAATAGTACCACCGAAATAGATGTAGATATAAGTAATAAATCAGTAGAACAATCAAACTCTGTTAAATTTTTAGGAATATATTTTGATTCTAATCTCTCATTCACCACTCATGGCATAAATCTCATGAAGAATCTGAATAGCAAGTGTTATCAAATTAGAGTTTTAAGAAATGTTCTGGATAAACAAGCATTACTTTTATTTTATTATGGTCAAATTCAGTCAAGATTGATATATGGTATTTTAATTTGGGGTAACTCGTCTTCTATGAAAGATATTTTCATAACACAGAAAAGAATAATACGAAACATTGCTAACGTACCTTCAAGAACTTCCTGTCGAAGACTATTCAGAGAGTATAATATTCTCACGGTTTATGGCTTATTTATCGTTGAACTATTGATGTATATACACAAAAATCTAGATAAGTTCATGAAAAATGAATCGGTACATCATTACAATACAAGAATAAAAAATGATCTACATATTCCAAGAAATCGTACATCATTGTGTCAAAAATCATACCAAATAATGGGCCTTAGACTGTATAATATATTACCTGATGATTATAAAAGATTTACCAAGTTGGACCGTTTCAAATATAATATCAAGGTGCTTATGTTAGATATAAGTCCTTACAATATTGATGAGTTCACTAATTATTTTAAATAGAGTCGTTTTGTTGTGTTTGAATTTTTGAATGTTCTCAATTGTGCAATATATGTGTGTATACGTATGTATATGTGTATATATTAGTATAAGTATATGTATTTGTTTGTATATTTTATGTTTTGAATATGTTAAAGTGACTTTTTACATATATGAGTATTTTCGTGACTTGTCCCATAACTTGTAAAAGTTCTTTTAAATGGACCAATAAAATCTATCTATCTATCTATCTATCTATCTATCAATATTATCGATATATCGAAAATATTGATGATTTCCAAGATTATCGATTATTATCGATAAAATCGGTGAAACCGGAAGTGGAAAAGAATTCGTTCGTATGTCAAAACACGTGACGTTCATCAACTGTATGGGTCATTTCAAATTTCAATCATTCATCTCTAGAACTGAAGAAAAACAGGGGTGTACCATGATCCTGTTACACCCGGTATACCGGATATCAATAGATTAGACTAGCACTTTTGTTCTGATCCTGTTTTTAGGAACTATGGGAATGAAATTAGATAGTTTGATAGCCTGTTCAAAAAGGATATTCAGACAGTAATTGTTTCAGTATTTCTGGCTTCCCCGGCTGACTAACCTACCACATTTCAAATGGAACACTATAATATCGATAATATCAATGATTTCAATTATATCGATAATATCGGAAATGTCGATAATTTCCAAGATTATCGATAATATCGATGATATCGATAATATCGGAAATATCGATAATCGATATCATCGATATTATCGATATTATCGATATTTATTATCGACATTTCAGATAATATCGATGATATCGATATTTCCGATATTATCGATATCGATAATATCGGAAATATCGATAATCGATATCATCGATATTATCGATATTATCGATATTTATTATCGATATTTATTATCGATTTTTCCGATAATATCGATGATATTGATATTATCGATATTTATTATCGGAAATATCGATAATAAATATCGATAATATCGATAATATCGATAGTATCGATATATCGATAATTTTTTTCCGAATTATTATCGATAATTATCGATATATCGATAAGTTTTCCCACCACTAATATTTGTGGCCCCCTGTACAATATGATCTGTATGGTCGCTGACAGGTCATCTGCGGGCCGATCTCTGATAGATCACGCCCGATCCGACGCATACTTTCGTTCCGATGGAAACATCGAGATTACAGTGCTCGGCCGGAGGCAGCCCCGTAGCGCGCATTCCGGACTCCGGTGCGTCCATAAAGCGGTAATGACGGCGGACCGTCGCGCCAGCTCGAATCGACGCGTTTTCCGGGCCCCGGAACCGGTCGAAGAGTGCGCTGGCCGGCTGCTGGACGTGCAGTGGGCTCGGCCGGCCCTGAGGGGTTTCCGCGAAGCGTTTTTCTATTTTTCCTCTGTGAGGAAAATGAACGAAAAAGTACGTACCCGACGATTACCTACTGCGCCTTCTACGGGTACAGCGCGAATTCAGTACATGTACTTGAGTGGATCTTTATGTCTTTCATTACTAGACCGATACCAAATAATAATAATAATAATAATAATATCAATACTAATAATAATTTATCAACTCAAGTTACAGAATGAATAGAAGTTGAAATAACCAAATTAATAAACAAGAAAAGTCACGTAAACTGTTAACAGTTTGTGTGTTACTGTGATAAGATTGAAATTAGGTGGAATATACAGGGTGTCCTTAAAAGGTCTTTACAAAAAGCTACCACATATTCTTCAGACCAAAACAATTCGATACAAGCAAACTTACCTCAGTAAAAAGTTGCTTAGTTTGGGCGCTAGACGGCTCTGAAGTTGAAATTTTCAAATCGATTTTGCTTCATAACTTTTGAACGGCTCATGGGATTTTTTTCAAATTTGGTACGTTGGCATAGACTCATCGGGCAATGAAACTCATATCATAATCATAATGAATATCATTCCATGGGCGTAGAACTTGATTTTTTCAGTAAATAAACATCTAAAACTCCTACGCCAATGGAAAAAAATTAGTTTCAATATGAAATCTAAATTATTCAACTCATTCACTACAAAAAAGGTACTCTTGACAAAAGTCGATTCCTCTCATGGTTTCGACAAAATTTTAATTTTAGTGATTTAGAGCATAATTAATAATGAAACGATTAACAGATATTTCATAAAAATTGTTCAAAATGTTCACCATTTTCACGTATACAAAGATTTATACGACGCAAAAAGTTGAAATGTACTCTTTGCATAACTTCTTCATCGCCTGTAAGATTATTCGTCGCCTGTTGGATACGTTGCCATAATTGTTCTACAGTATTCACAGGGGTCTTGTAAACCGTAGACTTGAGATAACCCCATACAAAATAATCCATCGGTGTTAAGTCTGGAGAACGTGGTGGCCAATTCACGGGTGCATCATTACCTCTACCTATCCATCTGTCTGGGTACTGTTGGTTCAAAAAATTCCTAACATCCAACGAAAAATGTGGTGGAGCTCCATCGTGCATAAACCACATATCTACCCGATGTTGGAGTGGTAAATCTTCCAACAAATTTGGCAACGTATTTCGTAGATGTTGTAAATACATGTCTCTTGTTAATCTTTGTGGAAGTATGACAGGACCAATTATAAAATTTCCTATTATTCCAGCCCAAACGTTGATTTTGAATTCGTGTTGAAAATGGTTTATTTTAATGGAATGAGGATTTTCAATTGCATAAACGTGTTCATTATGAAAATTAGTTATTCCTCTTCTCGTGAAACAGGCTTCATCAGTGAACAAAATATTCTTTCCAAAGTTCAGATTCATTTCTCTTTGCAAATTAATGAACCTACAATGTGAATCATGGATTAATAAATCTTGAACTGGCGTCTTGTGGTATGGGTATAATAATTGTTCTCTTAGTACTTCATGAACGGCATTCCTAGAAACTTCTAGTTCATTACTTATCCGTCTAGTACTCAATTCTGGATTTTCTTCAATACGGTCTAAAATTTCTACTTCGACTTCGGGAATCCTTACATAACGCTGTCTTCCATAATCACCAGTTCTAGGAGCAAAATGACCGGTCTCCCGAAGACGTCTCTCAACTGCAGCAAAGGTTGGGTGGCTTGGTACGCGACGATTTGGAAACCTTGCCGAATACACCCTCACACTCTCTCGACCATTTCCTTGACAATATCCGAATACCAATAACATATCGGTGTATTCTTCATTGGTGTATTGTACGGCCATGATAAATCAGAAAAGTCCGATATCAACAATCAACGTCAATAAAACTCGACAAATCAACACAGATGAAACTATGGAAACCAAGAATGTGAATATCACTGTTTTCGAACAGATAATAATAGTCTTCAGAAAAAAAAACCAGTGCTACTTATTTTCAATAGAAATAACCTATGCAAAAAGTACATCTCAACTTTTTGCGTCGTGTAAATCTTTGTATACGTGAAAATGGTGAACATTTTGAACAATTTTTATGAAATATCTGTTAATCGTTTTATTATTAATTATGCTCTAAATCACTAAAATTAAAATTTTGTCGAAACCATGAGAGGAATTGACTTTTGTCAAGAGTACCTTTTTTGTAGTGAATGAGTTGAATAATTTAGATTTCATATTGAAACTAATTTTTTTCCATTGGCGTAGGAGTTTTAGATGTTTATTTACTGAAAAAATCAAGTTCTACGCCCATGGAATGATATTCATTATGATTATGATATGAGTTTCATTGCCCGATGAGTCTATGCCAACGTACCAAATTTGAAAAAAATCTCATGAGCCGTTCAAAAGTTATGAAGCAAAATCGATTTGAAAATTTCAACTTCAGAGCCGTCTAGCGCCCAAACTAAGCAACTTTTCACCGAGGTAAGTTTGCTTGTATCGAATTGTTTTGGTCTGAAGAATATGTGGTAGCTTTTTGTAAAGACCTTTTAAGGACACCCTGTATAGAACAAAATATGAAAATCGATCATCAATTGATATTATTTGATTTTCGTACAAAATTAAAACAATATATGGAAACCTACTCACTCGATATTTGCGTGAAGATGGCTAGATATATACGTTTGTACACTTACACATTTATATACAGGGCGGTCCAATGAAAACGAATGGTATGCCATTCACTGAGAGATCAAGAAACTGACATTAAAATAAATGATTCTTTTTGTAATGTTGGATAGGACAGGATTCGAAAAAAAAAACACACATAAGGCCTTTCTTAGATGAACCGCGTTCTAACTACAAAATGAGAAATAGTGATGAAAGGGAAGAAAGCGTTACTTTCAGCCGATTATTCTCATGAACGTGTTTTCTCGAGAACTACTGCATTGAATTCCGAAAACAAGGCAGCGTTGGTGAGAGATTTCGATTACCTTGAAAATGATGTATCACTTGACCCCTTCGGCCATTTGAGATTCAAGGGTTGGAGCTCTCTCCTCTTAGGGGTATGAAGTGAAAAAGTTGAAAACATGTGCAAAATATTTCCCCCTCGAAGTAAAAATCGACCCGTTCGAGCGTTTTTTTTTTCTGAAAACGATAACTTTGTCAGATCGGCCTTGTTTCGTTTTCATTGGGCCACCCAGTATATGAATATTCACAGTCCTTTGATTAGCATAGACATTCAAGAAACTACATTAAAATATATATTTCAAATTAACAATACATTAATGAATTCACCTCTGTATGTGGCAAGCCAGTACATGTCAAAAGTTTCTTGGATTCATTTCGTTTCTTCGAACTCGAACTTAATTTGATTTGGTAGCGAAATGTATAATTTGATTCTTAGGTATCTGTTTCTTTTTCGTCCTACAGCATTGTGCATACGACATTTTTGTGTTGTATTCGTATTCTAGTGTCTGATGTTTGTCTTTTTATTTGAAAGTTTCTACATTGGTAAGCAAAAAGAAGAGCTTGTTTCAAGATAGAAGCATCTGTCGGATGCCTACTAAACTAAATGAATAAATAGTGAACTTATTACAACTTCATTGAAATAATTATTTCAACTTCTCTTTAGATTTTCATTAACGAGGAGAAAAAATCACAGGAAATCTAAAAAAGAAGTATCAGCTGGTTTTGTCATTGTTTGTGACGAAATCATAATTCACTCACTACGACACTGAGAATGGAGGATGAGCTAAATATACTTTTGCAGTAGCACACCTATCTTACCACTTCATCTACAGAGGAATATATATTATGTATAACCGAACATGATAAAATGACATATTTCCAGCCACAAGATCATCGCGTGAACCAGTAATATAATATTTTCTTCCCTATATACAAGTTTTATCACCATTATTAATTTTCTCATCACCGAATTCGTTTTGTGTTCAGCGAATGCAATGGAACCGCCACAGGTTATGACTGTTAATTTCAAGGTAATTCACACTTATTCATCGATTAACATTCAAATAGATGATATCGCGTCTAGGAAGTGAGAACAATTGAAAAACAACTCTCTTATCTCGAGCTTAATGGACATTTTGAACTGCACTAACTGTAGACTCGTTGAAAAAATGAACACCATATATTACGTTGTTTCTATTGTTCGGGTTTTTTCTTGACTGCCTGTTGAAGCCTGGTATCCGAGGAATGCCATCCGGCTTCATCTTTGGCCAGAAAACTGACACCTATCGAATGTGTAGTTTCACCAGGAATCAATCCAACGCAAAATTGATTCGATGTTCTAAAACACCCTGTGGAATGGGTCTTCTCCTGATTCCGTTCAAGAAGAAAATCAATAATGAATTTCATCAATAAAGATTAGATTTAAATTATCAATTAATTAAGTTTTATTGAATATCAATGAAAAATTATTAATAAGTTTATTTTATAGATTTTATCTTTACATTCGAAATTTCAACATTGTTTATTTTTTTTTCATTGTGGTCAGTATCTCAGTCATCGGCCCTGAAATTGAAATAATAGCAGCTTCTCAAATGATGAATAATGAGACGCCACTGACTCTGGATGAGTGCAAAAATCTTGGGTTGAGGTTTGACTCTGATTTGAGGTTCAGCAAACTTAGCCCACTGCAAAACTATTTTTTTCCAAGATTGCGTACTGTTTTTGGCTTTACTTTCTTTGGACGTGGAAAAACTTCAACTGATACAAAAACCTGTGTACGTTTCTGCACAGGAAAAAGAGCTCTTCTTCAGACAATCAATCAACAATGACACGTTTTTCCCTTCTCGATCCACTGAAAATACGGATGTATCTCAACTGTTGTTACTTCCGCAGGATGATATTTATTGTTTTAGGCATTTCAGAATCTTGAATAGGCATAATGGTATTTCGATTCATTCAATTCTTTTTTTGGAATCATCTATTTGATAGAACTCTTTTGTTGTATGATTTTGTATATGCATGGACCCTAATTAATCTTGATTCTTTTCTTCCCTGGTGAAGTTTGAAAACAGCTCCAGCTGACACTCCACCATTTCATCATAAATCTTTTTTCTCCTCACTTCCCCTGTATGTTGAGTTGATGTTGATGAAGACATATTATCATTATTAATATAGATGTCATTATTATTATCATCATATTTATCTTCTAATATCATTATCAATTTTACTGTTCGAACGAAACCATTCCAAAAATATCCTTCAATGATTCGTTGAAATTTTTTCAGAATTCATTTCGTACCTTTGAGTTCAAGAGATCGCAATAGCAGAAAGACTATCATGAAATGGTCCATATCGTACCATAGCTGTTTATTATTTTTACATAGTCCATATCACGAACACTCGGTATTCCAGTAGATATGCCTGACATATCCTCGAGTTGATTGGTCCACCTCAGTATATATGGAATGGACAGCATCATATCGAAACACCGAATATTTCCAATGTTTTGTCGAAATCACAAAGATAAACAATGAAGAATGTCATGGCTAAGTGACCATTCTGCATTCGGATGATTGCCGAAATGATGATAACGGTCTCAGTTTTTATCTCGTTTCCGAATAAAACCAAGCCTCAGTTCGACAGCTACAAGGTACGATCAATATTTATTAGCAGTTTTATTAACTCTCTCAATTCAATGTGTGAGAACTGAGGCCTTGAAAAGTGGCACCTTCTCCAGTATCACTAGTTTGGAAATGAAGGATCTTTCTCGCTTGACCAACCCACCCCGTTCTGAGTTATTTGATACACAATATTGTCTCATTCATAAATGAGAAAGTCATTAGGTATCACTCTTTTTCATTTGAATATTGCTGGTCGACTGCACTTGAATGAATGAATGAAATTTTTTTATTCAAGAATGGTGAAACAAAATTAGTGAGATAGCACATTGTGAGAACATCAGTTGAAAATTGGAGAGCCCTCGTACAATGCAGACACTCGATACTCATTTCAATCTCGATGACGATCATTTACTTAGAATAATCGAGGAATCTAAATTGGCAAAGTCTATAATTTCGAGAAACGAATGTCCGAATTGAATTCACCAACTCGACCGGTACCATAAATCTTAAGTAGCCTTTCTTGTAGAATCATAAAAACTTCAAAATTGCAGATTAAAATAATGTATTCGATAACCAGATTCCCATAAATATTTGATAAGAGCTCAATACACGAATCGCTACTTAAAATTGCTCTGGATGAATGGGATGAACAACCTTAAAGCCATATAATGTTGCGAACAAATTTACGTCTCGATCATATGGATACTGATGGGAAACCATGTGGATGAAGGACAATAAACCATTACCTTACTTTTGAATAGAGCGACTTGGTCTCAGTTGGGCTTGAAATTCCGAAAACGATATATGGAACATCTGAGTCTGAGTCCGTAGTGGCGAGGAAAGATCATGTGGATTTGATTGAACTGGGTGAGCTTGATTTTAATGACCAGAATCAGAAATTTACAGCCTCCTTCGATCCATGATAGTTTCTACCCAACTCTCGGAACCGAACTTTGACCATGCCATAAGGTGTTCTACAGGGTTCGGTTCTATGGTCCTGTGAAAGTCTTGTATGATGAGGCCCAAGTCCGAAAATAAGATGCTCTATCTGGCTCTATCTGGCACTCATTCTCAGTGCAGTAAAGAAATATGATTTCATGAATATATATACCGTCGTTTGGCTAACTGACGTGATAATCATTGGGAAATATTTCAGAAAGATGAAAGAGAAAGCTGACGATCGATCTAGAAAAGATCATTCCGAATATCAGGAGACTGGGAACCCAGAAGAGGAAAATGCTGTACGAGATGGTACAATCACCACGGGATGGTACGAAACTTATACCGGTTTATATGCTCATCCATATACATATGTACAAATGATCATCTCTAGTATAAGAAACGACAAGGGGGTAGAATTTTGGTATGTAGGCGGGTGAGTGACTCCCACTCGGGTGTCAAGGTTGGAATCGGTTAGATCAGATCAGGTTAAATTAGATTATGGGAGCTCATATTAGATTTGGCTAGATATAATTAGTTTGAATTAGGTTGAGTTGAATATCTCACATATTGAGTTAAAATTGGACACTGGGTACTGATTGATGTTTTGTGTAGCGACGAGCAAAATATTGCTTCATCTTCATTCAATGAAATTAGCTAGGAATGCAGTTCAAACTTCGCTGCGAAATTCAACTACTAGAAACTGAGACATTTGAACAAACGTATCATGAATGAAATGAATGACTTCAGTACCGAATCAAACGGAAAATTTCAGTTTTTTTTTTAAATTATCAGATAGTTTTATCTGACAGTGAATTCCATCGGATGTAATGTTCTTATGAATCCTGTAGCAACGCTCGAAATGCTTGTGGCATTTTAGGTTTGTACTTTATTGAAGAAATGGATACGGTAACATGAGGATATTTGAGAGAAATTCTCAGAGGTTTCATTCAAGTGAAGCAACCAGCAGCACAAAAAGAAGTGAATTACATAATATAGAAAATTATTCTCGACAATATCAGTGGTTTGTATTAGTGATATTTCATTTCATAGCTAATATGTATGTAACTTGGTAATCATCTATTTGTACATTTTTCATGTGAAGGAAAAGATAACTTCTGTCCTGAAAATCTGCCTTTCGATGAGGCTCACGAAAAAAGTCTTGTCATGCAATATACTATATCTCAAAACAGAGATTGGGCTCCTAACAGGACTGAATTTCGCGAAATAAATCGACACATCAAGCTGAATTAAACAGTGCCCGAATATTGAAGTCTACGCTCGAGCGTTCTGTATTCACTCACTTGTGCATACAAGAAAAATATATAACTTTTGACATGAACGGTTCACATCGAAATCCTTCTTCAGCCACATTTCAGCATCGAGGAACATACTCCGCCACTGATATTAAGTTTATCGACCGTATCAGTAAAGTCCTTATTATTTCTTCATTTTCAGCAGCCGTCAGTCTCAAGATCATGATCAGTCGGCAGCGTTCTCCATTATTTCGATCACATATTTTTTCACGAGACGTATTTATCATATATCGTTCACCCTGGGGTATCGACAGTCCTTGTTGTATCTCGAAAACGACTGTTCGTTAAATGCGTTTGTTTTATTTTAGACGAGCGCTAGGCGATCTCTTGTTGCGTTCGATGCCTTCAGATGTCGAAGATAGGTTCATCTCATATTATTTATATGCCTCTCCAACTCATTTGATGTGTAGATTTATCACTAGATTCTTTCTCGAATGAATATTCGTCTGACAAATGCCTCAAGACCTTCACAAAGAAGGTCAATGCAGGTGTAATTGATATCATCTGAGATTGAATTCAGTACTCAGACTCAAAGATGAATCAATAAACTCAGAAACATTACATTTCACAAATCTTTCTATTGGATTTGTTAGTAATCATATCCTTTCTATGGAATCACCTTGGAATACGACTGTTTCAACTTTGAATACAATTAAATGACATGGACTTCAGCCTGATTTGGAGAGACTCGTCTTTCTGCTTTGTTCCTAGATAAACACAAATCACGATAACTTCAAGGACGATCAATAACTTGAAGACGAAAACAACCAGATAATTCTGGGGTACAGAATCGTATAAATGCTACTGAAAAAAAAAGGATAAAGCAGAAATCTTTGTTCCTTCATCCACCTTGTAGAAAGTTAATGAAAGATCTTCCAAGACAGCAATTGGTTCATCTTTTTGAATATCTCCTTGATGCTAAGAATAGCAATGTACACCGAATAAAGTAATTTCCTCAACAGGAGTTCTAGTTGGATAGGTACAACCAGATTTTCTCGTTACTGTAACAATGTTTCATGGTAACCATAACAATATTCTGGTTATTGTAACCATAACAATATTCTGGTTATTGTAACGATAACATTGTTAGGATAACAAGATCATATGGTTGTGCCTATACTAACCAGACAGTTTTTTGAGTGCAGTACTTCTATGTGTCCGAAAGTAATGAGAAGCAGATATTTTCATATCGAGAAGATCGATCGATGGGTTCTAAAGCCTAAACTCTGCTATCAGCTATCAGCCTATGCCCTTCCTATTCATGCTTTTGTTATCATAGGTTTCACTTCACAATTTTTTTCGTGTTTAGGAAAAATGCATTATACCGGAAGACTTTCTTCGCAATTGTTATACGAGAGATTGCCACTTCATCTCAATTGCATATCTCACATATGAGTTCATCCACCTGAACATTCGACATGGGTAGGTATTTCCTTGAGAGCCAGTGCCATATGCCTGATGTGCAATTTGCTCAGAATCTTTGGTCAGTGGCCATTTATTTTTGAGGTTGTTTCAATGATTATTATACTATGACTTTGCCTTGCTGAGACATCTATAACTGAAGTTCCTAAAATACTTTTTTGTACCTGCAGTCAACTGGAGTGTGAATAGAATACAGGAATACATCAGTGTAAGTCACTCGAAGAGCACATCCTAGACAGCTTCAGATCTATTCTTTATGGACTCAACAAGAAAAACCGTAGCTGAACAAGGTTATGCAGGTTCAGAATCAATTGATCATGCTAAGTTGATTGATTAACAACTGAGAAGCAATCGGAGATATTGAGAAATAGATGAAGTAGGAAATTTTGGAGAATTCTCTTTCACCAAGTTGGGTTGTTTGAATACGAATGAGAAGTAGGTACAAATTTGCATTCGATGAAATTACTCGAATGTAGATAACCTGTCATCAAGTCTTGCTGAAACCAGTTAGAAATTACTGAATTATGCACTAGAATGATGAAATTACAAGTCATTTGATTGAAAGAGCAGCTCGTGACAGTGGAAATTTGCGAATCGAATCAAATTACAGATAACTACGTCAATCTTGAGGTTACAAAGTGCTCCAGTTCACGTCAGAATGAAATTCTATAGTAGATCATTACCGGCAGTTGTACCAATAATACGGTGTATTTCCCATTGAAAGTAAATCCAAAGTTTCTCATGATGATGATTAATAGTAAAACGCTGATAATGATACATTGTCGAGAGAGAGCATGCATCCGCCACAAAAACCTAATAATAGTACGTAAGATATTCTTCACATTCTAGGTCAAATCTTGGGTAAGGTAAAAACGAATGGGATTTTATGTAAGGTTGTTATACTGTTGAATAATTATTGTAATTGTTGCACGTACCATCAACTTTGATAATATCATCATGGTATGATGCATTATATTAGCTATTGGTTTGATTAGTGATTGTCTTTGAGATCTCAGGTCTCATCGCAACGAAATATAAATAGATTGAGAATTTGCAATGCATACATCTTTCAGTTCATCCAACAGATCACAGGTGGCGTAACTGCGTGAATGATTTCATAACAAATATACAATGACAAGTAAAAATATAGTTGGAGTTGTGTAACTCCTCAAGCCCAAATCATATTCCAGGGAGGCGGACTGTTGCGATCAAAGACACACTGGTGTACAGCAGAGTTTTCCGTATATCTCTGAATTTCGTCATTTGAAAAGTTATCACATATGAATCAACACTTGAATTCAATAAGTGAACCACAGAGATGGCACCAGATCCTGTCATTCCTTCACAATTCTCAAGATATAAGATATAAGATATAAGATATAAGATATAAGATATAAGATATAAGATATAAGATATAAGATATAAGATATAAGATATAAGATATAAGATATAAGATATAAGATATAAGATATAAGATATAAGATATAAGATATAAGATATAAGATATAAGATATAAGATATAAGATATAAGATATAAGATATAAGATATAAGATATAAGATATAAGATATAAGATATAAGATATAAGATATAAGATATAAGATATAAGATATAAGATATAAGATATAAGATATAAGATATAAGATATAAGATATAAGATATAAGATATAAGATATAAGATATAAGATATAAGATATAAGATATAAGATATAAGATATAAGATATAAGATATAAGATATAAGATATAAGATATAAGATATAAGATATAAGATATAAGATATAAGATATAAGATATAAGATATAAGATATAAGATATAAGATATAAGATATAAGATATAAGATATAAGATATAAGATATAAGATATAAGATATAAGATATAAGATATAAGATATAAGATATAAGATATAAGATATAAGATATAAGATATAAGATATAAGATATAAGATATAAGATATAAGATATAAGATATAAGATATAAGATATAAGATATAAGATATAAGATATAAGATATAAGATATAAGATATAAGATATAAGATATAAGATATAAGATATGAGATATAAGATATTAGCCAAGGCCTGTAGTTGTAATCACTCTGTAAACGCGAGCAATGAGTATCACTCCAGCATGCTCGTTATTATCTATTTTCAAGGTTTCCTGAATCATCATTCGATCACATCAACTCACTCTGATCGATATCTCTAATTATACGATCATGAGTTCTTGTCAACACTGAGTTTGACTTCCTACCGGATTATTTCTTTTAAGCCGAAGACGTCACTGCCTGAAATTCGATGATGACAATAATGCGACAAGTAACTCCATTAGTAGAATATCCGAGGATGCTATTCCAAGTTATCTTAATCTGTTATATTTTGACAGATAATGCTCCGCGTTAACTCACAACACTTTTGGGATGTAGGCGACTTTTATCAACTGAAACATATGGAATGATCAGAATCGATAAGCTACTGACTGAATAATGAATATTGATAACGAAAAAATGAGGCACAAGTTTTATTGCTCGCCTTGTGTGTGCAGGACTTATTCAAAGGAACTGCAGTGCCGACTGGAGTTATAATTAGTATCAGATTATGCAACAAAAAGTGTTAACTGTAAAATGATTGCCAATTATATTTCGGAGCTGTGGAACATCTTATCTTGTACGACGATCGGAGTTGTGTTGATCAATAAGAATAAGAATGGACGGTATTCTGATGAGAACTTATGGTTTCGACGATTATCAGGTATCGATTCGTAGAAATCCAAAATATATCAACGTTGGCTACATCCTACAATAAGTACTTTCGAAGTCAACCTTCAGACACATGTTAGCCGAGCTTCGCATCACGCATGACTATTAAAAGATCGAAAGATGGAATGAAATGAACCTGTCAGTTATTACGGCTTGGATTTTGGCTTTTTGAAGCGTCAGCTCTCTTGCAGGTCATTCACTATGAGGCTCAGTTATGTCTGGAACGAAGGCATCACATGATATTATGCTCAGGTAGTTGAGTGGTTTTTACGAATCAAAGGTCACATGGGTTCCAGGACAAGAAGGCATTGAATGAATCAAGGTAGCTAATCGTCTTGCCAGTGTAGAATCATCTCTCTTGTACAGGTTGTTAACTAAGTATGTATAATGAATTTAACAGGCGATTCTTTGAGTGAGGAAGTGTTCGATTGACAGTATTGAAGAAAAAAAATTCACATAAACATGTGTCCTAACTTGCTTCGTTTCCAAGGCACTAGGTGTGAAAAAAATATGATATTCTCATGTGCCTAAAATTGCCAAGTTGATTCCCGAATGATGCAATCGTTTTTCGATGCAACCTTTCAGCATTTGCTCTATTTCCTCAATTCTCTCGTGTGGTCCAGGTTTATGCCATCGCAAGAATTTAATTTTTTCTAGAAAACTTAAGCAAGATATGAGAAATATAAAGATGAGGAAGTTTGATCCGAATCCCATAGAAATGAACAAAAAATTAAAAAAGAGACAATGTCAAAAATATGTCAAATAATGCCAAATCACAATGAAATCGGGTAATAGATATCCACGATATTTACGAAAAACCATTTTTCAAAGTTTAACACCTCTTGTATCTTGAAAATGATGCATGTTAGGACACATAATTATATGAACTTTTCATCTCAAAGTGACTCAGAAAATCAAGTGTGCATATGCCAGCTAGAAACAATTATTCTTCAAAAACTAGTGAAGACGTTCATGAACCTTAAAAAAAAGGGCTACTCAAGGTCATGGCAAGCTTTCTCATAAGCCAATGCCCTCTAAGTACCACCTCGAAATGAAGTTGTTGTAAGCAGGTGAGAATAACTGATGTAGAACATATACTCTCCGGATTGCTAAGTGATTGTTTGCCAAACACTGGATCACTTAGAAGAGGTGGAAAATCTTAAGCTTCACAGCGATGTATCGGTATCTTCTACGCATGTTCTCAGAATTGCTGGTGTCTGGCTGCTGATGGTTCGATTCGTGATATTCCCCATCAGGTGCTTGGTGGTTTTTCGATGTCTTTGGACTTGTCACGAGATTCTCGTGGCGATAAAATAACGAACCTCTCGGTACCATTGACGGCGTGCCGTATTGTTGTGGCCAGCCAGGTCAGCAGGGTCAAGGGAACTATTTGTTAAGTTGGTAACAATGCGACCGACTGACGAAGGAACAGTAAACTTCGATTATTTATTAACATACAAGCGGCGACTTCTCTACGATGGTTTATGGTTGGTTTTCTCAGGGATATTAAATCAAAAGAGTATGCGGTTTCCGTGAATGAATTTGTCCATATATCACTCCATATCATAGTTTTCGAAGGGGAAGAACAATTTGATGTTGGAAAATGAACAACAATTCATCATTAATCATATTACCTCGATTATGTAGCCGATTATTGATGCCCTACTCTCCCGCCTTATGTGAGCTTGATTGAATATGTCCTCCAGACTCTGTCCTCGAACCACGTATTCATAATATAAATATTCAATCCAATCGACTCCTGAGTCACCCTTCTCATGCTTCCATAGAACAGCAGAACTTCCTGTCATGGCTTGAATCGCTCTAAACTACTCTAGAGCGTATCCTACAATATGGGTATTTCAGTATCGCGAAAAAATCCAGCCCCATTCAAACGTCATTCCGATCTTTTCCTTCGAGCAATCCACCGATTCGACATCTCTCGTGCTGAAAAGGTGGTCGATGAGAGCGTCAACTCCTATATATTGCCATCATTTGTAAACCCGCCCTAGTCTTCAGGTAATATACAAAGATGTCACCGGCGCAATTCCGATATGACATTTGCATAATGTATCGCATTCGCAACACTAATTACATTATTACTTGTCGGGCGATTTGAAATTGCTATCGAGTTGATAAATAGGACGCGGCGAAACTTTGGCGTGTAGTCGAGAGCGATACGGCATCATTCGCTCGGATTGATTACAAACAAAATCGATTACGTCAGCTTTTGGAAGCTCCAAATCAGCAGCAAGACTCACTAAGATGGGTCACAGAACTTGATCAGAAAGGCAAAACAAGAGTAGGTTATGCTGAGGGTGTACCATAATAAACTCAAGCTATGCTTTTTCTAGGAAGAACTGATTCTCATTCTCAAATTTCATCCCTTGAGAGCCATGTTTGCGCTGAATATGTTGATACTAAATGATTGAATCTACCTTCTTCTTTCTCAATGAAGTTGTCTGTCAAAGTACACACTAGTAACAGTAGTAGTCGGAAACGAAGTGAACGGCTGTCGGTAGATTTGAAGAACTTGTGGCCAACTCAGAGTACTAAGAGTTTCGTTAGTTCGAGGTTCTTGGTAACCATTCATCGAAACAGGCAATCGCATTCTAGATTGAATCCTAGTTTTCCTCTTCTTTTCCACATCCCATATTGAACTAGTGATTGTTGAAACAGAGACAAGAAAATTTTGAGTCCTAATATTCAATCATACAGTCCACATTTGACTCTCCATCTTGCTGTTTTAAGGAAATAGATCAATTGACACACTGATATTCATAGAATCAGGGCAAAGATAGGTTTCTTTCTTTTCAGAGGGTACTTAGTAGCGTTATTCGGACTATGAATTGGGGGCTGTCTAGTAAGTATATCACTTAGAGGATACTCAAATATTTAGAGATTATAAAACTGAAATCATTAGGATTCAAAGGAGGTCACATTACCAGTCAACAAAAACATACTTCCTCATCTACGCGCCTGAATGGATTAGGAAAAAAATATGTCGAGTAGAACAGGATTTATTGAAATGTTCGAGTTGGTACACAGATAGTTTCGAAATGGATGAAGGAGCTGAGCCCCAAGATCAAATTAGGGTTATTTACTATCACCCTCTGTTCAGAAGAAGAAGAAGAAGAAGAAGAAGATAGAACAGAAGGAAATAAGTTAGTCAACAGTCAGGCTGATATGAAAGCAATTGCATGCAATCGGATGAAATCTGATTAAGCCAAGAAATGTGTATAGAATTTAACGAGTGTGTAAGAGGAGGTCTATTCACTAGACTGGAACCAATATTTGCCATCACAAATCCCACAGGCTGAGGCAAACCAGGTATGTTGGAGCCACGTAGCAGGTTTTGAACACAAACCACTGTCAATTATTTTAACAACTTTATACACTATAATTGAACAGACAAAAGCACTTCAACGGCAAAATTGTGAGACTCCTGTTCAAGAAAATATAAAAGATGTCATTTGCCAACGGTTTAGGAAACCTAGCATAATGCTTGATCATACTTGTGATTGATAATGAATCATTCACGGTACAGCGTATTTACATAATCACCACCGAATAAGAATCTGACAAGCCATTTGCATAGCTAGAGTGACCATACCTCAGTTGGTACTGCTGAATAAAACTTTCAATTACATCGTCATGTTCAGACTTATCGATATGAATTTGCCGCAGATGAAGAAAGGAAGAAAGAATAGCATGCAATTTCATCTGCTTGCCACGCAGCTTAATTGCATATCTTTCGACGGCAGTATTATGCAGATAAGTCATTTTGATTAGCCATTTATCCCTGTTATTGTAATTTCAAGATGGAATGGATCGAATACATTAGAAGAACATGGCTCGAGATGCATCTTGCGCACTTGTGTAAATGTGTAAGATAGAAATATTGGATTTCGTGGAAGAGACAAGGGACAGAGATAGCTCGATTGATCTCAACATCTCTATGTATATAATTGATAATTGGATGCTATCAAGTATTCTGAATTCATCTAGCAATTTACAATAACGATACTGGAACTGATATGAATTTTGAAAATTTGCAAAGGTGGCTAGTTACTATCAATCCAGTCCTTGGCAATCTTGAAAATGTCAACTTCATTCCATTGTATACTATCAGTGTCAATATTCACGAAACAATAGATCGAGATTGTGGAAGAAAATTATGAGGAATTAATCAGATCCAAGACGATAGAAATAGTGGTGTTCAAGACTAGCTAGAAGAAAAAAGTGAAAGAAATGAAGAAAATAATTTGCCAGAGATTGTCTTGATGAATTCTGGTTTATATTTTTCGAATACAGATCGAATAGTGAATTCCTGGGTTTTTCAACACGATGGTATTCACATTGATGTGTTTCAAAATTTGCACACAGCTTCAGTCTTGGCTGATGCTAGTTTCCACAATGATTTTTTAGAGCGTGGCTTCCACTAGTGACCAGTAAATACTTTAATAGTATAATAATGATGATGAAAAATAATATGAACAATCTGTGTATTATCACATATCAGGAGGTATTTCCATATATACAGTGAAACAAGGAATTGATATGACATTGATCATTCACTTCATGTACCTATTGCCTGACGAAAATCTGCCGAATTATACTCAAGTCATTCTTACTCTCTTGTTATAATATTACAGGAAATAAACTGAGGCATTATGGAACACCATGTTGTTTGTGGTATCATCAATAGGCAATTTAGCCTATCTTACTATTTTTATTTCATCAATGATGCTCATCATAAAATCATGGTAGTGTACGTAAAAATAATGAACCTGACATTATATTATGACAATACAGTAGGTGCGTTAGTTAGGGAAACATGTTCAGTTGAATAGGTTTCAATCATTTGATTCTAGTCCAGTTCTGGTATCCATTTTACTTTCACCGCTTCGGATTTTGCACGAACTTCAAGCCTCCAAATAGCAACGAGCAAGTGTCTGGGATATAATACAGTTGGATACCCTTTTATTCTAGTCTATGGGCACCCATCCTTCTTGATAACGATACTGAAAGATGCAGATCGAGGAGAATTTCTAGTAATAGGAATGGACATCAATTCTCTTATCATAACTTGATATGCTTACTCAACGATGCAGTCATAACTAGGGGTGGGAAAATTTATCGATATATCGATAATTATCGATAATTATCGATAATATCGATAATAATATGGGAAAAAAATTATCGATTTATCGATATTATCGATATTACCGATATCGATATTAACGATAATATCTATAATATATCCATAATATCGATAATCTTGGAAATTATCGACATTTTCGATATTATCGATATAATCGAAATTATTGATGTTATCGATATTATCAGAGAAATCAGTGTTCCATTTTGAATGTGGAAGATTATTCAGCCGGTGAAGCCAGAAATACTGAAACAATTACTGTCTAAATATTCTTTTTGAACAGGCTACCAAACCTATCAAATTTCATTACGATAGTTCCTAAAAACAGGATCAAAAGTGCTAGTCTAATCTATTGATATCCGGTATACCGGGTGTGACAGGATCATGGTACACCCCCTTTTTTGTCTTCAGTTCGAGAGATGAATGATTGCAATTTGGAATGACCCATAAAGTTGATAAACGTCACGTGTTTTGACATACAAACGAATTCTTTTCCACTTCCAGTTTCACCGATTTTATCGATAATCATCGATAATCTTGGAAATCATCAATATTTTCGATATTACCGAAATTGTAATGGAAGGAAGATTTACAATAGCTGGGCAATGCCATGGGTCGAAGTAATACTGAGTCGACGAAAATCAACATCAGTGATATTAAGATTATCAAAACTATCAGCAGTTATCGATATCATCGAAATTTCGATAAGATCGATTATTTTGACAATATCGATAATATTGATAATTCCTATAATATCGATAATTTCGATGATATCAATAAAATCGATAATTTCGATGATATCGATAGTATCGATGTTAATCGATAATCATAATGTATCGATAATATCGATAATCGATATTTCAAAACTGTTATCGCCCACCCCTAGTAGCTGCCTTTTGGAAGCTGTATAAAGGTCTTACCTTTCAGGTCGAGAATGCTCGAAACGCGTCTTTTATCAGGTTCCAACCACCAGCCCGTTTAGTTATTGTCCATCTTCTAGATCTAGACGGATCAGTTCGAGCTAGGTATTAGTAACTGTCGATGCTGAAACATCGGCTCTAGATAAGAGCGACCAATATTCGAACGCCTTTGTCCGACGTCCGATTAGGTTGTTTATTGTTAGCGGACATGCGGGTTTCGAGAAATCGTTCGCCGTACGATGCGCGAGCCCGATAACGCGTTTAATATTGAAATAATAAATATTGATAAGAGCTAGCGGTCGACCGCCTTTTATGCTCATGGTTATTGTTCGAAACGATTCAGGAAATTGTCTTTACATACTCACAATGCGTTCCTATTAGTATATGTTTCTGGTTGAGAAGAAGTCCCTGTGTTGGGCGCCATAACGAAATCAATTGCATGCTGATCTTACAGTGTTTGATTTTCTGCAGGACCAGTCAGAACTTGTAGTTCACACGGTAATTCCTGCTTGACAACAGTTTTTTTCTCGCCGTATTGACTAACACGTGACCAACACAACCCTATTTTCGAGCGGATATTTTTCGGCTTTGGTATGACGTGTACAGTGTTTCAATATCAATTTATCTCATTCGACATAATGAGGTTATGAAAATTGGTATTATTAAGTGGACTAATGTCTACAACTTCTTCTATTGGCTGATGCATTGCATGATGATTGCATGATGATTGAAAACAAGATAATATCCTAATTCTGCTGTTAAATTTAAATTTCAACCATAACATCAACCTAGGCAGAACTAATGAAGAGAAAGGGCATGTTTGTCATATATTTGTGGTCAGAAAAAAGTTCTCCATGGATATGTACCTAACATGTTAAAAAAGTGAGCTGAGTAATTTTGACATTCTTCAATTTGAGAACTTTGATTAATGGCACAACTCTTCACGTAAAATCCTACAATTATTTTTTTCAATCAACCTTCTAGCTCAACAATTGAACATTTCAAAGATTCGTGAAAATAGGACGAATTAAAATAGAAACATTGTACTTACAGCACAGCTTTTCTTTTTTTTTTTTTCGAGCGAATGGTTTCTGGCATTGGCACCATAGATTTTCTGATCAAGACTTATATTTGACCTACATATCAAATTGTCTCATAAATTTTTGAAAGTGATGATTTAAGAAAACTGTAATTTTATTTCTCCATATATTCCTATATTTTCCATCTTACTGCTTACATTTTTCTCTTGTCATTCATCGTCGGAAGAATCCTCTAATATATCTGAGAAATAGTATCACTATGTCGAGGACTATTGTAGGTATTACATAAATGATGAATATATGATTCATCTAGTTTGGAAACATTGATTTGCCGAAACTCGAACTATAAGTGTGGATCAAGACCAATAAACTAATTGAAGTTTCGATATTCGAGAGAACAATTCTATGCAAGCTAGTGATACTGATCTGGCGAATTACTCTTTGAAGAATAAAAGACAGCAATCCATCATGTTTCACATTTTTGTCTCTGCATTATTCCAGTGATAGCAAATATATTCTTCTGATAAATGAAGTAAATGGCGTAGTCGCCCCAAAGCATTGTCAAAACGAACAAATGACTTGGTAATCGAGTACATTGTCACCAGAAATATATGTATTCAACTACAAATTCAGTCCATTCAAGCGTTTCGTGATTATCTCGTTTGTTGTGGTGTGGATTCTTTGTTGTTACACCTGAAACGAAAAAAAAAAATGACCCGACCGCGACCAGCATGGCATATGTTGCAATAAAGCACATTATTGGAGGAACGAGTCAGCCGTGGTGGTCATATTTCTTCTTTTCAGTGGTGTACTCGCTTCAGAAGGCATAATGGTTTGGATGGATGTATCCAGAACTTGCCTGGACTGTTAAACAATAATATTTGCATAACCCGAATACTCGGCATCAGAATGGATATCTGAGTACCCTCAATCATTCCCGAAATGATTAATGTTCTCTCATCATAAGGGATCATAAATTATACAATACACGTGAGAATGTGATTGTTCATTTTTCCACAGTGTTCGAAATAGCTTTCTGAACCAAACCAGCTATCGTTCACAAAAACATGTCCACCTACCTAGGTACTCTGGTACGTTTTTGATCATCGATTCTGTTACGCTCAACATACAACGAATACAGTCAAATCCTAGCAATATGAAAACAAAGTCATACTCTGAATTGTCAGCACGATTTCGCAGTTGCATAATAGAGCTTGTCTCGCACTCGAGTCAACGTCTATACGAGTCAGCTCAGGACATGTGCACAATGATTTTCTTCGGATGTGTTGCAGCCATGTACAGACAATTCTTGCATTGCGATGCAGAAGTGATGTCGGTTAAAACAATAGATGATAACAAACATTCAGTTTGAATTAGTTATATAAATTAGATTCGATATCAAGGTAATTTTCTCTTCACCTTATCATCAATGTTACCAACGCTCTATGTCCTACATATAATGAATGATGATTAAACATTTGTGTAGTTTTATGAAATCACGATTCAAGCGAAACTTTTTTCGGATCGTAGGTATGGCAGCATGGGGAAGGATCTTAGCGATAGCATCAAACCTATGCTGACCTATCTGACCTATCCTCGTGTCTTAGTTGAGACACATATTTCTTTAAAAAAAAAATCCTTTTCTAATGGGATTCGAACCCCAAGCCACAACTTGAGGAGCACGCTTGCTAACCATCAAGCTTTCTTACTTATTCGTAGGTACTGCTGCGTTCAGTCATAATTCAGATGAACAAACGTTCCTAAGAGTACTTCGATAATGTCACAAGAAAGCTATGTGACATAGAGCAGTACACCTATAACAAAATAACAACAAATCGCGCCCCATACAGAAAATCAGTGGAAAAGCACATTGGTATTGAAAACCCTTAGACGTTTCTGCTCTCCTAATTCTCATTTCCTGATTTAATAAAACCTCCACTTCAGTAATGGAAATAAAGTCCAAAACTTTTCAAAAGGCAACAAGTATACACACATTTATTCTTACCCAATAGAAGTGAACAATGACTAACACTGAACCAATGCTCACAGGAGCCTGCTTTAGCTCACTACTTACATATCTGATGATAATGACTACCAGAGAATGATACGAGGTGACACAGACTCATGGTACACGCCTTTTTCTCCTTTGTTTTCATGACTACATTTCTGAAATTCGGAACATCGAATATGATCACTTGAGGACATTTTTGACGGATTCAGAATTCATTCAACTTCCTATTTTTCCGGAAGTGACATCAACTTCCGATTTCCAAATGGAACACCCTGCACATCATTACATTTTGCAGAACTCGATACTTAATATATTATACATAACATAAATACATTATAAATAATAGTCATGAACTAAAAATCAACTAATTACTAGTAATGAACTAATACGTTTATCACTCGAAACTTCAGTTTTCCGAATGGTACCCCCTGAACATCATTATATTTTCCAAAACTTGATACTTAATGAACAATACATAACATTTATACATAAAAAATAATAGTCATGAACTAAAAATCAACTAATTACTAGTAATGAACTTATACGTTTATCACTTGAAACTTCAATTTTCCGAATGGTACCATAATGGTACTCCGACGTCATTAGAGATGCATTCGATGCATTTCCTGAAAAACCGGGAGCTAATAAAATTGATGAATATGTCAAAAAGTACCCTCTAATGAGCATGTTCGACGTTCCTTATTCCAGAAATGTAGCCATGAAAATAAAGGAGAGAAGGGCGTGTACCATATGAGTCTGTGTCACCCAGTACCCAAAAAAAAACTGGATCACAATGATATTTCCGGATGAATCATGATATGCCAATAATGATAATATACCAGGAAGTCACTCCCTGAGTTAATCTTTTCATTCTGTTCTTCTACTTCATGACAGTCACTTCAGCTATGAAATAGGACGGTCTTTGAGAAATGTCACGCGTAATTGTCAATTACCGACCTCGAGATTGTTGAATGATTGCGGGGAGTTCGACCCCATATACTCATTCAGCTTATTCAGTATATTTATTCAGGAGATTTTTCGTACAACAATAATGATAATGGTAACTATAATGGTAATTCACTTGGATCTCAACATATTTCTTGCTTATACGAATATTCGAATTCAATGTCCATTATTATCGGTGCATTGAATATTTCATCTGATAGAGCAACGTAGAGCAATTGCACTTGCGATTATTTCGTTTCATTGATTCTTTGCCGTTTTAACAATATTTCCATGTAATTGAATATTCATTCATCTATACCAATATTATCTCTGATGAACCTCCAAAAAAAAATCCACGAATATAAAAAAACCTTTTGTGTGTATTCTAATTGTTATAATAACGAAATTTGTTTACTCACTATTCATGGATATTATGAACCCAAATATTGTACGTCACTGGGGATTACGGACAGGTTCTTCAAATGGAGACGTTAATCTGTACTTCATGAAGTCCATATAGTAAACCGCTGGACCACAACAAAATACAATTTTGAATCTGTCATTCAAAAAGTCGCTGAAGCATACTAAAGGTGGTTGAGATCTTCGAACAGACAAGTCCTCACGGAGGAAACTATTCTATCGAAAAAAATATTTGACCTATCCGAGAAGAAATGTTCAGTGACGTAGTTCAAAGAATATCCCGAATGTGGAAAGCGTTAGTCATCAACAATTACGAATTTATTTCTAAAGATGGTCTTCTATTGAATTTTCAATGAAACATATTAAACGAGTCATATTTGATGGTGATGTTTTTTCATGGAGCATGTATAACAGTCCTGAGTGGATAATAAAATTATCAACCAAACCGCCAATCTACCTCACTGGCTGCAAGATTATAAGCAGAAATACCACAGGCCTGAGGAAGATGACTTGCAATCACCAGCCAAAACGCTGATTCGTATCGGGCCCAGATATTTTGATAATTCACAGTTGGGGAGAGTTTGGGGGAACATTATCTAGTTAAATATTCCGTTATGTGAATATATCCGAATTATCACCTCATTTCCGTTGCAAACATAATGAAACTATATCCCGGTACATATCCAAATCAACGTAACCAATGAGATTGCGTTAGTTATATAGTATCCTTGGAAAGCAATGAAATGAAGATGACATTTGCTCAACTTCAATAACATTTTCTTAGTTGAATATTTAAGGTTGATCTTAGAGATAGAGAATAAGCTGGGACTCAGTTACGTCATTATCTCTATGAAAAATCAAACGGAAGGAAAGTCTGACCTACGAACATCGTCGATAAGGAGAATAATCAGATATCGTGAATGACACTTTGCTTTTGTCTTTTCATTGTTGTCAGCTATCTCTAATCTGTGATCAACCGATCAATGTCTGGCCCAATAAGAAATGTCTGAAATTTCTCCCGGATGCTGTATGATATTACCCAATTCTTCCATCAGAATGTAAAAGTATGGCCTTGTCTAAGTCGAAAGCTGCTCTGAATTGTGTTGATTGCGATATCAATAATTAAACAGAGTGGGTCAAAAAATAGTAGACATTGTTAACGCTTATATCATCTAATGTCGTCGATATTTCTGAGAGAGTACTGACCTCTCAGTAGGATGCTCCACTCTCATCGAAACCATAAAAAAATATTCAAGGCAACAGTCTGGAGAATACTGTTTTCTAGCTTATTTTCAGGATGAAAGAGTTCGAATTTTCTTCTTGATAAGACTGCTCTGGGAATCACAACAAGACATTATACAAATGACTCACTTTGCATACCCGATTATAATAGCAAAATACAGGGTTGCCTGAAACCGTTGTACGTAATCAATCCGAAAATTTCCAATTATAACAAAATCGACCAAATTTTCAAACGATTCACAAGCAATAAAATCAATCATTATCACCACTCTTCATTGTTAGCGGTATAGGTTATACTCCAGTAAACCCACTGAAGGATTATAACAGCATATACAGGGTGAGTAAGAATGAGACCGAAAAACTTCAAGATTGAGGTGAACTGATCCATTCAAAGTTTGTATTTCTCTATATGGTTTTTATTAATTCCTCCGAAACCCCTGTATTCGAGGTATGTTGGTCTTATTTTGACTCACCCTGTATAATGCATCAAAAACACACAAATTGACTCGAAACGAGTCCACGTGGCGATCATCGCCTACCCAATTGGGACAAAATAGTTAAGAAGTTTTGATATTATTATATCCAGAAGATATATGAGTTGTTTTCATTGGCAGCCATTTGCAATACCGGGCGAGCGAGGAAAACTTGACAGGCCGCTTGTCAGCGCTCGCTTTTGTTGTACACCTCTTATCGGCGAAACTGAAAGTAGCCGTAAAGAACGAGATAACGCCTAATGAGGCGGATTATAGAAAGTTATTACAACGTTAGAACACACATTGTCCCACTTTGTTAATGACCGTGTGATTTATTGTTTCGAATTATTATTAGATCGATTAGAAGCAATAAAGGACATTGCAGTAAATCCCATTAATTATTCTGTCAAAATTCACTGGAGTTTATTTAAATAAGCTAAGCTGGCCCGACTGGTTGAGATTTTCGATTCGATATTTCAATCAATTATCGAAGGCCTTCGGTATTTAGATGATATAATTCGCATGGAGCTCAAAATCTTGCTGGGGTTTTCCTACTCTGATTTGACTACACCAATAGTTATTTTGGCACAAAAACCTGACTAGTCAGTTCGAAAATCAAGACGAAGGCAACATACGACAAATATGGGACAAGTCGGTAATATAATTTTGAACTCTATCATACTACCTTTTGGGATTCCTTAGCTTGGATCTGATTATTACCGGCTATGATCATGTTTAGATTGATTCTGCTGCTGTGTTGGTGGAAACAATGAATTCTAATTGGCAATACAACCATCCGAATCATGGCCTAAGGCAACACTCACTCTGCACAATGAATAATTGGCATTCGAATATCATGTTTATTTCCTTGACATTCGCAGCAACAGATATTTCCATCGAACGTCCAGTGCAATAAACTTCATAAATGACCTCGAATGGTTGGAACCATTCCGAAATTCTCGCAACGGAGTGTTCTCCGAGCTCGGAATCAAATATAGCCGAGACAAAAAGATGAGCCCAGATATAATTTTACATATTTATTATCTCGATTTGCAGATGCGCTACGTTATTCTTGCAATTTTCGCGAATTTATGGTTCATACCAGGACTGGCCATTGAAGCTAACGAGAAACATAAATGTCTGCAGTGAAATTTTGGGTTCCTTTATTGCTTTGTTTTTCGCAGCGAACGCAGTTCGCCGCTATTAAGGGTTACACTTTCCCTGGGGACCTGTAAACATCAGCCCAATTGTTTTGTCAAAATGGGAGTATGTTTCCAATTTATCTTGGTATACCGATATGTTGTATTGATATGGACAACGTCATTTATTTTGTCGTCTCCTCCATGTCTGCATGACATGATTGGTTGTCAGATTCTCAGTAACCTTGATGGGAGATTAGGGAAAACAAATAATTTACAATAAGTAGACACGAAACCGGGACAGCGCCCTAATATTTCCATTCAATGATGAGTATAATAAATGCAAGTACAATAAAGAAGGATGAATTCGCCCTATAATATCACTAAGCTTGGAATTCAACCTCAAGAAACCTTACAGTCAGTGAGACCTATATTCAAATAAAAGTTGGGAAGACAAATAAATTTGATGAATACCGAAATTTCTACTAATCTAAGTGTAGTACTTAGTACAAATTTTACATTACTGTAATTACTACAAATATATTGAAATGATCATTATAATTCCAGTATTTATTTCGAGGAACGAGGCGCAAAAATATCATAAAATCTACAAATGTCGAGAGTTCCGTTTGCTTGGAGATAACATAGTAAATAAGTTGTGGAGTTCTTTGCCTGTTGGTGTCTTTCCTGATGCATACTCTCTCCAAACTTCACAGAAATTGTCATTACAATATTCATCATTACAATACTGAAAAAAATCAGGAAACAGTAGGTCGAACATCTGGAAAAACCTTCAAATGGCATAGACAGGTCATCCATCTTTCCACCATCTATACATAACCTATGCATACATACAATGAAAAGATTCTCAGAACCAACAAGACGAAAATGATTCGATTCTAGTAGGTCCTACAATACACCTCCATTTGAAATTTCGTCTGGTGGCCATCGATTAATTTGCGAAAGATCGACAAGAAGCAGTCTCATCAACGGCCCAATGGCGAATTTCTGTCGACGAAGAAACGCTGAAATGATCGTTTTAACATAAACACAATGTGCCTTTCTGGCCGAATAAATTAAAAGGCCCGGACCAGTGAGCGGAACAAAAACTCGGAAAAATTCCGGCGGCCCGTAGCCATAGAAACGGCCCGCCGAAAAAACGTTCGATCGCCGATGAGACGGCAACGAATTCAAGATGGCGGTTGGCGGTGAGAGTCAGCAGAAGATGAGGTGGAAGATCATCTGTGGGCACCTTCCTTAGTACGGATAAATATATATGTTGACAACACGACAGGGAAACCTATAATGTTCGAGGAACATGGTGTTGGCTAGAGGTGGAATGTTGGGAAAGAAGGAAGATATTCGAATCATTTCCATTGCCGTTCTATTGATAGAGCGAATCCGGCAGGTCTCAAGCCTGACTGAGTAGGGGTGATCAGTTCGTATATTGTATGAATTTTTTGGTACTCGACCTCATAGCACCCATATGTTCTTCGACTTTTTCCGTGGCTAATTCATATCAGAGAGGGAAAATAAAAAGCTGCAGGTTTGGAGATACAGCAAACGAACACAAAGATATACAGGGTAACTCACGGTCGATGGTACGTTGGACGTTTATGGAGAACGCAACGCAGGATTGTTCTATCGATCTAAAATATTTTCGAAATTGCGACGTTGCCGTTTCTATCAAAAAGTCCTAGCAACTTCATTTCTTTAAATGGAACACCCCGTATATTAACAAATTTTTAGAATTGCCTTTTTTACAATACTCTTTTGTTGATAAATAATGTTTCGAATGTAATGGACAACATTTCGAGCATCTATTGTGAGAATGTGATATTTTGTTTATACTTTCATTACTTTCGTTCCTCCTAACTCTGTTATTTTCTGTACTTTCACAGTGAATTTAGCTTTTTACCTATGTATGCTAGATAAGCTGATTTTTGATGGAGTTGTTGGAAACTTTGAGCCATAGTTGATGAAATTATTTTGTAATCTCACAAACTTCCTTCTGTTCATTGGTGTCAATTCAGGATACATTTGGTTGAATTTTCTGCAAGTTCTGGCAATGATTTGATCACATTGTCCGTGTATAATAAATAACTTCATGAAAACTTCGTTTGAATAATCGATATTCGCGTTCATTCTGGGAGATTTTTTGAAACACTGCCAATAACAATTACTGAATCACTCATTAATGTCACCGAACTGTCATGAGTTTGATATTTCCATGGCTATCTAAAATTAACTTTTTCATAAAATTATATTTTTCACAAAAAGCGGCTTTATTAAGAAAACTTGATGATTTAGGTATAGGGACATGCTATGTCATCTTATAGCATTTTTATTCGTCTTTCAATTTATTGAGTAAAAAACAGTGGGTACCATTTGAAAAAATGAACTTTTGACCACTTGTATGAACAACGGATATAATAATAATTTCAGCACGCCCTGTATGATATGGAGGCAACTTCTCGGTGTAAATTGAATACATCAAGCCTATCCAAACCACCACTAAAATATCAACTCTTTATGATTCGAGAGCCCTGATTTACATAAGTTCAATTAGGGATATGTTTTGGATCATATTTAACACAAATTATTTTTTATCTTGAAAACTGATAGATAGGTATAGGGATCTATCAACAAAAGAGTATTGTAATAAAAAGGCAATTCTAAAAATTTGTTAATATACGGGGTGTTCCATTTAAGAAAATGAAGTTGCTATGACTTTCTGATAGAAACGGCAACGTCGCAATTTCGAAAATATTTCAGATCGATAAAACAGGTGATAAAATGTAAGATGCGAAATTTTCAGAAAAATATGGCGTTGCGTTCTCCATAAACGTCTTACGTACCATCGACCGTGAGTTACCCTGTATATATGCATAGTGCTAGTTGGTCAACGGCTAAACACCTAAAAGGAGTGACCTTGGCATATCCCTGATATATCGTCTAATGTCACAGTCATAACTATCATTATCATCATTATGTCAATGAAAAATCTTCATAATGAGTGCCACCAACCTTACGAATATGAGAATTTGATTGGACGTAGAGTCATTGTTGTCCTCCATAAATTTATGTAACCATGTTACTTTTATCGAAAATCTGTTGTCGATACTTCTCTGCATCTCAAGTTTCTCATACAATAGGAAACATTATGTAGAATAAATCTTCGATAGCATCACTTGAAATCTCGATGTTATCAGTTTCTTTCAGTGAAACATCGGAAACAGTTCGCAGATCTTGCTGTTGTTTGTATGTCGTTGACTCATTTGATGTACCTTACTGTCGAATAGATTCAGATAAGCTAAGATAAGTGTGGAGGTAGCTATCTAACAGCGTGCCATTCGTGAATTATTTTTTAGGCATTCGATAATTTCGAGCTTCTGGAGCTTGACACTTAAAGTATTTTATTCTGAATGTACATGATTGATAAATGTAGACGTAGAAAAAAAAACAGAAGAAATACTACTTACTTCTGAACTAAGTGTACACTATTAATGAAGGAAAATCGTATTGATGACTGAATCATATATATATTCATATATATATATATAATGTAAAAACATATAGATATCTACTTTGGATGTCCAAGACCATGTTGAAGCTGTTCGAACTCCAGAGACGTCTTTGTATACGCATCAAATCCTCTTTTTACTGAGACAGACATAACTCCATCTGCTACAACAGTTACATTTATTCAGCTATTTGACATTCAGCATGCTTCGGAGTAGGGTGGAGACTGGTCTGGAACCATTTACAAGGCCTGCTCACCTTGACATGCCACAATAAAGTAACACAAGTATGTCTCTGGAGTGAGGAAGAGTTATAGGGAATGGAGCTGAATACACATGAACAAAAATGGGTTCAGAAGCGAGTTCACGTGATTGAAGGATTCAGAAGAGAAATATATGCGTGTTTAAAACCCGAAAGAAGTATTAGACCGGATGGTAAGGTGAGTTGAAAAAACAACAGATTCGTTGTCACCAGATCACGTGGGGAGCGGCAATAAGTCACTGTTCCTAGAGGTAACTTATTTATGAAATAGGCATACATATACATGAGCCCATGAAACTCAACCTTCGAAGAGAACATGAAGCTTTGCCAAGTGAAGAGAATATTGAATCTGATGAAGATATCGAACTTTCTCACTTGAGCTGACTGTATAACAAGAAGCATAATAAACTTATTGTGCAGTGTTTGCTAGGATCTCAAAACCTATTTTCTCATTCTAACCTGCTCATGCATTGAACCTAGTGGTGAAATTTGTGACACTTTTCGGAAATGTAAGTGATAAAAACTAATTGAACAAAAAATATGAGTGTTTGATATTGTGTCTCCAATAAATATAAAATAAGGACAGTCATTGCATCCTGTTGAAGTTTTTTGACTCTTACAGAACAACTGACCTCTCCATCTTGTACCTACCAAATGAATAACTGTACTCTGAATTATTCAGATGTTTCTACACGCTCAACTCACTAGCCAAAGCCAAACACCAACGTGACCGAAAATATGCTGCATTATCGAGGATTACCTTAAAAAAAACATTATGCTCTGAAAAGAACGAGATTTTATCATTATTATTGCAAGAAGCTCATCATCTATGTTCTGTAATTCGAAAATTGTAAATTCATCCGAAGTGAATCTACCTTCACGATAACGGTATGCGAAAATGGAAATGAGCTTAATATTCGTGAGACTCATCATGAGTAATCGTAGGTCGTTGATTGAAACGTTTGAAGAACCATACCAGGAACCTTGCATTCTTGCCTCAAAGACAGGACACTTGAATGGCAGCATGAAAAATATTTACTCATTCTTACCTACAGCACACTAGCAGGCCATGCTGGCACTACCACTTGTTTGCTGAAGACTCGTTGAAGAAAAGAGTGAAATTACCATGGGCGTGCATTGTGGAAAACCATAGAGTAGTTATTTGGATTGAGAAATTGTTCGTTGGAAATGAAACAGTACAGAATGGAACAGTTGATAGTAACAGATTAGATATACTTCTATGGCAATAGTTGATGGATATATCCAAAGCAAAAATCCAAATATATGAAGACTCAAAAGTAACTGGGAGGGATAATCGTAAGAAAAAAATGGAGGAATGAGGGAAACAAGTAGAACATTTATTATGATGATTCTCAAGGAGGAAAGAAATATCGAAAACCCCAAGGAAGTAGACTACTGGAAAGGATAGCAAACAGAACAAGTATGATCTAGAGATGAAAAAATGACATTTAGGAGCTATCTACTGGAATCTTAGATAGTTACAAAACTGAAACAAAAAAAACTACTGAGCAGTTTGTTGCTATCTACACTAAGCTCACATTTAGGCTTATATTTATATTAGGCGTTTAACAACTACTTAGTAGTAAACAAGTAAGATGACACCATAGTTATACCCGAATAGAGTATCAAAAACACGCTTAGATCTCAGAAAGAGTGTCGAGTTTACAAAATATCTTCTTCAGTTCATGATTCACGTCCTGTCCCCCAGACATAGACAGTGAAATGAGTGGTGATTGATTCCCAAGTTTGGAAATCTAATTGCTCACAATTGTTCTCCATTTGCGTCAGTTTGAGAATAGACTCTTACCAGAGATGATACCCCTTCGGAAAAATGTTCGCCGAGCCCATGTGGGAATATGTAATCTTCTACTGGCATCTAACGTCGCACTCTTCGGATTCTTGTCAATATTTGTTCTGTTAACGTTTGATAATCATTACACTCGCGCAGGTGACAGAATACGGGATAGGGTTCACAAGATCAATTGGAGTGGACGAAACGTTGGACAGGGAGATATATTGCACGGAAAGCTCAATCGAGCAGAAAAGGCTTCGATGTAGATGAAGCATGTTATCGGTCTTCCGATGGAGATTGTTGAAGATCGCTCATGATAATGTACATCCATAATTTGATGGAATTATATCCTAGATTCGGATAATGAGGCTTCGGAATAAGGTATCCGTGAGTGAATGTATCACTCATGTTTAAATATAACGATGAAATCCGTGAACTTTGTGTAGTCATTGATAAGTGATCGTTTTGGTGTTGATTCCGAATGATGCACTGATACCCGATGGCATAAAAAATTCGCCAAATTGGACATTTCAAATAGGAAGTGGGCTTGTGTTGTGCTCCAAAATGTCAATGTCACTATATCATCAAGCCATTTTCATCAGTGCATACCAATGTTTTCCTCATATTCTCCGGGGATTCCGACGTATATTTATTTTCTATATTTCATCGGATCCTTTACTTCATACATAGTCATCATTCGGTTTGAGAATCGGTATCTGGGATCATTCCTTCATTTGAGATACCTATCGTCATTGCGCCTATGCTTTGCCCTAAGAAAAGTTTTTTTTTTTAAGTTTTGAGTACTGGTCGAAGAT
Organism: Gastrophysa polygoni; assembly: GCA_963576655.1. Lineage (NCBI taxonomy): Eukaryota > Metazoa > Arthropoda > Insecta > Coleoptera > Chrysomelidae > Gastrophysa > Gastrophysa polygoni. Next base: position 8,183,568 of record OY755083.1, on the reverse strand, counting down.
ATGATACTATATATTCTCTGAAAGATCGAGCTTAGAGAGAGAGAGAGAGAGAGGAAATTAAACGATCATAAGTTTTTGCCATTGTCAAAAAATTTTGATGTGTCATGCCATTGTATTCAGAAATACGACATTTTCATATATTTTCATTAGAATGTGTAGTGTGAGATTATTCTCGAAACGAGAAAAAGGCAACCAGCAGTGATCAGCTGACTGATGGCAAAGTTGTACCTTTCTTCGTTGATAGCTCTTTCTTTTCTCCTTATATTCATTTCAATGCTCCTCATAAGATGAAATATGTCTTTGAAAAATTACCATTTTGAAATTCGAATAATCGGGATGGAATCCAGGCTGGAATAATCCTCCGAATATTCGCAAAACTTATATAAATGGTCGAGAAAATGTAGTGGAATTGATTCAGTTTTCAGAAATTCAATTGTGGAATTTACAGGGGGGGGAGTAAATCAGTTCAGAATGAATATATATAAAGATACATATACATACATTAGCATTTCGAATCCATAATTCTATTTTCTCCGTGATATCGCTATCATAAAAATAAATGTGACTTTACCATACCTACGCCTCAAAGTTTTCTTTAACTAAAATATTACGTAATAGATATTTATCAGTGTCATGTAAAACCTTGTGATTGTTTCAGAATTCAGTGAAATATTGTTACGACGACCAAAATAGATCACAGTCTAAGATTTAATTGATAGCTGAGCTAGTCAATACTAGAAAAGGACAGTTTGGATTTCTCGACATGGAATTTCTGGGTCATTGCCTATTTCTTTGAATAATTATCGTTGATACACAACCGTTGCCGTTTTGATAAGAGAACATGCTTGGCGAAAAAGCCGCAACAATTATCTCCTACTTTCTCAACGTTTGGCCAACTGTAATTTATGAAGACGGATTGATTTTACTGATTGATAAAGTACAAGGTGCCCTTGATATAATTTATGTTCCTCCGCTTTTTAAGTATAGTGTATTCGACGAAAAACAGAAATATCGCTTTATGCAAACATGTAATAAATCATCCGATTCAACTGTAGAAACCTGTGTTATTACCAGAAAACGAAAAATGAGTGATACAAGATACCTGCTTTGAGTTTCAGGTTTTAATCGGTGGATCAAATTCATTGGATCAGAACTACTATAGTATCCTACCTACCTTTGATATCGTTATGTAGTAAATTCCACAAGTATTCTCGATTACTTTAGCACATGAACATCTCCGGATAGGTTGGAGAATTCTAGAAGATGAATGAACTATGGAATAGAATCATCATGAGTGTATTGGGAATGAATCAGACATAGTATAGTACTAGTATAGGCAAGAGTCAATATAAATATACTTATTGGAAGCTTGTTCTGCACTTTTCACCGAGCTTCTCACATCATCAAGTCATATTTTAGAACTCTAAATGGAGTCAGATGAATAAATATTATTATTTCAAAGTTCGAGAAGATGAATTGAGAATCATCTGTCATCAATGACTAACAAAATGCAAGAAGAAACTGAACACGTGGATTCAAGAAACTTTGTCTATAGACCAAAAATACGAGCAAGAGGAATAAAAGAGACAGCTTCCGGAATTTGAGATGGTATTCTATAGAACTGATTTGACTATTCGTTTGATCCTGAAGGTTGTGGTGTTTCCCTCAAGTATAAGTGTTCTCCAGAGCCATTACGCTCATGTATCACACAAAACGATTTCATTGAAGGGTAAGAGGCCATTCACATTAACCATAAATCCACGTGAGTTATATCAATTAAGCCGACCGCGGTGATAACACAATTGTTTACTCTCGATTGTTAGGGAGTGCGAAAGGTGGGGTCTGATGGACACGAACCATGACCGAAACGCCTACGGGCGTTCCTCAAAGCCCTGCGGTGATTTTTGTTCTGCTTTCCACGCAATTATTCTTCTGGTTGACGTCCCACCACGGCTTTTGTGCTTCGACACGCAACGATCGTTGTCTGTTTGCCATTCGGAATGAGTTCTGCTCCTTCCACATTCCGAGTCGTTGCCGGAGTATCCTTGATGGAAAGTGCGTGATCCTGAACGAGATGAAGGAAAACATTTCACATTGTTCAAGTGGATTGATCTTTTTTCTATTTTTTTTATCTGTCGACGACACGATAGGAAAACCTATGATGTTCGAGGAACATCGTGTTAGTCAGCGGTGGAATTTTCGGAGAGAAGGAAGGTGTTGGAAAATTTCTTGAAAGTTTGGAGGTTGTGAGCATCAGGAGAGACTTGGTATGATGCTTAGTATAGCAATGTTCGACAGGTTTGTCCACTAGGAATCGCTCGTGGTGGCATAATAGATGAATTTCCATTGAGCAGCGACCGTTGGAATATGTATAAAAAGGGAGAGATCGCCCATATTTCTAGAATGTTCTAGAGAGGATAATGATTTGGCGAGAGTTGTATCATCGACTCTCTTCTGAATTGAATCCAAGAGCTTCAGCTAATATTTGGGTGCTGAGCTCCAGAAGGACTGATTCAATTGTAAATTGCGAATTATATTGCTCGCATGTTCATAAACTTCTTCTGCTTCTGCCTTCTCTCCTATCCCTTTCCGGAGTTATGGTCTATCTCAATGTTTCTCCTCTTTTCCTGCTGGTATCAATTATTGTATGGACATTCCAGATTTATACTTTCTTCACAACCCAGACAGTTTCATGATCATTCTATTCATATCACTGATTTGATAGAGCATCCATATGGCAGCTGAGTGATACTTTTGGCTTAGGTGGAGAGGTTTGCTACTCTCATCGGGTTCAGCACCTACACCAAATTTTTCCTACGAAATGCATCATGTAGATTGTGTTTTCTGGATGAGAATGTTATCCAGTCTGTTGTTGCCTCGTACTTCAGTATAACAAGATGAACTATATCTTCCTCATCTGCCAGAACTCAGAGTGTTATTTCAACTGTTATAACACTGTGTCTTCAGCCTGGAACATTGTTCCAGAAAGAAAAGTATATTCCTGCACCCACCTAGAGTACAGGGGTTCTTGTTATTTTGAATACAAGCTGTGGTTAATTCAGATCTATCGACCGATATCGTGTTTTCCAGTTTCATGATCTTACTACCACTAGTATCTCAATTTCACATATTGTTTGAGTCATCAAATTGTGTTTCCATTCATTATATTCTTTGTGTATATTAACTGACCTTCACAATTCTCATACACTGGTATAGTAGGGTTATAGGCAAACCACATAGAAAATTAGCTCACTCATTAGAGCTATATAGAGAAATATGAGATGAGGATGAGAATCAACGGAGGATATCTGAATACAATATTTGGCAGGCGATTTAATGAGCGAGAAGTGTATGATATATGTATTGCAAACACAACTCGAGACTCTTATAGAATAGATACTATTCTATCCTGCTTGGCTTTCGATTTTATAACTTACTGTGAACTTTCCCTGCACCGATGAAGTGATTATACAATAAATCCTCCAATGATATTAATTTCATGTCATTATTGTATCATTAATGCCTTCGCTCCATAATGGCATTGTTGTGATTTGGTTACAAATAACTCTGCCGATCCAATGGAAATATAATCATTTTTGATGAATAGAATATTCGAAATATAATTTTGTACGTGACATTACCTTTATGAGCGGTTTCTCACTTTCAATAGTGCCTCTCACTTGAGAAGGAAAAGTTTCCTTGTACTGACACAGATCTGATAACAATGGGGGTACTATAATAGCTTACCTGATGAATGTAATTTGATTACACCTCATTTTGATCGATATAATCACATTTATAAATATCATTCAGCGTTACCCTCTGAAACTACGTTTCATGGAGCTTTCAATAAGAATAATAATAATAACATGGTGATTATCATTTCCAGGTTATTGTGGATAACAAAAGGATGAAGTACGGTTTTTAGAAAATAAGATCCAAGAAGGAAATGGAAAAAATTATTGAGCCGTTTGAATAGGCAGCTAGTGCGACATTTTAGGGAGCAATAAAATGAGAGTGACGAAAATGAAAAAAGAACGATATGCCACAGTTTCACGAATTTCTTGTGTCATTCTTTACAATCTGTTTCTCAATGAAAATAACACAGAATTTTCCCGAAAATTCCAATTCGACGAACTTTCATTGAACGATTTCAACATAATCATTTATGACGTTTGAAACGTGTACAATGAGTGAGATTTAGCAGCACCATACCTATTTCCTTTTGAACCACATGTCAAGATCCAACAGAAAGAAGACACCTCGACCGTTTGAATGATTAGCTACACTGCGGAACACCTTTTGAATGGTCCGACAAAGACAGGACGTACGAAGCAGAAGAGGGTAAAGAAACCCATCTTTTATTTATAACGCTCCCATGTAGTCTTAAATACTACACATGTTGATTCGAAATTTAATTCCTAACCATTATACTCTTAGTGGGTATTCATGGTTCTAGAATACGGAGAAAGAACAGGTTTCAAAGTTCGTGTGTCCCTCTCCAATTAATTTCTATATAACAGGTAAAATTTTCAGGTACTCATGAAATGAGGATCCACTTGCATCAATTTTTTTAAGAATCGTTTATAATTCAATTTGTCGTGGTATGGAGCGATGCAAATTTTTGTATTCATTATAATATATTATTTTAGTCCGACTGCAGCAGTATAATGCTAATCGTGTTAACTTTCAAACGATTTTTTCAATGAGACTATTTCAATTCGTCAGAACATGATCTGGGTTGATTCATATCATGTTACATTAAAGTAGAGTTCACGGTATCGCATTTGTTCATATCGTTTTGCATATTGAGGTATATGTAGGTGGTAGAAATTATGAGGAACATGACATTAAAATACTCGTAAATGCTACAGATGATATAGTAGAGAGGAAAAAGAATAAAAGAAGCAAATGCATATACCTATACGACATTTGAAATGGGTTGCTCAACGTAAATTCGGATTCTTCTTCTCAATCAGAGATCAAATATTCCGAAAGTACATCTGGTTGGTTCAATTCTCACCACATAACCCATTTCCTCGATCTATTTCATCAATATCCTCATAGATAATATCTTTAACTCGGCTATCCCAACTAAAAGAATCAAGAATCAACACGTAAGTTCCGCAACAACTGCGATCTCTGGATATTTTTCTTCCCAACCCCGAGTTCAAGACGTGTTGCCACTGATTGCCACTTTTTCATCATTAGGAGCGAGACTAAAAGTTTCGTAACCCCTTCCTAGTCCGACAAGGATAGTTGTATTCCATTCCTCTGGCTGTGACAGGTTATACTCATGTGAAGTTGGCGCCGACTTTTCGTAAAAAATATTGTTTTTTCGGAGTTCTCGGTAGAAATGATGGAGTTCTAGAGTTCCTGACAGAAATTTTTGATAGTTCTAGTCGATGATGGATTTATGTGAATGTGAACAAATATGGGCGCTAACTTCACACAGCGCCGTTTTTTTCCAAAAATAAGAGTTTAGATATTTTTTTTGGATTCATATGACAGAGTTCTGAAGTTGTTGACCAATTTCGAAAATAGTTCTGTGAAATTTACAGAATTATTGAGGAAAATTTCTATTTCATCGAAAAATGCTTCAGAGAATTTGAATCATTTCTGGAATTGCATACTCTGAACCATTGCACAATTTCAACTGTTGTTGTATGGTGTTTCACAAAAAAGAAAACATTTCTCAAACTATTCACTCTCCTGGACCGCTAAATTCGAAAAACTATTGAGATCATAATAAAAATTTAGGAGATATCACAGTTCTGAAGGGAGTTCCGAGTAACGCTCGAAGAGTTCTACCAAATACTTCCCAAGCGTTTTATATATATAAAAAAACAATATTTCGCAAATTATTCAATAATATAGATGAATCCAAAAAAAATATCAGAACCCATATTTTTGAAAAAAACGGCGCTGTGTGAAGTTAGCGCCCATATTTGTTTATATTAAATTTAAATCCATCATTGACCAGAACTATCAAGAATTTCTGTCGGGAACTCTAGAACTCCATCATTTCTACCGAGAACTCCGCAAAAAAAAAATATGTTTCACGAAAAGTCGGCGCCTACAGGTTACCAATTAAAGGTCCAACCTTATTCGCTCAACAATTCTGACTCTTCCAGAACTTCCATACCCTTCAGCTCTCGAGTACTTCTAGGTAGTCCAAGATGAGTTTCGAACTATTATGCTTTACTTACTCTCACAATGATTATAAAATGGGAAGGTGACTCAATATCTAAATAAGTTTGCTCAATGAGTAGAGAGTGAATGATATAATCATACTAGAGTACGATTCATTGAACGTATTCTGAGACAACAGAACTCAGGATTATGTGCCTGATAATGGTTACAAACCTTGTCAGCTCTTCACCCAAGCTAACAGCATGACTGAGAACATACTTTAGTCAATGGCCGCAGTGTTTGGAACCCTGAATTATCTTTGAATTGAGTCAGAGTCAATTCATTATTCCACAATTACCAAGGAATCCATTCATCGACAAGCGTGTTATATTGTATAATTATATTACTGTATATTATAATACTTGACTCATTAGAGAGGATCAATTTGATACATGATCTCCACAAATATTTTGATTTGGTGATCAGGTATATGCAGAAAATTCCGAGTTGGGCATACATATTTCTATAATATATCTTATATAATTGATCACACAACAGTATCATGTAATTAGGATCTGAGCTGCTGTGCTGCTTTGCTTGCGCTTCAAATTCTGATTAATGCCGTATTTCAGAATGAATTATTCCAGTTTATTTATGGATTATTCGTAACGGCAAAGAGCTTCGGAACTTTATCTAATAGTACAGACTATCAGATAATAATCTTATCAAGGTATTTTCTTTTCGTATGAAATTCATGTATTCTTCGCGGTTTACGCATGGTTAAATATGGTTGAATATGTGGGGAATGAATATATTTGAATACGAGGTATTTTATTGTGGGAACGCCAATACACAAAACTAATTACACGACTAATTATTCAGACTCGCGTATCAAAATTATTCTCTAAAGTTTATATTCGATCTGTCATTGTGAATAATTACCCAGAACGGCCATCAGGGAAAGATACATAAATATCGCCCGTACGCCATCCTTCCATTCGTACGCATATATAAGGTATTGGTTCTACAGAACGCATGTTTTGAATTTTTTCTATCAGGAAATCCCATCATTCAAATGTCACAGGTGAGAAATCAAGTGGATAATTATCCAAACGGAATGATTTGAATAAAGCATTAGGAACGCAACATAAATTTGGGAATTAAACAAAACGTGAAGACTTAACTGAATGGAATTGTTGCAATATAATGCGTCAGCAGGTTCTTTCAAAGCTCAACATTCGATTAGGATGCAATGTACCGGTGAGCACGTAAAGATTGGAATAAATTCGCTTGAATCTTCATAGGACCAGAAAAATAAAAGCTAGGATATGTCTAGTTTGAATATTCTGGAATTCTATCGACAATTTACAGGAAGGAATTGTTGAGAGGAAATGATTGATGATCTAACCCTGGAACATGTAGCAAAGTCAGAAAATTGAATTATTCTGTGACCACCCACTATATATTTTCGACCTGTTCTTCCATAGCTTATATTGTTCATATAAAATATTCTGCTAGGTATTTTCAGAGCTGGATACGTTCTACACTAATAGTTTGCCAATTGTTCAATAACTATGTTGCTAGTCATCATGTATGTTGAACAATAAATGTATTATTATTATAATCATTATATTTACCTATATGTGTTTGCTGATATTTTCTATCGATCTCAATTCATGTTTCATGTCATGCATTTATATTTTGGCTGTATCCTCATGGACCAACCACATATGAAAGAATGACGTTTTCGAAAAGATTACAATCTGAGAAATGACACGTTTCGTTTCGCATGTTCAGTCCGTTCGCAACTGAGTGTCTTTAATGAACGTCCTAATTATAAGTCCGGAGAGCAATAATTTATTTTAATTATAATTTTCGATGGTTATCGCTTATTAAATGTTAACAGAAGAACACAAGCGCTATTTTACGTTTCGAGTACGTCGAGGTATTTTTTAATTTGATTTGCCGGCTTGTCTAATTCATAGTGGAACAATAAAACTTGAGCATTTTCAGTAGCGTACGCGGAACGTGTGCGAAAGTAAAATAAAATAAGCATTTGTTCCTCAAATGACAGAACGAAGCTGTATATTTCCAACAAGTGGAAGGTAAAAGTGTGGAAACTCTGAATGATTTACTTATTGCTATAGTTTCATCGATTCCTACTTTAATTTTCAATTAGAAAATCGATGATATTAATTCACAAATATTAGTATGATACTGAATTGTTACCAATTCCGATCGATCCAGTATAAATATGATATAAGATCATGATATAATAATCTCCTTAATCAACCAGCCATACAACAACATGAGATAAAAGAATAGCATGAATTAAATGGGTACACCTCCGAACAACAAACCCACTAGAAGGATCACAAAACAAATATTCTGATGCTAACATGAATTCCCAGAATTATCATAATATTAGTACCCAATCGGCGCCAGTGTTGTCATATCCAATCATCAAAAAGTGATAAATAGTCCATTATATTTAAAGTCCTTCATGAATTCATGTAGTTCGATGCACAAATATAATAATAAATTTGGGTCAGTTCTGATTAATAGAAGATTGCTACATTATTCTGAGACTAAGCAATTTTTCTTCTTGGGAGCTCGACGACCAGCATGGGTATCGTGAATACTTTTTCCTCAACGTTGCAACCCCGAATCTGATATTGACAGTCGACGGCGATTATTGCTTTGTTTGGTATCGGTCATTATTTACGTTTTGATTTATCGATATTATTCAACTTGTGTTCAGTTTTGTGTACTCAGAATTCATCAGAAACTCAGTTTATTCCCTGTTTTGGTGATTTGATATAATGGTGAGACGTTTTGTGGTGTGTTAAAGACAATTTGAACCGGCGATCAAAACACGTCATTTCATAGGTGAGTTACCATTGTCGTATCATTCGAGATTTTGAAGCATTTGCCCGAATGGAATGGATAAAAATGAATTTAAATTGAATTGATTAGATTATATTGATTATACCCATAGGTCAGCTGCGACAGTGTCTTGTGGTAGAATATGTAGCACTGATGAATGCTTCCTTATTTGTAGTCAAAATATGCGAAGCTGCTGAAAAATCACTGAGAATAATGATGAACTCAATTAATATTTTTGATAAAAAATATAACGATATTTCTATACTTCTTCTAAACACAACAATGAGAAATTTACCGTTGACTGTTTTTGGAACTAGTCAAAAATTTCACTGTAAGACTTCATCATGAGGCAAATAAATTCAAAGATTCAACGGAAGTTGGAGTAAGAAGTATGTCAACAAAAACAATCCTATTCAAAAATCAATAAATTATTTGTGTGATTATCCATGGTTGTTTTTCATTTCAGTCCTGTTTCAAATAAGAAACACTGCTATTTGCTACAACTTCACATGAGTCATGATTTTATTGTTGATATAACATTTCGTCATGATACTTGTCAACACATATTCATTATCGATTTTCATCTATCTACATGAAATCAATTTTTTGCGTCAAAATATATTATTCTGCTCAAGATGAAACCTCCTTCATTTTTGATGATATCGTGAAATGATATAAAAAAGTTTCATCTTCAGATTTGAAAATTACATTCAAATATGCAATCATATCTATCTGCCTTGGAAACGAGTTTTTCACTTTTTTGAAAATGATTTCCACTAGTAGGTACTGAACTTTGAAATCGTAAATATACTTACATGCACTGTCACTGATCGCCAAAGATATAAATGTTCAATATTGAAATTGAACGTTATATATGATAAAGTATAAGTATACAACTGTATACTGAATAGTAAGTATTTTGTTCCATATGGCGTTAAGAATTAAACTTTTCTTGTGACGTGGTCATAATAAGTTGATTGATTACAAGCAAGTTACAAAAATCACCATAGGATTTTTCGTAACAATGTGAAGGAAGTATAAGGATGTTCATTTTCCCACCAAGAAATGCTGAAAAGTACCACTGAAATTGTTACGTATTTTCAATTCGGTTTCATCATGAACTAATAATAAATTCGACCCCCTCTGACAACACGGCACTGGTGCTGGGAGAATCAGCTCCTGCTATCCTCGTTTAGACAAAGATAGATACTATAGATGTTGCTTCCAAACAAACTGTATTGCCAGGGCTGTGGATTACTTATCTAGTCTGTTCAATGATCGAAGGGGTACACTGGCATTCTTCAAATGTTTCAGAATTTCTTGATCTTGTCCATCTTCATGAGTTAAATCATTAGGCAGGGTAGTACCAGTTCGTTTATGTTTGTTCACTTCTTCAAAGAGTCCCTGTTTTCTGGAGAGGGATACAAATCCTATATTGGAGAGTCCATTTGAGATCCCAGCTGAGAAGTTCATTCAGCTTAATGAGAGTATTCCCTAGAGGATTTTGTGGCTCGGTATGTTCTAGCCCAAATATTATGATATCATTCCTGCGGAGCTTTCTCTCAATGGATGGACCACCTGGTTCTCAAGATCAATTTTTCAGTTAGCTTTGTCCAAGTTATCAGTGGGGCTTTTCAATCCTGCATATAATTCAGTTATGATCTCTGAAGTTTGCTTGTCATTTGCCTAGAGTAACAATTTTTTATAATTCTGAACTAGTCAAGTCGTCTGGAATATTGGACTCAGTTGTATTAGATTTGTCCTTTGACATAATACAGTGAAATTTTCGACCTTCGAAAAGCGCGTGGGTTTTTTCAGAATAACGATTTGAACTTGGCGTGGATCATGTTACATCAAGAATGGAAGTACATATGCTAATATTGATGATGATGACTCAATTTATAAGCACTATGAATTTTACTTTTCCACTGGTTATTACTCTTTTCAAAAGAGCTCACACTTGAACTTCTCGACGCTGCTATTACTCAAATGTAATTTGATAAATATCGTCGACCATGAGACATTTACTCTCTCATGATAAACGTTTGTTGTGCGAGAGGAACTGAACTTTGTGAGGCTGAGGAAGGCTATGGACTATACTTACAGCAGTTTCGTTGGCAGTCTGTTGGCCTTTTGGGTGATATCAGACCTGTGCTGGAAGAATGAGCCTTAGCTTTCTTGAATGAATTCCATCGCCTCGATTTCATTTGGCTTTGGAGGTAAGGTTCTATATCACAAACACTAGACCCAAGAAATGCTCTGTGGGATCACGCAAGTGCTTTGTTCTGTCAGAAATCTGAGTTAGCGAGGATTCTTAAAAGGGTTCGTTCACCTGTATAAGATCACTTTCTTGATTCTTATCTAGATGTTTTCTTCGGCATCTTCGTTTATGATGATCTATACTCGAACAAAGGACCATGACGAGGTATTTTGGTGATAATTATCATCGATCGACGAATATCGATGATCAAAGATGCAAAATATCACCAACCTGTTGGATGTTGAGGGAAATGAAAGTCGAAGTACGAGTCGATTTTTGAATTTCTGGATGAATCTCTCATCTTCTATCAATTGGTACGGGCTGTTTTCCTTTCCTGTCCCCTGTTCCCTGTTCAATATTTCCATCTTTTCGGGTTGGTCATTGAACTATTCGGCACATAAATAGATTTCCTCGAATTTTATATTCAATTTTTGAAGATATAGGTATGCGTTTGAGTCAATTCGAAAACCACTTAGAAAGGATTGAGATATATTTCTCAGGCTTTCAATTCATGAGATAAATTTCACAAACTGGGACAAAAGCACTTTCATTACATACTTTCCAATTTTGACTGGTTGATTCGTGATTTCATTTTATTCGAAATTGTCTGGATATTTGTATTCGTATTGAGTCTTCCATCGATGTTCTGTGTGACAATTGAAAATAAGAAGAAGAAAGAAGAAGAAGAAATCTATTCCTAATCTTTTCTTTTTCCTCTCTATTTTTTTGAGATTTGATGGTTCTGTTTTATACACATCCTTCTCATGCGAATCTCATGGATAATCTGATATTCCATACCAGTCACTTCATATTATGAAATTTGAAATAATTGGAATACTTATATAGCCTTATATTTCTGTAGTCTGAAATTTCACACATCTTCATAATGTATATTCTCAAATTATTTTATGTTCCTACGTGGCAATATTGATAGAAAACACTTCGTATTTCTAGTAAAACATCCTCTTTTCGAAGGTTCAGCAATCAGTTCAAATATCATGTGTATATCAGATGTATATTAACAATAATTGAGGATATTTATAAAGTCAAGAAGCACCTCGAGAATGTAGGCAGCTAAATGAGGGGCCAAGAACAAACAAAAGCAAAAAAAAAACATCTACTGTAAAACATGAGGTTGCTCATGTAAAACAGTGGAAGAAACCGAACAAACCCGAACCCAAAAACGCGCAAAACGAATACTTCGCGTTGTCCCAGTAACCAGTGTCACACAGGCTCTTCTTCCTTTTTTTTCTTGTCGCGCATAAACAAGGTGTTCCAGGTCAGATTTATGTGGGCTATCAGTGATTCAAATCTCAGATTTGCCATTGAAGTGTTTAAACTTTCTATATATTTAACAATTAATTTTATGTACGAGCCTGGACGCACCAGTAATTGTATTCAAATGTAATTTACATCTTCGGTGGAGTGACGCCAGCACACAGGTATGGACTTTCGAAAATGTTGGGCCCCCACTGTTTCCTCCAAACTCAGCAGTTGTAATAGGTAGATTTATTGGGAGAAATGCGACAAGAAGACATTGAACAAAGATCGGTGTAGAAGATTGGGAATTAAGATAAAAAGTCTCGTATACAGGGTGTTAACAAATGAGTGTCGTAACGATGAACTTTAAATTCCTCCCGAAAAATTTTTTTTTCCTTTTCGAATTTTTTTCTTCGGGCTTCCGTTTTGGTTTTCAATGGTTTCCAGGATACAGGATGAAACAATTAGTTTTTTGCTGTTACCTCAGGAACCGTTTGAGATACGGAGCTGAGCCTTTGTACACACTTCATCAATAATAATGATTACTTTTAAGGCTGTTAATCTATTTCTTTGGACATGTCAGTGATGAAGAGTTCCACGCCTCGTAAGGGCTTAACCCTCCAAACTTTTGTGTCACGCGAGAAATTGCAATTTTCAAACACATTCTAAAGCGCCAATATCTTTCATACAAAAAGGCCCTTGTTCTTCAATGCTCTGAAGTGAACAGTTTTCCAGAAAAATGGCTTTATGTGAATAAAAACATACAAAATTCTGGTATAATTTTTCTCTTCAAAAATATTCAACTTGCAATTGAGAATACTACTTATTATAAACAATAATTACAGCAACAATTGACTCAACTTGGAAGGAATTTTTCCAGGAAGTTTTCCAGAAAAATGGCTTATTATGAATAAAAACTTACAAAATTCTGGTACAATTTTATTATTGACAATATTTACAGCAGCAATTGACTCAACTTGAAAGAAATTTATTCAATAGTTTTCCATCAAAACATGATTGCCGTATTTGGAATCCATAGAATGATCTCTCTTCTACTATAGCCTCTATCAGTGATCTCATGTTTTGAGAGAATTGAAATGAAAATTCCACACATGTGATTTTTAACCAATCAGAACGTGTATTTCTGTCAGAAGGAAATTTCTTCCTGGTGGGTACCCAACAGCGAATTATACTGGAAATTTTGTTGACGTTCAACAGGTTTTGTCAACTTGATAAAGACGAAAATTGATGTTGTTGGAAACACATTTGGTGTGGAATTTTCTTACCGAATACCACACGAGTTCAAATTAAATCCGAAAATTATTTGACCTCTAGTGGTATTACAAGTGAAAATATCCATTATTAGAAAGAATGCCATAAAATATTTACATTTATGTCACATCAGTATCAGTACCAGTACGATAGAAACATGCGCTCACTTCTCCAATATATCATAAAATGTTTGATTTACACCTGAGAAATCCCTGATGTCTCTCGCAAGAACGTTTCCGTTCATGATGTCTGAGATGGTAATTTCAGCATCTGTGATACCTATCGTGTGTTAATAACGTCATTAAAGATCATCAATACACCAATGTTGAATTATTCTTCAGATGGAAGTGTAATTATGAATAACAAAAAATCTTGTCTCTTCATTCCATGAGGAAGCCAACTGTTTGTTCACGAAAGTGTTCGATAGCTATTAGGAAATGAAGAAGAATATTTGACATGTCTTCAACCTAAATAGTGATTTTTTTCTGCACTTCTCCACTTCCGAAACTAAACTATAATCCATTGAACATCTCAACAGGCGAATTCCCGTTCTTTCTCAATAATATTATGAATGATGATGAGTGAAACTGAACGCGACGTTAAAAAATCGGCAAATCTTCAAAGGCCACACAATCGATTTCCTTCAGAAACTTCTTGCCATTATTACAAGAAATAATTTATACTCAACGTCAATTATATTGTAATAAACGGCTGATATTTTATTACTGTATCAAACTACGCAATGTCAAATCGATTGTCGGGTCTGGAAATGTCAATGTTGCCATTTAATTGATACATTTCAACAAAGTTGCTTAGCGCGAAGAGAAATAAATATTGCTTTACATAAATATTGATACGTTGCGTTGACGTTTTAATGACCCTCTTTTTGTCTTTCTTCGCAACAAGCTAATTGCCGGACTATTTCGCGCCAAGGCTAGAACGTTTTGGTCTTGGTCGGAATGTGTTGAAAATGGCTGTCTTCGATGAGAGCGAGCGATGAATTATCACTTGGAAGAGGCGTGTCTACTCAGGAAATTTCGGCGTACAACCACAGTTTTCCAACAATGATATCTAGTGTGACAATATTTGGAAGTACCATTTTCTCCAGAATGGCAACACCGCCTCGGATGCGACCTTGGCGGAAGAGCCAACTACTGAATATGTTTCCCGCCATCTGAAAGAATCATTCAAAAGACCTCCATTGGTTGAATCAATGACATACAGACTGTTCTAGTTCTAGAAGTAATGAGCTTCAGAGATCTTGTCCATGTTCCATCGAAGCCATAGAGTACCTTGGTATCGGACTCTGCCCCATATCGTTGACACTGTGAGGCAAAGTGTAAAGAGAAAAGTATAACTGACAAGACAAGAAGTCGTGAGACCAGAGCTGCTACTAAAAAAAGGAAGCTTTTTGAAAGAACTGGACTATGTGGTGTATCATAACCTCAAAGTTTGAAGTACTGGAAATCCAAAGAGTGAGTAGGAGTATTCAGGCTTTTTATTTGTCAAATTTGTTTTAGAGTCAATAAGTTAGGAGCTAGAGGAACTAGTATACTTGCTTTTCGTCATGAGGTGTGTCAATCTTTCGAAACTGTTTTTCCAAAGATAGGGTATGGCGAATTCTCTCTAAAGGAAGTGAATATCAAATAGTTCTGAAGCGTCCTTGTGTAGGACAGGAGAACTGGAAAACAAAACCTTCATCACTGAGCTCCAGGAGGACGACTTACTTGTTTGTTTGATATCACATCGAACTCCTATGGGTGCAACTAGAATACTCAATAACTACCGTCTATGAACCGGCAATAAGTTGGTCATTGTCTTGCCTTCAGATTGAGCTCAAAGCCAATGTTATTTGCAGTAACGAAGAGCAAGCGTCATCTTATATTATGCGACCGACAGGCTCTTTGAACACACGATCATTCTGCTTCAATAGTACCCATAACCCACTCGTAATAACCAATTCTGCTATTCCTTCATCCGCAGTTCCAATATCAGCGCTTTCGAATAAAATAACAATGATTTTTTGTTGATTGGCTAGAGTAGCCATAGTTCGATTCAAAAGTGGACAATCATCTGTCTGATGGATTTCATTTTGACAGTAAGCTAGCGGTTCATTAGATCGTAACGGGCAATTATTCAGTAAAATATGGCTACTTTCTAAATTTCCTACTAGAATATACACTTCGATCGAGCTTGAAGGACATAATTCAGCCCAGGAAATGACTTATTTATGAGGGAATGTCAACAGACCAGTGAAATTAGCCATAGTTAGGCTTTGATTTATAGGTCGGACATATCAACAATGTTAATATATCATTTTTCGTATCAACTTCGGAATTCCTGGATAAGTGGCGTTAATTCTCTTTCGGATTGAAATATGAATGAACGCTAAGTTACTAGCAAACTATTGAATCATGATATTTCAGGAAGATTATGTTTGATAACACCTTTCAGAACAAAAACATCAAGAATACACCTCTTGAATTATATTGGCATTATAGTTTGGCATATATCGAAATCAAAATCACGAATTCACCGGAATAATGGCCAAAGCATAGAAACATGTATGGTTGGGACATGTTGAGATGAAAATATGTACCTAATTTCCAAGAAGTATGAGCGCTGGGTTGTAGACCAAAATGGGTGGGTAGATTAATTTGTAGGAAAGAAAATACCAACATGGTTATCATTCACAAGCCACAGAACAAATTTCGTAGAGTCAGCAGTGAAATTGAGCTCCATTTATTGCCTTAAGGAAAAAACACATTTCTGATGAACCCTAATTGAACTAATGAATGATAAAAATGAGTCAAATCCTTGGGAGAATTTGCTTGTAATCAACGTTCATCCAGAATGACTTTGAGATCACCAGATTTGGCAATGCATAATTGATTTCGGAGATACCGAATTGACGAAGTGATAAAACTACTGTTTCCCATTCGAGGTACGGAATCTCGAAAATTTATGAAAGAAACGAATCTGATTTTTGAAAGGTTCATTGGCATTCATAAGAAACGCCGGTATAACATTTTGCCAGCATAACAACTGAAAATACTGTTCAAGATAAAGATAAATATAATACCTAGCCCGAGGTGAATCCATTTTTATCATTGCATTTCAATATCGACCACCGCTAAATTGCTCCTCATTTTATTTATCGATTTATTATTAAAATTTATGCCCACAATACGTCTACATTTTTATCTATTTTCGAAATCATTTAATTTATGTAAATTGTTTAATGATAGAGTGAGAGTAATTACACCTTGTTGGCCAAATATTCTTCCACATTTTTTATTAAAGCTTTACTGAATATTCCCGTCTATGAAAATTATAATTACATAGATAGCATCGTTCAAAAATACATAATTTTGAATGGCTAAAACGTTTTTCGAGCCATTCAAAATCAAAGATAACGAAACTAACTTGGTCCATGTTCTCGACCAATATTCATTGGAGTTTGATTCAATTTCAATGGAAGTATGAATATTCTGTTCTCCCAAAGCAGAGGATCTTCAATATGTATCGACTCTACCATATAGACTTCTCACAACTTTCAGAACAAAAGAACCTCCGAAGGAAAAAGGAAGAGAAACTGTTGTTTTATTCTCCATACATCCATTATTTGTCTACTATAATTATCACATTAGTGACATTCTTGTAGATCGTAAAATCGTAGGGAAGGTTTCTCAAAATAGGTGCTAATCGAAATCTAAATATGGCCTTTGTCAACTCGAGTTCTTTCAGTTTGCTCTCGGTTATTTGCCCAAACTGTTATCATCTCTTTTGTGGTGGTGACTGAAATGACCTACCTGTACAATAACATGTTAATCAAGCGATTTCCTAGCAATGATGATCCCATTCCAGTTTGCTCCTTCTCAAAAATGCTCAGGATTTTTTGCGATGTTACAATATGCTCTTCAATTCGGCAATCAAAGATTGAATAGGCATCAAAAGCCAATAATGCAATGATATTCCCACTCCTCAGATTCATTCCCTTTGGTCTTCGCTTTTACTTCTCCTTCTTTGCCCTATGAACCTTATGAACAGGCCCATCAGATTCTCCTCCTTTCAAGTTGAGTATCTTCTGAACTATATACTTTGCTCCACAATAATAATAATAATAATAATAATAACGTTTATTCTTCATAAGAAAAATTAAATTTTACACACAAAGGGAAAAAGGGCCAGACATAAGCTATCTTCCACCCTTCCCAAAATTGACATGTATTCCCGTGGTATAATTGAATTGAATGCATTGAATGAATAAAGTAAGAATAGAAAAAGAGAAAAAACGAGGAAAAAGAAAAAACTCATTATGTTGTCTAGGAGTAATAAGGCTACTGACTAAGGACAAACAATAACATTATTCACACCCGAGTTATTTGGAAATATACGAATTGTGAAAAGATGATGATCTATAGACAATGGAAAATATCTTCAGTAGGAAAAAGTCAGTTGTGATTTCAAAACTTTTTTAAATTGAGTAATCGAAAGATCCAGTGAAGGTTGTATCTGATTCAAGTATAAAGGGGCCAAAAATGAAAAGCATCCTTCGAATTTCGAGGTATTATGAAAGGGAATATTGAAAGAATCATTCCTGATATTTACCAAATGAAGATCGGATCTCCTGGTTATCAAACTATATAGGTACCTAGGAGTTTGAGTTTGTAGCAACCTGTACACAAATATACTAGTAGATAGATTCAATGAAGAATTTTTCTTCCACGTCAATTTCTACACTTTCTACATTCATTGTCTTATGAGACTCAAGTTTATGATCAGGAATACAACAGCCAACAAAAGCAACAGTGCATTTTTCATCCTCCTCCCTTTTTCCTGCTATCAAATACATCCATATTTATAATATATTCCATTTTCCTTTTGAGTCTTCTACTTCAATTTCCACATCTACTTCCCTGGGAGACCCACGTCAGACATTCAATAGGCAACAAGAATTGTTCCAATATTTTCTCTCATGGCCTAATTTCTTCTTTTTTTCAATTTCATATGGTCCTGAGTTTACTGCATCCACTTACCTTCTTATCCATATTGCCTCATGGGTTTCAAGTAGATTCGTTTTTGTTTTCTTCCTATTCTATCGTCCTGTAAGACTCAATCCAGCCATGAGAACCTCAATGGGATACAAATGTAGCTTCAATATAACTTCTCCATTCTCAATTCCCAGTTAGAATTCTTCTTATATTTTGAAAGCTTATATTTTGCTCCTACCTCTTTTGCACTCAAGTCTCAAGTGAAGTTCATCATTTGGTTCATCCGTCTTCTACTCCCACGTATAACTTTCTTTCTCATTTGTTTCTCAAACTCCAAGTCCAAGTCAGAAATTCAGCAGGCCCGAACAGTAATGTTTCTTCTTGCATCTTCACATTCCTCTCATTTTCCTAGATATTCTGTCTCGATTCTTCTTTTCCTTTCAGTACATCCCAGTGATATATTCAATGATTGTCTTCCATTCCATTTTCTTTTCTTTCATCTATGATGTCATGACGACCCTCAAGGCAGTCATGAAATCAATTTGATTTTCTTCTGCTTTTACTACTTCATGATGTATTTCAATTAACCTTCGGAGTTTTCGATTCGATGAAGAGATTGTCTTTCTGTTCTCTGTTTTGTGACTCTTCTAGAATTTGTTCAATCATTCAGCATCTTTCCAATATTCATGAATTCTGAATTGGAGGTGCGCTTCTGACTCTGAAACATCCGAAACATTCCATTTCCATTTATTAATCCATCGATGGCATCAGTATAGCGTATCAGCTTACCCTGCAGTCATTCGACTGTTTCTGTTGTGTAAGCAGATACAAGAGCGAGAGAGAGACAGTCTGTATTTGAAAATAGGCGAGTCCATTTAATTATTCCTCTAGGTAAATTCCTTCCTACGAAAAACAACTAGGCTTCTTTCATTCCAACCAGTCCCAGAAGGAACACTGTATTCGAATTTCTGACGTGTCGGATGAATAGAAGGGATGGAGATTTAAGGTACACGAAGATCCGACTCCATTCAAATCATTATTAGCATGTTTCAGTCCGGATGGATATTTTATGTCAGCTTGGATTGCTCTGAAATTTTGCAGACATTCTCCCAACTGATGCACCACTTTTTCCGCATGTATGGGTAGATCACCCTGTAGATCGAGGTCGGTCACGTTGGTCGTGATCGCATTGTAGGTACATTTTTTCTCGATAATGTCATCTCTTTGGAGTTTCACCTAAAACCACGTACGCCACAGAGACAATACCAACGCCAATTAATCGAAAGTTACCCAACACACAACAATGGGTCGTTTCATTTTTACCCTCCTCGGTGTATAATCGCGCAGCTGTCAGAGAGAAAGTAGTACGATCTGCGTGGGTGTCTCATATTTGTACATACAGGGTAGCGAAATGCGAACGATAGGTTACGTGATGGAATTGATGTTTATTGGGTGAACATAGCTGTTTTGTCAACATTCAGTATAGACCGGTCGGTTTGTGGAATGGACTTGTATGGTGTTAAAATGAAGGCGAGAATTATGATAGTGATCGGAATGTGTTCATTCTCACGTTCTTCTCCATAGTTCCACTTTCCATGGGTAATATAGTTGCCCAAGAGTAGATATTCATAACTAATTGCGAAGATTACATAGCCAAAAACGTAAAAGTGGAATACTTTCTAAGATGAATGTATTAGTGTGACTATCTTCTTGAGATCCAAAAATTTGAAGTCCCATAGGCAATGACTTTATCAATTTTACCAATCTTTATCAATTTTAAGATTCTAAAATTATGTTCAATATTCAGTCGTTGACTGTAAAGATTTGATCATGAAACCATAATCATTGAATTCGGAGTATTAACCAATACCGTCTGACATCTTGAATTTCTTTCTTTTAAATCGCATTCAAATTGTGCATTTCCAGATGAATGCCTGAACTTGAGTTCTGTTTCTAACCCGAATAGAGTATAAGAAGTATAATACTATGACACATCCATAGAAATGTGCGAAAATTGACCTACTTCAAAAGAATCTATACTCGGATGTACACTTTTATTCCTCGTATTCATATATTTTTCATCCGGTTCTATTTCTTACATTCATTTAACAAATTCTGAGGAATGAAGACATCTGAAATAAATCTATTATATACTCAAGCTTTTTTACAGACTGATGTTGTCTAGAACGTAACTATTTCGATTCCATTTCCAAAATATGCATAAGAATCGATGCAATCAATGTTGAAACTTTTATTTCATGAATTCATCTCGATCTCAACAATAGAATGTGAGTATTTATGAGTCTCCAGAAGATTACACTACAAGAACTTCTAAATTAAAATTCATCCCTACTGACTGCTCTAGCCTGAAACAATACTATCATCGAATGAGCTGTAAGATTCTGTTCCGTCTGGTTATGAACCAACTAATTTGCAGGTCGCAACTCTGGACACAGGGATGATTCATAGTTCCAACTGTATAAGGCTCAACATGACATGTTCTCAAGGCAGCCCCCTTCTTCTGACGGAAGGTTTAACGTCCTGGGAACTGCGTCTCTTCATCGAAAAAGTCGATTTCGCCTCCCTTCTCGCAGAACCCATCACGCTCAACAGTTGAAACCATCACAAATGTTCTAAAATTTCGAACACCTACTGTGCATGCATCCGATGAAAATACCGAAATAGCGTGAACCTGCCTACTTAACCTTTGGATTGCGTGCAGCACTTTTAATGCGATGTTAACTTATCACTTACCCGTGTAATATACATGCTTATAAATTTATTAGAGTGAGAAACAGCATTCACATAATCGAAACTATAACTTTGGAGCAGCATGATGACTTCCATAAATGAGAAGCGAGCTTTTCTTGCTCGACTATTCGCCGGTTCTCTCCAGACGATTCGTTCTCAGCTGTGACTTATAGTGATTGGGTTTTTGTCTGAGCCAGAACCAACCTAACAGTCGTACCATCTTCCTTTTTTGTACTCCCCACAGCTACTTGTCTGGCACATACTCATTTGTTTTGTTCTACAACATGCAATTCCCAAACTCCAATGCATTTAAAAGTTGGCAAATAAAGATTGCTCGAATGATTGTTTTGTCAATATCCAAAGCAGTTTCTATGTTTTTCTTCGCTTGATATCTCAGCTCTTGTTCACCAAGTGTTATGTGCTTCTCAGGACAATTGCACATCCGAAGATCATTAACGCACATGGTCTGACTCAATCAAATATTGTTCTTTCTTTTTTGTCACACACTGGATCTTTTCAACGTTTGCAATTTTGTCTAGTTATATATATATATATTCATATAAGATATGAATACATAAAGAATACATTCACTCATGATGTGATTCATTGTTTTGATCCCTGAGGACATATAATTTGACATCATCTCATTCTTGAAGAATTTAATTTAGTTTCCAGTTACAGTACCATTTGAGAAATATGTGATATCGCGCTTCTTTTGATTTTCCTGATTTTTTTTTGGTGACATTCCATTTATACAGCGATATCTTGAGGCGATTTTTGCATTAGAAATCGGGGAAATATTTTATTTGTATAAATATTGTAGTAACCATAGCTGGGCGATTAGTTTCCGAATGAACTGATTACTGGCAGTTGTTAATTTGAGTTGTAACATTGTCAGGTTCTTCTAAATTTATATTCATAGGTCACATATTTTGACTTTTGTAACGTTCTGATTATTTCAACTGATAGCAATGCAACGAATCATTCGATATTAGCTATACTGACAAAACTGGCTGTTCCTCCACTTACACTAATATATTGTAGTATAGTGTAGAGTGTACAATACACTAATCCTGATTCACATTCAGGTGTGAAACAACTTCTTGAACTATTTCGTCCGTGAATTTTCAAAATAGTTCGTTGTTCACTTAGGCAGAAAAGTAGTAGATTGACTGCCGAGACCGAATCCCGTATTTCTTTGATTCATGATATTTTGGAGTGTTATTCTGTGGAATTCTCGATCTGTCTATCGATATTTCAATGAGGCTTCGAAACAACTCTGGGGTAGCAATACCTGATTGAAATAATGAACCAATTTTTATTGTGAATTAAGAGTTTTATGACCGGAATCGAACTTCCGTATCTACTGTGATACAAATATTATGAGGAATACTCTCGTGTTGGTCAGTCATTTCTACTGTGTGATTTTCCTTCTGACATTTATTTCACGTTATTTCGGAATATTCTGTTTCGACAATGTTATTTTGACCTATCTCACCAGCTTTGAGGTAATATTTCGACACTTTTTAATCACGTCACTTCTTGAGTCCATTACGAAACATTTTTTATAGTCTTTCGTGTTTTCCATGCCCATTATTATACGTCTGAATTAAACGAGCGGAAGGAACACGTGTAAAAAAGTGTAAGATATGGCGCATTCTCGGAATCTGGTGGGAAATGAATGTTGCCAGGAGATTTCAATTAGTGTATAGTATGTATGTATAGTGAGAAGAGAAGCCGACATACGAGGGAGCACGAAATGAATATTGAGTTTCCTTAGTTGTTGCGCATACAAATAAAAACTGATTATGCGCAACTGAAGGTATTTGCGCTTCGAGTTGGTTTTATACAGCCATTCCATTCGAATTTGCAGGTCTCGAGAAAACTATTGATCGGTAGATATTTATCATGACACGAAGACTTTGAAAAAAATACACAAAGTGACGAGTTCTAACTCCATGTGAAATTTTATATTGAAAATATTGTCAGACAAAGTACTTGTCGAATGTAGAAGAGTCCAATTTCAAAATGAGAAATTGGTAGCATTTGGTATCTTCCACTTCAATGATTGATGAATTTCGAGTTTCTATTCCACAACGATTTTTTGATACCTTGTTCACAAGATCGGAGAGAACAGGCTGAAAATAGTCATGTCATGGGAAAATGAATGGATAACTATATATCCAACAATTTCATTCGGCCTTGCAGTGTCTAATGCTTCCAACAGCACAAAGTTCATTCTCCAACTATCTTTAGCAATGGCTTTTTATAGGTTCGTCAAACTAGTGGAGTTCAAGGGGTTTACTGGTGAAGTTTGAATTTTAATCTTGAATTTCCTAGCTTCAATTATATTGTACCAATGATACATTCATGTGGGAAAAAAGCCAATGCTGTAGAACAAAAATGGTGACAAAATTTCTTTGAATAGAGAAACATGTAATGTAATGTGAGGAACAAGTTTCTCCCCACACTCTTTCCTTGAATTTTTTTTGAAAAATTCATCATACAATACAGACGTGTCTCTTTTTCCTAATATCTTCAACATATAGGTATCCATTACCCCTTGTAAAGAAAGCCATCCTGTAGGTATATCGAATATATTCCAACTGAATGCATAGGCCAAATATGGCCAAAAACAATCAGGCAGAGAAAGTTTCCTCCGGATCCGAAATGATAAATGAACGATTCGTTGATTTTGACAGTGGTTCGATCAACATACTGTGAATGGAATAAGAAATAAGAAGAATCCTGTAGAGACTAGTCACGAACCAAATTAAATAATTTTCATTGCAAGAATCACGGAGGATATTGAAAGAGGTCATTTCGAAAGGTGTTATTTTCAGAGGGTCTGATCATTATTTTATTATGGCGAGTCGAATCTTCAAATGAAAGTAATTTCGATATAGGTTGTTTATAGGATAATAGTCCACTCCGTTCATTTTCGAAGTTTTTTCCTCATTAATTCCGAAAATGAATGAGTAAACGGTATATTTCGGGAATAGAACATTTGATTTTGTTCAATTCTGCGGTATTTGTTTGATTCAGAAAATAATTCGATGCTATTCCGAAACTTTTCAACTGATTGAGCATGTCATGACAGCTACTTAGTACATTCCATAATGCACAGACTCTATTTATTTCCAGCAATCTCCACCTCGGTTACCTCAATTATGTGGAAGTTAGGAAACGTTCTCGATAATTAGAAAAAAAAAACAGAATATGTACGTTCGTAGTCAGAATTTATTACACAGGAATTCTTCATTCCTGAAAAATGCTCAACTTGTGGGTGAGGTGAGTTCAAATTCGGATTAGTTCCAGCAAATTCCTCCATATGAACCTTTTTTCCTACTAATCACTTGAAAATCGAATGTCACTATCATAATTCAATATATCTGAGCTACTCACTTTGACGTTGCTCTCCAGAAACTAAAGATTCTAGAGAGGTAGAGGTTTCTAGAGAGAAAAATAAAATTAGAACTCGTTAGACACGATATCATTTACCACATGCGCTGGAAGAAAACCAACAAGTGTAAGCCACCTCAGCCAACGAAATGGAAATAGTGCGACATGAAACGATTTTGTAACCGATTTATAAGATATTACCGAGCGGAAAATAAGCCTGTAGGGTCTACATTGTGGATATTCAGTTCCCAATGCAATTACACACACAAATCAAAACTCATTTTCTATAACAAAAGGATCGATTTCGGTTCATTTCGTTACATGAGTAGTTCACTTTCGCTTCATCCAGGCTATTGTTATAGAAATTCTATGATGCTGCTGATGCACGATTTTATTTTTGTTCTTTATATAGTACCATGTCTAGCACAACTTTGTATGATCTCGAAAATTATTGTGGTAGGTATCATTAAGTGGCACCACGATGTGCTCAATATTCGAGATCAACAATTGTGTTGCCGAGTAATGTCCCAACATTTTTCTATTCTTCCTGCAAAACATAGCTGGTATGTTCATAATCATACAAAATGTCTCTGATTTGTGATTGGTCAGATCATGCGATAATTTTAAGATGATTGAATGAGTCTTGAACTATGGTGAGATAATTTTATGAATATGGTAAGATAAAATGCTCACAATTTGTTGAGTATATTCATTTGTAATTTCATTT
This sequence comes from Gastrophysa polygoni, assembly GCA_963576655.1. NCBI lineage: Eukaryota > Metazoa > Arthropoda > Insecta > Coleoptera > Chrysomelidae > Gastrophysa > Gastrophysa polygoni. The sequence continues at coordinate 8,157,884 of OY755083.1, read as the reverse complement.
CATGGACGAATAAAGGCGATATTTATTTCGAATTCAATTATGTTGAAGCAGCATTAGTTAATTCAAAACTTTTTCGTTTTCGGAGAGATGTCTTCTCGTCATGCTACTTGATCCATACTCTTTTTTTCAGGGAACTCAACCGAACCACAAATTTGTCAGTGTTCAAGCTGTGAAGTGGGTTTACTCATTTCAAACACAAATACATGTACTTTTCATTTAAAAAATGCATTTGACATTACAATGAATGCGATTCGTTATTAATAAAAAAAACTAATTGCAATGCAGTTCACAAATTCGAAAATAGAAAAATAGCCTATGAAACAGAACGTATTTCAAATTTAATTACTGTAACCCCTATGCATGTTAACCTTCAATGTGTATAGCCACGAGCCTTTCGTATATCAAGATTTTATGGTCTAGGATAAATGATCATTCGAAATACGCTGCCTTGCCTAACCCATATGGAATTATAATCGTACTTATGCTGGAACATTTCCTGGTGTAGGCAAAGATGATTTTTAAGTTTCGACGCTATTCACTCCACACCTATTGATTTAATTAATAACTGTTCTTCCTCTCAGCATACCCGTGTGGTAATGTGCCGATAAAGTGAATATTCGAAGACAAGCATACTAAACAATAGAAGATTGGTTCACAGTTCGAAGCGACCTCTAAGGATCCATTGAGAACTTTCAACAGTTTGTGGACTCACACTCAAACTCTCCTCAATATTTCGTAGACTCCTTTCAGGTTTCTATCTAATCTCCAGTTTTACCAAAGTTCAATCAGTTGAATGAGACCTAGTCGGGCATTTCAGATTCTGAATTCAAAAGCCAGCCGCGAACACGTGTTCATGCGGCAAAATTTCTGTAGATAGGTGTGTACGGGATAGCATTTCGCACGAGAGTTCATGTTTTATCCAATGGCAAATGATAAGTTACAACTCGAGCGTGTTAACCTTCTGTATATATCTCAGGGTACCATACGGTTCCTGAGCGGTCTAGGAGTACGGACTAGGTAACTGGGCACTCTAACGTATTGTGTATCTACACATGCTTATTCAGATGGCCAAACTAATCTCTCAATCTTTCTCGACATCGAACCTTGGCTTGGAAAATCCGCTGTAAGTCTAACCGATGGACCTAGGCGCCACTGTTAGAGTTGTCTTAGTCTGGTGAAGCAAACTTACGGAATGTATCGGATGATATTTAACAGAAATAATATCAGAACTTCCATCAAGAAGTGAAGAGTTCTTAGAAATCATTAGGCATACATAAAAATGCATTGCCTCCTCAGAATCATTGATACCTCCACGTTTATGACCAACGCTATTCCACATATTTGTTTTTGAGCTGCCAAACATCAACTTCAGTTTCATGCCACTGAATTCGTATGAATCTGCAACGACCAAAAAAAAACAACTCACGTGAGGGCCATAAAATATTTACGGGTTCCTTTCATCTGAAAGTCCTTAGAATTTCAATTGAATCAAATTACAACAGAAACTGGAATGCCATTCCACTTTTCGACTTCAACAAAGATGAAGATGCCACACGATCATCCCCTTTCACTCGATTATCAACAGTTGACCATGCCTCAATTTTCCGTCAAACTACAAAATACTGGGAGATGCTTTGTTTCCACACGTCGTCTGAAGATCTACCCAAGTCTTTCCTATTATGAATAAACAATACTTCTCAGTCGATTTCGATCTACGGATACTAGGTAGGTAGGTATATCTGAGAAAATCTGGACACATCGATTTATAACGTTCATGTTCCGTAACAGACGAACGAGTGGCATTCAATCTTTCGGTGAATCCGACTGGCCGATGTCAGAATCGGAAAATGAAAAAGTAAACAGCCATCGAGAGATATATAAAATGAATACGGCCCTATTGGAACTCAGCGTGGCTTTGCAGATAACATCGGCTTCGGCGCGTAAAGCTGCACCATAGTTTGTCACGTGACCGCATAATATCAAAACTTTATTATTGCCGATTTGATAGACTTATCGACGTCTGCGACGAAGAGCTGAGGTTTACTATATACAGGATGTCCTAGAACCTGCCCAACATTCGAGATTGTAAAATAATGAAAATGATTCAGGGTTCTAGATATTCTTGTTAGAAGGGTGCTCTCGAAGGTGAAGGATTTTTCTCGACAGGATGTAAAACTCATTGAAATCGACGATGTGACCAAAAATTGATGAGATGCAAAACGAAGTGAGGTCGATGCCACAAATGGAGATCTGTTGAGAATTTTGTGATGGGGATCTAGAAATCTAGTGTAAATCTAGTGGAGGCCAGTCGAACTTCGTTCTAACAAGCATCATTCGTCGATAGCATGGCAAAATTGTGGGATTCTTGAAGCTTCTGACTTTGTAACTTTCAAAAAATCATTGATTATCATTGAAGGTTTCTATTTCATGAAATTGTATTCCGGTCCTCTTATCACAAGTGTGATAACAAGACTAGGTCATTTTCAGGTTTTTATCACCATGCCAGAGACGTAAATATGATTCCAAAACAATGCTACATATTCACGAAAATAATGAATGAATGAAATCTTCATTAGTAGGATACATCCAGAGTGCAGCTGCAGCAGCATTTCGATTATACACGAAAATATTTCAGGAAGGAGCAAGTTTCAATAGTTTCAAGAAGAATGACATACGATTCAAAATAGCGAATAGAGAACGCAAACGTTGTTCGTGGAAGAAAAGACATCATTTTCGCAACATATGATGTCACTCTGTTCGCACATTAAATGAACAATGACAACTATGAATTGTGTTTTTATATTATACCACTATTTCAGTATCAATTCCATAAGTTGGTTTTCAACTCATCGAAATATTGTATATTTCAATGTCTAAACTTTGAGAAAACTGTGTTTCGCAGGACTCCTCAAATTTCTAGTACTCTCTTGTAATAACACACTTTCGAATCTTATTGGGTGTTCCGTAATGAAATCATGCATGAAAAAACTATTACTATCGTCCAAATCTCTCATAACTGTGCTATGGTTTCAGTTAAATGAATTTCATTTGTCTCAATGACTTGTATTCTTTTGTTAACGATACTCAACAACTGGCATGTACCTAATACTATTTTAATATTCATTAGATATGAATTAACCATTTGAACCGCTGTAAAACGAAACAAAGTACTCATTGTTCGGAGTCGTTGATAAGAAACCGAACTCTATGAAAGTTCGATGGTCGTGAACCACGAAAGAGTTGATAAGTTGTCTTGTACAATCGAAAACAGCATTTTATGGTATCGAATATTTTGGTTCTAGACTGCTCATTAGGAAACTCTATTGTTTTTGCCCATGCGATCTACTATTTCATCTCGAATCTTGTCTCAATGCGCCAGGAAGGAATTTCGGCTGGACTGACTAGCACATCACCAAATTTTAGAAATAAAACGTAAACTCTCATTTCAGCCTTCCGTAAATATAAGTGGTTACGCTCATGCGATGAAAATAATAAAGCATCGTTCGGAACTTCTACTTTCATAAATATATTTTATGACCCTAAAAAACTTTACGAAGTGAAAATGATGTGATTTGTTCTGTCGGAAGATATTATCTTTCAGTTTTGATGGCGTTCGGACATCGTATAAAACCCATAAATTTTGGATGAGAATTGTCTCATAGACTAAAAGTTCACTTCGAATGAGCTTAGACACCTACTATGATGACGGCCTTCCTGATGCTTGAATACATCATGTAATATCTAGTAATAGTAATCCCAGGTCGATAGGAAAATTACGATTCTTTTCCACATACATACACTTTTTCCAGTAGAATTTCCGAATGCATCGAAGCATCAATTATATTTCAGAGGATGATACATTTCATTTCAGGAACGGTCATTTGGATTACAAATTGTATTTCAGAAAAAATCAATAACTCAGAAACCATCGATTGAATTACAGAAATCATTTGTGATTTTTTTTAGTACGAATATTAAATTGAATAACATTGAATTCCTTAAAAAAAAACTTTTCACCTGATGTTTGTTCTTGTGGATAATGAAACCTTACAAAGCTTCGAATGATTATATACTAATTTATGTATGGACAGATGAAAGCTTCAGAAAAACATATTACATTCAAACTCCATAAATTTTTGAACCCGGTATCTTCACTATACCTATCATTCGATTAAATCTACAGATATATGTATGTTTGACCGTGACGAGTAATTTTTTTGTAACGTGACTTTCAAAAAGTATTTCTCTCATGTATTTAATGAACATAAAGTAGTCAAATGATGAATGGAAGGATATGAAAAAAATAAAATATTCGACGTTAGACAATTGCATTTGTTCGCAAATGTAAAATTGAGAGTGATACACATCTTTGTAACGGCGGTTTCAGAAACTAACAAGATATACAGGTCACTTCCGGTTGAAAGTGAGGATGCAAAAAAACAGAAAATCTCATTGACAGACAATAATAGAAGACAAGGCTGGCATAATAGTAGATAACAGAAAATATGCCTCATCTGTTCTCCTGATTACCTATCTAAAGTTTATTTAGAAGTTCCCTACTATGTGGATCAGATGAAGAGAGACAACCGGTACCTAGTTGAATCTAATCAGTTGATTTTGAGCCCAAGCGTCTGCAGCTGTTTCAGTAGTTTTCGAATCTGTACCTTCACTTGGTGCCATGATGAATATGAACAACTCTCGAAGAATTTTTTTTTTCTGATCGACTTTCTGGGAGTGTGACAGTTAGTGCCACGAAAGCTATTACATATGTCCTTCTGCAAACCATCAAATGGGTCATAAATATCGGACGTTTCGTATAAATCTTCGTTATGTGTACCTTTACGACAGTCAATTTACATTGAGAATTGAGTACCAGCCTTTCTACTGCTACGGGGTGATTCACAACCAGAACAAAACCTCATATAGCAATCAATAATGTGACAATATACAGAAACAATAATATCGTCGATCGTTAACAAATTCATACCAGCATTGCCAACTCTACACAGCAAATATTATTAGATTCTACTGGAGGACTATTTGCTGCAACCATATAGTTGAAACACCTCGCAAGAGAAAATTTCTATAGAAAACACTGAAAAAATAATATCATCTCCCAACACCATGCGTATTGTTCAGGATACAGAATAAACTCGAATGAAAGTACATTGAACTATGGGTAGAAAACTATTGTGTAGGTACGGAGCACCGACAGATCATCCTCTACCCCATACACTTTTTATTCTAGACACGCTATATATTCATGGGAGAGGCGTCGATTAAAAGTGAGGTTATATCTATGCGAGCAATGATTGTTCGAGGACCACTCCTTGCGGCAATCTCAAGAGTTCTTGCTTTAAGTTGTAGGCGGTCAACCACTACACAATTTTACACCAACGTCTGCTAACCAAACCACAAGACGAATAAATGGAAATTAATATTTGGTATTGGTGGCGGAGATATGGAGCATTCGTTGATGGCCACAAAGTTGTTATGAACACTTCATCAGAGGAATTTCTTGGCCAAGAACAATTTTATGTTTGGGTTTTAAACAACGGACTCATTCCTCGAGTACCTCGGGTTTGGTCAAAGTACATCTGACGTCGTTGTCATTTGTTCACATGACGAGGACACATGATGAAACACTATGGAAAACCGATTATATTTGAAATGTAAGAATAAAACACCTGGATAAAATATCCCTGACCGCGAATTTATACACAATTTAATAACCATCGATAGTGATGGAAATCAATTAATGTGAACCATAAGATCGCCGATCCGATCCTCTCCATAATATCTCCATTTGATTCAATACTTGCAATAACCTCAGATTCGTCTTGGTGAACATAGATAAATCAGCAGTAAACTAATTGAAATTCTGTAATCCTAATTGAAATGTTAAATTGGTCATACACGTCGCAAAATCGAAACTCGAGTTTCTAAACATACCCTTATAATTGATAGTAACTTTCGAAGAGTCGAGAGTCGTCATCAAGTCAAATTCAGTTTTTCCCAATCATATTCTTGATGCTCATTGAAGCTTTGATATAAAATACAATTTTTATATTCTACTCATCATTGTTGTAATAAAACTAAAGAATCGATCGAATTGTCTAATTCTTCACTTTTTCAATGTCCTCATTTCTTTTTCAGGTAATTTTCATCTCTGCAAGCCATAGAAATTGGTTTCAGTCTTCATATCTTTATATCCTTCACACACCTTCATAATTCACACACATGCATACATTTTTAAAAAAATTTAGTTCCATGTTTGCGCCTTCTCCCTTCAGTTCGAATCTAAACGTTTTCTGAGATTCGTCTTTTCAGTCCATGGTTTCATCATATTTTTCTTGGTTTGAATAGAGGCCGAAAAATTCACGAATGCGAACCTGGATTCAGTTTTCAATCAGACAGAATGAATAGATGATTCTCAACCATTTGATTAATTTAAGAGTCTACAGATCTCAAGATCGATTCTATTATAAAACGAGCGCTTAGCATCCCTTCAAGGTCGAATTTTGCGATATTTCAAACCGTTGACAGATGATGAAGTGAATAATTGGAGAGTACTCGGCTTCACGACGATGATTCGTGATTTTTCCCGTAATAGTTTCTATTGTTTCGTTACGAGTTGCAACTGGAAAGCTGGTGAACGCAAAAGGAAAACAAGAAGATGCCATTTACCAGTCCTTGTGGTACACAATACAAACTCTGTTGTCGTATTAAGTACTCGTAGTGTAATTATTCGCGTTGGTTCAATATTGAATATTGATAAGGGGACAGTATGAATTGAATGAAGCAATATCGGAGACGAAAAAATTGCTTAGTCAATCAAAGTATACTCGAGGAAGTTATAATATTGAGAATATACACTGAAATCACTCAATATAATCAGTCAAGGGCGTATTATTTGATGGGGTTGTTGTTCAACAGACTTCACATAATCAGGCTATTCTCCATTGTGTTGGAGATTCCGTTTGCGTTTATGATTCGATGCGGGTTTTTGGTAATTTTCTGCTCGACCAAAAGAAGTTTCTGGACAATTCAGGAATCAAACCATTCTGGCTTTTCTAACCAATGATAACCTAATCCATTATGTGCTGGTGCCGGCAGGTGAAGTTTTTATATATCCATAACATTGAAGAAGGTTAGGCTGTTTCAGCTGTTCAAGATCTTCAAGATACGAGTTTTGAACTGACCCACATTGAACTGACTGTTTTCATTTCTGCTTGGCTGTGTATTTTGACTATGTCACTACAACAGAACTACAACTATCAGCACCACAATCCGGCTACCTTTGTAGCTCTGTAGTAGTTCTACATTGAATTTCGAATCAGGAGCCAACAAGTCATAATATACAGGATGGTCCTTTCAAAATCGTAATGATACGTCATCACTGGACAAATAACCAGTATAATAATAATAAATCTATGGACAATAGAGGCGATATGATGATTCGCAAGCTAGTGATGTTGAATATAGGATAAACAATTCATAATTCAACTAAGAAAACAAATCCAACCAGCTCTCGTCCCATCTTTGAATAGCCATAAACATATTTTTTTCCAGAGGGAGCTACTTGAATTTGCATCCACCGCAGCAAAAACGATATTAATGATGGTTATGAATATTGTATACTGCCCGGCATCGTAGTAATATAGGAGTCTTTCCTGAGTACTAATAAGCTGGGCTTGTAATAGCACACACTGTTGGCGATATAAACCTTTTTTATGTACCTATGTATATAGTAAAGCATGTGTTACGTGATAGAACATGTAATTGATACGATGATAGCATCTATTAGACTCATTTTCATCTGTGGAGATATGGCACACCTGATGAATGGCCTGACTAAATGAAAACTTGGAAGAATCAGTACAGCCATGTCGTGTTACTAAAGAGTATAGATGATGATGATGACTATGTACATAATAGAATTATGGATATCATCAGGGCATATTATTTTCTTTCTGCTGTAATGTGATATGGCACTCATTGATTAGCTGATGAATGTATTACTTTTCATTGGCTTGGATAGGGTCTTTTCAAGTTGTAGGACGATTTCCAAGTTAGCTGTGACGCCATTATCATAGTGTAATCAATTTATATAGTTCGATACATATCAACAAAGCACTAAAATTCTAGATCAGTTTCCTCGGGTCAGGATATTCAAAGGAGCCCCAATAAAGTAGTTTTTCTTTAAAGAATTATTCGTTCATCAATATATAGAGATTGCTCTGGTAGATATCGATAACAATTTCACAATTCGTTTGATATCTTTGTTTTAGAGCAAAGAACCGAAACCACTTGAATGTCACAACCGTTGCAATAATTTGCCAACAACAACAGCACAACAAAAAATGCCAGTGAACCATTTTTCCGATTCGAAGACTCTTCTGTTATGTTTACTGAAACTTCATCACAATATAATATACTTAGGTTATGTAAACGTAGAACTCACACAAAGATTTGCGTCATATTCTCGAATGAAAAAAGTGCATTCTTTGACTGACTGACTGACTGACTGACTTTGACTAACACACACTAGATTTTAGAACCTATCAAGGGACACAGAGCTTTCCATTTCACAATTCACTATACGGGGTGGCCGAATAAAAACGAAACAAGGTATGCATTTTACTGAGAGATCAAGGAACTGACATTGAAATGAACTTCGATCATTGAACAGACTAGATAAGTAATCCACACCCCTGGCAATACAGTTTGTTTGGAAGCAACATCTATAGTATCTATCTTTGTCTAAACAAGGATAGCTGGAGCTGATTCTCCCAGCACCAGTGCCGTGTTATCAGAGGGGGTCGGATTTATTATTAATTCATGATGAAACCAAATTGAAAATCCGTAACAATTTCCGTGGTACTTTTTAGCATTTCTTGGTGGGAAAATGAACATCTTTATACTTCCTTCACATTGTTACGAGAAATTCGAATACATACAATCCTATGGTGATTTTTGTAACTTGCTTGTAATCAATAAACTTATTATGACCACGTCACAAGAAAAGTTCAATTCTCAACGCCATATGAAACAATATACTTACTATTCAGTATACAGTTGTCTACTTTACTTTATCATAAATAACGTTCAATTTCAATAATGAACATTTATATCTTTGGCAATCAGTGACAGTGCATGTAAGTATATTTACGATTTCAAAGTTCAGTACCTACTAGTGGAAATAATTTTCAAAAAAGTGAAAAACTCGTTTTCAAGGCAAAAAGATATGATTGCATATTTGAATGTAATTTTCAAATCTGAATATGAAACTCGTTTATATCATTTCACACGATATCGTCAAAAAGGAAAGAGGTTTCATCTTGAGCAGAATTCATATATTTTGACGCAAAAAATTGATGTCTGATTATTTCATTTCATGTAGATAGATGAGAATCGATAATGAATATGTGTTGACAAGTATTATAACGAAATGTTATATCAACAATAAAATCATGAATCATATGTGAAGATGTAGCAAATAGCAGTGTTTCTTATTTAAAACAGGACTGAAATGAAAAACAACCATGGATAATCACACAAATAATTTATTGATTTTTGAATAGGATTGTTTTTGTTACTTCTCACTCTAACTTCCGTTGAATCTTTCAATTTATTTGCCTCATGATGAAGTCTTACAGTGAAATATTCTTCCAAATTAGTTTGACTAGTTCCAAAAACAGTCAACGGTAAATTTCTCATTGTTGTGTGTAGAACAAGTATAGAAATATCCTTATATTTTTTTATCAAAAATATTTATTGAGTTCCTCATTATTCTCAGTGATTTTTCAGCAGCTTCGCATATTTTGACTACAAATAAGGAAGCATTCATCAGTGCTACATATTCTACCACAAGACACTGTCGCAGCTGACCTATGGGTATAATCAATATAATCTAATCAATTCAATTTAAATTCATTTTTATCCATTCCATTTGGGAAAAATGATTCAAAATCTCCAATGATACGACAATGGTAACTCACCTATGAAATGACGTGTTTTGATCGCCGGTTCAAATTGTCTTTAACACACCTCACAACGTCTCACCATTATATCAAATCACCAAAACAGGAAATAAACTGAGTTTCTGATGAATTCTGAGTACACAAAACTGAACACAAGTTGAATAATATCGATAAATCAAAACATAAATAATGACAGATACCAAACAAAGCAATAATCGCCGTCGACTGTCAATATCAAATTGCGGTGTTGCAACGTTGAGCAAAAAGTATTCACGATACCCATGCTGGTCCTCGAGCCCCCAAGAAAGTAAAATTGCTAAGTCTCAGAATAATGTAGCAATCTTCTATCAATCAGAACTGATCCATCTGATCCTTCTAGTGGGTTTGTTGTTCGGAGGAAATGAATGATTCTTTATGTGATGTTGGATAGGACAGGATTTAAAAAGAAACACATGAGGCACTCCTTGGATGAACATCGTTCTAACTGCGTACTAACTAGCCGATTATTTTCGTGAACGTGTTTTCTCGAGAACTACTGCATTGAATTCCGAAAACTAGGAAGCGTTAGTAAGAGATTTTGATTACCTTCAAAATGATGTATCACATAACCCCTTATCTCATTTGTATTTCAAGGGTTGGAGCTCACCCGTTCAAGGGATTTGAAGTGAAAAAGTTGAAAACATGCGCAAACATTTTCCCCTCGAAATGAAAATCGACCTGTTTTTTTCTGAGAACGATAACAATGTCAAATCGGCCTTGTTTCAGTATATGTAAAACTCAAAAATAATTCACCTAACTTTATAAATACGGGAAGAACATATAATTCATCAATTTGACAACAAAAATATTTCATATGAAAGTCTTTGTCGAATGTTCATTGATTACATAGTATTTGCAGCATGTCCCTTTCCATTTCAATGAAGTCAAAGTGATTGTTGAAACTCAGTATGTTATCAATGATCAATCACAAATACATGAACATACTAATTCACTTTCCCATCTGATCAAATTATTCCGATGATTGAACTCGATCACTTCCACATTTGTTTCCGAGGATACTATCAAGTAACTCCTTGATATTTTTTATATTCAATGACAACTCACAATTCTACCTTTCGCTAGTTGGAAGTTGGCAGTTTCATTCCCTGAGATAATGAACAATATATCTAAGGTCTTTTCAATTGGTGGGAAAAAGATTTCGAAAAATTTTTCTGCAGATAGAAAGTGCCACGAGATCGAGACGAGAGAGAGAGCGAGCCGGAGAACTTGATGTGCTCAATGAAAATCTGTAGTCATTTCGCGATATTACCTACAAAGTGTGCGTCTTTGTTCCACCGTGCACACGTTTGTTTATGCATTATATTTATGTTTATCGGGGCATTACGTCGAGATGAACGAGACACCACTTTCTATATCGTGAGTGGGTTCTTTGTCGCAAAAATTGGGTTGAATAGGAAGCTGAGATGTTTCTCCAGTGCACTCAATTCGTGATGCCTCAAATCGAGAACAGCGTAAGCGATATTGTTGAGAAATATCATTGATGTATATGTGATGAATATTTGGTATATGGTGCTTTTATAAATACGTTTCGAAGCGAACCTGAATAGATGGTTATTGATCTACACCGACAGAAGGATTAGTAATCCAATTATGATTGAATTGAAATTATCATAATCAAATATTGATGAACTACTGGAAATTTCGTTCGACTTTCGGACAGCTGCTGCATCCGTGATTGTAGATGTAAGTATTGAGAAGATCTTTATTGAGAATAAAAGCTCAGTTCACTAGCTTATTACGATATATTTCAGCTTTAAACCAGACAGTTACAGGGTAATAAATTGGTTCAGATTGAATCAACAACCATTCGATCTCCGAAAGGAAATTTTGTACTTCTTGAGTTCAGACAATTTGAATATGAACATTGGGATTTCATCTACTATTCATATATTATTCATCTACTATTCATCAAACATTAATCATCGCCAATGAAATATCTTATAGTTATTGGGTAATAAATTGATCGACACGAGATCGATTAACAATCATTCGACCTTTGAAAGGCTTGTTTGAACTTCTTGAGTTCTTACTTTTCGAATATGAACATTGGGATTTCATCTAGTATTCACCAACTTGATATTCATCTACTATTCATCTATTATTCATCTACTTTTCTTCAAATAATATTCGTTTGAATGCCAATGAAATATGTTTTAGTTATTGGGTAATGAATTTCTTGGCACTAATTCGATTAACAATCATTCGACTTTTGGAATGAACATTGAATATGAACATTGGGATATCACTAACTAGGTATTTATCTACTATTCATCTACTCCTCTACTACTATAACTACTATCACTACTACTATTTAGATATTTTGAGTTCCAGTTCATTGTTGTTCATAGGATAGTAAAAAATCGTAAGACCTTCATGTTGACTGAATAAGAACTCGAGAAGAATGAAATTGACTCCGATTATCAAGATCTATGTTCAAATCCATCAGAGAAAATCAACACGGCACATCCAAAGATAGTAACTTGAATGAGCTTCGATTCTCAATGAATATCTTTCGACTCGATTCAAAAGTGCGAAGAAATTTCCAGATGTCTTATTCCAATATTCTGAAAACTTTATATTCTTCAGTAATGAATTGTATATAGTCAAATAAACACCTTTTAGAATGTATTCGTATAATCCCAGCTCAACGCAATCCGAGCGCTGACAAGTGACAATCTCGGTCCCACCCGCCATTGTTATGCAATCGAGGTGCATAAGTAATCCGGTTGCAGTAGCAGCACTGTTGCCAGCTGGCGAAGAAATCGATAAGAGTGTTCCACGAGTTGGAACTCAATTACGGAGTTGCAGGCTAGATGTGTAGAATAGATCTGCTCAACCGTATGAGTTACCTAATCAATTATCACCCTAAGAACAGAATGATGGAGATGTAACATCGTGATGTGTAAATTATTAACGTACCTAATGATGGAGTTGTATTGCATAGACTTGAAGGTAAATCACTCAATCAGTTTGTTACTACTAGTTGAAGAGTAATATTCAGAATCTTTCCTCCATTACGAAATTTTGAAATGTAGTAAAATCATATTTCATATATATCCACGAAGTGATCAGTACTTTTCTTCCACTTCCAGTGCTGATTGAAATATGCAGGAATGATTCGTTTATATATGCAGTTGAAGCATAGTCGAGGAGAAGAATATAATCTCTATAAGCTTAGCCGAACATGTCAGTGTCATACCGTTGGAAGTGATTTCTACGGTTCTGGACTGAATTCTGATTCTCAGACACCATTCAAAGTTTTGTGCTTTCACCAGACTACATCAAGGCTGACATGGGAATGTCTCAGTGCCCTGACCACAGTGAACGAGCGTCTCTTGAAGCTAGAATGACCTGTGAGAATGCCATAGTTTGATATGTTTATATTCCGACAAATATCATGAGAACGATGATATTTTTCGTTTCCTAGAGTTTGAGAGCTGAAAATCGAACCACTCTGTTTCGTGTGAGAATTCCAAACGACTGGCAACACTGAGCGGCAGTTAAAGGTCCCGTTCCGTCGGTCTCGCGTTTTTCACGATACCTCTTCGTCTTCTTCTCTCTTCGCTAATAAATGTAATTTGTAAACTGGTCAAGTGAGCATGTACGATCGGAATCACTTGTCAACAAACTTTGGCCGTTTGTTGCGAAAGCCTTTTTCGCAGTTGCTGTCAGGCCCACCTCATATTCATAAGTGGAGGTCTCAATTCATCGGAGGAATCGGCCGTTCGTGATATACACGAATATCACAGAGATCGAAGATAATATGAACATAAGCCAAAACAAGTCCCAGAAATGCTCATTTTACTACTGACTGTTGGAATTTCTCCGTAGCCTGACTACATAACTTTTGGAGGTGGACTAGTTACTAATGATAAACACCTGAGTTATAACAGAGACTCAAGAAGGAAACTTTACGATCGTTATCTCACATTTCTTCGATGTGAGAACCCTGACGATGCTTTGTTTCTATCATGCAATATTCGCAATTAACCTTCCTGGTCATCAGAACCGCAGGTACAAGGTTCATGTACCCACTAATTGAATATCTGTCCGATATTGATATTCCTGTTTCGCTATCCTCGAGATATTCATCAACTATCGTATCTGCATAATTTCGAACGATATGCCGTTCGCATAACCAGAGACGGATCTGTGAAGAGGCCGTAGATCCCACATATATATTCCCAACGAATATCAGCTAGACTCGATTCTTTCTACACTATTTTGAAAACACTATTTTGTAATCTTCGCCTCTTCATCAGCTGTTGAGTCCGACAACTGGAAAGGCCTCCAGAAGGCTAAAACAGTCCAGAATATTCTTGGGAGCCTTAAAGCTGATAGCTGTAACTTCACAAATTGTTCTCCTTCGGTATTAACATTCCTATAGCGTTTACTGTTATTCTCAATATGCAATGGTACCTGTACAGAAACATGCCCAATGATCTCTTTGAAATTTAATTGTACTAGTCATGCAACCCGGAGGAAAGAAGTGGGCTCAGGGTCGGAGAACTTCTTTGAAATGAGGGTTTGATGATATACCATTCTCATGTAAAGATCCCGAAACACACGATAAGTGATACACCACATTTTCTGTTTTCATATAGTGATAAGGAATATTTCTATCCATGATATATTCTGCATAGACCTTGGGATTATTTCAAGCTGATGAATGTTCATCCTTTTCCGCTGATGAGATTATTGAGATACCGTGAAAAATTAATTGACAAACATCGTTCGTTCTGTCTTTTCACAGCGTGAAGCTCTACCCAAAAAAAATGCTATAAATCATGGGGATGATATACTCCGACGCCTCTGGATCGTAAAGCCTGTGCTATACTATCCAAGTACCCATAAATCAGCTAGTTATTTAATAAGAAGTACTCGTTCGGCTAGAAATAAACGGTCATGAATGAATAATGCATTTCATATCCCAAAGAAATTTTTTCACCCCTCGGCATCCATTCCCAATGGATTTACTCACATGATATGATAAATAAAGGAATAATTGATTGTTTTCCGAGCCTCGTAACTAGACGTCGGCGATGTAAGAGTCGAGCCAAGCAAACTCGGGATGAATATATGCCCTAACAAGTGTATTTAGTTTTGCGAATTGTACGCGATATGTAAATGCATGGTAAAGAGTGTTCTTCAACATTTCTTGTATGAAATCTAAGCTGTGTTAGTTTCTAGAAGACACAATTCATGTAGTCATACATGGTGGTAAGAAGGTAAATCGATTTGAAACCTTGTTTTGCTATGATAAGATTTCTAGTATTTCATTATTCATGCTCACTTTATTGGATATATAAAGGGGTTATAAGATAGTGAAAACTGCAGGTTAAACGAGCAATTGCTTTCTGAAAAACGGTATTTTGGGAATTGTAGTTGCCTTCCATAAAGACATATCAGATCTCAAGAAATAATAAATGAAAATAGAAGAACAACTTCTCTTGTTCACAGAGAATCTCCAGAGAATCACAGAGAGGTCATGAAAGAATTGAAGGGAAATCTTCCTCAGTTGTTGAAAACAACATCTCTCCTACTATCGTCATCATTATCATTATCGCTAATATCCGTGCGAAACCCCACAACGCATGATAACATTAGATATCGACGAGATATTGACCTCTGCATACTTCACCCCTGGCTATTCATCATTACGTATCGAGAATAAATAATAATATGCAACATGTGTGGGTGGTCCTCGAATAGCGGCCACCTGAAATATGAAAATAGGCATACGTCAATGACGATAATTCGAAAAGTGAGGGACTTGTGTTCGTTGTGGGAAAATGTGGTAGTTGTTCGGCTTCAATGCGACGTTGCCATGATATGGCTCGTCGAATCGTCTGTATATTCGATTATTCTCTCTTTTGAATTCGGTCAATGTATGTATATCGTGCCTCAAACTCTTGTTTATGTATATTATATATCGTTTAATTTCAGTTACATTATCATATGCTTTCAAAATTTTCATTCTTTAACCTTTTTTTTTTTGTTAAGTCGAGGGTAACTTCAACGAGGACTCCCAAGTGTATGGGATAGGAATACCTAGCTGAAAATATAATACATCTTTTTCCTGGTGTGACACTTCAAAAAGCAAGTTTGAATGAATGGGAAATGAATCGTGAGCATTTTAATGCTGGATTCATTTATGGTCTGTAAGATATGGAAAGTAGTCGAAACTACGAAGGGTCATGAGGAAGCAGAAGCTTCGAGATTATTGGACAAAGTTCTCATCGAGTTCTCATCATATAGTCAGTTGGATGGAAGAGCAATTTCCTCCACTATGAGTCATCATGTGCAGAAATTGAATCCTTCCATTTGTTAGATTATCTGTACTGAGAAACCCTCAGAGATGAAACTGTTTATCATTATTGTTATTATTATTCTGGTAACTTTGAGGCACCTCCAATTCTCCATAGGAAGAACTGACGTCCCTAAAAGATGCTCTCGATGAGCGCTCTGATTTGGAAACCCTGCAATTCATCTTCATCATCGTTTTCATATATATCATATTCAATCGTTTTCTGGTATCAACCTGAGAGTTGCTGGATGCCAGCAGCATCTGAATCAGATGCCAAAACAGACTTGGCAACATGTCGATCTGCACAACACCATAACTAACAAATAATTGAAGGTTAGGAAACGGCCATAGAAGAAGATTTCGCCTTCTGACCGCGGGCCCATCACGAACTTGAGAGTACAATATTTTTTCTGAACTATCGATTGTCTAACATTAGCCGATGTAGTGAATAGATAAAGAGACCGTTGCGGTGCCGTTAAATAATATTGATCGGGATCCTAATGGGGCTCTTGGGTCGCCATCGTTAATATAACATAACAGTATCCGTTTATCGGATAAAGGTTTCAGAAATTATGAATTTCGAGGTTGGACATGAAGAGGTGAGGGACTGTCCAATAGACATTTTCACCTAAGAGCGAGCTCAAGAGTGATAATTGCGGAAAAAATATTGTTCATTCTGGTAAATCATCGAATCCACCCAGAAATATCGATATGGTAGACATCAAATCATTGAAACGCATCAGGAGTGGAAACGAGTGTGGAAGCGATTCTTTCTACGTTAATATATTGTGATCCACGAAAACAGAGATATTTTCCAACCAGTGGAGCTGAACTCCCAAGGTGAATTTTCGATTATGTATGCCCATTCGATGTGGGGGTTGTCTCAATGGTCATTAGTTCCGTCACCTGCCTGATATGAAATCTGTTCAAACTCAGAATGATACTGACCATCACCGTTTTTGTCCTGGATCATCGTTCCAGAGAGTATGTTGTATTTCCTGTACCCACCTAGATATTCGGCCTCCAACAGGCTTTGGGCCCATAAAAGTAGTTACTGATCCTGTTTTACCAAGGCCTTACTATCATTTTCGATCTGACATATTAGTGGATAGAAGATTTAGCTGTAATATTTCGACAATTTTTTTTGAGAATCAAAGAGGAATTCACTTATCAGGCTGATCCACTTACAGTTGATGCGAAACTACAATAACAATCTTTGGAGTTGTAGAAACAGTTGCAAAATGCTGTGTCTGTCGCGCCGAATTTTTCACGGCTTTATCATCGAGGGAATTTTTCCATCGCCGCACCAGGAAAATATACTTGGCATTGCAAAACCTACATGCCTCGCAATGTGTGGGTTAGATTTCGCAAGCCCTGCGAGTGTTTTAGTCATCGAAGCCGATGTTGGATTTTATCTCGAGATATTCAAATCCTGACGATATGCGCTATCGGTCTCGATGTTGTTGGCAGAGCTTGGGCCTTTACGGGTCAATTTAATTTGTTGGAGAGCGATTTCATATAGATACCCTATCTACCAGTATGAATGAGAATAGTTGAGGTGAGACATTCAGTAGTAACAGTGAGATAGTGATGATCACGAAACGATTTTAAGATAATACGATAGCCATTTCAACGGTTTCTTATTGATTCCTATAATGATGGGTGTATAGCCTTTCTGTAGCCTGTCGAGAAGCATCACTGATGATCATCGGAATATCTGGATTCTGAAAAAGGTCGTTTTTGAAAAATGTTTCTGGTCAGACTCGCTGAGAAATATTCTGACTGATAACTGCAGACGAAGATGTCATCTTTATTAAATTGAGTAAGAAGTCATGTTGAACTTCAGAAGATGATGATACACACAGCAACACCCAATAATCTTTCATAATTGGATAGTAACTATTGGTATGTCGGGTTAATATTATGAACTGGAGACCCAAACGTCTTTATGCGAACGCCCATGCGAAGATTAGTCATTTGCAGCAAAAGAGGAATTCAAAATATTTCGTCGCGCCTCTCGAAGTAAATAATACGTCGCCTCTGCGCAGTAACTGTAATGTGCTCATGTTCCTTTATAAAGACACCGTGAATGCTTATCTTGGCGTTTTCTCATCATTTTTACTTCGATGGAAACTGTTACGTCTGAGTTTGGCCGGATGACTATTAGAAAATAACCTGGAATTTACAACTAGAAAGGAGGATCAACATTACAATTAGTCTGGTGGCAAAAGAGATAACTAGCGATTTGTCAGTTTCCTATCATTCAAATGGACTATGAGAATTTTTGCCAGAAGGTCAGCTGTTGAAACTTGAACAGAAGTGAATCTCCAAAACAATCTAACAGGTAAGCTGTGATAACTAATCTGAGATACCATATCAATACAGTTAGGCAAAGATATCAATCATTTTTATCAATCGCGATCTCTGATCGAAGATTAAGATGACAATTTGGATTCATAACATTCACCCTTCAGTGAAATATTACTATATAATCTATATGTATACAGTGATATTCATGAGAGTTCATCTAGTTCAGTGTTGTAACGAACACAATTGAGCTCCAAAACTTTTCCTTGTCTTGCCAGAGTTTCTGATTGCTCAGAATTGAAATTCCTGGAGGCAAAACTTCACACTAATGGTGTGAGAGGAGAATTTCCTCCATGGTCGAACTTAAAGTTCTCGCTGCAATGATCAGTTGCATTCCTCGTACTCATTCATGATCCTTCAGATCATATCATTACAGTACTGACAATTCGAAATCAACTTCAGGAACTATTGCTGGATGATTGTTCATTCGATCGGTGAATGTCGAAAGATACAAAAATGTCAATGAGTTGGCCAAACTCATACGTTCATTGATTTCATAAGGCTCAGTGAGTACTCTTACAATTCTTCTCGTGGAACTATATTTATTGCTTTCTTGATGATATTCAGCGATTATATTTTGAAGAACTCTTCAACCTGTCTCATTATTTTTTTCCACTTGTATTCGATTGATATATTCTATAGTTGTCTGAAGATAGTACCTGACTGTAATATTGTTTCTCTCATCCCGTTTGTTCAACTTATTGATACACCCATTTCCATACAACGTTGATCAAGTTTCAACTTGGTTTCACAGAATCAAAATACGTATTTTTGAGAGATTAAAGTGAAAATATCATCGTCACTTGGTGCAGTAACTATTATTTTTCACTCACATATCATATGATTGTAATACCTTGGTTGATATAAACATACTCTAGGCCCGCTTATATTCTACGCATTTATATCTTCGTTTGAAGATATTACCTGACAGTTTGCAGTGAATAATAGAATCTTGTATGCAGCGCGAGCGATATTAGATAATAACGCCCATCGTGTAATCACAGTGGTGGCAGTCACCGTCCACCGTTATCAACCTTATGAAGCACTTGGTGCATGAATAATCTGTTTTATTCATAATTTGAGGCAGGTTTTCCTCAGTTTTTGCTATCCAGTGCTTTTTTTACTCCTTGGGTCTTGAAAATGGAAGATATGATGATTTTGTTTGCAGGGACCACTTTTCACCTGTTGAATAAATAATAGTAACCAAATCGAATTCCAACTCGCTGTGATGATTTTTTCGACGTCAACTTTGGCCTGAAACGCCATAGTATCTGATGGAAAGTAACTGTTTGGCCCACAATCTTTAATCTTGTTTCGGTTATTTCGACTCGGATTGTTCGATTTACGGTTCGATAGCTCCATCAAACAGCTCACGAGACTATAAAAAAAAGATTCCGCTGGAGGACATATATCTCCTAATTTCAGGCAGATGAAAAGATGATCTCGTCAGGTGATATTTCACGATTTTTTTCTACTCACTAAATAGAAACTATCTGGTCATTATTGGTTCCTCATGACAGGGATCGAAGTTGCAAACTGCTATTGTTCACATCGCTTCCCATTTTGAATTGCAGTTCAATTAGACTTTTCAATTTTCTCTGAATTACAGGATAAGTGGCATTACATCACAAATATTATGCCACATTTCACATGTGTATTCGAAGAGAGGTCATGCTATAAAATTAGTATGGATAACTTACATACTATGAGAAAAAGAGAAAAATTAAAAAAATTTCCTTATCAATATAAAAACACCTCTTCATAAAACGAAGCACAAGTAATAGTTCAACATTTTGAGCACCTATTTTGGAACTACAAGTGCTCAGTTACGGCATTATTTGTAAATTTCGGACATTGAACCATTTTTGTCACATTACATAGTCCGTAGCTATATCGTGATATGTATTATTGATTTGGAGCTTGTCATATCTGTCTACCATATAGAAAATTTTAAATTTGAATTTGCACTAGGTTTGTGGAAGAAATTATTGATCTATTTATATACCATTGAGCTTTTCAGTATGAGTGAAACTGGTGAGAAAGGCATTGCAATTATTCTTTTCCAAATTTTGGAGTTCGTAGCTTCAGGAAAGACGTCACTAAGCAAAGAATTCCATAACTCTGCCGTAAACTTGTGCCGATATTTGCTGAAGCTCACTTTATCATTTCTTGGGATAACAAGAAATATGATGCCTAATATTTATCACAGCATATGAGTATATTGTTATCTCTGGATGTCCTCAAAGCGCTCATGCAGACAATGCGATTCCTTCAGCAAACACTCTTTTGTGAACCGTCCGCTCTCACAGCAAATAGTAAAATCTCTAGACTGTCAGGCAAATATGATGATATTTCTTATATTTACTCAGAATTATTGCGTTATGTCTCTACATCCAATGCAATCAAAAAGGATATTCCATGGGAGTTGATAAAACTATAGGTCTAGGAATAGTCACTGGGTGATTTGTTTGAATATATTCATATATTATGTGAGTATATTTATGTGGATCACATTTCTTGGTACCAAAGAAGACTGAATGCTGAAGATATCAACGAAATCGTTAGTGAATGAAATATTGTAACAAAATAACTATAATTCATCCGACACTAAAGCACAGTCAGTTCTGATGTTGAAAAAATCTAGGAAATGCTACTTCACCAGTAATGTTATACAAATTCGATCCTACCGCCTCAGCAATCTGAGTTCAGGGTGAGTTATATGCTTCAACTGCTTTATCGGATATTTGATATAATCAGAGAATGTGAAATCACAGCTTCGGCGATTGATTATCCTTCATTCATCAACGAACAACTTCTGCTTGGTGAATTATCTGAATTTGAGAGCCTCAAAACTTTCTTATGAGTATTTGATTTATAAGTACAAGACTTTACTACAAGACTCAGACCCGGCAAGTGTTTGAGCTGCGCTGAATGAAATATCCACTTTGTATTTTCACCAATCTCCTCTGATTCATTGTGTTCTCTGGAAATTATCTTCTTTTTTATGATTCTTATGTATCATAACATTCGAAAACATCAACATTATCTTCATAGTGTTTCGAAAAATATCTTTTCGATGTACTCACGGTACATTCGTAAAACTTGAAGAATTAATGATTCTAAATGATGTGTGAGATAATATTCCTGGTGAAACTGAACAAAGGAATATAAATTCCAAATATTTCATTCTAATGCATCTCTATAAATGAATCAGTCGTTGGTATATCCAAACCTTTATGATTATACGAGCATTAGACTCCACCAAGACTGATTCCTCATGATGTAAAAATAGCTATCTGAGTACATAAAGTGCTTTATCATGGCCCTCCTGGAATTTCCGGAAGATGAACCACAATCTACATTCGATCAGCAACCTCGTGTGTCTAATTCAAGTAACGTGTAACCGATATTCCACCGATAGAAACTATCTGAAACGCCACCGATATTCAGTGGATAATTAATGTAAGTCCGAGCGAACATGAGCTTGCCCCGTTAAAAGTCGATAAAATTCATAAAAAAGCATATAAAACATCAATTAGATAACGCCGTTTCGAGACCCATCGAGATATTGTCCATTAAATGATTCGTGTGGACCAGAATGCGCGACAGAGTGGGAGGGAAGGTTTTTCAGAAATGCCGTCCCATCTAGAAACATGATGTGTGGCTAGTCTAGTCTACTCTACAGTCATAGAGGTCCATCTTTCTTTCATTGGGTGGTCCTTAACCGGCCACCAAGGATAAAACACCCTGTAAATATACAGAGACACATCAGACGTTCTACTGGCAACTGATAGTAGCTTCGATAAATCGAATGAAATGCCTTGTATGAAACGTAATACCCAGGAAGGAAGGGGAAATTTCAGTATTCAGTGATGAACGTGGAAGAGCAGCCCGTTACTAATTAAAAATCAAATTTATATTAGCTGCTCTTTCTTTGACTGAAAACCTCACAACTTTCGAACTCAATATTACATCGCTGGTTATTCAGAAATTTTCGATTTTTTTATCTATTCTTGCTATGCTGAATCAAGAAATTCCCGAAACATAAAATGTGAATTACGATAGCAAACACCAAATTTTCTGAATGAATACCAGACCACGAATGAATTTCGCCAATATATATAATGCCAATAATATAATATTGGCCAGTATGCTCGAAAACAATTACTGACTGGTCTATAGAAATGAGTACAGTTGAGTTCCACTAAACTGCCAGAACAATAATAGCACGCGCCTCAGACTCATTTGTCAATATGTTTTTCAACAAGCGGCGTTTCTTTGTGGTTTTTTGTGTGCTGATTATCGTGTCGACTACTGTACTTTTCTTCCTGACTGTTAATGCGGCCTCCTCATCTATACATTGTTAGTTATCAAAGAGTTCGGTTTTCGGAGTGTTCGGTTGATAAAATGATCCGAGGATCATAAACATCTCAAAATATTTTCATCGGGCGTTCTCTTTTTGCCAAATAAATTTCAACTCTGATTTGGTCGCTCTGGAATGAAGTGGATGCCATATTCGGCGCGATTATTAATGTTAATCATATTCAGCTCCAGGTTTGCTAATTAATTTATAGGCCCCTAGTATTGTGTGCTAACGAAGAATGGCTTCTCGAAAATGGTCACCGATAATTTATAATCCCATTATAATGCGGTCCTGAATTGTCCTCGGATGATATCTCTCCGCCATAAATATGCCGATTGTATTTATTGTTATTTTATTACCACTGATGATGATAGCTTGTTAGACCATATTTGCTTGTCAAAAAACTCACATAACCATCCTAAGATTTTTTTGGGATGATTGGGAACTTACTTAGAACTTCAAAACGTATCATTACCTAAATTTCTCACATATACTGCTATAACTATAGGAACTTACAAAGAATTCACAATCAATTGTCGTAGGAATAAATGATTTTGCTTCGATTGAACAAAATAATGAAGTGATACCTGTGCTTCATTATATGGAGAGCAATAAATCATCTGATTGAAGGAATTGCAAACCATTCAATTCATATAATTAACTGTAGGAAAATAAGTGAGTTGTGAGGTAAGTAGGAAAGTAATTGGATTTTTTTTATATTCAGACTATATTTTCGAAGATTGAGACTTTCACAGTAAAAACTGGTAATATGAATCTGAGACGTCTTTGAAGTATTATTCAACTGGACAGTATCGAATTCACACTACCTGTACTTATATCGCGCTAGTTTAAAAAAAAAACGAAAACAAAATGAAACGATTCCGAAAACCCGGAGCTGTCCCCATGGGCGAAAAACCAATGTTTTGATATGTTACAGTTACAATTACATATAATTGGGCTGGCACAGCTGCCTTCGCAAAAGGAACACTCACCGAGATCCTCATAAAAATTCCATATGACATTCGGGAATCTTGACAGATTTATCACGATCTCGAAAAAGGAAAAAAAAAACGATATCTCAGTTATCATTTTTTATGAATAATATCAAGGATCGCCATTCAGGCTCCCCCAAGACAAATTTCGGAATGGATTTAATGCACCTCCTTGTCAGTCTTAATAAATCAAAGTTTGCGTTCGCTCACATCGATTTATACTGCGATAGCAGCAGCGTAGACCAAGGATATCTTGATTTTGTATCCAATAATTCGCTTAGCATAATTATCATTATCAACATCGTGATTGGACGTGAGTGCGTTATCCTCATAAGACTGTGGCATTTACACAGAATGTTACAGAAAGTCTGGCCGTTAGACTGCCGGTTCAATAGTACTATTATATTTTCATATGTCGGAATTATAAAAGAATTTCAGGTAGAGAAGTCCCGTTAAACGTCTCAATATATAGAGTTTTGCCTTCCCAGTGCTCCTCAAGGCACTCCTTGGTTATTGAGATATAGTAGTAGTGTATCACCGAGGAGTCTGGAGAGTCTGATTTATGGCACTATAACTTCTACTCAATTGCTTTCATCTATCTTGAAACCACCAGGATGCTATACTAATCAGGGTTGCCACCCGTCCTGAAGTTCGCAGGTCGTCCTGAATTCGAGATACTGTGTCCTGCGTCCTGTCGAGATAACTTGCAGGACGTCAAAAATCCTTGATTTCAAGCTTCTCTCCATCGATTTCCAATTCGAAAATTCAATCTGTCCATGGCGGAGGTATTGAACTGTTTCTGGACTTTCTTCTCGACTCATCAAGGTATTAGTCAAATTATCACTGAATAATAATACTCACTAAGTATAAATGACCTCGGTTGCTGTCTTCAACGCTGGATTTTTAGGTTGGAAGATGTGACACGGGCTGACATTCCACAATCATCTCTATCAAACCGATGTTGATTGCGGCTTCTAATAGTGACACTAAATCATGTCATGTCACTAAATCTCCATTGCACTTGAGAGAACTTCATAACAAAACCATCAACTATTCTCATATTAACATTCCTTAGTGCACGCCACTGGTATCGATGCATATTTTGGTATTCATGCGAATCTTATTGGTAGGATGATTTTATTTTGAAAAATGTTTAAAAGTTTTTAGGCCCGCCTCACCGCTTTTATCGACTGAGAAATGATTTAGCTGCTTCTTCTTCTTCTCTCTTGTCCGAGCGGCAGGCTGTCCATCCGACTTTTCTACCACCTAAGGGCCTAACTTAGAGTAATTGCAGCGGCGTACGGCAGAGATCGCCTGTCAGATAAGCCCGTTTGTTGTCAGAGGCGGGTGTGTACAGCTTTAACAGTCGTTGAGAATGTCAATGTATTGCAACTGAGTGCGCGATTCGACTGGTATCAACAAAGTATCCGAATAAAGATAACTATATGTAGAATGGTGAATACCTACAGTGGCTTGATGAACCACAGTGGCAACACTAAAAGTAATAAGATAATTCGTGTGGGAAGTGTTCATGCAAGAAACTATAACTCTATCATCAACTCACCCGACAGTCATCATAACAAGGGTTTTTGTTCTTGTTATAAATGTTTTAGTTCAGTTGATCCTCTATTTAGATACTATGGCATTTCGATATGAGCCTAGACGAATTTCCATATCTAGTGATTTGTTTCCTCAATGAATGAATGTTTCAGATTCCCAATTAACTTTGCATGAACACCAGTTATTTCTTAGTTTGAAATTCATTTAAATTTCACATCGATTTCAGTATAGTGGATGAAGTTGCATGAATCCACCTTTAGTCATAGTTTCAAATTTATGTTTCAACACCTTGAAGACACTGAAGAGTATGCCACTGAAGTGCCAAACTGTGTATTAACAAAATTAAAATCGCCAAAAAATTACAGCGTTTGCGTTTCGAATACCGCTAGTTTTTAATTGCTCTTTGGTCTACAGTGATTACCTTCATATTCTAGTCGTTCTAATGTAGCCCGCTAGGTTCTAGACGCCTCGAAGAAACTTGTCGATAATGAAAGCGCAATCTGTGGGGTCAAAAAAAGGCAAAAAATTGCGGCTGTCACCTTTTTGATGAATGAGTTGGATTCCTGTCGGTAGCTCGGTCATTACTATATTAGTAAGAGTTGCGGCCGAATCACTAAAGAATTTATAATAATATATGAAATTAACGCAATTTTCATGTTAGCCGTGGCTCGATCGTGTTGTCATTTATCATCACGAAAATGACGAACTGGTATAAGTACACCTAATACACACGGTATTTCAACGAAAAAGGTGCACTTGGAACACCTGAAAACTCAAAGATACAGGGTGTCTCGAAAAGATACCGACAAACTCTAAGAGGTGATGGGGGACATGAAATCAAGCATTTTTGTTTATATAAACATATGTTCGCAAATGAGCCGTTTGGGCTGTAAAGCAAGAAAAAAACTGTTACTTATCAAACCGCGCAATAATTGATTCACTTTTTACTCATTGATTTCGCCTCATTAACAAATTATGGTTTACATTATTTATTCAAAATGTTGACCATTTACTTCATTGCAAAGATTGCACTGTCAGGACATTGACTCACGAATCCTTCGCGATGGATCGATCCATTTCGAAATGTTTATCATAAGGAAATGATTTTTCAGCTCATGGTTAGCTGAATAAAAACCGAGTAAAAAACTTCTTCAATAATTTTGTATGATTTGGATAGTTTTTTTGCTCTATAGCCCAACCGGCTCCTTTGAGGACATATGTTTATAGAAACAAAAATGCTTGTTTAGTATACATAGAAATAGGCGAGATCGAGGGCGAGTCATCAGGTAGATTCTAGTTTCAACACAGAAACAATCCTTTCCCAAATTCAACCATGCATTCCCTTGAGTGGGAATCATCATTTCGAAGGTTCCGTCATTCCCATTAGAACAGGTATAGTATATTCATTCCTGTCGTAAGATTAGTTAGTTCACCGAGACGCAAAGCTCGAGACAGGAATGGAACTTCATACCGAGGTTTGTAAACTATTTTATTTACAACCATCATGTTTCAATTGAAATTATTAAATTTATGTTTCGTCCTGAACATACCTAGAATATCACATTTAACGACAAATCACCAAGAACGCCGTATTCTTAATAATCAAGTAGATATATTGTTACTGTGACTACGGGGTATACAATTGTCACCAATATAAATAAATGTTAGATAAAGTCGGATATTAAATTCGTGAGAAATGAAGGCGGGAAGTGAGGTTGGGAAGTTGAGGTGTGTAATGTGACACTTCCAACCTTCAATGACGTTAATAATGACAGCATTACACATGGTTGTAAAGAAAGTACTATACATTCCTTGGATTGCACTACAATATTTTTCGAATGAAAATCAATCGAAGAATTAGGTGACGAATGAAAATTTATTTTCGAACCACTCAGAATTCCTTTATTGAATGTTCGAAATGAGATATATTCGCCTCCATACAATAATAGAGTCTGTAGTCGACCTGAATAGGAGAGTAAGTTTTTGTTCACTATTAATAGGAGTTATCGATATTGTTGATTCCAATCAGTATTTATTATAGTCATCTGTGACACCCGCATATTTGCAAATCAACCTATAAATTTTCCTGGACGCAGAATCACACCGTTCCTGGAACCTAAACTTCATTAAGCTCTACTTACCTCGTTGAGAGGCAAAAAAATAAATCAAAATTCAAAATTGAATCGAGGAATTATTTCAAGAATGATCATGGAATCTTGGAAGAGATACTTGATCACCTGCTTTGCATCAATGATGTTTACCCCGTTTTCGTTGAGCCTCCTTGTACACCTTTTTCTCTCCTAGTCCTCAAGTTTATAATCTTGAACAGGTGAATGTGCTGAATACTTTCCAATATTAAATTTGGACATCAACCTCTAACATCATATAACAACGCTCAAAGTTTTCAATTCTTCCGGTTTGACTCTGTAGTTAAAATTCATTGTTGAGAACCAATCATATCAGAACAAACAGGCATAACATTTGAAGTTTGAGTTCATGTCAATCTAAGAATATTATTCGTGCAACAAATTGGTATCTATAACAATCGCTAAATGATGTCCAGATCTTTTCTCATTAGATAAATTTATTGTTGTTATTATATTCCATACTTAAGCAACGCACTGTATAACAAAATACAAGTATTGAATATTTTAAATATCACGTGTACTGAATTCTATATGTGAATAATGAGTATAATTACACGACATGTTTCCATATCTTAAGTTGTAATCGACGTCTCAAAACGTGTTTTTTCATAAATGTATGTCCCTTATCATTCAACTAATTGACTCGATAGTCATGCAAATTCGATATTCACCTATTCAAATCCACCTATACCGAATTTATTGGTATTAATTTGTGTGGGCCTCACTTAAAATAATGGGAAATGTGTGTTCCCAGACTCGAGTTAGAAGCTCAGAAATCACCAGTAGCCAACCTAGTTACCTATCGAGGTTTGTCGCCTAAATAGAAGATTTTTTAACTGCCATGTTCGTCGAAGTCCCCATAAATATTCATATAGCAGCAAAAAATTGTGAATTGTCGATGATAATTATTATAAAACACTTCACATTGTTGAATAAATGAATCGATAATGTATATTACCGGAATGGTTTATCTAAATTAGCGAATATTTCAAGCCCACTCTTCCACCAAGGCGCTGAGGAATTTGAAAGCAACTAGAGGAAAAATATAATCCGAGTAAATTATCCATACATTCAAGCAGAAATTCATCGTACAAATTATCTATCCCCTTCGTTGAAATATCTGCATTCCCAAAAATTTAGCGCAGGGTTTCTCTCAGGCTAGTTCTATTTCGGTCCAACAGGAGTACCAATTTATAATGATTATTTTTTTGTCCAATACCTTCGTATTTTGTTTTTGATTGCCGAATTTGGTATATGTAGTCTTAGAAGTTGGAACTGGAAGACCCTGTATGTACTCCCGCAGCAGCCATTGAGTGAATTATACCAACAGCAAATCTGCTTTTCAACGAGAGCTGCTACATATGATACAGGTACAGACGAAACGAATGAGAATCGTATCGGGAAACGCCCCTGTGCTTAACCTGCAGAGGCAAGTCGACTATAAATTATTTGCTAAATCACGAGGCGATTCAACGAGTACCCTGAATGCAAGAATTATTGATTACATTTCTCGAAATACTGGGGAGTTATCTCATTGTATGTGTTCCATTCATATGGACAGGACAGGCCTGACAGATTCAATAATTGGACTTTCGGAAGAATATGAAGATGTTGTTCAGAAATCTAACGAAAATTTGGGGAAATTCTGACGCTCCACCGAATATAATGAGTAGGATAATGAGATTTGATTAGATTTTGGAAAGAAAAATCAATGAGAAGATAAAATCTGAACATTGGGACAAATTTCAATAATACAATGGACACTTTGTTATTCAGTTGTGGGGATCAAAGTTGAGATAACATCATATGTAT
Organism: Gastrophysa polygoni; assembly: GCA_963576655.1. Classification (NCBI taxonomy): domain Eukaryota; kingdom Metazoa; phylum Arthropoda; class Insecta; order Coleoptera; family Chrysomelidae; genus Gastrophysa; species Gastrophysa polygoni. The sequence continues at coordinate 8,128,293 of OY755083.1, read as the reverse complement.
TTGATTCCACACTCGCCCTAGGATGAAGTGATGAATATCGTTGTGAAAGAATTCCCCATGAAACTGGTTTGTTCTACGCCTGTCCTTCTCTTCTCCTTCCTGAGCTACTGAATGTGTCTCCAAAACTTCTAATGTGCTGCTACTCACGATTAGTGATCAGTTTGTTCAGACTGTCCAGCTGGACTCATGAAAGTTCCATAAAATGGCACTCCGATATGTCCAAGCATCTTTCTAGCAAGAGCTCACCTCATAAGAATTGGAATTCGTAGCTGAGTTCTATTGCATCCGGTACCGAAATAGTTGGAATGAATAGAATGAACGGTAGTTTTTACGCTATCCTTCAACTCAAAAATCTCCTAGACGAAAAATCTCTGCTGAATGTATATTATCATTGGTACATTCAATATTAATGTATAATATAATTTTATGGCGTAGTAGTAGTGAGTGTTCATTGCCCAGAAACGGATAATTCGGCTTCTCTTCAGTTTGAAGAGAACAGACTCATGCAAACCTTATTTCAAGAAATATAAAATTTTAACTGTTCCTAGCATTTACATCTACAGCTTGATTATTTATATATGAAAAAATTAATTAAATCTAGAGACCAATGCTCAATCACTTAGATATCCAACAAGAAAAGGAAATTTACTACTTTACGAAAGTTCTCCAATTCATATGGGATCTAAGTTTTTCAATTGCCTACCTGACGAGTTTAAATCAATTGGTTATAAAAGTGCATTTAAAAATAAAATAAAAAACCTAATATCCAGTGAAGGATTCTATTCAGGGGATGAATTTTTCAATCACATCAAAAAGTTGCCCCCTCAAAATGTATTGTGATCATTTTTGTTAATGTGTGATACATAACATATATATATATATATATATATATATATATATATATATATGTATATTTGAAAATTTGAGAGTGTTTTATATATTATACTGATTTTGTCTATACTTTATTAGTAATTTGTAACATTCTGTGTTTTCTGACATGACCTATATCATTGTAATGATCTATTGGTTCAATAAAATATTCTATTCTATTCTATTCTGATGAACGACAGTGTGTAGGAAGCGAACTATCTTTCAGATTACAAACCTGAACATCTTGAAGAGCTACTAATAAATCTTCTGAATCATTATTTTTCGATGACTTGATAATATACATAAAGAGATTTGTTGTTCAGAGGCACAGATCAGCAACTAACCCTGAACACAACAATGCCTACATTAATCGAACTATTTCTTTCTAAGTGATTTACATGATTCAAATTTCAAACTGTGTAATTCCTATATCTGGTGCGAATCCGAACCTGCTCTTGAATTATTTTATTCGAAGTGCATTCAGCACTGCTCAAACAATAAAAATTAATTAACCGATTTAAGGTGTCAGATTCATGAAAGAATCACTGCCAAAATGTGTACGCCCACATACCGTGTAGGTTCAATGATCGATAAAAAAACCGGCATATATATATTTGTTTTCGCGCAATCTCATCGCTATTGTTAATACTCTCAAAACAAAAATAAAGGAGTCGATATCGAGATGGGAGGATTTTTCTCAGGAGGTGATTTGTTATTCGAAATTTTCGATGCAAGTTTTCGATCGATTTTCGATCTCTGGGTGCTTTCCACAGGTTGATATCGGTGCAATTCACAATGGCGACAGTACCGGAATTTTTCATCTACTTCGTTATACTCAAATCTTGATTATATAATTCCATTTCCTATATTCTTAACTCAAATACGTGTGTTCATGATTGAACTTTTTTCTTGACGATAAGTCTATCATTGTGCATCACATCTATATACCTGTTGGAAAAACGTGGGAATGATTCAAATTTATCGTATGGTTGGACCACGAGACAAGTACAAATAATTCGAACTCGGCAGGGAGTAGAGTGTTTTTAAAGAAATTCATTTCAGAAAGTAAATTCTGCTGATTAACATAAAGACACGTGTATAGGTAGAGAACAGGAATAACCACAGAAACATATTAGGACAAGATACGTAAATTTTGAATTCTGTGACTCTGACATGTTGTATATTTTGGAAGGATAATGATCATAATATTCCATGATTTAAAATCGAAATCATTTGAATCTCCGGAAACTATGATTATTCGTCATAATGGTGAGGGCGAAAAATACCTATATTCAATGCCAAATCCATATTCCTATATTTTTCTGCGAACGATAGTAAATATTGACATGGATCTTCAAATTCGAAGTGTCAGAAATTGATGAAAACAAAGTTGCCCCGACGGAGGTCGAATGATTTTTCATTGATTCAACATGGATTTATTATTATGTATTATTTTACATTATGTTACAGGGGGGGCCACAAGAATGATTCCTGAAGATGAATTCGACTGGTAACTTTTTTGACGAAACATTTGAGATTTTGATTACAAAATATGACATAAACATCTTTCCTACGTAAAATTGGTACTTTTATTTGAACACGATACTTCCATTCGTTTTCGAGAATAAACTAAATTGATTATAGGTTTCCCTTCCGTGTTGTCAACAGACAGAAAAAAAGTTCAGAGTGTCGGAAGGGAATTTCAAATATTATCTCATTCAACTGCAAACTTAGCAAGCTCTGCCCTTAGCTTATGTCCCAATAGTTATGACACCCTGTATAATTACTATTCATTGGTGATGAACGATATTTTAACAAAGAACTTACTCACCATGAAAAGTTATCATATCGTAGTAGTATATACAGCATGAAATTCAGCTCACCTGAAAAAGAAAACAACATTGAATATGTTATACAATGTACATGATTTAATAAAAAAATAGAGATAAATCACAAACAAAGACATCTCAGTCGGATACCTGAAATGAGGGGATTGCAAATTCTTCACTTGAAAATTATGATATCGGAATAAAAAAAGGGAAAAGAGTTTGCCAGCGACGCGTTCGAGATAAAGATCTTCGACATCAGTTCTTCTACAGATCGTAAACTCCCAGGTGCCACGTAAAAAAAAACTTTCCACGTTGTACGTTGTAGAAGACTGGGTTTATTTTCTGCATACGTTGGAGGAAAATCTAAATCAACAGCGACTCGGTCACAAAAATACACCTTACATCTCAACTAGTTTGCATTGGACAAGTCCATTTCGGAAGCAATTAAATAAACGGACTTCTTTTCGGATTTCGGCTCGAAGGATATAAATTATCAATTGTTTTTGGTAACCGGAATCACGCATTTGTCAAGTTTACGAAAAATCCAGTCGGCCTTGGTAGGTCACGTGGAGCTCGATGCAAATGTTTTCGGTGGCGATACGAATTTACGGCCTGTTGTATCGGATTCTCTTCTTCATGTGTGTACGGTCGCACCATTGTGGGATGACGGATCAGATTGTCAACAGAATAAAATGCTATCTATCATCGAGTTGGCTGTACGTTAGAGTTTTGGCAGAATGAATTAGATGGCACTTGGGCAGAGTAGCTTCACCATTGTTTCCTGCATCGTTTCTGTCAGAAAAGGTGAATGCAAGTTGAAGAAGGTGAAAGTAATGTTCGAGGATTGATGACTTGGGTGATCGGTTCTAGAGACTGCGGAAATCAATCAGTAATCAAACTCGACGAAAGTCAGTAGTATCAATCAGAGATTATACGAAACGTATGTGGAAATAATAATTTTTTCGATCCTTGGAAAATGAAAATTCCAAAATTGGTTCGATATGCCTATTTGAAGTTAGGACATATGAAATGTCACTGAGTTGGTTCTAACTTACGATATTTAAGAGGGAAATTGTGGTGAATTCTAGATCAATTGATGAAGAAACACCACTTTTCTCATCTGTCAACTTTTCAGTGAGAAGTATCAACGAAACGAACCGAAATTCAAGAAGAAATATATATTTTCTTTCGAGTTGAAGACGAAAGCAGATTTGTTCATGGAACTCGGCAAAGATAAATAAAAAAATCAGCAAAATGTCATCTCAGCCTCGATTGATTGAAGTTTCAGAAAATTTTCCGAAAGATGGTAAAATATTGCAGCATCATACCCCAGCATAACATGTAGAAGCGACACTCGCATGCAAGTATAAAGACCATCAGATTGTCCAATATCTTTTTCATGCCTTCTTCATGCCTTTGGTCTTTTTCGCTTGCAATTTCTTCAACAAAACTACTGGTAGCCCAACGAGCCACAATCACCGTATAATTACACACTCGATTGGAGAAGACATTCATGCTATTGGTAGAGCAGGATTCCCAATAGGCGATACAGTTAACAATTCGCTGCTTCGATTGAAACCACTTTATTGAATAATATCTCATTAGGCTGCAACACTTCGAAGGCGTTTTTTGTATTTTTTCCATACTAAAGAGCCACATTCAAAAATACAAAGCAGAGAGGTGAAGGAGTATGTTATAGATAGATAATATTTGATTGATGTGAATGATTGTTTCCACTATTCCATTTAATTTCGTACTTGAGAAATTCTGAGGGACTTTGAATATATCAGGGGTAATTATTATTGAATATATAAATGTGTAACATGAATCGACAACAACAAAAATATTTGGAGAACAAGAATGTTAGAGCATGTAGGACATGGTGAATAGAACCTGGACCTATTGAACTAGTACTGAATAGCAATGAAGGTCTCATAAGACTGTCCATGTAAGTAGTTAGTTATACTATTGTATGATTCTTCAGCAAGAATTACGAGTAAAAATTGAGCTATAAAACATGAGAGTGGGCGATGGGATGATAATACGTGATTATGAAGAATGTTATAATGCATTTTGAATAGATGCTGTCATCATTATAGTCGTCGAAGATATTATTTATGTAAATTGAATAGTATTATGATTCTAAGGAGACTTTGAGATCGAATCTAATCGGATTGAATAGCCTGATTGTGAAATTCAGAGGAGTGAAGTAATTCAGTTCTGAAATATGAACTCGAATTCTGATTGAGAGGAATTGTCGTGATGGAAGTGTTTCCCATCCAGCTGAATAATGGAGAAAGACCCTTTATATGAACTCGTCATGCTTTTTCAATTCTGTGAATCCAAGAGATTGTCTACATGTTCTTCTTTCGTGAAGAAATAGAAATATATCGAATCCGGTAAAATCTCTTTATTATTCAGGAATGGATCGATTGTTACAGGGCGTCGTTATTTCCCTCGCCCTCGTAGCTGCTGTCATCTGGGAGAGAAGGAAAAAGTCTCTAAACGGGAATCGCGATCATTTTTCACGCCCATGCCGAGTATCAGACAGACACGAACCACTTACATCGAAAACCTCCGAGTCGTCCGAACGCCACGAGAATCTCAAATAGAAGATCTGGAAAAACTAGCCGAGTTGCGAGCTATCGTACGTAGGATTCCGCAAATACAATCCTCCCGATAAGACCATTCGAATTGGCATCACGTCTGGCAATCAAAATAGTCGATAGATACGGTGAGAGAGCAAAGGATTCATTGGATCATCGAGTCGATGTTGTTGATTCCGATGACGATGTAGTGGAATACTTCGAAATCCAATGTGTGAATTTGTGGCAACCATATATCGGTGTTTTTATCCATCGAATGTTTTTATCATATATAAAATGAAAAGTCCTGATATTTTGCTGGCTGAAAATTCTGGAAATATATTATACGAAAGCATAGTTGCCTAGCAATAGCACACGACACATTTGCACAGAAAATTCAAAGATTTAGCGCGAAGGATGTTTTATGCAGATGTGGAATGCTTCTGCTCTAAGGCTACAATATTTCAGTATATATCTACAGACAGAAAATTCAGCCGTCAGAATATTATGTCGAGTTGAATTCGTTGAGACAAATAAATGCTCGAAAAATATTTTCTCCACTACTAGCCTGAGAAATCACCATTATCCAAGGAATTCTTCCAATGGAAAGAAACACTCTCTTGACCTAGGTGAATAATGATGAAGACATTTTACCTAGGGTCGATTATATGTAGTATATACACGTAGATACTGATGCCTATGCAACCAATGAAACATTCATTATTAACCGAAACGTAAAAGAAATATAGATGAGACTGCAATTATAAGAAATGTTTTCAATTATAAATATTCACTCATATGTCACTGTCATGTGCTAAGATGTCTGTCTTATTATGTGCTGTCATATGTCACTGTCATATGTCACTGTTATATGTCACTGTCATGTAATAGAGATGGGCACTAACTAAGAGAATACCTTTGTTCGATAATTTTCCGTACCTTGAAATTATCGCTCGGAGAAATTGTCGTGAAAACGAACGGTTCTGATTGGTCTTGAAAAACATAATATTGAGTGGTTATTGTCTCACACTTCGGTTTGTGGTTTATCATATACAATAGCACACAAAATTGTCAATTCTCTGGCAAGAACACTAACGAACGTTGATGTATCTAGAGGAATATCAAGTGCTTTTAACCAGCGAAATGTAACCAGTTTGCTCGCAGTAACCAACACAGAACTGAGTTTGATATTCAAACATAGTACCGATGATACTACTGATTGCTGTAAAAAAATGTTCAAGACCATAAATACGATTCGATTAACAGTTTATACGTATTTATTACTTCTGCTAATAAAGTCATATAATGATTATCTATCGATCTATAAGTGCATATAAAACGTCAGAATAGATTCACTGGACGAGACTTCATACTTCTACCCACACGAATCTCGATTCTGATGCAAATCGTGGGGCACACCATTTGCAACAATTAATTTGATAGGCGATGAAAAAATGACAGTCGTGCTTTCCTAGCCATCTCAGAATGCGGTTTGTAATTATTTCATTGGGTTTATTCGAGGATTTTAATTGCGAAGAGAACTTGACTGGATATGGCAGTCATGAATTACTGTATTTTTCAAATGTGGTATTAAAACCAGTCATACGAAATGTATTAACGATTATTTCACACGAAAACTTTTGAGTCTGGCAGACCTCTGTTGAATGGATATCACTATGCTCACTATAATTGAACCTGACGATTACCTGAACTGGATTGATAAGTGATATTTATTGACGTGGATTTGAAGAATTCGCACAATTGGGGCTAAGCTACGTTCTTGGTCACCTCCACATGAGAACGAGAGTTGATATATATGTATATATATAATTGGACATTTTTCATTCACTTTTCATCCACCAAGTTCAAGTATTGCTCTTCGTATACTATTGTTTGCCTACCCTCACTATCAAATTCGATTTTTTCATGATCTATGAAATGGATAATCTATGCAATTCCAATGAACTGAATGGATATCAATCAAATCCGTTCACTGAGTTACTTTGGAAACTGCTCCTGCTTCCAGAAGTCAATAGGTATATGATATGTATATTGCGAAAACTGCATCAGAAAAACTTGGTTTTCTATTCCGTGCGAAGAGATACTTCACATCCCAGCAACTGCTTATGATGTACAAAGCACAAATTCGACCTGTCCTGGATTACAGTTCACATGTTTGGAGCTCAGCCTCCAAACATACGCTAAAGTTCTTAGATTCAATTCAGAAGAGAGCTATTCGCCTAGTCGATGATACAACACTCACCAAATCATTGACCTCTGTAGATCATCGTAAAAAGGTCGGCGATCTCTGCCTTTTTCATAGGTACTTCCAAGGTCGGTGCTTAACGGAAATATCATATATTATGCCACCACGTGCGATTCCTAGTAGACAAACCAGATGAGCTCAGGCTGGTCACCCCTACACTGTCAGGCTCGAACCTGTCGAACATCGCTATACCAAGCATCATTCATTAATAGAACGGCAAAGTTGTGGAATTCTTTGCCTAGTAAGTCTTTCCTGATGCTTACAATCTCCAAACTCCCAAGAAAAATTCCAACACCTTCCTTCTCTCATATATATATATATATATATGTAACTACAAACACGAAGCATTGACAATCACTATATATGTCTACCAAATACTGTTTCTTCTTTATTTTGCAGAGCGACATACTTCCTACACAACTAGATTTCATCATGTCGATATGTTTCTTTCCGGCGAGATCCCTATGGATGTATAACACTGAGAATTAGACTATTCTTGTACTATGGATCATTTCTCGTCACCGTTCATAGATCAGGTACTCCTTCAAAGCCAACTGATTCAATACTTCGACTTGTTAAATTCAGTTTTAACATTATCACAGTGTTAATGGATTTGTGAGGTCATCAAATTTTTGTGGAAATTTGTACGGCAACTGGAAGGAACTGAAAGAAATGCATAAATATTTCTTAATTCTTTGAGTAACTATGGAAGTATTTCGATTTGAACAGAACAGGAGAGGACATCACCAAAGCCTCGGATGCTATGTTGCCATATGCAATGTGCTTCGGCAAACTATCGATGATTCTACTGAATGTACCAAAGTGACCTTATTGCTAATTGCTCATCGGGCATGTTTTTTTTAAGGAAAAAAAAAAACACAAAAAATGTAGGGTGATGGACCTATCCTCCTCGTTTAGCCTACGAACAGTATTCACTGCATAAGGTATTTTTCCCAGCCCACTGCAGAGCATTTATTGACAAATACTTACCAATAATTCATCGATAACTAGAATCTCCTTCTCCAGTTGTTCATCAGTTTTCGACGGGCTCAGCGAGTGTACAAGAGATAAATCACACCAACCAATAGGGCGACCATATGAATCACAGAAGATGATGGTCAGCATGAATACAAGAAGGTTTTATGATCCGCCCGACGTATCGATATGATTTATCATGAATGCGTAGGCTTCGAAAGTGCATGATGCAGATGATAACAAACCGTCAGTGTCTAATAGAGAATGAAATTTGGAAATACTGAATAAAACATAACGTCCAGTTCGAACTGTTTAACATTCTTCGAATGTGAATCTGATGTAAATGAATGGTGTAGGCATCCGAACGGGCTTTGAAGAATTCCATCAAATGCTACCAAATTAATGGTGAGCATCGGAAGATCAGCGGGGTACCGAAAAATAATATATTTCGTCTAAGCCCGAGCTGTGGGGGACCCGGGCAATGTTACGAAACTTCTTTATTAGAAGATCGTGTTGAATTTTGTATCATTAAATTCCATGCTCAATAAATTAGTTCACAAATGATATCATGGATTGGAATTGCCGCGCGGGTATATCTCGAATCAACATTCCACGAAAATAATGAATAACAAACAAAAAATGAGAAATGGAATTTATCAAAGCTTTCGGACGTGGTCGCAAAAGGATATACCATGTAATAATAATATTTTTTTTTCAAAAAAAGCTTCTACATGGTGGTGTCAGAAATAGAATATCTCGAGATAACATAGACGAATAGTTACCCATACAGTGAACACAAAATCTCGATAGTATTATTTTTTGCACATAGGTACAATGAGAAGTTTTTTGAATGATTTTACATGACTAGATTTGAAATGATTATCGTAATGACTAACTCCTTCATGGAATAAACTTCTCATTGAACTTGATTTATAACTTGTTTTCATGTATTTGCGTAAAATAATGAGAAAGAGTGTTATTCATGATTTTGAAAATTCAAGTCATGGTTCGAACCTATGAAAACTTATCAATTCTCAGCCAATTCAAACAATATTTCATTGAATGAACACCGGTCAACTAACTAAGGCCCAAACCAACACTAATTGCTGAATCTTCTGCAACCTTTCGATGATATGGATTCACTGCGAGAAATACAAAGTACTAATGTTAAACGACTTTATTATTTTCATTACACTACGTCTGGCGGTGAATGGAGGAGGTCAAATTTGAATTCTCTACAATGTCCTACGAAGAAGGAATCATTTCAGAAAGATGTTCTAGGTGTTACAATCAGAGGCATGATACCATAATTTCTAGTATCATGTTCTGATAGGGATGATGGCAGCTAATTCAGCAGAACATCTCGGTGACAGGAGATAGGCATACAATTTTCTGATGTAGCCGAAAGGACAATTGAAGTAATATCAGTTCAATTTGAATATTTGTGGTATCAAGAAATCAAGTTAGCTATATAATTATGAGCCCAACGAAATCGGACTATATCTCACTGTCTGGAGTCTATGAGAAAAAATTAAGTTGACTATGGTGGCCGAAAGATGAAAAGTCCAGAAAAGTCAGATCCTGAATCTGGAAGCATCACCGAGGAAGAACTCGAAAAAATCCAGTGTTTCAAAATAAATTTTTTGTTGAGCATCAAATTGCTCAAATTTTCCCTAATTCAAATTTTTTCGTATCTCCTGTAGTTTCCGAGATGAAAATGGGGGTCGAATTTGGAGAATTCCTGTGTAGGTACACAGTGTCCTTCAGAAAGTTGGCATAATATGGGAACATTTTTTCAAATTCAACTTGGACGTTGACCTTTGCTTTGAAAAAGGAGAAATATGGTCAGACAAGGTCGAGTGATTTTTTCTGCCTGCATGACAAAATTTACATTTTTGTCATGAATAATCGACCATTTGTTCGATTTTTGATTCAACACTTTGGCATTACTTTTGGTACCGGAAAAATCCATATGACTGAAATTCTATCTCAAATGCTTTAATCAACAAATTTGAATCGGTATCTAAATTTTCTCATGAAATTTAACATATTTTTGTCGATATTCATCGAGTGACCTGTCGAACATCGCTATGCCAAGCATTATTCATCAATAGAACGGCAAAAGTGAGGACTTCTTTGCCTAGTGCAGTCTTTTCTGATGCTTACAACCTGCAAACTTCCAAGAAAAATTCCAACACCTTCCTTCTCTCCCAAAATTTCACCGCTGACTAACACGATATTCCTCGAACATTATAGGTTTCCCTTTCGTGTTGTCCACAGATAGAAAGGAAGAGCCAGTAGCATGATGAGCCATTGTGAAATAATTTTTTCAAAGTTACCTTCCGCCATATTTCTGAAATTTCGTGTGCTGCAAAAAAATGCGAAACTTAAAACTTGTAATAGAACGTTGAAATTCATAACATATTTTCAACTTCTACTTTTCTCTGTGGAAGTAGAGCACATAATTCGCAAAATAAGTCTAATTCAAGCGATTATTTACAAAAGAAGTATCTATCGTCAGGTTTTCTTCGTTTTTAAAGCAAAAATCAAAGCCTAACTGTCATTTCAAAATGAATTCATTGATATAAGTTTTTCCATATGATGCCAACTTTCTGCAGGACACTTTTCATATACATATACATACATATACATAGAGAAGTAGTTAACTCAGGAGGGTATGGTGCAATTTTGGTAACTATTTCCATTTTATAACTACTAGGAGAGTGTTTCACAGACATCCATGTGTATGTTTGGCAGAAAAAACTCATTAAATTGAGATCTACTACGGAATATTCAATAGTGATGATTTTCTGATTATAATTTCCAAATGTGCGCACATACAAAATCAACGGATTTGAATATTTTAAATTTATATGGCTACCTGGCTATTCCAATCTAGAATCCATTGAAATTCGAATTCTGAATTTAAATCCTTGAAAATAGACAATTAATTGAAATTTTATCTATAATTCCATGTTAGATGGAAATTTATCTGGCAAATAAATAACTCACCTACATCAATATTTATAAATTGAGTAAAGGAAGAAGATTGAATTACAGTCCCGTTCAACTTGATGAATAAATCCATTATTCACAAAAATTTATTGTTTTCGAATACAGGCGTGCCAAATATCATGAGAAACGAAGAATTTGTGTTTCAACGATACAAAAGTCAAATTATCTTAAGTACGTTCAGATCATAGACGGCCAATTGGATGACGTCATATGAAGATATTATTCACAGTGACTTGGAACAAATCATGATTTTGCACTGACTTCCTTTCTCACATTAGTCGTAACTAACTTTTTATCAATACCATCATTTCTTCCATTCCAAGGAGTCATTTCCAATCGCTACAAACCATATTAACTTCGACCCGAGTTTACATTGTCTCGGTGTGTGAACGGAATCATCTAGATAATCCAACATTTAACAAGGTTATACACCCAAATTAAGTCAAGTATCAACACGTTTTCGCATGCTTCGCTTATTTCTCCAACCAATAACCGCTTCGACCCAAGATCGACTCTGAAATTGTATAGTGAAGATCGAGGCGAAGATTCGAAGTTTACTGTTAGGAATATCTTCAAGTTCATCTATCTTTATGCTACAGCAGGTAATCTATAAGTCACAGAGAGATGCCTATTAGGGTCGAAGTTGGGTGTATAACGACGATATAGGTGTTTAGAGGAAGAATCCAATATACAGAGAAATTCGCATTGGAACTGATAATTCCCTATTGTTGTTATGTAATATACGTTTTTTGATGAAATCTTGATACAATCGTTCACCGAAATCAGAGACAAACACCATCCTATATCATCATTATGATTACGATTATGGAGGACAACTGTTTAGAAACGGTACAGGTAAAGTCGGTCTCTGTAAGCTCGAACTGCCGGTTCCAAAGAATGGGACACTAAATAAAACCTAAAATACCATAGTTCAGCTGTAGACGTCAAATTTGAAGATAAATGGATCAGTGGTCGAAATCTTCGTGTGATACCTACCGAAGGGAGTGCCTTCATATAGGAACAAGGAACTAACAAAGGAATGTCATTATTTATGCATTTCCTCAATAGGAATCTAAACTTTCAAGTTGAGTATTCGATCTTGAGTTTGTTTTTATTACAGGTCTTGTGATGAGAATTTTCGATAGACGTCAGGTTATTCTCTTCTGGAATTTGAAATTATGACGGAATTATGAATTACCTATGAACGCAACGCAATTAGTTCTCAGAAGATATATTATTGAAATTTGATGGACCTTTTGAAGGAAGCAATGTAGAGTACCGAAACAGTACGATTATTGCATGGGACATATGAATAATGAAATGAATCGAAAGTGAGTGAAATATGTAACTTACAAATACATGAAAACAGGAAGAGCGAGTAAAGAATCATCAAGTAACTGCTATCAACAACCGAAAAAATAATCACTCGGAAATAACCGAAAGAATGAATAAAATAGGCAGAACAATCTTGGCAAAACTTGGATTAAACTATTATGAAAATAATAAACTCGACTGACAGGGCACAAGAATGCAATAGAGATCATGACATCAAGAAGAAATGATGGATGGAAAATCCAGACAAAACCTACAAATGAATAAGCTAAAGAGTTTATGTGGACGGGTGACACATGAAATAGGCAGAAGATGACCAAGCAGAACATACAGAAAACTGATGAGGAAATATACCTAGAATAGGAATATTTCGAAGAATAGAAATACATGGAGGGGAAATCGTAAGGAAAGCCTTAATTATATTTGATTGACTGACTGACTGTGATCCGTCTCCTTATTCTTTCGATTTCAATGATAATAGCAACAACTTCTCATGAGTAATAACTCATGTGTGATTTATAAAATTATTTATCGATTAATATAATTTGTTTTCCTTTCTCTATTTTCGTTCATTATCGACTCCATTACATTTGGTCGAGAAAGACAAAAAGGAACCTGTTGCGCGCACAAGACAGAGGCAATAATTGTTTAGGTGGCATTATTGAAGTGCCGCTGCAATTTAATAAGGGGCGGAACAACAGTAGCGGTGTAGAAAGAGAGAGCGATAAAAGCGATGAGGAAAAATGGAGCGAGACAGTCCGGTAATCACTACCTTCGTATTTGATTAGTTGGAGGAACGGTATATCCTGCTCTCTTGGAGCAAGTTGTTATTTTTTTTCAGCGGCAGCTTCACTGGGTCATTTTATGGCGCTTCTCGATTCAGATTCACACACCACTCAGTAAAGTATACTATTTCCGCTATCACAAGTGTTTAGAAATGATATTTCCATCCATTCCTTTGATGAAATCAAATATTTCAAGTACTGAAATCAGTTTAATGTTTTTCGCTACCAGGAACCACTGAAAAGCCTCGTTCAATTTGTCATATTGTTGGATACCAATAAATTGATGTGTTACGTGGTATCAATAAAGTGATTAAGGCAAACAATGGACAATGCACCACAGTGCCAGGAAAACAATTGTACTTGTTTAGTCATCATGTTTGATTAAATAATATCCCTATTCATTTATATTCAATCATCTAAATTTCTTCATTGATCCTGTTGCTAGCGCTAATTATCGACCTGATAGGCTATATGTATACTTTTGTAGTACCAAATCTGTGATGAATGATATCCAATTTCACATAATTTTGTTCTATTCCAACATAATGTAAAACGTATCAAATGCTTAGGAGAAATCGGTACCTACTGAATTGAAATTTCTTCTTATGAAGATGATTAATTATATTGTAAGGCAATAATCTGGAAAATTTTTATCTATTCCTCCAATTAATTTTTATTAATGCAATATCTAAAAATGAATCGTTTACTTTTATAATATTTAAGATCTTGCAGAATATTCTTCAAGATAAACATTGATGATGCAAGAAGAGTTGGTCGCTAAGAAATGAATGATAAAATATTTTCCTGTCAAGAGAGAAATAAAATACAAAAATGATACAATTAGTATTGAATCGAAAGGAGGTTATCATTGTTTTTTCCTATTCCAATGACAGGTTTGCCAGCTATCGGAAAAATTTCAGCAAATTTTTCGTAGACTGATGAGAGACCGGAAATATTGTGGCTAAAACAGGACACATACATTGTACCTTACTGCCCTTAGTACCTGTACCTTAGTGCCCCACGTAGAAAATGAAAACTTTTCACTCATCTGACGATACACATAATGAAACTCAATAAATCAACTCGAGTAATATAGTATGTTCTATCCATCACCTCGGTATATACTATAGAGGGGAATTCTTCATGAGAATTCGTCTGTCAAGAGCACAATGTCCAAAGACGCTTTCTGTTCATTATCCTCATTACAGTTTCCTGTTAAATGCGTATCATTATTATTCTTTTATTCTCAACAGTGAAAAACTCGCATAATGACTCACTCATTTGAACCCTTTGTGCACAACAATCATTCCTGCTCTCGCTGATTACCCCGTTTGTTGCGCAAACTAGTCAGATTGCTTCTTTCAATCAACTCCATCATAGTGCCAACAATCATAACATCTTGGTTAACACTACGTATGCATACGTATGCAAACGTCATTAGAGTCGAATAGTAATCCATTCTGAATGAAGCGTCTGATTCAAGATATCAGTATCTAGCGAAATGAATTGGATTCTTTATAGATTAACCATTGATCTTTTCATGCTGCTGACTTCCGTTAATGATGACATCGATATGTGAGTTGACTGATGGATTTTTCTTTCCAGAACTACGAGATATCCAACATCATGTCATCAGAAACTATATAAAGGGAAACCTAGGGCTAGGACTATCATCCTTCATTCTTGGCATCACAACTGTCAAATGATTTAAAATAATTATTTGTATAACTAGTGCAGAAAGTATTGGGTCGAAATGAATTTGAGTGCAAAATATACCTTTTGCACATGTTGCACACATTTTTCCCATGGACGAATTAATTTGCGGCGTGTCTTCAAATTATTCAGATTCAAATCGGACAACTGCAATTTCATTCTAGAAATGTCAGATGTTGGGTATCTGTAAATCAACTGTCGGTATTGATAAAGAGTTCTAGGCCCACTGATCATAGATTGATTTCGTAATCAACAGTGCAAAAAGTACTAACGTTTCTATCGGCAAGAATGTAGATACATACCGACCAGTATAATTCTCGAATGCAAAATGAATATATACCCCAAAAATCACAACAATATTTACAAAGTCTAAATACGTATTTCGGCAAGTGAGTTTCCATCCTCAGTAGGCCTGAAAAGTGAAAATGATTAGCAACTCCTCAGTATCTTTCAAGATATTCTCCAGAAATTACCATCGATAATGATGGTGTGTGATTATAATTCTGCTATACACATCCTTCACTTTTCTTAATCTAATTGAAATATCTGAGGGAAATTGCATAGCTGACTAAGTATTTCATTCCGATGGACTCATAGTAATCATCATGCACGAATACAGATCAGAAATTTCCTGGAAAAACGCAAAAAAGACAGTCTCCCATTGATGGATGGAAGCGTTCGGAGTTGTGTTCTTAGAAAAAAATTAAAAATTCCAAAGGCATATTCCCTGTAGACTTGAATTATTGGAAATGAATCAATAAAGAATGCAGTCATGAACATGATGTGGTTAGTGGAATTGAAATTCTCACTGCTTTAAATTCAGCCGAGCTTTTACACAATGACTTCTTTTATCTCCATTCATGTGTTCCCACAACCTTGATCACTTGTTATCCAAATACGAAAATACTAGGAGAACAATAGTACCGAACATGAGCCATGATTTTGAAGAAAATATACATAATTGAGAATGTTAAATGCATGCATGAGTTGGGATTTTGTCTAATCACCATGACTCGTGCTCGTCTTTATTTTCGAGAAGTAATACGGCTATCATTTCACGAACTATGAAAGCAAACGTCTTCAGATCACTTAATGAAATTGATGGGTTGCTCTGATTGAAAATAGGTACTAGATGATACAGCATGCCAAGAACTAAGAAACCAAGCGATCAAGCAAGAAAATAACTCACATAATAATACACTTGACGGAGTAAAGCTTAAAATTGAGATTTTCAGGCCGTGAGGATATTTTCAAGACCAGTCTTCGAAAATTCACTTTCTAGGATGGAAAGTTTATCTCAACAGGACTAATTTGGAAAATGTCCCTGATTTGGTAACTCTATATAGACCTAACAGGCACAAAACATCACATGGACAGACTTCACAATCACAACTATATCTATCATTCATTTGAACTCATACGAACTTTAAAGTAGCAAAACTCAGTGAGCCTAATATAAACGTTGTACCGTGAGTTGTACGATGTATGTGAAATTTACTTACGCGACCTGTGAATCAAGATCTTTCCGAGCTCAATACATAAACTTCTATTATATATGGATTCGAAATTTTTATACAGTTTCCGATTCTGCCTTGAAAGAAATTGTGAATGGAATACATTTCATTCATACATGAAATCTTGCTTTCTAATGATAAGAATTTAACAAATCTTTACGAGAGGTGGACGAAGAAATATCATACATTCGACGAAGAAAACGTCGGATATAGAAAAAGAAATAAGAAAACTCTTGTCAGATTCATCAGAACTTCTTTCAATATGTATACAGCGTACTTTTTCAAGCCTATGCTGAAGCCTATACTAAATCCATACATCGATCTTCACGTCAGTGAAGTTAGTTCCCACACCAAATCACTAGCTGTCTTTCAATTCTGATTGGCGCAACAACTTCGTTGTTTTCAACGATATCAAAAGAAATTTTAGCTGATTAATCATAATTATAGTCCTAGATGTCGAAATATTGGAGGTTCTTGAATCATGGAATAGTCTAGCAAAATACCACACTGTGTGTCTCTTCCAACATTGCAAAGCAACCATATAATACTGAATGACAAACCGATCGAATCATCATTATTCTAACACTTCCATTCTTCATGAGCTTTATTGTTGGCATTTCTCAATGAAATCAAGCCACTTCTGAGCAAAGTGACTTTTTAACACGAAGTGAATTGTGGAAAATCCAATAATAACATGACAGGCACTAGCTATTACATTGGAAGTGGTTTCACCATCTTCCTAGCGAATATAAGACTCTCGAATCATCGACAATCCTGAACTTGCCAAATGATAATCCAACTGTACTGGAAAGTTTGATATGTCCCTTCGAGATGGGTATAATAGATCCGTATTCACAACACAAATTCAACTGGCTATCGTGCAATTTTCCCAGGCTCGAATCGAAGCTTTCAATCAATGAACGCTTTATGCGGTAAACAACCATTGAGGACGTTGCTGTTAGCTTTTTTCTTCATCGTCAACAACACGAATACGAAAATGGTATTCTACCACGCAAACAAACGTTTTATTTACTCCGAATGATATGTCTAGTCTAGAAAGCAGAAAGAATTTGTTCCACTTATAAATAAAGCCAAACAGCGATTGTGTAATGTCGAGGTCTGCAAAACACGCCTCGAAATGGTGTTTGCGGCGCACTTGAGTTATTTATCTGCCTGCTAGCGGAGGGTAAAGCATGAGTGTGACATGTAGAAACAATGCTTTTAGAATTAGTGAGCATTCGAGTTGGGTATTGCGAAAAAGTTTCGCCCGAATGGTTGTTCCCAGTTGTTGGGTGGCTGTGGAACATTCTCTGGAATTATTCATACAACTTGTTGACATTGTCAAGTGGGAAAATACAGAAATTATTTTAGATGCATATCCCTTAATATTCACATGCTTGGTCAGTTTTCAATTGGACTAGAAAGAACATAACGACACTGTTGAATGCCGACAGAGATGGAAGTTGAAAAACGAGTCTGAAAGTTACTGACAATATTTTATACTTAGCATGCTGGCCACAAATCACTCGTATTCGCGTGTTCGATGAATCTTGCATGGAAGATTGATATATCTGATTAATTATCTGATAATTAATGACATGTCAGAGTTTCAGATCCCAAACACTGCAGTTATCAGGCTGAGGTTATGTTGCTGGCTTAGGTAAAGAGGTTCAAAATTTTATCAGCCCTAAACAGTTTCTTCGCCAATTTGCTTCTTACGTCAAGTCACTGACCCAAGCTGACGAATGCTCAAACTCAGCTCTGTGGTCACATGAATGTCGTATCCCAACCCTCTTCTGCTTCATTTTCTACAATACCGCGCAATCAACTGAAGATGGCCTTGTTATGAATTGCCAGGATGAGCAAACAGTCTTTCTGGACAGTTCCAAACCAGTCTTGATCTGATCCTAGAGAATGCTAAATAATAGATGAATCCCTTGCTATCGGAGCAATATTTCCTCTTCTACTACAACATGTAATTCTACTTGGGACTCCAAACATCCCAGAAATCACTGTTCCTTGTATTTTCTCCATGTGTCCCAGCACTGAAGTGATGAAATAATCAGGGTGTACATCAGTATGAGTTTCATAAAGTTATCTTTGTATTGCAGCATTCCAAAAAGTAAATTCCCCTAATTAATGATCTAATGGAAGATGTCACTTTGTAACTCCTCGTATAATGAGCATCTTCTGGAAGGAGGGTTCGACTTCATACTTCATCTTCTTTTGAATATTGGGTCACAGATGAGAACACTTGATATCCGATGAAATCACTCGAGTCATTCTTATTAATTGAAGTCAATAACTTGTGAGCTGACTCTCTGTCTCAAATTACTTGTATAGGAAATTCAACAAGCTTTGATTTGATTGAACCGAATAGTTTCGGTACCTATACAAATATACTTGCATTATTATTCTTAATGTCTTGATTGTCAACCTTAATATTTGTTGTATCAATATCATGTTATGCTCTACCAATAGGTTTGTTCTAGCAAGAAATTTGGGAGGGTTTCAGGCGATTTTGTAGACTGACCAACTGCGCATGTTCGCCGTGAGACTGGTTGCAAACCGTTTGGGATTCATATCCTGCTAGCACGCTAATATGCCTGTTGATAACCACCATTGATTTCATAAACAGGAAGGAAACTATACCTGTATTTCTAAACACAAACATAGGAAAACTAGACAGTTCTGATGTCAATCGAAACCAACAAGAATAATGATCGAAACAAAATTCATGAGAAAATTGTTAGATTCGAGCTTAGGATAAGAAAGATACCAAAACTCAAGATTTCTCATCTCGCATAGGTACATAGCCGACTAATCTAAATCCAGAAATCATAACAAATGTGACATCGGATCATTCCGAACTGAGATTCCGTTAGTTCCGAACCTTTGCGCATGTCACAAACTAAAAATCCCTACGAATTCCTGTGGACTATTTCGACCGTTCTCCACCTGTTTGCAAACTGGATTTTGTTTTCGCTAGAACGTGGGACTAGTAGTTCGAATCTCGGATTCGATTTGCTAGAACGCGTACATCAGTATGCGCATGCTTCAGACGGTTCCTTACCGTTTGATAGCGCTGCTAGAACAAACCTAATATTGATATCTCATAGCTAGAGATCCTATACCAACTGTGTGTATTCAACAATGCCCAATCTTGATCCTTGCTAAATACTGTAGATTATTCATGGTTCATCATTGTTATCCCAATCATCTACTTGTCGACAATATAGTTTCTGTATTTTGTCGTCCATTGCTTCGCAATAGTAGGTATGTGACGTAGTAAGACTCGTAGTCTTGTCTATAGGACATTTGAACTTTTGTCCATTTAAGTTCTTACTGGGACTTAGAAATAGTAGCATACAAGCTCTAGAATTATCGGAATGAATCTAACTCCAAACTGTGGATAGCAGAAGCTAGATTTTCACTTTGTTCAAGTAGTATAACGAGCAATGAGAATCCACTGAGCTGGAAGATTCCTTTCTGGAATGCACCATGACTCTAAAACAATGCAAGACTGATCTGAGCGTGGGCACTGACATTATTCCCATCTATATTAGGTTATATAATCCCGTAACAAATCTTAGCGGCGTAGACAAGTCAGCGAGCCCAATTACGTGTCTGTAATGTAACTCTTGTAACTATAAATGTTAGTCAATTGATATTTTCATTAGAAGAATTCAATACGGCTGATATTCGAGACGATCTTATGTATAAATAAAGCGGTAGAGAATGCGGGAATTAATTGAAGGAGATGATTTCTCATGCTGCGAGTGGACTGGATACGGTCGAGGATCAAACGTAGGTAACTCTAAACTTTGCCTATTCCTTTGTGGACTCCGATGCAAGTTGTGCCTCAAGTTTATAGAGCATTTTAGTGAAATTCAATCGGAAAGTCCTGAATACACGGGAAATAATAGCTTGGAACCCATATTAGAAATTAAAATGCTACGTATAAATTGCAACCCAACTTTATTCAGTACAGATAACGAACGAGTGGCTATGTTCTTTCTGATCCAAGAACTATATTGATTGATAATAGATTCACTTATTGACAAACTATTCTTATTCACAATTCTCAATCTTGAATAACTCTGTGTCAATAATAATGTTTTTTGATGAGAGTTTCTTGAAATGATAACCAGATGATGATCGGTCAAGATGTGAACTCTTGAATTGATGAAACAAAAAAATCATGGAATTATTGAAATTTTTTCAAATAATTGTAGGTTTTCAACTTGCGAATGGAGATCAGTAAAAATTTTCATCGAATTCTTTCTTGAAAATTCTACTTCTGAACCTTTCCTTATTGATTATCGCTCTATCGCTACCCTGAATGAAGATATTACTAATATAGCTAATATGGATTCCTTGTTGAATGAATGGGAGTGAAATATATTACAATAGTTCTAATAAGCGACTCATAGAATTTTCACGACACCAACATTATTCCAATCATATCACTCGAACAAGACTTTCAGTCGATAGAAGAAAAACTGTACGCAATCCTAGTATTATCTTTATTGTCATCTTTGCTGTAAGTTGCCTGTTAGGTTGCTTCAACATTCGTTAGGATCACGCGCAAGGCAAAAAAGCATTAGAATAATTGTATCTGAACTTCAAATCTCCTCATTAATTATCATTCACATGAATAACACTCTCATCCACTACATAACATCAGATCCATAGTTGGGGAGAAACTTGTATTGCTCTGGTGGGTAGAAAATTCAGTATTTTTCATCAAACAATGTCACAGAGATACAACGAATCCTCCACTGAAAGGAGATCAGAGGGATATGGTCTTCATTGTATCTACATGGTATGAGGCGAAGTATGAGGTTATTGATTATATTCCTTTAACTTCTCTATTTTTGTGCAGGAACAAATTTTTCTCTCGTCAAATCTCGTTTGTGAAAATAGGGACAGACCAATTTATCCATGGATTTTTTGACATTTTTTCCACAAATAATCGATTCACTGAACATCGTTGAAAAAAAAACAGAAATTTTTGGATGTACAGCCTCGCAATTTTTTTATGTCAGTGGCAAGAATTTGTTTTCCAATGTATTCAAGGAGATGAGTAATAATAGTTCCATTTCAAGTCAACAGATAAAAAGAAATACCCACCTCTGCGGTTTATATTTATGAATAGCTGTATACCCACCGGTCTTCTCTGAATCCTGACCGATTCTCATTCGGTTACATAATCTAACCGAATATCTGTTGGTTCCAAACAGGTAGAAAAGAGAAGAGAACACGTCGACCTTATAAATGTGAACTTTTTAGTCAAACCTCGACCAGGCCAGATATCCCACTGAAACAGACATTAGGACTCCCGCTGGGAACAAACCTGCTCGCAGGTCTTCAGAGTAGTCAGCCAGAACCGTAACAGGATTTTATACTCTTAGAAAAATATCACCTCCATCCGGTGGTAACAGGTGTCTCTATGAAATTGAAATTCATTTGTCAGTTTTCGTCAAGAGTTTCATAACATAACCTTCACTTTCCTCATTGAATAACTTCTTTCTTCGGAAATACTAGCAACCGTATCTTCAAGGATTCGCATTGTAGTCTTTGTTTCATGTACCATAAGAGTATCTTTACAAGTTCAAATCTCAGGAGTATTTCTTCATTCTTGATAATTATATTCTATTTCTCATATCAAACCGCGAATTTATTTGAAAATGACTAGTTCGAATGAAAGATCATGTTTTCCTCTTTCATCAAATTTTTAATAAGTTTCACTTTCTCATCAACAATGAACATGTTACCAAATGTCAACCGTACTTTCTGTATCACTTGAAACTTCTTTTCGATTCAGACCTTTTGTCACTTTGTCCAACATGACCCTTTATAGAAATCATGCTTTTTATAGGTGTAGTATGTTCAAAAGTTCTGCAAAGTTTGTGATTTCCCTGGGTGCTAAAGGAGATGTATGTACTCTGAAGCCGAAGTCACTCCTTCAAGTGGCCGCAATTTAGTTTGCAAAACTTGCAGCTTTCCGTGTTTTCTCTGTCGATTTTTTTGAGGTTACCACAACCAATGAGTTCAATATGCACCCACTCCTCAGTACCGTCCTTGCGAGATCGAGAAGGATATAGAAGGCCGTGGAAAAAACTATCGGACAGCATTGACGGCTGTGGTGGACGGAACATCATTTGTTTATGACAGAATTTTAAATGCGCGATGACAACCGACAACCGATATTCGATGATCGCAGTTGGCTGTTCTAGAGCAGGATTTCTGGTATTCGAACAGTACGTGAAGATGTAGATTTGATAATGAGCCGCTGATTGAATATCAGATCGATTTCGTAGAGGGTAGTGATCAGAGACCCCTCGGTCGATTATTTGATTGACAGTTAATTAGATAGATGTGCCTACTTTCCGTTTAGAAGAATTTGTTCACGGAATCTTACATTGATAGGATCGCAGCTGCCAGATGTCCGTACGGGTCTTATTTTTCACGGTGTATTGAATTCGCTTCCCAACCCTGAGATCACGTGACGCGATAGAGATGCATGAAGTCGAAAAGAAAGAAGTGAATGAGAACAATTTCTGTTGCATCAATATTTTCTTAGAAAAAACAGAAATTTGGAAAGAAAATTATTGAATACGGAATGATACATTAGTATTGTTCACCTCATTCGGAAATTCGACAATGAAATAGTCCGTGAATATGGAGGTATGAACATAAATGATTGAAGTAGATGAAGTATCATATAACTCGACCTAGCACTATATGGATACACTATTCTGAAGATATTCGACAAAATTCCATGATCGAATTCCATCGAATTCCACTCTCTACGCTCAGAATACTATAAGCTCAGAAAGAGATGACGGCTGGAGTACATTGACCGATCTCTTCAAGCTGTCTGGCACGGAAATGAAATATCCGAATCGAAGATTGTAGATAAGTATATCTGTTGGTAGATGACAAGCTAAGTTTGAAGAATAATTGGACCTGACAAGGTTCATTATTAACTGATATCGATTTACAAAATGTATTTACCTGTTACCTCACATGTGGATACATCGAGACCTGTTTCGGAATCCAAACTGGCAGCTTCGAAAAAAAAAACAGTCGTCTATGTCAGATGGTGATTAACTCAAGACACATTTTTTGCCTAGCCCAGACTTTGTTGAATAATCGATGGACTGATTGTTGATATCGTTCGGGATTTGGTATAGTGCTATATTGTAGTAGTTCATGAATGGGCCTGGATAAAGAAAAACCAGTATAAACTCACACTACTCGGTACTATCAACCATTTGATAATGGAAATGATATTTTTCTCCGACTATGTTTCGCTGGTAGCCTTCGACACTATAAATAAAGAAATTATTATTTACTTGTCCTGAAAACGGAAGCAGATTCATTCCCAAGACGTTCATAATAATGAAATAAGTAGAAATTATGTTATGTATTCAATCCCAAATTTCCTCAAACCAAGGTGTCACTGAAGAATGGAGAATTTTTCTTCCATGTATTAGGTGGAGGTTGAGTTCTGAATGCAGTGACATTTTTGGGACAGATCATGAATCTGTCTCTACTACAAATGAATTGAAATGATTATCATAATCTCTTCTTTTATTTTTGAGGAACGAGGAGGGAAATTCCTGTAAAAAAATATTACACCACCTCCTTCAATAACTTTCAGATAGTGTTCAATTTTCCTCACAATGATTGAGCCTGTGAACATTTTGTTCATGAGAATCAGCACTTCAGAGAGTACGTACCAATATTCAAATTTTAAATAGAAGAAGTAAAAAAACTCCTCAATCTTAGCTTGAGATAATGAATTTTTCGCAGTTTTATGTTATTTCGTAAATCCCTTCCACCCTTGCCCGTATCAAGAATCGACAACTTTTTCCATTTCACATATTTATTTCGTTTGGAACAATACTAAAGTTAATGCGTGTGTAAATAATGAAGTTAATGTTAGTTCATTGGAAGTGGAACACGTCGTATATTCTTAAATGAAAGAGCTGCCCATAAAGGCATATCTGGAAAAATGATACAAATTCATTCACCGATTTCTTTCGGATCACCCTATATATGGTACGAATATGGTGGCATGATACGCGGTAGCACCATCAAAAATCTATCTTCCTTGATAGTTGAGGCATTCTGTATATGCAAAGCGCCATACTAGATATTTTGAAAAGGTCGTGCCAATGAATAGTTGATAAAAATTCTGTTCTTTCTGTACTTGCATACATTCTTCATGCTTGAAGAGAAGATGACTTATATAATATTTTTTTAGTAACAATATGTCTTCCACGCGCTTCTGCGAATTCTTCATGAACAATGAAATGAGAGAATTTCTAATTTCAGATCTCAGATTTAGGATCAAAAATGGAGATAAATGCCCAGGTATCATCAATAAAATATGTTCGACCCAAGAAAGTTAGAACGTCTGCAACTATAACTATAATCACAGGGCTAGAACTCCCAAACCATATGCTTTCAAATATAATTGCTACCGCGTTCAGAAATGGGCTCGCTTTCATTAAATATGTAGACCGAATCTGGAGAATATAGATTCGACAGGCTGATATGATGATTAGTGGGGTTTTTGTAGGAGAAAATATTCAAATTTTTGGGTTTCTGTACTCCATCAATTATCCTTTTCCTTTCAAACAGTGAGGAAAATTTTCAACTAGATTTTTCTCATCCAATTATTGGTATACAGATAGAGAATTGCAGGAAATTATTTGAATATCATACACTGAGTGAACTACTTCGTGTGAAAATATGTACTTGCTGGAGAATGTGCCTTCCTCGGATCTGATCCCTTCACACCAGAGAAAATCCACAGCTCACTCATGAAAGGAGACCGAGAAGCTTCTTCATCCAATGATCAATTTGGTGAGGCTGGAGGCAGACTTTCCAACTGCTCATTGCCCCCTGTGGTACCTCGCATGAAAAAACGGCAGAGAAAACACAAGATTCAGCTCGTACTACTCAGAAAAGAAACAGCAGAACATATACTCTGCGAATAAAAGTATCGATCTGGATCTGAGCTTGAGCTTTTCTGCTATATCCACGTAATCCATAACTGAACTCAATAATGAGCAAATCATTTTTCATTATATTCTTTTTGCAGCCGTATAGACCATGGTGTATTGGTACCACTCAACACCTTCCATGAGCTTCATTGCCCTCTTTTTCTTGAATTATTATGGTTCTCCTCAAACCTAGATGAATCTTTGAATAGAGCCTAGTAGAGCTAAATAGACCTTGGTAGAACATTTTGGGATCAGGTATATTTCGAGAGCGACCATTTTCGATTCACTAGAGATCTAGTCTGAAGTACCTTACAGTATGTGAATATTGAAATCGTTCCATCTTTGAATTCGACAAAGCCATGATCCAACTGGATATTCCCTGGATACTTACCGGATATTCTTTGGGCTGTTTCGACATTTCGGCAGAAAATAACCTAATGCGAGGTGCCAGGGCGGATCCCATCGTATCTCCCCAAAGTCACCCGACCAAAAACAAAACAAAAAAAAAATGGAGACCCTCCAATCTGACCATACATGTAAAACAGGCAATTTGCATCCGACCATTATTATAAAAGTCTGAAAACGATCGGTTCGGCAGCCAGCCAGGGGCACAAACAATAACTGACGATCGCATGACGAAAAACGTCAAAATGGAGGCCGATAAACGGGCGATCTTCGGTGCCGGACAGTTTTTTGTTTTGGCTCCGGGTCATGCCAGATATCCCGGCCAAATTTTAAATTCCTCGGTGAGATACGGTATCGAGAACATCAGTCTTATTAATGTCAGGTGTAAAGATCTATATCGCTAAAACGAACAAAACCTCTTCTGGTACTTATCGTCGACATCAAAATTGCCGAAGGTATCAGAATTTAGTTTCGCTTCGATCTTGATCGTCGACCCCAACCGAAGAACTATCTCTTAGTCCACTGGAGATCTGCGAGCTGTCAAATCTGAATCATCAGTCTATGTGAGAATGTAGTGGTAATCGTTCCAGCCTCGAGGCTCATAACTAAATTTCTCCACTGAAGATACTAAGATGATACTAAGATAAGCTAGATAAGGTCAAAAACTTTCTCGAGTTGAACAAGAGCTCGAATTGGGCCTCGAATATATGACTAGGAACATTCTGGTCGAGCAATTACTTGAGAGGCAGCATTATTTCCTCGACCACTTCTATATCAAGATAATGGAAGACTATGCGAGCAATGGTCTGCTGAAGAATTGGAACCAAGAAGAAGAAGTAATTCAATGAAATACTGGTCCACAAAGATAAAAAGAAGTTGATATTCTTTTATATACATCGATTCCAAGTTTCGATTCAAAATTTTCATTATTCATCGTCATTGATGTCATTATTACTGATATGTCGAAATGGTTATCACTCTATTCTTATTTTTACAACTGGGAGGCAAAATCTGGCAGAATTCAATGAAAATTCCGAATATGGCCTCATACACTGAATAAGTGCAACGGAGACGAATCTGTGACGAAAACCACGAACGATTTGTTATATTTATATATATTTATATATTATGTTATATTTAGGAATCAAAAGGTACCATAACGAGAGGAAATGAAATCCAGAACCATATTTGAGAGTTGATGATGGTGACCCAAAGAGAGAACAGTGGATTTAGAATGTGACAACTCCATCATGTAGGGTAAAAAATCGACAATGATGAGCTGAGAATCATCTCTTCAAATAAATCTAGGAAAAAATTATAATTATTTCACATGATTTCAATTCTTAAAAAAAACCGTTTATTGTCCAAACAGGTGAGGCACCCAATTACAGTACAAGAAAGACAAACACACCACATGATATTCATACATTGTCGATAAATTCACACAAACTTTCATGTATGATTACTAGAGAAAAGGTTTCTTAGGTGACTTTCATAACAACCTATTATTGTTGAATAAAGATCGATTTTGTCGCAGACATTATTGAAATTGCTTCATATTGTATATACAGGAAACTTTGCCAGGATGTTTGTTCTTGGTGTTTTAAGATAAAAACATAATTCGGTTCTGTTGCTCATGCGAGGTACAAGAAAGTTAAGCTGAGACAGAAGATCTGGGCAGTCGACAAGATAATGTGTAAGCTTATAAATGGATACGCACGAATAATAATTTCTTCGGTCTTCCAGTGAGAGAAGTGAAAATCGATTCAATAATATAGAGTTATCTATTCCTTACTCTGGGTATACCCCATCAATTTTGTAAACATTATTTCGTATTTCATAAATGTTCTTCCACAACATGGCCGAATGTTTCAGTTTAAGAGATTACGATGATTTACCTGGAATTCGGTCCAGCCTCTAAAAAAATGTGTGCACATGAATCTTCATGATGTTTTTGGATGACCATGAAGGATAAAGCATAATAATGAGACATGAGACCTGGAATGCATATGCGTATAATATATATCGAGTTGTTTATTTTACGTACTTTGAATAAGTATAAATGAGACCTGAAATACTCTACATACATACATCTCTGATATTTCTTCTCCTCGAAGCGTTCTCAGACATTTCGAGTCCATTATCTGAAAAGATGTGATATAGAAATTCCAAACCTCCATGGTGCGCGATGCAAGATGTCGATCGACAATTTTCTTCTCGCACACTAGATGCATATCGAGTGTTTAAGTACAGGGAGCGGTGCAAATATGTTGATACATCTCAAAAAACCAACAATTAAGATAATCACGACAATAAAACATTTGAAGGTACCGAGCGCAAGAAATTTATCGCCAGATATTGTCAAAGTAGGCCCTGCAGCCGGAATCCGGTGGCTCGGCCACCATTGTTTTTTCTTTTAAATCGGACTCCCAAAGTGATTTGTTACATAATTATACGGTATTTAAAACGGCATTTTTGTTTCATTGGTACCTACGGAGTTATAATTACCGGTCATGTGACCGAAAATATCGGACAAGAATGGACTATAAATCAGGCGAATTGTGGCGAACGTTCAATGGAAATTATAATGGTGTGTGAAGGTGGTGGGGGATAATTTGTACCTATGAGAAATCAAATTGTATCATCTAGTCCCGGTGGAGATGCTATCTGTCTTCGAGAAGATTTATTTCCGAATGCCTAATTACTTATTTCGGTTCCTCGTTTTTTCGGTGATGAACGACTGCGCGCATCCTGTTTGGTGGATCAAAAGAATTCCAGGAAGCAGGTAGCAAACTTTACTTCCCATTAGATTGATAAATACTCAAAGTCATCAAATAGAAATCCATGATATCCAACTTCGAAATCAATATTGGGAATTCGAAACCGATATTCTTATTATCACTTCAGAAGATCACGAGTTTAATAAACGTTGCGATGCGAAAGAGATAGCCTTTTATATTCTTATACAGGGTGTTCCATAAACATACCGACAAACTCTAAGGGATGGTAGAGGATATCATAATAAACATTTTTGCTCGATAAACATAAGTCCGGAAACTCTTCGTTTTCGAGATACGGGGTGTATCATTTTTTTTAAATCGATTTTTCATTAATATTGTAAAAACGATTTGGTCGAATTCAATGGAATTTTCACAGATTATTGATACATTCATAAGGTATCTTTTGGAGCTATTAGAATTTGCCCAATAATTCCAGGGGCGTGCCCACGGGCTATGTCGTATAGTTTTTGCACAAAAAAAGATCGGCCAGTAGATTTTTTGTAATTATGATATTCTTTCTTAAATGAACAACTAAAAATGCAACTTTTTTGTCCCTTGAAATTTTTCCATATCTACGTTTTGAAGAAAAAAAAATAAAAACCATATCTCTTCCATCTATGAAAAAAATTTTAAATGTTTCAAAATTATACCTTACATTATACCAATGCGTTTATTGAAATATTGAAAAAATAATAAAACTTCCAATAACTCTTTTTTACTAATCATTAATTATTATTAATGACTTTCAATCATTTTTTGTTTTGTATTTGATTGGAGAATATTCGTAATTTTTAATATCTTGGAAAGAGTTTCCAAAACATACCGACAAGAAAATATTCAATATAATAAAAATTTTACACCCTTTATCTCGAAAACGAAGAGTTTCCGGACTTATGTTTATCGAGCAAAAATGTTTATTGTGATGTCCTCTACCATCCCTTGAATTTTGTCGGTATGTTTATGGGACACCCTGTATATGTAAAAATTTGAGACTAGCAGCGGGTACTATACAGTGTGTAGACGCCAAACGGAATATAATGCAGAACGCAATAAAATGTAAAACACTAAAAAGGACTATGAATATCAATGAAGTAGATATTCAAAATGCATTTATTGAGTGCATTTCCGTTGATCTAACCATTTTCAGAATCGAAGTTAACGAATTGCAAACAGAAATTATAACACTGGCAACTCAAATGACAACTCATGTGAATAATTACAAAACGATTTGCTGAGGCGCTTCAAAGCAACAAACGTTGCCACGGAAACTCTTTAGACCATCTAAAAAGCACATTGCTATGGTTTTTGCTCACTTTCCTATTATTAAGACCTGAATGGGAAATAAGTTTTGGATATGTTGAAATAAGTTTCGAGTGTATTGCAGCAAAATTCGATAACAACATGATTTTATTTCATTCTTCATTAATTGATGCAATAAACTTGAAAACGATAACATTTTTGAATAGAGAATGGAAACACCTTTCAAACGATATATATATCACAAGCCTATACTTCCCATTTGAAAAAAAAAATGGGGGTTGTACCTGTCATTCGAAGGGGTATCTCATTTTGACGTTGAATAAAAATGTCAATTTATTATTTGAATCTGACGTGTTTAGGGATTTTTCAGTAATATGTACAGTAATCGAAAAAAATAGTTTATTCCGTTTGGCCTTTACACACTCTATAGCAATATTACTAGTTTCATATCTGAATGGTCAGCAAAAACTTCCCTTACATATGTACTTATAATTTATGACCCTAATGGGTGCAGTTTGCGGGTTTTAGAACACTGACTCGTCATTCTGACTTGATTATTCCATCAAATGAGAACTAGAGAAACTGATAGTGCCACTGTAATTCCACTGCCAGCAACATCTATCAATTATATTGGGCAAAAGCAATACCCAAAAGTATCCTTCGAACGATGTGTTCAATGATTAATCACCTGGCAAAGATAAACAGTTACGAAACAAAAATAAATATGAATGCCATCGGAACAATCCGTGTAGGCAATTTGAAAAAGTAAATGAAGGCTCCTTTATCTGGTTCATTACCAACTTTATTTGATTTAACATGTTCTTAATGGAGCCCATCCGAAAAAGACAAATGATGCCAGATACGCGATTGTTGTTCGAGATGAATTTTCAATTTGGATGTCAAAATTTGTATAATGGCTAATAAGAAATACTCCAAGATAGTAGTCGATGCATGGAGTTTATCATTTTTCGAGTTCTGTGGTGGAACATCTCTTCGCTTTCAGCTATTGATGGGGCCCACCCAAGCAATAATATTCTTCTATCTCTAATTCGGGTGTAAGCTCCCACCTAATCCAAGGGAAATCTGTGATTCAATCTTGAATAACATTTTCATTTTTCTATGTCAGTCTGTTGAAATGCTATTACACGAGATAATCTTCCAAAAAAGTTGTATAGCGTGAATTTAATGCTTATCTCCTATTTTCGAAAATTTCGGGGATTCCATGCGACTAGCGTGCAGTATTTATGACTTGAGATGACCCTACTCGGTTTTGACCTTCCATTTTGTAGTTATGTAGGGTTGTTCCACGGGGAGAGTGGATGATATTGACCCTCCAGAATTTCAGGTGGATTCATGCAAGCATAAAAAATAATAATAATAAATCAGTTTTTACCATGAAAGCCATACGGCCTATCATCATGTTATCATGGCAAAATTCCACATAGCTGAATGCTTCCAATATGGTTGTCTTCATGTTTAAGTAGCTAATTCGAATCCTATCCGTTTGTCTTCTAGTTATTAATATTTGAATTCACCCGAGCATTTATTCAGATACTGACATATCGACACAAGCCTAGATGAATTTCCATCTCTAATCATTCGTTGATTTTCTTATTCAATTTTGGATGACCACCAGTTATTTCTCAGTTCATTTGAATCTTACATTTATTTCAATTTAGTTGAAGTTTCATGAATCCACCTTCAGAGGGGATTTGTTTTGATTAGGGCATGTACTCTATTTACTGTACAAAATCTTTCAAAGTTCACTCGAATATCAAATTATACGAATGTATCAACGGATACAAAAAGAAAACAGTAATGTCATACTGACATCATAAGTTGAATGACTCTTCATGAATAGTTATAAATACCATAGAAGTCCTTCAAATTAGATAACTAGTTTTGGGAAAATATTCATCATTTGAATCGATTATGGGCAAACGAGAAAATCATGTTCATTAGGTTTCTGAATTATTAATGTTATGTCATTTCATCATCTAAGATTTATGGGTATTTGATTTATATGTTCCCAAAATGACACTCGCGGAGGCAAGTTTATGATTTATTTTTGAATACCAATGACCCATCTACCGTGTGTCGACGGAATCGCTGTCATTTCCGTAGTAATTTACATTTCGTGGCCCACTGAGATATATTCAACTCAATTTTTCTGTTTATTCTACAACAAACATCAGTATACCATATAATCTCCTATACTATCTTGTATACAAGAACTTATCAACTTTTAACTACAACTCATCCCTCTGTTCATTGGATGAAAGAACTTGAGTGGATAAACCATGACATGGAACTTGCATATAATAAGTATACAGGGTTGGGATAATGTATGGAACCAATTAAATATCTTTTGAACGAAAAGAACGATATTTATAAAAATTTGCAGGTGAGTGCAATGGAAAAAAATGCATCTGATGTACATTCCTTCGTTAATAATATACTTCTGGTTCAACCGGAAATGCCATCAACTTCTTTGATTAGTAGTAATGAATGAACGTTCAATTTACAAATTGTACAATGGTTCAATTATGTGAAAAATAGCGTATTGAAATTGTGATGATGATCGGTTATGGTGGCTGTAAAATTTATTTCCGTCAATTAGAATTCGACACTTGGAGAACAAAAGAGTACTCGTTCATTTATTTTTATGCATACAAACAACATCAATCAATTTATCTAAATAGGTTTTTGCTCTCATTAAAAAAACTCAAAGGAGGTTGATCAAAGTGCTATATTCCTCGTTTTCACAAATTTTCTCACACTAAAATTAGTATGTATGAATTCAAAATGACAAGCTCTTTCAAAATCTGTAAAAATGTATAAAGTGTCACATTTAAATTGAAGAAGTTGATGACATTTCCGGTTAAACCGGAAGTATATTATGCACAAAACTATGCACATCAGATGCATTTCGTTCTATCGCACTTACTTGCAGATTTTCATAAATATCGTTCTCTTCGTTTGAAAGATATTTACTTGGTTCCATACTTCATCCCAACCCTGTATAACTGTATAAATGAATATCACTATCTTTTCCTGCATATCAATATCATTTAATCAATCATTCAATACAGCGAAGTCGTACAATCTTGATTGATATGAGGCAAAGGAAATCTCCAAGAAATTGAATCAATAATACAGCTGATAAGCCTGCCACTAGTCAAGTTGATTATATGCTAATAGCGTAGCCTGAGCCAGTAGGTGATACATTTAATCACAAAAATGTATGTATACGACTACACCTCCAGATTATTCTAATAATGGTAGAAGATTTTAATGCAGTGCTAGTTATACCTAATCGTCATCTCTCTCAGAATAGTTCATTACCAAGATTTGTATCAATATGAGAGAGGTGAATTCTTTGAGGAAATTGTAGTTAGAACTATAGCTCCGAATATAACTTTCTCAGTTGAATTGATGGAAATTCCTGGCGTATATTCTTGAGGTTCCGTTCTCGACAAGAACAAATTTTGGAACATGAATCTTCCACTACTATAGCAGAGAATATATATAGTACATCTGCCAAACATACAATTCGGCCATACTCTAACCATAAAGATACTAAACATTTGGCAGAAATGAGACTTTCGCACCCTTACGCATGTCACTCTTATCCTTTTCTGTATGACTCGTGACTTATAAGCGGATTAGAACCCAGCATCACCCACTTCCCAAACGATCGATTATTTATTTCTAAGAATACGCGTTTCGTCGGCGTGTGAGAGCTTCTATCAATTATCGAAATGGCCAATAAACAACGTTTTCGCTTATCTGCGAGCTTATATATACGGAGTATTATAAATCAACGGATGCTCGAGCGTTAGCGACATGACAAAAACGACTACCGCATTGCCTATAACAATTAAATAGATAAACTAATCAATTAGGAGCAATTTAAATTCGAGTTATCACGTCTAGAGACTCGTTTCAACTTCTAGCTGGCTTTTATAGCAGAAAGTGCGACGATAGTAGACAATGGCTGACCGAACTATTGAATGAACTCGATAGAAAATAATCTACTGCTCATTTCCTGCCAACTCATACTATCTCCTACTATCCCTATCTTTTCCAAGGACGTACTTGGCATTACCAGCAGAGGGAGTCATCTTTGATCCCGATGAACTTCGAGTGCCTGTTGGGGTCCTGTAAGAAATTCGACCACTGATGTCTTCAGTTCTCGTCTGTTGAGTGACAACACCTCTTGTGTGAGCCTCTTTCGAAGCAACTAATATTTAGACAATTTACAAGAATGTGCTTCGAAATCCTCTGTTCTGGCATGCTATACAGTTGAGACTGTGGAAAAAATGTCGATAACGATGGACAATTGAACAAATCAATACGTGATATTTGGATAAGTTGGCCAACATTTTTTTTATTATTTATTCATTACTCGGAAGATCTTCATATGGAACGACAATTGTCACTTTCCAGGTGTCTCCTGGCTCATTTTAGGGAACTTTATTTTAGCTGTTGCTGTTGTTGCTGGATATTCCAATCAAAATATTGGTTCCGATCCAACTGTAGTCTTTATCGAACCGATCTGGGCAAGGGACACCTGAGTGTCCTTAGACTTGGACAACGACTTTTCTCATGCTCGCCACAAAATTTGTCAACAGGTATAATAGTTATTGTCATATTATCACTGGTGACATGCGAAGAAACCACTCTTGCAACACATGGATATCCGATGGATGTCGAGTGGATGCCACCAACCTGACCGTCATAAAATGGAAAATAAAAACTGGTATCACGGGAAATCGAATATATCTGGTTTGTCATTCTCATATTATCTGTTAGAGATAACAATAGTCTTGAATGAACAAAACAGGCTAGAAGCTTCGCTAGGATGAACAGGAGAAGAAGAAAATCCATCTAACCTTCGACCTGCCAAATACTTAGGCAGGATAATAACGTTATCAGATCGGATGGATTTTTGGATACTGCTATGATTTGAATTCGAAAATAAAGCATGTGAGTTAACTTTCAGATCGAACGATGTCATTACATGATGTTTTTATAATGAGAACATCATTACAGAAGTGGTTTCGATTGGGAATTCGTTAGGTGTGTACATAGCCCCATTGTCGGTATTTGTGGTGACTACTAGGACAATAATTATTATCATCAGTTGGTGCATATCGTTTTGTCCAGTTACTGTTATTACCTTGTAGAACACATCAATATAGTGTCCGGCCTACGCCTATGTGTTCGACCACGTTCTCGCATATACGTACGTGCAATTTTTCAGTTTCGTCTATTCCGAGTTATGCTTGCCTCGCTAGTTGTCACTTCATAAAGCCCTGAAAAATGAGCAGGTAGGCGTTTTCCCGATATGATATTTTAATCACAAGGATAACTCCACTAACTAAGAATTTATTGGTGATTATTTATTTTTCAGCTTCATTTAATCTTTATTCGAATCTCTCTTGATATATTGAGGCGATTTTTCAAGTCAGAGCTTCGAGTGGAAGCTTGAGAACCGCTGATTGGCATAAATTTTCTTCCACCTTCGATGAATTCCAGAATATATCATTTGCCTCTCGAAAATGAGAAAGCATAATGAACTATAATAATTGGAATAGTAATTCCACTGATATTCCTGCGGACAGATGAACAATTCGATTTCATAGTATTTCTTGTTTTATCTATATATCGATATTTTTTGTTTCTCACAAAATATGACGAAACAACCTTGTTCGACAGCGAGAATGGTTTGACATTTGTTCATAGAATCGTCATGATACCATTTTTCTTGTTGATTTTCGTGATTATTATACTCTATTCAATATCTCTGCTTTGAACCGTTCAACAACTGCCTGTTGGCTCGTTATTCTGTTGAAAATGTCATATGAAAACATCCAAACAATATATGAAAATGTCACTCGATATTTCCATGAAGCAATGTACTGTCAATAAGGGCGTACATAACTATCGAATTTCCATCTGAAACTACCTTCGTTATGATGTTCTCATATAAAAACATCATGTAACGGCATCACTAGTTCTGAAAGTCAGCTCACATTCTTCATTTTCGAATTCAAATCACAGCACTAGCCAAAAGCCCATTCAACTGGTGACGTAATCAACCTGTCGAGAAATGCGGCAGAGGTTGAGTGAATTTTCTTCTTCAGATGTTCATTCCAATGACGATTCTTGCCAGTTTTGTTTATACAAGAGTATTGTTATCTCTGTCAGAAACTATTAGTATGACATACAAATATAGTCAGAACGTATGTCGTGATAAATGAGGAATTTCCCAATTAGTTTTGATTGATCACTCTAGCAGTTTATCTCTGCTTGGGGATAGTTGCCGAATGGCACGGATTTTGACGTCACTACAGATCTGTTCGTTTTTTGCTGATACGAAAATCGCGAACTCCAATAATTATTTGAAAAACATAGGAGAACATGCCCATTCCATTTCATATCTATTCCCAACTTGAGTGCCATGTGATCTTCCCTAATGTGAACAAAAAAAATAATTCAAAGCATCCGTTCTGACACCATTTCCGTTCGCACGTTTGCCTTGTGTTTTATGAGAAAGAAATTTCCGCCAGGCTATTACCGATTCCGAAGTGGATACGCCTTTTTCACCAGGTACTTAACAATTAATTTGTTTATATAAGAGGTGTAATTGTACGTTGTTAAACTTTTATGACCATGGATGAGTCTGTCGGATTTCATTTTCTAACAAGTACAGCTAGTCAGCAGGTGGAACAGGAATAGTATATTACCTACTTAATTACAGAACAAAAGCTGTATATTGGGACTATTGCATGAAACGTTGAGCAATTTTTTTCGCTACTGCACATCACTATATAAATTCATATCCTTCATGGATTACAAATCGGGAAAAATGTTCAAGATGTATCGCAGCATTGGAATACAAGCACTTAAGAGAATATTATTGTCATTGGATTCTGTCCTCGAAATATGAACCTCATCATTTCTCTGAGGTGAATTTGTACGAGGGAAGACTAGTAAATGATGATATTCTTCCTGGAAAAGTTCTTTGATTGCTATACTGCTTCAATCTTGGTCATGAGAATGTGTTTCTTAACATGACTAATCAATAAGCTGTAATTAATTATCGTATCGCACTAGTTATTTAGCAGCAAAAAAATGAATGCTCAAAAACGACCTGTAAGCGATAACTATCGAAAAATGCATTGAGAGCTAATAGATGTTTCCGACTAACGTGAAAGAAGAGAAACTGACATATTAAAGCTGATTTGAATCATCTTGCATGAGGGAAAAGAGATGAATGTCCCTGAGTTGAATTATGAAGGAGTTGCAATTTATTTTTATCCAATTTGATGAGACGTTCACAAAATAATAAGGTGTGCAGTATTGAACTGATATTATATCCAAATATATGATATATGATTCGAAATACAAGTGACGACTTCCGCGACCATTAAAAAAGAAAATTTGAGATATGAAGAAGTTTTCTCAAGATACTAGCACAAGCAAGTTAATTTGAAAATTCACCTCATGTGCGGAATGCAACCGATACTTCACTTTATGAAATGTAATAAATTTCAAATACTGTCTGTTAGTTTTTCGAGGAGGTGGTACCATTAATTTCTCAGCTTTTTGTGGGATTTTTTCTCCTCGTTTCTGCAAGATAAAGTAGGAGTTATGAAAATTATTTCAATATATTCGTAGTAAGGACAGATTTTGTTCGTTATTGAAATAACTATCATTATAGTTTCCTCTCTGGAATAATTTTTGTCAATATTTTGACTTTTACGCACCACGACCACGTGATCATCATTTTGCGATAATATATTGATAAAGATTGGTTTGATATACGTAAACGCAATTCAATAAATATTTGAGACCTCCATGTGTCCGAATATTAGAACAATGTTATCATCTCCTTTCCTTATTGAACCGAAATCTGGAATAGCAACCATTCAGTGGTCATCGACATCAAAATCTCCCATGAATTTTTCGTAACAGAGATTCTCAAGCGCAAGTTTCGATTCGTCATCCTCTACTAAAGTTCAAACCATTCGGCATACACACATACGATACATTGAAACAAAAGAAAAACCCGTTAGCCAGTCATGTTTCGCTCAGTAAAAAATTCCTATCTATTGATTCCTTACACCATAATTATCTCTCCTGGAATGGCAATGCCTGCCTCTTCAGTTCGTCTCTCTCGCTCTCCCACGATGAGCTGTGGGAGAAAGTGAGAAAGACGTTGCGTGGATGCATAGTGAAACGTCCCTATGGAAGTGAAATATGGAATAAATATATGTTAGTGTTACTATTCTTTCCAGGGTTAATAGACTCTCGTAACCTTTATATTACAGATGATTGAAAAACACTTGAGTTATCAGACTCGATGGATTTAGGAAAGCGAACACTCTTGTGAATCTTTGTAACTATCTAAAGGTGGATTTATGCACAACGTTTTACTTCACTCTTTCTCTTTCATTGAGTTTTATTCAATTTAAACTTTCATTAAGGACTTTTTCTAATACTAGTCGCTCACGTACTACGTATTTGTATTTTGAAAGTTTATGGTGATAAATTCATACTCAATCAACAAGGTTTTTACTGTCTCACATTATTGCTTTTACAGGTGTTTAAATTTTTCAATGAGAGTTTTAATCCTGTCTGAGTGAGTGGCAAAATCAAAGCAAATTCTAACCACAATTGATTAACAGAAGAGGAGGGTATCAATGACAGATTCACGCATGAGCACATTGCATTTTACTTCAATTCGGAGATTTCGATCAGATGAAATTTAATTTGGATGTTGGAACGGTTACATGGAATTATATAGTTCTCAACATTTCAATGAATGAGTCAATGAAAGAGAAAATACAAATAAATGAGAAAGCGCTGTGCATAAATCCAGCTATAGACGCAAAGATCTGTCTGGAAGAGGTACAAGAAATTCTAATAAGGAATTCCAGGGAGGAAGAAGAAAAAAGTACTCCGAAAAAACTCTCCGACCTCAGCCTTAGCCATTGATTGATAGGATGACACCTCGTAGAATCGAATTCAAGTTTTTGGTATGATCGCCCTTTGAAATCTCTTCGAAAATCTTGAATACTCTTCGGTGAATACTGATTTTTCGCCATATCAATCTCTAGTTCTTTGATTCACATCATCGTCGGATGGTTTATTTTTATTGGAAGAACATTTCTTATTTCAATCCAACTGGCCTCGATGCACGCGGTTTCAAAAAGAATGCAGAATAGTGAGTGGAAATCGGGAAATCCACAAAATTAGACCATATATTCTTTCTACTGTCTCTTCTAGATAAACTAGATAGACTGCAAACTCCACGCACATTAACAAATACTCTAGTGACGCTATTGATTTCATTTAATGTTTTAGAGTGACATAAGTAAGTCGTCTCGATTTGTTGCAGTGATATAACGAGAATTTTTCATATAAAAATCGACTCATATTGTTGATTTTAGTCGCAAATATCCTAGGATCAATAAGGTGTTATGCATCAACCCGTATTAAGCGGTTCCTAATTTTGTTTATACTGTGTGGAACAGCCAAATGGAATAAAATCGACATCAAATAAATGAGGGTGTGTTGGGAAAAACGCTCGAACACATCAATTTGTATTCTTGAATACGCATTTTTTTCAGAAAAATCGAATTATTTAGAATGTGTCATGGGACAGTGGCCAATATCAACTTTCTTATTCCAAATGGAACACCCTGTATTTCATTCCATTTTTGAATTCTCACTGAAGAGCTGATTTCATCGATACACCACACTCAAGGTGTAGCGGAAATGATCACAGATTATAGGTTGTGAAAAATCGAGATTTTTCAATATCAATATCAATATCAATATCAATATCAATATCAATATCAATATCCTAAAAAAATGTCAGTAGATAGTATATCGAAAATTAAGGCAGGGACATTTGAGTCGTTCGGACCAATAATGAATGGTTTCGACACAAAAAATCCTATAGTTGAAAAATCTCGATTTTTCACACCCTTCATCTCTGTAATCATTTCCGCTAGACCCCGAGTGAGGTGTATCGATGAAATCAGCTCTTCATTGAGAATTCAAAAATGGAATGAAATACAGGGTGTTCCATTTGAAATAGGAAAGTTGGTTTTGGCCACTGTCACATGACACACTCTATATAATTTAATTTTTTTGAAAAAAATGCGTATTCATAAATACAAATCGACGCGTCCAAGCGTTCTTCCCAACACTCCTTCATTCATTTGTTGTCGAATTTATTCCATTTGGCTGTTCCACACTGTATATGCCATGTATCTGAGTATATATATATCTATACCAAATAATCTGAGAATACATTACAAAATCAAACTGAAAAAACTCAATGTTTTCCTCAATGTGACTGTTAGTAGCAACAATGAAAATCTCTAGGTATGTATTCGTAAAGAAGGTATCCCTCACCATCATCACTGTTGTTGTTTGAAGAACACCATACCTGTATATGTATGTGCCAAATGAAAATACCGAGAGCAAAATCTAATTGGAATATACATAGATATATATTGATAGATACCAGTTATGGTAA
This sequence comes from Gastrophysa polygoni, assembly GCA_963576655.1. Classification (NCBI taxonomy): domain Eukaryota; kingdom Metazoa; phylum Arthropoda; class Insecta; order Coleoptera; family Chrysomelidae; genus Gastrophysa; species Gastrophysa polygoni. Next base: position 8,087,386 of record OY755083.1, on the reverse strand, counting down.
AAGGATTTAATAGAACTACCAGTAGTCAGGATGCACCCTGGAGTGTCAGAAAGATTCCTCTCCAGTCATAACATGATTCACTCGCTTTTTTACATCGACGGTAATTTCGGAATTACCTTCTCATAAAGAGTCATTATTTTATTTTACGACAGTGATTCTATGGAAATCTCCATTGCATGGTTCATTTTGATATGAACTACTGGTATCCTTGAGATGCAACATATGGTGAACCATATATCCAGTCGTTTCATGTAACGAATTAGAATCCATAAGATAATAAACATATATAATTGATGTCGCTTCCAATTCATTTGATATTAATAAGTTATCTATTTTATTAAATAAGAATGTGAAAGAATTTTGAAACATTTTAGAGATCCACTCCTAGGTGATCCATAATGGAGAGGTAAATCCTAATTAAAAACAAGATATTTTTGACATTCAAATACAGTATAGGAATAGGTTGGACTAGTGTCGATCGAATATAAGTGAAGAGAAAAAATATAGGTCGAATCGTGAAAATTATATTGTCTATTTCCTCTTCCATAGCTTGATTCCCAGAAAAGCTATTTGAAAAGTATTATTCGGTTTGAGAAGACTGAAGTAGAAATGGTATGAATTCCATATTATTCCATTTTAAGAGAATCATTCATCGAAGACAGATTCATTTTTATTTAAGATTTATTGATACACGTGATACAAATCAGAACCCTCAATTCAATTTTTCCAAGAGATTCAATTTTTTTGAGACCACTTTTGGAACCAAATCGATATCTAAAAGGTGTCACTTTATACAAATAATAGTATCGACTTTTCAAGGAGAAATCATTGATATCATTTTGATACAGTAGCAAATATATAGAGATTGGTCAAGATTATTTCTCATTTTGTGCGATGAAATGGTGATGCAATATTTCTACATTCAGACCGAGTGCGTACATAATGATATATATTCCTTTCCTGTATAGCCCGACTAGAGGTAGTCAAAGGTGGGAGTATGGCTCAAATTTGACGATTTCCTGGCCTCTCACTCAATCTTTGATTGAAATATGAAACATCCTGTAGTGTTCAAATTCATTCGACACGAATCATGTCATTCATTTCCAGAACAACTACAGATAACGTTTCGCAATGCTCGAGATTCCTAGACATAGTTATCTGCAAATAGAATCCGAACAAACTTCACATCATCAATCATCCATTCCAGAATTTCCGCAATCGAAATAAACAATGATAGTTGTTTCCAGATCGGAAAGTCTTGTGAATCTCTTAGTGAAGATGATTTGAATAAAATGTTATGCTAATAATGAAAAATCATGAATGAATTCGGTGGTTTTTATAGAGAATCCGGTAGGTGATTAGACCAGAAACCCACCTATTTTAAACCGTCTTATTGTCTTCCTTGTCCTTCTTTTCCGTTTATGATCGAATAAATTCATTTCCTGAATGCTGATGTTAACCTAGAGAACATTCACGATTTCTTCCATTTTCAAACAGAAATATGAAACCGAATCTGGAAGTTCTTTTGTTGGAGAAGAGAGAAACTTCATCTATTCCAGAATTTCCGCAAATGAAATGAACAATTCGTGTTGTTTTTAGAATAGAGAATCTCGCAGGAACTCGAGTGGAGGTGATACGAATAGAATGGTATGTTAATAATGAAAATTCATCATCAATTCGGTGGTTTCTATATAGAGACTGCGGTAGGTGATTAGACCAGAAACCTACCTATTTCAAACCTTTTCATTGTCTTCCTTGTCCATCTTTTCAGTTTATAATCGAATGAGTTTATTTCCTGAATACTGATGTTCACTTAGTGAAAATTCACAGATGCTTCCATTCTCGAACAGAAATATGAAACCGCATCTTGAATTTTTATTTTTTTAAAGAAGAGAGAGGCTTGGATTGGTCAGAATCATCAATGGACATTAACCAAAAAAAAGATATCATAAATAGTGATAAAGACAATGCAGTTCTGAAGGATGGAACGTTTACATTCATAGAAACTCATCAGAATGGAATTCGGTCGCGGCAGGCTATGGCAGAAAGTAGAAACAGTAGACGATCTGTTCGCCAGTAAGCGTAAATATTCAATTCGAAGATGGCGATCTTCGGCTAATTGCCGCGACCGCCTGACTAATTGAACATCGATTGTTTTATCAGGACGAATCTGTCGTTCCACCCACCGATACACCGCTAAAAACGATATTATAAAATGGTGATTGGCATATAAAAACAGCATTTCATCCGAAATAGCTATGTTTATAAACGTGAATGGACTTTCCGTCAGCCATTAATTGACATCTAATTAATCTTTTCGAGAATTGGACCACATTCTACAGTATCTAGAATTGCAACGCGCCTTCTCAATCACCCATTCATCTTGAATATTCACTTTCGAACTTTCCATGGAAAGTGAATAGCACACAAATCATATTGTGTTCCTTTCGAAACAATGGCCGGTTATAATACGGGTCCCTAATTATCTCGACGAAAATGGGCATTCATTTTGAGAACGAAATTGTGTCACTGCCAATGGTGAAAGCTGTTTGGGCACAGCTGAACTGCCTATTGAATTGAGAAGACGACCACATGGGATTTTTGGGCTCAGTTGAAGAATCGAATCGAGATAGACTCTGGACAAGAATTCGTGCAATAACTTCCAAGCCAATATTCAATCTTAAATCGTCGATTTGGATCATGATTTCATTCAGTTATCCGAAAAACCCAATAAATTGTGTGTTACAAGATGACACTGAAGATTACATCTTACCTTAGTGTTCGGAACACTGGAAAATTTTATCGACACAATGATATGACTTCCTTGTTGTTTCCATTATCTGTCCTGGATATGTCTTTGTCAGTTAGTATCGACACATTGATTCTGAACTAATTAGGGACTTTGAAGAAAACCATGTAATTCACAACAATAGCAAAGAGATACCTTGTTGTTGTTCCTCATGTTTCAAATTTTAGATGCAGTTGGATGTTTTTTCATAATTTTCTGAAAAAAATTGTAATATCTTCTATATTGATATATCAATACGATTCAATAAAAGATGAAAAGATGCAAATAGGCACGTGTCTGTATAACTTTTCATTCAATATCAGAACAAAGCGCAACTTTTGGTTTGATCCTGTATAACATAAAATTCGTCAAAATTGCGATATCGATAACATGCACATTCAATGAATGATTAAGAAACAAGCACTCACAAATTGACGAAACGTTGCTGAAAATCGATACAAAATCTCCAAAGTGTGTCAAGATTGAATTGAAAATTGTTTTCCTCCCTAGAAGTATATAAATTCCTTCTATACACAGGGTCGAAAAGTTTTGGTAGAAAATTGTCATGAAATTTCATTCGCCATCGAAATTGGTGTACATCGAGAGACTATGATCGGCATCATCAAAGATATCCAAATTTCAAATCACAGCCCCCTACACAATGGAAATATTTCTTAGTCTCTCATATTTTCAGCCTGAAAAGAATACAAGAAAATCCTATACGCACCTCAGTGATCTACCTCACCCATTATCATAATTACATTTTTGTGTTGAATTGAGCGTCATCTATTATTATTAGAAGATAATCGGCGATTTTGATTGATTTGAAGAATGAATTAACTGATTCGATAAATAATGATCAAGTCATATAGATCTACAAGTTTCAATTCAATCATAGTGTCAACTCGAAAGAAACCAATGAATGAAATTAAAGGAAAATAAGTGACTTTGATTTCCGATCTGGATATATTGACGATTTCTTTCGATATTATGGAAAATATGGGCACATGTGGTTTCGTCTATTCTCCACTGTATACTATGGATGATGTAGCAAACCTTTTGACACTCTCACTGTATATCTCACTATTTGAAACATTCATGAGCCAATCGGCCTGATCAGCTGAGAAGCTCCAAGTCAACCCTTGAATCACCTCTCACTATCGATAAAAATGTTAATTTAGGAGTATGCTATAAACGCTGAGGCTATAAGATTTTAATGGACTATTCAATGTATCCGCACAATATCTACTATTCACATAAATTCCGCTAGTATTTCGAGCATGAATCATCATAACTTGTCGTTTCCAATTAACGGAGAATTCCGCGACTATTAACAAACACTATATGAGTCGGAGCAGAAAAAATCATCAAGCTCGATTTGCACCCGACTAAAACCTACATCGTATCGAGCAGGAATAAGTCAATCGTCGTATCTGCCTTCGCAAATGCAAACGAATGCATGCAAGCAGCATAAAAACCGTTTTAGAAACAAGTTATATCATTTGATTTTTACGGATCCGCCAGAGTTACGGATCACAAGTCAAAGAAATGGCAGTATCTGTATCCAATCAGATGGAGATTCGGAAAGGAGCAGAGATGCCGACGATATCAGTTAACGAGGGGCAGGAAAAATCCATGATGATCTTGATAAAGAGTAAAGAGTGCTCAGCAGCGCACATCGTATAGATTCTATAGACACGTCTGTTGTGTGGGAACATTCGAAGAATAATGTTGCTAAATCATTCCATTGATGTTTTTCTGCTGTTGATCTTCGTCCAGAAGCCCCAAGTCTACGACAGTAATAGACGTATCTTATCCAGAAAGGAGTGCATTAGAAAGAACATATCTTTTTTCTCTCTGACTCTGACTCTTCAAGACATATCTGGATATCATAAGGAAGCGAATCTCTTTATACTCTCTGGTAACCTCCAGAAGATCCACAAGCTTCTCAAAGAGTTTGAATTACCTGGCCCTTTAATGCACTTGATAGTACTGTCAGAAAGAGAGGAATCAGTAAAACAGTGGGAGCGGATGAAGATGAATCTCCAAAATGAAAACTCATTATATTCGCAACTTCAATAGAAAATATTCAATCATCACCTCGATTTTCACTGTTTCGTCTAGACAGTACTTCCAGATTCAGAGATGAAAATGAATCATTCATGAGATAATCATTGGAAGAAGCTAACAGCTTCCTGAGAACGGTTAGGAACTTCACTAGAATATTGGGAAGAAGAAGCATTTTCGAAAAAACGTTATCTTATTCTTTAATTCTTGTTCAAGTTGGGCAAATTCTGGAGAGCAATTCAATTCGATTCAATAACTTCTATAATCTATAAATCTATAATCCACAACGCACGGTGGGTCCAGTAAATGAACAGATGATACTCTTAGAAAAATTGTTGTCTCGTATGAGATGAGAACTTTACAAATTGTAGTTCAAGGAATATAATGCCTTTTCGAATATTATCAATTCAGCATTTTGATTATCGATAGTTTCTCTGTTCCGAATATTTCTTCAAATTGTGTTCGAACACTCATAACCTCCAACCTAGCGATTATCTGAAATTCACATTTGTGACAATATTTTCATAGTGTGACAAGAGTGACACAATTTCCATCGCTTCAAAAAATCGTAAATCAAGTTCAATCACGTCAATAATGGTGGGAAATAAAAATTGTCCGAAGTGCTGTTTTCATTCCACTGTATCGTTGCAATGTATTTCAGATGAGTTCATATCATTCCGTGATCTGATTTTCAAAGAAGAATTATTTTAGAAATAGCCACCTAAACCCCTGACCGATAATTATGTGTATTTGAGCAGATAAAGACTTTTTATGACTCGACAGAAAATGATAAAGGTTTCTTCTTTCCTCATTCGAAATACGCTCGAAACCCTCCATATTATTCGGTCCATAGGCGTGCTAAGAATACCTTGACTAGTCTAGAAGTGAATCATCTGTCATGACATATTATGGGAAAATTGCATCGTGAAAAGAGTTTTGATTTCATACCACTAATATGGTTGATAAATAATATTATAGTTTTTTGTACTGTTGTCTAAGACCAAAATTCAATTCGGCGTTTTCTAGGTCCTCTTATAGTCTTGATAACCTAGCCTATGACGATGCAACTGTGGTTGGAACAATGACGAAAATGAGTATGTATAGTTTCATCAAGACTGAAGATCCAGTATAGCGTTCAAACCATTCTAGATTAATCAAGCTAGTTTCTGGTTTTGGGCTACATCAGAAATATGACGTGATATTCTTCATGTTCATTTGAAATGTTCTAATTTCGAGACAAACACCTTCAAGATCTACAATATCGTAGATTCAATTCGGCAACAGGTTGATTATATCATGTGAACCCCACGAAATACCGTTTTAGCTGGTACGGCATGCCTATGGTAAGAAAAAATGCCCCGTCATGCACAGGTATTATATCTTTTGGGCAGTTTATTCAAAATGTATACCCTGTGATTAGACATCGGCGGGTATCTCTTTCATTCGTCTCTGCTTTCTCTTTCGCCTCTCGACGTTAGACGATGTTATTGTCGACAGGATTTTCATTTATTCAAAACGCCTAATTCACCCATCAAGCAAGTGATGTGAGTGGAACTGGATGAGGACTCCACCATCAACATCTCACTGTCAGTTTTGACTTCAGACTATCCTTGAGATTTCTATACAGTCATGTGCTTCGTGAATGATTTTTTCAATGAACAGGGTGAAATTCATCCGACTGAAAGATATATTGGCTGATCTATTATTCGTCAAATATTATTATTTTTGATGTTCCATGGTACGATTGGTCCTTGAAACAGAATCGCAACTAGAATCGAACCTTTTCTCAGCTGACATACGCCAAGCACATCTCTTGGTCATTATTATTATTATAGACCCATGAATATTCAAATGGGAGCGAGCATTCGAATAACAAGATCGACTAATAGTCTCTAATTGGTCTAATATTCTCAATACTCGCGGTGAAGAACTGGCGTTCCCAATGAAATGAGAGATAAATGTTGCACCATCTTATACAGGATGTACTGTCCGTAAGTATTTCGAGAAGGTGATACATTCATTTTCCAGTTTTTCGTGGGATTTTCTCTCTTCGTTTCTAAAAAATAAAGTAGGAGTTATTAAAATTATTTCAATATATTTGTAGCACAGTGACATTTTGGGGCAGATCACAAAATCTGTCCTTACTATGAATATATTGAAATAATTTTTAATAACTTCCACTTTATTTTTTAGAAATGAGAAGAGAAAATTCCACGAGAAGCTGGAAAATGAATTATACAGGATGTCCCTAGAACAAGGAATCTTCAGATTATTCCAGATTTCCTTGTGGGGACATGAAGTGTTTCAACATAAAATAGAATTATGTCCTGCGTACGTTGGAATATTCAGGTTGTAGAAGCAATAATCCACGATTCCATGGTCCATCGTGAAATAATTCGCCATTCATGATATATTTTGTTTTCTGAAATTCTTCCTGAGGAAGATACTGCCATTGGAGCTTTTTCGACCAAATTCGATTCAATATTCGTAAATGAAATGGTTACTCCTTACTGGAAATAAGTAACTCTTGTCAAAATTGTCCAGTGGCTTAGATACAAGGGGGTTGTTCTACTGTTCTCACCGTATTTTCTACGCTACTGGATATTTCATGAATTTATTTTTCCTTCAGAGTTCCCTTTTCAATTTAGGAAGAAAGTTACTTTTGTGAAATTTTGATCTGATTTTGATCTGATTTTGATATTTGGTTACGAAATGATTGAATTTGAAGAAACACAGATCCCGCAAGGGTGAAAATTGGATAGATCAGTTAATAGGAAAATTGAGTGGACATGCATTATTTCATTTCTTTCACAACAATCAGCACCAAATGAATCATTATGACATTTTTATTTACCAGGGAATTCGCAAAAATGTCAGTTTGAATAACTATCCAGTGGGGTATGAACTACGCCACTGTACAGTTTTGAGGAAAGTTTCTCGCATCAAGTATAGAGTTAACCATTTCATAAGTACCAAATCTGGTCGAAAACACTTCAATATATACCCAAGGGTTATAGCGAAAAATTAATTTTCAAATCTAAACTTTGAAGGGCTGTATCTCCCTTTAGGAATCGTCAGAAACATTACATCATGCATATCTAATGGTGAATTATTACCACTACAATCTGGAGCTTCCTGTATATACGAAGCTCAATAGAAGAATTTGGAATGGGATTTGTGAAAATTAACGTTTCTCAATTCTCAATTATGGAAGTGCAAAAAATCAAGAATTCTCTAACATTTTCTTCGTTTCGTGAAAAAATATTAGAACGTATCATTATTATACGGACACGCTGTATATTATTTGCAATTCAGAAATGATATCTGTGGTTACTCTCATTCATAGATTGTATAAATACATACTTTATAATGCTGCCTTTCAGCTGTTGCCATCAGCATCCTGACGTTTTATTTACATCGAAAAATTATTGAATAATATTAATATCGAAGCCGGCGTTGACAGCACTTACCAAACCGAGAGTTGTATACTTATTCCTCGCAGAGACGAGATTCACTTCTTACCTGAAAAGGAGAGAAATAATTAGATTTGCATAATTCGACGACGTTACATTCAAATTGATGGACTAGGAAATTTCTTACAGGAATTCTGTCTATTCGAAACAAATATGGCTGCGAAACTATCTCGAGCGCTGGAAACAGTTCATCAATTATGGAAGAAATGGAAGAGGTCAAGTGAACTCTTATCAATCGTATGCAGACGCAGTACCCGGATAATGATGGATTTTTCAAAAGTTTCAGTCTGAAATGGGGGTGGGGTGTTATATGTATTCCTCCATAGGAGGAAAATGTGTCACATTGACTGCTTGTGTCACATTGACATTTGGCATCGGTATTTCAGTCATCTTTGACAATAACTCTTCCATCCGAATATAAAATACAATAGTATCAATGGGATCAGAAGAAAAGCCCTATCGACCTGTCAAAGAATAAACATTCGAAGAACAAAAGTTGATATCTATTTCTGAAAAATTAATGACACTCATGTCTCCAAATCATCATTCATCAACTCTTCATAGGAAGAAGATTGACTGGGTTTAAATTTAAAACGAGGCACCCTGTACATTTCTCAAATAAATCGTTTTCGCGATAACTGCAAGATAGAAAAATTTCGAAGATTGTCCAATGGTTGTCCATCCCCGTCCTCAGTTGAAATAATCAAGAAAGAAGGAGTTATATTCATTTTTCAGCTTTTAATGGGATTTTCTCTCCTCGTTTCTAAAAAATAGAGTAGAAGTTATTGAAAATTATTGAAAGCTGAAAAATGAATATACCACCTCCTCGAAGAACTTACAGACAGTATTTAAGGAGTTATATGTTCAATAGAAATTTGAGAAGAAGAGAAAATGGCTCGGCATAATGTGATAGGAAAAACAGTCGAAGTATTGAGTAGGAAACAAAAATTACAAGGAATGCTTTTTAGTGACTTAACAATATAAAAATTTCATTATTCCATCACATAGATTGTCGTTTATAGTATCTACACTGAGGAGTAATTTCATAGCCACATTTTCATTCATTTGTCAGCTGCTAACTTTTCTATGAAAAAATTCTACAAATATCGATAGACGTTGACAGACTCTTTAGGACATCACCTTATGTATGTCTATTACCAACCATAATTAGTAGAAATTCTTGAGACATAACTACAATGAATCCAATTTTAGAAACTTGTTTATGCGTTTTATGCCCCTACGTCAAAGCTGTATATGCCCATACCAAAACGTCGAATAGATTAATATATTTATTTATAATATATGAATATTCATAACTCTTCACTTTACGCCTTCCAATGCCTTTAATGCAAATATAATAATTATGTCAAATGCATACACATTTTGAATAATTTCATTATATGCCGATATATCTTCGAGAGAAATAGTTAATTTCATTTATCATTTATTTATTCACTCATTTGGTTATTTCATTTCGCCTGCGTTAATTTTTTTCACATGAAGTTTTTCAAATTGGGTTTCTACATGCCAATATTTCACATGCATCAATATTTATTTCAGATCCCGACCAAAAATAATTTTTCGAATACAGGACTTTGCTTCTATCAAATGAATCCTGAACAATTATTGCATCCAAATTATTCACCAAATTCAATGCCCTGGACATTAGGTATGTGGACATAATGTGGACATTATAAAGGTGGAAATCTCGGTGGAAAATGTAAGACAATCTCATAACATCAGCTGCTTGTTTTGTGGTTCAGCATTGCACTTCAACCTCCGTATGGAATAATTTCTCTATGAAACTATAGACTTTCTATTTCTTTCTGTTTCACTATGAAAATTATTCCGTTTCATCAACTAATATTCTGGCTATGTAGGCGAACTTCAATAAAATAGGCATTTCGAAATACGTGACATTTACAGCCTCACACGATACTTCCAAGTGAGATTTAAGGTACTTCGTTAACTCTACGTACTTGGTTATAAATTAATTCAAAGGAATTCAACACAATGTGAATAAAAACGTGTTTTTTCATGATGAAATGTGATTTTATGAGAGCGTAGAAACTGTACTGTTCCTGTAGAAGCCCAAATGAATAGATCACTAAGATCGCTAGAATCATTTCGAATATATTTCTGAATATGAACGTGGTCAACTGCTCTACTATCAATCATCTACTCATTTTTGTACCACCAGATTAGAAAGAAAAACGACAATGTATATTATTATACTATGAATATAATGAATCATGAGACCGCTCCTGATCAATAATATTGATATTCATTAATGAAGAAAACACAACTCAATCAAGAAAAATAACAATTGAACACCGGAAATATATACGACATAACAAATGTAGCGAACATTAAGTTTCAGTTATGGTAACTGAAAACTCAGTAAGTCGAATGATACCTTGTGGTGTTCAGAATCGATTTACGAAAAGCAGATAGAAATCCAAAGTGTTATCACACTTCTGTTTCGATTATGAAAATAATCATTTCCATACCTCTTTTAGTTTCATAGTCATAAAGTGAAATTTCTAGAGATACATTCTCTTGTTTTTCTGAATACAACCACTGTGAAGATCGGAATTGTTTATACCTCTTTTTTGATAACGGAACGTGGATTTTCTTCCAATGATGAAATAAGGTGAGTGCGTTTTTATCCAAATGATTAATCACTTGCACAATAATTCTTATTTGTAGCCTTCAATATTTACTCAGAAGTCTCGGAGGAAAAGGGATTTTGTCTTGTCTTCTTCTGATTGATTGAAATTCTTTTCGTGATTTTTTGCTTCGCTTCGCACTAGTTCAGTTCTCTATTTCTTTCCATGTTATATACCTTACTCATTACCCATGCTAATCTAATCAGTTTTCTATAGCGTAGGATGAGATTGCCCATTGGTGCGGTATGAACTTATAATCTGATTCTCGATTCCATCTGAATAAATTTGGTTTATATGGATCTCTCTCCAGTTGCTCAACGATAGCTTGTATTCATGCACCAATAGAATTCTCGAATGAATAAGGAATTAGGTAATGTGGTATTTGTTATCGACGATCTGATGGAGATGTAACGGACTACACACAATGACAAGAACTCACTGATTCTTTGGTATACAGGAGGATTCTACTTATGTTGATTTCAATTTTGACTTGACCACTTGATTTTTCCAAGAAATACTCACCCCCAGCAAACCCTACTTTAGAATTGATTCTGAAGGGCATTCAACCACGCATGATGCAATTGTATCTTTCTATCGAAATTTGTGGATTTTCAAATGAAAAGTATGTGTCCAGACACCAAACATAAAATCATCCTATGAAAGGTTCGAAATGTGAATGAACCATCAGTTCTATACAGAAGTATGCAAGATTTTCAAAACGACTCCACACATTGATCAATAATTCTGAAATCACTGCAGAAGAATGATTGTAGATAAGTGTATAAGCGATGCTGTCTGAGGTCTCTCATAATTTTTGCTGATGGAGAAAAGTCGGAAACTTTTCCATAATCTTTGTTAAGTTTGCACTAATCATGCGATGGCTATTTTTTCGATTTTTTTCTTCCGTTCACACGTAATTTGACCTCGAGAACCCTAATTTTAGCATAGAAACCGGTGCAAATCTCTAATTATCGAAATATTCCAGAAAAAATGTGAAGATGTACCTTGTTTCTTTCCTCTTACAGGATTACTCTATATACCTACATTGTACAATCCACGAGGCGATCCAGTACTTTCACCAAACTCCAAACAACTTAATACTAATCAAATGATTGATTGTGGAGTGCACACTTCTTCAATGAATCGAAAGAGAGATGTATATGTAATATTCACCAGTTCAAAATATGTATGACATCTCTTGTTGGCTACGAAAACATTGAAAAACGATAATTTATCAAACTCAATCTTTCAGAACTAAACTTCACCCATCTGATGCTGGAATGATGCTTCAATTCGAATTGTTGGAAATAATACGTGAAATACCTAATAAGACAGATATATATAATATTCACCAGTTCAAAATATGTATGACATTTCTTGTTGGCTATGAAAACATTGAAAAACAATAATTTATCAAACTCAATCTTTCAGAACTAAACTTCACCCATCTGATTCTGGAATGATGGAAATAATACGTGAAATACCTAATTTGATCTATATTCTTGTATTATAAACGTGGCATTAAGAAACACGAATAAAAGACTTCAATATGTCGTAGCGTATGGGCTGTCTTTCCGAAAAGAATATTGCCTTGATTCAACAAGATACAAAAATCACATTTTTTTTCTGAAATTCCTCAAACTCTCATTGATAATTTGTTATGAAACTGAAATTATTGATTGAGTTTCGATTATTCCTTCATAGCGCTATATAACGGATTGTTTTTACTTCCTACTCTCAAGCGGCATCATTACATAATGATACTCTCCGATAAACTCCATATAAATCAAGAATTCTCAGATTTCATCACCTGATAATTACAAAAATTAACGTAGGTGTCGTGGCAAACAATGGTGGCCGATAATTGTAAGTCTCCAAGTATTTATTAGCAATAATCATAGGTGAAGCGTACAAGGGAACAAATTGAGCATCTAGTCTATAAATAAATCATTAAACTATGACTATTATCTAGCCATCGACGTGAATGTCAATTTGCGCAATTAAAATCGTTCAACATCGTGTTCAGTACCGAAGGGGAACATAATGTACATTGAACAATGACTATGTCTCCTCTGTCATTGAGGAATGCGCTCTTGGTTGAACATATGAAATCAGTCGTTAAATATTATAATCACCCGGTTATTGCTATGGTTATTCATCAAGTACAGTGCAGAAGTAAAGGCGCATATTTGGAAGAAATCATAATACTGGAGCCACAATGTTCAAATGATTCTATAGTGGGTGGCCGATTTGACATAGTTATCGTTCTCAGAAAAAAAAACGCTCGTACCGGTCGATTTCTATTTCGAGGGGGAAATATTATGCCCATGTTTCCAATTTTTCACTTGGAACCACTCGGAGGGATGAGCTCCAATCCTCGAATCTCGAATGGGCTAAGGAGTCAAGTGATACAACATTTTGAAGGTAATCGAAATCTCTTACCAACGATTCATTGTTTCTGGAATTCAATGCAGTAGTTCTCGCACATGTTCTCGCTAATGTTGTTTCATCACTATTTCTCATTTTGTAGTAAGAACGATGTTTATCTAAGGAGTGCCTCAAGTGTTTTTTCTAAATCTTTTAATTTCATGTCAGTTCCTTTATCTCTCAGTAAAATGCATACTTTGTTTCGTTTTCATCGGGCCACCCTGTAAATAATTTATGATCTTTTTCGCTTGTCTACAACTCCATTCAAACTCAATCTTGATCAAAAATATGTGTTCATATACCCAGCGTAATGACGAGAATGTCAAGAATTGACGTTTCTTCATTTTCATTTCGGTGAATTTCTTTCAAAATGAGCTCTAGAAGAAATATTGTTGCTTGAACGCACCGGAATATCAGAGTCGCACATTTTTTCAATACTTAGAATCTGACATGATGATTTCTAAATAGCAAATATATGATATCATTTTTTGATCTTGATATTGAATAAACACTGTATCCACTGTATCGGATTCCTTCTAGATAATATTAAAATTTTAACTAGCGTTAGAGAATGATTCTCTGGGATTACAATAAACCCATTTCCAGCCATCAATCCTTCAAAGTATTCAAATAAACGTGAAGATATCGATCAAAAAACCAACCCAAATTTCAATAACAATACATCTACCCACCAGCATTTCTTCCACCATCAGACAAAAGTCATGCGATAGGGCAATGCCGCCTCTGCCTACCTCACCAACAAAATAGAACTACCTACCTCGCGGTCTTTATATCCTTCAAGGCCTCTTCGATATTTAGTTCTTATCAATGGTCGGATTGACGTTTTGAATTTTTGGGGATAGGGAGATTAATAATGGCATCTCAAGAATGTATTGTGAATAGGACAAGCTTGAAGTTGGGCTCTGTCTTCGGAACTGAGAAGCAGGTAGAGGTTGGGAACTTGTGTTCTTTGATTTTGCACCAAGGGCGTACCGTTTAGAGAAGAGCGTGAATGTTGCTTCCATGCTGAAAATTATCTTTTTAAGATGGTGTAACACCTTGGCACAGATGTTTCATTACGCTTCAGAGATGCTCTCGTATACGTTTTCAAGACACAAAATGTTATGATGTACATTCATAATTTCAAACAAACGATAGAATTTTTGGCGATTTTGTCTTGTCTCAATTTCTCGGTTGAGACGTTTATTTGCCAGCGTCCAGTGAAATTGTCAATGCATACAATAATGATAATGAAATGTCTTTATCTATCCTCCAAATTACTGATACAATGGAGAATTATGAGGAGCTATTCAACTAGGTTGCTCTTCCATAAAACCAGCCCATTGAAGAGAGCAAAATAAAAAAATCAACATTCAATTTCGGCATGTTGGTTCCAGAATCCTTAGCGACCAGTTGATATATAGTATCACGAATCTGTACCTCAACTGAATACTAATTCTGAAAAAACATAGAAAAAAACAGCATATTGAAAACTATGATGATTCGGTTGGTAGTTCACTAATGAACAGATTCACCCCAGCATAGTTTCAGAATATTGGGACGTTTCATCGGAATTGTGATAAGACAAAGAAGTTATATTACTTTCCCATTCTATCACTCTCTTCCTTCATTATTTTTCCAATAATGCTGAAGTCATTCCAATTTTAACGTAGCCGCAGCACCAAAAATCTACCCGCAAGCATTCCAGTTATTTCCATGGTTCTTATAAATAGCAATATTGTGCTGTTCCATGACACTATCCTTTACCCTCGTTTCATACAATTCTACTATTCGATTCTACTCAAGGGCCCACAATAGGGGCCAATTCTTTCTTGGTCCATATTAAAAAACGAAGTGGGATTCCGAGAAAACTGAAAGCAAAAATGAACCGAGTCATCGAAATTCCTCTAGAAGTCTTCTTCTTCTCATTATTTTCCATCGCAGCATCCTCTGACCAAGAATGTCCATCCGCTAATGTGCTTTCGCTGTTTCCTGCTATCGCCTGCGATTCAGATATCGCGCAGGAATCTAAATTCGAAACGCGACTACGCCAGAAACATTGGCCGGCTTCGCGAACGTCATACAGGGTGAACTATCAGCTGATTTTTCGTTGTGTTTGTGCCAAAAAGTGAGAGTGGAAGTTCAATCAGAGCTGCCGTTTTTGGTACAATTGTACTTTTCTAGAAAATTTCATGCAAATTCAGTACGTCATTACAATCAAAGATGATCTGTAAAGGCCAGTGAATCTGGAATAAGAAGAAATGAAAGGGAAATCATGTTCCTATTACCAAAGTAGCTAAGATCATTCAAACAAAACAAGAAGAAGAAAACGAAGAATAAGAGAAGGTCAGGGAGAAGATCGAGAAGAGGAAGATTAGGAACATGTTTGGATAGATATGTTTCAGTTGAATGAGTGACTGACAAACGACAGAGAATAAAGCTGTTCTAGATTTTATCATATTGATATTAGTGATCTCAGTCTATGATCGAATCTGTCCCTTTTTTTTTATTGAAGATATATTTTTCATGACACGTTTTCCAGTTTTTGATTTTATTTTTCTCGAATTTCTATAAAAAACAGAGTTTTCCATCAAATGTGTGAGTCGTAGAATATGAAGTTCCACGGTGGAATTTCCACCACCCCTGGTGGTCTTTTTTGTCAATTTAGTACGATTTACTTGAATTTATCACAATTTCGGAATGACTTTTAGTACAAATCAAAATTCATGGACGGCAATGCTGAGCTCATTAATCAGTCTATCTAGACTGTTTATATTTGAGGGGTATGATTCCACTATGGTGAAAACTTATTCAGTACATATCAGTGTATCTATATGAATAGTCCATCCTTACCTTCGAGAAAAGACACAGATTTGTTTTCAATAGAGATATGTATAAAGATGTATAAACATGTCAAAAAAACAAATATCACATCCCCTTTTGTGAATATAAGGTACGTGCGGTTTCGTGTAACTCACCTACTATTTTGAGCCTACAAGTCTTTAATCTTCACCTCAGACCATAAAAGTTATGAAAGATACACGGACGGGAAATGTCAACACGGTGTTGTTATCAAGTTAACAAAGGTGAATTATTGAATCATTTTTATGTGAGATAATGTTTCAAGCCATCGAATAGTTCGATGAATAACCTTGACAATGGGTTGAACGTGAAAGTATGTACGGATTCTACGGAAGTTCGAGTCGAAGTACAAGAAAAAATGTTTTTGAATCCTATACACTTCCATAGAAATATTCGAAGGAGTGAGCTATGATTCAGACTTCCGTCAGAAAAATGAGTGTATCTTGAAGCTTATTCAAAGTTGATACTATTTCCAATACAACATAGTTGTTTGTTTCACTTGTACAAGAAAATTACTATTTTTCTCTAATCGTGCAGAAACATATAGTACTTTTAGAAATCTGGATATTCAAAAAACATCGAATTTATCTGATCTTAAGGAACACTTTTTGTGGTATTAACATGACTGCGAACTTCATGCCTCGTGTAATAAATTTACATACATTTTGGATATTCTTTCAAAACGTACATAATTGAGGAATACAAAATAATATCTATGAATGAGTTGAGTAATGAAACATTGAACTAGAGATGAAAGTACAATAATATATCGATATTCTCCCACTCAACATGTTTGATTTAAACAGTAATTAGATTATTCATTGTAACAGTAAGAAATTTATATTCGTACAAATTTTTATTGAACTGAAAATAAAAGTACACTGCCATCACTTTACACATACCTAATTTCATGTGTTGGAATTTCTCAACTTTGTCTTTTTGGTACAAAACAGAAAACAATTTATTTTCGTGCAATTGCCATGAAAACTCAAATACCTGAACTTTTTGTATGGAATGCTATACATGAAATAATGAGGTCATGTTATTGTAAGTGGAAAAACTTCATTTTGTTTTCCAAATTATGGATCCACTTTACTCCAAGGAACTCTGCGGTAGAGGAAATCGTAATTAAAAAAATAGATACATATCAGATTATTAAGATATGTGATATATTCCTGTGAACAGATATCTCTTGAAATGTTGTGTAGCTGATGGAATCCAAATAAATTTTTACTGGGCCGTGAAAAAACTCATGTTCTATTCTGCTGATAGCATTCATTAAATTTATGTAATGCTTCCTGTTGACCATTACATAAAAACTGAAAATCACTATTATGCACAAGATAAAAATGTTTATGTTCACTTTTTGTTGGAAATAAAATTAATTGTGAAAGGAGAACAGTGTAGTGTGATTGAATTTATCTCAGAATCTGAAAGTCGAACATTATATACGGTTTTAAATGCTATAATTATTGATTTATAGTAATAAAAGTCTTTAAAAGCCGTATGAGGTTGAAAAAAATTACTAGGTAATGTTGAAGTAAAATGCTTCGTACAGACACAAAGCATCGATTATAATCGAAAAAATAAAAGGAAAGTTATCGAAAGAGGATAATCTGATTATAGAATAACTAATATCGCCTTCTCATATTTTCATCAATGTATGCATTATATGAATGTCTTATACGTCTGCATCATTTAATCTCACAGATATGGCATACTACTTAATGTAATTTGAGATTGTCCTGCCCACACATCAACCAGTGGCGCAACTATATCGTCAATTACTTGTGACTCTTTTCTGCCAAATTCGATTATCCGGATAATAAACAATAAATTTCAAAAAAGCCTACATATTGTAAATCTGAAAGAATCAAAATGAGTTATTTTTGGGATCAACAGAAGTACTTTTTCAGAAGAAATCAGGAAAGAAGGAGTCAAACACAGGCGGGACATCTATAAATACCCACAATTTGATTCTGGTTGAAATTTCAACCAGGTCTGTGATATGACTCTGTCTGAAACTTGAGTACCTATCGGCTCAGAAGAAATAGAGGGAAGCATGATTTTCGAGGAAGTGGAAACCTATAGGAGCATAGGCTAACCAAGAGCTGGATCTGGTTCCTAGATTTATAAAAAGAATAGCACTGGTCAATCAAGTTGAGAAACATAATACCATCTTTTATGGTGAAAAAGAATGAAAATGGTACATCTTTCAGGCCACAATTTTTTTTATCGCTGCTCAGAGATGAATACAAGAATGTATAGTATTATTTCGATTACGAAAAACTTTCTCACCATGAGGTGGATTGAATTGTGTTCGGATCCAATTCCAATTATGGTATTGCTGTAGATCAAATGGGTTCCTAACATCCACGCACGGCACTGTCCTCCTAGGGTCATAGGATCATTATTTATGTCGTTACACTTGAAGTAGTCTACATGTGTAATGTCATTCTGGGTTAGGCTGTAATATGATCTACGGCCACACTGTCTTAGATTGAGGTAGGGCCTTACAGAGCTACGTTCGCATGAAGGAGTGTTCCATCGGAACACCAAAGAATAAGATGTTTCTCTAAAAAGTACGCCCCTGCGATTCGGTCCACTCTATTGAGCTCCCCACACAGGGTGTTCAAACAGTTCCTCACGATCGGGCTATAGATGAGTACCTACCTAATTCAGGGTCCAAAAATGAAAAATAGAAAGCCATCAATGAAAAACATAATAGTGCTACAAATTTTTGATGACTATCAGGTATCTGCAGTTATACGAAGGGCAATAATGGAGGAGTTCACTGATTTCTCGAAGGACCAAGGACTTGTCAAAGCAATAAGCTAGCTTTCATGAAGAAATCATTTCAGAGACTAACGAGAAGGCAAGTGGTTATCACTTATCCTGAGCTAACGGATTAGGAACCCAAGCTCAGAGATATATTCAAATGACCTAAGTTGCAGCTCTTGGAAGACTAACCAGGGAGGTTAAGGCAACATGAGATAAAGTAAAACACCAGGTAAGCTCACACACTCACAACCATGAATATGCCCCGCACAAACAAGTTAGCACAATAGCCTGGGAATGAAATGGCTGGAAAACCAGCTGAGTTCCATGAAAAGCTACAAAAAAAAAGAAAAGGAAGAAGTGGGGCTACATGAAGACAATAACTGTTTTCAGTTGCTGCTTGTTCCAAATGAAGACAAGACGCTCTGAGAGCCCTTTATAGGCTGAGGGCTCTAGAATCAGAAAGCGCAATCGTAAACATGAAGAAGCCCTGCTCCCACACACGGGTTCACCGAACAATACGGTTTCGTAAAAAAAAATACGTGAGGACCATTTTGGCAAGTCTTTGGGGAATTTTATCCAGCTCTATGGTTGGACATCTTTGAATATGCGACTTTCACCTGAGAAGTAACAGGGAGGAAAATGAAGTAACTTTCAGAATAGGTTAATGATAGAAAAATATAGAATATTGTGTCACAAGGGCAAAAAATTAGCTTTAGCAGTCCGCGGCTATTAGCTAATCGCTGTTAAAGTATTCTCTTCATGAACACAAAAAAACGGAAAATGTAACAAAAATTTTCAGTTTTGTTCTCTTGGTTCCAAACTTCGATTGACACTGACGTTTAATTAAAATACATGTGAAAAGTCAAAATATGCATCACGCAAGTAACAGTCAAAGGTGTCTAGCTATTCAAAAACTACGAAATTGTGTTTTTATGAGTTGAGTACTTTGTTATATCTTCTCACATCACAGGTCAAACTAAAATTTTCAAAAAAAAATGGATCAGTTTGGATTGATAGTTCCCGTTGGGGGAGGCATTTTTCAGATATTTTGCTCAAGTCAATTTTTGATAGAGTTCAGTTGAATTCGAATCAAATATTTGTTTCGTATTTGAATATTTTCATGTAGTGTGATTCTTGAACTTCAAAATCATATCATCCCAAAAAAGCAAATTTTCATTTTCTATTTTGATGCGTCGCCCCTTAGCCAGGCTCTTGAAAATCGGCAACGTCGCACATGTCACAGATCGTAGGTCCAGCGAAGCTCTCGGTGGTGTACACCGAGAACCATTTGTCATGGGCGAATGAAAAGCTCTCGTATAAATCTGTCCCATATTTTACCGGACGCCAAAACAACACGACACATACAAAAATCCATCTAAGTTATTGCTTATTATAACAGCGCGCCGTGCGCTCGAATTCACTGCTGGGATGCACCTCGCATATTCCACATGTTCGCAGCGGCGTCGCTGGAGATGTCCTTGAAATAACAGCAAGTGGAAACTCTCATTTTCATCTAGATAACAAAAGGTAACCAGCGATCGCGGGAAGAATCAAGTGGTTCTTCGAGAGCTGCGATCTATTACAAATTCCATATCATGCGATATTCACCTTGTCAATGTTGCCAGCAAAACTCCAATTGATCTATGGAAAACAATAAATCGATCAATCTGTTCATTGCTTCCTCAAACAAAAGTTTCATAAACAAGAAATCAAGTCAACTTTCAATTAAGGGAAACCGGCTCTGCAGACTCAGGTTGGTGAAAACTTGTGTCTCAACTCTGGCTCAGTTTTAAAGCGTGAAATGGTAGGAAGTCTCCACAGCTGCCAGAGAAAATAGTAGCTCGAAACCAGCTATACCTGCTCTCATTGATCTTTGATTGACTTTCATTATGGTTCCAATCTTACCAAGTGGATAGAAAGTTGTGGTTGATTCACTTTGGAAGCTAGAATACCAGAAGTCCTTAGCACTGCTTGTGAAGATGATTGTAATTCGACACTAGCTGACATGCAAAGTGGAGTAGTAGTGCATAATCACTCTCTACAAACTAGACTAGTTAGTTTCCAGCTGCATGATATACCTGTTGCTTTTAGTTTATCTATTTCCAAGTGTGACGATCAATTAAAAACAAATTAGCCTGAAGGGTCCATGACCGGAATTTTTTTGTCATGTATTTCCAAATCTCTTTCACGGAATATTACTGGCGATCTCACTGAGCTTTGATCGTTCCTAAATTTGCATTGAGTGACGTCTGACGGTTTTGGTCGAGAATACCACCTGTCAGACGTCCAATTCCGGGACCGCCACTGACAAGAAGAAAATTGGCGTTCGAGGACCACAGCCGGTCGCTTTTCTCTTGAGGTCTCGAGGTGGCCTCAAAGGGACCGCCATCTTCCTTAATCGGTCTTGCATATGATATGGAAGTGACAATCTTATGTTTCGGAATACAATTACAGTCGTTTTTTGCCTTTTTGCTGGGCAGCCTTCACACCCAATTAGACAACTTGTTTATATCACAGGCACCGAGTCTGATATCGGTTTTGTTGCTTCTCAACTTGATCGAGGATGGAACTTCATGATGGAGCTTAGTTTTTTGAAAACAAAGTGTCGGTATGCCTCAAGGAACTGCATTGGGGCCTGTTCCTCTCTCAATGTATGTAGCGACCTTACAAAATACTAGGTCAGTTTCGGATACTTAGGTACTTATTTTGATTGAAAGCATTTTATTCAACAGTCATTCTTTTTCTGGGTTGAATATAAATGAAAATTTGATCGTATGAAAATTTTACCATCATCAAGAGCCTTGCTTTAGTAACTTTTCCTAATGCCTTAGATACGAGATTTCCTACTGAAGAGATATAAAGGGGATTGAACACAACAACCAATATTTGCGAATGGATTGGATCTTGTGGTATACTCTTCATAGTACATGGCAGTATTTTTTTCTTGAAGGCTTTTCGCTGTAACATTCCCATAGTTTTCATGTCGCATTCTCCCATAAGAGCTTACGTAACCGAAGCAAGCTCGTCATATGAAATAGTTCAACGAATTCTATTTCAAAAATATTTTCTTTCAGAAATGGTAGAAAATGATTCTGATCAATCACTGTTCTTGTCGGCGTGAAATTTTTCCATTTTTTTTTTCTGAAGATAATTCCTATTTTGAGGAAACTTAAATATTCTGAAAGTTTCAAGGTATATATTTCAGTAAGATAAACGGCTTCAGGTGCAGATTCATCAGTTTTCAGGAAAGCTTGGTAGCTCCTCATTTCTCAAAATATCACTTGAGTGGCAAGCTCTCAGAAATTCAAGGCTATCAGAATAGAAATGTATATAAATCAGTGGAAAAAGTTACTAGGGAAATGATGATTATAAATCAAGGCGAGAACAGATAATGTTGCTGAATCTGCCAAAGTACCAGTTCAACCTTGGATCTATTATATCTCAGCCTCACAAAAATGAATGACTCAATGTCGGACGTATATTAATATAAAAATGTTCGCTGCATTTTTCTCCACGCTGAAATATCGCTCTCCACAAGACCGTGCAGGATACAAACTCAATTTACGACCATTAAAACCATACAATTAATTGTAACTCGCTGAGTAATTGTTAAATACTAATTGGCTAACATGTCTCTCAAGCGCCATTGCTATAATCGATCAATAATCATTTCGCAATAGCAATAAGGAGAAAAGTACTTCTTGAACTTGAATCTGCGATTACCTCAGATGGCGAATTTCGAATTATCCAATATTTGCTAGTGTGCCCTAAAATTGGCGAATCTTCACAAACTGAAATATATCCTGAATGACAAGTATCCTCAGAGAAAATCTGCTTGAAGTTGGTGAAAAAATATAGTAGTATAATGATGATTGCACGACAGTGCCTATACATTATGAGAATCTTCATAAATATGGTTCAGAAAAGTATAGGAAGAAGATTTTTATTGAGATCTTTCAAGGCTGCCTGTAGTACTCTGCTGGTTGGAACACCAAATAAGAATATCTACTGGTTGACCAAAAGACAGAGGAGGTGAGTCTGTGCTACTGTGCGTCTGTGTATAAAGGAAGCCATGACTGAATCAATTCTCGAAAAAAAAAACAATCAGAAAGCGAATCAAATCCAAAGTGTAGATAACAGAGGAACTGGAAATGGGATATCAAATGAATAATAATTGAATCGGATGAATAGTATAAAAGTTCTTTTTCAATATTCCTAATATCGTTGAGATATCCATGACTTTTTTCAACATATGGACAAATTGCACGTCGTAGTCATCAGAACGAGATGAGATCATTACGGAACACTGGCAATCGTACAAATAATGCATCGGTAAGTGAGGTTAACTTCAACCGCGGTCGACCCCCTACGAACCTGCGAAGACACTGATGGAAATTTATTACTGTTCACTTTGAAGTCGGCCATTACGAATTTGCATTTTATAAATTGGCCGTGTCGCCATTTTTGCAAGGCATTTTTTAATCGGTTTTCTTCTTCTGCTGTTGCAACGACTGTGAATTCATATCATAACCGTAGAAATATAATGTGCAGCGCTACATTCTACAAGACATTACGATTCCATTTGTTCCAATACGAACTAGAACCTTGTACCTTTGATTCAATGTATGACCAAAGTGTAGTGATTGAAATATGATGATGGGTTCCTCTGGATCGAGAAAGAGTTCAATGGCCTTGGTCTTGATCTTTCAGTCTGCATGTTTCACCAAGACGATTCCAATTGCTTGATTATACCATCCTGTCTCAAATCTGCGCCAATAACACAGTTCTAATACTAATGTAGAGCTGTTCTGTTGATTACCAAAAGTCTGAAAGAAGGAAGAGATAGACATAATGATGAATATCTGACGTGAAATCAAATGAGACCGATGACAGGGCTTCTTACTGGTCACTGATCTCTACACCTCAAAAAAGGTGCAGAGGAAATATAAAATGCTGTAAGTTTTACCAGTCAGCAATCGGAATTGCAGAAATTAACAGATTCTGCAAATGCATAGTGCATTATCCGAAACATTTCATTGATGAAACACACTGATAACAAATGTAATACCATACATTACCGGAATATCTGAAAATATTGAACGTGTTGGTGACAAGTTTCGAGTGAGAACAGTGTTCAAGACAGAAAATACAGTGAGATCGTTTTTGAGTCATACAAAACCAAAAAATGAAGAACAATCATCAAAAAAATGTATTTACAGTATACCATGTGTTTGTGGAAAATATTATACCTGTGAAACTAGCAAGCCTCTATCAGTGAGGATGAAAGAGCATAAGAACAATATAACGAAAAGATATACTGACAAATCAAAATTACCTGAACATATCCTTACTGGAAATGGATGACATATGGCCGATTGGGGTAATATTTAGATCATAGGAAAAGAAAACAACAACAAAAAATGAAAAATCAAAGAGTCTGCTTGCATTCTCCTGAACGGAGACAATAATATTGCTTCTTGTTCAGTTGATATAGATAGAAGTTGGCACCCACTTCTCGAATATGAAAATGGAAAATTTGATATCAATTAATGAAAACACCTTGTAACTAGAACTCCTTCGTCTACCAAATTGTCACTTTTCAGTGTCAAAACCGACAGCATATTGAAAAAATTTTGCAAAGATAAAAATATTTTAATTGTGTTGAGAACGGGAGCAAATTCGTACCCGAAACGTCCACCAAGATAAGTAGAGGTTCTATTCTTATTGAATATATTTGTATTTCAAAAACAATGTGTCACTGACAAATAGAGAATTTTTCTTTTAGGTATCTGAATGTTTAATTTGAAGCGCAGTGACATTTTGGGGCATATCACAAAATCTGTCCTTACTACAAATATATTGAAATAATTTTCTATAACTTCTACTTTATTTTCTAAGAAACGAGGAGAGAAAATCCCACAAAAAGCTGGAAAATGAACATAGTGCTTGGAATTGGTGACTGAAAACCTGAACTCAATATCTGAACTGAGCACTAAAACAGATTTGCCAGTTAGCCACCTATAAAATCAAAAATTCCTCGAGAATATTGTGAACAATCCGGTCGCAAAATATACAGCTCAGGTACAAGAAGCCAAGCGACTAACTCATACTCAGACCTTTGTTGATCTGAGAACTCATATCTTTCCGTGTACATGTACCTGCTATTCACTCTACTTCTGGGTTTAGTTTGATTTCAATATATATTGCTGCCGATTATAGAGGTATGATTCTCACAGGTTTATCCTCGGGTTTATCGAATAAAATAAATACTTTCTGAACTTTGTTGTTCCTCAACATTCATACATAGGGGTTTTATTTTGTATTGTTTCAATCTGTTCTTTATATTATTGGGAAGAACTCGTTTCATCTTCAAGAACAGCGTGTTCATGAAGTTAGTTTCAGATATGCCTAGTTATTAAGATCGAAGCTGGTTCAACAGCACTCTTTATGCAAACATCCAAAGAATGTATACGGCCCGTGTGGGTATCGCAATTGTTATTAATATATTCAACGTATGAAATCGTTTATTTATTAGGTGTACCTCATTGAATCAGAACAATTCATGGTACATTCGATGCATGCGCCTCGTATCTAATCGTATTTTTTTCGATACCAAGAAATATCGATCAAGGATCCCACAGTGAGCCTTGGAAGTGTCAAGCAGTCAAGAATTTTATGATCCAGCCGTGTGCCAAGAAATTTATATCGTTGGCCATAAATATTGCGGAGATATAATGCATAGGTAGGTGTTCGGTTCATTCCGAGGTCTACTCATAAAGGGTGGGTTCACCAGATAAAGAAATGCATAATAATCATGCCAAATATGCTCACATTTCGTATAAATCATTATATATAATCAATATAAGAATTGAATCTACTACTGAAATGATTATGTATCCATTCACTCGCAACCATGATGAGAATTCTGAACATCAATTTTCAACCAGCACAACTCTTCAAACTGTGGAATGATATTTTTCTGTTCAAATAGAGAGTATGTATAGGTCTCCTTTCAGTAAATGAAGCTATCAATTTCCAAAAACCGGAAGATCAAAATATACAAAAAGAGTTTTGATTATTTAGTTACTTATAGATATCCTCAACCGTAGTAGTAGTTGCTGTCAACATCATCTGTCCATTTCAATAAAAAAAATAAAGAAATGAAATAAAAAATAATAATAAAACGACAATGAAAATTAACATTATTAATGTGTGTGTAAATAAATAATGCATGGGTAATCAATAATGCTCATCGATTTGGATATTGTCGAATGTAATGGATCAATAGCAATAAGCAATTCTCGTGATGGACCTCGAATGGATATGGTTTGCTCAGCTGTGAAATGTCAGGTTTTTATCGAATAGAAATATTTTTTGTCTGATGATCGTAGGTTTTGATCTTTGAAGATGTGAACAGATCTGGACTTCATCAAGAACTGGAGAAACATTATTCAATGATTCATGATTATTTATTTCTCTGCCATATATTCTTCGAGAAGCTCAAAGAGTAATTGATTGAGAAAATTAGACTGCATGCTTTTTCTATTTCATGTTTCGAATTACAGTGCACTTGAGTAGAGTTTTCAAAAATTAGTGATGAACATTTAATTCAGAGCATCTCAAATGACCAATAATTTTCCTGACAGTTGTGAATTCGTATTTTTTGAAAGCCTCAAGCTATGTTCGATTGTAGTTTTCTTTCTGATTTCTATTTTTCTATTTTTCACCATAGAACCACCTCCAGAGATATTTGCTCACAATTTTCGGACACCCTGTATACCATCAGTCTGGACGAATACCGTCAAGTGCATACCTTTCTCTTCTGCAAGGTTGATGAACAGTTTTCTGGTGCCCGGGTATTATAATGATTGCTATAATTTATTATTATTAATATCAAGAAAAGAGAAGGGTGAAGAATATCGTTGTGCTGCATCATTAATGATATCTCTCTTCACGCTCCAGTGAATTATGGAGTTCGGTGCTGAAATTCAAGGCTGAGAAAATTGATTCGTACCCCCCTATGGTCGGTTTCGACCCCGGGGGGGCTGAAGCTAGATAATGACAGTCCGCTAAATTGTTTTTATATTTATCGGGATGCTATATTTACGAAAGAGAGGAATAATTTAATGAAACTCTATGAATAAACCTGTAATTGAACAAGTTGTTCCATATTATAAATAATGAAAATGTAAGAACGCATCGTGCCGTTATAGTAGGCCATGAGGGGCACTGCGATTCCGAAAACAATAATCTCTATCCACGTTGGTGATGAAATTTGAAGTTTATGTTTATGACTGAAATCAAATGTATAATGATGTCTGTCACAAAACATCGCTCGATCTTATTCTTGAAAATGAATGGAAACATTGTCACAGTTTTCTGTAAGCTATGAATGTGACACTGTCAAGAGTCGAGACCAAGAATTCTAAGGTTAGGTCTTCATCTATATTGTTTTCGTTTGCGTTCGTGCAAGAGTATTTTTCTCTCTGTCAGAAAGTATGAATGTGACAGATATAATGGATACTCATGTCGTGATAAATCAGGAATTTTCATGATTTTGATTGATTGAGTCGATTGATTTTCGAATTTCCCCTCTAGCACTTCATAATTTTTGCGGGGTGGTGGCGAAATGGCTCGGAGGTTGACGTCACGGAATCAGTGCGTCTTCTGTTAATATTAAAATCGCAAATTTCAATAATTATTATTATATTATTATTATTTTTGAAAAACGTAGGAAGTGCTTCGATAAGAACAGTTTGTGATTTTTTTTGCTAAACATGTCCATCGACCTTTTGAATAGCTGAACTGCTCAGTGATGTGAAATGTATTCACGTGGAAGCAGTCTAGTACAGAACTTTCGATGTCAGTACTTTTACAAACCGCATCTAGTACATTTTCGGTGAGAGAAGATAGTTTGAGATGCGACGCTGGCAGGTTAAATCAAAACTTGTTTACACTATATCTCCTAGACTCTCCGAACAGGGAATAATTCATTCGATCTCTAGAGACTGCCTTGAACGCTAAACTTTTAGGTACTTTTCAATCATAGCATGATTTTTTAAATTTCTTTTGGAGTTGTTTGGCAAGATACTCGATACGATGCAGTCTCATCTTTTGCTGCTATTTTCATTTCGAAAATTGTGATCAGTGCGAATGTGTCGCACTGATTACTTGATCATACCTTGTTTCATGTGTATGTTAGTGACTGTTTTCATTTCGAAGTAACTACCAACTGCTGATCATTTCTCGTATTGTGATTATTAGCACAATAATAAAAACAATAAAAATGTGATATTCTACGAATCATTCGGTATTATACTCATAAAACTGGTATAACCGTTGATATTTCTCCCTAATGTAGGATAAACACCGAGATAAACACCGTAGGACTCGAGTGACGATTTGATTCTTTAAATATTTTATGTTCAAATGAGCTTCGGGTGATGGATTGGCATTTGATAGACCTTTAAACAAAATACACGTATTCTATCATTAGTTTTTGTTTGCAGGAACCACAGATCGGCCCGAGGACTCGAGTTATTAGCGGGGCTGCAATTCTCTGACCCGATGGAGGTTCTACGAGAGACAAAAAGAGGAAGAGAGAAGAGGATCGCAGACGTAACTTGTAGTGGCCACTATGTGACCCATGCTGGGGAACCTTGCTTCATTCGAATGAGCCACATTTTTACAAACAGACAAACACGAATATGGCATTTAGCTGTTTAATAATAATCAAGTTCATTGGCGTCACGCTAGAACAAGCAGAGAAGGCCGAAGAAATTATATTGAAACGGTGCTTGAAGAATTCAAAGGCAATCCAAAGTCCTTCATCATATATTCGGACAGATTTTTTCGGTGAGTACCTATTGAGATCGAAATTGATTTTGTATGCAATGATACAAAACACACGACTATATTCGTGGGAAAGCATCAACTCAAAATCTATCTCTTTTCAATTATGGCACACTGGATGAGAGAGAAAATCTCTAGATGAGTCGGAACTGGATTCATCCACTTCGATCAACAAATTGTCATTGTGAGTACTGTCAAATAGTTCAAAGTTCAAGTTATTACAAGGTTATAATCGTATCGAAGAAGGGAATAATACTCGGAATGAAACGAAAGGTAACTCACTATCAATTACTCATCTACCTACCCAAAATTTTTCACACATTTCATGGATGATGTTTCTAAGCTCAAAGCTCAATAATAACGTGGACAGGTCCGTATTAGATATCCGAGTGTTTATGTTTTGAAGAATTCTAACGATATGCAGTAAGCAAAATATAATTGCAATATTTTTCATGATGAGGTTCAATAGCTAAATAAATTTGTTCAGAACAGGTCTTCATCAATTATATACAAGGATATATTGATTTCAATTTATTGTCTTTGTTCCATAACAAAATGCTTTTTGTCTTATTCACTTCTATACTCTCGAAGTGGGTGGCAATCTGTGCAATCCCAATATTACTCATAGGAGTTACCGTGATTTGAAGCATTATTTTGAGTTTCTTGGCCCGTGAAACATCTCATTAGTTTCTGATGCCTACCTTCAACTATTATTCCTCAGAATTTAATACTTTTTTTATCTGTTGAAAACACGAAAGGGAAACCTATGTTCAAGAAACATCGTGTTAGCCAGCGGTGAAATTTTGGGAGAGAAGGAAGGTGTTGGAGGTTGTGAACATCAGGAAAGACTTCGATAGGCAAAGAATTCCACAACTTTGCCGTTTCATTGATGAATGATGCTTGGTATAGCGATGTTCGACAGGTCTCGAGCCTGACAATATAGGGGTGACCAGCCTGAGGTGACATTACATCGGACCATTCTATTTCAGGATGGATTATCACGTTTTCCATTCCAATTTCATTCTACAGATACTGTGAATGATTTCCTATAACATAACTTGAAATCAAAATGACAATGAGGAAAATCAGCGAGAACGGAACAAATATTTGAACTGATTTACATTCTGCTGATATCAATGATGAGACTCATGAGCGAACTTACTACAAACAAACCTGGATATGAAAAGGCATTCTGAATTCCCAGGAAATTAAAAAATACCACGAGTAATAATTTCGAAGGAATCTAGGGAATTTCGTGAACCAATTGATATCGAGATTCATGAAATGTCAACAATTTTAAAAATATCTCAAAACGAAGTTGAATTTCCAGTAATACCACAATGACAAAGAATCCTGAATCACAATGAGAAATTACAAAAGAGAAATTTTGAGATAGAAAGTAACCCACTCAAAGGCAATATCTACACATATGGCCTGAACTCAACAAGGAATTCCAAAAAGTTTTCAAAAATTCAAGAATTTTTTTTTCCAAATTGAAATTTCGAAGTCACTAGACATTTTGGGATCTGACAGGAATTCAAATAGGCATTCCGATCTATACCGATTCGAATTGATGCAACTCAAGTATATCATACGTTATACCTATACGTCGTGGAAAAAATCAGATATCACCCTGTATAGTGGCCTGCTACTGCTCAGTTCCGCGCTCAGCGAGTGCGAACTATTCAGAGATAAATAATGTCATTATAGTGTTAATACTCCAAAGGATGATATAGGGTCGTTTATAATTTTCAATTATGTCATTATGATTGTGTTAGCGATCTTGGCGCGGTAATGAGGGGATTATTTCCCGAGAGCTGGTATCCACATATTATAAACAAGCTGGCGAAATAGTTTACTACACACCGTGTCACATGATCAAAACAAGTTCAAACTGATATTGTATAAAACGTCATATTAAAGCATAAAGGATTTATTATATTACATCCATTGGTTCGCAAATAGAAGACGACGGCGTGTTTGGGAATCACTCATCAGGGATCATAATCCTTTCCAAATCATCGTGAAAAAAGAAACAACGCTGTAGACGATGATATATTAGTTTGTACATGATTGGATGAGTCGTAGTCATTGAATCATCGACAAAGAAATCCTGACTCTCTCACCTTAGTTTTGGACGTCCGTATGACCCCGGCTCCGGTCACAATGGCGTACACCTCGACCTCATAGAGATCGACTCCAGACTCCCGGTCCAGCTCGGTAGCAGTCGACAGCACCCCCAGTTTGGCATCAATGTCAAAAAGCCTGTCCACTTGAGCACCACCCCCTGTCACATTCGTCACGTAATACTCCACCTCCCCGGCCCGAAAATTCGCGAAAATCGTCAGAATGCTGGTCCCCACGGGCTCGTTCTCATACACCTCCCCAGCCAGCGAATCACTCTCGAATCTTGGCCCCGAGTCTCCTTCCTCAGTCGCAATGATCGTCAGATAGGACTCTGTGGACTTGCGTTCACTCTGTACAGCCTCATCCGTGGCCTTGACCGACAACCTATAGGTGGGCTCTGGGTCCAGAATAGCCCTGCGGAGTCGCAGAACACCCGAGCTCTGGTCCAAGGAGAAGGCGTCGCTATTGCCGGTAGCCAGCTCGTAAGTCACCAGTCCGTTGGTGGCGGAGTCCAGGTCCCTGGCGAAGACCGTCAGAATGGGCACTCCCTGGGGGCTAGCCTCTGCGGCCTTTGGAAGTACCGCGGCATTCATGGATACGAATATGGGCGCGTTGTCGTTAACGTCCTCGACTATGACCGTCACCAGCTTGTCGGCGGAGAGGCGCTCGGAGGGTGGCTGGGCTTGATCGGTCGCCACCACTGTCAGCCTGAAGGTATCTATGCTTTCGCGGTCTATCGGCAACAAAGTGTGGATGACGCCTGTAACAGGGTTGATCCCGAAGTGACGCCTAGCGTTGTCTGGATCCTGGTAGGATATGTGATAGGACACCTTGCCGTTGGGCCCAGAGTCAGGATCTTCTGCCGTCACCGTGACGATTGGAGTGTGTATCGGGATCCCTTCCCGGATTTGCCTGACGATAGCCGTGCTAGCGAATGCAGGCTGGTTGTCGTTGGCGTCTTCCACGGCTACGGTGAACGAAATAGTGGTGGATAATTTCGGGTGGCCGTTATCGGACGCCGTGATGTTGAGGTGATAGACGGTGAGTTCCTCATAGTCCAAAGGTTTATGCAAATGCAACACTCCCGTCATCGCGTCGATGTGGAAAGTGTCTTTTCGATTTCCTGCAGATATCGAGTATACCACCTCGCTGTTGACGCCCAAGTCTAGGTCGGTCGCCCAGAATTGCACCAACTCCGTGTTCACTGGAGTGGTCTCGCTGGTCGTTATCCTAGACTCAGTCTGAGTGAATTCGGGAGCGTTATCGTTTTCATCTAGAACATCGATCAGGACGGTCGTAGAGGATGATAATTGTTTGGTGATGCCTGCGTCGTGAGCCACTACGGCTACCGTGTATCTCGAAGTGGTTTCTCGGTCCAGAGTTCTGAGCAACGTTATTTGCCCTGTCGCCTCGTCAATGTCGAAACGTCCGTCT
Source organism: Gastrophysa polygoni (assembly GCA_963576655.1). Taxonomy (NCBI): domain Eukaryota; kingdom Metazoa; phylum Arthropoda; class Insecta; order Coleoptera; family Chrysomelidae; genus Gastrophysa; species Gastrophysa polygoni. The sequence goes on along the minus strand of OY755083.1, from coordinate 8,054,906 downwards.
TCGTTGCCGCCGACAATCTTGTAAAACACATCCCCATTCAAACCTTCATCTGCATCGCTCGAGTAGAGTCTCAGTACTTGGGCACCTCTCATGGACCCTTCGGAGATTTGCACTTTGTATGGTGTCCTGAGGAACTTGGGGGCATTATCGTTGACATCCGTTATATAGATGTTCACCTTCACTTTATCTTTGAGCCTTGGCATTCCATTATCTGCTACTGAAGCTTCTAGCGTGATGAAATTTTGTCCAGTTGTCAGCATCAATTCCTCCCTATCGAAAACATGCAAGGTTTTTATAAATCCATTCTTGGGCTCGATCGAGAAATCGTTCTGTGGACTGGACAACGAGTATATCAATTCTGCGTTCCTACCGATGTCTTTATCGGTTGCAGTCAGCTTTCCTACGAAGGAATCTTGAGGCTCATTTTCTCTGATTCTAAATGTGAAGGTACTGTTGGTGAATTGTGGACTGTTGTCGTTCTCGTCTATAACGTGGATGACAACTGGAACGATTGAAGATCTCGAAGGCTTTCCTTCGTCTCTAGCTGTCACTGTCAGCGAGTAGTAGTCTTTATCCTCACGATCCAACATTTTTCTCACGTACAAATATCCGTCTGGAAAAATCCCGAATTCACCTTCGTTATTACCCTCCGTAATGGCATACGATATCTTTCCGTTGACCCCAAAATCAGCATCGCTAGCTGCAAGAGGAAAAAACCGATCGTTCACAGGTGTAGATTCCAACAAAGACGTTTCGTAAGAAGTATGATCGAAAACCGGAGTATGGTCGTTCACATCATCGATTATTATCCTTACAGAATGCTTTGACGCTAGTGGAGGCTCGCCGCCATCAGTGGCTTGAACTTCCACTTGCAATACCGTGTTTGGCTCGGCTCTGATTGGTCGATTCAAGTAGATAACACCTGTTGCTTCCGAGATCCTGAATTGTTCGTCAGGGTTATAGGTCAGATTATACGTTACTCTGCTGTTGATGCCCGAGTCCGAGTCTCTAGCTTTGGCGAAATAAACTTCCTGACCAACGGCAGCATTTTCTGGTAGTTTAATGGCTTCTCTGTCCTTTAGGAATACCGGTTTATTATCGTTCACGTCTTGCACTATGACATTGACTTGAGTTTTCGCGTAAGAAAGTCCTGCTCGAGCTGCAACCGTCAAGCTATACGTCATGGTTTGTTCTCTGTCGATTTTTTGAGCTGTGGTTATCTTTCCCGTATTTTCGTTGACTACGAAATTACGATTTGGATCACCGTAAACGATAGAGTATGTTGCCTCACTATTTCTGACGTGAACAGAACCGACGTCCCGGGGCGTGAAAACTGATGCGTCATCAGGGTCCTCGACTATTTGGAACTCGTAACCACTATAGTTATCGAAATGGAGCTCTTCCAAGTACGCTTCTTTGATTATTTCGACAGTGGCATCTTCTAGCGCTTTTCTTTCCCCGTGATCTTGGGCAGAGATTTTGAGTCGGTGTATGGGTTTCGGAGAGTTTTTCAGGTTTCCACGAAGACTGATAACACCACTCCATTCGTCTACCGAAAAGAGTCCGTCACCACCGCTCACCAGTTTGAAAGTTATCATAGCGTTCTCCCCTTCATCTCTATCAGTCGCTCGCAGTTTCAAAATCGTCGTCCCTGATTTAGTGTCATCTGCCACCGGTACAAAATACTTTTGCGGGTAGAACTCAGGGCTATTGTCATTTACATCCAAAACGTTCAGTAATACGGTAGCCGTGGACGACTGAGGCGGTATACCTTGATCTCTGGCAACGACCAGTATTTCGTAATTACTTATTTTCTCTCGGTCAAGCTGCTTTTTCGTCGTCAGTTGCCCGGTAAGCGAATCAAGAGCGAAAGTATCTTCGTAGCGGTGTTTCACTGCCGGGTGGAGAGAATAAGCAACACTGCCATTTGTTCCTTGGTCGTGATCGGCAGCCGTTAACATAGCCACAAGTGTACCGGGTGAGGCACTCTCAGATAAACTGACGTTCATCCTAGACTGGGCAAACTCAGGTGCCTCGTCGTTCTCATCTAAAATGATCACTTTGAGCTGGGTGTGCGCCCATTTGGGGTTGGGCCCCCCATCTCTAGCAGAAATGTTCAATTCGACGGTCCCCTGCACTTCCCTATCCAAGGGTGCTCGAGTTGTTATCAATCCCGAATCCGCATTTATAGAGAACCACTGGTTCTCGTTGCCTGAAACGAAGGCGTAGAAAATCTGAGCGTTGACGCCGGTATCTTCATCCGTAGCTGTGATACCAGCCACATAGCTCCCAGGCGGTGACAGCTCAGTCAGGATAGCCGAGTATTCGCTCTTCTCGAACACCGGCTCGTGGTCGTTGACATCATTCACGTGAATAATCAGAAAAGCCGTTGCAGTACGTGGCGGGTTACCTCTGTCAGTCGCCACCACCGTCAAATTGTACTTGGGGATCTCCTCTCTGTCTAGTACACCATTCACCCGAACTATATCGAAGCTGGGTGTATAGTCCAGACGAAAATGGTTCAATTCGTTTCCGGTCACGATTCTAACCGTGGTTTCGCCATTCAAACCCTCGTCCTGATCGACCACTGACACTGCTGCTACCACCGAGCTGTTCCCTGCATTTTCATCCACGGTCGCGAACCCAGCAGTTGATGGGAAATACCTGAACTTGATGATGGGGTCATGATCGTTGGCATCAAGCAGGTTAACTGTTACGTAAGTTCTGCCGTCTTGCCTTGGCGTTCCGTGATCTCTCGCGAATACAGTGAAGACGCAGCTTTTTGGACAAGCCCCTCCGGGTTTGGCGGGATGTATGCAGTTCTGTTGGGGACATTCCAGCTGTTCCGTAGTGGATATTATTCCAGTTTCGGGATCTACGGCAAACTGGTGCTCAGTATCGGCTAGGTAGTAGGTTATTTTAGCATTGTCGCCTTGATCGTTGTCTGTTGCCATCACTTGGAGCACGGGGGTGCCTGGTGGTACGGTTTCGTTGAGAGAAACTATGTAGTCGCTGTGGTCGAATATGGGTGGGTTGTCATTGACGTCCAGGATCGTAACATTGACTTGCAGATATCCATATTTGGGCGGATTTCCACCATCCCTCGCGGATATGTTGAGCACGTACAATCCTTGAGTTTCTCGGTCTAATTTTCCAGTGGTTTCCAGATGGAGGTAGGAAGTTTCTCCTGTAGGATTCGGAGTGACTACTAATTTGAATTTCTCCTCGTTATTGCCTGCTATTATTTCGTAGTTATCTGACACCCCATTCGTTCCTGTGTCTTTATCAGTTGCTGCGTCTAGAAGCAAGCGAGTGCCTGCAGCAGCACTCTCAGAGAAAGACACTGCAATGCTAGCTTCGGGAAACTCTGGGGCGTTGTCATTGATGTCTATGACGACAATCCGCACCTCGATCGGGTAAGTAGGTTGACTAGATAGTATTACTAGATCGCATCTATCGTTTCTGAGGGTTTCTCTGTCCAGAACCAAGTCAGTTTTGATCTCGCCAGTTCTCGGATCGAGAGTGAATTCCTTCGGAGGCTCGTTGAAGCGATAAGTGAAGCCAGGTTTGGTGGGTATCTTGCCCACAGTCGTACCTTTGGGTTGTCCTTCGAGGATTTCCAGAGTGACTCTGGTATCCACTGCTCGAGACTGCATCTGCGTAGAATAGCCGTAGTAAGGGTCGCTAGAGTTGGCTTGCCCAGGTCCAGGTCCAGGAGTTCTAGCCCCCACCAGGAGAATAACTCCCGAGGTGAGTAGCCAAAGCAATAATTCTGACATTTCACAGTCCTAGCGTAGTACGACACACAGCAACATCTCATCTAAACACACGTGTACTGCTGCTCTGACATTCCGCGCTAGCCGCGCATCGAACGGCCTTTCAGCCTCTGGAGTAACCAGTCATCTCTGTCGCTCGCTCGTCTCTCGAGACCCCTGTCTCTGTCAGCGTGGTATGCAATATGGCCGGCCACTCGAGGTATCCCGTGAAAACACTCTGGGAAACGATACCAGCACTGACACTCACGTGACCCTCGGGAGATGGGTCCTGCGTCTGTTGTCCGTGACACTCGCGCCGCGACAGCTGTCACCCGTCACTCGTCGCGCGAGACACTACCGATCCACTTTTCGTCTTCGCCGCGTGCGGATTCGCAAAGTCCGGAGTACCGCAATGTGCTGTACGCTCGTCTGGCGCTATGACTCGACTGTCGAGGATCTCTTCGGCTCGGCATACCTGGGCAGGAGCAGAGAGACCTGCCGGCGTTGCCAGATCACCTGCTGCTTGGTTCGAACATAAACAATATTTATGAGTTTGTCAGTCGGGCATGGTTCGGCTCGTAAATCTATTGTAGGTGCCTATTTTTTTGTTTGTTGGGGCTTCGCTGCGTTCTCAGGAGGTATCTAATGCGTACGGAATACGAGGAAATTAATGTTTTCGGGCACCGATTCTTGTTGATAAGTTATTGCTATCGGGATCGTGTTTGTTCAGTATGACGTGGTACAGGGTGTGCCTGATGTATCGGGTAATTTGATAGCGCGATGTGACGGCGACTGTTTCTATTCAAATTCTAACGAAAATTTGGACGTTTGTTTTACATGAATAGAACTGCTGCCATTCCAATAAGAAATAAATTCACTTCAATTCAATAGGGGACTCATCAACAATTTGTCAAATGGCATTATGCAACGCTAGTTATAATATTTTGTATAAACTATCAGAACGACAGCTCGTTGATCAGTCATGTACAAAATGACTTTGTTAGTACAATTACTATCCAACAGGTCGGTAATTTTGGTAATTTTCATGAATGAATGAGACATTATTTTGTGCTGAATATAGCAGTCTTGATCAGTAACGATGATCGGAACTGTACATATCAATATCGCTAGAAATATTCGCTTGAAAATAGGGTTGATTGGTCCGATTGGAAGCCGATATTTACTGAACAGGAAATATCCTAACCGTTTTGATCATTTCCCGAAACCTTGGTGTGAAAGTCAAATATGAGATAATCAAAATGAATGAATAAATCGATAACAAGCGTGATGTAATAATTTCGAAGTTGATTATCATTGGGAGTCATTATTTACTCATAGTGAACAAGAATGAATTGTTCCTCGAAGTATATTTTTCAAACGCTCCATCATTTTCACATCGTCAATTCTCATCTTATTTTCTTCTTGTCTCTCAATCAGAATGTTTTTCTAGCCACGATGAATCGTATTTTTGAGCAGATGCATACTCAAGTATGTGATTCATCAGATGGATTGATGTGAGAATATGAGCGGAAACATTTTTATGGAAATCACAAGAAGATTAAAATAACTGAATGAAAACAAATAGATAAATTTTCATGTCATTTCGCATGAACAGTTATTTTGAGGAATTTTAAGAATCTTTCAATACCGGATGACGATAAACTTCATCAACTTTTGTTCCAATACTAGTAGGTACTTATGAAATTGCATATACAGGGAGTTTCAAAATTATATAGCATTCCTTCAGGATCGGTTTATTCTGGTCAGGATATAAAAACATTCTCTATGAACATCATAAATTCTTATTGGTCTGGAATCGTTCCGTTTCAAATATACAGCGCAAAATCTTGTCACGGTTTGATTATCAAAAAATGGAGTTGATGCAAACTTGATGTACATTCGAGCATTTATAGGATTCAATGTATTCAAGTGGATTCCTTCAGTACCAGAATGATGCCAGTCATCAATCAAAAAGTCATCAAACTACTCCACATATCTAATCAATTGCATGAATATTCGAAAAAATAAAACTTCTGACAGATAGCGAGAGTAACGTGATCTCGCCAGAGTTAACTTTCCTTCTTATTTCCCATAAAGAAAGCTCAAAGAGAGTTCAAATTGAGTTATTGATAACATTTTCCCACATATCATGCCAACTTCCTGAAGGAAACAAATGATATCTCTAGGTGAAACCAATGTTAAGAAAATAAAATCGTCATTTCATCATGTAAGATATTTTGACACGCATTTGGGTGTCACTATAACTTTATTGTTTATATAGAAGCGAAATACTAAATCAATATAACATATCCCATCATTCGATCATCAAATCATTTGTTCTTCATCATATTGGGACCCCTTTTTGGTTTGAACTTTTAAAAAATAGTACACTCATTGGTAGGTATTGAAACAATTGACTGAGAATTTAATTTCTCTGTCTTATGACTAATTCAGTTTTACTGTGAGAAAACTCACACTGTGATAGGTGATTTCATAATTTCAACATTAGAATTCGACTTCAAACGACAAAGGCGATTCATTTCGATGATAATATAACACCATGTAAATTCGGGAAGACAATGTTTCATTTCACTCAACTACCTTGAGAAATCTACATTCCAAGTGAAACTTGATATCCTATTGAAAAATATTTGAAAAATGAACAACATTCTGGTAATGAATTGAAGGATTCCTATAATGAGGGATTGAAAGGTTTATGAAATTATGTAAAATGTTTGAATTCTTTCGGAATAATATGGATTCTATCCAGATGAAACGACATAAATGTCGCACGGACATCTGTCACGAACATCTGCTATAGTGTTTTATTGGAAATGTAAAGGCGTAATCTAATAAGGGTCATTTAAATTTGAAAGTGGTGGGTTTGCGGTCTTATCTACTGTTGATCTTTCTTTTGAATCAATTAGTTTAATTAAATTTATGAAGGTTGATGTAGATATACAAGTGCCGTCCTCTTTGTTTTTGTAGAATCACATGAAGAATACACAGATATATCGAAAACAGACAGCATGTTAAGTTAGGATAGAGAGGTAACACCTGTAAAGTTTCTGGGTTTCTGATATCATCGGCTATGTAGAAATATCGTAGAATTGATTTAAGTGAGTGGATAACTTCTGAAATCGTGAGTAAGTGGATCTGCATTATTGATTGAATTGTTTGCCCAATATGATGATGTCCTATCAGTTGTTGTCACCACCAACAGCGCTCTCTCATGGGACGATCTTGTGGATTCCATTGCAAAATCTGCTTCACAAGAGCATGATTTACTTCTCTGTATCTACAAAACGCGGATTTGGCCTATCCTGAAATACTCTATACATGTTTAGAGTTCAGCTCCAAAACATACGCTAAAAATCCTAAGTTCTATCAAAACTACTTTATAAATCTATTGATCGTATAAAAAAAGGCGATCTCCCCTTTCCTTCGAATTTCAGATATATAGAAAACCTAAAGGAGTTTCCAGGCTGATAACCCCTACATTTCAGTCTCGACTCAGCTCAACCAAGAATTTTTCATCAATAGAAAAGCATAGTTGTGTGGAATTCTTTGTCTAGTGGAATATTTCCTGATGCTAACGACCTTCAAACTTTCAAGAAGAAATTCCAATATCCTCCCACTCTCCCATCAGTCCACCGCTATCTCCTTTTTTAATAATCAACAGATGAAAAAAATCAGTTCGAATATAATTTCTGCAATTTGATGAAAATATATAACTTGGCAACGCCCGATAGGTTTCCGAATATATAATAAATTCAGGAAGCAGAATTGTCACAGAATTCATTCTTAGATGAATATTTCGGGTGTTCCATCTGGAAAAAAAAACTAACTTTGATATTATACTTCTTTCTGAATCATCCTGTACATATTGGGAAAATAATTCCCAAATGAACCTCACGTGACATAACATGAAAAATACACAGATATACTGAGGATGTATTTAGAATCGAGAAGTAACACCTGTGAAGTTTCTGGGTTCCTGGTCTCATTGACTATTGAGATCTTTTGTAGCTTCACTTTTATTTTGAAGAGAAAAGTCCATATTTCCTGCTCACTGATCATAGTAGTTGAGAAATATATTATAGGAATTGAATTATCTATGTCGTATTAGTTTGCAGGACTCATGCAATGACAGAGAAAGCCTGCAAAATTTTCAAGCAATTCGAGTCAATCGATGGAATTTCTCCAAATTGAATTAATGAATCACGTCAGTTGATTCTACAACAGTGGTCCCAAAGTAGAGCAGAAAAAGAAACAACATTCGTCATCTGTCAATCATTATTGATGGAGAGTGTAAATAATTTTCACAAGAGAACATAACTGCGGAATTTTGGTGAACTCGAATTATTCACATATTACAAGGAATCCAATAATAAAAAGATGAAATCTATTGTTTCTGTATAGCGTATTCTCTTGACATCGAGAACATAGTGTAACGAATTTCAATACAGTACAATATGTATATCATTTTCTATTATTCAAATTCAAAGACGACATTATCCACTCTAAATTTGGTGGGGACAATCCAATGAATGAATCTCAGCATTCTCAGTTGAATCACCCTATTTTTCTATCTTCACCTATATAGTTGAACACATGTATAAAGAATACTGACTAATAATCCTGTTATGGTAATAATATATTTTTCCGTTATTATTATTCATCAAGCTCAATTCTTCCGAGCTCCAATTCAAGTACAAACCTATCAAACATATCATAACAAAAAATAGTAATAATTGTGGTTTACTGGCCGTTGGTGATATTTCCATTCGTCATTCTGTTATGAGAATAATCTCTTTTTAATTCGCCTTCCATCAACATATTTAATGCCAATTTCACTTCCATAACTGGTGATACAGTTGCTATCATTCTAATTCTGATCCTCCCTCATCTCGTGTGATTACATATGCTCGCATGTACAGCAGATACTTGTTAGCATCAAGAGTGGTAGTTAATTTATTTGACAAATAGATCCAGTCGAGTGTATGCATGCGACGTCTGCGAGAGTGTTTATTCATCCAGGGGGAATTGTTGTTTGTCGTCATTGGGTTTTTTCGGAGGAAACGTATTATTTTCTGGATATACCGGGTGTACCGAAATGTATATTCATAATATTGGATCAAATGAAAAATGTATTGAATCGAGATATCACGTTCTTTTTATTTGAAGAAATGGTGAATCTGGTTGAGGAAATTACGAGCTTTTCATTCGAAGAAATGTATATTTATATTCTTGAATCAAAAAATCAAAGTACTGGATCAAAACGCTGGGTTTTTTCAACTCGAAGAAATTTGTTTCATCATCTTGAGGAAATAACATTACTGATTCAAGAGAACGCATAGTCATAATTTTGAATCAAGAGAAGGAAGTATTGAATCAATATATTACGTTAACTCAATCAGAAAAATCGTTATTATCGAGTTGAAAAAAATATATTTCTGACTTCATAATGACATTCGTGGTTTGAGCATATAATTTGATAATATCATCATCTTCCTTTGAATAGTCGAGATGTTTCGACTTGAAGAAATATTCTTAATGGAAAGGATGGATATCCTTGAGTTTTCAAAGAAATTGGATTTCTCAATCTGAGAAGTTTTTTTTGTATGTACGTACGGTACGTACGTACCGGTATGTACCGAGCTTTCAGGCCAGCAGATATTTCAGGTATTTGCAGAAAAGAAAATTGCATAGCAAAATCCACTTCCTGGGAAACAACCCCCGAGGAACCAACCCTAACTTTTGTTTTTCAATTTTCACCCCCATGTTTGCTTTGATTCAACTCACAGCCCGTTTCATTTCTCATTCAATGATGTATCATGGCATGTAGAATTATTGCAAATAAAAATACAAATTGAATATCGATTCATAAGCTCATCTACATTTTGAATATAATATCATACTACAGAAATTGTTCAGAATGTTGGCCAGCACTTGCCGCACTTGCATCAAGTCGCCGAATCAGCGCGAGAGTACAGGAAGTTCTAATCATTTCCGGAGTTCCTTTTCTGCAAATAAATGAAATATCTACTCGCCTGAAAGCTCTGGGACACCCGGTATACTGATCAGTCTACAGCACAGAACGCGCTGAATTCGATCGAAAAAGTGGGGCGTGTTCACGACTTCACATGAGTGCAATCCCGACCTTGAGAGAGTTGTTGATAATACTATGTTGCTAATGGAATGGTTTGAGGATCTTGTGAAGTGAGCATTGCGCCTCCGCCTTATTCGGTGCTGAGGGCCACGAAGAAGTCCAGGACTTTCTTATCGTCTCCTTTTATTTGTTTTCAGATCACATTTTTCAATCCATCTCCTAACTCAACTAAATAAAAACCTGAATTCAGTCATGGACTAAATTGGCCTAAAAACCAATGCTGATCCTCACTTGAGTTAGTTCGTTTGTTTTAATTTTTCACTAGAATTGTTCATTGAAATTCAAAAAAGAAAACGAGAGAGATTAAGTGCATGCCCACGAGTTATGAATAGATGAGGTATGGACCAGATCGACTCCGACAATAAATTGAATTGTTACTTTGCAAATTTTCGAAAAATCAATATGGAAAACTCAAATATTTCGTTCAAAACAGTCTAATTTCACAAAACCAAAATTCAGTACAGTAAAATGGCATGTGGGAGAGCAAAAAGTATAGAGTTCGATGTAGGTTTTCAAATATGGATTTCTCACCTAACTGATAGACAAGTCGCTTGGATAGAAGAAGAAGGACGTGTGTCCCAAATACAGAAAGATATTCCTGGTGGTTGGTCTATAAGGTATAAGCCCACGAATAAATGATGAACACCCTATATCTCGGTTATGAAACTTGTAAGACTCAACAGGATTTGTATATGCAGAACCACAAACAATTTTTAATGAGTGCAGCAGAATTTCCTATGATGTATGACAATCTCCAAATCGATATGTATTACGATTGTGACCTACAAATACAATGATGTCATTTTGAAATATGTAAACGATTTTATAACAGCAAATATTTTATGGTCGAGGACATCTATTACCAAGATTGTTCTGATTTCTGTACCGATCATAAATAAATAATGAAATTCAATCGATGTATATCAAACAATAGTAATTTTGAGTTGATTCAATTGGTTTCATAATTCAGATTGAGATCAGAGTGTGAAATTGAACTGAAATTTAAAAAGCGAAACGACATAAACAATAGCGAGGGGTATGTACACCTATCAAATTCCCAAATTCCCAAGTGAAACCACCTTTGTAATGATGTTCTCAGCATATAACTGCATCGTCCGCTCTCAAAGTTAACTCACATGACTCATTTTCGAATACAAATCACAGTTCTATCTTACAACCCATTCAAACTGGTGACGTAATCATCCTGCTGCTGTCCTTCCTCTTCCTGTGTTACCGCTAGACGATAGACTCTTGTCAACGCTTCGTGCCGCTTCTAGCCAGCCGTGTTCATTCAAGAGTATTCGTTATCTTTATCAGAAACTATCAGAAATCAATAAGACAAATAAATATAGTAGAAGCGTATGTCGTGATGAATTAGGAATTTTCTCATTAATCTCGAGTGGTTAATGTATCAGTTAGTATTTGTTTGAGAGTAGCAGCTGAATGGCACGAAGATTGACGTCACTAGATCTGTGCGTTTTCTGCTATGAAAATCGCGAGTTTCAATAATTATTTTGAAAATTGTTGGGAGTACTCAAAAACGGCTTGCGTCAGGAAGCTATAGTTTGGTGAGTACTATTTTTTGCTAATCATGCCCATTTATCCATTCGTTCAATAATTTAGTAGAAGAAAATTTGCAGAAGCCAAAATATCACAACTTCCACTGAAGTTTTCATGAATTCACCTTTCTATTATATGAAAATATCATCTTCATTCCTGATACGAGGAAAGAGAAGCCTGTTGTGTATTCAGTGAGTGAATAAAAACTTATAAGGAAAACCTTGAAACCGCACACATATATGAAAATTTCGACATTCAAACGCAGTTGACAGCTGTCGCAACAAGATAGTCAGAATCGCTGATGGCCTTGTACAATTCGAGAATTCTTGTCAACATTAAGTGTGAGTCCGACAGATATCTCGAGCAAAATCATCGCTATAGAATTGATGACGCCGGTTCCGAAAGATTTCGCACCTCAGAACCCAAACTATCGAATAAAAATGCCTGGATTAAGAAATAAAAATCTCAGTTCAACTGTTGGGACTATAATTATTTAGCATATTTTACGGCTGAAATGAAATTCGGAGAAATGACAGCTAACTCCGTCTTGCACACGAAGGAAGATATTTTTTGGATGAAAAAAAGTTGCCTGCTTGATGATATTATGTAAAGAGGCACATATCGAACAATGGACCGATGCAAAAGAGGCATTTTAATATATGCAGACGTGCTTTCCCACCAGTGGCGTAACATGAGGTCAAAAAATGTTATTGGTCTCTTATTGAGATTATTGAAAATCAGGTAGGCAGATATCTAATTTCTAGGAAACTCTAGAAGGCTCGAGACTCGTCTTGGACCACCTAAAGGAAAGAAAATGGAGGAAGAAGTAGATAAAGATTCTTCTGGGAAAGCAAAAATCAGATTAGGCTCTCCTGAGGAAATGATGATGAGGCAGCTGTCGTTGAAAACAACCTCGCCTAAGCCAACAGCATGACTAATATTAAAAGTATTTGAGCCATGTCTACTAATTCTGACCCAACTAATCATCCAGTTGATACATGAATGGATGAGTAGTTGATCTACTGTGAATTAATTCATCAAAACAGGAATGTGTGAGGCCATTATTTCAAAAATGTGCTATACGGAGGAGACTGTATAGTAGATATCAGCAGAAATATGTTGCACTGTACCAAAATTTCTTATGTTCTATTTGAAAGCAATTGATTAAGGTAATCATTGGATCTCAGAGAAATATCATGACCTCTGACAATTATTGTGGAGGATATAAAAATATAAAAGTAGGTATAGATGATATGTATTTTTGTTTCTATCAAATATACTTATTGTAGTCTGGTAATCTATGAAAGTCTGGTAAACTTATTGTTGTCTTATAATTTGTCAAATCTTATGTTTTGGCAGATGCATATATTTGATTTGATATATTCTACTTATAATGAATGATTTGGTATTTTTTTCAGAGTAATGTTCCACAATTAAAAGAGTCGCTTTTATGTATGGAATAGGTGTCATACTTCAGGACCGGCTCCAAAGAGAATCATAAAAATATATATGGGGTGGTACTCGTTGTTCTCGATTCGATTGCAATATTGACGCTTATTATTTTTCATCGTATCGAATTCAGCTGTCTCACATTACTACAACCTCATAATGTCAAATCTCTATTGCTTTGTCCACATGATTCATGAATTAACAACACTGCGTCATTTGTGAATCCTGCTGAAAAACGTCCATTGTCCATCAAGTTACCTTTGAAAAATACATTTTTTGTGGATAATTTCCGCGTAAGAGTTATAAGACCGTTTCCATTCATAAAAGCGACCCTATAAATTAACTGCATTGATAATAAAATAAAAGTTCATGGCTTCTTGAATACTTTACTAATCACGTCTGAATGAATATTGCGAACTTTCGCTGAGGATACAGAATTTCGAATATATATTTATATATATCGTTATAATATGATCTGTGTTGCGATTTTGATATCTGTCTGTTTGAATTTTGTTTTGTTTGTTTTAGATTTAATCTGGATGTCATTACGAAGATCGAAAGATACTTCATATGAAGAGTCAGTTATGAGGAAGGAGGAGGTTTTGGTTAGTGAAATATTTTATCCTAGATGGTATGATTTCTCCACGGTAAATTATGTTCTCCATATTTCTCTATGTGTGATTGCGATATTTCAATCAATAGTTTCCACGAGTTCATTATTTATTGAGTGTATTGTTCATCTAGCAATGACTATGGTAAAATATTTCCTTCACGCCACTGTCGATACCCTAGTCGGCTTTTCCACCATCTCCAACTGTATTCCTCACTTATTCCGACCCACGCTTTGGACCTCGGGAAACAAACTGAACATCGCTTCTGCTTCACACCCCACACCGAATATCTTCGATGATTTCGTAGCCCTTCGTCAATGGAATGTTGTTAGCGAAGGTACTCTAAATTTTGTAGAATAAGGACAATATGAAGACATTCAAGGAATCGTATTATTATCATATTATTTTATTACCAGAGCAAATAATTCATCTCGCGTGTGAAGTTTCATCAGACTCATGGGAAGATGAACATTTGCTCCCTTTCTAATTATGTTCCAATGTATCAAGCGCGGACCGAGGGTGGAGGTCATAGGGGTCGTGACCCCCTCCCAAAATCATCAACAATTTAGAAGAATATGCTGAAATTTGGCGGTTTTGAAGGAATCGTTGACTGCTATAGGTATCAACGTCAATAGAATGAAATGAAAAATTCTCAATACCCGAATTTACAGGATGTTTCCAAATAGGTGCGAAAGTTCTTAGGGAGTGATTGCTTGACGAAAATTAAAGGGAGTCTTTCTTGCGAATAGAAGATCTCAGTCCTTGAAAGTAACACGCTTCCAAAAATGAGAACAAAATTTGTCGTTTTTTGATATCGTGAAATTGTTGAAGACTTGAAGAGATGGCATATTGTCGATGAGTTCTACCCATAGACTTCAACAAGTGTATGATTCTACCAAAAGAAAAAGGCTACCTATGATTTTTTATTTCATAATGATCTTTCGAAGGGGTGAAACATATAATCACTCTTCAATTTTTCACCAGAACTTATCAATGAAATGAAATCTCTTGATTTGGAAATATCTGTTGAAAATAATGATTTTGTCTTCTTTCCCTGAAAGCAATAATTAATTTTTACGAAATATTGGGCATGGAAGTATCTTCAGTGAAAAATCTAGTCTGTGGCTGTTACGTTTTGTTTGCATAAATTATGTCTACAATTTCGACTTTATTCCGCTTTTTAGCAAAATAAGATCCCTTTGGTTCTGCAACTGCAACTGCAACTGCATACTTGAAAAAACTGTACCTTTTGAGATTGAAAATAAAACATTTTCAGAAGTGAAATTTGTAGCCGAGCGAAAGCAAAATTCGAGAGTAAAACTATAAATCAAAATAAAGCCGAATAAAAATTATATATTCTTTGCAACAGTGAAAACTGCATTTCAAGTTTCACCACACTACAATACAAGAGTTTCAAAACTTAGTTTTTTGTATTATAGTATTTCACTATTGCAAGCGGTTCGAAACGCTTCAAACAAGCGGTTCAAAGTGATAGTTTTTTACCAACTAATCTGAAAAAACCGAAAGAAAGAAAAGCGAAAGAAGTCTGCAAAATAATCCAAACTAGTTTCATCGAATTACATACGACAAACTAACAGAAAGTTGAGACGATTCACTGAGGAATTCTGATACTAAATGATCATTCATTCAAAAGGAACTGTCTCAATGATTTCGTGGAAGCAAGTATGCTCTGACAAAATTCAATGTGTGCTGGTAGATTATCAAATAGATCGTCGTATAGAGGTCGTAGAGAAACATGATATTTGTTTTTCAGTTTAGGAAATCACTGAACTTTCCGCTGATATTTCCATCTTGAATTCATAAGAGAATATAAATTCAGAATATATAGTATCCTATATGTTTCGTGGAAAAATTATCGACTCAAGTTCTAATCCGTACTTCCAGATTGTGACGTAAGCGAATCATCACACATTTATTATCTCTACCTAAGAATAAACACATGGTACACTCACCTGTCGTGAAATCATATCTTACATTTACTGCATAGGAACATCATTCCTCCCCGTCTCTCTCACAATTGCGGTTGAAGAATTCTTTCTCAATTAATTTCCATGAAATATAAGTATGCTTATGAGCATTCCTACAATTAAAAATATTAAATACGACATTCTGGCGTCGTTTATTTTCATTTCCTCTCCGAAAACGAGTTCCACAAGGGAATAAAAAGGCAAAGAACAACTTCGATATCGTCTTATTAGTATGTGCTTTGAAACAACGGCCGTTCACATATCGATGACTGACGCCCCAGCACCGCGAGGAACTCAAGATCAGGCTGAGATTCTGAGTTGCGAAGCGAGATTCCCAATTAAAAGGCAGAATTTATAATCTCGCTCGAGCCACAGGTTGAATCTCCTAATTAAAAGTCAAATATTCGCATACGGACTTCTCGTTACGAGCTTCCTTTTCATAAAGAGATATGATGGTTAGAAGTCATAAAGTAGTTCCGAATTGGTAGTCGAATGTACTAGTTACTAGTCATAGTCGTGTTCCAACTTCCGAATCAAAAATCAGATTTCCTAGTTACTGAATTTTAGTCAAAGTAAATTTCGAGTTTGAGATCACAGAATTCCTATTTTCTAATGCAAGTCATAGTTGATTCCAGCCGGAGGTGAAATGCCGATATAGCAGTACGGTTTTTTATTTATTTTCTATTTGTAAGTCTTGTTAGTTCCGAATTTGGTGTCACACAAACCTTGATAACCTTGATAACAAGTCATATTTCCTGATTACAATTCAAAGGATTGATTTAAGACCTTACTCTCTGAATCAGTTATCTGAGCAACGAACATCTGTATACCTCTGTCGAATGATCTGTTTTGGACCTCACCAGAATGAGGAAAATGTCGCATAGCCTCTGCTACGCCTCGGTCGCAACTTTCTAATTTTGGGCCAAAAAAAATAAATTCAGTGCCTTGATACACAAATATCTATTGTGCAAAAAGTGAGAAACATTTTCGATCATTCAATAATATAGCTAAATGAATTTTAGAAACAGCGAAACAGGTAAGAAGTTTCACTTGAGGCAGAGATAAACCTCTGCTTGAGGTGTATGAGCTCTTCGATCTAGCATCATAATAATAAGGCTCCACCTACCTACTTCTCAAACAACGACTAGACGAGAGCTTTCATTAATTTCTGATTACAGTGTTCTCTGTGAGTACCAAGGAACATAATTCGAGCCGTTCAGAGTCAATCCGATAGATGCCGCTACTGACTCATTTCGGCAGAATGAAGTGTTTTTCAAACACGGTGGCGACAATGCATTGTCCGCGTTTTGATTGGTTGACGTCATTAGGTGGCAAATTTTCCATATTGCCTACATATCTTCATGTCCTGGTACCCACATCAGTGTCACCACCTCCGAACAACAAACCCACTAGAAGGATCACAAAACAAATATTCTGAGGCTAACATGAATTCCCAGAATTATCATAATATTAGTACCCAATCGTCGCCAGTGTTGTCATATCCCATCATCAAATAGTGATAAACAGTCCAAAATATTTAGCCCTTTATGAATTCATGTAGTTCAATGCACAAATATAATAATAAATTTGGGTCATGATTAATAGAAGATTGCTACATTATTCTGAGACTCAGCAATTTTACTTTCTTGGGGGCTCGAGGACCAGCATGGGTATCATTAATACTTTTTGCTCAACGTTGCAACACCGCCATTTGATATTGACAGTCAACGGTGATTATTGCTTTGTTTGGTATCTGTCATTATTTACGTTTTGATTTATCGATATTATTCAACTTGTGATTAGTTTTGTGTACTCAGAATTTCTCAGAAACTCAGTTTATTTCCTGTTTTGGTGATTTGATATAATGGTGAGACGTTGTGAGGTGTGTTAAAGACAATTTGAACCGGCGATCAAAACACGTCATTTCATAGGTGAGTTACCATGGTCGTATCATTCGAGATTTTGAAGCATTTTTCCAAATGGAATGGATAAAAATGAATTTAAATTGAATTGATTAGATTATATTGATTATACCCATAGGTCAGCTGCGACAGTGTCTTTTCATTGTTCGTTTTCCCACCAAGAAATGCTGAAAAGTACTACTGAAATTTTTACGGATTTTCAATTTGGTTTCATCATGAATTAATAATAAATTCGACCCCTCTGACAACACGGCACTGGTGCTGGGAGAATCAGGTTCTGCTATCCTTGTTTAGACAAAGATAGATACTATAGATGTTGCTTCCAAACAAACTGTATTGCCAGGGCTGTGGATTACTTATCTAGTCTGTTCAATGATCGAAGGTCACCACAGTATATTATCCCTAGACGATATCGTCTAGGGATAATATACTGTGGTGTCACCCAGTTCTTTTTACAGTTGCATGGCTAATCTAAAGCAATCCAAAGTTATCCTTCAAGAGATCACTCAGCAAAATGAGGGCTTGAAATTCTTGCACCCCCACCCTTTTTTGGGCTCAGTGACTTATGACGTACATTTCTCATTGGAGAACGTTGGGGAATGGCCTGGGGCTTATGAGAATCTGCAGCTGCAGAGGTACTAGCCCCATCAGGAGGCAGATAGCACATGAGAAGGCTATACCTATGGAGGCGAAAGCTTCATAGGAGGCATAGGGTGGACAAAGAAGGCTCAGACCTGGCCCTCTTACACGGTGGAAGGATACCGAGTCTAAAACTCAACCAAGGTAAGATACAATAAGGGTGACACTTAACTCGTGCATGTATTATATATGGGAACAAACTATAATTTACATTGATACCGCTGATGGCGTTACACGCAGGTACAGGTTACAGATCAGATGAATCTTCATTTCAGATCATAGACAGATTTGATCTAGGTACTCCAACGAGAACTTCAGTCAAATATAGAGATCCAAGAGATACTAACTGGAATAGATACTCTTTGTCAATCAGTGAATCTAACGAAAGGGTCATGAATGAAATACGGGACAAAGAGAGTCTTCAAAGGTCAGCAGAACAAGTGGGGAAGGCATCGCTGCTGCCTATGAAAAGAGCTGTCCAGAAAAAAAAACAAGATAACAAAAACTGTCTGATGGGATAAGCACCTAGAAACCCTCCGATGGGAGGTAAATTCATATACTAGCCACAGATTCCAGTGATATTTAGGTCCAGATATTTAGTGTCACTGTACAGCTTGGATGAATAAAGTGTCTGCAGCAATTTCCACCCTTCAGTAGTGAATGAAATATCATTTGTACAAAAACATTTATCAAATTCGACAACAAGCTAAGACTAAACTCAACAATACATCCTACACACATCAACCGTTCAAATTGTTAGTGCTACCAGGCAACGAGACCCTTTCGATTTCCGACCGTATGGCTGCTATAAGAGGCACTGCGGGGTCGTTCTCCCTGAACCTCCCCTCTGCCAGCACGTGGTCAACGTTCACCCTGGGCTTGGGGTTGATTACCCCCGCACTGAGAGGGCGTACTAGAGGCGAGGGCGCCGAGCTGGACCAAGCCCCCCTCGGGACGCCGCTGGCCATCTGGTGGTCGATCTTACGGAGGTCTGACGTTTTCGGACGAGGTTTGGGCGTAGGCGCCTTCAGGTCGTCAGCAGATCTAGAGAAGAATAGAATTAAATGAAATAGAATAGAATAGAATAGAATAGAATAGAATAGAATAGAATAGAATAGAATAGAATAGAATAGAATAGAATAGAATAGAATAGAATAGAAAAGAATAGAATAGAATAGAATAGAATAGAATAGAATAGAATAGAATAGAATAGAATAGAATAGAATAGAATAGAATAGAATAGAATAGAATAGAATAGAATAGAATAGAATAGAATAAAATAGAATAAAATAGAATAAAATAGAATAGAATAGAATAGAATAGAATAGAATAGAATAGAATAGAATAGAATAGAATAGAATAGAATAGAATAGAATAGAATAGAATAGAATAGAATAGAATAGAATAGAATAGAATAGAATAGAATAGAATAGAATAGAATAGAATAGAATAGAATAGAATAGAATAGAATAGAATAGAATAGAATAGAATAGAATAGAATAGAATAGAATAGAATAGAATAGAATAGAATAGAATAGAATAGAATAGAATAGAATAGAATAGAATAGAATAGAATAGAATAGAATAGAATAGAATAGAATAGAATAGAATAGAATAGAATAGAATAGAATAGAATAGAATAGAATAGAATAGAATAGAATAGAATAGAATAGAATAGAATAGAATAGAATAGAATAGAATAGAATAGAATAGAATAGAATAGAATAGAATAGAATAGAATAGAATAGAATAGAATAGAATAGAATAGAATAGAATAGAATAGAATAGAATAGAATAGAATAGAATAGAATAGAATAGAATAGAATAGAATAGAATAGAATACATGTATGTATGTACTCGAAAACGTGAATACATAGTTGCTGAGAAAATTCTATTATCACTAGAATTATGTGTTTTCGTGGACCTCGGAGTAATATTCGATTCTCACATCACATTTTCATCTCATATTCATTTATTCACTTATTTATTCATTTATTATCTCTCAAACATGTTACAAACTTTATTGAATCTCGAGCCTGGCCACATTCTATCTTCCAGAAGCACGCACAAATATTCTTCAAACGCTCAAAATGCTCTAAATGTTATGCTCTAGATTCATTCAACTGTTCAATGAAACATATAAAATCTAAGTTTTTCAAATGATGTAATAGGAACACATAGTATGTTGCATGTATGATTATGAAACCTATACGAATACGAACCTATTTACCTGTTCTGTAGGGATTTATCATGTAGAATAGTATATTCAAGAAATAAAGTGATGATAAATGAAAATGTGACAAAACAACTCGGTATTTATTATTTTCGTCAAGGTTATCGAGTCCACTTAGAAATACATTCCATATTAGAAATCAATTTTATTATTTTTGCTGATATATCAGAAACTGCATACAATTTGACAACTTCATGAGAGTGCAATGAATGACCTTGAGAAAATACAACTTTTCTATATAATTCAACCAATATCGTATACTTTTACGGTTATGAAGATGACAATGTTGTCGACACTCAATAGTGTTTTCAACCTTGGGTCTACATTTGTCGATGTATTGAATACCTTGCATTGGCTGCAGAATGGCTCTTGACCTCGATAGGAACGCTGTGTGACTGTTCTGGACCTGGACTGCCTCTGGTGCTACCGAAGAGGCTGAAAGTATCATCCAGAAGGTCGTGGAATCTCTTCCTCATCTTGGTAATGTTAGAGGGGCCGCTCATGTCGTTTATACCTTCGTCGACACTCACACCTAAAGAAATCGAAAATGCTTACACCCTAAAGAATCTGGATAGATCTGGATAGATTGAAGCCTAAAGAAGGCCACTAAAAACTACGGGGAAATTGATGGATGCGAGTGATGATCATTATTGACAGAAGTTGATAGCTAAAGGCAAAAAATTGAAAAATCTACAGTAGTTCAGTATATTACCCAGAAAAAATGACAGCTGAAACTGTGGGATTTTACTGTTTTGAAGTCGTCTGGTCATTCTAACAAACCTAGAGAAAATAACTGAAGACTATACAGAAAAAGAGATTGATGTGATTGATGATCAGAACTGACGAAAATTGACAGCTAAGAAAAATAGATTCTACAGAATACAGAAGTTCAGCATATCACCAAAAAACGGTACCACCAAATACTTCAAATATTCCATCATGTTGAAGTCGCAAGCAACGCATAATCCAATTAATGAGCTCGAATTCTGGATAGAGTTCCTTCTAGCAAACCTAGAGATACTTACCGGAGGCCACAGAGGAAGAGATGGATATGAGTGTTGATCATTACTGTCAGAACTTCAAAGCTGAGATAATTATATCGAATAATCCAGAACGATACCACCAAATTCTGTGGGATTCTAGCGTTTTGAGGTTTGTCATTCTAGCTAATCAAGAGAAAACTACTGGAAACACCAGAGGCAGAGGTTGATATGATTGACGATCAGTACTAACCGAAGTTGGCAGCTAAATGAATTAGATTTGATGATACAGAAGTTCAGTTTGTCACCCAAGAACGGTACCACCACATACTTTCATATATATTTCATCATGTTGAAGTCGCTAGCAACGCATATTCCAATTAAGAAGCTTGAGATGACAAAATAAGGCTGGATAGAGTTGTCCTTCTAGCAAACCTAGGGATATTTCATCATGTTGAAGTTGCTATCAATGCATATTTCGATTAAGAAGCTCGAAATGACAAAGAAGGCTGGATAGAAATGTCCTTCTAGCAAACCTAGAGAAAACTACTACAGGCAACATGAGGGAGAGATGGATATGAGTGTTGATCACTACTGTCAGAACTTCATGGCTGAGATAATTAGATTGAATAATCCAGAACGATACCACCAAATTCTCTAGGATTTTAGCGTTTTGAGGTGTGTCCTTCTAGGAAATCTTGAGAAAACTACTGGAGACATCAGAGGAGGAGGTTGATATGATTGATGATTAGTACTGACCAAAGTTAGCAGCAAAAGGAATTAGATTGGATAATACAGAAGTTCAGCATATCACCAAAGAACGATACCACGAAAAATACTTTGGATATTCCATCATGTTGAAGTCGCTAGCAACGCATGATCCAATCAATGAGCTCGAGATGACAAAAAATTCTGAATAGAGTGCCTTCTAGCAAACCTAGAGAAACTCACTGGAGGCTACAGAGGAAGAGATGGATATGAGTGTTGATCATTACTGTCAGAATTTCAAAGCTGAGATAATCAGATTGAATAATCCAGAACGATACCACCAAATACTTTGGATATTTCATCATGTTGAAGTTGCTAGCAATGCATATTTCGATTAAGAAGCTCGGAATGACAAAGAAGGCTGGATAGAGTTGTCCTTCTAGCAAACCTAGAGAAAGCTACTGAAGGCTACAGAGGAAGAGATGGATGTGAGTGTCGATCATTACTGTCAGAAGTTTAGAGCTGAGATGATTGGATTGAATAATCCAAAAGGATACCACCAAATTCTGAGGGATTCCAGCGTTTTGAAGTGTGTCATTCTAGCAAATCTAGAGAAAACTACTGGAGACACCAGAGGAGGAGGTTGATATGATTGATGATCAGTACTGAACGAAGTTAGCAGCTAAGGGAATTAGATTGGATAATACAGAAGTTCAGCATATCACCAAAGAACGATACCACGAAAAATACTTTGGATATTCCATCATGGTGAAGTCGCTAGCAACGCATATTTCGATTAATAAGCTCGAGATGACAAAGAAATTCTGGATAGAGTTTCTTCTAGCAAACCTAGAGAAACTTACTGAAGGCTACAGAGGAAGAGATGGATGTGAGTGTTGATAATTTCTGTCAGAAGTTTAGAGCTGAGATGATTAGATTGAATAATTCCAAATTCTGTGGGCTTTCAGAATTCTGAGGTGTGTCCTTCTAGCAAATCTAGAGAAAACTACCGGAGACACCAGATGAGGAGGTTGATATGATTGATGATCAGTACTGACCGAAGTTGGCAGCCAAGGGAATCAGATTGAATAATACAGTATGTTACTCAAGAACGATATCATCAAATACTTTGTTTTTTCTCCATGTTGAAGTCGCTTCCAATTAATAAGCCCGAGATGACAAAAAAAGGCTGGATAGAGTTCCTCCTAGCAAACTTAGAGAAAGCTACTGAAGACTAAAGAGGAAGAGATAGATATGTTTGATAACCATTACAGAAAGGAGTTGACAGCTAAAGGAATTAGATTGATTAATCCAGGTGTCCAGTATGTCACGAAATAACGATACCACCAAATACTGTGGGATTTTACCGTGTTGAAGTCGCTGGCAATGCATATTCCAAACGATGGGACCGATAACTCCAGGGTCCTCGACTGCCCCGAGGCTGCCGTGTCTTGCCAAGCCCGCTTTGCTGTATCTGTCTTCTCTGTGTGGTTTGAAGATATTGTCATCGTCAGGCATGTCCAGATGGTGGATGCTGACTGGCTCTAGAACTCTGTTCAGTGGCTCTGGAATATCGCCCCTAGAAAAATCATAAAATATCTGTACAACATACATGTTTGTTCATCAGTACTATACATAAATGATATGAGTCGGATTGAAGAGAGGAAAAGAGAGTAGATTCTTCAAAATTCAGGCTGGTTTCCATTCGGGAAGTTTCATAATCCTCTTCAAAGAATCTGTAGTAGCCTTCCGTCTTTTGCATATACAGGGTCATGTATGAGAACGGTCTCATATCTCAGGACAGGCTCTAGAGGAAATCATGAGAATAGATCCTGAGAGGTTATCGGTTTTGTCCGATACATTGATGCGATATTTGCAATGTCTAGTTCACCGTTTTCCTGACACTTGTTTTTTTTCTCAATATGCATCCCCCATAAATTTTCATCGCATTGAATTCAGCTGCTCAACATCCCTAGTCCTTTATGTGTCGAATCTTCATTCTACTTGGTTCATATGATTTGGAAACAAAGTGTTGTTTTTGTGAAATGTGCTAAAAAACGTCCATGTTTCAAAGACGAAGTGAAAAGTCGTGAGGAATCAATCTAGAGCGTTATTCGTGATAATCTTTTCAATGGTGATATTCGTTGCAATGTTGCCAAATTCATTTATATTCATCGGATTCTCGTGATGTAATTAAACTAGATTCAATGCGGTAAAAATAAATAAAGCTGGTTCTATTCAAAAAAAGAGGTACCTACAGTATCATGAAAATAGTGAATTTGGCAACATACCAAATGGCATTGAATCAGGCATCACCAATTACCCATCAAATTGAGTTCTCATGACGTTTTTCAGCACGTTCTACAAAAAACGCTCCATTTGAATTTGAATTTGGATAATGATATGAACCAATCAGAACAGAAATTAGACATCTGAAGGTCCTAGCGATGATAAAAAGTTGAATTCGATACGATGAGAATAAATTGTGGGTTCCATTCGAGAAAAAAGTCACCCAGACTAACATGAAAATGGTAAACTTGGCAACATGAAAAATATCACCAATATAAATCGGGCAACACTGATAATCTGAATATGAGACCGTCTCCATACATAAAACGACCTTTTATATTTGAATCAGGATAAGTAAGATATTCCTCGTTTTCGAAATATAGCCTCATATAGTCTCATATAGCCTGGTTCAGTATACTCTTCCCTTTCAAAGTCTGCATTGAATGTTGCTTACAATTGTCTGATCACATCAATATGAATGAAGAACATGGAGGTATTGCAAATGAACTGCTGCAATCGTGTTACAAACCATTATTTATTATTATTACTATTATTAATATCGATTTTAGTATTACATATCATTCATCATTCCCAAAATGAGCTGGAAAATCAGAATCAGAGTTCCTTTGGTCAATATAGCATATATTGAATGACCTGATTTACTAACCTTGGAAAAGATTTCACCGACGGCATAGATAAATAGGATTTTGGGCTGACCACGCCGGGATCGTGATTTCCCAAAATTTTGGCGTTATCTGGCGAATCTTTGTGGCTACTGCTGCTGCCGTCAGAATCGAAAAAATCGTGAGGGTATCTTCTGATGTTCATCGGCACCGTTTTGTTGAAAGCTGCTCTAGATCTCAAGGGTTTCTTCGGGGGAGACCTCTGGTGTTTTTTCACGGTCATCAGGGGAGAAATGTCCAAACTACAAGAATGAAAATTAATAATCGATTAGAAGAACTAGAGAAATACCGTTATGTAGATAGAAAAGATTAGCGGTTTGTGATCAGAAAAAATCACAAAGGCTCTGCCTTCGAGCATATGGCGGAAATACCGCGTGGAACGGTACACTGCGTAAAGTTCGCGGTCGTAGGGGGACCAGTGCAGTTGGGAGGCAGTCAGCTTGTGCGAAAAGAAACCAAGTGGTTGCCACGTGCCATCAGGAATCCTTTGTTGCACGACACCGCCGACACAGGAGTTGGACGCGTCGGTGAAGAGCGCGAGTTCTGCTGCTGGGTCAGGATGCACAAGCATAGTAGCTTCAGCGAGGCTAGCTTTGCAGGCGTCGAATGCAGCGACACGAGCGGGTGTCATATCAACAGGCGCGGAGCCTCTGGTGTTAGGTCCACGGAGAGCATCGTCAAGCGGTGCTTGTAGGGAAGCCGCGTTTGCAAGAAAACGTCGATAGAACGTGAACATCCCGAGAAAACGCCGTAGTTCCTTAGCGGTGGTGGGCTGCGGGTACTCTAAAATCGCTCGGACTTTTTCCGGAAGTGGACGGATTCCATCTGCAGAGACGTGGTGTCCCAAGAATGATAACGAGGGCACTCCGAAGAGGCATTTGGCTTGGTTGATGAGGACGCCATGTTCGGATAACCGCTGGAACACGACACGGAGGTGTTCTTCATGTTCTGCAGGAGATCGGGACGCGATGAGCACGTCATCTATGTGACATGTACAGAATGGTAATCCGGTGAGGACTTGATCCATGAACCTCTGGAAAGTCTGGCCGGCGTTACGTAGGCCGAATGGCATGAATAAAAATTCGAAGAGGCCGAAGGGCGTGATGATCGCGGTCTTAGGAACATCTTCTGACGCAACAGGTATCTGGAGATAGGCCTTGACTAAATCCAGTTTTGAAAAGATCGTGGATCCAGTCAGGAAGGCGTTGAAATCGGCGACGTTATGCACCGGGTAGCAGTCGGGAACTGTGCGGGCGTTTAGTGCTCGATAGTCGCCGCAGGGTCGCCAACCATCCGGTTTAGGAACCATGTGAAGCGGTGAAGCCCAACAGCTAGAAGATGGCCGCGCGATGCCAGCACGGACCATGTCGTCGAATTCGGCGCGTGCGATCCGGAGTCTGTCGGGTGGAAGGCGCCGTGCCCGTGAGGCGACGGGAGGTCCGGGCGTCACGTTGATGTAATGCTGAGTAGCATGGCGGGGCGTATGTGGTACTCCGCGAGGACGAGTGAGATCGGGGAACTCAGCGAGTATGGTTGAAAATGGTCCATCGCTGGTAATTGTCTTCACGCTGGACTGGAGCGTGGTTCCAGTCATGCCTGTAGCAGCGAGGGAGGTGACATTGTCAACCAGGCGGGAGCGCCGAATGTCGACGAGAAGGTCGTAAAATGACAAAAAATCGACGCCGATGATGGGTTTCTCGACGTCGGCGATGACGAAACGCCACGAAAAATCACGGCGTAACCCTAAGTAATATAATTCTGTTCATTATGATTATCAGCTGGAAGTGAGAAAGAACGTATTCAATTTGATAACTATATATTCTTGAATTGAGCAAAATCAGTTGTTTGAATCGATCCTGTATTGAAGCTGGATTGATATTACGATTGATTCAAAGTTTATCGATAAATGATACGTTCGATACTTATAGTTCTGGAAAGGTAGATAGATAGTTCAAAGAGATATTATATTCATTCGACATTATCATTTATTCAATTTGAATTGGAGATGATTCCGTTTGATCAACATATTTCCGAAACAAGCATATATGAGAATTGTATCAAGAATCCCATTTCGTCCATGCAATAGTATGGTGTCATTCGATGAATATAACTGATGATTGAAATGAATGATATTTCTTTTCCGTGTATTATATCGATTTGGTGCTTCATGAAACGATAAGAGATAATTTAATGTTCAGTTGTATAATGGATGAGGTAACAGTTACCAGTAGAGATTGACCCTAATAGTAAAATCGATATTTGGTCAGTATTCTCAGATTGAGCATTTTCACCATTCTTCCGTTCGAAAAAGTAATATGAGAGCGATAATTCCATCAATACAACTGAACTTTGATGATTAATGTTTCGATTTCAACAGATTTCATGATGAAGCTCAAACGCGCCTCAGAGTAAAATTGTTCGAATATAGAGTGAAATTTTGTCTAACCTAGTAGAACTAGAACTGATTGAACTGCCTGGCCTGCTGGTAGCCATCACACTCCTGCTCAACGTAGAGTTCTCGTTCTTATAGTTAACATAGGTAGGACTACCTCGCCTTTCCTCTGTGCATCCCTTGTTGTCATGGCCAGCTCCTCTCTCGAATATATGCTGCCTGTTCTCCAAGCCCAAGCCTGAGGCGGATGCGGATGCCTTCTTCTTGTTCTTAGTACAACCCAAGATCAAGAAAGCCAAGACGAGTAGGCAGATCAGCAGAGCAGAGATAGATACACCGATGAAGATCCACGTGTTTTTGGCGCTGGACAGGCTCTGAGGTTCGCTAGGCTTCATATAGGCTGTAACAGTTTGTTAGAGGATTCTTCATGTACCGGGAAGCCTCATCCTTAGGCATACGGCCGGAGAAGTGTCAACAGGGGGATTCATTCAAGTTTTCAAAGGTGACTTGATTTGTTAGTCATGGGAATTAAACAATGTGAGGAATGACCAAAACCTAGAACACAAGTTTATGAGAAGAAATGAAAAGTTACCTTCTAGATCACGAGATGCCAGTCAGTAAACAGTTCAGTACTAAATCGAGATAGTTGGTTTATTAGAGTTCGACCAACTCGAATATTCTGAATAACAGTTGACAGGTAATATAATATCTATTCAACCACCATCTTTTTAACTAGAATTATACCTAAGATAGTTTTACAACAGATTCCTTCAATTATACCTTGAATCATAATGGAATACTTGTCAATATCTAGAAAATGTCCGAAATAAATGGTGCACTGAATATTTTGATGAATTCCAATCAATGAATTTGCACATATAGGAGATAAATATCGTTCGAATGGAATACTTTTCCAAAACTAGGAGAAGTCAGAAATGAAGGGTGTTTTCTTTATATATAGCACTGAATATATTGATGAATTTCAATGAATTCGCACACAGAGATAGTAATGATTTCGAAATAACATTGAACAAATCTTGAAGTAAATCTAGATTTGGTATAATCAATTATCAATTGATATTTCTGACTCGTATTTGTACGGCCATATTTATTATTACAGAATTTTATCAATGTTTCTGTTCAAATATGTTGATGGGTAAGACGCATTTCGTCATTCCCTTCAAAAATTCATAGGGTATCATGGATATCATAGATCTTTGGTTAATTTATGGGATGATGTACAGACTGGTGCAGTCGCTGATGGTGTTTTCTTTCGTCAAAAACACTAACGGTATTTTCCGCTACAATGAGATCTGAGTTATGAAACTCCCCAGAAGATGGCGACATTTTTGCAGATTTCTATACACGTAGTTGATGTTTAGAGATTGTTATCATGTAGTTTGATCAATAATTGAGAACTAACCTAAATTTCTACTGCCAAATCAACCTTCTCATAACACTGATTGTGCAATTATCAGTAATACTGATATTATTGTCATTTTTGTGTCGCCAGCTTACAACTTACATATAAGTTATTTTCCGCAATAAAGAATAAAATGCTGTCAAGTTAGCTGTACGTTACAGTTTTGGATGAAAAAATTAGATAGGCAAATATACATAGTAGCATATTTGAATTTCAATATTTCCTTCCATAAAAAAAGTAAACAAGATCGTTTCATTTTTTCTAAAGAAATCATTAGAGATTTGATATTCAATATTCTGAAAATATATTGAAACTGAATGGTGGCGACTATCGATATTTCTTCCCCTCTGTTACTCACGTTCTGCCTTGGTCAAAATGGTTGGATACCCTAACGCTCTTTTGACCTCGACGTCCGTCACCAGCGTCATGTCATTGGCGGCGGTGACAGCCGGGACGGGCTTCCCGTCCACCGACACGTGGTATACGACCTCCATGTCTTCGTCGCCATTGGACCGGTTTTTCTTCACGTCGTGTATGTAGACGTTCACCACGGCGTCGTTTGCGGCTCGCTTTAGCCGCACGTTTGTGATTCCTAGATGGTGCTCTTGTTGTCTGAAAATAGGCGGTATATTGTACAACGAGCTCGGAATGGAAAACTCACAGAGTTCTCTCATTTTTTGCGAGTATGAGTTTTGTTGCAGCACGAGCCTTGCATGGTGAGTATCGAACACCATCATACATTCCGTGTTCGTTTATCACTATACTTTTGCTACGACAATAATATTCAACAATAGAAATAACTGTGAACTTGAAAATTGGGTATTATTCGATGTTGATACTATAAGGTGACATTGATATCGCGCTACTACAGCTTGTACGTTCAGGTTACAAAATAAACAAACGCAAACAGGGCACTTCTCGCAAGTGAATAAATGCGCTCCTTCGATAGGACACATCTGATTGGTCATTGTGCTCCCTTACTCATTATAGTTTCATCAGTGTTGTTGTTATTTCTGGCGAGTGACATTTTTAACAAAACTAACTAACTCAAGGTTCCGACCTAATGATCGACTTCTGATTGATTTCTATTCTGTACCAATTGTATTATGAGCTTATTCCTCAAGGATTGCCGTCATGAGAACTTATTGATGGATAAGAATTCGTGTAGAAATTGTTACATTTACTAATTAATAGGAGGTTACCAAGAATCACATTTCATATTAGAAAATACAATATGACTTGTAGTTTAAGGAGGTTATGTCATTTAGAATCAGTATTTTGTGAAGTGGACGTGACAACGCTGTATTTCTCAAAGTGTAAGAGAAGATTCAAAATAGATGTTGGCTACAAAAAATACTGAATCCCACTAGATCAATTTTTCGAATTGGTCATTACATCTGTATACATATACTGGGTGTTAACGTATTCTTTAAGCATTCTGAGAATCTAGTACAGTTCAATGCAACTAAAACTCAAGCTTGTATGTTCACCAAGAAGGCTGATCACACAATGCCCAATTTGATGATGTCGGGTACCACTGTTCCTATGAGGTCGTCAATATCCATGCTGGGTGTCACCACCTACAGCGCTCTCTAATGGGACGATCATGTGAGGTCCATTGCGAAAACTGCTTCACAAAAACTCGGTTTTCTTTTCCGTGCGAAGAGATACTTCACATCCGAGCAACTGCTTATGATCTACAAAGCACAAATTCGACCTGTCCTGGAGTACTGTTCACATGTTTGGAGCTCAGCCCCCAAACATACGCTTAAGCTCTTAGATTCAATTCAGAAGAGAGCTATTCGCCTAGTCGATGACAAAACACTCACCAAATCATTGACCTCTCTATATCATCGTAGAAAGGTCGGCGATCTTTGCCTCTTTTATAGCTACTTTCACGGTCGGTGCTCAACGGAAATATCATCTATTATGCCACCACGCGCAATTCCTAGTAGACAAACCAGACGAGCTCAAGCTGGTCACCCCTACACTGTCAGGCTCGAGACCTGTCGAACATCGCTATACCAAGCATCATTCATCAATAGAACGGCAAAGTTGTGGAATTCTTTGCCTAGTGAAGTCTTTCCTGATGCTTACAACCTCCAAACATTCAAAAAAAATTCCAACACCTTCCTTCTTTCCCAAAATTCCACCGCTGGCTAACACGATGTTCCTCGAACATCATAGGTTTCCCTTTCGTGTTGTCCACAGATAAAAAAAAACCTATGGTTTCCAGAGTTCCGAGAGTATTAGATTTTTCAAATTGACAGGGGTGTTGGATTCATGGATTGAAAAAATGTTGATGTCATATCAGATTGGTTGAAGTGAGTTCAACGTACTCTGAATGGAAAAATTGGGAAGCTTCTGAAAAATCAAATGTACGATACCATCGACTCCTGAAGAGCATTTAAACGAACATAAGAAAGAGAAAGAGCTATATCGGACGTACAATTCTGCCAACAGTTAGCTGATCACTGCTGGTTGCCTCTCTCTCGTTTGCTATTTTCATTGGTTCGATTCCTCCGCCTTTCTGTAGTGTCTGTAGTGTGAGTAAATATTATGTCGAGTACGACCAGAAGCGTTCTCAAGAAGGAGTTTTGGTGATTCAGAACCACTTCACGAAGATTCAAGATGTGCAGATTTAATTCGAGCAAGCAATAAGCTCTCGAGATTATTTCTGTGAGGATACGCCTATAAGCAAAAATTTTCTCTCTATGAAGGTTCTTACCTCTGGAACGCTATTTTATACAATTTTGCTAAACTATTCTTGAGATCGATAATCACTGGGTCTTTGCCATCGCTTCGCAGTATAGTCACTAACCAAAATTGCTGGTCAGCATCGGAAATGTCCCCTTCTACGGTAGTCTGATCAACTGTGAAGGTTTTCGTCGGATGTATTTCCTCATCAGGTGTCGCTGAAGTAGTTTGGCAGTCGTTTTGACATTTTGACGTAGTAGATTCTCTGGACGTCTGTGGATGAATTATTTTTGTAAAAATTTCCAAAATCCTTGATTTATCCGTTCTAAAATTTCATAGGCTCATTATATTGAAAATAAACTGCGATTGGAGAACATGAGACAGTTTTCATTATTATTTAGCTTTTGGAATGAATCGATCGATTTCGATTTAAATTCCACAAGACTGAGTGGTGGAATCCCGCCACATCTTCCATATAAAAACTAGATATAGGTTTTACTTAGTGTAGTTAGAAAAACGTTTATTTCTGAATATAACCGAGAAACTAACATTCCATTAGAAGAAGACGTACATTTGCAATATTTTTTTATCCATGATATTTAGAATCTTTTATAAAATGGCGGCCATGAAAATCATACTTGAATCGTTTCAATCCACCAATATGCTTCAAAAGTTTTTGTGAGAGCCTTTGAGATGATATGGAATTGGAAGCTGAGCTCTGGGAGTTGTGAATTTAGACTTTTTCAATTTCCAGTGGAAATACCTTGAAGTTGAATCTCGAGAGGAAAATCATTTCCAAAATGCCATTCAGTTTATATTCCTCATTCAAATTTGTTTCTTCGCAGATTATGAAATCAAACGTTGATGTTGCTATTTGAAAAAATAGTTAGGAATGTTTTTTCATTATTGATACATCGATTTTGGAGAAGCCAATGGAAATTGATTGATTGAAAAAATCCTCAAGATTAGGTCAGGAACAATGGACATGGCCGACATTTTTGATCATAACAACAATTGATCATGTCACAAAATTTTGGAAACAAAAATATTTCACAGTTGTTTCTGAAAATTAAAGAAAACAGTGGGTGTTCCATTTGAAGAATATACGAGTTGGTAATTTCCGGTGTAACGGGTAAACTTTTGATTACCTATATATTATATATGATACATAAACTTCTCTCTCTCATGGTCACCTGTTCTTTTAGACATATTTAATCAATATATTATTTATTCCAAATGTTGTCTAACCTCATTATAAGCAGTTTGTGTAGATTCTATGAACACCGTGGAAACTACAGTTCTCGTTTTGTAAATTGTCTGAGGATTTTCGGAAGTCCAAAGAAGTTCTTCATCGTCAGACCCCTCCCCTGATCCGGTCCAGAAGAAGTCTTCAAATTTGTATGGCGTTTGGTCCCTGTACCGGTTCTCCAACAAAAACAATTCTGCAAAAAATAAATCATCAATATTTGGTCAATGTTGAAGGGCTCTAAACCAATGCACGGTAAATGGTAAAAAGTTTGATTGATAAATCAACATTTAGTTGTCCAGGATGTGAGACAGTTTCCTCAATTTTGCTCTCATACTATTTTATCCAACTATTGGGGCCAGTGATATCACTGTGTTAATCACCTGCCATCTCACATTTCGAAGAATGAGTGAACAATTTTTTTCCTTTTATCAATGAGTATGTCGAATGAAGAGTAGAATTATGGACATTAGAATATCGAGGGCACTATTCTGAAATATTCATGGTATCAAGCTCACGTTTGGAACAAATACCTATAAATAGCCCGACAAATTGTTACACCATGTGTGTGTTCATGCAACAAATTAGGTCACTGTTTGGATGCCTTCATATTCATGATATATTTGGGTGTTCAAGTCCACTGGATTTGGATTCCTAAATGATAGTGTTCCATTGTTTGATGTGGTCAGTTTCTTATTGTTAGTGATGGAGTTGGAACGGAATATTTACACACTCAGAAATTTCATCATTTCAGGAAGTACATACTGAAAATATCAGAAAGAAAACTAGTGAAAAATAGAATTCATGTGTAGTTCGAAATGAAATTTCACTACTATTATTCTAAGACATCCTGCTCGGATGCTAAGTCAAGATAAATGAAAGTTACAGTATTGGATAACTATTTTTGTATTGATCATGTTTTTAATGAGCCCTTGCCGTTTCCTCTATGAAGTAAAGAACATTTTCACTGAAAGTGTAGTGTATTTGAATATGCAGTATGTTCTATTGAAAAAATAACAACTTTGTTATGTTGTCAGCATTCTGACGATTGAAAGTGAGCTCAAGTTAATCATTGGAAACACCCTGTAACTCCTCAAGAAATATCATTTCCTCTTTTCGATTGTCGAGTTGTTTCAGTTGTTAGCATATAAACCATTATCCGAGTGACTACGTATCTAGAGGAGAGAATTATTGATATAATATACCTAGTAAAGTGGAAGACTGAAATAATTCACAAGGGTGGCATGTTCTGAATGAATATCAGCCCTGAAAAATTCGTGAACTTCCGCTATTAGAAGATGTCGGTGCAAGGCACTGAAAACCATTTCTGGATTGATTCGAATCCTTGCGAGGACCGTATCCGATAATAATTAAGGCCCGATTGGCTCCTATTTCACCAAGAAAGTTTTGTGTTCGAATAGAAAAATTTCGTACGGTGAAGGTTATCGTTATGGCTGAATGGGAAAAAAGTTGGCTGTCAGAGGCTCATTCACATTGGAGAATGAAAATTTTGAAAACTATCATTATACATTCGTCAATAGATGATATTTTCATGTATCCCAATTTTACCAAGTAGAGCAATGATGGTGCCAAAATTATACATAGAAAGCTGAACGAAAAACGGACAGTGCTGTAAAATTTGAGGTTAGTTTTTGAATTTTGGTGGGTAGCAATCGATAAGAATATCGAATTTTCAATTTGAATATTCATTGTATCACTTCTGCTTCAACCGGAAGCAACTTTAACTTTGAATCATCAATTGGGACACAATCGTTTCACAAGTACTAGCAGCTTTTCCTGATCAAGATCTCGATGATCTTGATGACGAAGGTAATCATATCCAAAATATTGGCTTGTAGACTTCTATCCAGAAACATACCATCAGTGGCAGATTAGTGTTCATAATCAAGGGTAGGATATTAGATCAACAATTGATAAAAATATCTCCAGACTATGTTGAATTCAATGCATGCATGAGTAATTTCGGATGTTTGTGTTAGATATGCGCGTCTCACTTGTGATTGAAACAACTCCGTCTCTTCAATACTTATCAGGCTAGCAAAATCAAATTCTAGAGAGGCAACCAACAATACATTCAACCACCTAATACTTAAACACTGCTCGCCAATGGGATGACAAATTTTTCCTGTAAATGATATTAGGAGGCAAAATAGGTTGAGAGTATCTACAGATTCGAGATCTAAATATCAAATTCACTCATTATACAAATTTTTCCTCACTCTCCTGATATTTTCAATTTTGTCTCATCATCGATTCCTTGCTATACATACATCGCTGGACAGCTGTCAATGTCCATGGCAATTGATGAGCAGTGTGTATCACTGGAGCGCTTTTGTAAATTTCAGGATCACACCCAGCAAGATACTGAAGAAACAGAGACAAAATTTGTTATTCAGGATTGAAAATATTCCTGGAAAAATTCGTATCATGAGTTGAATTGAGACTTTCAACCTATTTTGCCACTTTTTATAATTTTCGGAAAAAGTCGGTCAAACTAAGTCGTTGAGTGTGATCTTTGGTACCCCTCCAGCTTCTGCAAATTAGAATATCCAAACTCAATAATTATGGAAGATACAGGAGGTGCTCCTATCAGAAGTGAGACATACTATATGTACAGGGTGAGTCATAATTATTGCGTCATAGGCTGAGGGCGAATTGTTCGGACCAAAATGAATAATAAAGTGATATTATCAACAAATAACGAAAAGAAAAATTCAACTTCAACGCCGTGTATCTTTTTCCACGGCAATATTTCATTGAGGCATATTTGGTCCTATCACCATATTTTGGTCCAAACAATCTGTGCTCCAATAGTTATGACTCGCCCTATATATTTGAGTAAGTCATATGATTTTCGTCATGAAACACTTCAACACTCTCTATAAGCGTGAATAGTGCTCGTGTGCATTGCAATCGAATTTTCGTGCTCGATTCCAAAGATAAATACAGTGCTGTCGGTAAAAAAACGTGAATAGGTGAACCACCTGTTCCGTAAATGTGATTCGCCAACCTCCTTACATCCACCGTCGAAAAGTCCATTTCGTCCCCGCAGACCCAACCCCACACCCCCCACAGGACCAACAACCCCCATGACATGCCCGAAAATGCCGGAAATCCTTCTAATGCAACTCGAGCAGGCTCTGACTTCCTTCGCGTCGTACGACCATTCCGAACAATATAGCATCGCGATATTCAGGTGTTTTCTTCCATCCTCGGGTTCCTGCGATTGATCAAAAGCCATTGAGGGCGCGTGCGTGACCTGCGTTGCCATTGTCACGGTCGGACAGTGACAACAGAGCGACAGCGTTATGACGGGTTGGATGGTTTGGTTGGATTGTGGGTTGGATAGACGAGAAAACTAAGTGAACCTAGCGGTTTTTCTGATTGCACATGCATGACCGTACGAAGGCGATACCAAAAAGGCGAACCTTCCTAGTTCAATCCTGAAAGCCTGAAAGGGTTATAAAGAGAGATGAATCAGCACTCATAATCATCTTCATATCCTTCCCACTATGAAAACAATGAGAGAAAAACTGTAAACCTTCAAGCAATGAATACGAACAAATGGCTTATTATACCTAACCATCTGTCACACTCAGTATAATAAGTCCATGGAAAGACTGGACACCTCGAACCTCGAGGCGATGAAGAGGAAGAATTAGCCTCTCTCAGACCGGATGCTTTGAAGCAACAAATGGAGAAGAATCTCTCATGTCATCTTCTAGTGGCATATATTGTAAAAACAGCAGAGTGGAAGTTTCATTCGCAAAGAAAACTGATAGCCTATACATAGGAGGAAAATACAAGGCACGAAAGTGGAGATCTTGAGGCAATGAAGAAAACATGCGTATACCCATATTGACAACAAAAAGTAACTGTTGAGAGTAATGAAGAGAGAAAATAATCTCTCTCATATCATCTTGGATGGTGAGAAATAGTGGAAACAAACTGAGGGGAGGAAACTGAAATCCTGAAAACTCATAAGAAACAATGAAGAGGAAATGGTCTTTCAAACTCAGCGATGAGATGAAGTGAAAACAGTATGGTAGTTCCATTGGAGAATGAAAGATTCAGGCACTGTGGGGTGATGCAAAGCCTCTTATTGATAATTCATATTAGGGTTTGGAACGGTGATGAGAGAATAGTATAGTTAACAAATGAAAGACAATAAAGAGTTAGAATCTGTATCCCATATCATCTTCCAGTTGCAACACTTTGAACACAGTTCATAATATGAAAGCTTATATTATCATGCAGTACATCCAAAGGGTGCCACCCTAAATAATCCCCATTAACAATAATAACAATAATTTTTTAAAAAATCAATAGACTTGTCTGAAAAGATATATCGGTATACTTACGGTCAGTATACTTACATTGGGAAACGAAAGTTAACTGAAAGCCTAGAGCTGATAAAATGAAATGCGAAGCCACTTATTTCATCTCAGATTTTGAGACACTGATGAAGAGAAAGAAAAAGTCTCTCATTCACAAGTAACTCCGACTATCGAGACGAAATAAGCATTGATTTTATTAATGAAGAAAAGGAAAATGATGAAAAAATATAAGTCTCCAATATCATCTACTATCATTTTGACATTCAGATTGTTGTAGTTTGGCATTCACAAAGGAAACCGAGAAAAAAAAACGTTGAAAAAAGAAGTTCACGAAAGAAAGGAAGAACCTTTGATGAGAAAATATGTCTTACTCATATTAGTTTGAGACAAAGTTTGTATAATCGAGTTCACACGGGAAACCAGAAGCTTCACAAAGGAAAAGAGGGCAACACAACTACTGAAAACCTTGATGGAGTGGAGAAGAATGAATAAAGAAGAGGAAACCAAAAATGAAGTGGAAGTAATGTCCTCTCTCATATGTGAAAATTTACAGATAAAGTTTCAATTGCAAGTTCACTTTGATGAAGTACTGAAATGTAATCAATATCAGAAGTAATGTTGTAGAATATTGAACAAAAAGCACTCATTTTTCACGAGTATGAAATGTTCATATGAAATGCAAACTTCCATAAAAGTGAAAAATGAACATTCCGTGCTAGTTTTACACTATACTTCTTCACTTCTTCTACGGCTGTGACATAATAGTCAAATGATTTGACAAGAGCAATAACTTGTGCTGCGCTACTTACAACTGGTGTTACATCCGCACATAGAATAATAGACAAAAATGAACAGAAAACCTCTCGCAAGAAGATCAATACGCTCATTTATGAATGTACATCTGACTGATCTCAGTGCTTGTTTTCTTTTCAGCGTTTTATCTGCTCTGTTTATAATTCAT
Source organism: Gastrophysa polygoni (assembly GCA_963576655.1). NCBI lineage: Eukaryota > Metazoa > Arthropoda > Insecta > Coleoptera > Chrysomelidae > Gastrophysa > Gastrophysa polygoni. The sequence continues at coordinate 8,016,840 of OY755083.1, read as the reverse complement.
TCCAGTGACAAAAATTTCTTGTCGACTGCTTAGCTCAAGATTCTGACATAAAGATCAACTTCCAATTGTATTGCGATTACGTACATCTACACCATAACATAATATACACCAATATTGAGCTATGAGTTTATTCGTCACTGACATCTAGTGAGGAATAATAATTCGTGTAACAATTATTGCATTTACTTTTCAATATAAGGTTTGGAAAAACAATACACGTAGGAATACAATATTCCATAATCACAGTCTGAAAGTTATCTATTCTCATTTCCTCGGGCTCTGTTTCCTATAGATGTTCACACTGTTGTTCATTCGACGGATACGAATACATCCTGTATGAGTTTGAATCGGCCTTTTCAATGTACCTACCTACGTGTTGTGGCATGCGGTTGCACCGACCTAGGTTCTAACAGTAGCGATAATCACTCTATTCAACAAAACTAACTGGCTTTTGTGTAATCGTGCACAGAAGTAAAAATCGGTGAGTGATGACATCGCTCATTAAAAAGCATGTACCTAGTTTATATTGCAGGAAAGTTTGCTCGTCTTAGTCAGTTGATACTCTCTGAATAATTAAGAATGCAGAAGAGATTCATCTCCAACCTGTTATTTTCGGTGATTCACCTCTCCGCAATTTGGTCCATTCTGTTGATCACCAAAAAGAAATATTTTATTTCCAACCACGTTCCGTTTGAGTCATCCAGCATGGTTTCTGGAAAACATATGACGTCAGTTGGAAACCAATGCCCACGTTTTTCGCATCTACACCTATAAATAAACTAAACAGTGACTAGATTGGAAAATGATTCGTTATCGACCGCAGAAAAACAATAAACATTGTCGATTATGTCTCGAAAAGGAATGCGTAAATACCTATACCTGTTATAGTTGTGTGATTACGAGATTTGGATTTCTAAACATGATTTTCCTGAAAAAAAACCCATGAGAAAATGCATGTTACCCAACTGTAAAAAATACCAAATAGATTACGTCAAGGACAACACAGATTGTTGACTGAAATAAGAAGACATATCTACTTTGTTCACTCGTTACTTATTATCATGTTTGTGAGTTGTAAACAATAGATATTTGTATAACAAGGGAGGAAAGTGCTACTTTTCCTCCCGACGCATAGAGAAGAGTAGTAATCATTCAAGGGAGGAAAAGGAACTTTACCTGCTTGTTATTTATATGATTTTTCCGCCTTCCTCAAATAACAAGTTATTTTTGGATAATTTATTCATGAAACTAACAAACAAAATTTATTAGAGAACTAAAACTAAGAAGTATGTGTACTATAACTCATAGGCACGTTATATTATTTCTTGCACCCTGCATATTTTCAATTTGTGGTAATTATTCAAACCAATTTTAAACGTGCAGTTTTGAGCAGTTGTTATTTAAATACCATCAGAATAGAGAGCTGGAGCCAATGCAGTTTTCATGATATTTTCATTAACAACGTTATTATACAGCTGGTATCCTCCCTAGTGAGAAAAGGACGACTTTGCTCCCTACAATTAGGCCAAGGCCAAGAAATATATACGTTGAATAAAGGTAGAAGGAAAAGGCTATTGTTTATCATCTAATATCATTAGATTATCATAAAAGAAAAATATGAGGTAGCTATTGACCAAAAAGAGGAGAGAGAAGAAACATTGTTTTAATGCGAAAAATCTATGCATTAAGTTTCAGTTATCAGTTTTTATGATAAAGCTTCCATTTGAATTTGGTAATAATGTATTTTGCTTTTTTCGAAAAGCAGGTGCCAACTGTGATGAATAAATTCAGAAACATTACCGGGCAAAACTCACCATCTGAAAAATGTGTGAAATGAAATAGCGTTGATTATATGAAATTATTTTTTAGTTTTCAACTCAAGTCAGTATTTTCAGTGTCATTTTTCATGAAAGTATAACACAGCCGGGGTATTATTTTGAAATTACTGCGACTACGGTGAACATACAGGGTATCTCACGGTTGATGGCACCTTACTGGTAAACGGAAAACGGAACATCGGAATATTCTGATAATTCTGCTAGTTCAGGAAGCGTTCGTGGTCTAAGGACTTGAAGTATTTGCAGGAAAGCAGCGTTGCCACTCATACCAAAAAAGTAGCATGAACTTCTATATCCCAAAATGAGACTCCCGTGTACATAATTACATTTTTGGGTCCGCAATTACATTCTGAATCTTTTTGTCAAATACTTCCTTATACCCATACTTCGAGTTGATAACCATTGTCTATATATGTTGTTCAAACATAAATCTGAATTATGAAAGTAACTGGATTCAGAGACACTTGAGTTTTTGGATGTAGCAGGCATACAGGGCTGCAAAAAAATCGTACGTACAAAAATGGTGGAAAGTATTATTTTCGCAAATAGATAACCATGTATATCATCGAATAACCTGAAAGGCAACCAAAATCTCTTCCAATATGTTCCTATACTTCAATAGCAAGGTTTCGGAGATAAAACCACAGTAAATTGCTGAAGAAGATATACTGTGATAAAACCAAGTTTCTGGTAGATTCGGTATTTGGCATATTTTCGAGTTTTGCTTAGCAAATATATTGTTATCAATGCACACTAATTATCAGATTTTCATATTGTCATGTTTGATTATAATATTTCATCGCTATCTTCGATTAATATTACATCCATTACATAATTATCTAAAAATCTAATAATGACGAACATTTAGAATTCTGATGGTACTGACATTGAAACACCTGTTCGTAATGAGGAAGATCTATTCAGCAAGGATACTGGCGAGTTGTACCCATGTACATGTAGAAGCTATAACCGGAATAGGATACGCCAGTCAATGACCCGACGATGCAATCTTTGCATTGAAGTAAATGGTCAATATTTTGATAATTTACGCCATCAATCATTTGTTGATAAATAATAATTGATAATGCACAACAACCCAAACGGACTTTATTTGCGGAAACAAAAACGCTTGTTTTCATGTCCCCTATCACCCCTCGAAGTTGTCGATCGGTATCTTTCCGGGACGCCCTGTATACAAGGTATTCACCATCAGGAAGGATTCGATGTTTCAATTTCATTAAAAACGGTAATTTGATATTATTTCTTGGACATGAATAAGTAGGCTACAGGCTACGACTATCTTTTAAATATACCACTAAACATTTATGATGATGCTTCGTCATATATGATGGTACTATATATTATAGTGCAATGGCAATTGAATACATGTCAAGATGACTGAAATGAGAGAAGTTTGGACGATTTCTGTCTTTGTCAATGGTTGTCAAATCACGAAATATGTCTAGAATCATACATAATAGTGGATTCATCTTGAAAATAAGCAGGCCTTTCTCGACGACTTTTCTCTAATTTTGCACCAATGGGATGAAAAAACAATGAAATGACTGAATTATTTTCGATTCTCAAACATGCAGTATCATTTCCTTAGTCTTGGGAGCTATCATCCCACTAAACCGCATCCATAGAAAGCTGGCTTTTCACACCAAGGCAGTGCAGAGGTACCGCATTCTCAGTAGTACCATTTCTGCCATCGTCTTGGCCAGTCTACAGTTTACCCAAGTAATCTCGCCTCATCCGGTACATTGCATAGGCGATTCGCCGTTGGTATTCAGAAGTGAAACTTGCTAATGATATAAAAAGTGATAATAGAATCATCGTAAGCGTAATGTTGAATTGGGCAAGTTTGGTTTTGACGGGTTTAGTGGTTATAGTGGGCAGTAATGATATCGTGAATGATGATAGTGGATCAGGTAATCGGATGATAGTGAATGAGTTTTTGATTATTTCAACATAGGATGATTTTGATAATTTGGTAACATTGAATGATACATTACCAAGTCGAAAACCTTGGCTTTATAGCAATAGAAATCTTCCTACTAACTAATATAGTAACTAACTAACTAATACTAACTAATAGTTAGTAACTAATAATTCTGACAATGTTCTACACAGGTTACACCCAACTACAGAACAAGATCATAACTTAGGTACGGTATAATAATAGAGAGATTTAAAAAATTTGAAATCTAAATGAACTAGAGTAAGGTAACGATTCGATCGTTTAGATAGATCAATGACAGATTATATATAATGAATTACAGAAAGTCACGAATCAGAATACCATCTCGTATTGCGACGTAGATTAGACTTTTTGGTTGTATGTGCATTAACCCGATCATTGTCAAAATATTGTCGATTTTAACGCCCCGTAATGCAAAATTTTTGGTTTGGCAGAGCATAACATCGCATGGAATATTGTGACAAGAGCGTCTCAATATATTTTAGTTAGCGACGGTCGATTTTAACGTCTCGTCAACGATGTACTGGTGCAGTCACTGATCGTGTTTTTTTTTTTCGTCAAAAAGGCTAACGCCATTTTCCGCTATAATGGCCTAATAGATATGAAACTCCCCAGTAGATGGTGAAATTTTTACAGATTTCTGTATAAATAGTTGATATTCTGAGATTGTGATTATGTAGTTCGATCATCATTCGAGAAGTAACCTGAATTACTACTTCTGAATCAACATTTTTATAACTGGCAATTATCAATAATACTGATTTGGTTTTCATTTTGCGCTATAACGAATAAAATGCTGTTATCAAGTGTACCTTTTTGGTTGAAGAAGTTAGATAGGCAAATGCAATTGCAAAATGCATTTTTTTTTTGTTTGGCAGAGCATAACATCACGTGGAATATTGTGACAAGAGCGTCTCAAAATATTTTGGTATAGCGACGGTCGATTTTAACGACCCGTCAAAATGCAAATTTTTGGTTTGGCAGAGCATAACATCACATGGGATATTGTGACGAGCGTTTTCGATTCGATCTCGACGACGAGCAATGTTCGATAGATCAACGTAAGCGTCAAAGCAATTCAAGCAGTCTCTAATGTTATGTTATGTGAAGTGCATGAATGAAAACTATAAAATATAGAAGTCTGTGATGAACGAAAGGTTGTTTACCTACTACCAATATGTCTCTGTCTATCCCGACCGAGATCCCGACTCAAAGGAGACTTCCAGGGAACTCATCTTTTGAGTTTTCAAAATCAGTTCATCATGCAGAACTTGACAGTTCGAAATTTAACATTCAGATAAAATTGCAAGCGGCAAATTCTCAAAGTCAAGTTGGAACAGTTTTCTAGCTTAGAATGAATATTACTGACATCGTAGACCATTATTTTACGAACAACCAAATTCTGCCGAATTCCAAGTTGTGACACTCTTGTCGAAAATGAGCGATATAAGGTAGTGTAATTGTGTGATGATTATGACATTGATGAGTTTCGTAATGAGATACGCACAGTTCGAAGAGTGGGTGACAATCGAGAACACGTCAATATATCAACAATAGGTATACACCCAACCTTTGCAACTCTTGCTTATTGCATATTTATATCATTTCGATTTCAAGAATATGTGTCAACTATTTTCGTTATTGGGATCAGGTGAATTATTGCAATATATTCATTCAGTAAATTCCAAAGTAATCGCTGGGCTATTTATTATCTATCTCATATCGTATGAATCTTTATTTCATAAAATATCTAGTATCAACATGTTTTATTTTTGCACTGAAAATCCAAGTAGTTCTGCAAACTGCAAATACCGTTAGTAATAATTTTCCGGACCTAATTTATTTCAAAAAAACGATAAACTGTTTAACATAATATTCATATACATTTGATTTTTTTCTGGTAGAACGCAACACTCTTTCATTCATGATTAGATATTTTTTATACAAAATAAACCACTGAAATATACACAAAATTCATGCAAAATAGAACATTAAAATATGCGAAAAGTTTTCAATCTCAGTTCACTCATAGATTATTGTGAACCTACTTATAATCTTTAATCTATATCAGTAGAAGAAACTATCGGTCGGAGTGTACTTGTAACTTTACAACCTCATACACAAGAAGAAACCTCAATTATAACAAAAAATCATATTTATTTTGGATATATCAATTAGATATCAAGTGAATAGAATCTTCACGAATTCTCCTGTTGATGAAGAAGAAATATCGATTTACTGCAAAAATCGTAGTATTTTTGTCCGTTTTTTGAGTATACAAAACCTTATTATGGAATGGGTTTATATTCCTTGTGTAGCAGAGAAACTTTTCTAGGCGGATTAACCCAACCGCTGCTTCACACTCATGCAGCATTCGGAAAATTATACAAACTATATCGACATTCCAACGAGAACAACTATATCGAAAGCAGAAGTCAGAAACCCTTTTTCATCGCTGTCTCTATAACTCTCTCAATTATAAGCTCCTTCATCTCGAGAAATTCTATCAAAGTTTATGAATTTACTATTTATATGACCCAGGATGATTCACGTCCAAAGAAAAGTTTTTTAATTAGATTACTTGATTAACTTTTTGTTTCGACTCAGGATACATCCTTACAAGTACAAACAAAATATCATAACTCGAATTAGCTACATATTAATATTGAGATGAAGAAATATTATTATTCGTATAAGGATAATCTTCTAACACAAAACTCTATAGATATGATAGGAGAGGATCTTCATAATGCCTCCTACAGTGGAATAGTATAATACACACCGAGATGGGAAGAGATTTATAGCTAACCTCGACAGGAATGAAACTTCCTACCGAGGTTTGTATACTATTTTATTCACAACCATCATGTTTCAACTGAAATTAATCAATTTCTGTTTCATTTTACAGCTTTTTGAGGGATTTTCTCTCCTCGTTTCTGAAAAATAAAGTAGAAGTTAGTAAATATTATTTTAATATATTTGTAGTAAGGACAGATTTCTTGATCTGCCCCAAAATGACACTTCGCTTGAAATTAAACCTTTAGATACCTAGATAAGCGCAGTGATATTTTGGGGCAGATCACGAAATCTGTCCTTACTAATAATCTAGTATAGTTATATTGTTAAGGTGACTACCACCAATATGGATAAAGTCAATAAATGTCAGATGAAGTCGGATATTAAATTCGCGGGAAATGAGAGCGGGAAGTGAGGTTGGGAAGTTGATGTGTCAAATATGACACTTCCCAACCTTCAATGACGTTAATAATGTCAGCATCACACATATGGTTGTAAATATATATTATTATTGGTATTATTCGGATGAAACATAAGTGAATTAGTGGAATATACAGAATGTTTCATATTATTATTGTAAAAACGCTAGGGATATTCTTTGTTAAAAAATATAAAAATAGGTATTATGAACTTTCATTCCAAAGACACGTAGTTTTCGAAATACTCTACTAATAATAATCGAACATTTCGATCGAAACTTTTTTTTTTTCAATTCATAAAAAATCCTTCTTTTGATCTCCATCAAATTTGGTAGATTTGTTCGCAATCATACAAGATACTTACTCTTGATGCCAATAGATTATCAGTATTATTATTATTCCAGTGACTTCCTAGAAGGCGATACAACTGATTATGAACAACAAATTGTAACGCCAATCCTTTTTTCTTCAAGTAAAATTATCCTTCAAGATTGAGAAAATCAGAATACAACTTTTTCGTATCTTCATGCTTTGTCAGCAATAACAATAAAAACCATTTCTCTTCACGCTCTTGAGCCAGATGAATAAGAACTAAATGAATTATTATTTCTTCAATATTTTTATTATTATAACTATTGTAAACAAACCTACCAAATTTCAAAAAAAGAAAATTGACCGAAAATTGTAAGAGATCCGTTTTTCTTTTGAAATCTCGAAAACTGCGGGTAGTTTTCGAGAACTTTCTCATTTTACTCCTGATATCATTGAATTCATATCGTGATAAACTCTCACCGACGATGGAATGAGAGGAAGGATATCGAGACCTGCCATTTTCGGATCTGTTTTAAAAAATAGCATTTATTTCATTCTCAAACTGAAACTTTCAATAAACTCACCGGTTGGCCTAATCGCTTTAAGAGGTCATGATGGACCTGAGTATCATTTAAAATATTAAAACTGTATTCTTATAGTTGCCCTTCATAGTTCCAAATGAGGCAATCGTGGATCCTTTTTTTGCTGCTAATATATTGATTTATGCCTAGAATTCAATAAGATTATCCTTGATTTCTAGCGAACTGACTTCGCAAATTATTCATAAGCTCCACATCCAACTTGATCTGGATAAATTAGTCATGCAGGTAACATCGACAACTCAAATTTTGAACAAAATCCAATGCTCGCCTTGAGATGAGTGTGCTCAATGATATCAATATCAAACAGTGTTTGATATATGAAAATTACTACCTACCTAATTCGTAATAAAAGTACACAATTATTCAATAAATTATGAATCATTCCATACAGGTAATTAATTGCAGGTATAGTCTGCTAACAAAAGCTGTTGAAATTATTATATATAGTGCTTTGCAGCGCTAGTTATTAATTTGGTCACCAACAAACATAAACAAAGGTTTCTTCCTTCAAACATGTATTTCATTGCAGTGAAGAAAAACGACGCCAACTCTCAAATAGTATACCCCAATGACTTGTTATTGCATCAGCATTCTGATGGAACATCCAATATAGTCAACCACAACTACAGGAATTTCTTGCCCGGTTTTCAACATGATCATCATTTCCACAGAAGTGGACGCGAAGATTTGCCACCAGATTTTCACCGATACCTTAGTCCTCACAGTCCCAACGTTTTGTATGTTACTGGACAAGACCAAACGTCGACTATCAGCCCAAGCGAAGAGAATGCGTCCGGCATTGACAATATAATAGTGAGTACCTACTGAAGATTGGTTTATTCGAAATAAAAAAACATATCATTTAGGATAAGTACCTACATTTTACAAGGCAAAATTTAGATTCAGATTACGAATACCCACATCGACCATTATCAAAAATTCATTTGTTCATAATGGTTTCAAATAATTCAATCTTCTAATAAATTCAATCTCAAGATTGAAGAAAAAAGATTGAGAAAAAGCAGTTGAAGAATTGTCAGTGAACAGGGCTTTTTACACTGTACACTGGAGATTTTGAGAGATAATACCTACTCTTAAAGAATGAAAATGAGAATGTATGTTCCCCATACTTTTTTCTAATATGATTATCAGAAAATTGGAATTCGATAGTATAATTTGAAACATTACCTACTCAGTCAATATCATAATATTCAAAATAGTATTCACAGTAGTATATCATTCGGAATCAGGTGAATACCCTTCGTAAACACAACACTCTGTAAATTATTACCATGATTAATTGCTGACTTCAAAACTGTATAATACTTACTCGTTAACCTTGACAATGCCGTAAGATGCAACAATTTATTGGTTTTAGAATACAGCACTATAATTAATTCTATAAAGGTGGTTGGGACTGAAAAATAATTCTTCAATAAAATGGAATATTTTCCGAATTTAAGCCGTGTAGTCGTTACGTTAGTCATTGACTGGCGCCTAGTATAATAATTGAGTCGTACTTTTTTTCATTACATCTAGTTATTGATACAGCAATGGTTGTTAGCTATTCGTCATACTTCAACTCAGGAAATAAGTCAGTAATCGTTACTGAAAGCTGAGGATCCTGTGAATATTCACAATATGTCAAGGCAAAATACTGCTATTTGTTACCGAACTCACAATCACCAAGTGATTTTAGTTCAAATTTTCATCGGGTTAAAGATACCTATCATTAACAATAACTAGTTTCATTCGTTATAACTTTACTAACAGCAAATGAACAGTTCAGTTGCCTGGTTGGTAGTGAGTTCTCACCATTCTAACCATTTATTCCCAGCATCACAGAGAAAAAAATCAACACATTTCCTTTTCTCACTTTCAGATTCCTTTGGATCTCATCAAAAACATCAGCCAGTATAGTGTCAACGATCTCCTACAAAGCTTTGTAGAGGGTGATGTAAATTTCGAAGAACCCTTCCTGAGCAGTAAGTAATCGGAAACACTATAGTATAAAACAGATTTTCAATTGAAACTGGAGTACATTATTTTATAAAATATATTTTCATTTTAGAAATTCACTGTACAAAATTAAATTTTAATTTTAGTCACGATAGATGTGGCACAATTTGATCACAATATAATAACTATTTCTATCAGATCATCAATAAATTTCCTCACTTAATCACTAACTAAATAATCACTGGGGTAATTTACATTATTTAAGGCACCAGATGTATAAAATACTGTACAGAGTGAAAACATGATCTTGAATCAATGACAATCGAATCATATTTGAAATATTTTGGTTGGTTTCAAGGGTGGAGTTGTTCAAGTAATGAAACTTATAGTTGATCACACTGTACATATGCAAGTGGAAGAAAAACATATTTTTCAATTTCACTGCCTATTTGATAGGTAGCAATTCGATAAAAAATAATTCACATGAATATTTAATATGACTTTTCTATAATGCAAAAAATTATTCATATAAATATTGTAATCTTTCTGAAATCATAAATTTATTCTGATTATGATAGTATGAATCATTTGAACTTTGGCAATAGCAAAGATGATGTGGAAAATATTTGAAAATATACAGAATCTTCGAATTAACACATATAAGGTATTTGGCTTCAAATTGGTAGAGTTTGAACAAGAACTAGCTGAAAAAAAATATCTTTCAATTAACACTAATTTCGAATAACCACTTGGAATGAGTTCATTTTCAAGTTGCAACTCGAAATTTAGTATACTTCAATTGGGCCGGATAACCAAATTCAAATATAAAAACGATATATCAATGAAATGTCAAGAACCCTGCCTCTTAAACTAGACTCCATATACAGGATTGTCTCAAATGTGAGGCTTCCTTTTCAAAATGATGACAATATTGATTTCAATGACAATATTGAAATCAAATTTTGTTTTCAATTGAGGTCACTTGGTATATCGCAAAAATATAAATTATTATATTCAGTGGATTGTCGATATGTTCCTCCGAACGTTAATAATATATTATAACAATCAACAAAAAATTGCACTAAAACTAGTATAACTCAACAAATACTTGGGCAGAATGAATCATTCTGTAAAGAAATACAGAATTCGCTCACTCAACCTCCATTGCAAAGAATAGAAAAAGGTCCAAATGCTAAATACGGTTTCTCTGGAGCATCTCAATGATAAATGAAAACAACATAGATTCTTTGAAGCTAATAAACACAGATTTCCACTTCACAATATCTCAATTTCGTGAAGCTAACCCTTCCGATACTTCTACAAGGTAATACATATAAAACCCTACATCTTCTGTGTTTGAAGTGTTTTCTACCACTACTACTGCAGGTGGGTGATAAAATATAATAAATCACCATGTATCAGTTTCAATGGTGTCTGGAAACTCGACATAAAGGGCATATAGCGGAACAAAAGAATAGCACTTAGACCTTTTCAACTTCAAGATAGTATTCCGATCTTCGTCGACCATTAACCATTTTTTTGATATCAGAAATTCCAAGTATAACTTCAAAAAATATGTCCTCAAATTCAGAAAGTACATTCTCGCGTTTCTTCATACATACACTGAAAATCAATTTCCAAAAAAGTGACAAATGGTTTTTTTTCTCCAGCTTGAAATTCTTCCTTGCTGCATACACTCAACTCTTAAATCAAGAGAGTTGTATTTCATGTGAAAATATTTAATTTAAATTACGCAATTTAAAATTGCGTAATCTGAATTAAATATATATATATATATATATATATACGATATACAATTCTTCACATTTGATTTTTCAGCTTGGGAATATTTCAAGCGTGAGTAGAACAAAAAAAATGTATAACAACCGTCGTGTTTATAAAAAAAATCTGCACAGAAACAATGGCGATGGCACATATACCGTTCTTCCAACGTCACTTGACACATAGCTCTCGTTGAATGAATAATTATACCTTTTTTAGACCTTAGACCTTTTTTAATTCAACTGAATAATTAGTTGACTTAGCTGTTGATAACTCAGAATTCTGAATTCAGTATTATCAAAATTGTGTTTAGTTGCAAATATGAATGAGTATATCTGCCACCTCCTGTTTCTTTAGGCGCCTTGGAATGTTTTTCTTAGCACTTGGTCCCTTCTGATTCCAAAAGTAATACTGTTCAATGCTCCTGTTCACAAGGAAAACATTCATAGACCGAAAATCCATCATCAGGAATGTAAATTCGAGTTACAAAAAAGCTGAATGTGCCATTCTGTATTCATCTCTCACAGCACTATGTGCCTGAGCCCATGGCAGGCGGGAGAAACATTGATAGGGTTTTTTGTAACTCGAATCTCTTGAATTATACTCATCAATTTTCGAAAAATTCACGTGAATAGTGGTTATATACCATCGCGAAAGATTCTGTAAACTTGACAGATATTCAATATCCAAGATGATATAAATTCAGGTACTGCAACATTCAAAATGGTGAGCTTGAACGCTCTTAGTCAAACACCGCAAAGTCATTTAAAAGTAATGTGATGTTGAGCAAGGAGCATTTAAGCTCTTTACCTGCTCTCTCCATATCTCTCAGAGAATGTCCGTGCAAATGAAAAATTTGAAGATTAAATAGCGAAGGCACTTGGGTCCTTCAGCTTGACGCTAATTTCAACGAAGGGGTTTAGCGATGATACTGAATCCTTCTTTTCTACTCCAATTGACACTTTTGAATCGAAGATTAAACTGTTGAAATTCCGGTTTTCGTCGAAGAGTTCACAGAAACCTTGGCGATGGCACACATTGCGATTTTCAGGTAGACTCGGCTCGGTTGGCCCCTGATCAATTTTCTGGTTCTTCCGCTTCGAAATCCTTCATCAGGTTCCGACGACATCTCACATTGCCTTCGTAAATGATCAAGTAGATGAGGTATTCGCCGGCAGATGTCGCCGTGTAAGCGACGCTCACCTTGCACGGCCTGCGCCACTTCGTTTCTGTTTGGAATTTCTTAGAGCTCGGTTTGCGGAACTCCACTGCCCCTTCGGAGACCACGTACCTGCGAACATTGAAGTTATATTGTTGATTCCCGAGAATTCTTCCGATCCCATCAGCTCAGTTGCGAATCAAAAAAAAGGCCCGAGAGAATTGAAGAAAGAACACTTTCCATTTATCGATACCGTACTTTGAAAATCTCGTGAGTTCAATCTTTGGCTGAATTTACATTAATAGTCCATTGCGTTAAGGATCCCTGAGCAGATTTGAAAACCTCTTATAGGTAAATCTGTAATATCAACAAAACTGGATACCTCGTAAGTTCGTCACAGAAGTATTCCTGCGGAGTATTCTGTTCAATGTCGTAAAGCACGAAGATTGCCCAATCCTCCCAGTGTCCAAAACTTGAATCATATCATCATATCATTTCTTTCACAACTAATGATGTGAGCTCTATTAGACCAGGTATTTGATCAGGCAACCAATATTCACTGATTCAAAAGCCTCCATGTATGAACCAACTGAACAAATTTACTACAGGTTGAATCATACTAATGATTGGTCCTTGTTGAATGTTTGGAAAAAAGCCAATACCAAACGATTCATTACCAAATTTATATTCTGTGCTGAGGCAAATAAACAAAGACTGATTTACAAAAATTGAAAAGTACATTGTTGGCCGATTTTCAAACTTTCGATGACGAACTGAAATTGAAGTAGAAAAATCTACATACTTTGCGTCTTCAACAAATTATGAAGAATATAAGATATCTTAACTATGAGAAAGACGACACTCGCTATTTTTTTATCATGAATGAAGTTACAACTTAGTGTTTTTTTTATGGAATGCAATGTTTTTTTTAATGTTACCAGAAACGGGCTATTTTTTTGATAGTCAGTATTAGTAGATTTGATACCTATACCTCTACACATTTTTGTGTCAATTATCATCACATTTTAGAGCAACAACATGAATACATTCATGCACACATACAAGCATGATTTAATTGAGAAATATTCTTTGGAATTTACAAGACAGTTTTTTTGTTGCTCATGTAATATCAGGTGTTAGACACATACATACAAAGTTTTCAAAATAGGGTACGGATATTCTCAGACAGGAAGTTTCCCAATCCTAGAAATTAAGCTCCAAACAGTTTTGGCAAGAATCATGAAAAGTCCGGAAATATTCTTGAATTTCCTGGGGACAATCTCCAGAGATCACATGGAAGCCTAAAACCAATATGATTTTGGTTTGAATTCCACCATCCCCAAAACTGAATATCCACAAGGAAGTATTATAATGGAGATGTTCAAGCAATATTTTCAGAAAATTTATAAATATTTGCAGGAACTTTCAGGATACTGTCTGTAGGTTAATTTATATTCGCAGGCGTTTTGAGGATATCCCCAGAAATCTTGGAAATGTTCCAGGTATCTTAAGGAATATTTTTGGGAGTGTCAGCCAAAGTACCAGAGATGATCGAAGAAATTTTGGGTCCAGGAATATTCACAGTATTAGAAATATTCCTGGGAGTTCTAGGGGTATTAACCGAACTTTAAACGATACTAGAAGAAGTCTTTTAGGATCATTCACAGTAAATTCGGGAATGTCTGCGGTAGCTTCAAGAATACTTCGAGAGTATTCAGCAGGAGATGCTTGCATATTCGAGGACATTTTAGCAATTTTCGCAGAGCATGTTGGATATATTCTCCGATAAGTTATGTATATTTGAGAATAAATTTACAAGAGTCAAGGGAATACTCGTCAAAATTTCAGAAATATTCAAGTTTCGAGAATAATCGCAGAAAGTTCACAAATAATCTACAGTGACGTAGGAAAATTCGAAAATTTTGAAAATATTCGCATTACCAACAATACTCACCTCAGTGTCTGCGCCGTTTCGTGATGCTGCTCCTCCTCCACCGTCTCGCAATCGCTGCCGACGCTCTCACGAACCGAATGGCCCGTGACGGTCTTCATCTTCTTGGCGGGCGACGTGGGGAACTGCGGAGATCGATGGGGGAGTACGTCCTCGAGTCCCCTCGTGTCTCCGCTCTGCCTCCTCGCCCTGTGCGAGCTAGTCGACGGTATGCACTGCTTCTTCGGCGTCTTCGTCTGCGACTTGAGAATATACGTCCTGGGGGGGCTCATCATGCCCACGGGGATGACTTTTGGTATTCTGCAGAGAGGAATAGAAGTATAGTTTGGCTTGCGAAAGCAGTTCGAGGGAAAGATTGTTTCCAGAACATAATATAAAAAGAGCGGTGTTTACTTAACGTGAATTTGAAACGTACAAAATCTCGGGCATCTCAAGTGCTAACCAGAGAAGATGGTAGTGGTGTCAGTCATATCGTGTGTCACATGTTGAATGGGACTTAATTCGCAAAAACGAATAGATTGGCTTCTTCAAGCTTGAAAGGATTGGAAGAAGAAATCGTAAAATTCAAAAAGGTGACGGTTTATGGAGTTAGTTACTCAGTAGTAGTCGGTTTTTCACCATTTCCTATAATTTCTGGAGTGCTCAATTAGAACCTGGATTTACCCAAATTATGAGTGAACCATTGGTCTGCAGGCGTCGTTTTGTGCATGAATTGAACGAATATATATATTTTCCATAACTTCACTGGAAATATACATAAATCAACATGATCTATTTATATAAAATATTTTCGACGATGCGACGTTGTTGCTTCTACCAGAAATTAGTAGCAAATTCGATTTTTCAAATGGAACACTCGGTATAATATACCATTTTATTGATCCTTGCCACATTTCCAACAACTTCATTTGTTATTCCCCTATAGCTATATATGACCATTCTCGAAATATAAATTATTTTCTAATTTTCCATGTCAAAATATGAACTTAAAGAAATATTGTTAATTTTGAACTGTGAGGTATTAAGACAATGAAATTGTTTAAAATTTGTGGGGAGATATCATGAGGCTTCTCACCCCAGAGCCAGATTGAATTTTTCTCATACATGATGGCTAAATATTACAGATGAAATGATCACATGAAAAAGTGACTGATAATCAACTTTTTCAAATGGAACACCCTGTATATTGTCAAAATTTTCGATCTCTTCTTTCAATTACAGTATGGTTTTGTTCAGATAACCCCATTCCAATCAGTTTCAAAGAATAGAAGACCTCTGGTGTCCTAGACTTTATCTATTTCAATATTTTCCATCCGACTCGAACAGTTGTTACATCAGTCACTTATTAATGAAGTATTTTTTCAGTGGGTTATGTTCTGTAGACATGACAAATCAGTTCAGCAGATAAAGTTAGATTATTATCAAAAACTACTCTTCATTCATCAAATGTCGTATTTATAACAAAACAAAAATTTTAAATGAATTCTTGAAGTACAAATTTCATCCATTGGCATATTTCAAAATATTTGTTCGAACACGTCTCCACTTGTACTCAGAAAAACATGTGATCACTTCAAAAGATATTCATTTGTAGCGGTTCTCATCAAATAAGGAGTTGAACTATTGGAAGCAATCCTAACTCTTGATTTCTTATTTTCCACTGTTGTAACTGGGGCGGAGAAAATCATATTTTTTGTAATAAACACCAGACGGTGATCCATTGACTATTTCGTGTGATTTATGTATATACCCAGATTTTCAGATTGATCCGATGTGTCTGTCGTTCGCCAGAAACGTTTGATTCTCGCTCATCGTAAAAACCCTGTTTATATAATGACACCAGTTGAAAGTTGTTGAGCGTTTTCCAACTTTCAAAATCGGATAATTTCGACTTCTGGTTCCGGCAACACTGGCTGGTGCTCAATAATTTTTCGATGCGGTCTTTACCTGGGCACCCTGACGACGTGCGACTCCCTGAAACCGATCTTCCTGGCGGGGAGCGCCTTCCCCAACAGGTGCTTGACCGCGGCCAGAGTGGCCTTCAGGAACTCCGTCACCTTCTGCTCGCCCTTGACGGTCTGCCCGAACCAGTCGAGGACGACGTCTTCGGCGAGGTGGTACTGGAAGAGCTGCATCTGCTGCTCCATCTTGTCCACGTAGAAGGTCAAGAACTTTTGGGCTTCCTTCATGTCGGAGGCTGTGAAGCTCATTTTTCCCCGGAAGAGTCCTGTGAATCGGAATCGTTATGTAGCGAGCGCAGCGAAACTTGCTGGGCTGGCTTCTATACGGGGGTTAGATGCCATCAAGCCAAACTTAGTTTAAAGTCTCACTGTTCTCAAGTTATTCGAAAATATCTTGCTTAAAAATAAAATACCGTTCAGAAAATTGTCACACCAAACAGCCAAAATAGCGTACCAAAAAATGAATGAAATTTATGTGAAAAAAATAACAAAAATAATATGTATGATGATAATATAATAAAAACAATATATGTTTCAGATACAACATTACTAAAATTTTGTTACAGTTCCAGATTTCCATCATAGATACAGTGTCACTCAAACTTCAAAAAAGCCAATTATCAATTTAAAATGGAAAAAGTATGGAAGAACTAAGAACAAAAAAACTATAAAAGATATATTACATCTATAGAAGATTCACCACAGAACACTAAAAAATTATGGCCATTAACGGCCCTGAAAAATGTTAGAACAAAAATTCCAAATACGACAAATGAACGATATATCCGCCGACAGTGGAAATGAAGTTTGTGAATTGTCCTCGAACCTTTTCTGAAGTATATTTGAACCTATTCACCAAGTACGTTCTAGGCATATTGTTTCCGAAATTGGTAAAATGGCATTAACCGAAAATGAGGTGATGGATGCTTTCTCCAACTCAGACATAAATAAAAGCCCAGGTGAAGATGGAATACCCTTTTTTCATAAAAAATTATATTCGTGTGAAATAGACCTTGCATCCTCTGTTAGACCTTGCATCTACCTTGGGAACACCTTGTATAACTCCTTCTTGCGCACTCATGTCTGAGAAACGGCATAATTCATAGACAAAGCAACACAATTTGTGAGCTTTCCAATCATGAGCATTATCAGATGAGGATATTGCAAGAATTTCTAATGATTTTCATATTCGAGAAAGGAAAAACCAAAAGTTGCAATGTTCCTTAATATTAAATACACTGTGGATAGAATTTAACGATACAATAAAGTAGTTATGAGCTCTTTGAGTCTTTTCTAGACATGTCTTTTGTCTCGTGTAAATACAAAATCAAATTTTCCAAAAAACTATACAAATTACAATAACAAAAGGATACAATGGCCCCCATATAGCCCTGATCTAAACCCGATTGAATAATTGACATAATTTTTTCAGGTAGATTCGGGGATGAAGAAGGTACAGCCAGAAGTAAGTACACAGGTGGGGGTTAAATTTTCATTTCTTCTTCAACTAACCCAAAACTTAACATCAAACTGACATAAATTTCTGCCTACTAACCATTTCTAACACTGAACCTATGATTACAATGCTCTGTTCTTCTGTTATCTCCTAACAATTATTGATTCATTATTATTGAGGGATAAAAAATGCATTATAAGAGGGTCATCTACGAATCTATTTAGAAAACTTCAATCTAATCAATTCTGTCTGTAAGTTAATCGAGGTGGTGGTATATTCATTTTTCTAGATTTTTTTGGAGTTTCTGTCCTCGTTTCTAAAAATAAAAATTAGAATAATTATTTCAATATATCTGTTGAAGAGAAATTCTCTACTTAACAGCAACACCTTGAATTGTAATAATTTGGAAAACAATATATTCAATGAATATCAAAATTTCTACTTATTGTTTTAGACGTTTTGAGCAGGAATCTGCACCCATTTTCATCATAAATCTGTCCTAACTATTAATATATAAAGATAATTAGTATCTCTTTTCATTTTTTAGAAGTGAGGAGATCAATTTTGTACATACAAATTTGCATCATGCATCTATCTCTAATCACAAAATTTTTATCAAGATTTATATCCTGATAGTAACTTTTGTACACATCTTTTCCAGGGAAGGCTATGCTTGCTAAATTATCTAAGAGAAAAATAAACAGAGATTTGTCACCCATACCTTTCTCTCAAAAATCAAAAGTGATAAATTCAAATATAGAAGAAAAACATGGAAAACTCCATCAACTGTACATACAGTTACATTATGTTATGATATTACATATTTTGCAGACTCAGCTAGTGTTCCAAAGAAAGCAAACTGTATACCAGAATACAGGACAATCAAACTGGTTAACAATGATGACCCCAGTATCTTATACATACCCCAATGCACTAGGGTTGAGCAATGTGGGGGATGCTGTTCCCATTCTCTCTTATCATGCCAGCCAATCGAAACTGAGACTATAGCCTATCAGGTAAGAAGAAACAAAATCTCCAGAAAACTGTTTGTATGATAAAGTCACCATTACAGGTCATGAAAACTAAGTATACAGGAAACAAAAAATTCAAGTTCCTAGGAAAGGAAGTGAAAATTGTGGAAAGACACACAAAATGCAAGTGTGACTGTATAGTAAAAGAAAAGGTGAATAAATCAATCCAAAACCAAGAATAATCATCCTGTCTACATAATAATACAAACCAATTATTTCAGGACTGCAACAAATACCAAGAATATAAGCCTGCCGAGTGCAGATGTACATGTAAAAATGTTGATGAAGAAGAAAAGTGTCACAAAAATTCAGGAACAAAACTGTGGAACCCAGATCTCTGCACTTGCCAATGCAGAGAAACACTGCAGTGTTCGACTGGATACTATTATGACCAGAATGAATGCAAATGCTCAGCTACACCTATGAACAGGAGGTTTGCTACTTATGAAATCAGAGTATCAGATAATGGAGCTGTGCCCTCAGATGCTCCTTACAGAGAAGGAAACTGACATTCTTCCTTCATGAGAAATTCTGAGAATGCGTTGTATTTTTCCATTGTGATAATTTTCATGTGAAAATAATATTTATTCAATAAAAACTGAAAAACCTACAAATCATTGGCTCCTGTACAGAAACAAATATACGTTGACATTTCTTTTTGCTGACTGAAACTCAACCCAATCAATACTTACTTCAATTATAGCGACTTTTGCAAAACAGATTTTTGATGGTGCGAACTCAGTTCAAATGAGTTCATACAAAATTTTCTGTTTCCATAACCATAGATATGCAATAGGCAAGAACTTCTCAAAAGGGAACTTTGTTGAGCAATAAAAGTAATCCTGAAAACAGAAAGACATTTTCCTTGTTTTATTATTGCACAATCTTGCCATTCTTACCAAGTTCTTTCACGAGTTTTCTCCTCAAATATAGTGTCTGACAGTTGTCCAGTACAAAACATTTTTTCATGGCAACCCTTAACCCTTTGATAATCAACTAACTTCTATCTCTTGGCATTATTTCCGTGGATACGAAATTACAGTCCGATCTAGGATTCTTTCAGATTCAAATCCTTCAACAGAATCAAAAACTAACCAACAACAATGTTTGTTTATTAAAGAGCATCTACATTCAAAATGGCGCTGGGCGCTGGCGTCTCGAACTTCGAGACTCGAAGCCTCATGTCACGTCATGTAATGCGCCAGTTGTACAGAAACCTACATCACTATAATGCAGCGCCTCTCGACAAAGTGTTTCAAAACCATAAATTGTGAAGTACCATTGAAGTGAGTAGAAACCTGTCGAGGTGGAAGATTGACTGAATTCACGGTTGACCTAAGTTGCCAATAGAGGACCTCAACGTACAAGAAGCTTCTATAGCAAAGCCACTGTATAGTAAAATAAGACCAAAATTATTCTTGATAATCTCACGATATTTCGTTGATTCCACGTGGATAAACTTTGAATTGTGGCGAGTCAGAGCATGAACTGTATCAGAATTCGCAAATACCTATGATACCCGCACGTTTTTCATTAAGAAATTGACGAATTGATACGACATTGCTTCTATTTCAATGAATGAGTAGATACAGGGCACATCCCAGAAAGCCATTATGATGAAAAGAATGCCCCTGACTTCTGATTCATAACCAAGATGTAGGAAATCAGATGGTGAAATTTCTCTGCCAGACTGCTTAGGTACCTATCACACAAAAACTAGAAAAATGAATATACCACCTAAAATAACTTACAGACAGTATTCAACTATGGGATCAGATCAAAACTTCTGCGGGTTGAGAATAGAACCAATTTTAATAGAAAAATTAATTAACAACCGCTGACTGGGTTCGAGCAGAGACGCTTCGTCTGCATGTGACTGATGTCAGAGACATATCGGAAGAGGAAACAAATTTATCATGTCTAATGCCAACAAAATTGTGATTCAATTATTGGAAATCCTAAAAAACTACGATTTTCTGCTAACTATATCGACAGTGAAAATGCTTCTTCCAATGATGAAATTGCATTTCAAGTTCCAGGGCATCGAACAGTTTTTTTAAGGCTACAGGATATTGAAAAATCACATAAATCCTCATATTCAAAGAATCCAAACTCGAAATGAACAGAATTGTAAAAGGGATATCATTTTTCATTTGCCCATTCGTTCATTTTCTATTTTCTTGTTTCAATACTTTTCATCCACGAGGTCACAGAACAACACAAGGTGTTCCAATTTCATTACCGTATTGTTCTTATTTTAAATAAAGAATGCAATCCATTTTGAGGTTCAATTGATGAATGTGTATAACTTTTTTTGGTGAAAATATTTATTGTTGAAAATATCCTTGAAGGCATTTCGAAATTTCTCAACTGGCGCGTTAGGAACCTGGTTCAGCGTCCGCTATTTGTACAATCATCAGTGGGACTGATTTTGAAAAGATTATGCATATTCAGCAGAATAAATTAGATATGCGATTTCTCTCCTCGTTTCTGAAGAATAAAATAAAAGAAATTATGATAATTATGCCAATATATTTGTGATAAGGTCAGATACCTGAATAATAGTTGTTTCCAACGTCGAAGTCGCGATAAATATAATGAGAATAATGGAAAAACACGATTTTGCATTTTCTTGAACTGATGATATGATACTTTGGTGTTTAATGCTCTGTAATTCATGCACGCTAAGTGCTACCCTTGAGTATTCAACATACGAAGAGGGATTTCCATCGATGAGGCCCCTGTATATTCGTTATTTTTTGCTGAAAAGAGATAAAAACATTCTACGGTTGATCTATCTACAATATACAAGTTGCATGCTGTGATGTGGCCCTTTCATAGCCTTTCTCATATTATATAGGGTGACCCCTGGAAGCCTCACAAACTACTCAATCAGTGATCTTTTTCAATCACAAAAATATATACTGACAGTATATTACCTCTTACCGTTTTCTTTCAATAGCAAAGTTTGTGGTGGCAATATTCATGAATCTTTGACATTTTTGATTGGCAGCATCATAAAATACATTTCTCAAACTGAAGTAGTTGTATTCTCCTTTGATATTATTGATATTATCGATATCATCGACAACAATATTATGGATATACAATATATATTGATGATTATCGATCGAAATGAATGATATCGTTTATTATCGATGATATCGATATTATCGATAGTAGATATTGTCATCAAATCATCTAGCGGGTCACCGCTAAGGTATTCTCGTTCATGAATCCTGTGTGACTGTGTTACTGTGTTACTGTATTAAAACATGATGATAGTATATCTACTCAGGTCTCATAAACGCTCATATAATGCTCATAAATCAAATATTTATGGTCGTAGGAAAAATAGTGTACATAACTCGTTGGAGAGTGTTTTTCAAGCACTTGTTACATTGCCGCACTCGCCGCTGCTACGCGGTTTTTATAAATATCTACTTCAAAAACAAGGTGTCACTGACAAATAGAGAATTTCTCTTTCAGTTATCTAAAGGTTTAATTTCAAGCGCAGTGACATTTTGAGGCAGATCCCAAATCTGTCCTCACTACAAATATATTGAAATAATTTTCAATACCTTCTACTCTATTTTTTAGAAACGATGAGAGAGAATCCCACGAACAGCTGCAAAATGAACTTTTTTTTTTATCTGTGGACAACACGAAAGGGAAACCTATAATGTTCGAGAAACATCGTGTTAGCCAGCGGTGGAATTTTGGGAGAGAAGGAAGGTGTTGGAATTTTTCTTGAAAGTTTGGAGGTTGTAAGCATCAGGAAAGACTTCACTAGGCAAAGAATTCCACAACTTTGCCGTTCTATTGATGAATGATGCTTGGTATAGCGATGTTCGACAGGTCTCGAGCCTGACAGTGTAGGGGTGACCAGCTTGAGCTCGTCTGGTTTGTCTACTAGGAATCGCGCGTGGTGGCATAATAGATGATATTTCCGTTGAGCACCGACCGTGAAAGTACCTATAAAAAAGGCAAAGATCGCCGACCTTTCTACGATGATCTAGAGAGGTCAATGATTTGGTGAGTGTTGTGTCATCGACTAGGCGAATAGCTCTCTTCTGAATTGAATCTAAGAGCTTAAGCGTATGTTTGGGGGCTGAGCTCCAAACATGTGAACAGTACTCCAGGACAGGTCGAATTTGTGCTTTGTATATCATAAGCAGTTGCTGGGATGTGAAGTATCTCTTCTAGATGTTATTCTTACTATATAGTTTCAAAACTTGATACCAATATCAATACAGGTAGCTATGGTGTTATAACATCTTCATACTTGCAGTTTTCAATCTATGATAGAAGAAAGCAACGAAGGAAGAATAATTGAAGAAAGTTCAAGCTGAAAATGGAGCGGAATTTGCATGTTACAGAATTCTGTTACAGTTTAGAACAAATATTTTCTGAACTGTGATTCTGTCGAGAAAACGCGAGAGCAATACTAGTTAATGCTGGGTGTAGATTTAAATTAACAAATAAGAATAAAAAAAAGATGTATACACACAAGCGCTTCAGACGCATCAGCATAGAGGTTCAACCTCGCAATTTTTGATATTTGCATTTCAATTTTCTTTTATTTCCAACGATTCGGCATCGACATTGAATGTGTATCATATAGAAGAAGTTCGTGAAATCATGTGTGTTATGATTTGGATAGTTGATTCAAAACTTTTCTTACTCCAACTTGATTTTTGATTACTAGCAAGTGATATTTATAATCATCTACTCAATTCCTGATTGGTGATTCCCAATTGTTAATTCGTATTTCTTAACTTAGTAAGTTTCATACACCCACAATAATTAACATGTAGACTAGGTACATTCACCAAATTTGGTGGAAACACATGCGCATTCACTAGGAATTTCAAAAAATGGGTCAATACTGAAGTGATCGTCCAATCCAGATTTGGTAGTGTATTGGTAAATGGAGAAGTTGTGACCCCACTTATAGAAATGGCTTCATTTCGATGTTGAGTCTAACATCAAAGCCGGGCCCTTCTGAGTGACAACTCGGAATTTAATAAAACAATTATTGACACAAAGAGGAATTTGATGAAATTGGAGGAATCGTAGGAATTCTCCGTTTTTAAATTATTTATACGATTTCATCGAATCCAAATGTTTTTTCGAATTCTTTCGAACGAGTCTGTCTGAATTTTTTCATTTTATAATTCAATGTATCTCCTAAGATACACTCGATAGTTCTTTACATTGTAAATTTCTTGCATTTTTATATTATCCTTCGGAAATTCCTAGGATCCGTCATGAAATTCTGCTTTACTCTGAAACAACCTCACCTACCCTATAAACCTCTGATCATATCCATGAATCAACTACATTATCATCATAATCTACAGGGTGTTTCCGAAATTGGAGCGAATATCGAAATGGGTAATAGAAGACCAAAAAACAAAACGAAATGAAAGAGTACATTTTTGTCAAAAATCAAATATTTTGGAAGATACTGAATTTCAAATTTTCTCCCGACATTTCCTGAACCACTGACCGTCTTCCAGCAACTCGCAGCGAAACGCTTTTTGCGCAAGTTTGCGCAACTGTGCACTCATAGAGGCCGAGATGCTGGTAGAAATAGACCTCTGAGGATTATCAACACAGAAGAACAAATTTTGGACATTTTTGCAAATGATCCAACTTCAAGTACCCGCAGCATTGGTCATCAGTTAGGGGTTTCTCATAAAGTTGTATGGAGGACATTGAATGGGGATATGCAGCATCCCTTTCATTATTAGCGCGTGCAATCATTGAAAATGGAAGACTATCCACGAAGAATACAATTTTGTGAATGGATAATTCGTCCACACGAAGTTAATCAAAATTTCCTAAATGAAATACTCGTCACCGGTGAGACGACATTCACCAGAAATGGTATTTCCAATCACCTTAATTATCATTATTGGACTGTCGAAAATCCACATGGAATAAGGCAAACTAACTTTCAGCATCGTTTCTCGATTAACCTTTGGGGTGGAGTGGTGAACGGGGTTTCGATAGGTCTTCACGAGTTGCCACCAAGATTAAATAATGGACTATCATATTAAGCGTTTTTGGAAAACGATTCAGAATTTTTTTATGCACGACGAAGCACCTAGCCATTATCATGTAGACGTTCGGGAATTCTTGAATGGTAAATTTCCACAGAAATGGATTGGCCGAGGAGGGCCTATAACTTTGCCACCACGTTCTCCGGATCTGAATATAATGGACTTTTTCGATTATGGTTTCCTGAAAAATCTGTTCTATGCACCACCGTTCGTAGATATCGAAAACCAGGACATTTTATAAGAAAGAATCAACAACGCGATTCACGAAATGCGACAACAAAATAGTTTTCAGCGTGCTTGTGAGTCTGCATCGATAGTGGCGGCGGTCATTTTGAACGCCTGTTGGGAATCTAAACTTAAACAACAATCGGTGACAGTGTGAGTTTTTTTCATTGAGAATAACTCAGATAACGTTCTTGTCATGGAATGAAATAGGCCTAATTCAATTCAGTGTCTTTATTCCGGTTAATTTTAAGTCAAAGTATGAAGAGTGGTAGAGCTTACGAAATGAAAAAAACTGGCAACAGCGCGCGGGTAACAGTGCGGGCGCGAGCTGCCGCATGCAGAGTGAGGAATCAAACCAGTGCATCTCGAACGATGGTGAGTAAAATCGCACTATTTTTGGAAATCTTTGACTGACTCAAAAAAATTTTCTTGCGATTCATTGTGTTACGTACAATACCAGATTTCGATAATCGCTGCAATTTCGAAAACACCCTGTATAATGAGAAAGAATATGGATGATTCAAGAATGTTCTATAGAGTCTAATGAAGTTTACATATCCTATCGAATCATTGTAACGAGGCCGATCCGGACTAGTCACGTGGTAATGTTCCGTCAGTTTTTTTCTTCGATGTGTTTTTTACCTCGACATAAATTACTTTACGACTACCGCGACTACCTGAAAATTAAACTGCTACCGAGATACACACTCTGGGTGTGTGGAACGATTTCGATGCCAATGCGTGATGGTTATCATTTATTTATTGCCGAGACTGCAGGGCCGCATTGAGGTCATCTCATTGGATTCCGAAGGAACTTGTAATGTCACGATATCCAAAGCAGAAAGGGCTAGAATATAGTTTTTTGTGTATCAAGTTGATTATATTCAGCAGAATCGAAAAATTGCAGCCGAGGCTATTAGCAACATTCTGGTGAAGTCCCAGAAGATTACCGTCTGATTCAGAGAGTAAGAAGAAATCTCGAAAAAGACAAGAATAAGAAAAATTGCCCTACGACCATCCAAGAAAACAGCGCTTTCAGCATTGTTTTGTTATTTAGAAAGTAGCCCATTTCACTATGGCAACAGGAAAGTAAAACTCATTGATGTGGAAATAAAAAGGCACGCTCGCAGTAATTGATGAATATCATCTCACATGGTATATACTTACATGTTGAATTGATTTTGCATCCTAACCTTTCGGGAAATGATTCAATCCACTACATTCGTTCCTTCTTCGAGATGCGTCTGGTAATGTGACCATCATCTCTAATTTATGATTTTGATGTCTGTGAATATTATGAATCCACGATATTATTCAAGAACGAAAGATCCCAAATGCTCAGGAGAAAAATGAAACACATTTATGACAATGACAAACAACGAATCATCGTTGACGTTGACTCGGTTGAGTGAAGTTGGTTACCAAAGATTTGTAGCTGGAATTTATAGCACATCTATTTTCATGAAATTTACATCGACAACTATAGAAATGCTCCCGTCGGGTTTTCTAATTCCTAACTACTGTATCTTGGATTGCGTGTTAGCTGTCGAAGATGAGGAAACGATGAGAAAAATTTGGAATAATAAAGATTCAAATATTCATGGTCGTAGGAAAATTAGTGTACGTAACTCGTTGGGAAGTGTATTTCAAGTACTCGTTACATTTCCGAACTCGCCGCTATGTGGGTCATGCTAACTTTCAACTCGTGCAAAATAAGTCACCTTCCACACTTGGTTATAAATCTTTGTGGGTGATCATAATACGCTCGTTGAAAATGAACTATCAGAATAAAAATCATCGCCGCATATCAGAGAGACCATGAGTCATTTTTCACTTTTCCGAAATTCGAGTTTCTCAATTTTTTGGAATCCTGATTCACCTATATTTCTTCGAATTCTGTGCAGTTTCATCTATAGTTTTATCTGATACTTTGTCAATTCAAGCTCAATGATTATATTTGGAATTACTTCCACTAGCAATTCCAGAATATTCTTCCACTTCAATGGAATATGATCACTTAGTTTGTTATAGATTTTGTTAGATTTTATCTATTTTATATTGTATTCAGGTATATTTCAGCTAGCCATACAACCGAGTATCCGTTTATTTCATTCGATTCCCTCGACTATTTTGATATATTTTCTTTCGTATTTTTCGATAAATTATATTGATTCAGTCGATTTCTTTTGGATTCACAATCAGTCGAATCTTCTATTCCTCCTAATTCCATATGATTGTTTTATTAATTCATATTATTATCACTGATTTGAGTTCGATCAGTTTTTACGATGTTCTTGGATTGTCTTGATTTTTCTTGAATAATCGTTGTTTTATGATTATATCATCCGTCTTATAAAAATTTTCCTTGGGATTTTCCTGAATTCTTTATCTTCTTTGATATCTTCCGAATTCCCTCGTAATTTTCCGATATATGATTATGGTAAATTGCCTAGCTCCTCTTGGGGTTGAATTTGGTTTGAATTATCTGAGTTTTTCATCAACCTTCATGGACTTTATATTATTCAATTTTATTGAATTTACTCCAATTCTTATCAATTGTTTCACATTCTTCCGCATATGCATCTTTTATATTTTTATCCATTTCTGTCCATATTTTAGGTATTCAGAAGAAATTTTATATTTTTCGAAAAATTATTGATTCATTACAAGTAGCTCAGAACTTATAGATTCTCAGTGACACCTTGTTTTTTAAAGAATTGGGAATACAAATATATTCTCAATGAAAACAAAACTTCTACTTATCTTAGTGGACGTTTCGGGAACGAATCTGCTCCCGTTCTCAACACAATAAGAAATTGCGAATGAAAGTATCCTAATTGATCATTTTTCAGCTTTTCATGGGATTTTCTCTCCTCGTTTCTAAAAAATAGAGTAGAAGTTATTAAGAATTATTGCAATATATTTGTAGTAAGGACAGATTTGGGATCTGCCCCAAAATGTCACTGCGCTTGAAATTAAACCTTTAGATACCTAAGAGAGAAATTCTCTATTGGTCAGTGACACCTTGTTTTTGAAAAAAATTTTGGAAATACAAATATATTTAATAACAATAAAACCTCTACTTATCTTGGTGGACGTTTCGGGAACAAATCTGCTCCCGTTCTCAACACAATTAAAATATTTTTCTTCGCAAAATTTTTCAATGTTTTCGGTTTTGACACTAAAAAGTGACAATTTGGTAGACGGAGGAATTCTGGTTACAAGGTGTTTTCATTAATTGATATCGAATTTTCCATTTTCATATTCAAGTTTCAGAAGTGGATGCCAAGTTCTATCTATATCTATCATGTCATCAATATTATAAATTTGAGATAATTCTTCTCATCTTCCAGAGAAAAATTTCCCTCGCCATTGGAATTCCCAACTTTTCGTGCAAAAAGTGATATATTTATCGGAGTTGTGACAAAAATACGATCCGTCCCTGTGAAATGGCCTTCTTCAATCTATAATCTTTTTTAATCACAATACGTAATTATACGAGAACGACAGGGGGTGTGTTGGTTGTCTGGTTGCTTTTGGCTCCGAATTTATGGGCCTGGTAGCTCAATTTTTTTCGAAACATTGTTGCAAGAACATTATCGAGATCAAGCCGTAATATCGTATAATACCATCATCAATAAAATATTGAAGTCACGTTAATCGATAACATTGTACATGACCTAGTGTTCCTGGAGATTCTTGGAAAATCAATTCCGTCAATAATTGTTCGTGAAGATTTATGCTGCACGGGTAAAAGTTATTCAATACAGTCATTATATCCACCGTTATACTTTGAGACACAGCCACATTCTCTTTAAATCTGCGAGCATTTTCAACTAACGAGAGACAATATATATATGAAAAACTATCAGTAGGGCGGATTTGAAAATCTGGTGGCATACTACTGTCGATTGGGGCAATTCGGCTGAAATATTTTCAAGATGCTGGCTTATTTCAAATGGAACACCCTATATATCATTTCATTTTTGAATTCTACGAAGAATTCTGGAATATTTCATGCATAATGTCCTATACCTATGTCTAGCCGTATTCGACATATTTTGAATTTCATGTCAAAAATGACGTTTGCAGGCCTGAACATAACTATCGATTTCTACTATATATCTATTATTTTTGTCTCAACTTATAGCATCCCTGATGATGGAAATAATCATTTCCGAAAGCTTGGATAAACTTTAAAGAGTTTCTCAATTATACATTGCTGCATTCCCCAATACATTGGTTTCCCTTTCCCGACTTCCCTTCTCTATATATATATTTGGAAAATTCAATATCAATTAATAAAAAACACCTCGTTACCAGAATTCATCCGTCTGCCAAATTGTCACTTTTTTTCCAGTGTAAAAATATACTGCAAATCGAAAGAAATTTTGCGAAGAAAAGTGTTCTAATTGTTTTGAGAACGGGAGCAGATTCGTTCCCGAAACGTCCACCAATTTGGGGCAGATCACAAAATCTGTCCTTACTACAAATATATTGAAATAATTTTCAATAACTTCTACTTTATTTGTGAGAAACGAGGAGAGAAAATCCCACAAAAAGCTGGAAAATGAATGTACCATCTCCTCGAAAAATTCACAGACAGTATTTAGGTAATAATGAGTTCATGTACATTGGAACAAAGCTAAAGAAAATCTAAGAGTATCTTGAAACTTTGGAGCTAATCTCTATCTCAGATTAGATCCATTCCGCCTTAAGCTCTGTAATCTACATTACCGCATTCTATGATGGTGATATCGGAATACAAATGTGAGGAATTCAATTCTGAACGTGACCAAGTAGATACAACATGAAAACGCGAATAGCGGGTGAATCGTATAATCGATGATTGGCCAACGTCTTGCTGTTCTTGCTGTACAAAATACGAATATATCTCTGTGCAAGATCCATTACCATATAACCGCATAACGATATGAACAAAAGAACGGCGTTATTACGTCGATTATATTCGATTATGTACGCCTATTAGGCAGACATGATCGTATGCTAATATTCGACTCGCTTACATTATAGGACCCTGAGCCTGTACACGTAGAAAAGTCGATTTAGGGTATTAAAATGGCGTTTTTAATCTCAGCCCAATAATTGAAAAATGGGATTGATATTGTGAATTCAATAGTAGGTAGACTAGATATCCAACTATGAATTTCAATTTCAATCTGCGTATAATAGAAGCCATGGGCGCCGCCTTATCGATCTTGGCTACTCTGCCGACCGCCTTTCGCTTTACCCCTACGACTCGGCAGGATAAAACGCCACATGGATAGATAGACGAGAAAATTTGAGGTGATGTAATAAAAGTTCCACTTTCAAAAGTCGAAAATTGAGAAGACTTGAATTAAAGCCTAGTGAAAATATGGGAAATGGGACCAAAATAGATGAGAAAAATACTAGGATGAGTCGAAGAGCAGGACGGATTCTGAAGGAGGACCAATCAAGCATTGTTCAGTAATGGCAAGAAGCGAAAGATGGTTCAGAAGAGTGAAAGGACGCGAAATCAAGGACCACGCTTGGCCTTGTATACCACATAATGTATAAACCACTCAGATTCGATTGGGAATTGGCAAATTCATGATATTTTTCATGAAAGTTACTCATGCATTATAGTTGGCCAAGTTGGATTATTCATATTGTTTTCACTATCACGAGTGAGTGTTTGGAACATCTTTAGTGGACATTTCTATATTTGTTGTGTATAACATTGGTAATATATCTAAGAACACTGAACTAGAAACACATTAATAATATGAGCCAAATGGATAACCAATTCAATTATTACATGAATAAAAGAGATTAAGTGCAAAAATAACCCTCAGAAATAGTCAAATTTTGGAGCTCTGCCATTATAAAAACTTAATACCTTGAATGGGATCACAATGAGGCAAAATGAAATCAGTAGAACTTTTGTTTTTATTAAAAATTGATTTTTCAAAAGGAATGAGGTGCCACTGACAAATACAGAATTTCTCTTTTGGGTACCTATCTGATGGATTAATTTCAAGCACAGTGACATTTTGGGGAAGATCACAAATCTGTCCTTACTACAAATATATTGGAATAATTAAAATAACTTCTGTTTGTTCTTTAGATATGAGGAGAAAAAATTCCACATGGAAACTGAAAAATCAATAAATCAATTGCAAAACAATAAACCGTCGCTGATAGAATGAGAAATGCCAGAAAGGGTATTTGTTCCATTTGAAATATCGGAGTTGCAACTATTTCTAGAAGTAACAACGCCGCATTGTTCAAACTATATCTAAGAGGTCAGTAGAACATATTCATTTATGCATACTAACAAAGTTTCAGAACGATCTCTCGGTAAGTTTGTTAGAAACGTCTAATTAACGCTCATCGTGAAAACCCCTCTATATCACTATCTCACGAGCAATAGAATTACTAATGATGCACAATATGGTTTCAACCATATTATCAATTAATTCTTGATGGAGCAATATTTGATGTAACTGTTAACTTGAATAAAAATTTATTGGACTACCACATGATAAACTATTGATTTTTTCATGGGACCATGATATTCGTGGTATTGTGAACAAGCTATTACTTACAGCTTTACAGCTATTCTTTATGAATGAAATTATCCAAACAGGAGTTCCTCAAGGAACAGTTCTCGGGTTAATTCTATTCATCATATGCTCAAACTCATCATTATGGTCCTCTTATGATGGCACAATATCAATCTGATATGCTGATAATACTGTTTTCATATACTAAGTCCCTCAAATTGGAATGCAGTGAAACATAAATGAGAAATTTGGTAGATCGTAATAAGTCATCCTTAAATATCAATACATCTCGTTTTCACTATGTGAATAGGCCGAACTTCAATGATCTGCAGATTCCAAAAGCGCAATTTTGAAATAATAAAATCTGAAGCAGTTATAAATATCTTGAGTCCATCATAGGCAGAAATTTTATCGACATTTCACTAATTCAACAAACGCAGATTGAGAGGACTCATATAAAAATTTTATAAACTACAGAAAATTATGAATAGACAATTATTATATTATATATTATATATATTATACTCAACTACTATTATAATGAATTGCTAGTTGAATTTATCCTGAAATATGATATCCTTATCTGGGATGGTATTTACAGCAATGTATGAAAAATCATTTTATCTACTACTGACAAATCATATAAATACGGAAGCGTAGGCCGGCCTATATTATTTTATTTTTATTTTTCGCTAAATTCCGAGTTGCAACTCGAGGTTCTACTGAATTCCGAGATGCAACTAGGAATATTATATTCAAAATTCCGAGTTACAACTCGTAATTTTACCCAATTCCAAGTAGCAACTGGAATTTTAATATTCCGAATATAATATTTTGAATTTTGAATATAATATTGAGAGAAATGAAAATAAAAAAATATTGGCCCTCCTACGCATCCGTATTTTTGTGAAAAACTTCCAACACAAATGATATATATTCGAAAACTATCGCCAGAGCTACAATTTCTTCGAAATTATTTTTTCTGAATATCATTTATTCATTTCCAGCCAAGTGTCTTTCGAATGTCCATGTCTTGTTTGATATACTACCTACTACTTGTATCTATACGAGAGATACCTACTTATCACCTTGAACTTGACAGCCAGTCAATGCTCTTTTTCTCTCATAAGTACCGTGGTTGTTGTATGCATAAGTTTGTATAATGATACGAATCTTTTGTTATTCAGATTACTCTTCTCTGAAGTCAAGATTCGAAAAATATCTTTTATTCCGAATAATTTCATTATGTTTCGAACCTTCTTCTGTGGAATCTAACTCGTTGTTTCTATAATGCGTTCTTTGAAATTTTACAATTGGTAGGTATGCATTATTCTCTTCTCTATCGTCTTCCTCATCAGGTGTATTTCCGACAAGTCGACAATGCTCTCATAGGATTATCGTTATCTATATAGGTTGAACCAGATTTTTATGCAATAAGAGGCGATATAGGAACGCAAAATAGGGCGACTCTTTTTGAATTCTATTTTTTTTTTGAAATATCAATGGAATGTGTTTTTGAATTGATCCTTGGAGACCGGTATATGTCTCGGTATATCTTGTTTCATGCTTTCTCATTCAGATATAAAAAAAAATTATTAGTTCAGCGGATAACTGATTTTCTCAAAAATCTCGAATGACATGCTACTTATTTCTATAGAAGGAATATATCTATTTTCGATTTGTACTGTAGGCGCTGTTTTACATTAAAAAACAGAATGCTGAATTCGAAAAGTATCACTCCTTTATTTCCTTGGGTATTATATGAACTTTTCTTAATTGAACCAACTCCCTATATGCAGGGTTTTTCACGATGAGCGTGAATTGAACTTTCCTGGCGAACGAAACAACGGATCAATCTGAAAATCTGGATATGTACATAAATCAACATGATCTATTTACATAGGGTATTCTCGACGATGCGACGTTGTCGCTTCTATCAGAAAGTAGTAGCAACTTCGATTTTTCAAACGGAACACCCAGTATAATATATCGTTTTATTGATCCTTGTCATATTCTCGATACCTTCATCGATTATTTCCTTATTCCTATGTATGACCATTCTCGAGATGAAAATTATTTTCCAATTTTTCATGCCCAAATATGAACTTGAATATGAAATATTGTTAATTTTGGACTGTGAGAAACTGAGATGATGAAATTTGATGTTTATTTGAATGATTCATGAGGCTTCTCACCCCAGAGCCAGAATGAATTTTCGTCACACAGGGTGATTAAATATTACAGATGAAATGATCACATGAGGAAGTGACTTAAAATCAACTTTTCCAAATGGAATACCCGTCATTTAAATACACAGTTTCAAGGAATAGATGACCTCTAGTGTCCTAGACTTCATCTATTTCAAGATTTTCCATTCGATTTCAACAGTTGTTACACCATTCACTAATTAATGAAGTATGTTTTTAGTGTGTTCATAATCTGTAGATATGACAAATCAGTTCAACAGTTAAACTCAAATCATTATCAAAGGATAATCTTCATTCATCGATGTTTCATTAACATTGGAACAAAAATTTTGAATAAATTCACGAAGTATAAATTTCAATCATCAGCATATTCCAAAATATATATTTGAACATGTCTCCTCGGCCATCATGTAATCTCTTCAAAAGAGATTCGTGTGTAGCGGTTCTCATCGAGTAAGCAGTCTAACTCTTGATTTCAGATTTTCCACTGTTGCAACTGGTGTGGGGTAACCATATTTAAATGAATACCAGACGGTAATCTATTGAACTATTTCGTGTGGGCTTTCATCACAAATATGGTTTAATCCACCCCAATTACAACAGTGGTAAATATGAAATGAAGAGTTAGGACTGTTTTGAACAGCTCAACTTCTGACTCTCCTTTACTCCTTCAATGTATTTTGAATTCTTGGAGGTATATTCATTGAGAAATGTCCCCTCATTTCCTGATCCTCATTTCATTGATGTATAAAAATGTGGACCACCTTGTATGCTATACGACTTTTGTTCTAGATGATTCTGAAATCTTTCCGGATGGTAACCCTATCTCTATATTCGTCTCCTGCTGTTCGGATTTTTTAGCTTCAGTAGATACTATAGAGCGACACAGAATCGGTTATCATTTTTTGGATTTCTCTTCTCGCAAGCTTGTCTGATTTTCGTTTCCTCTCATTCCATTTCCTTCCCTGTCCTTTCCTCTTTCCGGAACCCAACATAGAAGATTATCGGGTCTACGGTTCTACACCTTGCTCCATCATTCAGTATAGCCAGATTTCTGAAAATTCGTTCTGCTTATGACACTGAATCAGCAACAGCGACAAAGCTAGCGTTGAGCAGTGTATAAATTGGAATACTCTGGGACATTATTTTTTATGATCATTTCCACTTGGAAACTGAAAGATATTTATTTTTATTTCGTGATATATTGTTCTTTTATGAAAGCAGAGACGCTTGTTTATACATTTCTACCCAGTAAAACACATTAAAAGAAGACCTTTCATGGTAATGAGATGGACACCTACATCTCATAATATCTACAGAGGCGTTCAAAGGATATTCAAATTTGGAATTCTAAACTGAATTGGGATTTTCTGGGTACCCTTATTGTTTCCTGGAATCCCATGAAGGAATGAAAAAAGGTGCCAATCCTGAATGCAATAATTTTGATAAATCAAGGAAACGAACTTCCATGTTTTCTAAAAACTTCATTTGCAGATATTACGTTGATGTTATTTCAGAACCCTCGATATGTCTTATGAAACAGGTATAATTTACTTTTTCGGTAACCGTCCGAGATGTAACCCACTTCCAGGACGCTTTTTCTTTGAGAAAGTCAAACAAAATAGTAGCGATTGCTCGCATTTTAATATAAATATCAATGTAAATGAGAATTAGAATGTTTCTGTCAATATGTAGTATTTACTGTTCTGTTCTGTTTAATTCAAATAAGAATTAAAATGGAAAATGAAGAAATAAAGATTGTCAAATAAAAATTTGTTATTCTACACGGTTGCCGAAAAAATCTTGTAAGCAACACGCCAGAAAATAGTTTTTTTTTGTACTCACAGACTTTTTGTCTATTGCATTGATTTCCACTAAAAAATATGTAATAGTTTTGGATATCATAACAAGAAATATTGGAGACGCTTGGCAATTCTTATGAATTGACGGAATTTTCAAGATGGCTACTAGTATCGTTCTGTCAACTCATCGATTGCCGTTTGACAAGTTTCCGAAATGATAATAAGAGATGCATTTATCGTGCTTACGATCGAACTGAATTCGGTTAATGTAATTTTCACCAAGGTACATCAGTGTGTCAACAGAAAATAGTTTTAATCTATTTCAATATCTGATGTATGGCTGACATTCGAGTAATACCAATATCACGAGAATAAAATTTTGTGTAATAATTAAGATACGCATTTGGATGTAATGATCACTTCATTGTAGACACGAAATGAAAAAGAAGCATTATTTGATTCCAGTATACGCGAACGAATTCGCGGCCAGAGGCAGTCGTTATCTTGGTATGAAATTTGATAATAATATAATTTATAATAATATAAGTGGTTGTTTTTGTTATTCTTCTTCTCGAACTCACATTCAAGAGTAAGATTCTGGATTTTGAAAATATGACATTGAGTTGGAATATAATGAATTGCCCTGAGAATAATTTTGCTGGTGGATCTTTCCGCTATTTTCCAATATATAAGGAAAATTATGATATAATCATAACATTCTGATCACCCGATGGTACGTCTATGGTATCCTACCATGATAATCGATGTCGTAAATGGTAGGCTTCAGGCCATTAACATAAATTCGAACGAGGCAACAATAAAATTGGCCTTACAAGGAGTTAATTCTTGCAGAGGATCCCATAATCGCGTGTAATTATTGTTGGAAAGATGAAAATTATCTTCACTGAATCATCGAAGAAAGGAGTCTTGGGTATCGATGTCTAGTTGATCTATTCTGACTGAAACAAATGAGTTCAGAAGTATTAACTCTTATTGGAACCTTAGAACGAAATATACAGTTCATTAATGATCTGTAAGTTTCGACTTCTAATCATTCAATTTCACGATAGATTTCAAAAATTAAACAGCAATCTGCCGAATACAACAGTGGTTGTAATAAATAGAATATAATGGATGAAATAGATGAGATGTGATTTTGAAGATACTAAAAAATTTAACGTAGATATCAAAGATAATGAGATGGAGTGAAATATTACACCAGGAAGAAACAAACAGAGCACTTTGAAACAGCGAAGGAACGATAATAAGTTGTTTCATTATTGAGTTATCGAATTTGAAACCAATATTTCAATATTTTTCTTTCTTTGAATACCTGATGGACCAAAAAAATCAGATTTCCAGAAAGATATGGACAAAAAACTCAGTAATATCATTGATTATACTGGGTACCCAAAAAAGCTTGCAATACTCTATAAGTAGCAGCAGCATAAGAGAGCTACAAAGCTTTTAATAGGATCGTTTCTGAAGATTGTCTTTCAAAAACTTTTCAGAAACGTTTCGAGTGAAATAATGCAATCATGTGTAATACTTTCCTAAGATTTTAAGCTGAATTGTAGATTGTAAATTAAAGTAAAAAAACATTGAGAGATACTCAAACATGGCCGGCCTAGGGTATTTATAGTCCTCCCTCATTTGTGATAAGCCATTTTTTTCGCAATTTGAACACCCAATATGAAATTCAGAGTTTCGTGCATAAAAGGGGTACCCTTGTTGAACATCGATAAAACGAATAATTTTTGACTAAAATCAATCTGAAAATTTCGTTACGGTATGAGGTGAGTGTATTTGTGAATTTTCTGAAGATTTTTTGGTTGGAACCAAAACCATGTAAAAACTCAAATCCGACTATTTCTGGTTTTAGAAGCCGCGCTGATGGTATAGAGTATTGGACACTATGGCATCGAACAATTTTGCTAATTTTTCGAGTCAATCAACCATGTTCATTGTATCAGTTTATGATATAATAGTGTGTGTATATATATATATATATATATAGAACAGATACCCATATGTAACGAATAGGTAATCAGTCAAATACAGAAAATTGTTCTTCTGCTATTTTCGTTAGTTCCAAGAGATGCATCAACATTTATATATAA
This sequence comes from Gastrophysa polygoni, assembly GCA_963576655.1. NCBI lineage: Eukaryota > Metazoa > Arthropoda > Insecta > Coleoptera > Chrysomelidae > Gastrophysa > Gastrophysa polygoni. The sequence goes on along the minus strand of OY755083.1, from coordinate 7,978,623 downwards.
ACGATTTTGTTTACACGAGACGACAGATGATGAAAAACTTCTTCTCCAATAGCTGCTTATTTCCATTTCAATACCAATGATTCTCTCAGCACTCGCGTCTAATTACATGAAATCAGGCCGTGTTTCTCTTGTTTTTCTCCTCTTCTTTCTTTTTCTGATCGTGACGACCACATCAAGACAACGTCGAGATCTCCATGGCGTTTCTCTCTTTCTTATTACCTCTTTTGTATCGATATGTTTACGTTCTCACAACTCTCGGTGCACGTAGTAGTACTAGAGTAGAGTACTCGGTGTGTACAACAGACAGTGTTGCCGAAGTTCGTTGAACCCGAACGCTAGCGCCATCCGTATTTTCAAAATTTATTTATTTCTAATGATAACTGCTCGATACTAATGGATCACTTATTTCACTGACTTACTAGCAGTTCGACACATACTTGTAACTACTATAGCAAATTTCTCCACCCCATCACTGAAACATCATTAGATGATCTTTTAGATGATCTTTCAGGGTGGTGAATTATTTTATGGAGAAGATCAAAATTCACACTTCAAAGAGAAAATAACAAAAATCAAATCAATTTTCATTGTAAGTAATATAAAAACGAAGAAATAAAAACAATAAGGACACCTGTGATCGCATATAGAGTTTACTGGAAATTTTGGGGGGAGGGGGGACGTAATTACCCGATTACCCCCCCCCTTTGTATCCGCGACTGCAATAAATTATGTTGTTTTGAAAGTTCTACCTTGAAAGTTCCCAGCACAATGTCTGGCCATTTCTTCATGCTTCATTTGAATTGGTGAAGAATCTGTATGATATTATTTTGTACATCATCATGGAAATATAATGTATGGAATATTTCATTATTTCGAAATCCGTCACCGAAAATTCCTGAAATATGTGAATCTTGAGTGGTTTGAACGAGTGTGATTTTATCAAATGTATTTAATAAAAATAATAATATTAATATGTTTATCTGACGTGATAAATAAGATTCATACAATAATCCAAAATCATTGAGGTAAATAAACATGAATAGGTCACTGAAGTGTGTAAAACAATTGTCAGTTGTTATACCACTTGTGTCTGACTTCTCATATTATAAAGATGTATAAATTCAAATTGATGTACAAGAATAAAACAGAGTAGAATAATTAATATATCTATAAATGTTGAACAGTAATGTTCAATAATGTCATTAAAATTACCTCAGAAACTTCATGCAACCTAAGACTATACCTACCCGACTATCTCACTGCTGAAGGTCATCAGTTTGAATACTTTCGTTACATCTCACTATTATAGGCTGTCTGCTGATATAGCACGATACTGAAAAGGAATTGAATTAATTTCGAGAGATTCACAAAGCCGTTCTGAAGATTGCGAAAGCATGAAACAGGAGATTGCTACCACAGTTTCTCCGTATAGTTTGTTGCTACTATTACTACTACTTAATCGAGATGAATTCAGAATCACTCCTTCTTATACTTTCAGACAGAGAATCAATATGTCTTTTCAATGAGGTGTCACATGACCCCTATTTCCTTGCATTTCATACACTGATGGAGTAGTTTCTCACTGAATCATGTCATGGGAGTTGACGGAGTTATTGAATTTGTTCCATTTACATCATACTGTATGAAATCCACTCAGTCTACCCAAAATATGCATTATTTTGCATCCGCATGAATCATTATTCGATTAATTGTTGGTGCATATAGTGTCGAATGTAGAAGAAGTTACAATTACTTTCTGTTGAGTTTTTGCAACCAGTATCTCTATGACACGAAAATGAAATGATGCATGTGATGTTTTCCAATTGAGTATAGTTGTTCAATAGCTCATTCTTGACACTGATGGAACTATGTTTACATTAAACTGTGCTCTTTCGGAATCAAATAAACTATCTAACCAACCAATACAATGTAAATAACCCTAACGAAGGTGTAAACAAATAATATACAAGTGAAATATAAATACATACAAGTGATAGGCCTACAAACGATGGGTCTACTAAGCTCTCGACATATATCTACAGGGTTGGGATGAAGTATGCTGGAACTAAGTAAATATCTTTCAAACGAGAAGAACGATATCCATAAAATTTTGCAGGTGAATGCAATGGAACAAAATGCATCTGATGTACATTTTTTTGTTAATAATATACTTCGGTTTAACCAGAAATGCCATCGACTTCTTTAATTTGAATTGGACACCCTATATATTTTTACAGATTTTGAAAGAGAAACGAGTACACTTTCGTTCTCCAAGTGTGAAATTCCAATTGACGGAAATAAATTTTACAATCACCATAACCGATCATCACTAAAATTTCTGTACGCTCTTTTTCTTTTAATGGAACCATTCTGAATTGTACAATTTGTAAATTGTACGTTTATTTATCACTATGCATACAAACAACATCGATTAGTTTATCTGAATAGTTTTTTGCTCTAATGCAAAAAACTGAAAGGAGGTTGATAGAAGTGCTATGTTCTTCGTTTTGACAAATTTTTCTACACTAAAACTCAGTATGTATGAATTCAGAATAACAAGCTCTTCCAAAATCTGAAAAAATATATAGGGTGTCCCATTTAAACTAAAGAAGTTGATGGCATTTCCGGTTAAACCGGAAGTATATCATTAACAAAAAAATGTACGTCAGATGCATTTCGTCCCATTGCACTCACTTGCAAATTTTCATACATATCATTCTTTTCGTTCAAAAGATACTTGCTTCTATACTTTATCCCAACTCTGTATAGAGATATAAGTACCTGCGGTCGAGGTCAAGACTGGGGAAATATTTATTTCTTTCGTTTCTTGAACGACTTGTTGAGTACCACTAGCCATCTGGGATCTATAGAGAGAATAGCGTAATACGGGGGATGACGGGGGTATGGATTCGATGAGGATACGCTGATACCAGTTATTCTTCTCTTCTTCGTAAAGCGAAGACACCTCTTGGTAGTGGATCTTTTTTCTTTTTCACGATCTTCCTAACTCTAGTCTACTCTGGTAACACAATGTTTTTGCTAAGGTAACTTTGGATTTCCAGACCATTAGGCTAGTGGAAAACAACCATAGTCGAAGTTGATTTGTACTTGGTTATTAAAACAAGGTCAAAGAGTCTTTCACAGAGTGGACCACATTCAGGTATAGTATCATTGGAAATGAAGTGTCATACAACATTCGAAAAAATCAAAACACCTACTCCCGAATATATCCATCGAGATATCTGTGGAAGAATACCGTGAAATAGTTAAAATGAGTATATTTTTCGGCGTTATTTGAATATGAATGATACTTGAACTAAGATAGTTTAGATACTTGGTTATCACCACCACTCTCTTTTACTCGTCGAAAGTAATTGAGGTATGTACTTCGGTACATATGAAAATTAGAAATATGTTCATCTTTCTACGATGTTCTTGGTAGGATAATGAATTCGTGAGTGTAGGTGAGGTGATTCTGAACTCTTCTTCTGAACAGAATCTAAGAGCTTCAGCGTAGCTCAGCTTCACTTGTTGCCAGAATCATCATACAAAGTATCGACCTGCCTCTGTTGGCCTCATCGAATGATATAGGGAACATGAACTATGACAAAGTTTAAATTGCTGGCAAAGCTGTGAACTGAGCAGGAGGTCACATCCAACGAATCGTTAATATAATAATAAAGTTGAAGTTATTTGGAAGTATCCAGTTGTAAAGATGTCACTACAGTTCGACACTGAAGTCACCTGTATTGCATTTGGCATCATCGGAGTCGTTGAGCAGACTTGAGCAGACAATTTCATACCAACTATACCGGGTGTCCCAGTATACCTGTTCCAATGGATTATCTCAGCTATTTCGAAAGATAAAAATTCGAAAATTTCATGATGTCCAATTCGTCCAAGGAACCTTCAACTGAGAAGAATAAAAATTGAAAGTCATTTCCGGTTTGACCGGAAGTGACTCTGACTTTTTTATTTCAAATAGCACCCTGTATATTTTTTGCGATTTTTGCTTTCTACTCAGAATTACCTTTCCAACGATGTATCACACTTTGTATTCTACATTTGATTTGATGGAGAAAACGTCAATTGAAATTTCAACTTGAAAGAATTGCAGTAGGCTACGATATTTTGTTTAATCTTGAAAATTACAAAGAAAGGGGGCTCAAGAATATAATAACTAAAGCATATGTTCGAAATGTTGACCAACTGCTTCTACACATCTTTCAGCTTCACTTCTCAACACCTCAGCATTAAGGGCTCTACATTCATTCCTTATTTTGTTTTTTAGATCTTCTAAATCAATAGGAGGAGTCTGGTACACACGATCTTCCAAATACCCCCAAAGGAAGAAATCCAGCGGTGTTAAATCTGGAGATCTTGCAGGCCATCTTATCGGTCCGTGTGTGCCGATCCATCTATCTCCAAATGTTTCACTTAAATGATTCCTTACCGCTATAGCATTTTGGGAGGTGCACCATCCTGTTGAAAATGAATGTTTCTACGCATATGTAACGGAATGTTTTCAAGAAAATGAGGAAGTTCATCCCGAAGGAATTCTAGGTACATTGGACCAGTTAACGTACCATCGTAAAATTTTGGTCATAAAATGAATTCAATTTGAAATTTCAATTGACGTTTTCTCCATCAAATCAAATGTAGAATACAAAGTGTGGTACATCGTTGGGAAGGTAATTTTGAGTAGAAAGCAAAAATTGCAAAAAATATACAAGGTGCTATTTGGAATAAAAAAGTCAGAGTCACTTCCGGTCAAACCGGAAATGACTTTCAATTTTTATTCTTCTCAGTTGAAGGTTCCTTGGACGAATTGGACATCATGAAATTTTCAAATTTTCATCTTTCGAAATAGCTGAGATAATCCATTGGAACAGGTATACTGGGACACCTGGTATACTATATTTTTTCCTCCAACTAACTAACAATGATCAAACATGGTCAGACTGAACTATATATAAATAGATCATGTTCAGCACTCATTGCATTCATCAAATAATAGACTTCACAAGGTCTATCACCAGTACATTAAATATCTCATATCTATATCTAGATAGCAAGTGAAGATATAGTGAGTAGCTCAGAAAGCAGCCGAAAAGTTCATTCTTGATCGACAGGATTTCGAATATTTGGAGTCTTTACAGAATCAATTTTTACTTCCAGAATAAAACATGGTCTTCGGGATAGTTTTCTCACCAGTACCTAACAGTAACAGAATTTCTGTAATCGCTTCAGTATGTTTCAAAACTGGCGGTAACAAACATTCGTAATTTTTATTTTCTCATATTACTTCAGACTTGATGCATCACATTGCCGTCATTGAAATCTTTGAGTGCATCATTATCATATTATCTTCTTTTCTGGAATTCCGGTAGCTGCATTCACTTTTCAAAGCAAACAATGATTGTGTAAGGTGCGGCATTTTGAAAGAGATTTCGTTAATGGATGTTAATTACGTTTGTTGGTTACTCTGTCAATGGTTGGGCAAAGATAGGACTTGAAACAGCTTTATTAGGTATGTACATGATTGATGAAAATATTTGAGTTAATTGTGTGTTCCGAAATCGTATGAAGTACAACAAGATGCAACAATTTGTGAAAGGCATTTCCTGCCAGATCTCAGAATTTATCATCCATTTGCAGAGTTACGGTTAGAATAATAGTGAAGACATCATACTATGAGAGAACTGAAGATTTGAAATCAATAATGAATGCAGTATGACACTGTTGACAGAAGATGCATTATCAAAAACAATAACATCATCAATCGATGCAACATTCATTCATTCATTCATGCGCATTGGTGGATCTACGGCTTCTTATGGAATTATTGAAAAGCAAAAAATTATTTCATTGTTGTAGATGCGATGATTGCTTGTGAAGTGAAGAACCAACCAAATCTGTGAGTATAGAAATAGATAATCTGTATCAATTCGATTTGGTCAAGATTCCATCACCATTTGATTGGATCAATGAGTTAAAAACCATCTGAAGTCTCACGTATCATAAGACTCTAGAGTAATGTTCACGCATTCGTCTTGACGATCACAAATGATACATTTCGAAAGCGTCCTTTGAAATTCCAGCCGCAAATGAAAATGCGTGCGTGACAGAGCATTCGATCCGATCCAATCGTGCTATAATGGTCGTCCGTGGACAAGCAGATAGAGATTCCCTTAAGAATCATACATCTTCGTATCGGGTAAAGGGATGGATGAATACTGATCTTCTGGTGATTTGGTCACGCACTATAACTATAAAATCATTTTATTGTTATACACGTCCATCAAGACAATCTTCTAATAGGAATCCCACGTTATGTGGAGTATAAATATCATTGTGGGTCAGAGTGAGACACAATAATTACAATGTTGCCTCTCGTCAGCGCTACCAGAAGTTCTTGTTGAATCCTGATACTCGTCGGCAGAGCAGAAAGCCACTAAATTTGAGTGAATAGTCAGAACACAGAGAAGTAATTTATAGGGTGATCATTCTGATCATTGGATTATTTCAACTGTGGTAACAAATACCTTTATCGATTTCTTCGAAAACTATGGTTTGTGTTGTCAGATGTTTTTTTAGATTCAAGTGTTTGTTGTTTTCTTCACTCGATGAATTCATCATTGTAACAAAATAATTTCTCCAATAAATCAATAATTGACGATATAGTGATTTCACGGTAGTATTCTTTAACAAACCATGTCGATAGGCAGAAGTTTTTCTCCAGTTCGAATATCTATTGAAAAATGAATTGATTTGAAACAAAAATCAAAAGAAGCAATAAACAACAGGCGATGTACATTGAACGTTGACTTCAATCAATTCGAATTTGCTGCTCAAACGTGACGAAGAATGATTGTACTGTACAAATAAGAACTTGGATTTAAGGTAGGTCTAACAATGATGAAGTCATCACTGATGAATACAAAAAAAATATGAAGAGCAAAAAAAGCATATTATGGAGCCTGGTCAAGTCTGTTCGTTCTGCCTATTCAGTAGATGTTTCTTGATTAGAATTCATATACGAACTTAGTTTTATCATGAATTTTGAAATCATCAATGAAAATTATACATGTGTATGGAAATAGACACGAAACATCTTCGGAAGAATGCAGTTTTGTGCTGAGGCATGGTCATGAGGTATCATATTCCCAATATTCATCGAATTTATTCTGTGTGAATGTGCCAGTCTTGTATTGAGTTGCATTCTTCAAATTTGTGTGAAAGGTGTTCTAATTTTCTGATATCATGAATCAGTCTACAGCGGCTATTCTGAAAATGTTGTACTCGATCTCTATCAACTTTTGTCAAGTACGGTCTAAAAGGGAATCACAACAATCAAAGTGACTCAGCACAAGTGATTTGCACAAGATTGACTACATTTTAACACTGAGAATATGTCGATTACTTCAAATGACTTCCAGAGATACGAAATATTCACCTACAAGACTTTCAATATGTTGAGAGAGACGCATCCGTTTGCATCATATATGTAAGAGGGAGTGTCCTTATTAATCTATGATCGAAAGAGCTGCTGAAGATGACCAGACAGACTGGCTGGAAAAATTTCAGACAAAGCATATACAGATAAAGAATATTACCATTGGTAAGTGGAAGTGGTCGAAGAAGATTCTAGAAAGTAATTATATATTCTATAAGAGTAATCGAACAAAAATGGCTCATTTGGTGGACGATCACTAGTAAATAAGGATACGAAAAATACGCACAGTTGAAAATTCTCAGATATCTCTGTCTGAAGATGAAGATCCAACTAACACTAATCAAAATTATTTCATCTCTGATTCCTTATCAAAATAAATAAAAATAAACTAGCAGTCAGCACACATAATTCAAACAGGTGTTCGAGTAATACAGGTAGCAGGGACCTGAGACTAATTCTTAATTCCACTTCGATTCATCTTCTTTCTTCGTCTCGGGAGGGCGAGGTCTTTTGTTAGCAACTCAAGCATGTACTGTATATAATCAAAAATGCATCATCATTCATCGTTGACAAAGTTTGATAAGCACAATTCGTGAGAGTTGGAAAAATATGTTCGTTGAATGAGATCCATCAGAGGAACGAGGAGGTTTTGAAAAAAATGAATTGATTGATATAACTATTCCTTTGTCCTTGATGCAGCAGTCATGGGTATTGAAGTTAGAAGTCGTTAAAAAATTATTCACAATGCATGCAGTAAATTTTCTTGTTATGAGCATTTTTTTTGTTGAGTTAGCTATGGATTTTTCGAACATGAGTTTGAAATGTCAATTCAATAATGTTTATGTTATCATTCATAACAATGAGATCAGCTCTGAACATCCTCATGACCAAATACCTCTCATTATCTTTCATAAACTTATGCCTCGGAACTTTTGCAAAAATCCCTCACGAGTGCTCTAACTGAAAACTTGAGAGGAATCATTGAAGAGAACAACGGTCCACAGCTTATACTTTGTCGTTTTAGCTTCGATACGACTTCAACACTGGCTCCGTAGAATCTACTGGGTTCTTTAAATGGTTCATTCAGTTCGCAGAATCAAAGGAAGTTGATTTGGACATTTGAAGATTTGACGTGAAGTTTCGACAGAGGTTTGCAGTTGAAGAAATGGTGATTTGGGATGCAGTTCATTTTTTGTCTTGGCTATTCTAAGCGCTGATTCACCAGTATATATTTGAGTCCAAAAATCCTCTTATCAGGGCCTTATTAGGTCGTAGAGTTCAATTAACGGTATCTTGACGAATGGAGATTTTTTTCTGACATATACTAGACCAGATCTCACTGAATAACATATTTGAGTCGAGAAACCTATAGAATCTAGGCAATCTATAGAAATGAGGGAGATATGCTTAACGGATATAACTCAGGATAAGACGTTATATGTCAAAACTACACTTCTCACTTGCATTTCCCTTATGAAGTCCCTTTTGTCTTCATCGGTAGCTTCTCTGTAGTGATATCTGTTCGAATAGATAAGTTGCTGAGGAATAATAATCATTCAAAATGCAAAACTCCGTTCTTTTGCAATCATAAATAATGAAACCTACTAAATCATAGTAGCTCAGGGTTCTTCAAAGCATGAAAAAACAGTTAATTTTACATATTTCAAGGTCCGTTCGATTGGCTCATGCTGTCACGCCACTGGTTGGCCAACAAGTCCACTAATGATTCAGCTCCAATTTCGAGAATAATCATCGATTTGCTGGCTAATAGTGATTCCCAATTTGCCATGATTATAATACAGCTTGTGTAGCTCGAGTCGAGATGATACGTCAAGGGAAGGACTTGAAGCAAAACTCGGTCGTGCGAATCAGCAGTCTGTCACATTAAATTACATCTTACACGAAATGTTGCTGTATCGAGCACACTCGTATACCTTCGAGATGCTCCCTATACAGGGTAATTCACCGATGAATACGAAGATTTATTCAGTTGGTTGTCCCCAACGAATGAAGTGTTAATGAGAAGAATAAAAAGTCCTTATTATCAGTCGCCACACTGGCGACAAGCATTATCCTCCTTCCCTGCTGCAATCACAAACCTGTGGCAAGGAGCGAAATGCGATTTAGCATACCAAGGTATACAAAATATATTCCATACATTGGAACAGTATTCCAACTCTCGCCTGCATGTGACCCTTGCCTATTCCGCACTCCTCATACCGCTTGGGTACCGTTCTCTGCCCAGACACATTCAGGGGGCTAATACGTTCGAGTTGCAACGTATTATTGTTTTATTTGCCATAAGGAAAATACATTAACCATAGCGCGAATTGTTTTTCTATACCAGGGCCGTAGCCAGAGTGAATGTTTAGGGTAGGCAAAAAAAAATTTGGGCAGACTAAAATTTTACTCAGCTCAAAAATTATTCTTTGGTAAACGAATATCACACATAAATTTCCACCAAATATTGTCTCTATCTCAACCCAACTAAGTCTCAAGTGATGTTATTCGGTCCTAATGTCTTGAGAGATAGGTGTAATCATAAGCTAAAAATACAAATCGATAATAATATCATTCCCACAACAACAACTGCTAAAAATCTTGGACTCCTACTTGATACTGATTTGAAGTTTGATATGCACGTTAACAGTATATTCAAAAAAGCTTTTGGCAGCCTCAAACTTATTTATGCAAACAAGAACATTCTCAATATAAAAACTAAAGCTATTTTATGTGAAGCACTTGTATTATCACACCTTAATTTCGCTGATGTTGTCTACGGGCCCTGCTTAACTAAAGAAAATGAAAATCGCTTACAAAAGATCCAGAACTTTTGTCTTAGATTCATTTTCAATATGAAAAGAAGGTCACATACTTCACACAAACTCACCGAAGTGAAGTGGTTGAGAATTAAACAGCGAAGATTCTTGCATGGTAGTTGTTTATTCAACAATGTCATCAAATTCAAAACACCCATATACTTATACCGAAAACTGAAGCTTCGTTCTGATGCACATAGCATCAACATCCGCCATAAAGATAATCTGACTATTCCAAAACACAAAACGTCCCTCTTTAAGAGTTCATTCTCTTATGTAATTTGCAAGGTCATGAATACTCTACCTAGGAAATTGAAATGTCTCGATGCAGTTCAATTAAAAAAAAAATAAGAGTCTGTTACTCGAAAATGAGCTAGCATTCGATTTTAAGATATAGAACTGAAGATAAAAACTATTTGAAAATTTCCTTTTGGGCTTTTGGTATTTGAATTGGTTATTGTCCTCAGTTTTTCAGCTCAGATTGAATAATGGTAATCAATCTGCAGTGCTTACTGCAAATTGTAATTATTAGTTGATAGGATTACTTGTTAATAGCTTACCTCAAGGCCATATGGAAGATCAGGGTCATAATAGAATCTTTGATTGTATCATGACACTGAATATGGTATTTTTCAATAAGTATAGACAGCATACTATATTATCGAGTGTATTATTTTCATTTAGTGTATTATGTCACTCACTTATTGAATAAATTCATTTATTATTATTATTATTATTATATGTTCTGATTGAATGATTCAACAAAAATTCTAAGAACAACAAACTTAAACAACAACAAACTCTAAAATGAAAGCAAACTCTGGAATCTAGATGAAATACAAGCAACTACGCAAATATCAACAAACACTGGCCTATGAATTGTGAATAGTAACAGTAGAGGGTGAAGAATATTCACTTGTGAATCACGCCACCATCACCGCCCCACCACCAAGTTCAGGTTGCCAGCGTTGCCCATTCGTCAATAACCGCAGAGCCTGTAGTGTTGCCACTCTGTTCATTTTTTGTCGCATCTTCCGATTATTCTAGGGCGAGCAAATATTTTTCCAGGCGTACCCCTGGCTAGGGCCCTGTCCCATACCTTCGTATCTAGAAATTCTGGCTGACGAACACATCTTCGCAGCTCGCTTTCGAACTCAGAAAGTAAGTATGTAAGACCAAATGAACTGAATCACAATGAATTTGATTACAGGCAATATAAAACATCTCGCTCTGAGTTTTGTAAGACAGACAAACTAATAATGTAACCTCACAAGAGGAACTGGAATTCGGCGACAAACTTCTCTCGTATTCCCGAACACATCACTTGAATATTGATTATAGGTGACTATTCGAACGTTTCACCAATGCAGTCCTGGATTTTCTGACACCAATCGATTTTGGAATATTGTATTTGGTTACTTTATTGCCTGGGTGAACCCAGGTACCAACGCACCTACCTATAGATAAGTTATAATTCTCATCTACAAAGTGAAATATGAACTTTGCAGATTGCAGATCATTCATGTACGTTTAGAAACAAATTTGCTGGACTGAAATTGAAGTAGATGAACTCATTGAATTTTTCATTCGGCCTACAATGTTGGGAAATCGAAGTTAGTGGCCATCATGCAACCTATTACATTTCTTCTACATTAATGATAGCCTACGAGGGCATAATTTAATTCGAACGAGAATAATTTCTATGGAATTTTATAATCACCGGTGGTGATATCTTCCTCTATAGCGTATCATTTACATTTTCTTAGTTCTGTCCCATCCCAATGGTGTATAATTTGAAGTTATGGATACTTATCCTCTACAAGGTGTATAGAAAAAGTTTTCCTGCCCCCTTACCCAGCAAGAATACAGATATAGTGGGATCATCCCAAGCAGATTCATTTGGTGAACCATCTCATGAGAGCGAATGTACACTGAGTCCAATTTAAAAATATTGCCATTGTGTCAACCTAGTATAATCTCTACATGAACATTTTATGACTCTTTTCATTACTTTTTTCTTTATTTATTTTTCATCGACAGGGAACCTTCCATTTGGAACTACATGTTTGACAAAGAGTGGGACGTAAACTGAATTGAAATTATGGACTATGGAGAAATCACAGCCTCTCTTGCCTTCTCTGAAGAATAAAATGTCGACTAGTGGGTATCACTTGATTCACAAAATTCTGTGTGTATATAATAATCTAGGGTTCTATATTAGATATCTAGAGACTGAACTATGTGAACATACTGCTCCAACCGTTCAAGTATGATCTGATCAAATCTCTTCCAGCAGAATGTCATGATGTCCATCTCTTCAGAAGTAAAACTAGTGAATGTCATGATCACATTTCCAACGTTGAAGGTTTTCTGAAGACCAATGAAAACTGCTATCACAACATCTTCCCTATCTATATTCGATGAAATGAGTTGTATTTTGAGCTTTTTTACAATTCCATTGCCTGAATATTTTGAAAAAATTTCAAACTGGTATTCAACAGTATTGTACAAAAACAACCGATATGGTTCGATAATTTCTCAACACATTTTCGTGATCCAATTTATAAAATATTCAAACCCAAACCCGTACCCATACAAACGCTTTTACATGCAGGATGCCCAAGGTAATTTCTCATTCTAAAAGTAGGTAATTAATAACTGAATGAGCTCTCATGATGAAAATTCAATTCTATTTCTTCTCAATAATATTATATCACACAATCTGACAACTATAAATTCTGTTCGAATATGATGATGGTAAATACCTACCTGGCTCAGGTTTCATTATAAAATGGACACTCCTGATACACAATGGTAGAAGGAAATATTGTATATTACATATATTACTAAGCTGTCACTTCCATCACTGATTTTATAATATGCCTACTATTTAGCATACTCTAATACTGCAAATAAATTGAATATGTATTTTTTCTGATTTCAATTGACGATTTGAATCAGTTTCGATTCATGACTGTATGGTCCCAACTATTCCCAAAAATTTCTCCCTCTGCTGAAACTATCAAATGTGACCTTGAACATTCATGCACCAAAATTAAAACCGAATGGAGACAATATACCGATAAATGAGTATGCAGTTGGCGCAAATTCCAGCCGCATATTCATAAACGGCTGCCATTCGCCGAATAATAATAGATGAATAAACCGGAATGAATGCGTTGACAATGACATTATCGACTGTTTTGGAACCAGTTTTCATGCATCCGAAATCGCATCGTTCCCGTCTCACTCTCGGCGACAAACATGTGACTAATTCTATGCAAATGTCCACTTTTCGCATGCCGGCAAGACAAACCGATATCGACAATTCAATTATTCAGGTCAAAAAACTTTACGCCGGAATATAATGAGGCTTCATGATGTATTGGATGATTTCATTCCGTTGTGTGGGGAGACGAATGTGGAAAACAGAAAGAAAGGTAGGAAAGAGGCAAACGAGAGCTAGAGGAGCGAGTATTTGTGATTCTCAAAGATAGAGACAGATTGATAGAGATGAAGAGACTTGGAAGATAGGAAGAGTGATACACATAGAAAGATCGAGAAAAGAGACTGAGGTAGATTTTTTTTTATCTGTGGACAACACGAAAGGGAAACCTATAATGTTCGAGAAACATCGTGTTAGCCAGCGGTGGAATTTTGGGAGAGAAGGAAGGTGTTGGAATTTTTCTTGAAAGTTTGGAGGTCGTAAGCATCAGGAAAGACTTCACTAGGCAAAGAATTCCACAACTTTGCCGTTCTATTGATGAATGATGCTTGGTATAGCGATGTTCGATAGGTCTGGAGCCTGAGATGACCAGCTTGAGCTCGCCTGGTTTGTCTACTGGGAATCGCGCGTGGTGGCATAATAGATGATATTTCCGTTGAGCACCGACCATGAAAGTACCTATAAAAAAGGCATAGATCGCCGACCTTTCTACGATGATCTAGAGAGGTCAATGATTTGGTGAGTGTTGTATCATCGACTAGGCGAATAGCTCTCTTCTGAATTGAATCTAAGAGCTTTAGCGTATGTTTGGGGGCTGAGCTCCAAACATGTGAACTGTAATCCAGGACAGGTCGAATTTGTGCTTTGTAGATCATAAGCAGTTGCTGGATTGTGAAGTATCTCTTCGCACGGAAGATGAGTGGATATGGTTTCAAAAACAAATACGAAATCAAACACATACCTACATACAGATAGGCATGAAAACTTGAGCTTGAATCAGAATAAAAAGGCAGAGACGGGTGTATGGATCACGAATGTTTAGCTACCTTTTATTGTGTAAACGAAACTCCGCCATACAAAACTCATCAACAACTAATGAAAAAAATATAAGACAAGAAAAATAATTATTCAACTTGAATTATCATATGAATCAAAAAACGCAATAATATACAACCATAAACTTTACACTTCACTATACACAAGACCGTGACACAGTATAGTTCACATACCATTTCAATGATATATTAAACACATGTATAACATGAATCACAAATAAATTCATTTAGATTCATCAAACAGAAACTTTTGACAGACCTCACTGGGAAAAGAATTCCACAACTATTGATGAATGATGCTTGGTAGAGCGAAGTTCGACGGTTCTCGAGCCTGACATTGTAAGGGTGACCAGCCTGAGCTTGTCTGATTTGTCTACCAAGAATCGCACGTGGTGGTATGATAAATGCTATTTCCGTTGAGAAGAGACCGTTGAAGTATGTATGAAAAAGGGAGAGATCGCCCACCTTTCTACGATGTTCTAGAGAGGTCACCGACTAGGCGAATATCTCTCTTCTGAATATGGCACCAAGTAGCTTAAACATTAGGAAAATTAATACGCATGCATCATTTCCAATAACTTCATTCTGCTGTTTTCACAGATTTTTGAGATTTTCTCTCCTACTTTCTGAAATTAAAATTAGAAATTGTAATAATTTTTTCAATATATTTGTAGCAAGGACACATTTATGATTTGCCCCAGATGTCACTGCGCTTGAAATTTAACCTTCAGATACCCAAAAGAGAAATTCTCTATTTCAAAAAAATTGGAAGACAAATATATTTTGCAAATGTCAAAATTTCCATTTCGCGGTGGAAGTTTCGGGTACGAATCTGCTCCCGTCTTCAACACAGTGGAAAAAATTCTGCTTCTAAATCTTTTCGCTGCTTTGCCATTCGCTAAAGGGAAGTGACAAATAACCTACAGACGTTGTGAACTTGAATGACCAGCTCAATCTCCTGATCCAACTCTGCTTGAATATCTTCAAAAAAATCGTTAAATGCGTAGGAACTGACTTTATCCGCCGTAAACATGTGGACCGTATACATCAACGATATTTCTTCGGTTCATCGGTCTTAGCCACATCCTGAGACTGAAACTGCTACGAGAACTAGTTTTCGGCGGAAGTTCCAACGAAACTCCTTTGTATCCATCCAGCTTCCATTATTTTGGTCCGTTTCTATGGCGGCCGCTGATGGGAGAAAGATCTGCTCTCACGCCTTGACCAGCGGTCATTATTTCCATGCAGAAGAATCGACTAGAATTGTTAGTTTCTCATTGTGTTGCTAGTGTAGCAAGTCGGTTTCAATCAGAGGTGATAATTATAGTGTGGCTACAACGGTTTTTTTGTTGTTGGGAAGGATATAATTGACTGGAGAAATGATAAGAATGAAATGGGTGCACGCAGAGGGTCAGTCATCAAAAGTCGAAAATTGTTTGACTCTTTGAAATTACCTATTTTCTTGTGGTAGATTGGAATACTAGAGATAGAGTAGCATATTTTCGACAAATATGTTATACTGCGAACGGCAATTCTTGTGTCAGTAGACAAAGGACATGAATTCGTTAGCTATTGTTATTCTCAACTATATATCAAAAAAATCAACAGAAATCAATATGAAAAGTTATGAGCATGGGCACTGGGTCTTTATCTGTCATATACTCTCCATTTATCGATAATGGCGATTTACATGTGCATGGTTTTCACCAAATTGAGAATGGTGTAGTCAATTCATGAAAAATGGGTTAGGTTAAGTTAGTTTAGGTTAGGTTAGGTTAGGTTGGGTTACGTTAGGTTGGGTTACGTTAGGTTAGGTAAGGTAAGGTAAGGTTAGGTAAGGTTAGGTAAGGTTAGGTCAGGTTAGGTTAGGTTTTATTTAAAATGAAACCTATACCCAACCTCATACTCTATAACCTATAGTATATTTTTTTGCATCATATTGAGAATGATGTACTGATAAATTCCTGAAAAATGGGTTGATTATTGTTAAATTACGACTATGATTAGGATTATTTAGCGGAACTGCAATCCATCAACTAAGTAATTAAGTAAGTAGGTGAGAGGGTAGAGCAAGGCTTTGTAGAAGCTCCTCAATTGACAAGAACATCATCAAGTGAGTACCTATAGTGAAAAGACTAGCTGTGTGCACGTTTTGATATATTTGAGGAAAGCATAGTAATATATAGAAAGTATGAACAACATAGACATAGAATAGTATTAGGTTATATAATACCTGGAAGACTAATGATTACCCAGAAATGTAAAGGTTAGCTTAGGAAGATTGAGAGGTTTAGGCCCTATGTAGCCCCCTTATTTCTAGAGCTGCAACTGATGTATATAGAAGAATCATTCATGATATAATAAACTCGTGGTATTAATACGGGGACGCTACAAAATGAAGTCGTCCATGGTTTGTGTAAGCCGGATAACGAATGGCAACGTGTAAACATGAAGTCACGCACTGTATCCCTTATTTACTAGGAATAACAGTACCGAAAACTGCACAACACTTCAAAAAAATAGGTTTCATTGTAAAAATCAAGTTCGTTCGTCTTTTGTGCTTTAGTCATTTCGTTTGCCATTGTGGTCATCTTCCATTCATGATCTTTACAATCTTGTCATTATGACATATTGTAAATCTGTCTGATCATCGATTGTATCGACTAAGTATTGACATATGACGGTCAAAATAGGCGCGAAACGCACCAAAACCACAATATGTAGCATATCGTCGGAATCAGAATGGACAGGGCTATTCGAATCTGATATCGCCATATCGAGAGCCGTATTTGAAATAATTAAGTTGATGATGGTTGCTCAAAGATGAAACTTGGGATCTGAGAATCGATAATGTCAAATTAATTAACATCGAAAGTTGCCACAGAGATGTTCCATCAGTTTTGTCATGACTTCGATATTACCGCCAGAAGAAAATGAAACTGAAAATTAGGGAATCCAGTTTTTTTGAAAATAACTCAAAAAGGACTGGTGAGATTTCTTAAAGTCCTTTTCAGGCCCTTCAATCGCGCAACTTTCCAAATCTGTATCTCACGTAGTTTCCGAGATGCTCATACTGGCTTATCTTGGACACTGTGTATATTGGTTACATAAGCTATCCCTATTATTTATAACTCTTTTGCTACGAATGAGGAAGACGAGAAAGATCAATCAAATGGTGAAGTTTGTTGCTGTTAGCATATGTAAAAGAGAAATCATTCAGCAATTTCCATATACTGTATGATATATAAACAGGTCGACTTTGTGTTATATCTGAATTCGGAAGAATACCCAGATATTCTGATAAAAATTTCGATGCTAGTCGCCAAGTACCGTTTGACGAAGTGGAGCAAGTCCTCCATGACTATAAGCGTGAAATAGGCTTGTATTCCTCCTCAAAAACTGATTCCCAGGCCACTCGACTCCATCAAACGTTCCAATAACACAGAAACCGTTAAGAAAAAACACTTCACTCGAATACAACGAACGCCTTTTCGGCGTTGAGAGAGATCAATTCGCTTGATAAGTGGATGTAGCTCATGCAACAAGTGACGGATTCTTTAACTACCTGTTGGTAATATCTGAAGCACCTTTGTGTAGACCAAAAGCCAATGAAGAAAATAGTCGAAACTAGTTGGATAATGACAGAAACATGAAGACTGACAATTTTGATTAACCTGAAACACTTGCAGGCGTTTTCAGAACGTTATTCGATCGGGGTCGTTTCCATTTTTCAACTACTGCCTTTCTTATTCTCTTCAACTTTTTGAGTACAAAACTACTACAAAAAACTGCACAATCGATTTCTTCACTTCCGATGAGCTAGACAGTCATTATAATCAACATTAACGATAAGTTATTTATGCATTGTGTTATACGGATGATAACGCAGAGGACATCGTGTAAGACTTCATTTGTGAAGCGGAAGATTCTTACATTACCATGTATTTTTATATCGGAAACCGTGTGTCTAATTCATAAGCATCAGTATCATTTATATAGACAACAAAATCCAGTCAATACAAGACTTCATCAAATTGCCTTGCCTCTGCCGAGATCACAATTGGTAAAAAATTCTTTCATTTACAATGATTTTCATTAACAATACGTTACTAGTACTGTAAAAGTTTACCGGACGTGTGACGTATAACATTTTATTTCATACTGCTAAAAAACAAAAATGAACAGTGAAAAATAAAATATCAATCTTTGTTGAAGTGCTACAGCAAAAAAAATGGGAATGTATCAGCAAGTAGCAACTTCCTAATAAATAATTCATCCAATGGAGCTCCTGGTATCCATATTCATGGGAACGAAAATTCAACGGTTAATATTAATATTAGCAATAAGTTATTTCTGTGTATTGTTTTGCTGTTGAATTTTTAATAAATTTATTCATGCTTTTGACGCATAACTGAGTTTTCAATATTTACAATCCGGTAAAATTTCATTACGGGATAGTAGCACGTAATGAAATATTACGTGCGCCTATCCTGTAAAAGTCTATTTTCCGGATTGAAATCAGGTACGTACAGGTATGTTCTATGATGCAGAATGAAATAAAGATGTTTAATCACCTTCTACGTTCGGTGAAAAATATAGGAGCCTATGTAAGCGGTTAAAGAATTTTTACTTTGTAGACCATAATATGAGATTCGCGAATTTTTTGAGGAAAGAATTTGAGATGTTCTCTGATTTTATAAATGCCTATTCTCTGTGTATTTTTATTGATTAACTATTATTTTATTTTAAGATTTTATTACCTTTTGTATTACCTTTGTATTGTTTGTCCTATTGGCACTTAGTTTCATATTTGCTTTGTCCATAAGATGTATCAATCTTTGACAATAAAGTATATTTGATTCGATTTTATTTGATTCAGTAGAAGGACCCCATACTAAAGGATCATCTTTTAACACTCGTGGTGCATAATAAAATCTAACTTTCAGCTAAAAACTTGTTATATTTCTTTACTTGAGCTGATGCAGGATTCGACAGATTTGCAAGAGATTTGACTTGACAGTTGACAAAAGGATGAGGGAAACAATGCCATGCATTCTCAGGTGAAATATTCAAACAACGATAGAAATGTATAGTATATCAGCGGGCATTATGAGCAGGCGTCCAATACACTCACCTCATCGTCCAGCATACTCATAACGCCCTAGGGCATTAGGATTGGGTTTATAGTATTAGGTATTATAAGGTATCATGAACGAAGAATATATTGGAAATATGTAGACTTGTCGAACAACCTTACTAAGGCCGCGCCGCTTGCGTATAGATGGCGATACGATCGTCAATCCTGTAAAGTCAAATCCGCTTTAACTGATAACGAGGGATATCTGACAGTGATGGATAGCTAACGGTTCAAATTTTGCATTCATGTTGAATTTCAAATTTAAATCGTGCTTCCCAGAGTTTACAAGTTAACCATCGAGATCAGCAGAGATGACACCATCTAGTGTCGAACTGGGGAAGCCTTAGTGAGGTATTCAAATCAGACATAATCAACTAGGCAGAAGCCTACAACGTTTGGCTATAAGTTTTGAACCACTATGTTCATCGAAATGATTTTTTGGCGTAAAGTTTCATCAAATAATAGTCACTCTCGACACAAATATCACGATTCTGTTCGCAGCAGAAGGACAGTAACGGAGTGGCCTATTTTCCGCTCACAAATAACAATATTGGATACTCCTGAGATTTTCTTCAAAAAAGGTACACCTTCTTAATTTCGATGAAATTAACGGTGTTGGAGATTTTCTCAACTGTTTTTAAAAAAATACCAGCTAAACTCGTTTTTTTTTTTTCGTCTCGTTGGTTTTGGTGTCCAATGATATTTTCCTACAACCGCTTGACAAAGTAGCCGATGACGCTTTCAAATCCTATCACGAAGTTGACGTTTTCCGAGGAATGTCATTCTATGACAGCATTTGCGCTCGTGAGCGGAAATATTGAAGAACGCTCGCATCTTTGCTGCACCGTATAGGAAGATATTCACCTATTGTTGAAAAGCCAAAGCCAAGCCTGATATAGCAGTAAGTGCGAAAATTGTAATTTTGAATCTCCTACCAGAGAAATCAAGGAAGAAATATGAACTACAATATGATAAATTCATAAATTAGTGCCACTCCAGAAAGAAAACTATAAGTATTCAGAAAACGTGTTACTGGCTTATTTTGGTGAAAAATCAAATACTTCGAAGTCATCAACTCTTACAATATTTGTTGTCATCAGGAAAAACATCATCTTCATACATTGTTTCTATGATGTATGTTTACTGAGCAGCATGTCACATCTATCACATTGCGTATGGTTATAAAGCGCTACGTTCCACGCGGACGTCCCGAGTTCAATTCCGAGATGATCGTTTTTTTTTAATTCAACAATCATACCTAAATTTTTTTTGGATATATGTATAAGTGGATTGAGTGAAATTTGAATAGCTCATAGCTTCATTCAGAACAGCTATATCTGTATACATAATAGGTAATACTAATTATGGGTATGCCTGCAGGCGTGATGAATTGGTGAAAATTCAGATCAGTGACATAGAAGATGAAGATTCTATTTTGATAGTACGAATTCCGGATTCAAAAACAAGAATAAGCCGTGTTTTCACAGTTGTCAGTAATAAAGAAGAAAAATCAGTTGATTATTTATCAATTTGTAAAGAATACATTGCCTCGAGACTACAGTGTGTAAAAATAATGATACCCCCCAATTTACGTTATAATAATAATAATAATGATAATAATAATAATAATTTATTCGCAAGATGAGCAGAAAGTAATATATGAGTTGTTTAAATACATTTCATAACATATAAGTCAACTCGCAAAACAGGAATGACAGACAGTAGAACTAATAGAAGTGTCATCCCTGGGTAACATGAAAAAAATATATATATATAATGCAGATGTGTTGATCAAGTTGTGGGTATGAATATAATCGGCAAAATTCCTTGTGACATTGCTGAATATTTGGAATTACGTGAGCATAATTTATATACTGGACACTGTTTCCGACGAACCTCTGCAACTCTATTAGTAAATGGTGGAGGGGCCTTAATACAACTGAAGAAACATGGTGGATGGAAAAGAAGCAGTCTTGCAGAAGGGTATATTGATGAATCAATCAAAAATGAGATTGAAACTACAAAAAAAATATTCTCAAGACCATCCACATCTCATTGTGTAGATTTCCAATCTTCGGGAGAATTCATTTTAGAGAAATCTGCTGATGGTCCTTCAGGTTCGGGTATAAATATACCCGAATGTAATAATTGTACATTCAATTTCAATATAGTGAATGATAAATGAAATTTCCAAGAATATTGTTCAATTGGAATACAACTAATCAATAACCATAATGTCTACATATTCTTGTTGAATAAAGTGCGTTTGTAGAAAAAATCATGTGTGTATTTCGAGCACAAAGTACTACTGCCGCTCTCTTTGTCGGGCGGCAATATAACACTCATTAGGATATACAAAGTGGTTCGATGCTTACAGACAAAAGAGTCAATTCTATGTCCCAATATCCTCAGGAGTGGAGTGGACCATCTGATGATATTCTGACCTCCCATGGAACGTAGGTACAAGAAATACTGCAGATAATATTTTTTTTTTCTCCAAATGACAATAAAAGCGGCCTTTAAATGACACTTGGCAGGCTTAGAAGTTGTACTTTTAATGCCTAGGCAGAAAAAGTCCACTTTTACTGCCTAGGCAACCTTCCAAGTAATAATTTAAATCAAACTGGTTATTTTTACTATTCGCATACTCATAGAAGACACGCCGATTATTCAAACTGGAAGGTCTGGAGGCTGCATATTTTCTGTAAACGCTGAAATATTCCGTTACTACAAAAGATCTTGATCTTTTGGTCTTAGTATTTGGTAGCATGATTAGCAATTTGTCGCCCATATCATTTATATCATCTGTTTTCATTTGCAAAATCTCATCACATCTACAAGCCCCAGCGACTGCAACAATAAGTACAACCTAAAATATAAATGGAAAATTAGTTCTTTAATCCATAATAGATCATTTTCAATATATTCCTACCTTCGTACACAAATACAGTTCATCTGGGGCATCTGATAAAAATTTCTCGATTTCTTCTCTTTGAAAAACTTGGGATTTTTTTGCATGGAAACCGTCTGACTGGTGTTTCAAAAAAGCCCGTAACTCCAAGTATTTTGTCGAATCAATGTTATTTTTTATGTCCAGAGTAGCTTTCAACATCGAATAGGTAGACCATAACGTTGAAGGCTTCATTTTCTCAGAAAGATCGGAAAAATAGACAATCAGCACATTTTCAGAGAAAGATCCTATATTTTTCTTCTGTCTATATTCCATGAATCTGCTATATGTGAGTTCATATACAGTTCTTGATTTTTCCGTTAAAAGGTTAAATTCCACATCTCGCGCCTGGTCTCTTATCTCAGGTGGTGTTAATTGCATCAATTCATCCTCACTTTGCAGTAAATCCATTTCTAACATGACAACTTTTTAAAATTGACAATGACAAAGTAAACAGTAAACAAACATATTCAACGAACGTCATCAGCGGTAAACATAGTAACGCAGGGCCTAGTTACCTTTGATAAAATGATTTAGTTATTTGGATATTGATAATGAAACGCAATTTAAATATGAAAAAGTCGATTTTGCGTGAAATTGGAACAAATTTGAAGAAAAAATATACAGAAAGGCAGAAAAGCAGATTTGATGCCGCGGCATCAAATCTTGTGCTTTTATGCCTAGTAAAACAAATAACTTTTTCACTAGCTGGTAACAATCAATTCCAGCCAGTGGAAAAACTGCTCAGCATCGCTCCAAGCGAGTAATAAGTAGTGGAGGTATAGTTCAACGTCCACAGAAAATTGAGAGGTCAAGATCTAGTGAAGAAACCATTAAGCGTTGAGCACAAGATGATATGGTGACCTTAGAAAAATTGAGAGAGGAATAACAAAGTAATTTCCTCCTGGGTGCTAGGAAACGTCTGTAAGCAAGAAAAAAGCAGATACGAAACGGCACGAAGAGGGAGAGAAGATCCAAGATATTGGTCAACCTCAACAGGAGGAAGGATTCAGGATGTATTATTAGAGGAAGACAGCACTTCAACATGGCATCCCACGATATCCTGCTGTAGTGTGATGCGTGAGTTCGAAGTACCTGGAAGATTATTTCAGCAGACTGTGGGGAAAATACCACATATAGATCCCTCAAATTGCTCTGAAGGAACTGAAGGAACCCTATAAAAACCTGGACAACTTGGTTACCTTGTCTATACCTTTTTCATATATTCATTTTCATCAATTTCATTGCCACTATCTATATACATATATTTCAGTTACCGCATATTGTTTTTTGGGTCTGCTCAAGCACAATGTCATATGCTCAATGAATAATGGAATTGAAATTATCTAAGAATGATAAGAGAAGATCCTAATTTCCTTTTATAATGATTATCACTTTATCATTACCGCATTGAACCCCTTTCAGTGCGCCTCTGTCCTGGACCACTTAGATGCACTCACTTATCCTAGGGGAGTCGAGGACAATGGCGAAGAATAGAAAAAGAGGCATCTTAAACGCCGTAGGCAGTACAATAACAACAAGTTTTCGTCCAAAACACCTTAATCTATCTCTCGGATAGCCTCAGGTGCAATTTTAACACCTTTCTGCACAAAGAGAAAAAGAATGAGAAGAAGTGGAGGTTGGCATAGGGAACCGGTCGTACCTCACCCCAGTTTGCATCGCGAAATTCGTTCGGATAACCGTATGAAACGTTGTTGGGGGTTATATCTGACAGGGGCGGCGGTAATGAAGCTATAACCTATCGAAACCATTTTCCTTCCTAACCGAAATGGTTAGGTACTTACGAAAAATTTGCAACAGCTCTCACTGTTGGTGATTTGATCTCTTCAACTTATAATGGTATATTTTCAAAAGGACAAGCACTTTCGATATTGACCACATATACAATTATTGTACTGATAATTGTAATTTTGAAAGCACCGATTGTAATCCAGACATCGATTGATATTCAGATATAAATTGAAATTCTGATTATCCTGTCATGTTCTGAGATAGTGCTTTTTGCAATTGTTCCTTTAAGGAGGACGCAATAATAGTGCTGGTCATGAATTACCCTTGTTAATGCGAAGAATATACAAAATTCAATATTTTGGAACCGAATCTTGGGAATAATTTGTTCTTGTGTCATATGTCCCTCTATTGAATATTGCAATGTTATCTTCACTAATGTATCCCACTTTGAAATGGTATTATTTAATTTCCTAGCGCATCAGGAATATTCATGAAAAATATCTTTACTTCGTGGAAACTGGGAAGTTCACGATTCAAGAGCTTCAGTACATCCTCAGCTTCTTGTGCACAATGAACAATGTGCACAACTTGACTAGTAAGTAGTATCACTTGGGCTCTCAGTTTCTTTACCTACGCTCATGGTTTATGCTATTTATTGCTAGACAGAACTGGTTTCTAGTACGTCCGCTCCCCTACTTTTCGCACATATATTTACCAGATATTCGGACAATAGATACGTGTGAAATTGGCTTTGTGGTCGGGTTAATAGCTCTGTTTGTGATGTTTTCGATGTACCCAGGTGGATGGAAAGTGAAACGATGGGAACCGAATTGAGATCACTATTCCACTCTGTTTTTCGAAGACCAATCAGGAGCAGTTCTCATGGTATTGCCAGAATCATAGTGATTCTTTTCTTCACGGAAAATCATCGAACTTTGTCCACCCGTAATAACACCATTCGACACAAGACCAAACCACCCTTGTTTTCGACTGGATATTATTTCATATATATGTTACCAGAAGTGAATCATTTCTTCGAATATATCTCAGAGGTATTCGCAATGAATCCGAATTTTCAAATGAGTTGTTAGATTTCTAATAAGCTGGCATGGGACCTCGAAACCATTATAATCAGCGAACAACATGCGGTATTTGTAAAAGTATATTATGAAAGCTCTCGAAAGTTAGTTGAAGGTGGACTCCGTACACACAAACTATTATCTTTGACAGAGTTAACCACAGTTTATTACTAGCAAAGCTTGAATATCTGTGAATTGAAGGAAATGTTTGAGAGTGAATTGAAACCTATCTCAGTGATACAGTCCAATACGTCAAATATGAGAGATCAGTATCGGATCCTATAGAAGTTTCTTCAGGTATACCCCAAGGATCTGAAATGAGACCAATATTATTCAACATATTTGTCAATGAAGTTCCTAATGTTATCAACAGCAGTCCCTCTCTATTCTTTGCTGAGTTCACAGTTCGATTCAAATAACCTTTCGAAGTGTTAGTACATAAATCAACTAAAACTGAACCTGAGTGAATGTCAAAAAAATAACTTTTTCACGAAATAACGAGGCTATTAGTTGTAGGTATTAATCAAATTAACAACACAAATTTATCAGAGAGCAACAAGATCAAATATTTGGGTCTTATATTCGACCCAAAAATGACTTTCAATAATCACGTAATAGAAACTTCATCTCGTGCTCGAAAAATGTTGGATTTTTCAAGATTATTCAATGTGCAAAGGTAAGGTCGAATACAACTACTCTATCGTATGGTCACCATTCCGCAAAGTTGATATTGAACTCTTGGAGAGTACTCAAAATGAATTCCTAGGATATTGCGGTCATAACTTGGGAATGAGTATAGAGATTAATATGATTATCCACAAAAATTGAAGGTTGTGAATTTGAATACTTTGAACTGGAGATCCGACTAGCATTCATTCAGAAAATTATCTGTGAGAGTATTGATTTTTTTCCTGATAGAACTAGTGACATTTTGAAGGTTCCTTTTTGCAGAACAAATTATATGGTCAAAATAAGTCTCTCAATGAAACAATGAGATCAGCAAACACTCTTAACAAACTTGCACCCTTGAACTGTTCGTTCATCTTCCATATCCTTCAGAATCGATATTAAAGAGTTTTAATACGATTGTATTTATATTATTGAATCGTCCGTTTGATGAATGAATGAATATCTATTCTATGTAAACAAATAAAAACTTGTACGCATCTTGATTTCATTTTATCCTAACAATTACTTGGCTTATGATTTTCCTTTGTGTGATAGTGTAACGGAAAGCTAGTGTAACTCTGGCGAAATTAATGCACCCTCTCCTTGCTAAAGTGGAATTACACGATAAAAAAACAAATAAACCTCAACTTCTAGTCGAATCAACGTCAAACGCTCGGACAAAGACGACACCCTGTAGGTGCCCTATGATTCAAACATCAAAAACTAGTTAACAATGGCGGCACCGTTCTCGTTGAAATCCAACAATAGGCATATAATAGAACGTCAAATAGTGCGTACGACTGTTTTCTTCTGGCCCTTCACTCTATTTTCTCCTACCCTCCGGGCTATTAGAGGTAATAATTCCTTCTCTAGTCCTCGTAGGTCACTCTCCATAGGGGAGCACCCCAAGTCTTAATCGCCTCGGGGAACAACAAATCAGCGATGGTCCCAAAGATTTTATTTTGACACTAAGCGACTTGCCCAATCGCACCTGATTGATCATGATTGAGCAGCAGATATTTCGGTACGATGGCCAATTTTTACACCTTCAGTTATTTGGCACACTGTTCAGAATTGATCAGAGATGATGAGCAGATATCTTTTCAAACTATTTCCTCAAAAAAACCAATCAGAGCCAACCAGAAATATCTCGAAGGAATTATTTCCAATATACATAATATATTTTATATATTTCTTCATAGGTAGCTCACTGATCTCTCAAGAGTAACGAGAGGAAACTAGCTGATGGGGTTTATGTAGGAATTTTTTGGAAAAATATGGCATGCTCACTTTTTTCCTTATGGCGTATCATAAATAATCAGCACACCCTTTTCACGAACTTCCTCGAAAAATTTATTATCTTCACAGAAATCTTTGCATGATTTTTTCCATTGTGATATCTTTCCATATATCTATAACGGAAATCAAGGTCAAGGAATGCGCAAGAGAAAACACAGAAACGCAGTTCTGTCGCAAGCACTTCAAAAAACTTTTACTACTACCAATATGTAGTGTCGAACAAGACGTTTCGAGATGAGAATCGCACTAGTACGATAAAGTGAAAAATATATGAGTTGTTGAAGTACGCAGATGAGTGACTAGCAAGAACACAATAAATCAACAATGGATCCAACCTTTCCAACGCTTGCTCGTTGCATGTTTCGTTTATTCGAAAAATAAACTATTTTTGAGCAAATTAATCAAAGGTATTGGCATTGGGTAGAATATTGTATACCATATTAACATTACTTTTTAATAGATATGTCCACGGCCGATTCTCAACGGAAATCTCGTCTATCATATCACCACGAGCGATTCCTAACCGAGCTCAGGCTGATCAGGCTCAAGACCTGCTGAATTTCACTCTACCAAGCATCATTCATCGATAGAACAGCAAAGTTATGAAATGTTTTGCCTAGTAAATTCATTCCTGATTTCAAGAAAAATTCCAATAGCTTCCTTCTCTCCCTACATTCCGCCGCTGGCTAACACGATGTTCGTCGAACATTGTCAAAAGAACGCTGTCAAAAGAAAAAATATCCATATCGCAAATCGTAATATCAGTTTCTACGATACTTATATCTTAAATGGAAATATCTAAGAACAGCGGGGACTAGCAGTGGTTGTCACAGTTGAATTAATAACAGATTTGTTACTTTTGGCGGCTTTTGGTAATATTGTGTACTTTGATAAGATCTATATCCTGTTGATAAAATGATTCACTTTTGTGAATGTGGGGTATTGTATTTTTTGCTTAGATGGCAATCCAGTATGACGATGCACTATACAAGTACATACTTCTCTTTCAGTGGGTAAAAGAAATTTATGTGCATTGCAGTCAATACGATTCATTATTTTTCAGCACTTTTAAACAGTAGTCCAGGAATTTACGATTTGAAAACCAAGCTTTCAAAATTTCAAAATTTCCATCAGGATTCCAACCATCAACATCAACAAATCGAAAGATGATGATGTTTCACATTTTTTCCCAACTGGCTTATGTGAACACAATGAAGCAATTCTGCGAACACACATGCTCCACGTCTTCTTATATTCCCTAATAAATCCACTCCATCTGACTTATCTCGCAATCGTTTTTCACAAGCGACTATCATCTAGCACGAAGAGAATTTAAATCGTCATTGCTGGAGGAAGAAAAACCTGACAGTTGCATATCGAAGCAGTGCCATATGTGCCATTTATCAACGACACTGAGCTTTTTTGCACAGAATTTCATACAGTATGGAGATGAATTTCGTCCCGAACTAGCATTGATTAATTGACTTCGTCGGAATGTCAAATCGGAGTTACGAAAGTACAGAAATCCTGTCTCAGATTCATCTATGGTATCCGTAAATATAATCCAGTATCGCACATGTTGAAACCTCCAAATTGATTGAAAATGCAAGATCGGCGGAAACTGCATTCCCTAGTTCTGTCACACTCAATTATTCATCAACAGAGTCTTCCATACCTTTGAAATAAAATAACATATAGGACGGATGTTCACAATCTGAATTCACGGCATCAAAAATGAAAAAAAAAACGATAACTACTAATGAAAAAAAAAATCTCAGAAAGAAAAGCAAAACTATATTCATTCTGACAAAACCAAACAAAAATCCAGTAAGTCCAGTACACTCTTAAATCAATATACTATTCAATAATAATAATAATAATAAAAATGATAATAATGATTAACTGTTCAGGGTGGCGCTGAATTGTGAATTCTGCACCATACTGTGTATATTTCATCAATCAAATCAAAAGTTGAGAAGGGGAAATGTGAGCCGTTTTGACCAATGAAGAATAGTTTCGACAAAAAAAGATCCTAAAGTTGAAAAATCTCGATTTTTCATACCTCATATCTCTATCAGTCCCGCTAGACCCCAAGTGTGATACATCGAGAAACTTAGCTTTCCAGAGAGAATCTAAAAATGTCATAAAATACAGGGTGTTACATAAGAAAAAGAAAAACTCTGATGAGCCACGCGTTTTTGAGTCACCCTGTATAACGAAAAATAATTTAGAAATGTGTTACTCTTGAGCCTAGACCATCTTTAGAATTTTTGTTCATCTATCTCAAACAGCGAAAGCGAAGCCGTTATCTCAGTTTCCCACACTATTGACTCACCCTGTATATACATACAAATAGTGTGAGATTTAGAAATTGTGTACTCTCCAAGTTGAAACATGGAAAATCAGGATTTTCGAACAAGTACAGTTTCAATCTTTCCTTAAATTAATTTAGAGAAGCTGTAGCCGTTGAAATCGAAAGGAAAGTTGTTATAAATGTAGGCGATTTGTAAAGAGAAAGAAATATCTAAATAATCTAGATCAGATATCTAAGATCTGAATAATGTAGTTTCGTGGATTGGCAGTGTCAACTCAACTTTATGTCGAAGATTTGAATTATGAACATACGTTCTGTATTTTATTTTTTGATGAAGATATCCCGGTATCTTCTGTAAAGTGACGAGTTTCTTGAAAAATAGTAAGAACTGAAAAAATTCGATTATCATAAATATGATATCAGTAGGTACTGTCAAATGCCAAATGAAACTTATAATAAACTCATCAGTACTAAATTCGAAGAAGGTAATGACTCTCTTTTGAATATGGCAATAATATACTAAATGCTCTTGTTTTCAAGTGAAAAGATTTATCATTTCTCTTGATTTCGCCGCTGCAGTCAAATCTATAAAGATTTATTCTTCTACAGTTGAGTACGATAGTACGTCGTATTCTATCATTTTCATATGAAAAACAAAGGTAGGGGCACCATGAAATTTGGTATTGAAAATGGGGCCCGAATACTGAAAGGTTGAGAAACGCTGCTTCAAAGACAGTCCTAGACCAACATTGATGTAAGTACAGAAAATACTACGGATGAGAGATTCTCTCAACTTCTGTAACATACTTACGATACTGATGTCTAAATGACAGCTGGATGACATCGTAATTCTTTGGTGGAATCGACTTGGCAAAACCATTAGCTATACACTAATCTATACCTCTCCAAAGAACTTCTCCTTCGCTGCCGATGAATTACACAGTCGGCCGCCCTAAATTACA
The DNA here is from genome assembly GCA_963576655.1 of Gastrophysa polygoni. Taxonomy (NCBI): domain Eukaryota; kingdom Metazoa; phylum Arthropoda; class Insecta; order Coleoptera; family Chrysomelidae; genus Gastrophysa; species Gastrophysa polygoni. The sequence continues at coordinate 7,947,905 of OY755083.1, read as the reverse complement.
CAGAATTACACAGACATGTGATTGCTGTCACTAATGATATATGAAGTTGTGATTTTTTTTCTAGATTCATTTGGACAAAGGCTAATAATAATTGGGATTTCAAATCAAGAACGCAGCGCCGCTTTGGAGAAAACTTCAACTGATCCGCGTCACTATTTCACTCTGACAACTATTCCTAGTCAAGGTTGAGGTTCATTTCCGACAATGATTCGCAACATCAAAAATGAATTGATATTTTTGACAAAAAAGTGCCCGAAAGTTTGGAATATATGAGTAGCCAATTAACACGAAAAGTCCGAATTCCAGATGAAATTGACGGAATTTGGACAATTTCATTGCAATCTAAAAACAAAATGCTGTGGTGAAAATTAAAAATCAACATGTATTACCATCTATAAAAATATCACGAAATCAACGCGATCTTAGAATCAAGAAACAAAAGGAAATATAAATAAGAAACGAATAAATACATTTTCTAAACATTTAACATAAAGAAAGGAACTTAGTTGCTCCAGGGCTTCTAATTTTACTAATTTCAGCTTGATGACAAGTGTCAAATTCCTTCAATGGTGAAGCTAGAACATGAGCTCCGGAGCAGAACACTTTCAAAACGAAAGCAACAATGCCAACAATGCAACAAATGTCAGAATTGTTTTGCAGTTGCACCACATCAAAAAATTGAAATTCTTCTTCTCAATAGTACTAAGTGCTAAGGCACTTTAATTTTATCAAACATTACCGAATTACACGGTTTTACACAGAAAAATTGCATTACACAGCAATTGCACAGATAGGGCTTGAATTACACAGAAATCGTATAATTACACAGACATTGGCAGCACTGAGCCTATATGAAGTCTACCCGAAACGGACCAACGAAAGAAGGTGAAAGAAGGTCTTCCCTTTCTTGTTCAATAAGGAATAACAAAAATGCTTCGCCATCATCCCGCCCCCCCCCCCTTTCCCTTTTCCTCTCACGAATTTCATGCGTCAATAGTTTCGTCACATCTGTCAGTTTTCGCCCGATTACTGTAGCAATGACTTAGCAATAACAATTGCCATCTGGCAAGATATAGATCGGGTTACGCGTATGTGGTCTAGTTAATAATTTTTCACGTTCTATTAGCATTTCAGAATCACTGTGGGTTGAAGGTCAGACAAGGGTGTTCGATAAATCTTCAACAGAAAGGCCGTATTGTGTTCACTATGTCCGTAGGCTTGGAGTTGGTGGTATAGTCATTGACTATATTCGTTATATATGGTATAGTATAACTCAAACAAGCGACTCTCTGTTGTCCAAGGTTCTATCTAATGATGTTTTTCAGATCTCACTTTCTATAGCTGAGGAATGACGGCAGAAAATTTTCGCTTATAGTATCAGCCGAGTGCTAGAAATTATAACTGGAAATTCTTCGAGTACATGATTTAATTTGAATTCATGAGAGGATCCGGAAAGAAAATTTCACATTTGAATAAAATATACGAATTAAACTAATTTTATGTGATGTTATCATTAGGTGGGACCTATCCTAAGACACACGATAAAAAATTAGTAGGTCATGTACTCATTTCTTGACAAAGTCATATATTAGTAGCGCTACGTCAAAAATTTGAAGTGAAAAAGTTGAAATTTGAGTTTATTTGAAAATGTCGCGTTGAAAGATGAATCTTAATAGATTAATACAGAAAAATTCTAGAAATGTACAATTCCAATATTTCCTTCCTGGTATCTTCTGGAGAATGAATATTTCTTGGGTTGCCATGGTCACAGTTTAATAAATGGACGACTCCCTGTCGGGCGTTTGAGATTCTCAGCTCAAAAGCGTACCGCCTGCACGTGTCCTCATGGCGAATTCGCTGTAGATACGGGGTAACGGAAAAGCATTTCGCGCGATAGCTGATGTACCGTTACGACCCAAAAATTTGAGTGGATTGTATATTTACTATGATTTTGATATTTCGAGATCGGAAGCGCGCCGCTACCTACTACTTCTGATTGTTAGCAAAAGACACTGTCAAAATTTTGGAAATTTTCAAAGTACAGATAAATAAAAACGAAATTGGACAATGAACGTTTATTATAATATATTGAAAGACATTGAGAAAAATCACAAATGCTGTAATATTGTAAGTTTTGTATTAACTTTACTTGATGCTTTTCCTGTTTCCATATGTCGATTGGCAAATTTCAATGTGAAATAAATACGAACTCTGCAATACAAATTGGTGAAGTAGTCCAAAGGAAACTTGTCACATGGATGACTGAAAGATATTTTTGCGAAATGTTTTTTCAGTGTGTTTCCAATGTTAACTTGGGAAACCAGTTCCTCAAATTCACTTGTGAAAATATCCTCTAGCGCAATAACGAACTCGAAGATATTTCTCATCATGTTGTAAAAGACATTTCCTCAAAAAATAGCCGGTTACATATACTAATGAGTTGCCTTCAGGAGTTTTTAGATTTCGATAATCGCTTGTGTATACTTTGAGCGGAATATACGTAGGTTTGAGAATTATATCTCGATTGACATTTTCGACGATATTTTTTGAAGCGATACTCAATAAAACTTCATTTATGTCTTCCATACAATTAGTACCGTCGGTTTGATCAAAATATTTCAATGCGAACATTTTTTTAAACAAACGACTGAATTGTATGGGAGTTGGATTTTTTAAATTACCACAAGTGTTCCTGATTTGTCCAAAAAAAATTTCTAAGCAATCTTGATTGAGATTTGGAGTGAATAAAAACTTATACCCGTTGGTTTGTAGTTTTCTAAATAAAATAAGAATCGAATTAATTGTCAATCGCCAACCAAAAATAAATTTCAGCTGTTTGGTAACATTTTTTACTTGTTAATCTTTGAACAAATTCTTTCAAAACGGAAATTTGTTCTTCAGTTCCCATAAATTAGAAAGAGTGTTCGAATACAAAATGTCGAAAAATGAATTCATTTTCCTTATAAAATCCATGGTATGTTTTGCTTCTTTCGGTAAAATTTGAAAATCAATATATGTTGACATGGCAACTGCAACCGAATGACTGAAAACCTGAGATGCCAGTTTCACTTTCATTTTTTGGAAATTGTTAGGGAAATGTGATAATTGGATCATTGGATAATTTCGGTCTTGACGTGCAATTTTCCACAGGACAATACACCACAGGCATTATTATAAAATCAAAAACAAGCACTAAAGAATTATGATACGTAGTTATTTTCTCGCACTCTATATTTATAGCCCACGGCACGTTACACTAGAGCGCAGAACTGTTCGTTAGCCACTGCGTAGCGGTCTGGCTACCGAACGGTGTCCGAGGGGGCTGAGGGGAAGGGAACCGGTAAGCGAGCACGTAGGCCAGAGTCGGTCTACTGTTAGTTTTCTCTATACTGTGCCATGGTGATGAAACCTATGAAAGCGTAAAAGGGCCGCATATTGGTTGAAATACAAAAATTCACTACATTCCGACTTGAAGTCGGAATTTCATAGAATTTCTTTGGTAATATTGCAAGTTGTAACTCGGAATTTAGTGATATCTCGAGTTTGAAATCGAAATTTCATGAAATTCCGACTCCAATGTCGGAATTTTAGAGGAAAATAAACAAATATTTTCCCTTCTACGTCACAAGTTCTTGCTCACTATATTTTCATATTCTCAAAGTGTGTTTTAATGTGTATTTTTATATTGCTTTTTTTATCTTAAACTTTGTATTGTACTTGCTCATTGCCTATGTTGTGTTTGACTTACCACAAATGAAAGTTGTTTCTTTTTGGTTGTAACGTGGATAAATGAATGAATGAATAAATAAATATGAGTTTGAGAGAAAATGAACGTGGAATTTTCATCGAAAATTTGCAGCTTTTATTTTCTGAGAACAAGCATTGATTGTAGTATTTTATATCATATTAGAAATTCACACTTCTCTACATCAAGAGGAAGGTCACGAAAACTCCAGGTACTTTTCTGTGTGTTTGTGATTCAGACTTGAATAACAAGCTTTTGCATGCCAACCGATATGAGAACCAATTTTAAGAAAAAAATTCTCGATAAAAATGGTACATAGACTTCGTTGGATTGCAAAAGAATACATTTTCAGGCATTCCTGAATATTATTGTGGTGTTTTTGGTATACTGGATGTCACAAATTCTCTAGACAAGCCGAGAATTCCGAGAGTTTGAGATTCAAACTTGGCAGTGGTGTTGGAATCAAGAATCGTGACATTTTTGAATATTTCATCAATCATGTCTATCAGATTATGAATCCAGTACGCTCTACACGTCAGAATAGAAAAGCTCCTAAGATTATGAATGTGTCAATTTTCTATCCCTGAACTATGTTATTCTACTCATAATCCAACGAAGTGTAATTATATGTTCCATTTGAAATTTCCCATTTGGAGACATTTTCGGAAGGCGACCCTAACTTGAGAGAGTATGAAATATTGGTAATTTTCACAATTCTTGAATATAACACCCCTGGCAAGTTCAAATGTCATGCCCTCAGAACTCTGGAAACAATGGCTTGCCTGAAAAATACGTTTACACCTGGTTTACGTATTTGAGTACGGTCTCGAATCTCCATTCCGATGTAACATGACATATTTTCTGTAGGTACATGAACTGTACTGTCAAGATATGATATTATATATTCTCTACTAGGTCGAGCTTAGAGAGAGAGAGAGGAATTGAAACGACCATACAAGAGTGGGAAGCAGCGATTAAAAATCCCATGGTTGTTGGCAATGTCAAAACATTTCGATGTGTCATGCCATTGTATTGAGGAATCAGTTATTTTCATTCGATTCGAGTTAATAGTGAAAGATTATACACTCGAATCTATATTGTTAAGCAAAGTTTATTGATCCAGAAGTGTGTTAAAACGAAAAAAAAATGACTGAGTTTTACTTGTTGTTAATATAAATTTGTTGTTGTTAATATTAAAAATTGGTAAATAATCCCAGCTGCTTCAAGTGAAGGAAGGATTTTAAAACTTTGTTCGATATGGTATTTTTCTGTTCAGCCTATGGCTGTACTGATAGATTGAAAAAAGATCAGAAATAATTATTCAATCGGTAAGTTTTTGAATAAGTTTGGCCAAATTCCAAATAGATCCTTGTTCGCGCCTAGAGATAGGCGGAGAAATCCAATCAATGGAAACAGCAAACAAGAGAGACGCAACCAGCAGTGATCAGCTGACTGTTGGCAATGTTTGTTTCAATGCTCCTCATAAACATCATATCTTTGACTATCAATCAACTATAGTCTGATATGATGGCACCAGGGTAAAAGGTAAAAGTAATCTTCATTAAGGCACTGGGAAGAGGGTACTCCTGAATTTCGAGGTAATTAATGAAGTCAGTATCTATGCTCCAATGCAAGTAGGTTTATAGCCTATTTTCTGGAATCTGTGAAGTAAATACCCATAAATGACATGTTGATCTTGCTCCAGTTTGATTTGTTATTCAGCGTCAGAGCTGCATACCCGTAACTCGTAGATTCTACGTGATAATCAAAGGTAATTCATTGGTATTTATCCGCATGGGCTAATGAAAGATACCTTTGTATGGGTGAACTGGCGGATGCCGGTTCTCAAAGAGACCGCTCCAAGCTATCATGATGTCGGCTTTCTCCAACAAAAGTAGCTCTCTTATCGTAAACAAGCTACCAGTACTACTCAACTCTCTCGGCAAAGCTTTAAAGCACACACCACTATCACCACGTCACGTGTATTGTGTATAATGCCATATTTTTTCTTCCACGGATTTTGAATAGGCTCACAAAAGTGTTAAGCTACTAAATACAATATTTGTAGATGATTATGTACCATCAACGACGGAGGTTGAATCTGCTTTCAGTTGATATGAATATCTTAGAATTCTAGTTTTACGGGGATGCTGGAACAGGTTTTTTTTTATAAAAATGTTTATGTTTGTAATTTGCTTCCTTCTATCCAACTAGAGACTTATTGAAGATGTTATGTTCTATGGTCTAGTCAATATGGAAAACAGTAAACAGTCAACAGATAGTAGATTTTCGCATAACATATCAGGTGAAATACAGCACAACAGTAAATAAAAGAAAAGTCCAATAACCGAGTCGAATCATTTTTTCTTGAGGGGAAATGAAGCAAAAATTTCAGGGTAGGTAAGGATAAATAAGGTTAGGTTAGGTTAGGTTAGGTTAGGTTAGGTTAGGTTAGGTTAGGTTAGATTAGCAGATTGTATCGTACACGAAATAATTGAATAGAATTCAAATTCACTGTATAGGGCATTCCTTTATTTTCAAACTAATATCTGTTGCATGAAACATACCTTATATACATTTTCCAGCTTTTTGTGGGATTTTCTCTCCTCGTGTCTGAAAAAATGAAGTAGAAGTTATTAAAAATTATTTCAATATATTTGTATTGAGGACAGATTTTCTGATCTGCCCCAAAATGTCACTGCGCTTGAAATTAAACCTTTAGATACCTGAAAGAGTAATTCTCTATTTGTCAGTGATACCTTGTTTTTGAAAAATTTGGAAATACAATGTGTTTGTGGAAAATGTCATACCGGTGAAACTAGGAGGCTTCTATCAGTAAGGATGAAAGAGCATAAGAACAATATGAATAAAAGATATACTGGCAAATCAAAATTATCTGAACATATCCTTACTGAAAATGAACAACATATGGCCGATTGGAGTAATATTAAGATTATTGGAAAGGAAGACAACAACCAAAAACGGAAAATCAAAAAGTCTGCTTGCTGTCAAAACCGACATTGAAAAAATTTTGCGAAGAAAATATTTTAGAAATAGAAAATAGAAAATTTCTCTTTCAGGTATCTAAAAGTTTAATTTCAAGCGCAGTGACATTTTGGGACAGATCACAAAATCTGTCCTTAATACCAATGTATTGAAATAATTTTCAATATCTTCTACTTTATTTTTTAAAAACGAGAAAATCCCACAAAAAGCTGGAAAATGAATGTACCACCTCCTCTAAAAACTTACAGACAGTATACCTTATATAGCTGATGATTCGGAAGAAATTATTTACAATGATCATGTGACATTATTCATTAACCTAAGTGGTTGGTTGGGAATCGATGAGGTGCAGTATTTGAGAACTTAATTTTGCCAGTTTCCTTTATGAGCTTCTCATGAAAAAATTCACACAACTCTTAGATACGCTCCAATTTTAGCAATATTAACGAGAACCTCATTCAATAATCTGACTTGCAGATATTTATTATTCACTCTCAATATTAAGCCACTGCCTTTTTAGAGCAATCCTTTCAGATGATACGTTGTCGTCGTTTAGCAAAAAGTGATTTCAGAGTACATATTATTATTACTACTATCCTTATTGTTGTAGTGGTATTATGGTTTTGGTATATTTTTAGTTCCACCCAAACAAGTATGAAACTTGTTATGAAACGATAGCTTCAGCTCAATTCGGCATTTATTATTATTAATATTATTATCATTATTTCTGTCCTCGAAATCAATAATTAGAGTTTTTATACTACAACTTTCTTTTCTGTGAAACAACATAGGCTATAGTTCTGAAAGCCTGCGTGTCATTTCATCATTTCTCATTGTCAGACACTTCTGTTTTGACACGTGATATGACCTCACGGTGGCATTTGGTATGTTTTTTTTTTCTATTCTTCTTGACACAACAAAGCACTACAGTGTTCCTCTGTCAGTCATATTGGATTTATTGGGCCTACATTATATTCTAAGAAGTCCAGCAGTTATTCTAACTGTCCTTCTTTTTAGTTTTTAATGGGATATATAGGCTGAATAGAATAATATGATTTTAATAACGGTATTTACTGAAATTTTCTCGAACCTGTCTGTATTCCGGAGTTTGTCAACATTGATTTGATGAATTTCTTGAGTTATTTGTTGCCATACTGAGCTTTACTGAGGGTATGCTTAGCTCTTGTAGGGCAACTTCAATTGAGTTGCCTGCTTTTATTGCTACTTCGCTGGGTAAACAAACAGCCTTACACAATTGTTATCATCATATTCAGACTTGCTGCATATTCTGAGGAAAACCGGAGAACCGGATGAAAATGGTAATTGATGGAAAAATATTTACTATTATTATTTTAATTATATTATATTATTATATTAATAATAATATTATATTTAAGCGGCCAGTCAGGTAGTTGTAAAATAATATATTCCTGGCATCCTAAATATCAGTTGAACACAGAAATGAATAAGAGGCTACTAATAATAACCAATTCACCTAGGTATGGGTTCGCAAAATCTTTGTCACCGACCTCATACAGTGTGTATTGTAATAAGCATTGCTTTAATTTTCAACAGGTAGGCCGACTAAGTTGTCAAAATCATCAATGAAAACATAGGTTATTCAAATAAAGCCAAAGCCTACTAGACTTAAGAGCAAGGCCAGATTTTAAAAAGTATCACTACTAATACGAAATTATAAAATATTGATTTTTTTCTCAATAACTGTCGCATATGGAAAACTATTACAAGACAAATAAAAATATTCTCATTCAAACACAGAAAAAAAAGTTATTTTTTCAATCCACCAGCTGTGTACCGCAAAAAAATATCTTCCTGTAGATTCTCATAACCATGCCCACTGATGTATGACCTACAACCTGACCTATATGTTCCAGATTTGAGCTTGATATCTCGAAAACTGTATGAGTTATAGAAGGAAAAAATGAAAAAAATTTGAAATTTCAACACTCTAGATCCGAAACAATGCGTTTGCGCAGCTATGTTGAATGAATTCCATGAATGTATTACATGAACTCTTAGCCAAAAGAAGATAAGCCAATGAATTATATCCTTCCGCCTTTACATGATAATCAGGAATACCCTGTATAACCTTGTGAACAAGACCAGGAAGCACAAAATCTGTACACACTAATACACTCGAAATATTTATGCAACTCATTATGGCCTGTTGGTGACCAAGACCATTAGTCATGATTACAAGTGACCAAATTACCAGCAAAGTGGTTTTGCAGTCAGTTATTTTTCTTCCACATACAGTGTCCATCAGAAAGTTGGCATCATATATGGGAAAAACTGTAACTATTGAATTATTTTGAAATTCCATTGAATTCGGGAGTTGAGTTTTGCTGTAAAAATTTAGAAAAATGGCTAGTTGGACCCGGACACGTGACTCCCGCTCTCTGTGAAAAGTTATTTTTTATATAAATGATTGCTTGAAATGTAGGTATAGCATGTATTTGTTTTGATTTCAGAGATTTTCTGGAAGAAAACCAGTTTCTATACTAATTCTACGAATAATATGCAACTTCCTATTTCCTGCCATTTTGTCAATAATGAGTACCTATGCGAAATTTCAAGGAGAAAAATTTAACTCAACAATACTGTTTCGTACTAGTAGTTGCATCACACTCTCGCTCACTGTTTTTGTAAAAGAAAATGAACACCTCTTCGAATACTGTCTGTGAAATATTCGAGAAGGTTGAATATTTATTTTCCTAGTTTTTATAGGATTTTATCTCATCGTTTTCAAAAAATGAGATATATTTATGATCCGCCCCAACATGTCACCAATGTAGAGAGTAGCCCATGTCACCATGGCAACAGGAAAGTAGAACTCACTAGTGTGGAAATTTTAGAAAAAGCAGGCTTGCTGTGATTGATGAATGTAATGATATATTACCTGGAAACTTCCCTGCTGATATCATCACACATGGTATTTACATTTCAAATTGATTTTGCTTCTGGTAATGTGACCATCATCTCCTCCCTTTTATGATTTCAATCTCTGTGAATATTATGGATCCACTATATTGTTCGAGAACGAAAGGTCAAAAATGCTCAGGAACCTTACAAGAAACACATTCAACGTTGACGTTGACTCGGTTGGTTACAGAAGATTCTTAGCTGGAATATCCGAAATTAATAGGCATACACATTTATTTTCATGCAATCGACATCGACAACTATCGAAAGGCTCCGGTCGGGTTTTTTCGTTCCTGAAAACTGAATCTTGGATGGCGTGGGGGCTGTCGACGATGAGCGAAACTTTGATAAACTTTCGAATTCGAGTAGGTTATTTCGTGAAATTTCAATGAATGACAGTTGACATGGGTGAAACTTGGAATGGATGATTAAAAAATTCATGGTCGTAGGAAAAATAGTGTACGTGAATCGTTGGAAAGTGTATTTCAAGCATTCGTTACATTGCCGCTATGCGGCTCGAGCTAAATATCAACTCGTGCGAAGTAAGTTTCCACACTTTTTGTGTAATATAGTAATTTCACATTCCTGAAATTTCGGAAGTATTGAAAAATGGCATGACGCAGTTGCAACAGAACGTTCAAACAAATTTTTTTCAACAAGTTTTTGAAGTTTTGTTGGTTGTTCACTGTGCTTACAGATCAAATTGTTGACTGTTCGAAAGATAAACACCATGTGTCGTAGGAATTTCTTCACGAGGTGTCATAATACCTGACGCCCGATCTCCGTCCTTGAATTCAGAGAAGGAGATGACTAATGTGCGATTTTTTCCCGCCCAATAACAATCTGCTCGATTTTACTCGACTCTCTTCTTAGAAACATTCTGTTGCCCAGTGACTGCTTGACCTCGTTGATTCTGGTGGGAAAGACGGCCATTGGTCGTGTAACTAATTAATACGAGATACATACAATATCGTTCATGATGAACCTCGATGTCGGAATTGATAATCTTGCATGTCAAGTTTCTGAATCCCATTCAATGGGACTGTCGGCTGTGTCGGCAGCAATTTGAACAATATTCATAAAAAAAATTCAACAGAAGAATAATTTTTAGAGCTTCGTTTTGTATATAGTAGTGTTTCCATTTATGTTCAAAATAATTGTTTTGTTGAAGTGTTTAGCTTACCTACTCATTTTGAAGAATTTGTAATCAATGTAAATGGAAAGTAGAATTTGATTATTGCGCCACAACATCTATTTTAAAAATCATATTTGTTTTGACTTGCTATAAGAAACTGAAAATTATGTGAATACAGAGCTAATACTCGAAATATCGTATAAGTGTCAGTATTAGTAACATAACTTTGGGTTATATCTGAATGATGACAGCTCTTTCCAAAAATCTGACTACGCCACTGGGTTCTACGTGAAAAATTGTATGAGATACAGTCTTCACCTCTCTCATAAGATAGAAGATAGGTGAGTTACAGGGGGTCCCAAAATGCAATATTTTCAATTCAGCCCTGTATCTCAAGAAAGAAGCGGCCATGAAAATTTTGTTTGCGGTATCTTGAGTTTCACAACAAATGGGACACCATGTACAGTGCATCCCACTTTGGTTGAGACTGCCAGATTTCTCGGTTGTTATTGGAGGTGGAGCTTCCCGGTTTTCACGTTCTTTTCCTATTTTTCCTTGAAACTGAAGATGATCCAATCAGATTTTGAATAACCGTTTTCGTTCGAAAGATACAGGGCGATAAGAACTTATTAGAAATACTGCTGAGCTAAGAAGAGCTAAGAAGAGATCCGACATTCGAGGAATTTTCAATTTTATCCCGAAAGAAAAATGAGTACGCCAATGAATTTGGCGCAAAATTATCCTTTAGACGTAATTCTGAGCTCAACAGTATTTCTAATGACTTCGTAGACATAGAAGGTGTCCTAAAAGTAATGATTTTCAAAATTGCCCTGTATCTTTTAAACGGAAACAGGAAGTAACATGAAAACCGGAAGGCTTCATCTTGAATGACGACCGAGAAACCTGGCAGTCTCGAGGGCAGTCTCAACCAAAATGAGATGCACTGTACACACCTATCGAATTTCCATCTGAAACTACCTTTGTAATGATGTTCTCAAATAAAAATATCATGTAACGTCATCAATCGTTCTGAAAGTAAACTCACATGCTTTATTTTCGAATTCAAATCACAACACTATCCAAAAACCCATTCAAGCTGGTGACGTAATTATCCTGCCTAAGTATTTGGCAGGTCGAAGGTTAGATGGATTTCCTTCTTCTCCTGTTCATCCTAGCGTCGCTTCTAGCTAGTTTTGTTCATACAAGAGTATTATTATCGCTGTCAATATAGTCAATATAATATATTTTAGTCAATGCGTATGTCGTGATGAATGAGAAATTTTTGAATTACCGAATGGCACGGATTTTGACATCACTGGATCTCTTCGTTTTGTGATGATATGAAAATAGCGAATCGTACTTAGATCAGACATCAAAGGAAATTACATTGAAAAACTCCATTGTATTATTCTATTCCATAGTATTGAAACCACGTGAATATTTTGGGCCTAATAAGTGCATTATATCAGTCAAATTGGAACAGATTCGATTGAACTTTTAGAAAGTATTGGGGTTTGATTTTTCAGGGCGTAAGTATAATTCACCCTATATGTATCAAATGGTAGGCATGGGAGCCATATTATGGAGGTTATTTGAACTCGTCTAGATATCCTCTAATCTAAGGCCAAGTTTGTCATTTTCATCGTGGAACAACATGGATTTCTGTAGTCTTTCGATTTAGATTATTGCATCAACCTTGGTGGTTTCATTACCTTCCTAACGTTCAGATTTCAAATAGAATCGGGAGTGGAAAATCAGTTACTGATATGTCAAAGAGTGACATTCATTATTTGACCCAAATTTGATCAATTCGTTTAAGAAAAATGGGAAAAGTTAGAGAAAAGTGTACCATGATGTACATGATGTTTGTAATTGGAATACCTGAATTCAGAGGAAAATATCTGAATTTTTCAGTAGTATTAAAAATGACACACATAACAGTAGCCTCTCCACTCTTTGGTTCATATTCTCTTGAAATAACCTAACATTTCGCTACATTAATTTATGATAAGTCAATATGCAAGCTTAAACTCAACTTAGTATCGAAACCTCTAAGATTCTTCATATTAACTTTTTTTTCAAATATCTACATTATCAATTGTGTATTCGTACTGTATGCTCCTACGATTTCGTTTGCATTTTTGCAACATTCAGATAATCTTTCGAGATCTGATTGAATATTCAAGCAATCGCAGAACAAATCCATTCTGGAAAATATATTCTGTTCATCGGCATAAAGCGATGCATTTGAAACAGGATTCTTATAGTTGATGAAAATCAGAAATTATAATAGGCCCAGGTGAGATCCCTGGGGTACCCCTGAGATGTCATCGAACGATGTCGACCTAAATTCATAAACCGTGACCAATTGAGTATACCACACAACCGCAACAAATTGCAAAGTTAAACGTCAATGTTGTGATCAATCTTATCGAATGCTTCACTGAATTCAGTGTACATTGAGTCCGCCTGATGTGTATGATTATCTAATGAATCGGCGATGTACTATGAATACTCAATCAGATCGATGGAGTGTTGGGCAAAGAAACCGTGCTGTGCTGTGCTGTGATACTTTCAAACCGTATTTCATTTTACACTCTCTAAAATCTTGAACATCAACCAGCATATAAGAAATGCAAAGTTTCCTGATACGACTACCACTAATTTTTTATTATGTAAACACGAATTAGAAGAGCAATGGAACAAGAGATGAGAGATCAAGAAATACCAACAACCTAACTTGCCGAACCAGTTGAAGCTAGTCTTATGCTATCCATCCCTCCTGATAACTGAAACTACAGCGCATTTTGTCGCCCTTTCGTCACCCCATAAACCAAATTTCGAATCGCGAATCAACCCCAAATCGCGAATATTACGAGTCGTTTAAATTCGCATGGCCATTGAAAAGAACACTTGTGCCATGCTCGAATTTTTTTCATCGGGAGGAGGACAATGGTTGATGCAAATTTCAGCCGGCCAACGAACTCTGGAAGAATATGTTTAATATGGGAACGGATCCGTGTGTACATAGATATTTCGCATTCATGCTCGGTTGCCAATCAGGCAGTAGGACCAGTTATTCCGGTACCAGATTTTTGGCCCATATTTTTTCAGAATCGGATCTTCACATCATTGAATTCAAGAAACTATACGTCAGTTCAGTTGAGAATGGTGTGGACATAGAGGTCGTTTAACAATGGCAAAGCCGCCATATAAATTTTTACATATGACAGGATCTACAAGTGCCCCAAATTTGCGGTCTCCCAATTTCTCCATGTCAGTTTCTCTCGTAAAATTAATGATTGGCAATTTTTTTCCTTAGTAAGAGAAATTTATCCGATGAAAGCTCTTGTGTTTTTACTGTTGACGAAAATTGTGAATACTAGCTACATCCTACCCAAGGTGGATACAGGATGGTGAATAAACTCTTCGATTGTTTCTTTCCAAAACATGTAGACCTGCCAAAGAACCTCACTAAGGCCGCACTGCGAGAGTATAGATTGTGATACGATCGTCGATCCTGGTGAAGTCAAATGCGCTTTTACTGATAATGACGGATATCTGACAGTCACGGTTCAAATCTTGCATTCGAGTAGAATTTCAAACACGAATCATGTTTTAAAGAGTTTCCAACCAAATCTTCGAGATCGACAGAAGTGTCGAACTTGGGCAGCCTTAGTCAGGTATCAAAATTCGATTTATTTAAGTAGGCAGCAGTCTACAACTTATTATAGTGGCTGGAAATAGGGAGTTGGAACACCAGTCTTCATTTACATCATGAGCCTAGCTGTCGCCGCCTATCGTACGTAGTACCGATATGTTCGGTGGTAATACTACGATTTTTGTGGAGCAGCCATTAGTAATTTTAGACTTGTTCAAGTAGAGAATGCTGAAGGCATAGTGCTTGCTGGTCGGCCAACTGGGAAAATAACAGAATTCATTTTTTTTTGCCCAATATGCAAGGTTTCCACAAAATATTGAGTTGAACAAAGTGACGGAAGGTTATACAAGAAGCTAAACGACTCCTCACTAAACTAACCGAATATGCATGTTGTCAGGTCTGTGTACATTATGCGCTCTTATTCAACTTGACTATTCGGCTCTCATTGGTGCCTTGGTCGTTACAGTTAGTTTATAGCATTCTTTATGGTACGGTATAATGGTCATTTCTGATACGGGTGCTACTGGACTGAACCAGTGGCGACACCGAGTGTGGAACCGATGGGGGTCAGGAATGATTCGTGAAAATCAGAATATAGCAATGATTTGATATTTAAATATATAAATTCGTTCATTATTTTCTGATAAATTCAAAAATATCCTCTGTGAATGAGGTGCAAAAATATACGGGAAACCCTGTAGTTAGTTCGATTTTTTTGTCCATATCAGAATGTGAAGAAAGTGCTCGAAAGAGCACTTTCGGATTTCACTATTTAAATTGGGTTTTCCATTCTGAATCCAATGATATGATACGTGGCGTAATTACTCCTCAGTATTAACTCACAATTTCGGAAAAATGAGAATATGATTTGATTTGAGAACTACAAATCAAACGGATATATTGAAGTAGTAGATTGATCATTTAGAGACCAACTTTACGTCCTTGATAGACAGATAACTATTATGTCGAAATAACGATTGAACTGGTTCTGCTTCTGATTTGTTCTATCGATAAACATACCCAAAGTTGAAATCTCAATTTCCGAAAATGCCTAGATGTGTTCACCTAAATCTCGTTGTCGACCGAAAGTTCCTGATAGCCTTAGAAGTCTAATGAGCTAGTCTGAATCACAGAAGAAAGCAGTTTATTCAGGTAGAGAATGAATACAATCAATAAACAGATGTCATCGTGGTTGTCATCTCAACATTTTTCCATAACCATAGCCAAACGATGTACAAAACACTGGTGCAGTCACTGATGGTGTTTTGTTTCGTCGAAAACGCTAACGGCATTTTCCGCTATAATGGCCTAATAGTTATGAAACTCCTCAGGAGAAATTTTTTGGTGAAATTTTTACAGATTTCTGTTCAATAGTTGATGTTTTGAGATTGTAATTATGTAGTTTGATCATTAATTGAGAAGTAACCCAAATTACTACTTCTGAATCAACATTTTTATAACACTGATTGTGCAATTCTCAATAATACTGATTTTGTTTTCATTTTTGTGTCGCCATTTAACAACTGACATTTGAGTGACTTTCCGCTATAACTAATAAAATGCTATAAACAAGTTAGCTGAACGGTAGAGTTTTGGTTGAAGAAGTTAGATAGGCAAATAGGCAGAATAGCTCCACCAGTGATCTGTACATTGTTCATAGTAATCAGTCCAAAGATCCTCCAGCTCCAATACAGCTTGAATCGTCTCCAGACACGTGTAATAATTTTCGTGACCAAGGAGGTTCTCGATAGGAACACCTATATTGAAAGCCGCCATCTTCAAGTTGTCCTTCGACTCTAACCCAACAACTTAATCTGTGCCGATTTTCCGATGAATTTCGCTTCGAAATCAGAGAATCAAATGAGCAAAAGGCCCATAACCTGATAAGGTAGTTTGAACCAGAAGAAAGCAGTTTATTCTAACAGAGAATGAATACAACTAATAAACAGATGTCATCGTAGTCGTCATCACTAGTCGATGAAAAGCTCGTAAGGATGCCATATCATTCTTGATATCTTGCCTAGAATCTATATTTTGGTCAAATTGTTCAATGGTTCCTAAAAATCTCAGTATAGTCATAGTTATTTGATATTTTGATATTGTTACTACTATTGTTTCCAGGTGTATCATGGTATTTTCTGAAGAGTGAGTTGAATACAGTAAGACTATTTATTTCGAAGGGAGAGAAAATACTCAATTGAGGTTATATGTGTAAAAAAATATAATTATGATACTATGACCAGGCTCGACTTGCTATGGCCTCCAATGACACTAAGGCCTATTGGCCGATTATATTACCGATTGTCTTGTTTTCCTTGATATTTTTAGGTACTGTTAACACTGGTTATATCATCATCTGATGCACGCCCCTGATGTTTCGAAATCAGTAGGAGTTATTCAAGTGAAGTGTGTCGAATGGATTTAGTAGGTTTTTCAGGATGTGAGATAGTCGGACATCAGTCGTAAAAAAAAATTGAATTATCCATAATATAGAAGTTATGGTTCTAGTAAAATTCTTTTTTTTTGTCATTCAAGTATAGTTATTTCATGATGCTCGATGATGTTTCTCCTACAGACTCAGACACCCTTCTGTTTGTATATGTATATTCTATATAACTATTGCGATTCGTCATCAACTCAAATAACGCAAGTGAATGTAAATGTTATCATTCATGTTCATTGTTACCTAATTCGGAACTGTTGTTTTTTTCAGGTTATTCAAAATTACTCTGAATTTGACATTCAATTTTAGTAAATCATTGGTATCTCCAAAAATACAACTCTCCCATGTTATTTGTTTGTACATAATATACAGGGTGTCCTTAAAAGGTCTTTACAAAAAGCTACCACATATTCTTCAGACCAAAACAATTCGATACAAGCAAACTTACCTCAGTAAAAAGTTGCTTAGTTTGGGCGCTAGACGGCTCTGAAGTTGAAATTTTCAAATCGATTTTGCTTCATAACTTTTGAACGGCTCATGAGATTTTTTTCAAATTTGGTACGTTGGCATAGACTCATCGGGCAATGAAACTCATATCATAATCATAATGAATATCATTCCATGGGCGTAGAACTTGATTTTTTCAGTAAATAAACATCTAAAACTCCTACGCCAATGGAAAAAAATTAGTTTCAATATGAAATCTAAATTATTCAACTCATTCACTACAAAAAAGGTACTCTTGACAAAAGTCGATTCCTCTCATGGTTTCGACAAAATTTTAATTTTAGTGATTTAGAGCATAATTAATAATAAAACGATTAACAGATATTTCATGAAAATTGTTCAAAATGTTCACCATTTTCACGTATACAAAGATTTATACGACGCAAAAAGTTGAGATGTACTTTTTGCATAGGTTATTTCTATTGAAAATAAGTAGCACTGGTTTTTTTTTCTGAAGACTATTATTATCTGCTCGAAAACAGTGATATTCACATTCTTGGTTTCCATAGTTTCATCTGTGTTGATTTGTCGAGTTTTATTGACGTTGATTGTTGATATCGGACTTTTCTGATTTATCATGGCCGTACAATACACCAATGAAGAATACACCGATATGTTATTGGTATTCGGATATTGTCAAGGAAATGGTCGAGAGAGTGTGAGGGTGTATTCGGCAAGGTTTCCAAATCGTCGCGTACCAAGCCACCCAACCTTTGCTGCAGTTGAGAGACGTCTTCGGGAGACCGGTCATTTTGCTCCTAGAACTGGTGATTATGGAAGACAGCGTTATGTAAGGATTCCCGAAGTCGAAGTAGAAATTTTAGACCGTATTGAAGAAAATCCAGAATTGAGTACTAGACGGATAAGTAATGAACTAGAAGTTTCTAGGAATGCCGTTCATGAAGTACTAAGAGAACAATTATTATACCCATACCACAAGACGCCAGTTCAAGATTTATTAATCCATGATTCACAAAGTCGTCTGATGTTTTGTAGGTTCATTAATTTGCAAAGAGAAATGAATCTGAACTTTGGAAAGAATATTTTGTTCACTGATGAAGCCTGTTTCACGAGAAGAGGAATAACTAATTTTCATAATGAACACGTTTATGCAATTGAAAATCCTCATTCCATTAAAATAAACCATTTTCAACACGAATTCAAAATCAACGTTTGGGCTGGAATAATAGGAAATTTTATAATTGGTCCTGTCATACTTCCACAAAGATTAACAGGAGACATGTATTTACAACATCTACGAAATACGTTGCCAAATTTGTTGGAAGATTTACCACTCCAACATCGGGTAGATATGTAGTTTATGCACGATGGAGCTCCACCACATTTTTCGGTGGATGTTAGGAATTTTTTAAACCAACAGTACCCAGACAGATGGATAGGTAGAGGTAATGATGCACCCGTGAATTGGCCACCACGTTCTCCAGACTTAACACCGATGGATTATTTTGTATGGGGTTATCTCAAGTCTACGGTTTACAAGACCCCTGTGAATACTGTAGAACAATTATGGCAACGTATCCAACAGGCGACGAATAATCTTCAGGCGATGAAGAAGTTATGCAAAGAGTACATTTCAACTTTTTGCGTCGTATAAATCTTTGTATACGTGAAAATGGTGAACATTTTGAACAATTTTTATGAAATATCTGTTAATCGTTTTATTATTAATTATGCTCTAAATCACTAAAATTAAAATTTTGTCGAAACCATGAGAGGAATCGACTTTTGTCAAGAGTACCTTTTTTGTAGTGAATGAGTTGAATAATTTAGATTTCATATTGAAACTAATTTTTTTCCATTGGCGTAGGAGTTTTAGATGTTTATTTACTGAAAAAATCAAGTTCTACGCCCATGGAATGATATTCATTATGATTATGATATGAGTTTCATTGCCCGATGAGTCTATGCCAACGTACCAAATTTGAAAAAAATCTCATGAGCCGTTCAAAAGTTATGAAGCAAAATCGATTCGAAAATTTCAACTTCAGAGCCGTCTAGCGCCCAAACTAAGCAACTTTTTACTGAGGTAAGTTTGCTTGTATCGAATTGTTTTGGTCTGAAGAATATGTGGTAGCTTTTTGTAAAGACCTTTTAAGAACAACCTGTATATGATTTCCAGATGGAATTTATTTGAAGTACACAAGGTGAACACTAGAGTTTCGTTTGTGATATAACAAGTGTATTGATGATTATCGAAACACAAATTCTTTCGATTTGTTTCGAGAATAGAAGGAATTTTTGATAATCATCTGTTTCACAAGTTGTTTTTGTTCAGACTATTTCATGAATAATGAATCCTTCACACCGTGACACAGCAGACTGAATTGAATTTTCAACCAGGCATTTTTATACATATATATATATATATTGTATTTCGCAGCTCAACATGACTAGTTATGCCACTTGTATGCAACCAACAATTCCTTGCGGAATGACAGTTCAAATGACTGATCTGATGACATTTCATGTTAGGTCATAGTTCGTCGTGAATATGTTGAAAATACTGAAGTTGATAAATATTAATAGTGTGTTGTAGTTCGCCTGTGTAGGAACGCCTATGAATCCCCTGTAGATGCGATAGTTGTGGGGCGGTTGTGGTAATTATCATGAATCACCCCGTATTTTCTGGAGAGCTATATGTTCCTCTAAAAGAGTGTGCCATTTTTTGAGGTAGGCTGTTACCATGGAAGAAGAAAACAAGTAGTTTGGGGCCGAACGAGAAAAAGAAAAACCCAGGATCCCTAAAGATTGGGAACTGGGAAAGAAATCTCGAGATTCTTTTCTGCTGCTGAGTACTTCATCGGTCATCCACACGATATCGATATATCGATAATTATTGATAATTATCGATAATATCGATAATAATTTGGGAAAAAAATTATCGATTCATCGATATTATCGATATTATCGACATTTTCGATATTATTGATATAATTAGTGATATTAAAATTAGTGATATTATCGATATTATCAGAGATATCAGTGTTCCATTTTGAATGTGGAAGATTAGTCAGAAGGTGAAGCCAGAAATACTGAAACAATTACTGTTTAAATATTATTTTTGAACAGGCTACCAAACCTATTAGAATAGAATAGAATAGAACATTTTATTACCCTTTTGCCATGTATACATGTAGGTTCGTCAGTTACATTTTTAACAGTACGTAAGTTATAATTTAAGAACATTAAAATATAGGCATTTTGACTGGTTAGTGACAGATGCTGAATATAATGTAGTTAATTATGTAATGCAGTCAAGTTAGAGAATGAACAGTTAGATGGTAATCATTTAATGGATGTTAGATATATTTGAAATTCGGAAACGTCATAAAAACTATTTGAGGTTAGAATTTTTTTAAGATCAGCCTTGAATCTCTTCAGAGATTGATTTTTTATTGATTCAGGCAGTAAGTTGTAGAGATGACTCCCACTATGTTTCGGAGATTTTTTGTACTCCATATGATGAAACTTTTCCATGTAAATATTATTGTGATTTCTAGTGGTGTATTTGTGAATTTCCGAACACTTCTTTAGATGGTGTTTGCTTTTATGGATGTGACACAATACCTTCAATATGTAAATGCTGTCCACTGTCAATATTCGATGGTTTTTGAAATGATTCCTACAGGAATCTTGATACTTTAAGTTGAAAATAAGACGGATAATGCGCATTTGTAAAGTAAAGACTCTGGTTATTTCTGTGGCTTGGCCCCAAGAAATTATATTATAACTTATTGTTGAGAATGCTAGAGCATAGTAGACGTTAATCAGACCTTGAACATTGAGATATTTTTTTAGAGAGAATATGGCAAAATAAGTTTTTTGGAGCTTTTTACATAGGTGGTTTATTTGATCGTTCCAAGATAATTTTGAATCAACTAGAGTGCCCAGAAAATTGAAAGAGTTTACAGCCTGTATATTTGTATTACCAAATGGTATAGTTGGATCAATGGTAGGTGATTTATATTTTCCTGTGAATTCCATATAACTGGTTTTCTTCAGGTTAACTACAAGGTGGTTAATTTCGCACCATAGTGCAAACTGACTGATTGCTATTTCAACTCTGCGGGTAACCTCCTCATGTGAGTTTCCTGAGACTATCACTGCCGTGTCATCAGCATATATAAACGGCCTGCCCTCTTCAAAGAAATCCGGCAAGTCGTTTATATATACCAAGAACAGCAGCGGTCCCAGAACACTGCCCTGGGGTGTTCCTAGTTCAATAATTTGTTCGCCTGAGTATGTGTTGTTTATATTAACGATGATACGACGGTTTTGGGTAAAAGATATTACCCAGTCATTGATTAAATTTCATTCCGATAGTTCCTAAAAACAGGATCAAAACAAAAGTGCTAGTCTGATCCATTGATATCCGGTATACCGGGTTTAACAGGATCATGGTACAACTCCTTTTTTTTCTTCAGTTCGAGAGATGAATGATTGAAATTTGGAATGACCCATAAAGTTGATGAACGTCACGTGTTTTGACATACAAACGAATTCTTTTCCACTTCCAGTTTCATCAATATTTTCGATATTACCGAAATTGTAATCGAAGGAAGATTTACAATAGCTGGGCAATGTCATGGGTCGACGTAATACTTAGTAGACGAAAATCATCATCAGTGATATTGAGATTATCAAAACTATCAGCAGTTATCGATATTATCGAAATTTCGATAAGATCGATTATTTTGACAATATCGATAATATTGATAATTCCTATAATATCGATAATTTCGATGATATCAATAATATCGATAATATCGATAATTTCGATGATATCGATAATATCGATAATATCGATAATCGATATTTCAAAACTGTTATCGCCCACCCCTATTGATCATCATACATCGAAGTTCCTGCATTGATCATCAACGCCGAGCTTCATCTGCATGCTGCGTGAAAGTGAAGGTATTTGGGAGATTCTGGGCGACTCAGACTTTTGATTTCACTAGAATAAAGTATTTCAAAAAAATAACTTTATTTTCAATACACAAACCCTGAGTTACAGAAAGAAAATTCTTTATTGTGTGATTATCACGGCACTGAACAGAGTACGAACTACATGCACAGACTGAATTTGTAGTCGGGAAATTGGAAAATATTATGGCATCATGCATCTGATGAATCATTTGTAAATATTTGCCAATCAGGATCTGGAATACAAAATCGAAAACATGGTGTTTTCGATTATCAACTCAACTATTTTAATCAATCAAAAACGGGAATCTCAGCATGCGTGAAATAATCGTTCAAATACGGATTGAAAATACAGAAACCTCGATGTATATCGCTACCAACTATTTGTAGGGAGGAGAGTCCATTAAAAATTCGAGATAAAAAGGCGTTTTGTCTACCTTTTAGCGTTTATCACTGAAAGCATGTTACTTCAGAGTGATATCGGGTGAGCTAAGCTCTTCGATTCTCGATAAGTCAAGTGGAGTCGATAACATGCTTGGCGTCCCTAGATGAATTTATACAGCCTTTTTCGAATAAAAGGATCCTTTCGTTGATTTGTTCTTCACATCTCTGAGATGGATTTGGCAAGTGAAGCCACCTGAATTTTCGATGCACCTTCCATATGGGAACCATTTTCTGTAATGGCTTTGAATTTGAAAGAAAATTCCACACATGTGATTTTTAACCAATCAGAACGTGTATTTCTGTCAGATCACCATAGCAACGGATGAATTTTATCGGAATTTTTTTCCTGGTGGATACCCAACAGCGAATTATACTGGAAATTTTTTTGACGGTCATAATGACAGAATATTTTTTTTGACAATCTAATTTTTATTTGTTTTCACACATAATAATTTTGATTAATTTCAACAAAAAGCTTGGATGTTTTCTAAATTCATGGACCATTATGATTTATGCTTATATTGAAAACGCAATTATTGATTCGAAGTTGCTTGCTCTTTATTTAGAGATTCTTGGACTGTCTTTGCAGAAGTTGAAGCAGACCTCATTGCATCAATTATATCCTGATGATGGCCCGAGTCAATTTGCAGATATGGTTTCATGGAGTGACTGCTTCCATGCCCTGTTATTTTAATCAATTGCTGTTCTCCAATTTCCGTTTTGGCTAGAGTTGAAATAGCAGAATTGATGTTGTCGGAAACACATTTGGTGTGGAATTTTCTTACCAAATACCACACGAGGTCAAATTAAATCCGGAAATGATTTGACCTCTAGGGGTATTACTAGTGAAAATTTCATCATTATTGGATCATCTCAAGGAAATATTCATTCATGAACTGAATGTTGATATTTTTCTTGTTACAATCTCATCAATTTTTCTATATATATAGCACAAATTACCTTTTCTTATTATTTTCTTTCCTCATTATGAGCATAATGAGTCCCAGCTCCTGATGGTCTTTCCTTATTTGTAGTAATAGTGATGATAATTATTTCCAGCCACGTTATTCTTGGGAATCGTTTTCAATTGATTTCAAGTCATTGATAGATAAGATGTTATATATTATCTGCTATTATATCTACTGATAATCATCTGATTGTTGACGAAACATCTTGATGTCATGTCATTGTATTGAGTAATACATTTTCAATTATTTTCATTCGGATGGAGTTAATAGTGGTTAGATTATTCACTCAAATCTATTGTTTAGCGAAGTAAATTGATCCATGAGTAGGTTCAAACAAAGAGACTCAATTTACTTGTTGTTTGAACACCAAAAATTGGTAAATGATCATAATCCTAGTTTGTTCAGCCTGTTCAGCCCATCAATTCAAGGAAGGATTTTGAAACTTTGCTCGAAATGGTGTTGCCTATGGCTGTACTAATAGATTCAAAAAAGATCAGAATATATCATTTCGTGGGTAAGTTATTGAATAATGTTGACCAAATTTCCAATATACCCTAGTTCGCGCATATAGAGAAAGGCGGAGGAATCCAACCAATGAAAGCAACAAATAAAAGAGACGCAACCAGCAGTGATCAGCTGACTGTTGGCAAAATTTTACCTTTCTCTGTTGCACATCCAGCCGAATCGATATGTTCGTTTCAATGCTCCTCATAAGTCGATCGGACAAGGGTGCATCCAGTAGAGAATATATAATATCATATCTTAAGAGTCAACAAATGCAATGAAAATATCGCTCTCAATGAATGTTCCTTCACACCAAATATTCATCAGGGAATCAAGTAAACCATGTTTTTTATTTCCAGATGTACCTGTTGGTATATTTATACGAATATCAATCTATTCACCTATGATGAAAGTCTACAGGTAGGTAGTATTCAAATCAACCAACCATAATACATGAATTATTTATTGAAAAAAAAATGTTGGCTAATTCTATACCTTTCTTTTATTGTGATGCATCTTGGTCTGCACATTAATCGAAGATATCACCACCACAATCACCATCCTCCATATGGTTATGAAAATGTCAGAATTTGCTTTGTTCTATCAGTAGAAAGAATAACCATTATTGTGATACATAAATGCCCATACACAACGATATGGTTTGTTTGGGTTCTTGCTTATTACATTTTGTTCATCTTCCAGCTCAGAGCATTTCTTGTTAGGGGTGAATTTTGGAATTATTTGTTTTTTGTAGTGAAGGGAATCAACATTCTTTCATTCATTATATACATCATTACATACATACATGAATGTCCCAATACATCCTCTTTTACATAATAACTTTTGTGCAAGAGCGTTCTATGACATATTCGAAAATACTGATTTGAATGAACTACAATTTATAGGTCCGACGCCCTAGAAGGGCCATTCACAAGAAGAATAAATCTTTTTCTAAAATTCCGAGATATGAGTCGGAATTTTGACATTTGAAATTGAGTAATAGGTCGGAATGATGGCTGCAAGTCTGAAGTCTGCATTTTGCAAGATTTTTTGGGATTTTTTCTCCACGTTTTCAAAAATTGTAATATAATTATATTAATTATAATAATCATCTCAATATATTTGTAGTAAGGACAGATATATGATCTGTCCCAAAAATGTTACTGCGCTTGAAATTTAACCTTCAGATACCTAAGAGAAATTTCATATTCGTCATTGAAAGAAAATTTGAAGACGAATATATTTAAGGCAAATATCAAAATTTTTACTTATCATAATGGTGGAAGTGTTTTGGGTTTATCTGAAGGTTGAATTACTTTCGTAGTGACATTTCGAGGCAGATCATAAATCTGTCCTTGCTACAAATATATTGGAATAAATATTATAATTACTATTTTTGTTTCAAGAAACGAGGATACAAAAGTGTCAAAATTCCGAGTTTCAACTCGGATGTTTTTAATTCCGTGTAAGAAGTTGTTATTAATTTATATAAATTCATCTGATACATATGATGTGAAACCCAATTCATTTGTGAAGCCTTCCTAGTTTGATGATGCAGGATTAAGGAAATGCAGTTCTGTGTTTACATATTTATGAAATATTGGTGACGTAACAACCTGACATCACTATCACCTTGGACAAGGCAACGATTGTGACTAAGAAAGCCCGCAACGTGACTTCAGCCACAATTCCAAAACCATGAACCATGCCAGATGATGATTGTATTCGTTGCGTGCCTTTATGACGAGTGACAAGTTGCGAAAAATGGTGCAAAAAAGAGTGTTGCGAATGCAAATCCAGCAACTGCTGAGCAATGAAGTTCTGGCCCGTAAAATATGAACGGTCTTAGTGTTTAACAACCCATTGTTCCTGCAGGCCCAGCTTCGTATGACACCTAGGCGACCCTGAAGGTCACCACCAGTGCAGGCGAAGTTACAAAGATCAAAAATTCACGCTGAAAAATCATCTCTGCATGATCATCAATTGGGATTCAAATCAAAAGCCGAAAATTCGGATGACATAATAAACTGTAATGAATTTCTGATCAAGTGGATATTTTTGGTTGTTAATCACAGAAGTGGATATTTTATTTTAGTAATTTCCTGTATATTTCCTCATTCGATACTCATTTGGGAAGGTAATTCCTGATAATAGCAAAGAACTCAATTTCTAGTGTCGAGAGATTTTGGAACTACTATAAGAATGTGAAAAACGAAGTTCACTTGTCTTCTCAATTATATTTGACGAGAGTAAGTGAACCAAAGATATGATATTATATATTCTCTACTAGATGCACCCTTGCCCCATCAACGTATAAGAAAGAGCTATCGATTCGTCTGGATGTACGAAAAAGAACGGTGCAGTTTTGCCAACAATCAGCTGATCACTGCTAGTTGCCTCTCTCGTTCGCTGTTTTCATTGGTTGGAGTTCATTCAACATTATTCAATAACCTATCGAATGATATATTCTGATCTTTTTTGAAAGCAGTCAGTACGTTCAGAAAGTAGTCATAGTAGTAGTAGTAGTAGTCAAAGTTTTAAAATCCTTCCTCGACTTGTTGGGCTGAACCGTCTGAACCAACTAGGATAATTTACTAATTTTCAATATCCAAACAACAAGTAAAACTGAGTTCCTTTGTTCAAACACATTTATGAAGCAATAAACTTCGCTAAACAATATATTTGAGTTAATAGTCTTAAACTATCAACTCTCATAAATATCTGAAATTGTCCTATTTCTCAATACAATGTGACAATGGCATGGCACATCAAAACGTTTTGCCAATAGTCAGCTGATCTTTGATCGCTGCGTCTCTCATGATCGTTTGAATTCCTCTCTCTATCAAGGTATTAAGATACATCAAACAAGCATTTTTTTACACAAACATATGTCCGCGAATGAGTCTTTCGAAGTGCATAATATCATATCTTTGAATTAAACCCAAAGGAAGTAGAAATCGTATGTTTATCTATTCTTCTGTAAGACAATCTCCACTTTCTATATATTTCAGGTCCTTTTCGATTTCACACACCTCAGAATAATTACTACACCTTTTCCAATTGTATTTCAATATCAATTTCAAAAAGTATTAATTATTGAAGTATCAATTGTATTCTGTGTTCATCAAATTGATATCGAAAACTAACAATTTAATTTCCAAATATGTCAAATGCATTTCATAAAATATCATTTATAATTCGAAAGAACGCTGGCAAAGGTTTGTGATGTATGAGGATGTATAATATGTTACAGGGGTGTACTACATATACAGATTGTAGTGGTATTTAGACCACTGACATTTTTTGAAAAAGATATGACGAATTTTGAAATTGAATTGATAATTTTGAAATACATATGATACTTTCTGAAAATAAACAACTAATTTAGAATACAATTGTCGCATTTGGAAATAGAACTGATAATTTTGAAAAACACATTTGATACAATTCAAATTTCAATTGACTAATTTGAAATAAAATTGATACTTTTTGAAATCAACACTTTCCGATCTAAAATTGGAAAAAGTGTAGTTGCTAGTTGTTCTTAGCAAATGTTTGGAGTCCCAAGTCGTCGTGCTACGGCACTGACTTGTGTGGAACACCTGACCTGACTCGGTGTGGCTCTCCTGCAATATGGCCGTCGCTATATCGCGATTTATTATTGGCCATTTGAGCATTATAAAACAATAAGCTCTGAAGGTAACTCGAACGTACTTGCAAAGGTTACGAGTGTCAGATTTCTGTTATTGTATTTGTGTGCGCATTACGGTGCGGTGGTATCGAGGAAATGCAATATTTTATGGACCGTGGCTTCATGAGAATGTCGGAGAAACGTTCAGTAGTTTTCTGGGAATTTCTTCGAAGCGTGACAAGTCTAGACTGAGTATTGACACCTGTGTTCGTTCATTTACATGAAATGGAGGATATTAAGAAATGTTATGGGTGAAGAAAACACTCAACTTTGGATAGAATGCCATAGCTTGATGGCACAATGATGGGAAAATGTAATAGCCATAGCCAAGCGTTTATGTATATGACCAGTGCTGGTTTTAGGTAATTTGTCACCTGGTGCTGACAGACGTGCCGTCCTTCAAACTGAAAAATATTGCTGAGCTATAGTTGAATATAGATTTACAGATTACATAGTTCAACAAAAAATATAAATATCATTAATTGATATCAAACAATCATGATGAAAAAAAACTTTGTGGATTATTGATTTTCTCAATATTGACGAAACTAATAATTTGTTTACCAATCCTCGACAATGGTACATACTCTTATGTATCTCCCAATACTATACCTACATTTCTAAATGTTTGGTCAGCTCATACCAGCCACTTATCAAAGAGGAAACGAACTTTTCAAATACAATGGAATAAACGAAATCGTAGAATGGACCCTCAATATTTTATTTGTTAATTTCGAGTTCGAACTCGAATTTATAGTATGAGAACTAATTTTGAGTTGCAACTTTTAGCATTTTATTTATTATACCTCTAGATGGCGACATAAATAATAATAATAATAATAATATTTTTTGCAGAATAATGAACGATACATGATAATACATGTTCATTGGCCATGCTGCAAAACAGCATTATCCATAGAAATGGTCTAGCGATTAGCATCGGATAGTAGATCTATGTAAACTCTCCTAAATTTCGAAACTGAGAAAGTTTTTAGATTTGCAGGAACCTGGTTGTAAAGTCTGTAGATATTGTGAGTGGAGGAACTTCAGAATACAGTAGTTTGATGAGATAAGAGCGAAATAATTTCCCTGAACCGAGTGTTCAGATTATGAACATCACTACGAAATTATATTTTGTTATAAAGAAAAGGCGGGGTTTTGAGAAATATCACAAAAGAGCAGTATTATATCGATAATTGTATACAATCAATAGTACAAAAACATTGATTCAGAAGTAGTGAGGTCAGTTTATTTCTCAATTATCAAACTGCATAATTATGTGAGGTACATGTGAGGTTATGTTAGTTGTATGTGAAGATACAAGCATGTGCATAAGAGAAAAATCACCTTGAAAATCGTTTAATCAGCAGTAGGATACCAATTATCAATTTTTCGAAATTTTTTTCAGTCAAAGAATTCATTATGGTAGCAAGAAATATCACAGTAAAAATTCCAACAGCACCATTTTGAAATGGATTACTTACTAATTAACAAAACAGTGTGATGTATTCGTTGTCCTCACCAACAGCTTCTACAACGGACATCTATGAAAACACCATAAAGCGCATTGTTTCGTCTCATGGAAAGTAGCTCATAACATTATGGCAATGCGAAAGCATCTTTATCTTGTGTGAGAGTAAACAGGCGTAGATGATACGCCATAATATATTGTGTATGGGGTTTCCGAAGGAACACGGAACATATCCTTATCTATGGCAATTGATATCAAATGAAGAAATCGTTCACAATCATATGAACTCCCATTTACAATTATCAACTATCCGTTGTTACTGCAGCTCTCAGGAAAGCTGTTCCCCCAGTAACGCTGCAAATAGCAGTTGATTCTGACCCCCTCAAAAACTAAAATACCAATGAGTCGACGGTTTTGATTGACCCTTGACAGTCAAAGTACATTCATTTCGCACTATTCAAAAACTTTTTTTGAAGAAAATGTTCTAAATAACGATTGCAACTGCAGACCACTTGCTCAGCTCTCAGTAACACTGCTTAGCAGTTGATTCTGCCTCTCTTACAATCTCGAATACCAACGAAATGATGTTTTTCAGTTCCACTTCGAAGTCAGTGTAAGTATATAGATCTATATTTGCACTATATACATGAATTAGCTATTAGCCCTAGAGCTGTCTAGTGTCAAATGCTTTCTGCTAATATCTTATTACCTTTTCTTCGTAATCTGGTAGACTTTAGTTTGTAAGTTCCTTTCATTCATACAATGCTAAAATGCACCTAAGGATTGCTTCGTTCACCAGAGCATGGGAGCTTCTGCGTTATTTCTTCGGTTTTGGTCCACCATATAAATAATGTGCAAGTGCATTCATCATGTTTATCCAAATTTTCACTAGTAATACCACTAGAGGTCTAATTATTCGTTCGTCTTCGACTCGGGATAATTTTCAAAATAATCATGAGCTCGAAGAAATTTCCGGATCTAATTTGACCTCGTGTGGTATTCGGTAAGAAAATTCCACACCAAATGTGTTTCCAACATCAATTTTCGTCTTTATCAAGTTCTTGCAAAAGAGAATTGGAGAACAGCAATCAATTAAAATAACAGGGCATGGTAGCAGTCACTCCATAAAACCATATCTGCAAATTGACTCGGGCCATCATCAGGATATAATTGACGCAAAGAGGTCTGCTTCAATTTCTGCAAAGACAGTCCAAGAATCTCTAAATCAAGAGCAAGCAACTTCGAATCAACCTGCCATAGTATACAATAATTGCGTTTTTAATATAAACATCAATCATAATGGTCCATGAATTTAGAAAACATTTAAGCTCTTTGTTGAAATCAATCAAAATTATTATGTGTGAAAACAAATAAAAATTAGATTGTCAAAAAAAAATTTTGTCATTAAAAACGTCAAAAAATTTCCAGTATAATTCGCTGTTGGGTACCCACCAGGAAAAAAATTCCGATAAAATTCATCCGTCGCTATGGTGATCTGACAGAAATACTCTCCAAGATCTTGTAGTACCACATTGATTTCATACACCTGTCTATTTGGAGGAAATGGAGGGTTCTCGAATAAAACAAAGAGATACACTAACAAAACGAAGCTATATTTTTAATGCTTCTCATATAATTTCATCATATTTTTTTACAACAAATGTACATCATCTAAATCTACTTCAATTCGCGTTGAAAGATCGTGCCGATAAAACGTGAACGTGTCCTCAACTAGAAGCTTCTTTACATTTTATTGGCACAATCTATTCGCCTTCATATATTAATTATATAAAAATTATATTTTGAGATCATATTCTGAACATCACAGATGTTGAAAAACATATAATGTATTTTTAATATCTCAAAATGTTTAACTACCATTCAAAATATAATAATCGAGCAGAATCGCTGAAATTGTCTGGCTGGATTCAAGTCGATTAACAAACCAAGGATCTAAAACTTTCACAGTTTATGGAATTGAATATCAGTTTCCGCACTTTTAGAAATGCAATAGAATAGACTGCAGTAGGCCAAAGTTATATATAGATATTATATTAATCGTGGAGTTGATCCACGTATTCTCCATATTGATGTCGACATCAAAAGGAATAAGGATAGTGAAGGAACTGATATTATTCCATGAACTGAGCTGGAATTTCCGATTAGAGTGGAATAGATGATAGTTTCAAAAGTAGCTCAAATGAAATGTTTCCTTGTACATGGCGTCCTCATTGTCCAAGGACATTCAACGAACGTTAATTGTATAGGATACTTTAGCCTAGAGTTTGAAACTTGCACTTTGGTCCTCCAACTCAGTTTTTTATTGGGTCTACCAAAAACTACGAGTGTACTTTTTCCTTCAACGAAATTCGCTTGATTCAAAGGGCAAGGAATTTTGTATGATTTATTGCTAAAAAATGATTTATTTTCAGAGCGAGTAATCTATGACTGCCATAGCTATTGATTGCCTATATGCAGAGCGGTTTCATTTGCTATGGTTGCATTTCCAAAGAGTAGCTTCTTAACGTTTTTCAGTTCTAACATCTTGGCTTGTAAACAAATAATTAAATCATGGCACATTCGTTACAGAAATCAGTTCTTCTCTTGATGAATTAATCTGCCATAATGGAATCGTTGGAGCAATGTATGCTGGTATGTGAAAACGTTTGCCAACTAAGCATATCCATTACCTTGTAGAAAGTAAACATTTTGTAGAGCCTTTTTCCAATCCTACCGATCCGACAGACAAGCAAGCCAAGCTGCCAAAATAATTCTGCAACTTTTTCGAACAAAAAAGAAGAAAACTTTGTACTAATTTTTCTTTGGGCCATTTTGAAAAAAAATCAGTTTCGATTAAAGAGGCTTTTTCATATTTCTGGTCCCTTGCACAATCAAAAAAAAATAATAGAAGACCGAGATCAACTGTTCAGAAATCAAACGGAAGAGAATAACCTTAACGTTAACTTGATCTAGTTAGAAAAAATATAAAATACATTTCCAACTTCCACTGCCATTATTTTCTAAAAAAAAATATCTTTAAAAGACAATTGTGATTTGTACCTGATTATATCACATGTCCGTCACGTTTTAACTGGTCAATTTTAAAAACCAGATTTTTAGTTGCGAAAACATGTTTCTATATAGGGTGATTCGAGGTGGGTGGATATGTATATGTTGAGAGAGAACTAGCCATCAAATCGCCCTGTGAATGTGGCTCAACATGAAGGAAGTTTTTGATCAAACATGCTCTGTCTAGACTAGAATAATTCGGAAAATGCGGCGTTGTCGCTTCTACCATAAAGCAGTAGCAATTTTGATACATATTTTCAGCTGAGGATCATATATAATTTTCTGGATAACTGGAAACCAATTTTTCTTCTCAATATGTGATCTACAGAAATGACATTTTTTGTAAAACTTGAAAACAAGGGCAAGGTAGAACTTGACTCTGAATCATGGCCATCAAGGTCTATTACTAATTCGACGAAGAATCTTGGCTGAGATCATTCGAAACATTTGAGAAGAAAAATATGTTCGTTTCATCCTTCAGGATGTTTCATTTGTGGAAATAAACTGTTGAATTTTATTTTCCTGGTGTATCAGAAGTGAAAGTGGATCAGCAGTTTCTGGAAATCCAATAGTTTTTCCAAGCCCAACGTATCTGTTGGAACCGGAAGAAATACATGAATAACATTGTGCAGTTTTAACATTCCGTGAAATTACCTCATGAACGGCTATAGAATGATACAGAAAATTACATCAGATGAAAAAATGATATCAAAGTTTCCATTACTTTACAGTATCGCCGCATTATCGAATATATTTTTGGTAGACAGAGCACATGTCATGTTACACAAACCAACAGATTTACAGCGCAGTCTGTTGTCTGTTTCGCCATAATCGTCTGAAGTTCCACCCACCCCGACTCACTCTGTAGATATCTCCAAAATATCACCCAGTTTCTCGGAATAATTATACTATGCTTGAACAAACAGTTGACTATCACTATTTACAAAGAATTGCACATCGGTCCAACCATTTGTCCAAACTTCGTATGGGTTTCGCGTGCTCGATTCTGAAGATTTTTCGAAAACTAATCTTAATACTAGTACAAAAATCGATCAAACTTATTTCACACCACACTTTCAGTTTCTTTCGAAGAGAGCACGAGAAACCAAGATTAAGGACATACTAGGTTTTTTGTGATGTAAATACACTGGAAACATCAACAAAAAAATTATTTTTTCACGTTTGGATATTATTGGATGGAAGAAAATATTTATACACGTTGATAATGTTCCCTTGGTCTTCCTGTGTCAAAACTTCAGTCTTCCTGTTGGTTTTCGAGGATTCATACATATTTTCATCATTGAACAGTGTACACATTTTATCATGAATATGAATCTATCTATGATATTTTTTGATAGTTTTTCACAAACTCATTCGAAATTTGAAACGCAGCATCCAAAAATACTTCAAGATAGGGTTGGATTGAGAAAACGCGCAATTGGAAGACGAACAAAATTACGCCACTAGGTGATTATTACTTTCTGAGCTGAAAATAAAACGGATATTTTCAATAAGTAAAACTTCTTTTCCTTTTAAAAAATTGGGAAACAGGAACAGCAATTACTTTGGTTCTTTATGAAAATCCAAAAATCTGCAGAATTCAGACTTCGTCAGAAAACATCATATAGAGTGACGAAGCATTTTTGGCCAACATTACCTATAAGGAAGACTATGTACATACAACCATTCATAATCGACACTATCGAAACTACCAACGTATACAAATAAGTATCCGGTTGATGTAGACACAAGTAGATAGTTTCATTACTGAAACAAAATCAGTTCGTCCCCATAATAACGTTATCGTTACAGTTACCAAATATTATCGTGGTGACAACTCTTCATCATTGAAGTATCTGGATAATCTAGTCGTTTCTACATCAACTAATAACAGTATTTTGTCTTAAAATCACTGTGAAACGATATAGGGTGAGTGATATTTTGTCGACAGTGTTGCCAAAAGCCTTTGGCAAACCGTCTAGAGAACCACCAACAAATTGAAGGATTTTGGAGATCAAAAGAAAGAAACGAATCTACTTTAAAAATAAATACATATAGTCTATAAACAGACAAACAAAATATAGTACTGAAACTGTACAAAAAACTTATAATTAATTAAATTTCTTTCAAGAAACAAAACTTAAATTGTACTTTACAATATAGTTAATAAACTTTTCTTCGAGATCGAGATTTGTAACAAAGTGGAAGAAGGTTTGAATTTCTATTGACGGTTTTAACTTGTCAGTTCTGACAACCTCGGTAGTTTGGACGGTCTCTCCAGCTGCGATGCCCAGTCGCCATTTTTCTTCGTGTACTCCGAAGATGTCCTCTTCTTAACTGGCATGAAATCTGAAAAAAAAGAAATATTTCGTCAACCCAATTCAACCGGTTTAATTTTTTTCATATGAACAACACTGTGTATCCATAAGATAAAGAGGACCATTATGAGCATCTCGTAAATCCATGGATATACAGATTGGGACAAATATGAGAGAAAAGTTGAGTGAGTGAGAGACCAACAAAATAGCTCCCAAAAATCTTTTATATCATTTTTCGTTTGACAGTGATTTTCAAAAAACTGAATTTTTGGATTTTCAATGTATTTTTTTCTGGCGTTGATAATGAAGTTGAGGCAATACTGACAACACATATCAAAATTACTATAAATTTCCCACTCATTTTTCTCAAATACGGACCTGATATCTTGATATTAGATTGCAATTGCCCTCTTCATACTGATTTCGACGACATGCAACACATTTTGGTTTTGTTGCGTTTTGAGCCTTTTTGACCATGATCGAGTAATTTTTGGAATACGGACCTCAATTTATCACAATTTTGTGAGAAAATTCACATCCAAAGTTACAATCTATCAACGTTCTGACGTTAGAAGAAGATCTTGATTTCAATGTTGATGCATCATTCTATTTTCGATTCGATGAATGAACCTTTTTCCACAAGATTATGAAAAGTATATAGTCCGTATTCCAAAAATCACTTGAATGGCATACCGTCAAAATCACAATGAAAAGCGCTATTCGAACTTACTATCAGGGTCGTATTTGAAGAAATTAAGTTGATGACGGTTGTTCAATAACAGAATCGATAATGCCATATCAATGACCATCAAAATTTCAAGATGTTTCTTCACTTTTGTTATGACTACAGTACTAGTGCTAGGAAAGAATCAAATTCGGTAATTCAGTTTTTTGAATTCAACTCAAAAAAAGAAAATCATATAATTTTTCTTAAATTTTGTTGGCCTTTCAATCGTGCAAACTTTTTTCCTTAGTAAACATATATCTTGTAGTTTCCGAGATACCCATACTGGCATTTGAACTTTGATACATAAAAGGAAACTAAAATGAGGCTATTTCACCAACAGGTTAATTTACTGTTTCAACTGTCGTTCAGTGGTTGAATAATTGCCGTTGCAACTATAAAAATAGGACTATTTTACAGTTGCAAATTTAGGATTGTTTACAGTTCCAGCTTCGAATCGAAGATTCACATATATGCAACTGCAAATCACACACACAGCACAGCACAGCTGAAATCATGCTAATTTATATTTATGAATAACAATAGGCTGGTGTACTGTCCTTCAAGAGTTAATTTACAGTTTTATAACTATACATAATTTCCAGTTCCAACTAATTTGCAGTTGTAAATTTCTGTAAATTGAATGCTGATAAATCAAAGACTCTAGTGAATGTTCGCTGTGAATTTTAAGGAGCTAATTGAACCCAACCGAATCGTCTTCACCCTGTACATAATTTTCATTTCAAGCTCTAAGATTTTCTCACATTTTACGAGCCGTTTCCTCAGTGAAAAAATCATGAAATATCTCGAATTACTATACGACACTCCACCGAGCACATATCCGATTTCAATGCTTCTTTTCTCTCAACTCACTCCTCTGGTGCGTCATTATGGTAGTAAACAATCAAGAACACGCCTTTCAGAAAATCGAAAAAAAGCAACGGAAGCCAAGACGCGCACATGTGTCGACTACTTTGTTTACTATTAAATGCTCAGTTCCGCGGTGTCAACGACCCTGTATAGTAAAAGTAAAGTAGTGAGAGGAAAGAATGTGCGCTCAATAGTTCGTTTAGGCACCCCACCCGGATATTCAAGTAGGTCATGTGGTTAGTCAATTATTAAAACTTGACGTGAGATATTAGGCGGGACCGTTTTTCTCACGGCTCGGACAAAAAATCAGGAATTCCTGTTCGAACTGTGGAACATCTTAACATATTCTTTTCGTTTGAGTTTTTCCGTGGAAGAGATGAGTCATCATAACAGCTCAATTTGGGAAAAAATGTGTTGCATCAGGAAATATCAATTCACTTCAGAAAACACCCTAATACTACTTACGATACATCCTAAATCATAATAAGTAATCCACAACATTTGTACAGTGAGCATAGGTCCATGATCTACCCAAAAATGTCACTGCGGTTGAAATTCGAGCCTCAGATACTCGAATAGTATATTACATAACAAGTGTGGAAAGTGACATATTCCGCACGAGTAGATATTTAGCACGAGCCGCATAGCAGCGAGTGCGGAAATGTAATGAGTACTTGAAATACACTTTCCAACGATTTACATACAATATTTTTCTTACGACCATAAATATTTGAATCATTATCATGTACAGAAGACTGGTGCAGTCACTGATAGTGTTTTGTTGCGCCAAAAACAATAACGGCATTTTCCGCTTTAATATCATACTAGTTATGAAACTCCTCAGGAGATGGCGACATTTTTGCAGATTCATGTACACATTGTTGATGTTTTGAGATTTCCTGAGTATTTTTTTTTCAAAAGCTCATACGCATAACGAGACGCATCTCGACGAAGGTGCAGTCTGGTGCAGTCACTGATAGTGTTTTGTTGCGCCAAAAACAATAACGGCATTTTCCGCTTTAATATCATACTAGTTATGAAACTCCTCAGGAGATGGCGACATTTTTGCAGATTCATGTACACATTGTTGATGTTTTGAGATTTCCTGAGTATTTTTTTTTCAAAAGCTCATACGCATAACGAGACGCATCTCGACGAAGGAAGGTGGTAGATGTAAAATATCATTACATTCATCAATCACTGCAAGCGTGCATTTTTCAAATATTTTCACACTAGTGCCTTTTACTTTCGGCTCCCCTGTTGCCATAGTGGAACGGCTTACTCTCTAGATATCGAAACAATAGGTAGTAATAGAAAAAAGACGACAACTTTATATGTATCAAGATCATGCCGATATCCTCATTGATTTACCTGACCCCCTCCAACATTTTGTCATCGGTCGAGTGTTTGTCATTTCATTTCAAGATATCATCCATCAGATATCTAAGCGGATATGAATCCCGAAAACAACTCCTCCGCTAATAACCAGAAAAGAGAAATTATTTCAATGGATAAGAGAACAGGTATACGAACGTCAGAATGGATAGTTTTTTCTGCGAGTGCATGATACCCTTATTGAAAAATAGCTAACGAATGGATCCAGAAATGGAAACGAAACAAAAAGTAGGGTATATTTTCAGTAATTTGCTAATAAATACGGATGAGATATTACATTAATTATCTTTCTGAGTAGCATAATGGAAAGCGATGCTGATGTGAAGCGGTGTTGACAAATCAACTTCGTACTGATACCTAGCAGCGGGTGTTTCTACTCAGGTGTAAAATGAGGGGTGGGTTTTCTTTGCCGGGCGCCGGCAAAAGTGGGACCCCTTCCCATGAATAATAATAGTAATAAGTGAACACGTGTCTCGAGCCACAATTGTTACTAGAAATTGCGGTGAGAGGGTTCTCACGGTGTCAGTTAACACCTCTCATCAATCATTGTGTACCTACTCAATGAATAGATTAGAACAAATCGGCATCTCTGGAAAAAATACAAATTTTACTTCAATTTTAGACATGCACCGAATGGAAAATATAACTCTTCTAACTCTAACTCTAGCTGATCTAACTGTGTGAAGATTGTGCCACCACTGGTCACTATGAAGTTGTCATTATTGGAGATACTAAATTGTTTAAATTAGCCAACTATTGATATCCTCAACGCTCTTCATGGTGGTAGAATAAAAAAAACAGTTGGGAGAAATAATAACTGAAAAATTAATTGAAGCATATCTACTATATGTATGAAAGTGTTTGATAGGAGTCACAATTCTTTACACGTGACTTTCAAAATGCAATTTCTACGGGTGTCTCAGTGGCATTTTGATACAAAATTGGATGAAATTTCGACATAAAACCAGGCAAGTTTCCACCTATGATCTCTCACTGAGTGCGTCGCTTGATTTTGATTGTTAGAATGAATTAGCTCCCAATTACTCTGTAATCTCCAAAGAATAAGGAATACCCTGTATTTGTAATTGTACCCTATATTTGTAGAATATGGGAATAGCCTTCAATTTTTTTGGAGCAATTCTACTTTTATGTCAAGATAATCCCCTAGTAGTATCGCTCACTGTTCAATAAATTGATTCTTCATCTTATATTCTCAAAACTATGATACGATTTCGAATGAAGTGAAAATTCATTCCAACCAAAAAACATCGATCGCTATAATCAAAACAATGCGGTCAAATCCAATAACTTTCATATTTATCGCCCAGCAGATAATGTTATAACATCGTAGTAGTATCTATAGTAGTTGTGGGACGAAAAACCTTGAACAACGACCGTCCTGCCGCTTTCGCTATCTGTTTATTTTGGGAGACCTCGAATCCGTTTCCCGCCAATTCTCCGACGTATCCCTTCTCCTCAGAACCCCCTCTGATCCCCTCCACGCAACCCCGAACCTCAGCGACGCCTACTTTCGAATTTCTGAATACCTAAGCAGAGTCGCAAACATTCTTTATCTGTCGACAAGAGAACCTTCAGATAATTCATACTACTGTAAGGAATACCTACGTCATCACGAGATACAACAGATACACGACCCACCAAGCCAAACACGTGCCATCTACAGAATAAACTGGTCAACAGATCGCACCAGTATCAAACTGTGAGACTCCAGTCCCGTGATGTTAAACGTCAAACATAACTTCAGGGTGTCCCGTGTCAACGTGACGGTCTCTCGAGAGCATACATGGGAGGACAAAATAACGCTTGTTGGTCATATGACTTTATTCCATATGTCATTCCTAAGAGAGATATCCGGTCTTAAAGACATATACATTTATGATGTTTCTGGCTGAAAGTTTTTAACCACTTTGTATATCGTTATGATTTGTTGCTGTAATGTTTTATCAAAAAAGAGCTACTATTTGATACTAAAACAAAGTTTTTATTCTTAGCGGTAAGACAGAAATGGACTGGTCTGTAACACAAAATTTGTTCAACCTTTGACAGTTGTTTTCATATTTATTTATTTAATTATTTATTTATATCATTGTAGTATTGAATAATGTTTTTTTATGAAAAAAAAAACATTATTGGAAACCAAAACCAACGAAACGAAGACACAGTTTCACCTCGAGTTCAAGAGAAAATCGATTTATCTCAAAAACAGTTGATTTTATACAAATGAAGAAAATGTACCTTCTTTCGATGAAATCCAGAAATGTTGTTTGTAGCTGAAAATAATGACAACTGTCAAAGATTATGCAAGTTACGAGCCAGTCCGCTCTAGTCTTACTTCTGAGAATGGAATATTAACTTAGTTTTCGTATCAAATAGTAGCTCTTTCTTGATGAAACATTACACCAATTAATCATTACGATATACAAAGTGGATCAATGCTTACAGCCAAAAAAGTTAATTCTAAGGTACATCTCTTCCCCTTAGAGTGATTTTATGTTTCACACCAAAACCAACGAAACGAAAAAAAAAATGAGTTTAGCGGTATTTTTTTTAACTATCGTTTTAAACAAGCCAGTCAGAAAAGTTGATTATGATGTATGTATTTTAGGCCCGATATGTCCCTTAGGAGTGACATGAGTTATATGACTATAACTAGTGTTATTTTTTCGATGAGTCCGTTGTACTTTCTGGGTAGGTACTGAGCTTCCAAATCTCTAAAACCATCCAGATTGGATATTTATTATGCCAGCAAGATTTACCGCGAAAGCCTTATCAAACCGAGAAACGTTCAGGAAATACTGATCTACTGTCTACTATACAGATTCGGAGAACCAACCTTGAGGTCGACCAAGATATAATGAGATAATATTGTCAAATTCAACGGGAAATCAAGGCAATTAGGTTTATGGTGCTTCAAGATAACAGATGAGATATTCGGAAAAACCTTCATTGAAGGAAACGAGTACAAACAAAAATTGTTATGAAAGTCATGACGGTCCTATATTCATTGGCTATTTATACATACAGGGTGCATCATGAGTGTCACCACACTATCCAACTCATCACTGGACTCTTGTTGGGAAAATCGCCCAGACAAGTCGACTTGTTTTCATTTTTCACGAACTTTTTGCAACGAACATAAAGTAGGCGAAAATTGATGGCGACAGATCTGTGAGAGATATTTTTAAACATACACCTGACTGACTTCAGTGCGATGGGCGAGTCAATAATTATTTCCATTTGAACGAATGCAGTATGTGTATCCAGGAAATAACTATCGCTCGGGGTCCTCAGGGTACCAATCGGGAACCAAATTATCACCCCTTCCCACTATCAGTAGGTACATTATCATCAAAGATAAACGAACTCATCATTATTTGTTATCGCATAACAATTATCGTCAGCTGCATGGTAATCATAATTCACAACTTTTCTTTTTCACCGTCTGTCTATTATGGACACTCGATACAGGGTAGAACTATTATCATCATTTAGATTTCGCGAAGCATGAAAACTTGAAACTTATCAGTACATTGTTCAAGTATATGTGGGATATTTAAAAAAAATCATAAGTGGGAAAAATCAGGATTTTTTGTTCTGGACTTCTGGGAAATTTCATTCACATCGTGAATATCCGCTATTTAATTTGCTAAACCATAATTATTCCAATATCAAAAGAGGCTATTACCATCACCCCTATACTAGAGAATAAATGGCGTACGCGTTTTTTCATTGTCGACAAGCGTGCGTACTAGGAATTTTATCATCCGAAGCAACACGTTCGTCACACGAGGTCTTTGACTGCTTATCGGTTTTTTTAGAACTCGTTGAAACAATGACAGCGGCATTCGATAAAAACTTCCGGTATCGGCATTGTCCGGATTTTCATAGTTTTTTTTAGGATGGGCAACAGGCATATTAATATCATTGTGAAACTTGCTTGTCAAGAAGCAATGATGGAGAATTTCTATCATCGTTGAGTACGTTTACCCCATACGATATCTATGATAGAAAATAATCTTCAAGGGTCTTTTCATTGGCTCTAACGGCCCCACAGTGATATAAAAAGATTTTTTATCTATTTCGGTCATTCCAACGAACAATTTAATTCGTAAAAAGACTTCTCACAAATGCATATAGCGAAAGTAAAGGATTCCAAAATGCGGTGAATTGTTTTTAGAAGCTGGGCAGGAGCCTCGCCAAGGCTATTCTACTTAACCTCACTTTACAAATTCATCAACTTTGATACTTGCTAATTCTGTTGGAGAAGTCAAAAATGTCTCATTTTCTTACGAAAACGATAAATTGGTAACTTTTTTTATTCCGCAGGAATAGAATTATAACATGTTACTGCATTATACGTTTAGGACGTGGTGAGAACGGTTAGATGAAATCTTGGAATTGCTAATGTATTTCTATTTCTAATATTGACATCGTGTATATCACGTCAGTGTATCAACTTCTGACTAAGGTAAGACGGGAGGCAGATGGAAATGATACTAAACAATAAGACAGCTAAATGAAGCCCAAACAGATTATCAGGCCAGCTTACTCTTATCACACCTCCAGAGACCACAAACGAAATATTTTGTAGTACGTTCTGAGTGACTATGACAATACAAGGAGAGTATAATATTAGGCCATACTTCAAAATAGGTAGAACTAATGTCTGACAGAGTTTTATTCGATGTTTAAAATTGACAATGAGTTGATTATTGTACAATAATTTCAAGAAAAGGTGAATAAAGATACATGCTTTCGAAAACAACGTAGTTTGTAGTCGAAAATCATACCAAAGTTTCTACTACTTTCATCAACTATTTTCAAGGCTGAGCAAAAATTTCAGATAGATTCAGATAGGTCAAAGTGGTCCATAACTCACTCAGATTTTCGGAATTCTAAATTATTCAGAAATCGTTCTGCTCTAATTATTATCAATCATGCAGTTGTTCGCAGTTCATTATAATAAGTGTAATAGGTTTGATGTTCCGAACTAAAATGAATGAAATAATTGCGATGCCTTGAATACTCAAACCGTTAGTTATCAAAATTATTATTCAACGTAATGCAACGTTAATTCATTATAATCATCGATACTTATTAAATTACTTTATCAGAGCAGTCAGTATAATCATGGTTGTAGTTAATCTATTATGTTTTTCAATTCAGCAGGTTTATCTCATGAAAA
Organism: Gastrophysa polygoni; assembly: GCA_963576655.1. NCBI lineage: Eukaryota > Metazoa > Arthropoda > Insecta > Coleoptera > Chrysomelidae > Gastrophysa > Gastrophysa polygoni. The sequence goes on along the minus strand of OY755083.1, from coordinate 7,904,858 downwards.
TCATGGTGCAGCAAATTGCATTGTGTTATGCCTTGACAATTACAATGTGATGAAAGACGGAGAATTTTGATACAGTTGTGTCACATTTTCAAGATTTTTTTTATTACAAACAGCGGTAATTTTGCACTTATCATGCGATGGTTTTTTTTCGTTTTTTTTTCTTGGTACTTACGTATTTCGACTTCAGGAACCCGAATTTCACAATAAAAACGTGCGCAAACTTATATTTATCGAGATATTCCAGCAAAAAGTATGAAAATTAAACTTCTTTCTTCGGCTCGTTTTGGGTCGACATGGAGTTTCTTTTCTCACGCAGGATACTTTTTATACCTTCCTTGAACATTCAAGAAGTCGAAAAGAAGGGAGAACATCCTCGAATTTGTTGAATCAACGTTCTTCAGCATCTTGGAGGAAGGTGGATCCAGCAATTTTCATATGGAATCTACGCCAGAATCACTAGTTCTGTGAGTCAAAATATCACAGATGCATGTTTGACAGCGCCGTCCATATGACAGGATTCATCAAAGATGCTAACGTCGATGAATTAAAATTCTTAGAGGATGTTTCTCCTTCTTTTTAGCTTCTAGAATGTATATATAAGGAAGATATAAAGAGTATCTTATGTGAGAAATGAAATTTCTAATGGCTATGGTGCCTACCCAAAACAGGCCGAAACAAGAAGGGTAATTTTCATACTTTTTCCTGGAATATCTCGAAAAATATAAGTTTGCACACGTTCCTGAGGTCGAAATACCAAGAAAAAAAAACCACGATAATGAAGAAGAAGATAATGAGTTACACATACCTATTACGTATTGATAATTGGATGATAGGGATGACACATTTGGGAATTCAGATTCCTACGTTTAAAATTCGATATTTCTTTCGTTCATGCCGATTATCTTTGAGACTGCTTCATTTTGATTCTTCAAACCTCAATATATATCATTCATGGGGTGAATTTGACTACGCTGGCATTTGACATCTCTTCATATAGCCCAGATATATTTCTGATTCAAGAGGAGCTGAATGCTGATTGAAAGTGTTTCAAGATAAGATACGAAATGAGCAGAAAAACACGTGAATGTTCAGGATTTGAAACATCTCAGTTGTCACACTTTTGGCAATGACCTCTTTTCCTGACATTATCGTTCGTTCAAAAACAAAACGTTCAGCAGTGACAAAATAAATTATGATCTAATTCATACTTATCGCATAGTATAACTAATTAAAACGAAATAAAAATCAAAGAGATATTTTCAAATAATGATATTTTGCAATGAATCGTACTGAAAACAAAAACAAATTAATGATTTTATTCGAAAAGCGATAATCGGTTTGACCTCGTGACCCTCCCTTTCCATTCGAGGCAAATTAGCTTAGAATTCCTCCTAATTGGCTTTCGTCAACCGGTTGAGCGTATCGCAACAAACAGTTGAGAAAGGTTATGTCTTTTATCAGTTATATCCAGAGTGCCGCTATGTCTTAGTATGGGTAGTACTTTGGAACTATTTCTCAGCAATAATCCTACATTTGACATTCCAATTCTAATATCGTGAATGATTTCAATTGGAAAGTGATATATTACAAATTCAAAGTGAAATTTGCTCCTCTATATACCTTAAATACATACCTTTATATACTTACATAAGTGATAATTTGGTATCGATGAATAATACATGATTGACTGAATTATTGCCATGCCACAGCAAACAATCTACCCACTACCCTTGATGTGAGATTGATTCCAAACTGTCCCGTAGTTTTTAAGAGCACAGACAGCTCTTCTTTCAGTAGTATTTCAAGTATTTCAATTTCGATATTGACATTTGATTATATATTCACTGTTCGAAGGAAATTCAAGAATAATCTGACTATTTGTCGAGTTACGATTCCATAAGCAGCAATTGAAATTTTCATACATCATACACAGTATGACATACTTTCTTCGTTTTCAAATCGTTGAAAAAAATTATTCAAAATTGCAAAAGGAATGCCCTATACTATCACATTTGTGTTGTGCATTACACACATGACGTACGTCAGGAGCACACTGTATATCAAATTCTCGTTTCGAGCGACCGACGTTCATGGGAACACGTGGGTCTATCAATGTAATCCCGATTATGTTTCAAGGACATTATTCGATCCTCTCCTACGATCGATAGATAGATAGATATATATATATATATATATATATATATACAATGAAAAATCTCAATGAGCTGGCCCATCCTACTGACCTAGTTGGATTCACATTCACAGGGAAATAGAAGAACGAGAAAAATTTTTGAAATAGATTCCCAGAACAGTCTTTGAATGCAAAACATGCCACGACTGTATTATGATACGACATGTCTTATGACTTCAATACTCTCCAGCTAAGTACAGATTATCGTTTCATTTAGAATTTTACCCTCGCGATTACCTGTTTACTATACAGGCTATTACAAATTCGATTATATGGGGCATGGAGATCTTGGAAACCGTCAGATTTACAGCAAATTTCATATGGAGGCAAAGTTGCGTAATCAGAACCCAACAATATGAAAATCTGGCAATCTGAAAACTTCCCACTATTTTAGGATTGATATATGAAGAAACAAAACAAAAAAAGTGCGATTTTGTTTTTATTCTTCATTCTGACCTCATCAGGAGACACAAAAGAAAAATATTTCAACATTATGTCATTGGCAATCTTTATGAGCTACAGAATAATTACTGTCGTGTTGATGATTTGACTTCGGCTCTAGACTACCATCATCAAGTTTTATCTCTCAAATAAGGGCCTGGATTTTTTTTATGCATTTTGCGAAAGTTTCCAGTCGAAGATAACGGGTCAGAGTTTCGAAAAAGACAGCAGCCCAGAGCCGAAACGTCAGATCTTCAATTTAATATTGTTATTCTGTAGGTCTCGAAGAGTACCAATGACAATGTTGAATATTTTTCTTTGTTCTTGTCTCCGTGGTCAGTGCAAAATAAAAACGAAATAGCGGTTTTCCGTATTTTCCTCAGCTCCTAAATGATATACAACGGCTCTACGAAAAGGTGGTACTGAAGATGGCTTTCGCTGACTATATCCGAAACACATTGAGATAACGTGATGAAATTCTCCACACGAGAAACGATGTGCAATTGGGATGAGAATTTCTCTAATTTATTGTGTTCTGAAGTTTTATGAAATATTAAAATTTGGAGCTTTATCATAGTAATTGTGCTGTTATTTCAATCCGATTAGATGCACCATTATCGAGTTAATTCGATTTGAAAATGTCATGATTGTTCCGAGGATATTTCATATCATCAATTAAAGGTCAATAACCATGAATTAGAAACTTTTTATTCCAAGCGTACCCTGTTTGATACGCCTGAATGAAATTTGGAAATAATTTTTCTTCTGTCATAATATCCATCATCAATAAATTAGTCATCTTGTGGAATTTCACCATTTTATCCGATATTACCTAACTGCTCTTTGGGAAATATTCATTAGGTATCTCCTATATAGAAGCCATTTTTTTTACATCGACAGTTTACATGATTTTTTCTTCCTATTTTCGGTAGTAGAAGCCTCTGTTGAAATAATGATTTCGAGACACCATGTTGTTATTAAAGGGGATATGTATCGATATTATGATGGTATCACCCTGTATAACGAAACCTATGATGGTTTATGAGGTTTCATTATGACGATTGCCACTTTCACGCCTATGATAGACGTGGCTACAATTCGCAATTTTTATTGCTGTTACAAGGTTGGCAGCGTGAACAATAATAGAGCTTGGTTGTTAACGGTGTCTTGAGGCACAGTTTTGTCAAAGCAAGAAAAACCCGTTAGCGAAACGGAGGACTAACGCATCATTGCTCAGCTTTCTTTGACCGTTCATAACGAGAAAAGTCAGTGTTACTGGTCTATCTATCAAATCAGACCGTCCTTAATTTATTTTGTGTCGGCGTCAAATCAACATAATTCATCTATGAAGACAATTTGTATTTCTCGGCAGTGGTTACCATAATATATGAAAAATACCGACGCTTGAGCAGTTGGCGATCCGCAAGGCGAAAAAATAAACAATTTAATAATTATCATGTTGATCTAATATTTACTGTAGCGAATAAAATGAACAGATGAAAATGATGACGAGTATTGACTGGCAACTTCAATCCTAAATCGTGTAAACAATGAACCGAAGTGGTCAACTCAAAGGACTAATAGACGAATAGCGACAAAAGAGTGACTATTTATATTGGCAAGTGAAATTGATTGTGACCACATAACAATATCAAAATGAACCACGTTTTATAAGTACTATAGCATTCGATCTACACAGTATACCTACCTTCGGGATGTTATGGCTGCCTCCCCCAAGTGATTTGATTTCGTAGTAAAAAATGTTGAGCAGATGGGAGATTATGTAATAACTCGGAGATGAATGATTTTTTTTTCTAATAATGTAATACAAAATACAACTAGTGATACGACATCATCACAGGCGAGCAATTTTGGATTGATAGTCTCACGAGTAATGATAGTCCGATAATTTTTCGCAAACAAAAAATATCGCTATACAGATTACAGACACTATAAAGAAAACGGACAGTTCCGATTGATTCTAGAATAATGGAAAATAATTGGGGATCCTTACGTATTCTACAGTGCTCCGTTTCAGGACCTGTTCTATTTTTTTCATGTCAATGGTTCCACAAAAATACACTTCCTTCAAGCTTATGAGTTGACATAATTCTGTTGATGACACTAGTTGTTCTAAGTAAATTCTGGAATTCACCTTATATACGGATGTACGATATTCGACAAAACTGCTGTCATATCGATGTTTTATCGGTACTTTAACATAGATTTATATTCACGACCTAGAAATATATTTATCTATTTCGATTGATTGATTCTTCAAACAATTATCGCGGCCATTTTGGATATTGCCATCGTATCTAGAGAAAAGGTCAAGGGGGGGGGGCCAAACGATAAATTTGTTCCATCAACAATTTGGGCCAAGCCGCAAAGTGGGACAACAGATAAAACATATCGGAACACAACGATAACAAACGAATACCCTGTATGAATAATTCTCATAAATTAATTTCGTGTCAATTGCGACTGCAGCTGTTGTTATTGCTGGTGATAAATGGTCTTTTAAACAATCTGTTATCGACTGTAGCTGGCCGCGTTGGACGAAGACAAATAAATTAGTGTTTCTACTCGTATTTTTGGAACTTATGCAGCGCTAATCATACGATTAAATAATATGCTCCTTGAGCGCATCGTCAAGGTCACAAGAAAGATGGCGTGTATGGCAAAATTGCCCCCGAAGTGTTTGGAAAACAATATTTTTATGATGGGATGATAGCCAATGAACAAGGAAGTTTTCGGTCAATCAGCTAAGAACAGACATTTCCGATAATGACTTCACTTAGAGGCCCCCAAACCATCTTAGAGTCCTGAGGATAGCTGAATCATTGGCTATCTGAAAAACACTGGTTTTTCTATGAGACCTAACCCCAATAACTCGTTTTCAATATAAATACAGAAGATCAAAACACCATCACATCCATATAATATATTCAACAGATTCATTACGTAAATCAACCAATTTTGGACGATTTTCCGACAATTCCTTGAATTTCCACCCCGACATTTGCTGGAGCATTTCGAGTCTAAAAATATAAGAACCATCTGCCATCACGTCGCATACGTCGAATACCTCCTTCGGCGTCTAAATCTGAATGCATGCAATATGCAACCCAACCACCCACCTATCTACCAAATGCACGCGCCTACCGAAATAGAATCGTCTCATAAATAATATAAACCACGCATTGGCAATACACGCATGTGTGACTTTCTTCTTCTTTTTCTCGCCCCCTTCGACCCAACCCTCCTCCCGCCTCCTGCGACGCTCGTGCCGGCATAACGGCGATCGGCTTCTGTTCTCAACAGAGAATAGAGGTGGGCGACAGATATCGATGTTTTTTGAACATCTAAAGCGGTTACCCTTCTCGATATCGAAGATGGTAGCAAAAATTTGACAGACGAAGGAACTAGAAGAATTAATTAGAAAGTAAGTTACACAAGGCAACATATTCTAGCAAGAGTCTGAAATTCGGAAATGAGCTGTGTAAGTAACATCGAATTTCCGAACGGACGAGTTGCCTTCTGTAACGAATGTTTTAAACTATTTTTTCTGTTCCGGCTTCATTACACGGTTTCGTTTATATTCGATAAATATTTTCATCACAATTCTGATAGTTGACAGAGATTTGACACAATATGGCGGAAATTTTAGTAGATTTGAAAGATGCTCAATTTTTTTGTACACAACCAATGAATTAATTTGTCATATGGATTCCAAGAGACAGAGCCTGAATTCTCTACATGATATTCCTGGATTTTCGATGAATGCAGGAGGTACTTCCATATTTCCCATATTTCTTGTTGTGCTATTAATAAGCAATATCAGCAGATTCTACAAGTTACCTATTCTGTAATTATGTATAGTTATCTCATAGCTTGGGAACTTTCAACGAACTATTTATCATTGCTTCGTTGTTAGTCTCTACTGAGGTCTAACTATAAAAACAGTAACTGTATGAGTACCTACCTGCCTATGTTACGAGTTGTTCTCCTATTTTTTCAAGAGTCCTCAAATTGATAAAATCATCTGTTGATTGTCATTGCTATTATTTTCATTTCCTATATTTCAGTATTTGAATAATTTGAATAATAATAAATTTTGAATGATTTTGCAGCGTAAACTAGTAGCGTTTTTAGGTTATTCTTCTTCTTCCTGCTTCTCAACCTAGATCTCGTGTAACGAGATTCACAGCCATGTTGGAAGTGTCGATTATCTATTACATGCAGGCATATCAATTTTCGAAAAACCCAAAACAAAAACACCTAAAAATCGTGCATAATAAGACGGTGTTCTACGAACGTTATTGGTTTTCCTTGTCAAAAGATGAGCAAACAAAAAGAGACACACACTCTTTAACCTCAATTTTGAATGCATGTAAAGTAAAATTGTAGCAATTCAGCATGCTCTCGGTATTCTTCAAAGATATTTATTGTTTGTAACACCTGTTTTGCTTTTTTTACCCGAAATCCAGATCGATTCAGTTAATATCATGGAATCCTGCCGAAGAAAGTATGACTTCTCGAAACTTAACAACACACCCCCAATGATTCCAGTCGAAAAATAATGCTATATAAATTCAGACATGCGCAGTAAGAAATATAGTTTATTTTGTGGACGCCGAGTCAGAAGAAATCAGATGAAAAAAATATCCGACAACGATGTTACAATTTTCAAGTTTCCAAACAATTACGACAAAATTGAAAAAAAAGTATCGCACATGCGAAACTGAACCAGATCGACCAGAACTGCCCATCTCGACTGCATGCTGCAAAAGTAATTTCGAAGTGACGTGAAACTCCTGCTAGAGACGGGTAAGGGGAAGAGAGGGCAAAGGTACCAGATTCGTTGTAGTAACACAGAAGCTGTTCGCCTTGGTTCGGCTGCTGCTTCTTTGCCTCGGTACTCCTCTCTACCATACAGGGTGTATCGAGCATATGAGTGGTTTGGTCGATTTCTACCTCGGACGTTGTGACTACGTCTACTTGGTAGTCACAGAGTTAAGGTAGTTATATTGACGATTATATTATATTCGTGCTCTGTATATTTTTCATCTCTTGAGGAAGATTGTTATGAAACTTGAAGCATTATACAGCGTATGAAATTGAATTATTGAGTTGAAATTGAGTTATTTCCAAGTGAGGTGACATTATAGAAGCGAAATAGAAAAATAATTTTCCTAACTAGATTGTATAATTACTAGTACCACGAAGTACCACGGTTACTGTTCTATCTACCTTTCCTACTGAGGCCAGAAATTTTACCTAATCATGTGTTTTGTTTGTGTTCTGAGTAGGTATATGATTTCCAATATTTCCATCAATATTTTGGATGTTTCTGTCGATATGCTTATTGTGGCCGGTGCATATTCAATTTCATGACATGATATTCCAGAAGAATACGAAGATGAAATATATTTATACTGGAAAAACCGATGGGGAAGGAACCTAATGCACACATGATGTCATTAGCAATGTTGCAAAAATTGAGTATTTCCATCCTCGACGGCTCTCCAGGTTTCAAAGGGCATTTGTAGAACTGCCGCTTGTGAAACTAGATAAGTAAAAAGGTAGGATCAGATCATTATACACCATATATGAGTGTGTGCGCTTTTATTTCAAATTTCACTACGTTTGTGATTTGTTTTTTCAACAAAAAAACACTGTGCTATAATTTTGTACACCTCATAGATAGTTGTATTATTTTCTGAAACATTGGGTGCCACCCTGTGTGTATGGTAAAGCTACGCCCCCGTCCTACATCTCTCTACGGGACGCCCCTACCGATATTCTACTCGTACACCTACCGAGTACAAGGTAGTAGACGGCTCCAACATAGAAGATGAATAATTAGTGTTTCCATTGGACTAGATAGGCCGTGGCCAACGCTGATGCAGCATTCAATATCAATTAACCGTTAATCATAGTTACGAGATGCAAATAACATAATGAATATGGAATGGGCTGGAGGCAGATTCTTCATTCGATATCAGTTTTTTACCCACACTGTTTTCGATTACTTCTGCTTTGTTCTCACAACAATACATTTTATACGGCTTCTATAAAATATGAGTCGTCCTGACACTTTCAAAACGAATTCTTATCATTTACTAGTTGTCATGGCAACCGGTGAATAATCAGCAGCTCGTAGTGCTCACAGAATAAAAAACAAATACTTAGTAGTATATCTTCACGACGGAATTTTTGTTTGTCACTAGACTGAAATATGAACAACGCCAGATAAAACTCGCTAAAATGCTACATTTGCTACATCGCAAATGTGCAGGAGAGCCAACCAATCTGTATCGACAGGTCACATGATCCGAAGTCCTCAAGGTCACATGATCTTGACCTATATCCTCGAGACTAAAATCATTTAAAACTTCATCGACCCACCAGAACACGAATCTGAAGTCAATTTCAAATTATTCATATCGTGAAAGCATTTGACTATCAAATATTATAGCGGTAGAAAAAGTATAGTGCATAACTCGCACCAAGTACTCATTTCTCACTCGTATATGAAAATTTCAAGCTGAAAAATTGTAAGATTCCGTGCTCGTACAATTCACGATTTCATATCGAATGTCGATCGTATCGAATCCATTTTATATTGTGGGGAAAATGAAATCCATTGTCACTACAAAACTCATAATAAATAGTTCAATGGCATTGATTCTGGAAGCGGATTTTAACCAAAAATTGCTTGTTTCACCAGTGAAACTTTCGAAATTGATTCGGAAACCTAGGTTCTTTTCAAATTAATTCAATTTCACGATCCAATTCTCCTAATCAGAATTCTTGAATATCTAAGCCTAACGTACAACCTCGATTTTGAATCGCCTAAATTCTCGGTCTAAAATCCTGACTTTCGAGGTTCTCAATTGTCCTGACCAGCGGCAACTCTACATTTAACCCCTCTAGAAACGACCAACGGACCCATGACTAAATACATAACGAATCAATTCACAATTTCCGGCACTAACCCAAGCGGCGCAGACAAAAACCAAAAGAGGAATCGCTCGCGTAGTTTTAGCACACTCGAATGCGCGTACCCAACAGACAATGCGCGTAGGCGTAAAGCGAAGAGGCGTAGCGGGTCCGGAGGGGAACCCTGCGGTGCACATCCGCGCTCGCTGCGCACCAAAGGAGTAAGACCGGTTAGCTGGGATTCGTTTCTCTCTCTTTCTTACTCGCCTCGACCGCCTGTCTTTCTTCTTCCTCCTCTCCTGGCGGAGATAATTGAATCTCGGATCGGATGTACCATTTGCAAAGATGTTGGTAATTTGTTTCTGTAAATGCATTGAGTGGGTTTTTCGATTCGGATTCACTTCTCTTTGTTTTTTAATTTATTTATTGATGAACTGCTGTCGACGATTGCAGATTGTAGTATTGATGAGTTTTTGTTGGACCTGAAAGACGACAAAAAGTAGACTGACAAGCGAGTGGCGTTCATGGCAACTGATTCGTGCTTTATTTTATATCATCGACTGGATTCCGTTCGTACTACATCACTATCCATGGTGATTTCCAAAAGAATTCCAAGCACCGCAGTTTCTTCAATCGAACGCTTTCGATGGATAATGTTTGCACAGGTTTCTTGTAGACTAGAATACTTTCTACAGCTTCTCAAAAAACTGCAAACGAGTTATTTAACGGAATTCCCTGTATTTCGGGTCTTATTCTCAATGTAAAAGCAGTCGAATGCATTAAATCAGACTTGAATTCTTCACCCATCTGATTCTGTTGCCGCTTTTTGGTTTGCCTGTCTGACCTCTGGACTTGAGAATGTCAGTTCGTTTGATAGCCACTGCATATGAATCTATGAGAGTTCAAGATGTACCGTGAGAGTTCGAGCTCTACCACGAGTATTCGAGCTGTACCATGAGAGTTCGAGCTCGACCACGAATATTCGAAATCTACAATGAGAGTTCGAGCTCTACCATGAGAGTTCAAGCTGTACCATGAGAGTTCGAAGTCTACCACGAGTATTCGAGATCTGCCATGAGAGTTCAAGCTGTACCATGAGAGTTCAAGCTGTACCATGAGAGTTCGAAGTCTACCACGAGTATTCGAGATCTGCCTTGAGAGTTCGAGCTCTATCATGAGAGTTCAAGCTGTACTATGAGAGTTCCAGCTCTACCACGAGTATTCGAGCTGTTCCATGAGAGTTAGAGCTCGATCACGAGTATTCGAGATCTACCATGAGAGTTCGAGCTCATACGAGTATTCGAGCTGTACCATGAGAGATCGAACTTTACCACGAGTATTCGAGATCTACCATGAGAGTTCCAGCTCTACCATGAGAGTTCAAGGTCTACCATGAAAGTTCGAGCTCTACCAAGAGAGTTCAAGGTCTACCATGAAAGTTCGAGCTCTACCACGAGTGTTCGAGCTCGTGCCGATCCCCTCGTGATGGAGGACCTAAAAGAGGCGAACCGAAAGTTACGGAGGGACCAACCTGGGCCATTACAAAGTATTACGTGCATAAATCTTGCATCTCTGGCGAGTGTCACGCCGTTTGATTTGTGGCCGAGCTGGTTCCGAAGATTTATAATTTGGGTCGTGCGCGCGTCCGTTGAAACCGGTCGACAATCGTATAGTACACGTGAAAAATAATAATAGTAATGATAGCTCGATCGACAGTCGTGCTTCTTTTGCATCATGAGGTAGAAGATTTTTGGGTGCATCTATTGAAATGCGCGGTTGACGGTCAAGATTTTCAGAATATCTATACACTCCTGGACAAGAAGAATAACAAACAGTCGCAATATTCATTCAAAAATAAATACTGAATATATAATATATTTTCGTTTAATGTCAGCAATATCTGGAATTTGTTTTTCTTTATTGAAAATAGAATTGATATTTGGGATGAATTACGATACGTCAGTAGGAGTTGTCAGTTAAATTTTCCCATAATCCTGAAATCATTACGGGTGATACCATCAAACTCAAGAAAAAATTTTGCGATATCACAAGCCCATAATGACCGAGATGAAAACTTACTAAATCAATGCAAAATTTCGAATGTTATCTTGAATAAAAATAGTTTGCCCCTTCGTACAGGTATGAACAATATCCGAATTGTCTTATGGTACTTCAAATTTGAGACGTGAAATTATTCTGAATTTTTCGAAATAATAGGATCTAGAATTCGAAATGTCAAAAATGTATTTTTTGGAACATTAATAGAATATCCGATAGAAGAATCACGATCAGCCAAGAATATCTGACATCGAATATCAAATCAGGTCTCAAAATAAATGATCAACATGAACACCTATCCTTATTGAATATTCATGATCGCACACCATATTTCCCTCGATATTTTTGAATAACATAGCTCTGAATCACGAATCATTATTGAATTATTCAAATGATTTTGTAAATACCTATATCTGAATTTCTCCACTTGAAATAATTCGATGTAAGTACGAACTACAACACAGTTTACTAGTAACCAAATTTGCCTTTTGTGAAGCTCGAAAAGACCCACCACATTCTGGGTTGCTTCTGAATCGAATGATTTGGTAATTTCTATCTTTAGTAAAACTTTATTGCTAATGAACATTTGAAATATAACAAATGTATGACCGTTATCCTTGGAACTGAAATTTCGGGAATACATGAATCGAGTAGGCATACGGCATATTTCCAACCGAGCTCGAAAAGGAACCCGAAAAACGAACACGAAAAAAAAATATCCTGTCGCGCGTGGTCAACGCACTCTAGATGCGCACCGCGCCGCGTCGTCTTTGTACTTCTTCCTTTCTTTTGTTAGGTTAGGTTAGAGCATCGAGAGAAAGAAGGCCTGCCTGCTGCGGTCATACAGAGAGGTCGACGACATCGCACCGAAGAAATACATGCACAGAAGGCAAACGAGGAAGTGGAGTAGATATACCTTTGCGTTTTGATTTCCTCGTAACATAATAATGATGCGACGGCACAGATGGCGAGTGAGGAACTTATATAATACAGAGTGAGGTTTTTCTCTCGACATTGATATAGACACTTATCGTGGGAAATGATTCGTTCAAGTGTGTTTGCACCTATTCTGAAAATCTTATAGTTCCATAGTACTTTTTGAATCATAACCGAGATTACAACGCTGGCAACGCTGTTGTTTACGTATATTATTTTTACTGCCACAACGGGAGGAGATAGTATCTAAGATATGAAAATTACAAACGTCGCCCGAAGCGCTTTTGACGTTTGTGTAATTCTGAAGAAGCTACATATAATTAAGGGTTACTACACATACATGTATCAGGGTGTCAGCCCAAGGGCGTCGATATGTTCAAGACGATCCGATTCAGACAGCAAGATTATTCTTTTATTATTATTCATTCTGATAATAGGTACATTGAATTTTTTGATGTTCCTCATTTCATTTCCCAGACTTCGACCTTCAACCCTCAATTTCTCTAATTTGATGTGTCAGTTTTTCTCCTCCTTCTTTTCCTTCTATCTTCATCCCGCATTTTCAATTTTTTTTTCAATTTGCCAATGTTGATCTACGTTTCAACATTTGATCTGAGGATGTAATTATTCTTCTACGCCCCATTTCCTTCAGTTACCTTCCTTTCAATTCCTACTTGAGGTATAGGTACATTCTTCAAATTCAACGAATTTACCATTTCATTATCAATTCGCTCAGCTCCCATCTAATTTTCCAAAATAATTGATTCTTGTTTTTTTTTTGTATATTTTTCCGTTCATTTTTCCCCTTGATTTTCGCTCATCACTCATTTGCCACCTTCCATTTCCATCTTAGAGCCCAAATTCAGTTTTTGAATTTGCCATGAATTCTTGAATTCAGTCTCCGATTTCTCCTGTTTTATTGATATAAACCAAAAACAAAAATTAGAGAATACAATAGGAAAGTTAGACGTTCAGGGTGAACAGTTGCAATACATCCATGATATCTGAGAAACCACCTTTGAAATGATATTCTCATATAAATACATCATTCCTTCTAAGTAATGACTCACATGATACATTTTCGAATTCAAATTACAATCATTTCCAAAAGCCCATTCAAACTGGTGACGTGAAAATTATCCTGCTGTTGTGTTACCGGTACAGCTTCGTGAAGCTTCTAGCCAGCCGTGTTGATACAAGAGTATTGTTATCTCTATCAGAAACAATAAGTATGACATACCAGATATATTCGATTACGTATGTCGTGATAAATGAGGAATTTCAATTCGTTTAATTTCATTCATTAATTTTGAATGGTCAATACATCAGTTCATCTCTGTTTGAGAGTGACAACCAAATGGCACGGATATTGACGTCACTAGGTCTTTTGATGAAGATCGCGAATTTCAATCATTATTTGAAAAAACGTACCAAGTAATTATAGGAAAACGGATTGTTCCAGTGAGCGTGTACTATCAAATGATGAAATATCTGTGTTTTGATAAACATGCCTATTCCCGTGATGTATTAAACTCTAATCGGAGAGCATTCAAAAATGTTGACGGCTACTCAAGAACACCATGCATATCGCATAATGGCGTCGTTTAACGGCCCTTTTGCCATGCCATTAGGCGAACGATAATTGCGTATTGCGACCGCTCAATTGGTTCATTATTATTTCGTCTTTGAAGAATAATTGAGAGATGGAGCATGACATACGGCAGAAGGCGATAAAGATCATATTATTATGTATAGACGCACGCGTCACGTACATGGTGGAGTCACCAACAGTTGACATTTTTCTACCAGATTCGATTTTTCAATGAAAATTCGTAAAGTACTAAAAACGTACGGCAAACTGCATTCGTTTCAACACACAGTGTTTGAGGTTAAAACATTTTATTGGATGTTGAACAATTTATTCCTGCTTCCTCGGTAGGTTTAGCAGGTCGAAGCTCGCTGAACTGCGAGAATCAAAGCTTATTTTAATAATTTTCGCACTAAAATTCTCGGAAAGAGTCCTGTTAAGTTCTTCCCAGCCGGAATATAAAATTGCAATGACGATTACCTACAAAATATTTGTATTAGTAGAAAAGTAGAAAAAGAAAATAATGTATGACTAATCCATGATAGGATAAGTGCCATCATTGAGTATCAAAAGATTTTGGGCGATGCTACTTCATAATCGTGATTTTATTGACGATTAAATCGTGATTTCATTGATTCATTCATTTTATAATACCATTTATTTATTCGTCAATAATTTCTATTTGTTATTATTTATTCATGTAGGTAATATTATAAACTATAAGCTGTTTTCGTTTCTGTGAACTGTTTGTGTTTTCTCAAATTTAATTCATTAATATTCACGTTGGACCAATGACGATTATTTATGTTTTGACACTTTCATAATTTATATGTCAACACATAATTTTAGAAGAACTATCTTCCTTTTTTTTCAAATGCTGCTTCGGGGACTTGTTTTCACAGCAAATCACGATTGAATTGAAAGAATCGGTTGATTTGAATCTTGATTTAAAATCATTCGATTCAAATCTTCGCAACCCTGTATCCCGGTATAACAAAAGCAACGCCGAAAACTCATGAACCATTAAAACAGCCGTATTTGAATATTCTAGTCACGTGCTGCGGGAAGAGAAAAACAATCGATAAACAGTTAGGTACATGTGGGCGGATAACAAATGCACGCCCGTTTGCCTACCGGTGTTTATATTTTTCGTCATCGGAATATCGGATGCAAAAAATGCAGGCTGAATAATATTCCTCTTATCGCTATAGGACAGCATAAATTGTGGTACCGAGCAATTTAGTACCGTAGGGGTATCCTAGTTCTGGTTCGCTTGGATATCGAAGTGACGTAATCATGCGGGTTTTTCATTCATGAATTGCGTGAAACACATAAAAAATTTCTATTCGAATGAATCCGCACCATCCTACTCTTGATATTCCTCCAATTTCCTATATTGTCCAAATTCCCCTGATATCATTTGTTTATTTCCAACTACTTCTATGGCTTTTCACTGCTCGTTTCACTGATCCTGTTATTTTTTTTTAATTCCCATTTGATACATCTGATCAATTTTTGCTCAATGTGTATTCCAGTTACACAAACAATGTTCTTCAATTTCTTCAATATATCTGCTCTTAGCTTCGATTTTTGTTTATTTTATCTTGATGCATTTCCTTCTCACAGTCGGTTCTACTAACAGTTCTTTCGGATTCCCTTAATATTCTTCAAAGCTTCAAACTGAAATTTATTATTCCTCATTCCACCTAAACTCCTTTCCCAATTGATCTGTTCATAGAATCTATAATAATTTATTTTCTTCTCTGCTGATTATTCCTCGGATCGATAACTATCGATATTACCGACAATCATCAATGATATTGAAAATCTTCCTTGGATTCCAATAAAGACACTTTTTTTAAATTGCTATCTGTTATTGATTGATTATTGATTTTGGATAATTTATATTTCTGAATTCTACAACAATCAATCTATTCCAGATTACAAGACCTGCCCTAGCATACCACAAAGAAGATAGAATCAATTCCATTTTATAGCCCAATAACCTTTCGTACGTTCACTTCCTTGAGTTATTTATTAACTAATAAAATTAGGAAACCATGTTTTATATCTTCGATCTCTCCGAGGGCGATACAAAACGTATCAACAACGTTTTGTTTTCATTTCATCCAACCAAAACATTCGTTCCTTTCTCCAAATTTTATAGCCCCCCAGCCGGGCCGGTCGGGGGGAAAGGGGGTGGAAAGCCGGTCTGGTCTCGAGCTAGAAAACAGAAGCATCACGCATGCGATGTTGCCATATCGAGGATGATCCATAAGATAACATGCACTCGCTATGGGGATGGGGCTACATATATCCGCTGAATTGCGAAATACTATAATTTTGCGTTACTCGTCTGGTTTTTACAGGGTCCTACAATGAACTGAATGGATATGAGTCACTATGCCATACTGATGATCGTTTCAAAAGTCTAATGATGTTTTTTGAACTGTCAAATCAATCATTGTCAACCTAAGATAGCAACAAACAGCAAAAATGAAGTACTGACAATAAGTGATTCTTATCTTATTCTTATACTGCACAGCTCGAGTACATTATCCATATTGCACAAGATAGCATTCTCAGAAGATAGAATTTCTTGCATATTTGACATGTTGCCAGTTTTTCTTTATATTATTATCTCATACCTAAAGAGAAATGTAGATATCGATACCAAAACCGATATCGATATCAAATTTTCAATATCGCACACCCCTAGTTCAAGCTATCCAAATATTTTTTTCTCGGGCCTTCATCATACAGGGTCTTGAAAAATTGAGCATCAAAGATACATTTTAGTCTACCTCTGATTAAATTAGAATGCTAAAAATGTTTCAAGGGCACTATTTCAAGGGGTCCTTCCTTCCTAGTGTCCCTCATATCAAATTTTCATATAATTATACTATTTATTTCAAAAGTTATTCAAGAGAGAACGATTCCCAGCGGCGTCCTTCAGGGGCCCATATCTGAAGAAGGCCTATAGGAAAAAAATGGAAACCTGTAATATTATAATATATATATCGATCTTGATGTATCGATATATCGATACATATCTATATATCGATAAGTATCGACATATCGATATATGTATCGATACATATCGATAAATATAGATATATCGATAGATATTGATATCACAGCCCTAATATAAACCTTTGAATAGTTGAAGTGGCAACACTGTCGCGCGACGATTCGATCTACCTAGAAGGATGTATTATAATCGTTGGATAGATATAATATTGTCGAAGATGCGTACGATGCGTAAGAACTTGGTGTGCCGCGAGGTTGCTTACCTTGGGCTGGTGCGTTCACCTATAACCCTTCGTCCCAGATGGACACAAATATACAGGGTCCGTCAAAAATTTTTCCACATGTAGGAACAAAATCAACATTGATGGAAATATCCGAGGAAAAATCAATCACGGATCCAGTGTCAGTGTGATCGACTGTGTATGTTACGATATCTCGAAAATCTAGTTATACAGAGCGTCACATAACTATGCAATCTGTCATGGTAATATATGAGTTGTTAAGGGAGTTAGGGATGAAATAATATCATCTCAACAGTAAGCATTGTAGTTGTTTTCTGGTTGAATAACACTCAGCCTATACATTCGAATCTCAGAGAGACCTCGCTATGTGAAAAATACAAACTTTCTATTTTTTTTTCATATTTGACATAAGAATTACCTTCGCTTGTTTTCGATTTGAGAGTTTGATGAGAATTTCGTGCTTCACGACCTAGTCGAGTTGATTTGTAATTCGAACAACCAGTATATTTTTCCTATCGAAAAACGATTTTCAGTACAAGATGACTCATATTAGTTGATAGAATTAAATGTAGTTATTTTTGTTGAACTCTATTGAAATAATCTGTCGAGTGCTGTCCAGTGCTTCTTATAACTCCTTGAAAATTTTTTTCTCAATTACCTACCAGAACTATTTTTGAAATGTGGATGAACCTCAGAATTCTTCCAAGCCAACGGAAAAAATATCAGAACTCATTATTTTTTTTTTCGAGAAAAAAACGGGACATAGAGCAACCGCAGATTCTTGAACTCGAAATGAAATGATTACACGAAACATTCTTGGATAAAATATTACTCGTTTCTGAAATACTGGGTGATGATGTTGAAGTTGACAATTGAAAAATTGTTAATGTTAATTTCATTTCGTTTGTTACTCTTTGGAATTCTAACTAATACTGCAAATATTTTTGAGTCTCATAAAATACATCTATAACGGTAGGAAAATCAGTTTATTAAACTTTATGACGCACGCCTGGGGTAAGTAACACCTCCACCCATAATAAATGTTACGCCACTATGCGAATACTAATTCTGACTATAACTTTCATGTTTTCGACATGTTTCAAGTGAATAGTGTGTACTTGTTGGGAGATATGTGTCAAATGTTGGCAGATAAGTAAAAATAAAGTCTGCGCTAACTTCATATCAGCTGAAAAGTCTGGCATTTTCTTACAAAAATGAATTGCACCACAAAAATGTACATTGAACAAATAGTGAGCCTTCTTTGAACTTCTTGTGATATACATTGAGCCAGTTGTAAAGTAGTTTCAACATGAATCGGATTTTACCGAAAAGTTTCACCTACCATATCTGAAATAATAGAAAAGTTCGGTGCATTTCCAGTCAAATCGGAAGTATCATATTGAGTCAGATACTATACTATGCACAATATTAAAACGATGTTTCGAAATTTCAAGTATCATCCAATTAGAATTATAACTAAGATACAGGAAGGGGAAATAGGTTGTGGGTATGTCAACCACAAAATTGTATAAGGCCCATTATTCATCACTGACACTGATAACACCTATCATTTCGAGCAGTTATAATCTCATTATTGCTAACCCAAACAACTAGATACGAGATAAAAAGTAAATTTGGCAGTTGCATAATGAGACGCATTCGGTCGAGAATCAAGTAAGGTTAGTTCTCTCGTAAATAAACTGCCATGGTCAAATATTTGTGGAATGCATTGTATAGACTTTGAAGAGTTCAGTTTCTGCAAACATGAGTTTTTTGTCGACCTTGCCACTAATGAAGATAGAAGTGATCTTGAACATCACCTACTTTTATCACCACATTCTATACGAATTTTATTTGTCTGTAATAGTTTAAGTAGAAAGGAAATGATGCTTGCGGAAGAAGCATGTATCTATTTTGTAAGCATCAAAGCAAAACTGGGAGATTTTGAAATGTTGGTAAACTTGTTCAAAATGAAAAATACAGACTGTCACATGCAACATCCTGTATAGCAAAATGTAGCAATATAAAACGGTAATGCAGTGATGTCATATTTTGGGATACATCATGTCGCAGTCATTTGCTTCTTAGTACTCAATGTAGGTCACCTAGAATTATTCTGAATAAGTCGATTGAACATAACGGGAAGTGAAAGTGATAATAGGGTATCTAACTAGCTAATACAAGCCCGTTAACGGTCCCTTGAACTTTTTTCATTGAGTAATTCTTTCTCGCAGGTTCTTTATTTTCAACTACCTACCTCATACGTAAAAATAAGATTTTTGTAAAAAATGTTCTTCATTCGTAACACCGAATCAATTTGCATATACGATCGTACAAATGCAGAGTGATACAAAATGCAATATCTAACCTGAACTGTTTTCACAGAGGTTTTCGCCTAGATTATCAAGTCAACATATTTTAGAGAACCTTTCAATACGATATACAGCATGGGAAATATAGGAATGAACGGCATGTTTCTCAGAGTATTTCTATTGAGAGTATAGAGGCATCAAATGTTTCAAGAAGAATTTCTAGCTGAACGACCATCACAATTATCTCACCAATTCAATCGACTTTTTCCTCAGTTTCCGCAAGATACCAAGATGCTGTACATTCTCATCTCGCTACACTGTACAATTATTATTCATTTCATTCCAGAACATCTTGATATTTCTGAGAAAATAGCACAGGAATACAACATTCCTTGTATGTTTGGATTGTCATTTTCTGAAAATTCGTTCAATATGTCTCATCAGAAGCAGATTCACTAAAATTAGGTTATAATTTTAAATGTTCAACTCTCCCTCATTGAATTCAATGACCTCAAGAATAATTCCAACGCCCTTGAAATTTGCTGTCCTTAAAAAATTGGTGTTCAAAACTTTTTAAAAACTATTCAGAAAAAGAGATTTGTTGAAAATTTGTTGACCACTGTAAAATAGGAGTTTACTACTTCCGGTTTCACTGAAAATGAAACCCCTCCATTTGATTTTCGCATTTTGATTTTCGAATGGAAATCGCAAAGTTTGATTACCGGTTTTATTGAATTTATTTTACTTGAAATCCTAATGAAAATGGCGATGATATGGTCGATGGTTTTATTAAACAAAGTCGGCCATGAAAATCAAACTTAAATATTTCAATCGACAAACTTCTCCAACGGATGTTAATGATTCCTGGTTAGCCTTCACGACCCTGTAGATGCATGCCAAACGCATACCAAAATCGGAAATACATCTATCAAATCCCAAATGCCAAACGAACAGCTGTTCGTAAGCACACACGTCATACATTCATACAGACAGGCAGACAGATGCGAAACAATCGAACGGCGGCGTATATTAAAGCCACCCTTGATGCCGCGGCTTATTGAAATGCGAGGGTGCAGAATGCACCACGTGACCCGATGACGAGCGCGTTCACAAATAGGGGGTGTCGGTAGTTGTAACGGTTTTTCAACCCCCCGATCACTCTCGCCTGGATCGATATAGCAGACAGCTGATTGGGTGAGATATGACTATAGCTGGAGATCAGGACGATGAAAAATGATGAAGAGGTTTCTTTGAATCGATAATTATAAAATTTTGAATGATATTGGAGTTCTGATTTAACAATTCAGATCAGGTGATTTTGAATTAACTTCCTAATTAAATACTATAGAGGTCAGTGTTGTACGGTACTACTTGGTGACTCTATACCTAGCATGATTTCAGGCTGATTCATTACTTACGTTGGACGAATTCCACAGTTAAATTTTTGTGTTTTCATTCCACATTTTGAAATAAAATGTGGGATCGTTTTCCAAAGGAATTGTAAAAAATTAGTAGATAGGTAGATAGGTAGGTAGGTAGATGTTATTTTCATTAAAAATCTTGAGGTTGAGAATCATGAAATTGGTATTAATATTATTCCAAACGCCTTGAATCATGCAATACATTTTGTAGATTTACTGACTTAACAAGACTACTGAATTCGAAATTTCTCAAGATTCCTCAAGATTGTGAAGGCGGTTTAGTTTTTCACTGCGGATTATCAAATATAAATTTATCAACATTATTATGCCTAAATTCTCTTTCGGATTCTTTGTGTATGCGAACTATTCAAGAGAAAAAAATTCAATCGGTCCAAATTTTGTATAGATACCTACCGAAATATAATTACGTGAATTAGGGTGACTAGAAATGTGTACACGAAATCGTACGAGTCTTGTCAAAGCTCGAGGCTAAAAATAAGAGATCTGTAATGTGCGATTTTTTTTAATGAATGCAAAAGCGTGAGTTCTAAAAATAATTCGCGCTCGAACTCTAAACTGTAGCCAGAATGTCTTGAAAACATTATCAAGGTTTGAAATTATTGCACTGCATCAGATTTTGCCAGTTAGCATCACAAAAAAATACGATAATAACAATGACTCCCAAGATAACGGTAGATAAAAGCGATTGCAAACATTTGTTCAGCCATCTTTACGAATTATGACGCAAAATTCACACAAACACAAACGCCCACTACTAAAAAATAACAATGGGTTACACCAATTCAAAATTATTCAAATTTCCTTGGAGTAGGTACCAAGGTAGAGTTAGATCGTTACATTTTTTGTTTGCAATTAGGACCTGGTTACATAGGATATTCTTCAGTCCCCGTATTCAAAATGAACGGACTCAGTGTGCACAAGATGAAGAACTTGAGATTGGCAGAAAGTAGTAAATAATGTTATTGTACATATTTGATGATAAATAATATTCTCATTCTTATGAGCCGTGAGCCTATAACACTAATTGAGCAATTTTTGTCAAAAACTCACCAGTGATGAGGCGCTGTGGCTGGGATTTCAGCTCAGTCCTAGAGGATGATTCAGTTTCAGCTTCTTTGACAGCTTTCACTGGTGTGGGTCTGATTATCTCTCTGGGGAAGCCATACAAGTCCTGACAGTCAAATTCTTCGTCAGCAGTGCGTCTCTTGATCGGTCTCATAGCTTTTTGAGGGGTGACAGGCCTCCAGTTAAAAACCCCGTCCGGATTCAAAGTTTTCTCTGTCTTGAAATTGAAATTCCACCGCTCCGACTCAGTTACTGTGATTTTTTCCAGTTCCTCGTCGATGAATTTTTGTGTGGCTAAGTGGTCTGGCCTGTCGAAAAGAACTCTTTTCACTTTCCGCACTTCTGGCCTGCAGAACAACATTTTGTCCGGAGTTTTCGACAGGAAAAGTCCGAGCGGTTTGTAAACACTAGTGCTCATCTTGCGAAAATTTGTTTACGTCGCGCAGGCAACCAGGAATACACACTCAAGCGGCCACGCGCCAACTCTGATTTATCCGCGGGTAGCCACAGAAAAGTACGAAATCACTTGCAAATCGACGCTCGCGAGCCACAATCCAGTTATTGTTCACACCCCAACGAAATTAGGAACGATCACAGCGAAAAACTACGAAATTCCGGCTTCACTTATTGCACGGCGTCATCTACTGATGCACGGAACAACACATCCAACGCGAACGAAAACGAAATCATTAATGTGACAAACAAACGACTCGTGCTCTTTGCTCTGCGCGTAGCTTGGACGCGCGGAACGTCGGAGAGGCAAGGAGAAGAGGTTTCGGGCCGGTCCAAGTACGATCGCAAGGGGAGGACACATGCTTGCATTTGAAAACGCTTCAGAGGAGCGGTCCATATGGGAAATTTGAACTTGAAAAGTGGATTTAGAGAGAATCCTGGGTTTTTATCAAAAAATGATGAACCTCATTGCAGATTGATGAGTTTATTAGTTCATTCAGGTCGATGTTGAGTTCAGGCACATTCTGTTCATTCGAATTTTCAGTTTTTCAGCGAGGTTCCTAGTTGCGGACTATTGTGGTGGCGCGCACACTACAACATGCGGAATATTTTAGGTGAAAAAGTATTAATGATATTCTGATATCCAGTAGTTGTAGTATTCCAATAGCATTTAACTATACGCAAGAATATGTATTTGGGTATGAAATATTATAATCTGGTAGGAGGTAAAATAGAGTAAGTACCTAACTACCTATATTATATGTTCACGTGTTTGTAATTATTTGATTATTGATTTGATCAATCTTGAAAATTGATGAGTAGGTAAATTTTGACAATATGGCAATGGTAGGAAGCAAAATTATCCCACAGGTGACTATAAATAGCACATCAAAAAGATCTACGAGGATGTCTTTCTAGTAGGTAATTTCCAAACACCCCTTTTTTTAGTAATTTCTTGATTGCTCCGTTGACAATCGAACTAAGAAATAGAATAAATATCTATATACATAGAAAAATCAAACAATTTACTATCAGTAAAAACCTAGAGAAATGTACGATGGATATCCGTATATAGTAGATTAACTCCGTCGTCATTTTGTGAGGTGTGCATTATGTCACCTTATGCTGTGAGAAAATATTGAAAAATTTCACTGTTCCAAGTTATGGGGTGTGCCGATTTGGGCATTTCGGCCTGAAAATCAACCTTTGACAAGGATGGTAGGGAATTATTATTCCTGGGCCCATTTTTTGATTTGAACTTATATCCTGATATCTTCGATTCCTCTCTATTTTTTCCTGTGGTATTGGCTGAATTGATTTTATACAGAAAGAGCCATTTACTGATGTAATTTTTCTGATTTTATCTGTAGCGCCCTGAAATTCGAGCAAAATGAGTCACTGATAATTATAATTCTCAAGATTCCTGCAAATTTGTTCAATCGATTAATATGAAAATTTCTATTTATCTAAATATATTTGTCTTCCAATTTTTCTTGGAAAACAAGGAGTCACTGACAAATAGAAAATTTCTCTTTCAAGTAGCTGAAGGTTAAATTCCAAGTGCAAGTGACTTTTTGGGGCAGATCATAAATCTGTCCTTGCTGCAAAAACTTTGAAATAGTTACGTATATAGATATTAAAAATATATGATATCCATAATAATTGCACTATTCAGTTAGGTGAATAGGTGATGTTATGAATCCAAGAGCTGAATATTTTGTGTTACCTTGACAACAACATTTCACATTGAACTTTTTCAATGTTGATTTTCGAGATCTAGCTCTGTTTTTTAAGAATTCAAAGGTTGAGATTGTCCTCTTTGGAAATTGTAAGGGGTATTGTACTTTTTCAACGGGAAAGCTTAGTCATTTGCTTCGAAACAATAACCTCTCACTCAAAATTGAAACAATCATTATCATTTTCCACGTTCAATAGACTGAATGCAATTTCTAACAAGTGAGTGAATGGCAAATGCTGACTGGTAATCGACAGAAATAGAGAATGCACTGCCTGTTAGTAAATTGCACTGGTAGAATGTTCTACTATTTTAATCAATCATAAATATCTTTATCTTTCACTTGCATATTATTTGTTTCCAATACATCAGATAAGGTATTGGATACCGATGTTTTGCAAAATAAGATTGCAAAATAAGTCCGTTTATGAACCTGAAATTTTCAAGAATAAATGATATACACGCTGATTTCGAACATTTTCTATACAAATGAAATATTTTTGACAATGCGGTGTTGTCGTTTCAATTAGAAAGCAGTAGCCACTTGCATATTCCGAATGGAACAACCTGAATATAATACCTCCTCCGAACCATCTTCACGAGGACTATCGGTTCTGCCGCCCCGAACCCACTCCCCCCAATCGTAAGGGGTTGTGGGGGGCACCGGCGAGCACAGGGGAGCGCCGTTCCAAACCAAATACTAGTGTCTCAGTCCAGAAATACTATATGGCATCGAAATCCGGTTTGGAGGGATACTTGAGGGTTTTCCACACTTCAACCAAATCTCAGTCACTTCAATACAGAGTTGTTAAGTACGGTTATTTTCTTCGTTTGAAGAAGTGACAAAAAGTTGATTATTTCAAATCGCGGTATTCCTTGTCACTATTCACTTTAGGATTCCTGGCTGGCCGTTGGACAATGGTTTGGATTCCACTTGTATAAACTGTAGATCCCCGTCTCATCCACTCGAACAAGCCCTTCGGGGCTTCTGAGGGTTGCTTCGGCAACTAAGAAAATGAGTAACAACAATAACAACAATAACTATATCTTTGATAGTAACATCGCGGTGGCTACATGCACGACAGTCCGGCCGAGGTGACGTTCACTAACCTTTCATTTCGGATAGTGAGGCTCTCGAAAATAGTCAGATACATGTCGAGTTCAAGCGCGTTTTCGAACGTTTGCTTTGCTGTTCTCTTAGTTCTAGTCGTATCGTTCTATCGTTCTAAACGTATTATTATGGTGATAGGTCATGAACGCGATTTTCGTGGTCGTTACACTCACGTTTCATAAACAAAAGGATGAACGGTCTCGAGTTGAGTCATGAGATATGATTTGCTATTACTAGTACAGTGCACTGTCGAAGTTCACGAGAATTCGAAGCTTTTCAAATGAGTCGGTTATACTCTAACGATGAATTTTTCAGTTGAGGAAACAAAAGATATTGATTTTGAGGCCAAAAACCAGATTGATAGTGCGTCTATTAGAACAATGGAAGTTTTGGTACATAATAGTATACTAGTATAATGTTACATAATTGTTTTCCCCCCTGGTTTCTGTCCCTGTTGTGAGTTCCATCCTTGAAGAATTCCATCCATCGACCTGTATGAAAGTCCTCAAAGATTAGCCATCCGACCCCCACTCCTCCGGAGTGGCGGATCTTTTTTGAAACCACCGAAACGTGGGAGCAGAGCTTTTCGACGTTTACGTTCGCGCTTTCGGCCGACATGACGATCTAGAAGTCCCTCAGACTTCAGGGTCATGTCGGTTGTGTGGCGTGAATGGTTTTGGAACAAGCAATGACTGTAAACAGTTGTCTGTCTGTGTAGTCGCACTATAACTTTTCATGGAACGTACCTGGTATCCCAGGAGCATCACTAGGGCTTTTAAGGGGCTTTTTAGCCCTGTGCAATTTTATCGGCCTAAACTTTCTTCGTTCAGGCGGATTATTGCTCAATCGAATAAGGTGAATCTCACCTTATAGTGTATTGTCTTAAGGAACTGAGTGTTCCAAAATTCACTATAAAGATTTCAACGAAGTATTTCTTAATCCGAAATAAGAAATATATCGTTCTCCTATATTTTCTCATTCCTTCCAAATCTATGAAATGAATAAATGAATCAAATAAAGTTTTATGAATTCATATCCCTACATGCGATACATGGAACAAACCACTAGAAAAAGTTGTAGACTTTCGCCTACTTGGTTTTGTTGAATTTTTATACCTTACTAAGGCTTCCCAAATTCGAAACTAGATGGCGTCACCTATGCTAATCTCAATGGTTATCTTGGAAACTCTGGAAAATGCCATTTGAATTTGAAATTCAACAGGAATGCAAAAAATGAACCGTTAGCTATCCATATCTCTCAGATATCCGTCATTATCAACAAAAGCGGATTTGACTTCACAGGATCCGACGATCGTATCGAAGCTTATGCTCAAGCGGTGCGGCTTTAGTAGGGTTATTTGACAGGTCAGTAGTGTAGGTCATGACAGATATTTTGGAAAGAAACAATTGAAGTAATATAAGTAATATGAATAATGAATGAATAGTGAATACATTCAAGTAATCTTCATTCGAATGATTCAAACGAGCCGGCATGATTGTTTACAATGACATTTCCGCGACACTTGGTTTCTAATACAACCGCGGGCACCATGGCCAACTGACAATAACTAAACTCAATAATACGCCGTTTTTCTGGATCAGAGAGGTGTTAATTTGCCCACATTATTTCGAAAACTAGCAATTTTTGGAATAGACAATGTAATACAAAGTTACCCCACCCTAATTCTTATTGCTGACTGATATGAAATCGTAAAAAAAAGGTGGTTTCCATTTGAAAAGTCTGAATTAACAATCAAAAGTGATTTTCAATGTAAGTTTCTGATGAAAATATCAACACAGTAGACTAAAGTAAATCTCCGACAAACCAAACCCAAGCCGAATTGCCCCCATCAACGGAAGTATGCCATCAAATTTTCAAATTCGCCCTACTTTTAGTTTTCCATGTATTGATCGATGCAGTTTTCAGAGGGACGCTCTGTATACACATGTTTCTCCTGAATCCTCCAATAAGCTAGCGTATGGCGCAATTTTTTCCATACAGCAATAGTGTACCATGAAATTTGCGTTACCCTGTACATCGATAAAAAACACTTTTTCATCCCACATAATCTTCGTTTATCTGTAATACTTGTGTGCATAAATAATATGGCCGACCTGAGTAAACATTCGGTAACAAAAAAGAAAACAAATTCAGGTTACAACGAGACCCGTCAAACACAAAAACTAGTCCAACCCAGAACGTCACGATTGATTTACGAAGTGCATACAAGACGAGGCCTTTATTTTGTCGACAGGCTGTCTGGTCGAAAGAGACCATAATATCTGCTCGGCTTATCTCTATCTCTGCGTTATCGTATTTTCATACCCCACCCTTTTACCTGTCGTGGAGTATTGTAGTAGGTATATCCAATCCTCTTCCCGCCATTTCGGCAGCTACCAGTCGCATACCTGTTGCATGAAACTGTCACTGTTATAATGTTGCTAAAGCAAAATCGGAATTAAAGAAGATTGGCAAGCTGAATAGATGCGAATGAAGTACAGAAAAAAATCGGTTGTATTCAGTTGTATTCAAGTGATACATCATTTTGAAGATAATCAAAATCTCTTCCCAACGCTTCAGAATTCAATTCAGTAGTTCTCGAGGGAACACGTTTATGAAAATAATCGGCTACGCTTTCTTCCCTTTCACCACTCTTTCTCATTTTGTTGTTAGAACGATGTTGATCTAAGAAGTGCTTCATATGTTTTTTTTTCAAATCCTGTCCTATCCAACATAACATGAAGAAGTATTTAATTTAATGTCAGTTCCTTGACCTCTCAGTGAAATGCATACATTGTTTCGTTTTCATTGAGCCACCTTGTATATGTAACATGACTAAATAAACTATACTCAACCCTACTCAATATGTTTTTCGCGAAAAATGTATTCCATACTGCAGCATCGTAACGCTTCAGCCTCTCCTGAAGAATGAAAACAGTAATGATAATTATCGTTGCTCCATGGTTCTCAGGGTCTCAACTACCGATACAACGGTATAATTATGAAGGGTCATGATGGGTACACCATCCTCATCTTGTTGTAACTCTTCACATCGCATATATCTGTGAGAAACAACGAGAACGAATGAAAATACACGTTTGGATAGTTAGTTTGATAATAGTCGAAGAGTGTGACTGCGTCTAGAGTCTAGACTATTCATGAGCGATTATTCAGATTTGATTGGCTCGATTGATATAAATGATGGCATAACGCGTACGATGAACATGTCTTAATCAAGAGTTAGGTTAGTTGCCTATCTATCTGGTGTTAGCGAACTGTCGACATCTCAGTTACAGTGTAAATTTGTATTCGGCTCTTCGAGTCGAATATTTCTTCTCATGCTTCTTCAGCACCTCACAAGATGATGAAAATGACAGTTGGAAGTTGCATTGGTAGGTTAGGTTAGGTTTGGTTGGATTGGGTTGAGTTATGTTAGGTTAGGATAGGATGAGTTATGTTAATAAGTAAGTAAGTGAATTTATTTCATATGACTTGTACGAGTATAGAAATCGTCAATATAATTGTAATCATGACATAAATTAAACTTAAACTTGAACTTAAAAATATGTATATATGAAACATTTTGTAATTAGGTCTGAAAAATAGGTATGTAAGTAATAAAAACTGTTGATGAAATGAGTAAAATGAATGGAATAAGTGTGGATTTATGCAGCCACATTAAACAATTATCAAGTAACATTTATCAATCAAGAATTATCATGTAACAAGTAGTGAAAACATTACCGTTTATGCAGATCAAATAAACGAGTGGCAATAAATGATACGTATAGACGCACAAGGCAGTCCCAAGCCTTCGAATTCCTCATTTTCTTTAACGTAAATTACGAACGAGATCGACTCAGCATAGCATCATCCAGATATGTTTAATAAAATGATTTTCTACCCTAAAATAATCTAACCTATGAAAAGTAAGGTTAGATTCATCATCTCTCAGATGAGGTCTGACCAATCACAAGGTTTCTCTACCAGTTTTGGAACCAATTGGCGGTGATCTGCGTACTAGTTGCGTACTAGAAGAAAACCTGGTTCAATTTAAGTTAAAAGTTGGCCATCTTCTTGCTTGTTACTTGTTAATTGATAATTGTTAACCGTCTGCATAAACCCAGTCATTGAAAACAAATAGTTCAACTTTTAACTGTTAATTCTTGATTGATAAATGTTACTTGATAATTGTTGAATGTGGCTGCATAAATCCACACTAAGAAAACGAACACACTTAATCAAAATTGATCATCAGTGTTAAATTAGGTTATTTCCACTTATTTCATTTCGCACATATTGTTTCTCCATGATCTTCTTCTTCGTCATGATTTTTGGAATGAAACTTTAATTACATTGCCCCAATTTCTTTCTATAAATCTATAAATCACAGTTCATCTTGTCTGCTATTGATTTCATGATTTCACATTATCATTCCAATTTCCCAATTATAAAGTCAAGGTTAAAAACGCGATTTCTTTACCCTAAAACGAATGCTAATTCGAAAATTTTCAGTTAAATGCATACGATCCGAAAAAGACATTTGCACCGATATTAAAACCACACAAGGTTTTTGTTGAACGCTACCCCACAGGATGAATTTCTAAAAATCTTCATACCCGCCTGTCAATGTTCGGTCAATGGAAAACACACTAAATATGGTTCCTAAGATGTCCTTATTTACCCGCCTAGATCTACGACTGCATCCCCTACAATTTGTAATGCTCACCTCACCTCTCAATGGACCCCTTATAGTCTCGAAGCCTGAAGATCTACATCTTGATTCAGGAGAAGACGCGGGATTATTCGTATATCCGCCCCGAACAGGATATCTATCGACGTTCGTCATTTTCACCCCCGATTAGTATACGATGTGGGCAGGAAGTGTACGTCAACCTGAGTGCATGTGCAGGACAAATGTGAACTGATGAGAAATTAGGGCGAGGGCAGACCCAAGGACGAATTTTTCCTCAACATGTTTTATAATTGCCTTCATCTCCAAAGTGATATGAACTCAGCTCAGGAAACACTGAAATACCTTTACATCATCGATAACAACAGATTGACGAGAGTTGAGATTAAAAAAATTAGACAGCGAGTATGAAAATACAATTTCATTCATATCGCACATAGAGCAGGTTTTCGCGCAGGCACTCATGAGTTTGGGATTTGTACTGAGGAATGGCAAGTAACTTACGAAACTGGGAAACAGTTCCGTATCTTTATAATTCTCTAATTAGACCCAAACTTGAGTACTGTTCTGTAATTTGGCACCCAACATCATTTGTATAAACTTACACATTAGAACAAGTACAGAATTACGACATCTTTATTTGAAAAAATATAAGGAATAACTATACGATTCGTCAGGCTTCGTGATGAGTTCGATATAAAAAGCTTGGAAATGAGACGGCAAATAGCTTTATAGTGAGCATGTGTTACAAATTACATAAAAATATATATAACAGTCCTATACAAAAATCACTTCTCAGGGTAAGAGTACCTTCCCATGCAACCAAACTCAAGCAATTCTTCGAGATACCACTCACCCCTGCACATAATTATTGTTCTTCCATTACTGCGATGATAAAACGAATGAACAATATTTTGCAACTATCTGACCACAGATTTGACCTCACTCCTAGGGCAGTTGGAATCAATTACTCAGTTTTATGTGTTTACCAATGAATATGAATGAATCCATTATTTGCTTCGATTATGAATATTATTAGTTCAAGATAAATATAATAATATTTTCTCAAGTAATACAGTGCTTGTAACTTCTTCGAGAAATTCATTTAAATGAATAAATAAATGAATAGATAAATAATTCGACAGAACTTAATAAAATATACGAATATTATCAAGAATTCGCTCATCCGAAGAAATTGTTGATGCAGATGTGACTTTTCGTCTACGCAGTTTCCCAGACTAATAGAAAATCAAAAAGTTCATGAGCAGAATAAGTCAGTGAATATTGAGGAGAAAATTTGAGAATAAGTAATGAACGATTTTGGCATTGAAACTTACTCTTGAGATTAAAAAAAAATCAGTTTCGACAAAATCGGGCTGAATAGCATAATTTCAGGAAGCGGGCATTTTGAAGAACTAATTCAGTTATGAAATATTATTTGAAGGTTATTTCAAGTGCAGTGACATTTTGGGCCAGATCACAGATCTGTCCTTACTACAAATATATTGAAATAATATTTATTTTATTTTTTTTTAATTTTTCGTATTTGTTTCTTCTGTAAGCAAACTTTCATGCATGAACCGAATCAAACTAAGATACTTCTATTATGACCAATCATAGGTACGTCACTGGCTAAAGCGATTACGGCTTTCACGCAATACACCAATTATCTAAACATTTTGTTCTAGATGCCTTTGAGAGATTAGATCTGAAGAATCATGAAACGATTATTATTAAATAAAGTACCATCTTATTGCTGTTGGAGCTACCTGTCTACGATAAAGAGATGTTGGCAACGTTTATTTCGTTCCGGTGAATGCATGGTTGCTTGCATCTGACTCCAATGACTATTTAATCATCGTGTGCGGAATATAGATAAAATATATCGATAGTCTCACGTCAATATAACGTTAGTAAAAAATGGAGGCTTCAGGTAATTCGAATTATTTTAATTCATTTCAATTGCTGATTCTTTATTTGGCAACCAAGATGTTAATCAGTATCAGTAAAGTATTACCGTGATTTTACAAAAGACGATACTTATATCAATTGTTTATTTTTTTATTATCACTTATGTTTATTGAACCGACAAAGACTATGGAATATCTGACTCACGATGTATTTATTCGAAAAAGTTGTGTCTGTTTGGGACCTTCTGATGGAATCGAAGAATTGGGTATCCATGTGATATATTTGAAATAATGAGGAAGTTATGCTCATGACTTGGATGATATGGAAGTCAACGTTTTTTCTGGAATTTGATAGCTCCAATCGAACTCCATCAAGGATTTTTTTTTGGGTCCAAAAGCCACCTAGTCGTGTCGTAGTGAAATAGAAATGGAGTCTCAAATAAGTTACTTTTCCACATTCTGTGCAATTATATAGAGAGCAACTATATAGAGAGAAAAATGATCATTCGAGATTTTTTGTTATTTTCATTTTATGCATTTTGTATTTTCCATTCCTAGATAATAGTTAAATACTGTCTGTAAGTTTTTCGAGGAGGTGGTACATTCATTTTCCAGCTTTTTTTCCAACACTTATCCGAAACATTTCATTGATGAAACAATACACCAAATTGAGAACAACCACGAAGACAACCAACAATGATAACAAATGTAATCCCATACATTCCCGGAATATCTGAAAATATTAAACGTGTTGGTGACAAGTTTCGAGTGAAAACAGTGTTCAAGACAGAAAATACAGTGAGATCGATTTTGACTCATACAAAACCGAGAAATGAAAAAACGCAATCATCAAAAAATTGTATTTACAGAATACCATCTGTTTGTGGAGAATATTATACCGGTAAAACTAGCAGGCCTCTATCAGTAAGGAAGAAAGAGCATAAGAACAATAATATGAAGAAAAGATATACTGACAAATCAAAATTAGCTGAACATATCCTTACTGAAAATGAACAACATATGGCTGATTGGAGTAATATTAAGATCATAGCAAGAGAACCTTTGACCATAAAGAAGAGAACACAACAACCAAAAACGGAAAATCGAAGAGTCTGCTTTCACTCTCCTGAACGGAGACAATAATATTGCTTCTTGTTCAGTTGATATAGATAGAACTTCGCACCCACTTCTGAAAATTGAATATGAAAATGGTAAATTTAATATCAATTTATGGAAACACGTTGTAACCAGAATTGCTCCGTCTACCAAATTGTCACTTTTCAGTGTCAAAACATATCGAAAAAATTTTAATTGTGTTGAGAACGGGAGCAGATTCGTTCCCGAAACGTCCACCAAGATAAGTAGAGGTTTTATTAGTATTAAATATATTTGTATTCCCAAATTTTTCAAAAACAAGGTGTCACTGACAAATAGAGAATTTCTCTTTTAGGTATCTAAAGGTTTTATTTCAAGCGCAGTGACATTTCGGGGCAGATCACAAAATCTGTCCTTATTACCACAACTATACTGAATTTTTAATGACTTCTACTTCAATTTTCAGAAACGAGGAGAGAAAATCTCACAAAAAGCTGAAATATAGATGATAGTATGTATATGTGTATGACTATGAAATTGGGTTGGTGAGATATTATCGTCTCCTTTCGAGATATCCTGTATATAAATATACCGAAAGGATACTGAAAATAAAGTTGACGCTTTCCCACAGAAAAATACAAGATTGAATCTTCACACCGGATAAATTCCATTGGGAAGCCGCATTTTTAAATCGAAATATCCATTATCCAGCGTAATGTATTCACCCCACATGAACACCTGTTTTAGTATATTCACCATTGAACTATCAATCGAAATAATTATTGCTGTGCAGTCCACAAGAACGGTACATCGTTGCCCTATGAATAAAAAATGAGAACAGATTGTTACAACACCAGCGGATTTTCTCAAAGCTTTCCAAGTCCATTGTCTTGGGTACAAAACGGTGTGTGAAACTACTACGTAGTAGGCGTCTAACGGTGTGAATCCAGAAGAAACCGAGAGAGGAAGAGAGAGAGAGAGAGAGAGAGAGAGAGCTGTGGTCCAGAAAATTAATCAACAAAAGTGTTACAATTCCCATTGTCTCCATATACATTGATATAACTTGGGAAGAAATTCACAAACATCCTGTGAACAATTGAATGGACTGAAAACTGTATTATAGTACACACCTTGTGCTGATTATCTAATTCATTCTGATATATACAGTGATGTCACTATGAGCAAATACGTTTCAGGAGAAAACTATGGCGAAAACTTGGAAGAGAAATTAACTTGAACATGAGATGACAAATAAATCCAAAGGAATCAACAACCTTTCGAACTCATATGCATTTCACTATACAGGGTGTTACAGAACTATGGGGTTATTCAGTGCAACAGTAGTAAACATTTGAGTAGTGGGTCCCATGTCCGGACAAGTGTCACTACGGCCCTAAGACGCATTAAAATTCAGAAAGACTATGAATTGCCTGAATAGGATTTAATGCATTCAATTTTTGCCTTTCGTATATGATATTATCATCACAACAATTGTTCAAAATGTCTTCCTCCAACATGAATACCCCGATTAAAATTTAATCCTCGTTTTGAATGATTTCATATGCTGCTGTAATTCGACCAAAGACTTCACACAGGAAAAAATCTAGCGACGTTAAATCGGGTGACCTAGGGGGCCAAGAAACTTCTTCATCTCTGGCAATCCAACGGTGCCCAAACCGCTGATTTTTTCTTGTGTGAAGTCATTGGTCTACGAAACTCCAGTAGAAACAGAGGAAGACTCGATTGGACGAATTACAGCAGCATTTGAAATCATTCAAAACGAGGATCAAATTTTTAGTCAACTCCGCAGAAATCATATGCGAACTTTGAATCGGTGTATTCAGGTTGGAGGAAGACATTTCGAACAATTGTTTCGATGATATCATGTACAAAAGGCAAAAATTAAATGAATCAAATCCTGTGTAGGCAATTCATCGTCTTTCTAACGCTTTTTAACGTCTTTTTAACGCTTCTTAGGGCCGTAGTGCAGTAGTGACACTGTTTCGACACAAATCAAATGTTTTATACTATTGCACTGAATAATCCCTAGAAATTCGATCCCATAGAACTTGGAACTCAGGAAACACGTATAATGTTTCATCTACGTTGGCAGCTCAGTGAACATAGGTAGAATTTTTACAAGAATTACTGAAGTGATGGGCCTGACCGACTTAGCAGAACACCGAATAGAACTTACCAAGGGTTCTGCTGGTGAAGAAAAAAGGATGGAACAACGAGATTCTGTGTCGACTATAGAAACCCAATAATGTAACGGTGAAATCAACTTACATACCCAATACTAAATAGTGATGTCATGATTAACTATACAGGCGGAGCACAATATTTCACTATACCAAGTCGAGATAGATGAGGCTTCTAAACCTCACACAGCTTTCATTGCTCCAGGTCATGGTCTTTATAAGTTCATCTTACTATCATTTGGATTATGCAATTCACCATCCACGTTTTAGGCTCTCGCCGATAAAGTATTCTCTGGGATGAAAATGCTCCAACATAATATCAATTAAACATGTACCTACAGGGGGACATGAGACACAATACAATATACTTACAGAATAAACCCTAAGACACGCAGGGGGTGATTCACTATGACTGCTGACTGTCCCTCGGCCTATTGCCTTGTCGATATTTATTTAGAATATTTGTCAGTGTTCAGCGTTTTCTTGTTAATCTACCTAGGTTCACTGAGCTGCCAATGTATAGATGAAATATTATACGTGTTTCCTAAGTTCGAGTTCTATAGAAACTGCTTAATATTGGTCTTCTTCCGTGACAATGAATTTTTCAAAAGCAGAAGTGAAGAAATCATTTTTCCCGTCGACCTCGTATTGACGAGTCTGTTGTGTAACTTTTATGACATTGATCGTTATTGGTTCCTATTAACGATCAATTTATCTATCAATGCATAAATATGGTATAGGCAACCAAACATACATCGTGGCGTACCATTTTGAAGCTGATATTATGTGAAATTTGTATTTGAATGGAAATAAAATGGATATCTATATCATCAAGATTTTACATGTTCATGTATGTACATGTACAACTTATAGGACGTTTCGGTGATTTTCGTTTATTAAGTTTTCAACAAAAAAGGGATTTGAATTCACAGTTTATACAGATAGGTACAAAAGTCGCAATGGCTGGGAAATTGACTGTCATTACTCAGATCGGGAAATTATTGCAATTGGAAAAGTTCGATGAATATACCAAGAGTGAGTATCCTCTTTTTCATTGCAAATTAGGTCGACAGAAAAATCTTGCAACCATCTCGTATATTTGATAGCGATCAATATACTAGTTGGTACAATAACTATTTAGAAATCAAGCACGATTCACGTAAACCAATTGAACGATGTCATATATTTATGTATTATTTATCACTCTGTATCGAAACCTATGATGGTATCACCCTGTATCACTATTCCTGTGATGGTTTATGAGGTTCTATTATGATATCAAATGCAGTAAGAGAACTGAACAAAAAAACACTGAAACGAATAATGAGAACAGTATAAAAAAACGTTTAGGAAGATTCCAACATTCTACTTTTTAATTATTATTATTCTTAGAATTGGAATATGGATGAATGATGAATGCTCAATCAATCATGACATAAAATTCATTCAGTTTTTAAAAAACTTTTTCATACAAAAAATAATTGTATTCCCGATTACCTCTGATGAATGGCAATGTTTTTATTACTCATGTTTATTTTCTAACGCCTATATTTGGAGAACGGATGGTTGAAATGAAACAATGCATTTTACAAATATTTATTTTAGAAACAGAAAACACATCTCTTTTGAGCTATGAGATGATTTTCAAATCTAATATAATAAAAATGAATGAGCGTGTGTTTGTCTGGAAGAAATCGATGTATCTTATTTTGTATGCGAGTTGTCACTTCGGAAACAGCTCTCTATACTGTTCTGCTAAATACCACTTCGGATTACTGTTAATAGATGGCGTTCGTGGTGAGGGTTTACAGTGATGAACCACAGCGACGACAACGGTCCAAAATCTGCCGTGTTCAGGCAATAATATTTTGATTCTCGAGTATTAACAAGATTCATGGACTATACAAAGTACAAATCCCTGATACCTTGATTGTCAACAGGGATTCACAATGCTTATGGTTTCATTTCACTTCATCTGAAAATTCGTAAATGTAGGCAGGATAAATGTAATATAGACCTTACCTCACCAGCCTTTGAAGCTATTATATTGAATTTCAAACGTTCAAAAAAATCAATGAAAATCAAAGGGCAGGGTTGTCATGTGGTTCGTATTTCATGGGATGTCGTACCGTTTATCTCGAGTCCATCCGATTGCGATGCTTGCACTTGCAGGAAGATTACGAAGAAAATGGCTATTTCAAATTCCAAAAGATATTTCCAAAATTATTTCACTTACAGCTGCAAATGTGAATGCTCTGTACATAAATATCCAGAGACCTGGGTTGAGAAATCTGTTGAAGGACAAACGACTGCCAGTCTCAACTTGTTGGTAAACACAGTGACTCACTCGCAATGAATTGAATAATAAATAGAACGGAATCGCAGGTTGCGGCGAAGCCAAAAGCCAACTTGCCACGTGATAAATCGTTTTGTTTCTTTGTTGTCCTATTAATAATCGTGATAAAATCGGCACGTTTCCGCAGTCTGATATCGCACTTCATGTGGATTATTGCGATTGTTTAATTTCCACTGGAGACTGGTCAAATTTGCTTTTTATTGACTTTCACATATTACCCTCACATGTTCAAAATCGTAGATTATATGCCTAGGGACTCATGTGGTATCTGAAAGCCCGAGATTTATAACGAGAGGGCAATAATTTGTCGAGGAATTTGAAAACACTTTGGTCATGAGCTGTATATGCTATTTTATGCACTTTAGGATAGGTAAAACGGTAAATAATATCGCTCTTAGCCGAATCTTAATTAACTCTAGACATGGCGGCCGTGGAAATTCCTTATACCAGAAAAAAAGTATGGCAGATCAACTTGTTACTGGTCTTCAGACGAAACGTCTTCAGAGATTTCAATTCCTATTGTACAAAATGAAACACCAACGATATCGTCTCGGTGCCACCGACGACGACAACGGCAATAATTATCCAAAACACTTCAATTAATAAAAATTACAGCTGCAATAATAATAATTTACCACTCTTTCACTTGGCTAATTGCAGTGGGGTTAACATACATGTTGATATTAATAGAAATTAAGTTGTTCTTTAAAGTTTGATATTGTTTTAAGCACGTTACACTTTTGTTGCATCCATATCATATATTTCTAATGAAATTCATTGGAAATATATTTCTTAATTCAACTTTCATCGCAAAAAAATTAACTTCGAATCCCTAGGGATTTGAAGTACCCTTTATATCCCTGAAGTGCATAAAATCATCTCTTTCACTGTAATAATAATAGTTATTTATGGTACTAGTGTGTTATGTTGAAAATAAGTGATGTGAGAAAGATTTATACCACGAGGCCGTCAGGCCGAGTGGTATAAATTCTCAAGTGACTTAGGAAACATAACACACGAGTGGCATACAATGTTTTATCCAACAAGTGGAAGAAATCATTTTTTTATGAAATAATAATCAATAAGTTTTGTACTGTCTGTAAGTTCTTCGAGGAGGTGGTGCATTCATTTTTCAGCTTTTGATGGGATTTTCTTTCCTCGTTTCTAAAAAATAGAGTAGAAGTTATTAAAAATTATTGCAATATATTTGTAGTAAGGACAGATTTAGGATCTGTCCCAAAATGTCACTGCGCTTGAAATTAAACCTTTAGATACCTAAAAGAGTGACATTTTTTTTTTGACACTTTTCAGTGTCAAAATCGGAAACATCGAAAAGAGTTTACGAAGAAAAATATTTCAATTGTGTTGAGAACGGGAGCAGATTCGTTCCCGAAACGTCCACCAAGATAAGTAGAGGTTTTATTATCATTAAATATATTTGTATTTCCAAAAATTTTTTCAAAAACAAGGTGTCACTGACCAATAGAGAATTTCTCTTTTAGGTATCTAAAGGTTTAATTTCAAGCGCAGTGACATTTTGGGACAGATCCTAAATCTGTCCTTACTACAAATATATTGCAATAATTTTTAATAACTTCTACTCTATTTTTTAGAAACGAGGAGAGAAAATCCCATCAAAAGCTGAAAAATGAATAAGTTTTGTGATCAAATCAAAGCTACTTGCGTCTCAATACCCTGTATATGTCAGAATGACTTGACAGTGATAGTAAGGTAGGTTGTTTGTTTAGTTGCCACGGGCATAACACATTGTTGCAAATGTTTAAATAAATTTTGACACTTGTCAGTTTTCCCTGCAGTGAAAGAAACCTTTTTTGAAGAAAAAAACGTATAGAAAATGGAGTAAATCGATGAAAATTACGTTCCTGAGGATATCCTTATACGGAAGCAGAAGAAGCAGCGATGCAGATTTTGCCAGAAAAGTCCTGAGATGCTTACGACAAGGAGTTCAAAATGTTTGAGTCTTGGATGAATTCACGGAAAATAAAAGATATCGACGAAAATGTTCTATTAGTTTATTTTTTACATTTGCAAAAAAAATTAGCCCCATCGTCGCTGTGGACCAAATACTCGATGCTTCGCTCGACTATTCATCACCTTTATAAAAAAATCGACATTTCGAAATATAGCAAACTAACGAGCTTTTTGAAAAGCAAATCACAGGGATACAAACCAAAGAAGTCCAAGACATTAGAACGACCTGAAATAGAGAATTTTTTGAACGAAGCTCCCGATGACGAGTACTTGTTGATGAAAGTGGCTTTGATAATGGGGATTAGCGGTGCTTGTAGATGCGATGAATTAGTCAATTTGAAAATAGAAAATATTCAAGACAAAGGGAAATATTTTCACATAGTTTTGCCAGACACTAAAACCAAGAAATCGAGAAGTTTCACCATACTTGAAGAAGGATTTCCAGTCAACCCGATCAATTTGTGTAAAAAATACATGTCTTTGAGACCAAAGAATACTAGTTCTAGCCGCTTTTTTGTTTTTTACAAGAATGGGAGGTGTACCAGCCAGTGTGTGGGAATAAATACGTTGTCGAAGATACCTTCAAGAATTGCAATGTTTTTGAAATTGGAGGAACCACTCACTAGTGAGTTATGGATTATAAAACACTTGTGTGTTATTTGATAGTTTACTTATCTAAAATGACATTAATAATGACAGTCATAACTGTCATGTGTAGGATAAATGTATTTTACATATTATTACTGAGCTTACTGAGTGAGTATGAATGAATGAGAATGGATTGACACAGAGCTAGAGCACTTTGGGCAGTTCGGACCCATACGCAAAAATTAAAAAAGGGGCCCATCAGAGAAAATTCAATTTGAAATAATTTAAATGTTTGTCATATGGAAACGTTTCAAGTTCGGTAATATTCATGAATCAATTCAAGTATATTTAAGTATTTGTAGTCCCAGTTTCAGTATCTTATGTACCGAATTTATCATTTTAGCATCTTCAGCACATGTTTTAGAACTTGAGTATCATTGTATCACCATACGTAGTATTAAGTAGTATTAAGTGTTTTTCTCGGTAATTTGAGTACTCTATATATTACTTGATTTGAGAAAGGTACTACTTATCCAAATATGGTGTACAAATACTGTCTGTAAGTTTTCAAAAAATAGAGTGGAAGTAGATAAAAATTATTTCAATATATTTGTAGTAAGGACAGATTTTGTGATCTGCGAAGAGAAAAATATTTTAATTGTGTTGAGAACGGGAGCAGATTCGTTCCCGAAACGTCCACCAAGATAAGTAGAGGTTTCATTCTTATTAAATATATTTTTGTATTCCTAAATTTCTCAAAAACAAGGTGTCACTGACCAATAGAGAATTTCTCTTTTAGGTATCTAAAGGTTCAATTTCAAGCGCAGTGACATTTGGCGACCGATCACAAGATCAGTCCTTACTACAAATATATTGAAATAATTTTTAATAACTTCTGCTCTATTTTTAAGAAACGAGGAGAGAAAATCCCACAAAAAGCTGGAAAATGAATGGTGTACAAATGTTGGGAAGTTCGAAATTTGCGATTCGAATACAACTAGTCAATGAATATGGAATTTCACATTAAATTATCGATGATTCGTGTTTCTCACGTACTTATAGTTATACAAGCAGGAAACAGTTTATTCTGGTCAGCTCTGTATGTATGATTGAACTCAGACCAGCATTATCCGTCGTGAAATTAGTTCTTCTACGATGATCGCTATCAACAGTGTCAACAGAATGTTCACCATCATCAGAAACAATCGAACTAATAAAAAGATGACACGGTATACAGTTTCAACAGACAATGACAGTCCATTTAGTTGAATACAATAAAAACGCTTTCTAACGAGGATCATTATAATAGACTGAGGATATTCAGCAGTTCACGAGAGAGTAAGTCGACTGGGCCTGTGGTCACTGACTGTTCTCATATCTGACCCAAAGGGTGGTTCAAGCTCTACCCCTCAAATTAATGATTCACAATTGATAAATTTCAAGATTGCAAATCATTATTTCGAA
The DNA here is from genome assembly GCA_963576655.1 of Gastrophysa polygoni. Classification (NCBI taxonomy): domain Eukaryota; kingdom Metazoa; phylum Arthropoda; class Insecta; order Coleoptera; family Chrysomelidae; genus Gastrophysa; species Gastrophysa polygoni. Next base: position 7,863,010 of record OY755083.1, on the reverse strand, counting down.
ATCTTACAGCAATAGCACCACTTTATACTGAATGTTTGGCTTATTTCAAGACTGAAAATGTATATGAACATAGGTCGGCAAACGTTTCGTTTCCAATCTACAGGGAATTTTGTGATGAATCCTTGCTACAAAACAAGGTCATTTCAGCTTCAATTTCTAAGCGGCTGTGTCGAGTACCTGAACTGTCTGAGAAAACAAGGGATTATAAAACTAGACCTAATACACCATTTCAGACATCCTAATGTCGTCTAACCCAATCATAGAAAAAATCTGTAGAACAACAGAAACTTCATAATGTATTCTATAATCTGCCAGCGGCGCACCGCAGAAAATCTCCCTGTAAATTCTCACAGGCATTTGGCGAATAATATGTGACCTACAGAGTTATCCTGAATTTTTGCTGAGAAGCTCAAGAACTGCAGAAGTTATAAAGAAAAAAATATATAAATAGAAAATTTCACACTCTCCATAGAGTTTGAAGAGTTTGTAGACCTCTGTCTACATGAATTCCCAGTAGAAAACAAATAGAAATGCATATTGAAGCATGGTTGTCTTGGTAGGTAAATTCACTTTGCATGCGAACTTCTCTAACGTATTCCCGAAAGATAACATTCCTAACCTTTGATAAGTACACCTGTTGTGAAAGCTAGCAGATAAAAGTATGATTTCATTCGTTTGGCAAACTTTTTCAACGTATTCAAGAGAACATTTTCCATCAATTGTTCAATTTTGATGATTCTCGATCGGCCAGGCGGTTTCAAATTAAACTACAGGTCATCGCCCCGAGTGTATGTGTATCTAGGCCTTCATAGGACTTTATAAGATTTCAAATGTAAAGTTTCTCTTTTTGCCGATTGTTTGGACTTCCCTTCATTTTGATGTGATGGAATGTGTTTTCGAAGGAAAAGTGCTTCGCTACTAGTGGTGGGGTTTCACTTTGAAAAAGATCAATCACCCTGTATACAACACATACATACATAATGACATAACACATGGTATATGTTAGATGACATGTATCATCATAGGTACATAATATCATGACCTGTGACGACGTATATTCATAGAAAAAGTATGGTGTGAATCTCGAATGGAATGATCATTTTCGACTCAAAACTCTTTTCTCACTGTACAATTCGAAATGTACTCTCATGAATTATTTTTGTATGAAAAAGATGAAAGGGTAAGGAGAGAAGAACGAACGGTGGACAAGAAGCAAAGATTTAGGAGCAGTTAGAAGAGAACAGAAAGGATTGGGTAGAAAGGCCAAAGTTTGAAAGGAAGAGAGCAAAGAGCAAATAAAAGAAAAGAAATAATGAAGATGGGATGATGAGAGCGAGAGACGAGAGAAGAATTGGATGAAGGGAATAGGTTGAAGCGAAGATAAAAGAGCAACGAACAAGGAATACAGAGCAAAGAGAAACAACGGATATGGAGATGTTAATAGAGTCGGGCAGATTAAAAACTCACTGACCGGCTGGACGGACTGTTGCCGGAGGTTTCGATAGTTTCAAGTTGGCAGAGCGTAAAACCGGAAGTAGCGTGCAATTAATCCGAATAATACAGAGAAAGAGAGTAGAGGCGAGGGGTGCGCAGGAACGGCTTCCCATTGGTCGGCCACGGCTCGCAATCGTTTTCCGACCGCTGCGAAAATTCCCAACAAAATAGAGGAATGGCAAATAGTCTGGTACCTCCGCAGAAAGCGGCGGGAAGCGGGTGACCTGTGCGTGGTGTGGGTGGACGAGAGGAAGATGGTGAGTTTTCAGTGTTTTCATATACGGGGTGTTTCATAGTTGGATGCCGATCCTAAAGGGCGTCGATCCTCGAATGATTCCAAGAAAAGTTCTTCGCATGAACATATATAGGTCCGCAGCCACTTTATTCCTGAGATACAGGATGTTAATATTTACTAAACGATTAAATCTACGAACGTCAAAGGTTCGCGCGTTGATAACAATATGCGAAGTGACCCTTTTTTCATTCTTCTACTTTTCATTCTTGCCACTACGCCGTGCGCGAAAGTGTGCGAAGTGAATGTTTCGCGCACTGCACGTAAACTATAGGAGATTTTGTATTTCAACCTTTAGGCGGGTGACACATGCAATATGCAACTCGTTTCATGGTCAAATATCTTCGTAAACATTCAGACAAATAATCTCATATCCCAGAATCTGTGGCCAGTGGTCATATTTCCAACTCTTTCTTCATCTTCTTCGTTTGCTCTTTCAATTATTCGATTGTCTTGATATTCTGTGAAATTTGATGACTTGCATATGTCCCTCTGTTTTACGAATATAATTGTATAAAATACAAGCAGTTTTATGATTATGTTAACAGTTTCTACTATGTGTACTAAACGAGAAACGTGTTTCACGAACAAGTTTCACGCGATCAATTTCTCTAGTGTGCACAATGAAACTAAAATCCAAGAATTCATTTGTTTTTCTTTCCCTTTTAGGTACTTTTGGAATTGTAACAAATTTGTATACTACCTGATTTCATTTATAATTCACAATGTTAACATTAATGGTGCAGCAAGTATACGACCCAATTCCTAAACCAGATAATTCCGATTCAGGTCTCGTATTCATAGTTTTGGGGCTTGGAACACTATATATTTTGTTATGCCGATCCTGAAATATTACCGTCTGAAATTCCATTTGTTATTTGATTTCATTGTCAAGATATACATTTTTTGACGTTTTTAGAAAAATTTCTTTGCAACTCATACGCAAAATACTATTTTTTTCCAAAGATAATTTATTATTAGCATTTAGCACACAAGATAACAAGATACACAAGATAACTCAAATGATGTCACAATCCGGGTATCTAACTGAAGATGAGTCAAAATTGGTTACGTTAAAAAGAATGAAAAATGTTCTTAGCGTATACAAGATCTTTCTAGCCGACAAGATATTCCTACTCTACTAATTCCAAATAGGGACAAGCGAACGAATGTAGTTCATTTTTTGAATCGAAAACTAATGGCCGGACGAAAATGTCAAAAGACCATCCTTGTGAAAAGATGGAGGACAAATTTAAGAAGGATATTTATTTGCTAAAAAATCAGTGGCGTATCATTATTTTCATAAAAAATAAGACAGGACATGTTAACAGGGACGCCACAGATAGAAATTCATAAAACTTTGTATTCTTCGCGAGTTCCTTTGCAGATACCAACATTGAGAAAAAAAAAACAAACTGGTCTTGAAGAAATTGGGAAAAAACTGCTTTATCTTGCTGCATTTCAACATCATGTATCTTAGGAAAGAAGCGTTCGCGGACCTATTTCATACAAAAAAACTGTTCCTGAAATCGACCAAGTATTCGAAGAGATTTTCGACCTATTTTTCCTCCTAATATCATTTTCCGGAAATGTCGATGGTCCCATCGCTGCTGGCGAACAGTGTATATTACTAAAGATGACCCTACATCAATAGTGAGACACACGTATTCATTTTAGAACTCATTCATTTCAAACAAATTCAAATATATACAGGGTGATTCATGGTGTTTGGCGTATTAGAAGTATCTGGTGAACGGGAAGACAGACCATTCTGAAAATCAGTGCACGTTGATAAAATCGTGCAATCCTAAACGTCCTTAATATGCATGGTGATTGATCGAAAGTATTCGTTAAACGTTTCTGGCGAACCATCAGGCAACGGATATGATCATCCCAGCTTTTCAAAATATATGGAAAATATAAAATTGAAATTAAATCAAAATGGTGCAATACGTTAAATCGATTCACAGGTATTCCAGTATCATCAAATCAATAGATTGATAAGAATTCGAAATATCACTTCAGACTTGTATAGCTTGCATAAACAAATAGTAGTTGGATTCTGGTTATGTCATATTTTGTGGTTTTAGCATACTTCAACGGAAATTCTCAAGTTTCCATTCGCAGCACAGGTCATGATTTAGTTGTATAACGTCATATTTCCGCTCAATCAGTTGATAGCCTGCTATCTAAACCACTATCTGATAATTATTTTCTTGCAGAAATAGAGACGCAATAGGAAAGATATAGAGATGAGAAAAGTATACAACGATGAATAGTGAATTGTCATGACTTTCCAAATGAGTAATAATGTATAGGGTGCTTCTCTGATTTTCATAAGCACGGAAATATTTCACTTTCATGCATGCTGACAATGATATCTGTTTGATAGTAGACGGGGTCTCGTCTGATACAATGACGATCAATGCTGGTGTTCCACAAGGATCTGTCTTGGCTCCAACTTTGTTCTTGCTCCACATCAATGATTTGTTGAATGTGACTACCAGCCCAGTTCATAGCTTTGCGGATGATAGTACACCTCATTTCGCCTTTTCCTCTAGAGCCCCCATATCATCCAACGAAGCCAGAGGTGCGAGGCGAAGACAGGTTGATGCTTTAAATGAGGATCTGACAAGAATTCTGAAATGGGGATCTGAGAATCTAGTACAGTTCAATGCAACTAAAACTCAAGCTTGTATGTTCACCAAGAAGGCTGATCACACAATGCCCAATTTGATGATGTCGGGTACCACCACGGTTCCTATGAGGTCGTCAGTATCCATGCTGGGTGTCACCACAAACAGTGCTCTCTCATGGGACGATCATGTGAGGTCCATTGCGAAAACTGCTTCACAAAAACTTGGTTTTCTATTCCGTGCGAAGAGATACTTCACATCCAAGCAACTGCTATGATCTACAAAGCACAAATTCGACCTGTCCTGGAGTACTGTTCACATGATTGGAGCTCAGCCCCCAAACATACGCTAAAGCTCTTAGATTCAATTCAGAAGAGCTATTCGCCTAGTCGATGATACAACACTCACCAAATCGTTGACCTCTCTAGATCATCGTAGAAAGGTCGGCGATCTCTGCCTTTTTTATAGGTACTTCCATGGTCGGTGCTCAACGGAAATATCATCAATCTATTATGCCACCACACGCGATTCCTAGTAGACAAACCAGACGAGCTCAGGCTGGTCATCCCTACACTGTCAGACTCGAGACCTGTCGAATATCGCTATACCAAGCATCATTCATCAATAGAACGGCAAAGTTGTGGAATTCTTTGCCCAGTGAAGTCTTTCCTGATGCTTATAACCTCCAAACTTTCAAGAGAATCTACAACACCTCCCTCCTCTCCCAAAATTCCACCGCTGGCTAACACGATGTTCCTCGACATTATAGGTTTCCCTTTCGTGTTGTACAGAGATATAAAAAAATGTAAGAATCACATATGAATCGTCTTATTCAAAATGTTACATTAATGCTAGAACATATGCCCGGAAAATTTGTATCAATCTTCTTACAGGTACCTATCTCTTGTCTTCCCTAATAATTCACATTTTAGATTTCACAACGAAAACTATTTTCTTGAAAAAGTCTTAAAAATTGCAATGAAAAGGCTCAGGGGTGGAAAAATGCTCTTATTCTGATACGCAATTCACTTACACAAAATTGAAATATATTGGAGTGGATTGAAGAATCCACTGACAGACACCTGATTTAGAAAAACTATCATTAGTATTTTATCAGGTCGATAGATAGCATGCATTGGTAACGTTCATATTCTCATAAACAAAACTCATGAACATTTTTATTTTCATTGGGCGCTGGTATCCAATCAATTATTGCCTTATCAGCCGTGAGTTCACGTCAGAATGAGTAATTTATCGGGGTCCGATGCTGCGTTGCCAGTTATATACCAAAACTGTCAAATCCACTGGATTTTCACAAAAATCGTCTATGTAACAGTTTATAAAGATCGAAAGATAACGAAGATCGATAAATGAAATCGGTATTGATAATGTTACGATCTTACTATAATCTACATACATTGTTCAGAGTTGTCACAGTTGGTTTATTGTAAGAATAATTTTGAATGTCGTAACAATAAGGGGAGAATACGCTTCTTCGTTTCGCTGCCTTGAAACTGCCACGTCTTTCTCTTTCGAATAGCTCGTATATATTATCCAAGAAATACAAATAAGTAGTGAGGAGCCCTGTTCAATTGGAGTATTTTCTTTGTTTTCCATATTACTTTGGTTTACCATGTAGCAAAAACGAACGTTACTTTGAAAAACCAATAGACAGGTGATAAATCTCAGTCGCAAAGTATATCTTGGTAATATGAAGTTGATTTTCACAAGTATAGTGTTGAATTCAAACACAACACTCGCCCTTTGGCTCTTTCTGCGAATTTTTAAAAGCCACCGTTACGTCTTTGTTTAATGATATATACTTATTACCAGCGGTGCATCATGTTCTAGTTTTAAATTTGACGAAAGTGGTCAACTCATATAAATGAAATATTCTTTCTACGACTGTTGCAAAATGGACCCTTTTCATGTGACATTTTTGTTGGGTAACTGGATGCATTACACGAAACAAGCCACGCCCCGTGTGTAAGAGCCGTTACACAACGGGTTATGGCCAATCAACGTCAAAGTAGATTCCAGTTGCACCAAAATTGAGATGGAATATAAAATGGGGCATGCAGTGAAACGTTTGAATCAAACTCATCATGAAATGTCATAATTTGACAATATACCTACCTGAGTACCTGCGGTATGATTCAGAACTGACTTTTTGTACGAATATGTATTCAGAAAGCGAAAATGAATTCAACTGCACTCTACCAGAAGTTCTACGAGCTGCCATTTCGAGTACAATTAGCCATCTGCCCAAGAAATCTAAAAAAAGGTATGGAACGGTTTACCCAATATTCGTGGATTGGTGAAAAGCAAATGCAAATGCAAATTCGTTATCTGAATGTACTGCTAGCCTATTTTTGGCGAATTAGCAGCTAAATACAAAGCATCCTCCTAGAATTCTAAGAAGCACAATTTCGATGACAAATTATGTGAATATTGAGAAATATTCATAATTACAGGCGAAAATATTCTATGAATTTCTCGTCCGATTGAATTGTGAACACGAAGTCATAGAAAAAGTATAGTATTCCACTTCCGTGTAATGGCTATTACTAGTAATAGCCATCATTACACGCTCGTTGAATAATCTACTATGGAAATGGAAGTACCTGCGGTGTAAGAACCGATTCACGAGGCGTTATTGTTACGAAGAGATTTGTTTGGTGTATTACGATTACGATTGACGACTTTCGTGGTCGAACAATGATGAATCATGAAGCCGATACCGGTAAGGTGGTCACTTCCGTTGCCTTCATAACAATTATCAGATAATTTCAAAATCGCCTGGCATCATATTATAAGCAGAACTAGAGAAAGTATATACAGGGTGTTAATTATTTGAGTGCCGATAATAAAGGGGGTGAATTCTCGGGTAATTTTAAAAAGAAAGGCTTATATCAACATATGTCCTGAACCTCTTAGTTCTTGACCTGAAGGGTGTTGAAATTTCAAGAAAAAAGTGAGATTTTTATCATAGTTTTTCATCACTAATCATGCCTACGTGGACATCACTGGTGAAAGTAGAAAATTTAGTTCTTGTAGCAAAAAAAAATGTTTTCACTTTTGGTGCCAACTGAATTCCAACTAAATATCAAAAACACTCTCATTGAACTGAGAAAAACAAAAGATTTTGGTTTTAATTTTTTAAGCGAAAACGGTGCGTAAGTCTAGGAACCAAATTTACTCCAAAATAAATGAAGATTTCGAAAATGTTTTTGGTTTTTGGAAAAATCAGTGGCGTACCAAAAATTTTTTCTTCAAACCCCGTAAGGTTGTCTGTTTCTTGATGAAAAATTCCATAAAAATATGAAAAATTATGATGAAAAACTCACATTTTGAGACCCTAGAGCTCAAAAACTGAGAGGTTCAGGACATATGTTGATATAAGCTTTTCTCCTTAAAATCACCCGAGGATTCGCACCCTGTATCATCGGAATTTGTATAATTAACACCCTGTATGTATGTTAAACCAGTGGTTCCCAAAGTAGGAATCGTGGTAGCAGGGGAAGTCGCTGGGAATTTCAAAAATAAGACATGTTAATAAAAATGTATCAATGAGTTTGTGAAAATAAGAGTGGAAAATGAAGTTGAACATTTTAATGTTAATGAGACCTGTGGGCCTGTTTTTCTGAAACTAATTTCACACAGTGAATAAATATTTTTTTGATAACGATAGTGAAAATATAACAAGAACGGTAGAAGTACTACAAGTGAGGCAGATCGCAACCAGAATGTTATTGAGTTGAATTCATTTGATTCGAATTTCGAGTAACGTATACTAGAATTGGAGAAACAATCTTTGGAGGAATATAGGGGGCGTGAACAAATGTTTTAACATAAAGTGGTGGCTCTTTCATGAGTTGAGGATATAAGATAATCGCGGTATGAGATAAATAAGATAAGTCTTAGATAAGAAGAGTCCGCACTGAGCGACAGCAAGAAAATGTACGAATGATTTGCCAATTACAATCACAATTGCAACATGTTCATTCAATGAAATTCAGTTACAGAAATATGACATGGTTTACTATAAACATGGAAAACCACAGAAGCTGTATTGCAAATACAGCTTGTACGTGGCTTAGAATTGGATTATATTGGAATATGCGAAAATAGTTTCTTGCACCAGGTGACAACGTATTCTTTAAACGAACCATATGGAGAGTTTCGAGGTTATGAGGTTCGAACTAAGCAGGGAAGACTAGACCTCTCCAATCCCCTTACATCAGGTTTTGAGTCAAGGCCCACCACAATGAAATTTGAACATATTTCATTTCTCAGATGAAATATCTCATCAAGTCAAAAACCTTCGAAGATGGGCATGAGGATACCTATATAATATTCCCTAAGGGCACTGCAACTTAAGAAGGCTAACCTCAAAATTAAAATTTTTTTTACAGAAACTCCCTTCAATATCAGTCAGGACAGTCTTTATTTATCAGATGGAGTGCGGATTCTTGAGATTCTTCGAGTTAAAAAAAATAGCCTAACCTCCAACCAAAATCAACAAGATTATGGGACCAGTGGAGCGAATAAGAGTGCTGGATGGGGTGAAACAGCAAAAAATATATTTTTTTATGCCGAAAAGTACAATAGGATCCAATAAATATACGGAAAATAGGAAAAACTTGATAGAAAACTCACAAAAAAACATGTAACATCGTATAAATGCTCAGGTCCTCTTCTCGACCTCTGACACAGATCAATGAATGATATCTATCCTTATCAGCTCGATATCACTATCGCTACAATATGATTAATTATAAACGAATCACTCACCACGAATAATAATGCACCAAAAGTAAGTAAGTGAGCCTACTAACAATACTAAACACGCATATGCACGTGACAAAATAATCAAACAGACTCTAATTACTCCACGTCATTGAATAGTTGCATTTTAAATCACTGATATTTAAAAAAAAATGTATAATCCGCAATTTTTTCTATTGATATCATTACGAAAAATTTATAACTTGTAGAAACTGAAAATGACGAAATGCGTGCCTTGCTTAAAAATTTTTCACTCCCCCACAATAAACCTTAATATCAAAAACACCAATCAATATCTGTCAGTGTTGTGTCCGGACTTTCATCAAGGTATATGCAGCCGTGCTATGACTAGTAGGAACTACCGAGAAATCTGACAACTGCGCTCGCGGTTCCGCTGCACTCTATTTTTATTGCACGCAGTTATATATTGGATGTGCTTTGTGCATCGCGCCTGTGTTATCGATCTCGGCGAACGCGCGTCGATTGTCTTCTGCGCCCCGACGCCGCCGCCATTATCCCGAAATAGGCTCGTGCCCCTACGTGGAAGTAAGTAGTGCAGGCTGTAAGTAGCGCGACTCTCTCGTTGCATCGAATCCAGTTGGCGTTAGTGCTAGTATAGTGCGTACTTTGATCAATCATCTAGTCGGCTCTGGTAGGTTGAGTTAGGTCAGTGATCGTTAAACGGTATGCGGGTCATGAATTCACTTTCACAGTGAGATTTTCGTTGCTGTCAGTGGATTTTCCCGTACGGCGAACGTAAGTTGAAATTTAATTTTCATCTAGAATGATACACTTCAGACAGCGTTGCCAACGATACCGTAATGGAGGTGTTTACATGATAATTGTATGAAGAGTTGTAGGTTCACAAGAGACTCGTTTTGTTATCATTTTCCATTATACCATGACCAAACAAAGCATAGCGTATCAAACTTATGCTTTTTGAAATGAAACGCCGTTTATATTCGAACATATAGGTATGAATACTCACTAGATTATGATAACTTTCATTCGTTATCGATCCGACTCGGCGTTGCCAAATAATGAACGTTTTTCCTAAATTGCAGAAATCTTTTTAGAAAAGTCCACTACTTCTAATCACTATGACTGAATACTATGACTATTGTCATCACCATATTTTGACACATGAAACTTCCATCCTCTTCCTAAAATGTACAGGGTGGTCAGAGTAACACAACTCTCTCGAATTTCAAAAGCTCTTGATTGAATGTTGTTCGTGAATGGCACACCCTGTATGATCTCAGACTATTCGACATATTTTCCAAACATTGAAGTTTAGTTGTTATATTGAGTTTTTCTCATTTTTGAACAACCTGCATGATCAAAATACTTTCAGATTCCATCATTGTCGAGTCTATCTTGAATGTGATATTCAACTTTGCCCCACTTATGTATATTAAAATAATGTAGAGGGTTTTCCTCGAAGTTTTCCCTTATATTGTAGCACTCAGGGGTGATCAAAAAATCACCTACATTCAGGAGTGATCAAAAAATGATCATATTCATATTTTTGTATTTTTTTTTCAATTTTTCTTCAAAATTTCAGAATTATGTCGGTGACTGTCATATTTACAGAATACATTGTATATCATTTCCTATCTGAAAAGAGCTATTTTATCTGACTTAAAAAATTCATACATGGTGCTTTATTTCATCAATTCTTTTCGAAATTCATTAGGTGTTCATACATTTCAAAACCTGAACTGGTCGAGTTCCTCAATCAACTTCAATCCAGGTTCTGAAGGAATTGACAGGATTGCAATGCAGTGTAATCTCGTTTGGGATAATCCAATGTATTTTACTCCATCTGAAGAGTTGAATTCTACTACTGGGCAATATTGTAGACAGTTCAGCTCTTTGATTTCGAATTTTTTCATGAATTCAGATTCAGTTTCTGATTGCTACATTCTTCATTTTGAGATGCTAATATGAAATCGAGTATGAAATCTTACACGTATACTGCCAAAAGTATCATTATGTGAAATCAGATCCTCTTTGTTATCATAAATACTTGGATCCGAGTGACGGACTCATTTCCGAAAACATAAACTTTTCATTCAGTTTTCCGTAACCAGTTTCTACCTGTCTGGCGCAAACCATAGATATACTTATTGAGTGCACAAACTTTGTTTCCTCCTCCCAGTTGATCAACCATTCTTTGTACTTTTGCTGAAACTCCAACATTTTCTTATATCATTTAATATCCTGAAGAATTTCTTCGAATTGATTGGGTTTCATCATGAAAATATCTTCTTCTTCTTCCAGGAAAACTTTTCCGTTCAAGAAGGCAGTTTCTATATCTAGCTGATCATCATATCGTTTAGGATTGCAAAAGCATTGTTCTCACTGAACTAATGCGAATGACTGATGCGAATGTCTGAGAAAAATAATCCTTGGACATTGAGAGTATCCTTTGGCAACTAACCAGGCATTACGTAGATACTAAATGGCAACCCACGATCTTGAGCCTGCAGGACCTATTCTGATACTCTCCTTCCATTTACCCAGGATTCTCGTAATGCTTCCTTCAGGGAAATTTCAACGTTTCCAAATTCCTCATATTCCTCAGTTGTTTCTTCTTCAGTCTTTCTCCAAGAGAACTCTACGTTTTCATTCTACTCTGAGCTGTTTGTTAGGTATTGTTTCTTATATCTCCCTACTGTTCCATATCTCATCAATATTCTTGGTCTTCCTCGACCTCCTCTCCATCCATCATGACGATATTGACGATAAGAACACATGATTTGAGTTCACAAGATCTGTTCAAAATTAGCATCCTCTCTGTATATGCAGGCAGGATTCAGTGACGATTCGAGTGCACTGAATCATTTCGCATCGCAAATGATTTTATAGTCATAAATAAACCTTACAAAATTGAAACCGCTTTTTTAGCTTCGCAGTTCCGATCTGTTCGAAGCGTGGGGTGATTTTCCAAAATGCTTTGGCGTGTATTGACCCTAATTTGAATCTGACGGGGCCATTCCGGTGCGTTTGACTAGGATGGAAGCACTCGGTCGTTAACCTCTGGTCAGTGGTAAAAAATCTTCATCCTTCGATTATGATCTGTTTTTTTTTGTCTTCTATAATCCACTTCTCATTTATAAATACCCTGTATATAATATATTTATATACTTGTTTTATAGTGAAATATTTACATTGTGGCTGAGATAAGATAGTCGAAAAAACAATTGCAACTTGCATTCTGTGGCTCATTAGTTCGGATAAATACTCAATAGCTACTCACCTATCAGTATCTTATCATTATTCAGTAATGACTGCTAATCAATTAGAAAAGTAACAACAACTCTAATTAGTATATGTACAGGGACAGGTACATACACAAATCAGATAACTTGGGAGTGTCTGATGTGACACTTCAGTCAAAAACTATTACATTCAGTAGTTCTCAAATTGTGTTCAGTGCCATATTAGAAATTCAAGTTGAAGTAAGTTCAAATAATTGATCGATTATGTTCAATTTACCATTTGCACCAATATTTTGTCAGATTAGTTTATGATCTGTCTATTTACTCTGCTACTATCGTAATTGGGCATACTATGGTAACTCCTGTGAATGAGTTCACACGGATGTTATCCATTTGTTACGGTTTTCTCAATGAAATGTTGCAAAAGAAGTCAAAATAGTCCATAATTATTCATGTTCAAAATTCATATTGAGGAGCCCTACCTACATTTAATGAGTTGAAAATAAAGATCTTCTTTCACGGTCAGGAATGACAGTCGATACCTTGCCACAAATTTTACAGAATACCATATGGGAAGTACGAATTGGGTTGAATGGGGCTGAAGTTGAAGAATCGGAACCCAATTGAGAAAGTTGCCGCTGAGAAAATTAATACGGGCGTTATTTAAAAAACTCAAATTCTGAACGATCTCTCAGAATTGTGAGTTTAGGTACGTTCTTATGTTCACCAAATGTTTGGAGTGGATTGCAAATTCGCGGTGATATTATTGGTCGAATGCATTCCACTACACCAACTTGATGAATATAAAAACGTGCCATTTGTGATAGTCACTTCAAATAATTATCCCAACAACTAGGAATGATATTGAGATCTTAAGGGTCAGAAAAATATTAGAGAGATAAATTTTTCCATCGTAGTACAATTCATATTCACAGTATCATTCACAACTGGAAACATCATCTTATATGATTCTGCTGATGTTTTTGGCTGGAGATTGTCCGATGGCGCTGCCCTAATTATTTTTCATTACACAAGCTGACTGCTCAGAAGTTCTAGTATTAAACTTATCATACGTGTCTTTTTTCGGCACGCTGCCGGTCTATATCTGCTATTCGCAGTCTCTTGTTAGCCATTCTCATGCCATCTTCATCACTCTTGTATTTTTTGATTTTCGAACAAATCAGCAAATGGTACAATTATGTCGTTTCGCTGTTTTGTCATATCTTCGCTGGTTTTTCACTCTGAAATGAAATGAATGAATTTTCTCTGAAATTTGAATTATTTTTTTCCCGATAGACCAAGTAGGTCTTTCGATTATGAAACCCTTAATGGGGCCCTGAATTGTAGTTGTTCGACTCCTTGCTTTGTTCCTGTTCATAATGTGTATTTTTCATCTCTAACAATATTTACGCTTGGTCGGTTAGAAGTAGCAGTAGAAGCTTGAACAAACATCTCTACAATTCAATCTCTGAACTCTCATTCTTGGAGCACAAAAACAAACGAATATAATGATAATTATAATCGAGAAAAAACAATCAACACAAATTGAAATGTTAGTAGACGTAGAAAGACGCAACGCCGAAAAAACTGCATTCGTCTAAAATTCTTGTTCAAAGCGCCACCTTCTGGCTTCGGAGGAACTGAATTCGTGGTTTGACCTTGACTACATGTTTGTCTACCTCCTGATGAAACACTTCCGAATCCTACATTCGCCTCGGACAAATGACAACTTTCTTCTGGCTTCTGGTTTCAGATCCAACCCACCTGATGGCTTCCAACAACGGTGACCCGATTCCAGAAACTCCCACCCCGTGCCGGCCAGCAGTGCGCAGGCGTCTGGACTTCGGGCCGACCGATCGTGGAGAAGAAGAACCTAACCTCTCAGCCAGTCTGACGGATCCCCAACAAAGGGAGCAACAGGTGGAGAGACAGAGGGCGAGGGATAAATGGAACTTTGACTTCGAGAATGAAGTGCCGCTAGATGGCGACTGGGAGTGGGAGAAAGTGGAGAGGGAACAGGTGCCCGAGGTCAAGGAGGTCGTTTCGTCCATGGAGAATATCCGGAAGGAGAATAGGAATTTGTAGAATATTCTTTGGCGTTGCAGTAGTGGCTTTTTCTTGACGGAATCATGACTATTATAAATTGGAGTTGGTTGGGGAAGGGTCAAATTAACTGAAACTTCTAGGGATCTGTTGCCGACGTTTCGACTTTTATGAAGTCATTCTCATGGCACTACAATCGGGATTCAGATTATTTTATAGGGATAATAGAATAAATTTGTGAATTATAAAAAGAAAGATGAAAACAACAAGAGAGTGTGCATAGTTGAAACTGTGACTAGGTCAATTTTTGTAAAAATGATCACAAAAAATTGACATGGATAAAATTATCATGAAACACCTTATGTAGAAAACAAGTAAATGAAATAACCAATGAATAATAATAAATAAATAAAAACAAATAAAAACAAACAAATAAAAACGAATGAACTTATCATAACAACTTGTTTTCTACATGTTGTTGTTTTGAAATACTTTTATTCGTGTCAATGTCATGTCAAAATTACTCTATTATCCCTGTGTAATGATCACATTCCCTATTGTGATGCCCTGAGGATGGCTTTCTGCAAACAACTCGAATTTGTGATAATCAGTGAGGTCACAAAACATACAGAAATCATGATCAATTTTTCCATGGATACTGGACCGATAGCTACTATTGTACAATTGACAACGCCCGTTCAAATATTTATAATTTTCAAACGAAAGGAAATATGACCATAAATTTACCAAAAGTAGTTGAGTAATAGTAACCCGCACTTGATTCCGGTGAACAAATTCTTTAAAGAAATATCTTGAGTTCGCTCAAATTTTGGATGATTCTTGATATTTATAAGGTATTCCTGATCCTGATTGATTTGTCTTTGGAATCCCTTGCATATTTTGGATTGCTTATGGTTTTTATTTTTTTTATTTTCCTAAACTGATTCATTCACTGGCAATTAATTGGAAGTAACTTTTAAACAAGTCTTCCAACTGTCGAGTTCAGATTGATGTTAGAAAAATATGGTTGAGTCATTCTTCTTCTTTCAAATCCTGTGAATCATATGAAAAATATGCGTAATTTAACATCTCTTGAAATTATTGAATTGGCAAAAGCTGATCCTGACTTCTTTCTCCGTTTTCATTACAGAATTCCTACAAATTATGTGAAATTTTCTTGGAATCTCACACATTAGGAGTTGAGCTGAATCTACCAGAATTTATATCTGGAGAATTGTGGCCTGAAAATCACACTTCAGTCACAATATGAACTTGTATATTCAATTTCTTTGAGATTCATTGGATTCTTATTTGTGATATTTTATTGCTGGGTTATTTATTATCAACCGCTAAATGAACATGAATCTGTTTCCCTGATGGAAGATAAGACTTGGACCAATGGACTTGCCTGATTCTGTTGTTGTGATAAATCCATACAAATGTAACTATTAAAAAATATTATTTGTGAAATCCAAAATTAAAAGACTGAAAAAGTACTTTTAGGCGACAAGAGAAAATATTGGAAATCACGTAGTCATAAAATGATTGAATGTTGAGGCTTGCTACCATTTCTAAAAAAAATATTCTCATCTCAGAAAGATATTTTATTCAAACTTAATTATCTGCAATATGCATCTAGTCGGGGTAGTGTAATCATTTAATAAATTATTATTTATTTATATTTTATAATTTTATATTTCTTGGAGTCTACTGATTGGCTCCTAATACGGCTAATATACCAAAAAAAAATGTATGTGTAAAAATTCTGATATCTATTCATGAATTGTGAATAAATTTTTCTGTGTACGTTATATTCTTAATTAATCCTAATACTTGTCAAGTTAGATACAACTGGTGGGGCAGGCAACACTTCACCAATCTCTGTAATGATTCGAATCAGTACCTAATCTGAAATCTGAAGGTATATGCTAGAGTTGATAGTATGACAAGGGTCTATCACCTCAACATTTTCCTCACCTCCAGAATATATTGTCCAATACTCTCTATCTTAATGAGCATCCTTAGTGTCAGAGATTCAAACGACCAAAGGCGTAGCTGCTTAAGGATCAGGTACGGTAAGGCAACACACGATTAGGTTAGGCAATAATCTGTCCAAAGGAAGGAAGTTCAGGTCGATAAAATTGCATTTTTCACACTCACAGCGCTACCCCTAAAATGCTCCACACCGACAGACTACACACGTCAGCCCTATAGCCTACTGATGATGCTCCTGGGAAACCAAGTGAGACGTCCCAAGAAAAGCCATAGTGTGACTACATAGACAGACAATAACTGCCCCACAGTTAAACCTCCTCCTAAACCTTCCACAGCACAACAACGACAAGACGCTCTAAAAGCCCCTCATGCTGATGCTTGGTGATTAATATGGTTCTTCCATGGGAATTTATCTTGTTCTTGTTTAGTCCCTTTGGAAGTCACTTGAGCTCAGCAGAATGATAGAGCAATGTGAATACATTCGAATTGTTCAATATATTACTGCTAGACAAACGCAACAATATCACCATTATCAGAAAAATCATTCTCCGCCGTCGAAGAAGTAATCTCATTCAAATGAGCAGCCTGCAGCCTCCTGATGTTATTCTTCCTCAACACGTCACTGATGAAAGTATTCGCCTCCTCCCTGTCCTTGCAGCTCTTCGACCTCCTGGTCAACATCCAGTTACCGGAAATCGTCTCATCCCCCTCGCAAATCCTGCACTCCCCGATGAACGCAGCCACCCTCCTGCCCTTCTGCGACACAGCCATCATGGCTATCATGGACGAATGTCTGTAGGGCACGAGCGCTGTGACGTTCCACTTGTTGGCCGACAAAAACCCCTCCATGGGCGGCTCCCTTGGCACTATCTTCACGCGGGGAGTGGGCGAGTCCTCTTTGAGGTAGATCCTCAACTGCATGCCTCCGGCGTAGCTATCCCAGTCACCACTGACGTTGCACATGGTGGTTTCTGCTGTGGGCTTCGCGTCGTTCTGGTACTTTATGAGGTCCTGCACGTCCTTGATGACTTTACTGAGTAGTTTGACGTTGGCGGTGGTGGTTTCTGACGGGGAGTCGCTGTCTGACTCCTCGTTCAGCTGCTGAGGGGATTCGGTGGGGCTCGGCAGAGCTGTGCTGCTCCTTGACCGGGTAGCGGTGGTGGTGTTCTTCGAAGTGGGTGACTCCTCACAGGTTTCTGTAACAGTATGATTCAGTACTTCGAAGGTAACTGGTATGATCAAGGGTATGACAGTGAATTTACCGCTGGGTAGCTGTCGGTCGTCTACCGTTACATCCCCATTGCCTTCCATGAAGTTGGATTCTAGCCCTCTGGCTTTCAGGTCGCTCAGAGGTATTATATCACCGTTGTGGACGACGTACATGTGGTCTGTATCGCCGTTTCCCAAAGAATCTCTCTTCTTGGGTATTCTGACACGTCTCTTAACTCGCTGGATGAATTTCCTCAAGTCATCGCTCAGCGGTTGCTTCTTGAGGTATTCTTTCTCTCTAGACAGGAAGTTTCGTTTTATCACGTCGTGAAAGTCAACTTTCTTCATGGCTTCAGCTGGATATGTCGTCAGCACGTTGGCTAACACTGTGAGAATCGCGTAAAACACATGGCTTCGCATCACATGAGATAGTTTACTTCATCGAATTTTTTGGTATAATGGTTGGAAAATCAGGAATGACATTTGGGACATGTTATGGTTATGAATGTCAATGAATCGATGCACTTGAGATGGTTAGCGACGATGCACTGTATACTTCTTGAGTTTGTCTCTCTCATCCTTATCGTTATCATCAAATATGATCAGAATGTACAACTGTATACAGTGCTTTCGTAATGTATCGAATGAAACACATAATATTGTACAGAGTGTTTGCGAAAATATCCTCTGACATGTTGATTTTATTGATGCATTATTCCATATCAGGTATATACAGTATGATATGATGAAACCTACTCTATTCCATTCAATATTCGGCGTTATGTCGGAAGGATACGGAGATATTGAGAATTTTGTTGAAAATAATGGGTAATTTTGCACTTATTATGCGATGGGTTTTTTTTGATTTTTTTCTTAGTACTTACGTATTTCGACCTCAGGAATCCGAATTTCACAATAAAAACCTGCGCAAACTTATATTTTTCGAGATATTCCAGGAAAAAGTATGAAAATTAACCTTCTTGTTTCGGCCTGTTTTGGGTAGGCACCATAGCCATTCAAAGATTTATTTCTCACATAAGATACTCTTTATATCTTCCTCATACATTCTAGGAGCTCAAAAGAAGGAGAAAAATCCTTCAAAAAGAAAGAAAGAATTTCAATTCATCGACTTTAGCATCTTTGATGAATCCTTCTGTCATATGGACGGCGCTGTCAAATGTGCATCTGTGATATTTTGACTCACAGAACTAGTGATTCTGACGTAGATTCTCATTTGACAGCGCCGTCCACATGAAAAATGTTGGGTCCACCTTCCTCCAAGCTGCTGAAGAACGTTTTTTTCCCTTCTTTCTGACTTCTTGAATGTTCGAGGAAGGTAAAAAAAGTATCCTGTGTGAGAAAATAAACTCCATGCCTACCCAAAACGAGCCGAAGAAAGAAGGGTAATTTTCATACTTCTTCCTGGAATATCTCGAAAAATATAAGTTTGCGCACGTTTTTATTTTGAAATTCGGGTTCCTGAGGTCGAAATACGTAAGTACCAAAAAAAAAATCGAAAAAACTCAACCCATGATAAGTGCAAAATTACCAAAATATGTCCATATCCATGGTATGGCAGAGAGTGAAATTAACTCGCCTGAAGATTCTCATTCATACTCATTGGACATATTTGTAACAGATTACTGAATATATAAGTAGCCTTTCGACATAACTCATCATACCATGGTATCTTTGAACTAGTAATGAAAATCGAAGGGTATATACAGGGTGATTGAAAAATTCGATCCAAATAATTCAAGGACGAATTGTTGGGATCAAAATAAGACCCCTCGCAACTTCTCAGCCAATACATGAAAGACACTCTTGGGATTCTAGAACGTGTTCGATGTTCTATGTAAAGGAGAGGACATTTCCAACATTTGTTATGAGATTATTAATTGTTCAATTGATAAATTTTTTGTTTGTTTGATATTACAAAAATACCCCTCTTTGATTGATTAGGATTTCCTGGCAAACGGTTAGCTGTATGAAAAAAATGCTAGAGACCGAATTCTTAGATCTTTTCATAGACCAGAAGATTATGGAATTCGAATTAAGAGTTTTTCATTTTAAACATGAAATTTGGGCCAATAAAAGTGTGTACCCCTTTTCCAAAACTGCTGGGTTCACATGATTTTTGAGGCAAAAAAGGAATAGAGGGCCCGAAAAAACAGAGGCGTGCCAATTTTCGAAAGATTTGATCCGTTATGATACTCACAATTTTAGATAATTTTTTTTAACCTAACCAGTGCATAAATCACGATCACACATCCATTTTTATCAATTAGATCAGTTAACAACCCTGGACACGAACGCTACGCTAATCAGGAGTGGTTATTAGCAGCACAAAATAGAGAGTTGTTTCCGAAGTGGCAATTCCCATACAAAATACATACATCGATTTTTCCAATTTCTTGGCTGTTTCTTTGGGTTTTTCCTAATTTTCTTTCTTCCCTCTCTTCTTTCCCAAACCACCGCTGTATTGAGGTGAACAAAATAACAAAAATTTATAAATCGGTCAAGCCGTTTTCGAATCTATTTCAGACTAACACACATCTATCCATTTTAAGTATATTAGATTAGTTTGAAAATGTATTTGATGAAGTGAAATGTAAGATTATGTGCACGTTTCGATATAATCGAAGAAAGAAATTCGTATTTCGTTCAAAAATTATATATGCACTATGCACTTAATTCCTTTCTTTTGAATATCGACATTCTTATGACTGTCTTTCCAAAACTTATTGAAACGTTGATGTAAACTCAGTTATAATATCACTACCTACCATCAGGCTGATTTCAAGGTTCACTATTATTATCGTTCATTATCAAGGCTATTATGCAACTATTCAAAAACATTAATTCTTGTTTTGTCGGGAATCTAAACGATTCTTGATATGAAATCGATGAATTGTGAATGAATGGCATGTTGGAGAGTCCAGAGGCTTACGTTATTTCAATACCAAAAAAACATAGTCATGAAATGAAAATGAAAATGATTCATTATAATATATTATGAAATGATCCATATCTATGCACCAAGGTAGTGAAAAATTTGATCATTACCCACGGACCAAGATCACATCTTGAGGTGAAGAGATGTAAGGTATACCCACCGTGGTAATGATATTCTTCACTACCAAACTGCATATTGAATATTTTCCACCACTAGCAAAATATTTCAATCATCATGGTTCTACGAAACTCAAATATAAACCTACTGTCACTAGTATGAAAGCATCTGACTGTTCAAATTGATGGTAGCAGTGGCACTCTCTTTCCTCTCACCACCAATCACCGCGCGCTGTCAGTACGTTCGTTCATAGGGCAACATAGGCCCAACCCTGCCAACTCTACATCGTGCCTGTCAATTACCCCGTGGTGCTCTGTGCTCTGTGCGAAGACCTATTATGGTAGGTGATAGAAAATTATGATATGTTCAGGTAATTGAAAAAAATAAAAATAAATCGATTCACTCACTAATTTTACCATCTACTATTTGCCCTGGTTAAGGATGTCGATCTCTTCATTCTTCAGAAAGTTGATTGAATTGAAATGACAGTGATGTGAATTCAGGTTGATAATGATAGGTGGTTTTGTGTTTACGAAATTTCAGTTCATAAAATGTGAAAAACTACATTGATGAACATTTAGAAAATTGCAGAACTCTGTTACAAAACACTGACTGAACAAAATCCAGTTGAATTACCTTTCGTTTTCACTAACTCTCATAGTTGGCATCACAGTTCTACAAAGTATCTTATAATGATCCTTTCCCAAGCCTTCTTCGTGCTAGCTAATCGTAATCGATCACTTTCTGGATTCCCACGATTTTATTGCCGCCCCGGTTTTACGACCTTCCATCGGGAAGACTTCATTGGACGAGGGACTGTTAAACGGGATATAATATCTGATGTGATATACTTCATTTCTTTGATAGGAAATAAAAAATGCCGAGTCGTAAAAGAGGATACATTCAGTTGAATCTAAATCACTTTAGGAAAGTTAGAAAATAATTAATAAGCTGTGTACAGGGTGTTCCGACACGATGGTCGGATTAAGGATGTGACAAATTCAAGCATCTATATTATGTATGAAAAAATCGTGAATGATCTGAAAGATTTGATTCTAATATGGATATGAGCGAACACCCTGTAGGTGATTGGATATCATCTAGGAAATATCATTCACAAGACGTCGCATATTCGAAGAACAGAACAGGCTAACCACACGACTAAGTAGTTTCCTGTTATTATGTTTCGACATATACTACTGTCCTTACTACAATTATATTGCAATAATTTTTAATAACTTCTACTCTATTTTTCAGAAACGAGGAGAGAAAATCCCATTAAAAGCTGAAAAATGAATGTACCACCTCCTCGAAGAACTTACAGACAGTATTCATTATTATGTATTATATTATTATTATACTGGATTCCGAGACTGGACAGCAGCCATATGCCACCAGATATTCGATACATCAATTCATCGAACCAGACATTCGGTGAATGATAGAATTAATGAGCGTTTAGAAAAATGACACCCTTTTGTGTCATCTGCCATACGGGGTATATGGACGATGTTGATACTAATACTCTATATACGGGCAGTTTGAAGCGTAAAATGACGACAGGGCCCCCCAATCAGTCGTAGCACAGACGACAACTTGTCTGCTATTTGATGCTTCTCGGAATTTACATGATTATCACGCACGGTTCATTCCAAGCAGATGAACATTATGGACTATATCAAATGATGATGAACGAGTTTATCGTATCGGCTATGAATTTGCCGAACTTGATTGATGTTATGAACTCTTTACTTCATTCAGTTATTTCTGAGCAGCACTGTACATTTTCTGGAACTTCTAGTAATATTAGTAAATTTCAGTAACCCGTCTTGAAATGACTATTACTGGTCTATTTTCAGACAGAAAGTACTTCTTGACAGTACTAGGGAAATGTAAACATGAAATGGGCTGATATTTTACAATCAACTTTATCCATTCTATGATGGAATATAACAAGAGATGTTATAAAAATTCGTACCGTCGAGCTGAACTGACGAGACAAATATACATTTAGTGACTCGCAAGGGTATTTCACAGGTGGAGGAAACAGCAAGATCTGGACAAGCCGAGGTGCACACGTTTCCGTCAGAAATCACTAACCGAATCGAATGGTGAAAATTAATATTGAATTTTTGTGGTTATTGCAACAACAATAAGAATATGACCAAAGTTTCGGGAGGTCGCCAAAAATGGTTGTGCTTTGTTGGTGACAGAACAATGAAAGGAACGATTTAATTTTTTGTTTTAGACTCGTGCACATCAAAGAATTTTCAAAGCACTTTTGTGCATTAATTATCGAAGATATTCATTTCATTAGTATGTATATTGATTTATATTTCGATAAAATATAACATAATTCAGAACTTGATTTTTCTTACTGATTCTTCAAACAACTCGAATAATAGGGTCGATCTCGTTCCACTGACCACATTGACACATTCATAGTACCAAATTCTTATACTTCGTTAATATCAAGACTTGACTGTGAAAAGGCACTAATCTTTATAAATGTGTGCTATTTGTCATCGTCCCAGTGCACAAAGAACATCAACGACTAGTGAAGGTAAAAAAGGGATAGGATTTCCTTCACAGACTGCACGGTTCGTGGTATGTCACGGTGATTATCAGTGACGACTCGTGATTCATTCAATGAAGGTGAGATACGGGATGATTTGAATCTGTATGGAATGATATCCGGCGATGTTGGAAATGGAAAAAATGAAGGATGAAAGAAAGAAAGAAAGTGCAGGAGATATGATGAATGGATGTAGAAAGAAATAATGAATGAAGAACATGAGAGAGAAAACAGAAGAGATGGAAAGAAGGAAAGAATGAAAGAAGGAAAGAAGGAAAGAAGGAAAGAAGGAAAGAAGGAAAGAAGGAAAGAAGGAAAGAAGGAAAGAAGGAAAGAAGGAAAGAAGGAAAGAAGGAAAGAAGGAAAGAAGGAAAGAAGGAAAGAAGGAAAGAAGGAAAGAAGGAAAGAAGGAAAGAAGGAAAGAAGGAAAGAAGGAAAGAAGGAAAGAAGGAAAGAAGGAAAGAAGGAAAGAAGGAAAGAAGGAAAGAAGGAAAGAAGGAAAGAAGGAAAGAAGGAAAGAAGGAAAGAAGGAAAGAAGGAAAGAAGGAAAGAAGGAAAGAAGGAAAGAAGGAAAGAAGGAAAGAAGGAAAGAAGGAAAGAAGGAAAGAAGGAAAGAAGGAAAGAAGGAAAGAAGGAAAGAAGGAAAGAAGGAAAGAAGGAAAGAAGGAAAGAAGGAAAGAAAAGAAGGAAAGAAGGAAAGAAAGAAAGAAGGAAAGAAGGAAAGAAGGAAAGAAGGAAAGAAGGAAAGAAGGAAAGAAGGAAAGAAGGAAAGAAGGAAAGAAGGAAAGAAGGAAAGAAGGAAAGAAGGAAAGAAGGAAAGAAGGAAAGAAGGAAAGAAGGAAAGAAGGAAAGAAGGAAAGAAGGAAAGAAGGAAAGAAGGAAAGAAGGAAAGAAGGAAAGAAGGAAAGAAGGAAAGAAGGAAAGAAGGAAAGAAGGAAAGGAGGAAAGAAGGAAAGAAGGAAAGAAGGAAAGAAGGAAAGAAGGAAAGAAGGAAAGAAGGAAAGAAGGAAAGAAGGAAAGAAGGAAAGAAGATTTGAAGGAAATAAGGAAAGATAAAAAAAGAAAGAGAAAAAACATGTTATTTCATTTGTGAATCAACCTTTTTTGATTCAGATATATTTCTCAATGATATTTCACGTTGATCCAATACTGGTGAATGGATACCAACGATGTGCCAACGGTCAATTATTCAGATTCATAAAGATAGAAAGAATGCTCTCCCTATAGATTCGCCACTGTTTAATTCACGGATGTCACGGGCCTCAACCATGAGAATCGCCAAGATTTTCACCCATCCTGCCCTCATCGTCATCGTCCCGAGAAGATAGATTAGCATAATTTTTCGGGTCGCCGTCTACATTTCACGGTCTGGGATCACGAAAAATGCATTTGTATTATCAACGAGTGCATCGACAAGTGAACTGAACAAAGGATTTGGCATGCAAGTGCATCTGGCATGTAATGAAAAGCTCTTCATTGAACAAATCGACCTATCCGAGGTTTTGTGTGAACATTCTGTATAAGGGAATTGTCCATATTTTATGCCCGCGCTATATGTGGAGAACCGTTGCTATAGTGAGTTTGAAATGACATCACTCGATATACTCGAGGTACTGTCATTGACTGGAGCTATACGACAGAGTATTAAAAACAAAAAGAAAATTAACTTACATTGACGAAAGAATTCCTTATTTTGGATCCTTCAACCTATTCGAAACAGATGAGTTATTCCCAATGTTCTGTTCTGTCCTGTTATATCCAAATACCGATGAGTTTTCCCAAAATCAATCATATAGTGATCATCATAAGTGATCACCCCGTATTAACCTATTCAATCTATATATTGTAAATTGAAAATTGACAATATTTTAAAATTTGGTGGGCAGCAGTTGAGAATTGATATTTTATTTACTGAATAATATTCATTACATCGTGTGTATTTTCCGCATTTTTGGATTCTGGGGAACATTTCACATACACCATCAGCTTTTCCGATTTCTATCTGTTCATACAATACCATATATTGGTAATGGTATTCAAGATCTAGGTGATCTATAGTACTATTAATATTTCAATTCAATTTTGATGTATCATTCCAACTGCTCTCTCTCTCTCTCTCTGAAACATAAATAATATATCATAATGAAACAAAATGTCAATTTTCATTATTTCCATGCAATAAATGCTCGAATTGATTTAAATTGTGTGAAATGGATTCCTGCCACCTCCTAGATACACTTAAAATTGCGTTGCGTGAAAATGATATACAGGGTGTCCCTCCGAAAACTGCATTTATCAATGTAGGGAAAATTATAAATACTTATGGTTATGTATAAGTATTAGTACTTATAGATTCCTATATATTGATCGATACAGTATCCAGAGCGTCACACTGTATAGATATGTATAGAGACAAGCCTAAGCAGATGTAGAATGATGAAAACTAGTTGAAAAATTGCTCATTTGATATAATGATCAGGAAAAGCTGCCATTTTGTATAGAACGATCCCGTCGATACAAACAATGGGACCTTTCAGAGAGTGTATTTGAAATTAAATTATTGTTAAATCAAAAGCTGGGATTGTTTCTGATGAACTGGAAGTGATGGAATGAAAATGTTCTTGTTAAAGTATTAATAATTCGGTATACTTGCACCAACCAAACTTCAGAATGCGACCTCGAATGATTCGGAAGTTACTGTCCGTTTTTTGTGCAGTTCTCGGTATTTCGTAAACTGTGACAATATACAACTCGAACGATCCTTCGGAAAACAATAGCGGAACAAATGAAACAAAGCACACGACTACATAACTGAAACGAACCTTTATCTCTCTAGAGACTTCCCGGAAATTCAAGGGAACGTCAATATTGATTAAAAAGCACACCTTCATCTGATGAACACAATTATAGGCAGGGACAGGAAATATTTTTATTTATCTTATGTTTCATAAATAGAACGATACATATTGATAAGCTATTACGATACGCAATATGAATTCTTCTCTTCATTGCATAGTAAGAAATATCATGAAATTTTAAATTTCTATGTTCAATTTATGTTATGTAATCATTCATACTTGGTTTTGACGTTTTCTTTTATCATTTTGCTATGTGTACTGCTTTGTCTTATGTAAGTACTTTCAAATTGAAGGAATAAATTATAATTATTATTATTATTATTATTATTAATATATAATATAAAGAGTGATAGTGATTTCAGTTTTCGAACTCATTGCACTCAGCTCATCAGTAATCTCAACAAAAACTGTTATTTTTTGAGAAATTTGACTAGGGTTCTTGACAATCCAGGACTACTCTTATATTATTTTGGAGAAATTAAATCTAGACTCTGCTACGGTATAACTGTATGGGGTTATTCTCCACATACATATAATATTTTTTTTACCCAAAAACGAATTATCAGAATAATTGCGAAAGTCTCACCCTTAGAGTCATGTCGAAATTTGTTCAAAGAGTTCAGAATACTACCGTTGGCAGGACTTTATATTTTGTGGTAATTGTGGTACTCGTTCATAAGAATCGAAACAGTCTTGACAGAAATGATTCTTTTCACAATTATAATACTCGTATAAAAAATAATTTTCATCTGCCCAAAACGCGATTATCCCTTTCTCTTCATTTCTTTGAGTCTGTCGGACTCAGGGCATATAACATCATACCTAAAGATATCAAATACGCAGCTACCGAAGAAAATTCAAATATAAAGTTAAAAACTTGCTCCATGAAATAAGTCCCTATACAATTGATGAGTTTTTTTCATTTTTGCAAAATTGATATATGTAAGTTATCTTGTCATGTATGTGAGTCGTTTTCTTTTTTGGATTTGTATTTGTATTACTTGTCCCTGTACTTTTATTAGGAATCTCTCTAATGTACCTATTTCTTGACTTGTTCTATTGCTTTTGTGAGCTCTTTATGGATCAATAAAACTACTAGTACTACTACTACTGTTTCGGAATAATAGACGGAAGGGATCGAAATATTGAAAATATCGGAAACCAATCCATCTTGATTTTTGTAATGATCCGAATGTGAATTTGATTCGAATAATACCTTTATGAGCATCGGTGTTCGAGAGACCATTCCCAATATTCTTCCTCTTGATGTTCACATCGAAGCGGAAGAGAGGATGTGAGCATATACAGGTTGGATTATACTGGAAACTGGACTGTTTTGAGTTATATCTTAAGACATACCACAATAAACAGCATAATCACAAGCCCGCTATTGAAAATCGGAAGTGATACTATGCTGCCTACAAAACAACGATGACAGGCCTTTTGACATATAGGGAAAGAAGGAGCAGATACCCAGGCAAAAGAGGGATCATGGACGAAGACACCGTCAATGCCAACAGCATTCTGAGTCTGAGCAGCAGTCAGATCAGACTAGTGACGGGATTTAGGAAACACCTACATCGAATGGGCATATATATACCCAGAGGAACCTCTTTGTATGGTTTGCAATGAAGATGAGGAAACAGCCTTTCATATCATACTGGAGTGCGAGGCACTATCACGTAGATTCAGCCTTCTGGGAGAATACAACTCACAGGAGGCTTTTCCAAGGAAAAAATTGGTGAGGAGGCTGCTAAGCCTGATGAAAGTAACAATTCTCTTCACCCAGCAGCATGACTATGTACAGGATGAGCCATAAGGTTGCAGTGTTTGGGCTTTGAAACCCTGGCTAGTCATTCTGATTCAATCAATCAAATCGTTCAGAAAGTTGTTGAAGCCAATGGCCAAGCAAGCCTTTGCATCGTTCGCCTAACTTGGGGAAAGTTACAATTCGGAGACTGTGGTTGGATACTCAAATGCAAAATAAATATATAACCCAAAAAACCACAACAATATTTAGAAGTCTGAATACGTATTTCGGCAACTCAGTTGCCGAAATAGTATCTTAGTAGTAGTATAGTATATAAGTAGTATATAGTGATATCTTGAGGCTATTCCAGAGTCACTCTCGATGGTAATTTCTGGAGAATTACGTATTTAGACTGTCCTAAATATTGTGGTAGTTTTTTGGGTTATATATTTATTTTGTATTTAATTTGTGGAAAAGTAGCACTTTGCGCACTTGTAATGAAAAAACTATATAAAAAAAATTAACATATTAAACTATGGACATATACACATTTAAATTCGTTGTGAGTAGTACAGTACGATCGAATGAATGTTGAATATTCAATTGATTTGATTTATTGATCGTTGAAGCAGTTTCAGGTCGAAAAATATTACTATTATAATTATTCATCTGGAACATGGAATTGGAGGTCCTTATCATGACAATTTCTAATTTCCTTCATTAGAAATGAGAAATATTTCGACGTGTTCTATCTACTCTTGAAGTTTGAGAGAAACCAACCTCAGTATTGAAAGTAGTTTTCGAGAAAATATGTTCACGAAAGAAAAACACTTGGCATGGATTCCTAATTCACCCTGTCTCACTGATTATTCATTTGTTTCCTACGCTCTTCCTACGCTCCGAGAATCAGCATCTTGATGTCCAAAACTGGAAGAAAAAAGGTTACCGTATCTCAGCCTGCTAGACATTATTTACCTCGGAATAAAGAAAAAACGAAAAGAAAACGATGCGGTTAGGAATTCTTTTTCAACACCCACATCGGGATTATTGAGTGAAGAACGATGAAGATATGCGAAACTAACTATAACCTGTATAACTCTGTTCGCATAGTGGCCTGGAATGAATTCAGAATATTTTCATTAGTAGAAATAAGGAAATTTCAAGGCCTCATTGAAGAAACAGTAAGTCGTCTCCTCAATATTTGATTATGTGGCCAAACCTTCTCCTTTCTTGGAACTTGCATTTTGATACTTATATTTGGATGGATTATCCTTTATATTTTTTCACCATGAACTCACTTTTTTCTTCTATGTAATTCTTTTGGTTGTTGTGGTTAATACATACCATTTAGTATTACAATCATTATCATTATTATTTCTCAGCTTCAATTATCGGGACATGAGTGACGAAGTCAAAAAATCCAACCCAAACCACAACTTCTGCAGGTATGATATGAGATGGTATTCAAAAAACTTTTAATTTATTTCGTGAATTCATATGCATCAACAGAGAAAATTATGTTTTCCTTCATTGAAAATACTGTTTTTCGGAAAATATTCTTCATACTTGAAAATACTTCATTACAAGACTATTTTTCTTGCTTTTTCTCTCCTCTTTTGTGATAAATGAAATAGAAGTTATGATTATTTCAATATATTTGTAGTAATAAGGACAGATCTGTGATCTGCCCCAGAATGTCACTGCGTTTGAAATTTAACCTCTAGATACCCAAAAGAAAAATTCTCTATTTGTCAGTGACACCTTGTTCTTCAAAAAAAAATGGGAATACATACTGGGTGGCCCAATGAAAACGAAACAAGGCCGATTCGACATACCTAGTTATCGTTCTTGGAAAAAAACACTCGGACCGGTCATTTTTTTTTTCGAGGGGAAAATATTTTGCGCATGTTTTCAACTTTTTCACTTCAAACCCCTTGGAGGGGTGAACTCCAACCCTTCAATCTCAAATAGGATAAGGGGTCAAGTGATACATCATTTCGAAGGTAATCGAAATCTCTTACCAACACTTCCTTGTTTTTGAATTCAATGCAGTAGTTCTCGAGAAAACACGTTTATGAGAATAATCGGCTGAAAGTGACACTTTTTTTCCTTTCATCACTATTTTATTTATATTTTCCCATTTATCATTTTGTAGTTAGAGCGATGTTGATCTAAGAAGTGCCTTATGTTTTTTTTTTAAATCCTGTCCTATCCAACATTACATAGAGAATCATTTATTCTAATGTCAGTTCCTTGATCTCTCAGTAAAATGCATACCTTGTTTCGTTTTCATTGGGCTATCCTGTATATATTCTGAATGAAATCAAAACCTCTACTCATCTTAGTGGACGTATCGGGAACGAATCTGCTCCCGTTTTCAACACAATTCGATTACTTTATCCTCGCAAAAAAATCTTGTCCCCAGCGTAATGCAGATTTTTTTCAGACGTTATAATTTCTCCATTATTTCTAGATTTACTTTCTATTTCCCCTTCTTCAGTCTGAACTGGTTTTTGTAGATTTTCGATTTTCGAGTATGAATGCATGTCGATGAATGTCATTCATGGTGGATATTTATTGGGCCGTATGTCTCCACTGGATGGAATGAATATTTAGAAATAATAATGATGTTTTCACAACATATGTCATTTTTGTGAATTTCTGCATGATAAAGATATATATATATATATATATATATAGGGTGATTCAAAAGTACTTTGACAAACTTCAGGAGGTGATTTCCCATAATATTCTTATGTGAATTGTCTAAGTAGATATATGCCTAGAAACGCTTCGTTTTTAGGATACAGTGTGTTGAAGATCTATTTTTATTTTCGTTTTTTTTTTTTTTAATAGCTCTCGGACTACCAAATGTGTGATTACGAGACTACTTAGTCAAACGTCAAATTTATTTCCTAAGCAATGTTGTGAAAAATGCAAAATAATGTTGGTAACTTCAACATGCATCGATTATCGAACAATTGACTACAAATTTTCAATTCGAAAAATCTACAAAACAGTAACTCATAGCGCCTTCTAACAAGATGATAGAGAAATCAATTTTTCTTCTAAAAAATGTGCTACATGTAACAGGTAGGCTAAAAAATATATGAATCTTCAAAAAAGGTAACGTCCTGTAGGTGGTGTTCCATACGAGTAAGAGCGACATGAGGTCCGAATTTAACGCCTCAAAAAACATCTCACTACAAATTCAATTGAGGTCAGTATTCCTGAAAAAAAAAAACGAAAATAAAAATGAAACTTCAACACACTGTATCTTAGAAACGAAGCGTTTCCGGACATAAATTCATTTGAACAATTCATACAAGAATATTGTGAAGAATCACCTCCTTCAGTTTGTCAAAGTACTTTTGAATCATCCTGTACGTTACATGAAAACTTGATACATTTCTGTATTTCATATTTTGTTTGATGTTTCCAAGGTTTGGTATGTGGACAGAATAATATTATATACTCTGATAGGTACTGTCACTATCAATTGAATAAAAGTTTTTTGAAGGAAAATTCAAATCAATTTCAATTACACTGTATATGTAGTATTTTTTTTTGTAATATTATGAAGATACTCAGAAGTTCAAGAGCAATTCGAAAATTCGTTCAGATATAAGATGTCTTATTTGAGTTATCAAAGTAGAAACCTGCCCAAGGAATACCGAAGATCCATTATTAATTTTGAATGTCTGTATGTTATATCTATCAAATGAATCATTTGAAGTTCTTCTGAATCTACTATGCTTTTCTTGCTTCGAGGAACTTGTTTCGAACACCCTGTATAAAGTGTTCCTCAGATTCTTTCACGGACCCGAGCGGAACACCTGTCGCCTTTTAATATCCAGTGCGATATTTTGGCGCCAAATCTTGCGCCCGAGAGCCTTCACCAAAATCGAGTGCAGCCTCGACCCATAGGTGAGATAATCAGTCTTCCAGTGTCGTATCATCAGTGTCGCTCATTTATGCTGGGTCCACTGACAGTTAGTACTTTTAAACTGAAAAATGTGACACCCTGTATTTGCTAGATGGTCGGAAGCAGAATTGATTCGGCATCGATTTGCAAAACTTTATCTTTACCTATTTACAACGGTTTTCTTGTTAGTCCATATCCATCCAGAAAATAAAATGGCACGCCCTGTTTTACTAGATAGTCGCTATAACCACAGTTTATTAATATTTTTTATACTGTGCTATAACTTTCCCTATTCTTATTAACAACGCTTTTCTCGTTTGTTTCGAGAGACAATGTTTCGGTTTCTGCCAAAAATCTCATAGAAATATAGTATATGGATCAACAAGGAAAGCACTGGAAATAGGTATAGGAAAGTTATACCGAAATAATGCAGAATCAGATTCTGCACGCGACCATCCAATAAATACAGAGTTTCACATTAGAGAAAACCACATGAAAATGGTTGGTCATCAAATTTTTGATACCCTGAATGTGATAAATCGATTGGTTATGTGTTGCGTTTACCTCCAGTCAAAAATGTAGAGGGCGCAGTCTTGATCAATATTTTCGACAGAATCAAAATATCTGAGAAAATATGCATAGGGAAGCCTGTTGAAACTCATGAAATTTTCTCAGGAATCTCAGTTTCTCAAAAATGGAATATTGTATCGGGTGTTCCATTTGAATTGAGAAAGTTGATAACGACATCCGGCTCAACCAGAAGTGATCTTGAAAATATTTCGAAATAAAAGAGACTATTGAATAACCCTGAAATTCAAAAATTCAGAATTCTTTTTTCAAACGAACGTCTACCGTAGACATTCTCAAGTCTTGTGTGAACCGAGTTGTTTTGGTACCCTTCTACCCGACCTGACGATACGTCCTTAAAAATTGCATTAGAGCGAACAGGCAGGTGTCATCTGTGGTGGGCACTTGCCCGAAAGCTCGATGTGTTCACAAAGACGAAGTCGTGATTTCCTCCCAGCTGCGGAAGTTCGTTGGGAGAGCCTACGTTCAAGATTTTAGGTGGATTTTTAGCACTGGCGAGAAGGATGAAAATTTATATTCCATGCAGATGCAAAGAATTATTATTTTTTGCTCTGAACGTATAATAACTGGGTATTCGATAATATAAACTAGAATGTGTCCGATGTCGTGTTTCATCAAATCATCGCGAATTGAAATACTAATTTGCGGGGTACTTTATCAGACTGGAAAGCACTTATTCACAGGAAAAGTTTTCTCTAACATTTTATGTTATGTACATGTTCATATTTTAAATCTTCGGCATAAAGCTAAGCTGACAATGCCAATCTACAAAACTGCATTATTCAGATCTTCTTTCTCTTTCCAGCCAAAATTTATAACAACTTTCCTTTCGATTCTAACAGCTACAGCTTCCCGAAATTCAAGAAAAGATTAAAACTGTACCTGTTAGAAAACCCTGATTGTTTATGTTCCACGTAGTTTTAAGGGTGTGCACAATCTCTGCTCTGTATATGTATGTATTAATTTGACACTGTTTGTATGTATGTTTTTTCATATTTCTGCAATTTTCAATGTATTCATACTTAGGAAGGAGCTTTTTCATATCTATGAATTATCTCCATCATCTCAATGGAATCATTTATTATCATTATTATTATTTCAATTCCGGAATATCAAAGTATCAAAGTAGGGTAATCAAAACATCCACTGTATGGTTGAGTGGAAGAGCAATACCCGATTGTTTGTACCACGTTTACATGTACTTTTTGTTATCTCAATAAAATCATTTATTATTATTATTATTTCTATTTCGGAATATCGAAGTATCAAAGTATGGTAAGAGCTGACATTCAGGACCAATTCGAGAAATCAAAATATCCACTGTATGGTTGAGTGGAAGAGCAATACCCGATTGTTTGTACCACGTTTTCATGTACTTTCTTGTTATTTCAATGAAATCATTTATAATTATTATTATTATTTCTATTTCGGAATATCAAAGTATCTAAGTATGGTAAGAGCTGACATTCAGGACCAATTCGAGAAATCAAAACATCCACTGTATGGTTGAGTGGAAGAGCAATACCCGATTGTTTGTACCACGTTTTCATGTCCTTTTATTTTATCTCAATGAAATCATTTATTATCATTGTCATTATTTCTATTTCGGAATATCAAAGTATTAAAGTATGGTAAGAGCTGATATTCAAGACCAGGCTCCTAAATTTCTACACTCTGTTGATTGAAACAAAACTGCCCTGCCCAGAGATTTCTCAAAAGTTCACCCTTGGTGATACTGATATTGATATATAAATGATTGGTTGATTGAAGTGGATTTTCTTACATGTTTTCTTACATGTTTCTTATAATGTTTTCTTTACTATTGTACTATGTGAAGAAAATCTGGAGAGGGGAAATTAGGAGAAATTAACAAATATTCAAACATTGTCAAATTATCTCGTTTTTTTTTGTTCATTCAGGTCTTTTCATTATCGTTTATTGAGCTGAGTGAGCGAAGCTGTGATAGCCACTCAGTTGTAACGAGCTGGAGGAAGGTTGCATCGTTAGATAATTTTTTTCAGTGGCAAAAGCCATACCAATCAACCACATTGATCAAGTTTCTCAGTGACCGTCAAGTGATTCGTTCAAGTTTGAAGGGTCCTCATTTTCGAGAATACCACCCGGACTCTGTCTGTAATTGTAAAATCAGCAACCATAAAACAGGTGCTCCTTTCCGATTCACAACCTTCGATAGTTTAACAATCCAAATTGTGTAAAGGTAGTTTAATATACCCCAAATTACATCTTGAATTTATTGTTGCTCATTGTGGGAGGGAGTCATTATGAGATAAGGTTGAGAAGTTCTTCACCTCCATTCGAATTTTCGAATATTGGTAGAGATTATGATGTTCAGAACTTCATGAACGATATGTTTAACAAAACCACGAGTCACCAGGCGAAAAGTTTTGGATCATTGTCATGGGCATCAAGATGGAGTGAAAACTAATAGACAAATATTTCCTTGGAAAATGTAATATAATTATTTCATGTATGAATAGGATATTCAATAATAAATAACAATCTTCATCCACGTTTGATCGTCCGATTGATTTGAAATTTGGCACGTGTATTTGTTTAAAAAAATGGTGGTTTTAAAATTGCGGACGAGTTTTGTGAGTATGGTTCGATTTTATTCAAAATTCAATAAATCAACATGGAGGCTCCGAAATGGCAGACGAGTTTTGTGATTATGGTTCGATTCGTCAAATTGCATGACAAATCTGATTTCAATGCAATTATTATGTCACGGAGTTGACTGGAACGTGGCAATGAGAACTGGGGCCATGAACAAGGAAAAATTTTTGGATATTATTCGTTGTTAGGTAATAAAAAATAGGCGATCTTGCGCGTGAATGTTTGAAAATTCAGGTATCGTATAGAGAATTGAAAGACTTTAGACGTTACATGTGAGGAATCACTCGACCTGCCATTCCATCAAAAAAAAATGGCGCCCAGGTGGCATTTTGGTGCCATAAAAAAAATCGTTGTGTTTAATATCGTTGTAACAAACATAAAGTTTGTGATTCCCTGAAAAAAATGTAAAATGTAAGTTAATTCTACGAATATGCTTGAATTCGAACAGAGCTATACGAAATCCAAATAGATAAAGTTATAAAAGAATCATCACAATGCAAGTTTCTTGGGTATAACATTATTCAATTGATTGATAATAATGTAACACTAACTAACATAAATCCCAGAAAAAACTCATTTCGCAAATTAGTGCAATTCAACGAGCGTATTGATGTCTATAACCCACGAAGATGTAAATTGGGTCTGATGTGGTCATCAATGGTGAATCATGCTGTAATGAAGATCCAGATGCATTTTGGTCTCTATGAATCGCAAATTGTAAATTAAGAAATGGCAAGAATTTCGAAATGGGGACCTAAAAATCTCAAGTTCAGTGCAAAAAAAATCGAGCTTGTATCTTCACCAAGAAAACAGATCTGCGTAAAATTCCCCAAAGACTCACCATCCAACCCCCACTCCTCCTGGGAGTAGGATTCCAAATGCCTTCCTCCTCTCCCAACATTTCATCGCAGGCTCAACGATGTTCGTCGAACATTGGGTATAGGTTCTCCTTTTTTGCTGTGAAAAAAATTAAAAAAACTTTTCATTTCGCTTTCGAATCAAAGCCGTTACACTCTCCTAACTCAACCGGCTATCCCGATTCAATTCGAATGACCCGTTGATCCGTTAAAACTAAAGACCCGTCGACAGGCATCTGTTCGAGAGGAATGGGCATCTAGATAAGGGAGGCGCATTGAATTTTTCCGTTCAGGTACCCGTAGATTCGTCATCGGCAATGCGGCGATAGCGCGATAAGGATATATCTCGGTCTTGTAGAGCGATATCATCTCGATCGAGCACGTGGTCGGGTTATATAGGACCCTTCATTATCGGCCCGACGATTTAATCGGCGCTTTTGGCGAGTCGTTATTCTCCAGGAGACTCGTTAAATTCAATTCGCATGGATTCCTTCATATAGTCATTTATTTCATAATAATAATAACAATAATAATAATAAACGTTTTTATTTGATTTAATGTTTATACAAACATTTGGCAGAGCGAAGTTTAGCTATCATGGCTACTCTTACACCTAACCCTGCACATTTATAATACATAATACATAAACTTAACATACTTAAACACTAAGTGCAGATGACTTGCAATTATTCAAATTTTCTACAATGAATGAATGTAAAAGAATATAGTTTTGCTTTCAAATGGCATTTTGTTCGAGCAATAAATGTAATTTCAGGCGTTTTTTGAAGGAATGAATAACATTAATTTTGAAAGAGGAATCAAATGAATTGTACAATTTCACATCATTATAGGATAAAGATTCCTGGTACAATGATGTCAAATGGCGTGGTATATTCAATTTGTTGTTAGCTCTCACATTCACATTATGTTGATGGCTACGAAATATTAATTTGTTTCTTTAATAGATTGGAATTGACGTAATCAGCAAACGATGAACAAAAATAAGACAATTATATCTCCACAAAAAATCAATATTTAGCCATCCGAGTGCACGAAAACAGTGACTGATATGATCAAATTTTCTGAGACCAAAGATGAAACGACAACAGGTATTTTGTATTTTTTGCAATCTTGTCTTAGTAACTGAGTCTAGATAAGGATAAAAAATTATAAGACAATACTGAAGAATTGGCAAGACGATAGTTTCACACAGTTTCTTTTTCTGGGAAAAATTCAAAATATTTTCATTTGCAAATAGGCGTTTCAGTGACAGATATGATTTTTTTACTTAATTACTTACCTGGCTCGTAAACTCGAAGTCAATATCCATTATCAGTCCAAGATTCTTAGCTTCAGTAACCAGTGGTATGAGAACGTTGTCAATATGAAGAATAATTTCATGTCTAATTATTTCGTAAATATGTTTCGCGCAAAACAGCATAGCTAAAGATTTCTTTGGATTCAGTTTCAGAGCATGTTTTTCACAATAATAATTTCATGGATCAAGCAAATGTATCCGGACTTGAATATCAGGAATTCCTTAGTGATGAGTGTACATACGGATGACAATTTGAGAAATAGACCAGAACATTCAAAATTATCTATTTGAAAGAGGGATTTCATTTTTTCTTTCGAGCAAAATTGCGGTTGGTCACGGACTTGATATGAAGATCAAGATCCTAAGTCGTATTTGAAGAACTGAGTTGTAGACAGAAAAAAAATCTGTGTATCTTCCATTATTTGGGGTCAGTGTTTTTAGGGAAGCATAAAAGTGTGACTCAGTTCGTTTCTGGGGTCTCCAATAATTCTGGATATCCAAACCAATCTTGAGACTCATAGCAAATACACCCAAATCCGTGTGTTAAAGTCAAAGTCACTCGATAATTGATCATCAAATTTTTATATCTTTCCTATTCCACACACAGGCATCAACTTCGTTGAATTGAATACGACACTCTACATCTGAAGTGAGAAATTTCCGATTAGATGAAATATCTCAAGAAAATAGCTGATTGCTAAATTGTTATTCCAATGATTGTTTCAACTAGATATTCAAATATGCATTGATGAGTAAAGGGTTTTTCCGTATATTTTTGCACCCCAGCACCTTATTTCGAAAGATATCGAGGAATAATGAATATAAAAGTGTTATATTTTTTCTCATCTATTTTTCTGATTTCGAGAATATGCATTTACATCTGAAGATATCTGAGAAACAGTTGACAATAAGGTTCAGGGAAACCTGAAACTCATCATGGAATTTTCTCAGGAATCTAAAAATCGAATGATATATACCGGGTATCCCAATTGGAATAAGAAAAATCATGGCGACATCCGATATCACCGAAAGTGTTATGACCTTTGAAAATATACCAAAATCAAAGAGAATGCTGAATGCTCAACGTTCTTCAACGTCGAATAAATTTAAACAAAATAAACCAGGATTAGAGGCTAGTTGTAAATTTGTGATAAATCGGAATTAGGTAGCGATCATCGCATTAGAATAATCATGATTACCGTGCAGAACTGAGGCACGAAATAAAAACGAATCAGAAGGGAATTTCATATCTGATGAATTAGGATGGAAAGTTTCTAGATCCTCATTCAAATTTGGAATCAAGCGTAAAAATGAAATTATAAAAGGGCCGGAAACAATGGCCTATTCTGGCCTTCTATTCTGTGTCTGAGTAGCAAAGACAACTGTCGTTTGCACCAATCCAATTCATTTTGTATTTTTTTGAGCACGTCTACAATAAGAATTATAATCTCTTGATCTCGAAGAGCAGCTATCTTGCTTTCTTACACTATCGACCCACCCTGTATCCAGCATAGGAGTATAAATGACACATATATTGACAAC
Source organism: Gastrophysa polygoni (assembly GCA_963576655.1). Classification (NCBI taxonomy): domain Eukaryota; kingdom Metazoa; phylum Arthropoda; class Insecta; order Coleoptera; family Chrysomelidae; genus Gastrophysa; species Gastrophysa polygoni. The sequence goes on along the minus strand of OY755083.1, from coordinate 7,824,209 downwards.
ATATTGACTAGAAGAACCATAACCCTAATAATCCTGCTGCTATACAGGGTGTTACAGAACTATGGGATCAAACTTCTAGGGTAGAAAACATTTGACTAGTGGGTCCCATGTCCGGAAAAGTGTCACTACGGCCCTAAGACGCCTCAAAATTTAGAAAGACGATGAATTGCCTGAATAGGATTAAATGCATTCAATTTTTGCTTTCTGTACATGACATCATCACAACGATTGTTCAAAATGTCTTTCTCCAACCTGAATACACCGATTTAAACGTCGCACATGATTTCGGCGGACTTGACTGAAAATTTGATCCTCCTTCTGAATGATTTGAAATGCTGCTGTAATTCGTCCAATTGAATCTTGCTCTGTGCAAGACTTTACACAGGAAAAAATCTACCGACGTTAAATCGGGTGACCTAGGAGGCCAAGAAACTGCTCCACCTCTGGCAATCCAACGGTGCCCAAACCGCTGATTTTTTCCTGTGTAAAGTCTTTGGTCCACGAAAGTCCAGTAGAAACAGAGCAGTGAAAATTGAAAGTGAACTTAGCGGCGAGAAATATCTAATTATGATGTGCCCTAGGGCACAGTACTATAGGACCCTTACTATTTTCTATTTTCATAAACAGCTTACTCACTATGAATACTATAGGTAGAGTGATAAGCTTTTCTGATGACACCGCAATTCTGTATACAGGTGATACATGGGTCAATCTAAAAGAAACATCAGAACATGATTTGAAACACATTATGGATTGGTTCAGTCACAAGATTTCAACGATTAATTTTGATGGAACTTTCTTTATGCCTTTCTGTAGTTATAGAAACAGTCAACCCAACTTCACCACACTCTTTCGAGACACTTTCGAGAGAAAAACAACAAAAATGAAATGTCTGGGAATTACGATTGATCCCCATCTGAGATGGGACATTCATACACTGAGGTGTCTTTTACATAAATTCAAATATCTTAGAACAATTCTAGATATCGCTGCTATGTACTTTTCACTGATAGAATCACGCATGCAGTATGCAATATTAAGCTGAGGAGGAGCTCTCAGAACTCATTTGAGTAAATCAGGAGTTATACAGAAGAAAATTTTGAAAATCATGGATAACAAAAAATATACTTACCCATTAGACCAGCTCTTTTCTGAACTCCGGATCCTAGACATTAGGTAGCTGTACTTCTATCATATTTTAATATTTCTATATAAAAACAGAACTAACCTAAAAAAACTGTAACACCCTGTATATATTCTTTTATTTGCTGATGATCTGAAATTATTCAGAGTCATCGAATCTCATAATGATTGTAAGTTACTCCAAAATGATATTGACCGACTAGCATTTTGGTGTGAAAAAATAAACTACCCCTGAATATACAGAAATGTCATTACACTACCTATACTTTGAAAATCAAACCAATCGAATACACATACACAATAAATCATTTTTTTGGATAGGTGTGATGTAACAAAAGATCTTGGTATTAATTTTGACTCCAAATTGAGCTTCTCATCACACATTATTAGAACTGCATCAGCAGCGAAAAAAAATCTTGGTTTGATTTTCAGAAATTGCAAAGACTTCAAAAATGAAGATAGCCTCATTGCTCTCTTAACCTCATATGTGAGATCACGCTTAGAATATGGCTCGCTGATTTGGTCTCCTATTTACTTGAATCACATTTTCTGCTCGAATCAATTCAACGGAAATTCATGAATTGATGGAATTTATCCTGAAGAAGGTTTAGATAATAACTTATTATCAAACAGATTTTCACTATTGTCTCTGGAGGACCGCAGAACTTACCACTCTTGCATATTTATCTATAAACTCACAAACAACCTGACTGATTGCCCAGAGCTATTATCCCAAATGAATTTCAACATTCGTTTGAACAGTAGAAGTTCACTTCGTTTTCATTTACCTACTCCAAGAACGAATATACTATTGAAATATCCAATTCATTCGAGGTGCAAAAAGTTCAATCATGTTATAATATGTTATAATATGTTATAATTGAAATCACTTTCTGCAACTACTGAATGATTCATCAAAATATTTTATGTTTTTAGATTTTAGTTCTTGTTCACAATTACATATACACATTGTGAAAAGCTGTCCTGTAAGTGGGTCTTGTACCTGTTTGGACAATGAATAGTTTTTTTTTATACAGGGTGTCCTTGAAAGGTCTTTACAAAAAGCTACCATATATTCTTCAGACCAAAAAAATTCGATACAAGCAAACTTACCTCAGTAAAAAGTTGCTTAGTTTGGGCGCTAGACGGCTCTGAAGTTGAAATTTTCAAATCGATTTTGCTTCATAACTTTTGAACGGCTCATGAGATTTTTTTCAAATTTTGTACGTTGGCATAGACTCATCGGGCAATGAAACTCATATCATAATCATGATGAATATCATTCCATGGGCGTAGAACTTGATTTTTTCAGTAAATAAACATCTAAAACTCCTACGCCAATGGAAAAAAATTAGTTTCAATATGAAATCTAAATTATTCAACTCATTCACTACAAAAAAGGTACTCTTGACAAAAGTCGATTCCTCTCATGGTTTCGACAAAATTTCAATTTTAGTGATTTAGAGCATAATTAATAATAAAACGATTAACAGATATTTCATAAAAATTGTTCAAAATGTTCACCATTTTCACGTATACAAAGATTTATACGACGCAAAAAGTTGAAATGTACTCTTTGCATAACTTCTTCATCTACGCCCATGGAATGATATTCATTATGATTATGATATGAGTTTCATTGCCCGATGAGTCTATGCCAACGTACCAAATTTGAAAAAAATCTCATGAGTCGTTCAAAAGTTATGAAGCAAAATCGATTTGAAAATTTCAACTTCAGAGCCGTCTAGCGCCCAAACTAAGCAACTTTTTACTGAGGTAAGTTTGCTTGTATCGAATTGTTCTGGTCTGAAGAATATGTGGTAGCTTTTTGTAAAGACCTTTTAAGGACACCCTGTATATATGCTGCTGGTCTATATGATTTGAATTGAAGTGAAGCTCTGTGAAATTGTTTCTGGAAGACCCAGTAGATAAGCAGAGGAAATGACATGTTTTTTTTACCAAAGATTAACAGTACAACCATAGACGGTATGGCACGCAGCAATTTATAGATAAATCGTTTCTGTCTAATCGAGACATTCAATTAAAGTCATCACTTTTATCTTCAATTCTTTAATTACGCTGTAGATATATAATTGAATAACAACTAATCATATATCTTGGTGAAATTGGACGTGATGAATTAATTGTCAGAGGAAATGACACGTCACTGGCTAAAAGGTTATCAAGCGAAGTAATAAATAACGAAGTAATGGTGCTCAAGGCGTATCTCCAAGATTCAATGAGATTCTTTCACAGGGTGTGTCAAACTTCACCTAAGATCAAAATAAGAGACGAAGACGGAGATGATTATTTCATCTTTGTTTACATAGAAATTGAAGCAGTGAGATGTGGAGTATACAAATCGAATCTAGTTCTTGTTGCAAAGTTGGTAAGTATGACGAGTTGAGATGAAAATTCGTCATGACTATCTTATTAATAAAATAATACTGGATACTGAACAAATAGCAGTTTTGACCAGCAGTGTTTTGTACACGTGAACACGATTGTAAATATTTGCAGAAGTTGCACTTTAGCAATCGTCGTTGACATTGAGAATTATTTTAATTGTGATTATGTTCAATGAATTGTACAATTGTGCTCTCATACTATTGCACAATGACACAATTGCATAATTTACAGTTGCAGAATTCGCGCTTTATTGAATATGTCCGGAGGTACTCCGATTGGATGTCCGTCAATTCGATTTCTACATCAGTTCAACACTTCCAATGAGTTTCCTCCTCCATAATACAACAGTTTTCATTCATATTGTCAGTAACAGAGTAATTGGACATCAATTATACGAATCATGCTGAATCAGGAAAGACCAAGTTGTTTTTCGAACTCATCAGGTCGGAAATACGTTGTGAATTAAATTTCAAGTCATTTGTATTCATTGTACACCAATGATGTTTGCGTTGGATCTAATGATTTTTCTTCCAGAGGAAGGGCGGTTTCACTACATTCATAATTTACAATATGAATTGTTATCACTTCCCAACGGCATATCCAATTGTCTTTCTTTTACAGTTTACACGAAATTGAAGATAATTTCGAATATTCGCTATTTTTTTTATGAAATAATATTGATTAATTCAAAAACCATAGATACAAAGTATTATTAAGGTTGAAACATATCTATTCCTAGTGTGCATGCCTCAATTGTACGTAGATATTATGCAAGGAATAATAAATTCACCACATCTTTAGCATTGGATGTATTGAAATAAGGTGAAAGGATCCCACATGCATTCCTACAATTCTCTTTCGATTTATTTCTGGTGCGTCCTCCCTCCTCCATCCATCATTGTCTGCCATATGCATCCAATCACATCTCCCCTACATCCCATACGGATCTCATCGTCTAAGGTAAGTAAATGTTAATCAAAAGGCACGTTCGTCAGACGACTGTCAATTCCGCTAATCCATGGTACTTCCTCCACACCACACCTCACACCAAACATAGTGATTTCGTATGTTTAAGTCTGATCAATGAATTTTTGCAACACTTGCCTTTGATTGCAAATACGTTTGACACCAATGCAGAACTTTCTTCTTCCAGGATATTCTTGAAATTCTTCATGGCGACCAGAACTCATCCATGAACTTGATTGTGTGTACCAAACCCACTATTAATAGATGAAGATCCATAGTATCTATTGATCACCCTCAACAAGAAAAGTCTCAACGTTAACATGTGTTTTGCACTATAGAATCAGAAAACATCTCGGAAGCGAGGCTTAGGAAGACTGCTCATCAGATCTTTCGGGAAAGTGATGCATGAAAAATAATTGAAATCTTTGGAAGAAATACCTCCCACACAGATACCGCTACGAATATCTTACTTGCTGGACTTCTCTACAGCTTTTCCTCAGCCACTTGGGCTTTCGTGCATTCCGGTTATTGTTTTACAGCACCCACTCCATAGCTAGCCCCTGTACAAGTCTATACAGGTTCTTCACTGGTTGGCTGTTGTCTTTGTTTTCAGTGGTTAGCTTTGGTTGAAACTGGGGGTCTATTTCATCCAACATGTGAATTAGTTCGACCGACTCTACCTCATGTTGGTGCTTTGTACAAGATGTAGACCTCAGGTTTGCAATTCATTGCATCCATAATTAACTAGTTTGATATACGTGAATACGTGTGGAACTGATTCTGATTCTGAGATCTATATTGTACCGTTCCAATGAATCTGTACATGGCCATCAGCCTGACTAATATGATAGGTATGTTACGAAACTTGGTGGAGAAAAGAAAAGTTGTTACTTGATATGGGTGATAGATCATTTAGGAATCAGAGGCAATTGAGAGGTGATAGCTTTGAAAGAGGGAAGGGAATGTGAAAAGTCATTCACTTTCCTTGAAGTTTCTTCGAAGACTTTTCAAGGTTCTATTGAACAGAGAGAGTCAAGACATTATCAAGCTAATAAACCTCTAGCGCCCTTGTCAAATACAACGACACAGCTTCTCTTGTAAGATTTGGAAGGCCTGAAACAATGAATAGACTACTAACCGGTACCATTTACAGAAAACTTGGTCAGTGAAATTTGCTGCCTGGTAGAACATCGAACTCCTAGTGCTCATCTCTGCAAAATGGTGCAGTTTCTTTGTGATTTCACCTTCCGACATTGAAAACTCAGCATCCAGATGGAAAAAACTAAGAATCATCTGATTGGAACGGATATACTTAGTTAGTGAGGACTTAGTCCCTATTTTCAAGTAGGGATTTAGACATACTACGTCCAGCAATAGGAAAGTAGATCATCATGGGGTATATCAGTGTAAATAAACCTGCTGTTTAGACACTCGGGGAGAAAAACTTCTTGTTAAAGTTTGTTATTTTGCTGGGAGCTTTCTGAGCTACCCGTTCTGGTATCAGGGTAATGTCAGTGTCCAGTATGAGTCCGTACAGTATGAAACCTGCATCTTCTCGATTTACCTTCGCCCATTTTGTTGTGAAACACTATAAACCATTCGCTTTAGAAACTCTCTCTTTTACTCTCCAGAGACTATCCTCTCTGCGGAATAGAAGTTGTCTCGTATCCCTCTGGTCACACATGCGACAGGGTGAAACCTGGCACACCCGGGACACAGTACCTCTTAGGTACCACCGTGGCCATGTGTGTGACAGGAAATGCGCCCACACATGGGATATCAGGTTGCCCCAACATCCGATAGCAGAAGTCATCTCTCGCGCCGTCTACTAGGTATCCACCGATGTTTTTCTAGCTAATTCGACACCGGATCCACCGATTACGCGGGGTGATGTGCATAAGGTTTCTGGTTTTTGTCGAGAATCGAACTCCAAGTGGATGGTTGTCGATGGGAATGGCGGGAAACGGAAAAGAGTGTGGGAATCCATAAAAGGGGAACGTTATTTATGTAGAAGGTATAGTTGTCCATAGTTATTTCCCTCAGAATTAAACATCAAAAGTAGGAATTCGAAGTCTTGGAAAGTGGCAAAGCAAATATTATCTTCAATCTAGATTCTAATAGTTCGGGTCATATTTGTAACTCTAAGAAGTAGGAGATCAATGCAAGCACTACTGTTCATTTTTTATATAGTTAATAGTTTGAAATACAAAAATATTACGCTTATAAATAATGTAAGAATCTTGGTGGGAAGCTATTCTATGTAATCCCTTCGACTGTTCGCCGTTCAATCATATGTTGAGACAGTGTTATAAATTTTTAGAGGTATGCAGTGCCAACTTGTACAGACATGTCTCTGTATTTATTTATTATGTCTCTTTTATTGTTTGTGATTTACTATTTTAGAATCCAGCTTTGGGCGTTAGCCTGAAACTCTTACCTGTAATTGCCTTGTGTGTCTGTGAGAGATTCATACGGACATACTATTACAGAATAAAATAAAATGAAAATGAAAATAAAATAAAATGAAATAAAACATTTTTGGAATTGTAAATGAACAAGGTAATTCCAACCAATGAACAAATTGAAGAGTTGTATTGATAGTTTGAAAATTCGAATACTTACGGAACGATTATAAAGTCTGCAAACAAACAAGTAATTTTCCAAATATATAATTGAGTCCATACCACAAATCACCGAAATGAAAAGCAATTGCATTACAGTTTTTGTAGTAAACTAACTGTCATAATGGAAGCAAGTAATAGGGGCCTCTCATTACTATTGGTCAAAGTGTCGATGAACATATTATATAGGTAATAATAATAAGAATAATAATATTATTATTAGTTATATATAGTTATTCACCAAATATAACTTGCATAAGAAAGGACAATATATAGTAAGAATAAACAAAAATAATCACTGAAGCTGTAGTAGCTTGTGTGTGATAACAAAACATACAGGTCAATCAATATAAAATATAATCATGAACACACAACATCTCAAAATACATCATACGAGAATAAAAATTTATATATGGAAACGTTGATTGTAAAATAACAAGTATAAAATTAAAAGATTTGAACAACACGACATTTTAAAATACAATGCACGACACTTTAAAATATAACATATGAGTATAATAATAATAATAACTGAAGGACTATAAATAAAAATATTACAATATTATTTATATACAAATATGTACAGTTACTGTCTAGGTTTTAATTTTGCTAATAATTTTCTCACTCAATCAGCTCTCTATCATTTTGTGTATTTTTATTCTGTCTGTCCCATTAACAAATAATAAAAGTTGTGTTTTAAGGCCTTTTAAAGAAGTTTCATTGATGATTTTTTGTGGTAATTGACTGAACAGTTTAGGTGCCAAATAGTTGTAACTTTTTTGGCCTACTGTTTTAGAAACTGTCGGTATGCAATATTGATTTTTTGATCTGGTTGCGTATCTGTGGTTTTGAGTGGTAAGTTCGCTTTTATTTTTATATTGCTGGCATCCTATATCTGAATAAAATACAGATATACACAGATATACAGGTGTCAACTATTATTATGGATTTTCTTGACCACCAATAAACTAATATCCCATATGCATAAAATCAATGACTCACACCGGTTTATGGAAATTCGGTGACCATTTCCCACTAAATTCTGAATCTTAGAACAATACTGGCACGCGTTTCAGACTGTTTCGTCGATATATTCTTCAGTGGGCGGCGTTAACTTGTGTTTTTTTGTGTGCAGATCAGCGTGTCGACTACTAAGTTTTTACCGGCAATCATTGAAGCGGCAGTGCAATTCTTGTATCGGAGCAACCGGCGCCACCATTTTGAACAAGCATTATGAACCATCTATTTGTTCATGAAACAAAGTCTGATATGATCAAAAAGTGATTGATTATGGTCCTCCTGAACATTTTTCTAAAATAATAGCTAAATTTCATTTTCAAATTTGCCAAAACGGCATGAAAACAAAAAATTAATCATTTGATTTTGATGTCTCATGATACCACTCAGAGTTTGTCTGTATGTTTTCGGGACACCTGGTTTATGTTTTCCACTTCTTCATTGGATCGCAAAGAAAGGAAAAGAGGAAATTAAATGGTATCTTCAGACAGTCTCAATGACAATTCTTGAACTTCGCTTCCAAATCAACAGACTGAAGGTTGTGAATGTGTCACATTCGGTATATATTTTGAAAATTTCGAGAACACAAACATATTGTGTAATTTTTTCAAGTTGTCGATGGAATTATAAATATTAAAATATATCATTATCGGAACGACCAGGATAAAATACGACCCCTGCTTTTGGCAGTTGCCCTTTTTTGGGTTATCGAATGTACCAGTTAGCATTGAACCGTACAGACTAACCGTAAATTAAAGTTTTTTTCACTCGACACTCTCTATTCATACCAGAACCTACCCCCTATCACCCCATATCTAACAGTGAATCTATTTATCGAATTGTTATTTTTTCTTGTTATTGTCGGCACGGGCCAGAAGTGCGACCCATGCGGGTCCTGATAAAGGTCGAAAAACACCCTTTGATAATGCAAATTCATAAATTCTGAGCATCTGCCTTTCACAGAAACATTTGCCGCCGATGGTGACATTTTCCGTACCCGATATCTATCGTTCGGCTTTTGTTAGAATTATTGACAAGTTGAAGGATGAGGACAAGATTAGTTTTGGAAGTATACACATGAACTACCCATCCTACGGAATAAATTCATTTTCTAGTGGGATTTCCTCTCCTCGTTCCTAACAACGAAACAACCGAACATTGAAAAAGTTTTACGAAGAAAAAATATATGAATTGTGTTGAAATCGGGAGCAGATTCGTTTTCGAAACGTCCAATAAGACACTGTCGATAAGATTGGCCCCTGGGTCAATCTGGTTGTATTATGAGAACTGGACTCATCCATGAATATGGTCACTGTGGCTGACGAGAATGTTCCTTTCAAATATGAATATGTAGAATAACACATAGTGTATAATATGACTTTCGAGATGATAAGAGTATCAAGCTGCGACAGAATATTGCTGTCGAGATTTCATACATCTAGGCTCGACCATATCATTGTTGAGTGAGACTGTCTCTCACCCTTACATTATGAGAATGAAATATCTATTGATTTATACTGATTGTTTTGTTACAGGTGACTGAACTAAGTAGTGTCTGAGGACAGACATACCAGCTGGCCGAATGATAGACGTATCCATGCTATGTTTATATTGCAATAATAAAGAATCTTCACATACACCGACGAGGAGATGTTCTTCATGAAGCTCGATCATTAGTATTATTTGTTTATATTATATCTATTAATCACCGATACACAGAAATGTACTCTAGAGAGACCTAAAGAAAAGTCAGTCGGTGATGAGCAGAGACGATATTTTTTTAATAATTTTTTATTCTTCTAGCATAATTTTATACTTATATATAGTACCAAAATATTGTCATATACTCACGCTCAAGGTTTCCCTTTTGTGGATCTTCCTTGTTTATTCAGATTTTTTTTTATGATACCTGTATAATTTTTTATTTCATACTATAATAAGACACTTATATACTTGTGGGACTTTTATTTAGAAATAGTTGTTAATAATTTTCTATTCTTCTAGTATAATTTTATATTTCATATAGTACTATACTGTGATACTTATATTCATCTTATAATCTATATGCTATACTTCTTGTAGTCTATATGTCATACGCTGAATAAACATTATTATTATTATTATTATTATTATTATTATTATTATTATTATTATTATTATTATTATTATTATATACGACGATATAGGACGATATTCGGCTTCGTCACTATTTCTCTCTGGAGATTATTGAATTATTTATTATTTATGAATATGTTGTGATTGTGGATACTCATTGATGTAACGGAAAGACTGAATATGCAGATAGTTCGAACTGAATATAGGTCTGCTCACACACCATAAGATTAAAGGGACTTGATCCCTTTAAATTTTAAAACCGAGCCAGGTATGATAACGGAAAAGGACGATTTCAGGTCGTCCTCATAAATCTATACAGAGCGATCTTTGAATGAAAGATCTCTTTGTATCGCTGACAAAAACACTGCGGGTGAAGAATTTGCGAAAATGCACGTGCAATAAGGTGACAGAAATATCACTCACAGAAGTGAATTGGAGGGAAAAGTGTTTTTGCAATATGCAGCGTGATTCACAACGAATGGGTGTGGCACGACGTTATGGTAGATACTGTTTCTCGAGGTGAATACGAAAAATCTATAACATTTTCTAGGCATTTTATTTATCGAGCCACAGGATGATTTATGATATTCATATCGAAATTCTTTTATATATATCTTAATACTGTTTACTGAAATTTCTACATATTTACTGATGTAGTAAGAAACCTACTCTTTGGAAATTGGTAGGTACAATCAAAACTACGAAATTTCGAGACCGGATTGAGACACATTATATATTCTTTAAAGGTCATCATAATACATCACCCTATAGATGTATATTGCAAAGTCTGAATACTCATCTTGAAATTACGTATACATTCTCGGGATATCTGAAAAAATAAACATTGAGATGGCTATATGAAATGAAATTGAAGTAAAATATGAGCTTACTCATATAGAACCAAAAAATGAAGAACAATCATAGAAGGATTGTATTTACAGTGGCATATATCTATCATAGGGAGGACGAAAGTACATTAGAACATTATAAAAACAAGATACACCGCCAAAAATTTCCTGAACCTGAAACCAGAAAAGAAAAATGTGCTTGAATCTCCTTGAATTCTTCTGAACGAAGACAATAATATTGCTTTCTATTCAATAGTCACTAGCTGATAATGGCGAATAATAATTTCTCTGTTCCAGAAAATCACGCCGTATTCTTGACCTCAGTTATTCTCAGTTGGTCATGGCACTCGCGGTTGTGTTTGAAACAATCAACTGGCACGGAAATGTCATTGTGATCAATCATGCCGGCTCGTTTGAATTATTCAAATGAGGATTACTCAAATCTCTTCATCATTTATGGCAAATGTAATGGGGATATCTCAAGAGCTTGATCATGTGAAGTGATATGATTGCTATTCGTTATTCGCAGAAACAGATGCTATCACAAAATGCTGTTGAACAATCATGGAAAACAATCGATCTGCAGTTACAAAAATTTAGATTATCAAATTGTAAAATTGAAACAATCTACAAAATTAACGATATTGAGAGGCATAAGAAAAGTATTGGGCAGTAAATGTTGCCCCCTTCAACTTCCAGACACTTTTCACATGTAAACCAGAATTGACCTGACAGTGAGAGAGTCATTTGCCAATATTTCTAAAACTGTGTTTTGTGTAGGCATAGATGAATAACAATATTCAAAGTTAGCCTCGTTTCGATGATGACTGTGATGAGATTATGACTTGGGTTCTCTTACAACCGGAAGTGGCATCCTTGAAAATATTAGCAAAAAGAAAAAGTAGAATTCTGCCTTCTTGATAATGTCGAATTTCAATTCCTCACCAAGATCGAAACCAGATGGCGTCACCTCTGCTGATCTAGATAGTTCTTCTGAAAATTCTGGAAAACACGATTCGAATTTAAAATTCAGCATGAATGCAAAAAATCAATTGTTGGCTATCCATCACTGACCTGATATCAGATATTAGCAGTAAAAGCGTATTGGACTATACAGGATCGACAGTGTCGTATCTATAACTAAATATTCTTAACTAAATGAGTGTAAAACATTTGAGGGGGTGATTCCTCATCGAAAAAAAGATAGGATCTTTCATATGAAGAAACCTCATTGGAGCATCCCATGTCAAGATACAGCCCCTTGAAGGGGGTACATATGCATGCGTAATGTCTGAAGGTAGTCATATTGAACATTTACTATGATTTCTACAGGTTGTTTATATGTTTTGTTGTCAATAAATTAGTTTTATTTATCCCTCTTCAATCATTTGATGCAGGTAGTACAAACTACAAAATAACAATAAATCCAGTTTGCATTACGTTTTGCAAATACGTTTTTTAATAGTGAACAAATAATGAGACCAAAATTTACATAAGAAATAAATTTTAGGGGTTGCGTTTTCCGCCTCTCACAACTATAGGGTAAACCAAATGAATCACTGGCTAATTGTCTTTTTGGTGTCAGGTTGATTTCGATACTGTAACTTTTTTAGTACTTGTGAGAAAAATTGTTAAACAAATTTTATGTACCCCCTTCAAGGGGCTGTAATGCTCCAATGAAGTTTCTTCACATGAACTATCCTATCTTTTTTTCGATGAGGAATCACCTCCTTAAATGTTTTACAATTATTTAGTTTCACCCTGTATATCTATCTCTATCTATATCTATACTCTAGCAGTGTGGCCTTAGTAAGATTCTTTGACAGGTCTAGATATTTTGAAAAGAAACAATTGAAGAGTCGTTTCACCATCCTATATTCACCTTGGGTGTGGACTAGAGCTAATTGTGGAAAAATATTATTCACCATAGATTTCGGTATCACATGGCTGTACACATCGGTACGACTTTATTTTTGTATCGTGTGGAAAAATATGGATCAAGTATCTAGCTTTTTCATCAATGTTATGGTTCTTATACATCCGTAATCAGCTATACTATTGAGATTTCAACTCAGTAATCAACATGTCCATATTCAAATGATCTCATCAATGATTTGATCACGTCTCTTCAATGAAAGCACGCCTCATCTGCAATTCAATATTATTATGAATTTAATTATGGTGTTAATTGTTGTCTGCGACATTGACAAACATACAAGATGAACTGAGAAAAACTGAGATTCTAAATTTAGCAAGCAGCAGTTATTAATTTGATAGATTCTCGATACAAAGTTTTGAGCTATCAAAAACGGTAATTTTTTTTACTATAAGTGAAGTTTTCATCATCATTCCGAAAGAACGCGAATTTAGTCATGAAATAGTATTTAGGAAGTCCGGAAACCAACCCAGACAGCACCAGATATTAGATGAATCTCCCTATCATATTCCTTTTGGAATAGTAGAATATTCTAGGAATAGTCTGGAATATTCTAGAATATCCGTGGAATATTCTCTGAATATGCGAATGGGAATTCCTCAGATATTCATAGAATATCTCCAAGAGAATATTCTGGGGATATCTAGAATATTCAGCGGATATATATGAAATATTCTATAGAGGATAATCATGGAATATCCTCGAGAAATATTCCATGCATATTCCCAGAAAGAACCAGATTCCGGATCCGTCGTATTCCGCCTGGTATGTTTATGAATTTGACATTTTGTATACAATCCAGACAGTTGTTTGGTTGAAATACCTACAAAACGTCAATTTCGAAAGTATACGAAAAGAAATACGAAGATCAGGAATACCCCTAATGATATTCCAAGATAGACAGGTTTTTCACGTATATTTTGATAGCCCCTTGTTGAATTCATTACCGCAACCCACAACTTCAAAAAAAACTAGCAAAAAACTTCAAATACAAAAACTACCTATATAGTTAATTAAGAAAATATTGAAATAACATACACTCGAATTCAGAATAATTATAGGGCTTTTAATATTCAAATATATAGGATGTCCCATTTAGGAATAATCAATGTTTCTGTGTTTTCTAATTAATGTTCAATTCCCATTTTCCATGACATACTCTGATGATTCTAGGAAAATCATATAACTCTTGTACTTGAAGTTTTCACCAGTTATTCGATGATAAACCACAAGGGGACATTGAAACATATGTGATCACCCTGTACATCGGAGAAAATTCACATGTGGAACATGTGGAAAAATCTAGAGAGAATGTTTGCATTTATATATTCTTAATGAAACTAGAAAACAAAAAAACTCACTTCCACAGTGAAAAACAAAAAAAAAACTCACTTTTACAGTAAAAATCATGAATATTCGGAATATATACAACCTTTTTAGGATACCTAGGGAATATTCTAGTAATATATCATGCTGTCTGGGAATGTTGACCACGTTAGCCCACTGGGTGCAGTCGACTATAATATATAAAAACTATATGGAACATATCTAATAATACCTATATGGACAGCCGCTTCTCATTTCAGACTTGAACGTATGAAAACATGAAATTTGATCAACACACTGGATTCCACTTTTCAGCAGATCTCCAGTGAAGTGTCACAAGCCAAAGGGTTGCATTTGAAAAAAAACATGTTGAGGATAGTTTCAGCTACCCCTGAAGGCCTATATTCCTCAGATTGCTTGCAAAATGTATAAAAATGTTGACTGATCTACGCTCGGAGGATATTTTTCCCAAACTCTGCTGTGCCTGTAGGACACCTGCAAACAAAAACACAACGTAGCACATATCTGTTCGACAGGTTTTGGCGTATGCTCGTCATTTAGAATCAAAAAATTATTCGACGCCGAAAAACTGGTGTATCACTTCACACGACGCAAAATTTCTTCCCAAAGAACTTCAACTGGCAGGGAATCAGACTTGTATGCGATTACGTTTGGAACTCTTATTAGCCCATTTGTATCGGACAGGTGCGTTACAAAATGAGAACCCGCATGAGCTTGGGTGGATTTAAAGGGCCTTTCGCTTTGCCGGCACGAGAAGGTATATATCTTCAGATGTTCAAGTGGCTGGCGGGAGATATTGGCGCTAAAATCCACAGGCTGTTCTCTATTAAAATCGGTAAAAAATCCCATGATCAACCAACACCTGTCGCCGAAATTACTCCGTCTAGGTTTGGAGCCGTAGGAAGAAGAACGGTTTCTGCGAGATGGGTGGTTGCTTTCTTTCTCGATACAGAGTGTAACTCTCGGTGTGTTCCATTTATGAACAGAAAATATTTCTATTTGTATGCCAACGGTACGAAATTTCATACCGAGACTAAAATGAACATTTTCTGAAATATTAGAAGTCTATACTTTTCACCTGTTCGTTAGAGAACAAAACAGATCCATTCAATCATTTTTCAAAAAGTATCAATTGTATTCAAAACAATAGTCAATTGAATTTCGAAATATGTTGAATATTTTTCAAAATTATCAATTCTATTTCGAGGAGCATCAGTTGTAGTCCAAATCAGTTCAATTTCAGAAACTATCATGTGTATTTCGAAATTATCAATTCAGTTTCGAAATTCGAAATTACCTAGATATTGGGTGTGAAAAATCAAGATTTTTCAACCTAATGAATTTTTTGTGTCGAAACTATACATCATTGGTCGAAACGACTCACATGTCTATCTTAATTTTTGATATACTATCTACTGATATTTCTTTAGGACAGATACAGGATGATCTATTTTCTGAATTCTGCACTACCCTGTATTTTTTTCAATCAAATGGCAGTAGGGAGTAAATCAAAAGTTAAGACAGGGTGAGCAGTTTTGACCAATAATGAATAGTTTCAACACAAAAAAATCCAAAGTTGAAAAATCTCCATTTATCACACCCTATATCTTAGTAATCATTTCCGCTAGACCCCAAGTGTGGTGTATCGATGAAATCAGCTCTTCAATGAGAATTTAAAAATGGAATACAATACAGGGTGTTCCATTGGAAATAAGAAAGTTGGCATTGGCCAATGTCACATGACACACTCTATATAATTTAATTTTTTTGAAAAAATGCTCATTATTGTGTAAAATACAAATCGACGTGTCCGAGCCTCATTTATTTGTTGTCGAACACTTCAATCACATATTATACTCAGTACCTTACCAACCCTTGCCAGCATTTTTTTTTCAAATATGAATGATACTTTATGAAATACATTTGACATATTTGAAAATATGTAAGATTTTTTAATTTGAATGATGAATTCAGATTACAATCATAATACCTACTTTTTGAAATTCAGATGACTATTTCGAAATACAAATGATATATTTCCATTCAAATTCATCAAACAGTTTCGAACTCAAAATGATGCTTTTTGAAATGACAGCAGTTTCAATGAGTCCCGTTCAGAAACGTCTACCACTGAGATAAGTAGAAATGTTGATATTCGCTGAATATAGTTGTCACTGACAAATAGAAAATTTCTCTTTTAGGTAGCTGGAGGTTGAATATCAATCGCAGTGACATTTTGTGGCAGATCACAAATCTATCCCTATTATTTTCATCTTTAGAAAGGAGGAGAGATAATCCCAATAATCTGTGGAAACTATTATACCACCTCCTCGATTAACATAACATATACAAATATAACTATTTTATCTGAAATTACAGGATGATAGTGCGGCTAATTAAGCTGACGGCTCAACAATTTGTGATAGAAGAAAAAAACTTCAGGAGTTTTAGGTGTACAAATGTATATCATGAAATAATTGGACACTATACAAAGGGTCACGAAAATGTGTGTGAAATGTGTATGTGTGAGTGTTTTTCGAAAGAATACACATATATATATATTTTGACATATCTGAATTCCCATCAGACTATTTTTGACGATCCAACACGGCGTTGCCAAGTTATGACCGCTTTTCCTTGAGCGCGAATATCTTTTCAAAAATGTCTCCTACTTATAATTTCCATGATCCAGTCATTAGAGAATATCAAATTCTATTACATGAAAGTTCCATCCTGTCTCTAATACACAGGGAGGTCAGAATAACACTTCAACTTTCTCAAATTCTTTAAATGACACACCTTGTATCAATTCATAAAATTACATGAATCTTTTGAACGACTTCTCATTGATATTGAATTTGTTGATAAACACCATAATATGGTGCAAATGCTAAATTGAAGAAAACGAAATGATTTGCGTTTTTACTCAGTTTGATAACTTGGTGTAGTCAGAATGCGAGTAAAATTTCAGTTTCCTCTATATTTTTATTTGGTCATTAATTTGGACGGCGCTGTTTTTCAATTTTTAGTTAGATATGAGAGTCAAATTTTGTTTTTTCTTAAATATTATTGAATATAGAAAAACTTCTGGCAAGAGAATTATGATACGACTATACAAAAATATTGTCAGAAAGTTATTCGAGGAGGTGATACATTCATTTTTCAGCTTTTTGGTGGGATTCAGAAACGATGAGAGAAAATTTTACTAAACAGGTGGAAAATGAACGATTATACAAACTGCGGAAAAATGTCATTAACAAGTGAAAAGTCGAAATTTCGAGATAAAAGTAGAAATTTTGAGATATAAGACGAAATTTTGAGTTCGTAGTCGACATTTGAGTCGAAATTGTAGTGTATAGAAAGAATGAATATTTCTTGGCCCTTATACGCTTCCGCTCGTTAGCCCTCATACGAAATTTTACAGAATATTATAATCTATAGTGTCCTTTATTTGAAACCCCCGCCCCACCCCTCATCCCTTTTTCGATTATCTTCAGACGGCCCTGCCATACGGGTCCTTCACGTAGGCATCCACCTGCCCCCAAGATCGAGTGCCTACCCTTGCCCATATTGAAACTGTGCAACACATTTCGAAGCCCTTTAAATTTTAAAATCCGTGTCGCTATAAAAGGCGACGAGGGACAGCCGCAAGTGCTCAGAAAACTACAGGGTGTCCACCAGAAGAATATATGGGGAATTGAGAACTCACAGAAATAGCTCAGCGAGGATTATGAACGAATAAGAATGTTCATTCTTATTCATTGAATTTTGATAATTATCAATCATTTTCATGAAGGAGTTAGATCAGATTAGGTTATGTCAGTGCAATATCAGTTGCTCGACAGGTAAGCATCCAGACGCTTTGAATAAGTTCATGTCAGAAAAACTTGACATTTCTGCATCTTTATCGATGCGTTGATATGTCCTTTCCAATGCCAAAGTAATTCACATAATAAAAATGATTAATCATCACAAAACAATTTCATTCACTGGAATAATAATTGATAGTGAGGTTTGAACAATTATTTCCAACACAAATTCTCGAAGATGTTCCAAGTTGCTGCTGATCAGAAACGAGAGATATTTCTTGGAGAGTGATTCCACCATTTTATCAGATGTTTTAATTTGTTTGGAAGAAGATAAACAATTTTCAATATTTCGTTAGGAATCTCAACTTCAAACTATCTTCTATATATGCTTCTGCTATACGGAGGCATACTTCCATTCACAGTTGTACAAAGAATTTCGTGTATAAAATTCGTGTTTTCATGGCACATTCGAGAAAAGTTAACACTCTTATGTGCCATCAAAAAAGCACTCATTTTACGCACTTAATACAAAAATAACTTCTCCTTCGACCACCTAGACGGCGCTTTCAGCATTGATTTGTTATTTGGAAAATAGCCCATTTCACTACTATAGCAACAGGAGAGTAAAACGCACGCTAGCAGTGATTGATGAATGTAATGATATTTTACCTGGGAATTTTCTGAAATATCAAAAAAGTAATGAGATGAAAGAGAAAATAACAAAACAAAGAGTGTAATCAATAACCTATCAACCTATATAGGTATATTCTATATTCTATATTCTATATTCTATATTCTATATTCTATATTCTATATTCTATATTCTATATTCTATATTCTATATTCTATATTCTATATTCTATATTCTATATTCTATATTCTATATTCTATATTCTATATTCTATATTCTATATTCTATATTCTATATTCTATATTCTATATTCTATATTCTATATTCTATATTCTATATTCTATATTCTATATTCTATATTCTATATTCTATATTCTATATTCTATATTCTATATTCTATATTCTATATTCTATATTCTATATTCTATATTCTATATTCTATATTCTATATTCTATATTCTATATTCTATATTCTATATTCTATATTCTATATTCTATATTCTATATTCTATATTCTATATTCTATATTCTATATTCTATATTCTATATTCTATATTCTATATTCTATATTCTATATTCTATATTCTATATTCTATATTCTATATTCTATATTCTATATTCTATATTCTATATTCTATATTCTATATTCTATATTCTATATTCTATATTCTATATTCTATATTCTATATTCTATATTCTATATTCTATATTCTATATTCTATATTCTATATTCTATATTCTATATTCTATATTCTATATTCTATATTCTATATTCTATATTCTATATTCTATATTCTATATTCTATATTCTATATTCTATATTCTATATTCTATATTCTATATTCTATATTCTATATTCTATATTCTATATTCTAACAAATAGCCTGATGAGTGTTAATGATGATATGCACATTTATCTTCATTGAATAGCCATATTTTATTACCGTCAATCAAACTATCGAAAGGGTCTCTGCTCGGGTTATCACGTTCCTGACATATCGATGGTTTCGTTTTCTGAATCGCAAAATTCAACTATATCTCTCAGTGTCTTCTTTGTCTATTTATTCAAGGTGATATCTGAAAGACTAAAAAGACAAAAAAAATATTGAAACTGGCTTTTACTGGCCTCAGTTCAGTTTTTTGCTAGATCCAGATGCATGGGTCATGAATTTTTTAGCTTGTCCTCGACAAGTATTATCATAAAGAAATCACATCAGTGACTTTGGATGTTTCTCTCGATTGTCCACAATTTTTCAGACTACTCAGAAAATTCTTCTTCCCTCGCTTCATTTTTCCATGCATACATATGCACCCGGAAAAAATCGCATCAGTATCAAGTGTTTTTTTTTGACGACTTGCATTCCGAACGATATCCCATTTGGAGGAATTCAAGTGAAAAGCAGTTAGAAGCTTATATCGATGCAACTGAACAAACCCATTTCTGTCTAGACAACCAAAATCTAAACAGACAGAACCACAACATCATTCATGTAATGCCCCCCAAATAGTGAAGATATTTCATCGATTCGTCACACCACAAATAGGGAAGCCAAATGCATACCTTTCTTTAGGAAATGCCAAGAGACAAACTGAGTTGCAAGACACGCTTCAGACGATGATTCATCAGCAAATCAAGAAAACCACTTACCTAACAGTGTCATAAATTGTTCTTTATGTTGTCCCCTTCCGAGTGTAGATGCTGTACTTTTGCCATTTCTCAGACAATTATAGTATACAGGATGTCTCATTAACGATTGGAAATATGTCTGAGGAATGTTTAGATTCTGTTGAAATTGAATTATAGCGGATTTCCTTCGACAGTCAAAATGAAAGAAATGTTCTAAGAACACGTCAATTCATGAAAGGAAATGATTGAATGATTATGATTACGATTATCAAGAAATTCTTCAATGTTGTGAATTATTTGATTTCTCCTTTATCGCAGCCCATTTGATCGAAATTCAATATCCTTACTCATTTCAATGATAATATGCCCAAACTCAAAAGTGAAAAGTTTTTATTTCTTTTCGGACAATATATATTGTACAAGAAAAAGTCACTGTAGAAGTGTATGAAGGCGAGTAGAATTACTAATTACTAATACATATATAAAAGCGAATAAAATATTGTAAATCTATTTGAAAAATCACTGCTTTCCTATAAAATTAGTAGTCGTATCTGACTAGTTAGAGCAAGTTTGAAGAGTACTCTTTTTAAGAAAATCCAAGCTTTCGGAAATTTATTCTCTCCATCATCAGGGACTACAATGAAATGTTAATATTAGTGGACAATAAAATTCTGGACTTTGAAGATTTCAAAATATGTTAACATTATAATTGTAAAACGACATTAGATTCGAAAGATTTTGTGAACAGAAGGATTGTTCCTAGTCATACTTATATCCAACAAATTTGGACTAAGAAGAAATCTTGTTTCCTTTGGGTATGCAGTCTTGGAGAAAACAAAAGAGAGTGCACTCTTGTATAAAATTATTCTATTGATTACATAATTTTATACCTATGTATCCTGTGATGTGTTGTTTATATATCGAATAATGTATTTTTTTGTTGGAATGACTAGCTTCGTGATAACCTCAAATTTCTAGTTCCTGATGGATTGATAAAAAATTCTCGAAAGCTTGAACAGAAACAAGAGTGCACTCTCTTTTGTTTTTTCCTAAGACTGCATACCCAAAGGAAACAAGATTTCTTCTTAACTTAGACAGTCGTCTAATATATATGTCAATAATATTTCAGAAATATAAGAACATACAGTGCCCGTCGAAAAAAAGTAAAAAGTATGCGACAGTATACAGGGTGAGTCGGAGGAAATGTCAATATTTCAAGTACGTATTTGAGGACCCAAAATAAACATAAAAGTTCTAATATACATGGGTACTATTCCTCGCCGTTTCCGAAATACAGGGGTAATCAATATTAAAATGAATTTCAATATTGAAATGAATGAATGAAATCCAACGTGTAACCTGTTAGGCGAGGAAATCACTTCAGACTGTTGGTCAAATTGGAATTTATAATTGTTTTCACAATTCGCTAAAAAGTCAGACATCTTTTCGCTCGTCTATTTCCACCCCACTTGGCTCGTGCCCGAAAAAATAAATCATTCAAGGGTGTTCGTTAGGTATGAATATTGAATATATCATGATGTGAACAAACTAAAACTAATGACGAATCGTGTTCAATATCAAGCTAATGTCTAATGCATAATATACTATTTCGAACATTTCAACTGAATGATTGGATTTTGTGTCATCTCCGAAGATATTCAACTCGAACCGTCTTGGATAAGTTTGTTTGGGTTCGCTTATTTCTCTTAAGGATGACATGATAACCAAAAATAATATTTATGACCGCATCGATGACTGAACATCTTCAATTTATTATAAACAACGTTATTTTCACTATGTGTTAGATGAAATGTGTAGATTTCTATCTTCATGAACCTCTACACGTACATTACTCTACTCTGATTATTTATTTTTTTATTTTTTCACAGATTTTGTCGATTTTCTTCTTCTCATCACATGGCTCTGAGACAAAAACTGGTACCTTTGATTTTCTAGAAGAATTTTTTACTTTCCATCTATCATTGTCAAGACCTGTCGAACATCGCTATACCAAGCATCATTCATCAATAGAACGGCAAAGTTGTGGAATTCTTTGCCTAGTGAAGTCTTTCCTGATGCTTACAACCTCCAAACTTTCAAGAAAAATTCCAACAACTCCCTTCTTTCCCAAAATTCCACCGCTGGCTAACACGATGTTTCTCGAACATTATAGGTTTCCCTTTCGTGTTGTCCACAGATAAAAAAAAATCATTGGACTCACTCGAAGTGAGTCCTCAAATCTGAAGTATAGAAATTCCTAATAACTCTTGAATCCAACACCCACGCCAAGTTCGAATCTCATACCCTCGGAACTATGGAACTGCTGGAAACTATAGCTTGCCTGAAGTATACAAAGTTTAAAGTAATAAAAAATTTATTCGATACCCAGTATACAAGATCTAGATTGAAAATCTAGGAGAGTAGTAGCGAATTTGGGAAAATTCTATGACTAATCTCTAATGACTAATGACGCCATATATTTGGTCCTATGTATAGTGACGTCAGTACTTGAAATATCGTGAAGAAATGAGCGTTGTGTCATCAATTTAAATAACAACAGCTTTGTGCATTTCGGGCGAATATATGATATTTTATATTCTCTACTAGATCGAGCTTAGTGAGAGAGAAATTCATATAAGAAACAGACGCAGCGATGAAAAATCTCATGACTGTTGACATTGTCAAAACATTTTGATGTTTCATGCCATTGTATTGACAAGTACGAACATTTATAGTGTTAGATCATTCACCTAAATCGACTGTTTAGTGAAGTTTATTGATCCATATTAAGTGTATTACAACAAAGAATCTCAGTTTCACTTGTTTGAACATTAAAAATTGGTAGTAAATATCCTAGTTAGTTCCGTCGGTTCAGCCCATCAAGTCAAGGAAAGATTTTAAAACTTTGTTCGAGTTGTTGTTGTCCTATTCATCCTATGGCTGTACTAATAGATTCAAAAAATCATTTCCCAACCAGTCTGGTGAAGGAACATTTTTCGAATTAGTCTTGTTAAGAGAAACAATCGTGCCTGAAGATCTTTCAGAAAACTGAATTTTCCAAAGTAAATGATAAAGTTGATGGATTTTCATGACCACTGTGATCTTCAATGAAACAAAACAAGTACGATGAAATAAATATATTGTATTTTCACTATGTACAATTTCGAATAAGTATTATTTAATAATATACAAATGGGACTAGACGAATTTCAACAAATTATATTAATACGTGATTAAAACAATAATTGATAAGCGTTAATTCGGCTAAAAACATAACTTTGGACAAAATGCTGTAGAAAAATTATATTAAATATACAGTCTTTGAATAATTTATAAAATATATAAAATTTCGAATATTTACACAGGGAGGGGGTGGTACTAAAGGATCTCACTTTTCACTAGTATTCTTTGGGCTCTTCTCAGTCGACTGCACAGATTTTCTCGCTTGGTAAAAATCTGAAAAAAAAACAAATCATTAGTAAAATGATAGTACATCAAAACTTGAAATACAAAACAAGTGGGCTCAATAAAATGACATGAAAACACTCGAAATAATTATCAACTCGATTTCAATCAGACATGAATCGTTTTCAATCAGACGTAACTCTTTTGTATTTCTGACTAGGTACACAAAAACTATGATTCGCAGATAGTCTTGTGTGGTCGGGTGATCAAAAATAGTGAATCATATTCGATTTCATCAACTTTGAAATTCCACAAGGAACCATACTGAGGACAACCAAATAAGCTCGGATTCGGTAATTCCAGTTGTTTAGATTCCTTCGCAGATATTTATATTTGTTCGCGCGAACACTCTGTAGGTCCGAAATACGGTAATCCGATACTTGCATATTTTCAGTTTCACCATATCGCAGATGTCGTACTGAAATAAACAAAGCACCAGATGTTCGGTCTCCAACAGATGATATGAACATACCAAAATGCATCAGTTTGGCCCTGTCAGGTAAGTTATGCGGGGTTCAAAAATCTACGTATTGTTTCAAACATATTAGGTTTCATCCACATCAAAACATATGTAGCATGATGTATAACATGAGTCCACGTCACAGGAAAACGAAGTTTATACTTAATCCGAGACTTAATCGTTCGAGTGCAATATGGACAATCCACTTGAATAGAATCGTTTTTCTTCGACCGGTATCACTTATTTTCAATGATGTATTTCCGATATTCGCGTTATGTCATATTGACAATGGTTATTTTCATCCATCAACTATCAATTTGAAATGCAATATCGCAACGATATCAGGTAAGTAAATTTCTGGCGAGATATAGTATGTTCCGACAACCCTTCTCGAGTATTGACAAAACACCCGATCAAAAAGGTTAGTATTTGGTTTCTGTCCGACAGGATACCATAGTGTGGGTATATAAATATACCACCTGCTGGAGAGGTATTCGTTAGTTTGGCGCTAAATCTTTAGGTAAAGTAACAAGATGCAAGATGTTTCAGTTCAATGTCGAGTTTCGAGGACAACAAAGTAACTATGGCGTTTTTCCGCTCAGGAGTGTATTATTCAATTATTTAATAACAAAATAAATGTTAATAATCCCATAAAATTGAGGTACTGCACTGATTCACTCAGTCACTCTTCACCTGTTTCGATTAAAAAAAAAATTCATCGTTTGTTATCAATGATTACCTAAGCAATAATATACAAGGTAGTCCATTCTCCATATTAATACTGGTTCTCAACTACAAAATAGGTGATTCCAGAATTTATAGAGAATCGAACTGAGAAATTAAACTTTCAGTGCGTCATTTGGTTTGTATTATTCAAAACCCTAGTTTCTATTACTGAAAACCAAACACAGGAGATAAAAAAAATTAAAACAATTTCATGGCTGAAAACAAAAAAAAATAGATTTGTATTTGAGATCAGCCATTAGGTACTACTCCCAACATTATTACCCTATATCACAAAAAATTAATGAGAATAACAAATGAAGAATTCATCGACAAATACATAGAAAAATCACTAGATGTGATAGCAAACACCAGAATTCATTGAAAAAATGTATTTGAACGATCGAATCGTCATTTTCAAACTGAGTACATTTTCAAACTAAGGAAATCTAAGCAAATTTCAGAAGAAGAAGGAGGTAAGTTTTCTACAACCATCTCCGTATTCCCATAAATGAAGGACGAAGAAAGCACTGGCCGGAGAGAAATCTGGTGGAAATTTCAGTTTTTCAAAATGGCAACCGAGGTTTTCTGAAGAAGCGCAGCGCAAAACCTCAGTCACCACTCAAAGTTCAATTTTAGGGCTCAATTTTAGGTCCCACGACTGTCATCAGACCGTGACTTGCGGTTATCATCTCGAGATATCGCGATTACGATCGAATTACTCCTTTACGTGTGACGTCTGCATCTACGTAGCTTCGTTATAAATATAGGCCACGGTTGTGGGAATGAAAATGCATTTATTTCTCCTTCTTTGTGCATTTCGTCGTGGGATTCACGTTTTTATTCGACCCCGCGTGCATTTTACGCTTGGGGTACCTACCGCAGGACTCCGATTTCATTCTGAGATTGTGAGAAGCTCGGTACTACTTTCCTTGTTTGAGTACTTTGTGAAGGTACCTGTATGTAATCCTATGTGTATTAGTCATCTCACCACCAGATGTAGGTCATACTGATGTTAGGTCGACTTAGATATGGTGAGTTCATTTTGATGTTAGATTAGGTTTTGAAACTATGAGATTCTTTGGCAGGCTCCGATGACACTATTGGCTCACCAACTGATTCCAATGGCGGCTTCATAAAAAAAATTATCACCTAAGATTTACTACTTAACATTTGAGACTTTACATTCAAGACAGATCGAACATGGAAATACAATTGTTCATGTTATAAAACCATTTAAGACTTTTCATTCAACATATATCATTTAAGAAAATACGTAACTTCCACTTACGAAATTATTGTTGAATGGCCATAAATGAAAATAAAATGTGCACTTGTTCGCTAATGACTTTTTGCCAGTGTCGACTCTTCTTTTATCTTATTCAAAACTGTTTTGAGGTTATATCTTACTGTATGTGATTATTGTCAGTGTTTTCAGGATTCTTGCGGATTTTTGTCATGGGTATCATTACTTTTACCAGTTTATATAAGACATAACAAGTAATTTTAGTGAATACAGATCAAGTTGTTCTGTCAGTTCTGTGTCAAAGATGATACGTCAGTATTTACGAAGCTTAAATGATTTTCGAATGTTGAATATTTTTATAACCTAATGATGTCTTATAAATCTTAAGTAATAAATGATAAATGTTAAATGTTAAATGTTAAAATTTATTTGTTGATCTTCACAGTACCCACTCCAGCACTTTGGTCCACAATTTTTGGACACCACGATGTTTGGCAGTCACTTTTGTTTTTTTTTCCTATCCTTGAGCTTCGAGATGAATGACATTCAATTCAGATTCCCCATCGACAAACAGCACTTTCACGAAAACGCCACGGTCTGTTGGTAATCGTGAGACCGGACACCAGGCCTTTGACGCTTGACCGAAAAGTTTTCAGAATGCTCGAATGAATTATTCCGTCCGAATTAAGAATGCAAGTGCTCATAACACAGGTGTTTCGTGTTTTATTGTGGAAGGATTCTGATTAGGGAACTCAATTATGTCATTTGAATTTTAACGTATATTTGGAACTGCATGATGGGATAACGACGCAAACCGACGAACGAATAATTATCGATCCAATCAGATCGTTTCCTCTAGGTAGTTAGTTAAAAAAAAATAGTGAAACTGATGCTTCCACTTCCTCAACGACATCATGGTTCATTTGCATTTGCAGTACCTAGATGTTTTTATGTCAATATGACAGTGGAGTTCACCACGTGCATATGACATGGAAAGTTTACTATTGAGGGGTAGTTATCGACCTTTTTTTCATTTTTGGACATTGAGAATACGAGGGAAGTGAAATAAATATTAAACTGCCTCCATTACATATCACTTCTTGGAATCAAATAAATACTTTGATATTATTCTCAAAATCATGTAAGAAGAAGAATTGATGATGAAAAAAATAAATAAAAATACATAAAAATAACAGAATGACAGAATATAAATTTAATTTGATTCAGTTTGTTCTTAAGAATATTATCAAACTCTTCTCGAATTTGCAGAGACAAGTAGAATTTTTCATATTATATTTGGCAGTTTATCAAAATTATCCAGACCCTTGAAAAATAATGAGTTCATACTATTTCGTAAATTTGTCCTCGAGATGTGGAAATTGACGTTCTATCTGGTATTATGACGATGTACTTCATTATTTGTGACTGAAAGGTATCTAGATAAGTTGGATGCAATTTATTCATTATTTTGAATATGGATATCATATAGTCATATAGAAAAGTCTTTGTTATCCAACGAAATGAATTCGTTGAATAGACTCGAATATAAAAATATTCAGTTGAGTATGTGGATGAAAATGAAAAAACGTTCACCTATATGTATATTGAATAATCATCAAGATATTTTAACAAGCAATATATGTTCTGAAAACCTACCATGCATAAATCAAATCAACAGCCAGCAGGCAACATAACCTTATTAAAATCATATCAAAGCAATATACCAATTCAATCAATTCAAAACTGAATACACGAAATGTTACCATCAGTAGTTGCACTCATCCTGTATGTAGGTACCTATTGGGAGATACGAAAGTACCGAAATTAGAGCCAAAGTTTACATCATCCTCATGACTCACTATATGGACATTTTTTATCTTCTTTGGACAAGTCCAAACAAGCAGACGCAAGACGGACACACCTGCTGGTTACAGAATCCGTCGAAGGCAAGTAATCAGACCGATATACACTGCTCAACAAGAGCGAGGACATTGACTTATATTGGGGAATATCGTTCTCTAGTGGAAACTGATGAACCTTATGAACGAAACGACGAAGAACATCAATAACTTTTCTGTGATTATCTAATACAAGTTTATATAAATATAAACAAACTGACTGGAAGCAAATAATTATTGCTTCATTAGACCACTTGACAATGTTCAGAACCAGTATGTTATAGTTTTGACGAGCACTATGTATGATAAATGGATGATTCCAGATTGAAAATAAAAAAAAAACTGTAGAATCTGTAAATACATGATCAAGACCGCATTCGAAAATTATTTGATGATGGTTTCACGAATACGAAACGTCTGAGGAAGGAATTAATATCGCCACAATGGATCATATCAAAAATTGCTTTTTAGATATAACTGAAAAGTCATAGATTATTATTGAAAATTTGGAGTTGGGGTTGGAAAAGTTGAACTGGTTCTCCTTTTTTCCCATTTGACTGAAGAGTTGTGCTGTCATTAGTAATAATCACATCATCATCGTAGAGAAATCATGTGATGACTTTCGATAGTGTGTGAAAAATTCAAATGATGAATGATCAAAGCAGAAAACCGACTCAACAAATCGACTCTCAGATCTGAAATCAAATTTGTTTATTTAACGTTGTGTACCGTTCGAATCTCGAAAGTTGAAGTAGAATGAGATTCAAGAATGATCGAGAAAGTATCCGTTTATTTTTCCGACTGATCTGTTATACCTAGTCAGTTGATGATCAGATTCCCATGCTGTAATATTCCATCCAAACATTTGTAACCTTGTACCCACTACTTTTTTCTATGCAACAATAGAAAAGAGCCTCGAAAATAAATGGCTCATTCATGAATTCGAATAGATCAGTCGTTGTGCTGAGCAGGATATATCGTTCGCGTTTTCGCGCCTAAAATTTGGCGCCAATCAGGTTACGGCAGCAGGTAGATCCGAAATAATGATTCATCTGTTGTTGGGCAAGTTTTCTAAGAAAAAGAGTATTCTTTCGCAAAGACTAGCGGAAACGAAACTGTTGATGTTTTAGTTTTAGGTATCATCTCCGGTATCACTTATTCATCATTTCCTCAATTTAGTCAATAATAGCTGCCATGGAATAGAAAAAATATGCAATGATAATCATCATGGATTATTCCGTTTTATGTCACTGAATTACGGAAAAAATAAAATATCTATTCGATGACTAGCACTTGATAATTGATATTTGATGTGTTGAATCTTGATACTTTACACAGGTATACTTTCACAGTTTAAGAAATGAATATGTTTAAGTACGTTACGAGGATCAGACAATAATGCCCAATAAAATGATGGATGGCGACCATTTTATGTTGCGCTGTTTCTAGGCTAGCAAAGTGTCGATCTAATGACTAGTAAATACCGCATAACGTTCAAGGAGATATCTAAGTGAGCGATGTGCAGTTACATTATACTGAGTGACCTCGATTTCTCTTGTAATGTTAGAAAGTTCAGTTGGTAGTTCGTGTTGCATTTTTTAGCAACGGCATATTCCTCATCATACGTTTGAAAGGTAATATTCACAGTCGATTGAACTCTCAATTAGTATGGATATCATCATAATTGCATTCATACTTGAGTTACAATTTTTAGAGGATCGTGGGGAAGTGAGTTTCCTGGTAAACGTGTTCAAAAAACTGATTCAATATTTAAAAAAGCCACAGACTGTGCATTTGTGCTTGATAGAATATTTTTTCAGCGTGGTGAATATGTGTGCACTAAAGATCATTTTAGTTGTATACCTAATAGCAGAAAAACTAAGTAATCAGTAGTAAAAGTATCCTAGTTGAGAGCAGATGCAATTTGAATTTCAGGACTTCACAACGAGCTTAGGATCTTCTGCAAGCAGGTCCAGAGAAATTATTTTCGCGGTCTATTGAACGAATCAATTCTGGATTTGAGGGATGATTTCACATTAATTACCGGACTTTTATGAACTTTGAGTAGAGTTGGTTTATTGTTCACTAAATTAATACTGGCGCAGTTTAGAAAATACTATTCCAGTTCCTGCACTCCCCAGAATCGCGTTTGAACTTGAACTTCAAAAACATCCCGCCTTGTTTACGGTTGTTAGGACCGGAAACACGAAAATAGTATAGATACAGGGCTCATCATTATACCAGGGGACGTGTTTGATTACGGTTGTCCGGATTAGGCATCTTTATATGATCGTGTAACGATATATCAGTATTTCTAGAAGGAGAGCAAAAATAATCTGTTGATGGACATGCACGTGGAAAAATATCTATCTATATTACAATATAATGATGATGTTCAGTACTAAACTGATTTGAAGAAATCACAATGTTTCAGAATGTTAATTATCTGCCTCAAGTAATATTTGTACAAGTACTGCAAGTACTCAAGTAATTTGCCGTGTACAAATTTTGAACACAAAATTGAATCATCCAGGGGTTTATAGAGTATAATTTTCTAAACTGTGATACTGGCTCGCATTTTAGACTATTTTTCGATATGTTCATCAATACGCAGAGTTTCATTGTGGTTTTTTGTATGCAGACCATCGTGTCGACAACTATACTCAAATATATCCCACTAGTTTGTAGGTATGTGATGTAAAGTCGACAGATAAATAAATTTACGTTTGAAAATCCCAGAGGCAATATTCGAAAATAGTTGTATAGTTTTTCCAGTTGGACAAACCCACCTCATGTAATTAGTATTTCTGATGGTTAAGGATTCCCTCATTACATTAACTGTCCTTCAATCTGTCTGTTTGGCACAACAAGAAGATAATTCGAAATACATTACGTGAAAATGTAAGTGTCGACAGACACAGACAGACAGAGACAGACGCTGAATGCAAAATCATTATCGTGTTATAGACGCCTAATCTCTCGTGCAAACCATTTGGAATATCTTCTGTTTATTGTTGTTTTACTGTTGTAGAAGTACATAATATAAAAAATAAACAAGATAAAATCGATAATGGCAACCATGGGAATTGATAGATAATCGGATGTGTTGTAAAATGCATGCATATAAGAGGGCCATAAATCAGATAAATTATCGAGTTATTACTGTACAGGGTATCTGGAAATTCAAAGCGAAATATTTCAGGTGGTAAAGCCAAAAATACACAGAAAAAGTTCGTATGGGTATAGATCCCCAAATAGGGGAAGGGTGCTATACAGCCTACTGAAGATGGGATGTTGATTGATACTTTTTATACGGATCGAGATGAAGTGCTGAAGAAATTTCGTAGGTACAACTTTTCATGCTGAATTAAAAAAGTATGAAGTTCATGCAGAGGTAGAGGATAGGCACTACGCTATGTTTATTATTTTTAATCATTCCGAATCCTTATAAATTCTAACTTATTTGGGTTTTCTTCGGGATTTTCAGATAGAAGGTTGCCAGAATGCATAGGAAGAATCATAACTTATTTTGTTTGTGCTCAGCTAGAAGTTTCCAGTTAATATTATATAATTCGGAAATTGCCAAGCTATCCAAGCATAACGTAGGTATAGGAGAACTGGAACACAAATGGAGATTCGAGTGGAGAACAATGTGTCGAATTTTGTTTGGTTACCATCAGAATAAAGTATCGCTATTATGAACTAACAAGGCGTGATTATTTTATATTTTTAATTACGGATGATAGTTTGCATGAATAAGACATCCGGTCTGAACGATTACAATAAGCAGGGGCAATTTCACAGCTAACTGGTAGAGAATATCCTGAGTCGTGGATTGATATTTAATACAATGGCTTCATGTTTAGCCATGAAGGAAGAATTGTTCAACGTACACGATTTAATAAACTATGTTTCGTTCAATTTCTTTCGGTCTTCTTCGAAATTATTGGAATTGTATTCATTCTACAGATACAACGGAGTCTTTGGTTGAATATTTAGATACTATAGGTATTTTTTACAAATATTCAGCCACGTAGTGATCACATAATGAAGAATAGTCGAGCTTTGAAATAGAGCAGGAAGGGAGGCAGAGAGTATAACACTTGACTCTATTTCTTCTAGCTATATATCATTCAAACGTGGCAAGTTAGAACAACATTGCCATTTATGTAGCATCAAGATTACATCCGAAGACTGTTGACCTCTGTCTCTGAAAAATAAGAACAAGAGGCAAAACCAAGCACATACATTCTGATAAGTATCCTGAGATTACCAAAATACCGACTCTGTTTTCGATGTTGTTTCAAATTCATTCATTTTGTTTGAGGAAATGATATAAATTTTTGATCACCCAAATCAAATACAACAGAGGACGAATAAGGAAGTGAGTTGCAACAGTTAGCAAATAATAATGATACCAAGGGATCAAGGGGGGGGGGTGGATAATGAGTCAGACTTTGATGTTCTTGATTTGTTACGATTTTTTGAAATTTCGAGATTTTCCATATACTCACTGATTTTCCAGGATTTTTTAAAACTTTCTTTTGATTTCTCAAAATTTTTCGTTCCTCTATGCTTTTGTCGGTTTCTTGTGACTACCCAATATTTATTATGGAGATTACTGGGTAACATATTGTGATTTCTCGAAACTACTTTTAAAATTTACTTCGTAATTCACCCTTCCGAATCATCATCATATGAGCTAAATTGATCGAAATTAATGTACCAACCTGTCATCGAGCTCTGGCCATTGCACGGTTTGAAAACCCTCCTGGAAGCCTTCAAAATCCTCCTGTCGCTAAACGTCGACCTTTTCCTGCAAGGTCGCGCATTTCCGCTGTCATTCTCGTCATTCTCTCCGTTTTCCTCCACCTCCAACCGCCTCAAGTCGATGCCGAACCTTTCGCTGAACCTCCTGCTGTCGATCTCGAACTGCTCCCGAACCATCTTCTCAGTGTCCTTGGACGAGGACACCCCGAAAAGGCACTTTTTGATGGACGTTCTCTGCACGTTGTCCTCCTCCGCGACCTTCCTGGGCTTGAGGATTCTGTCGTCTTTGGTCTGCAGGACCACCAGCTTGCACACGAAGGAATCCATTTGGTTGGTTTATCTTCCGGACTAACACGACTGGCCTAAGTTCACGGACTGCAATCTCACTCCGCAAGCACACCGAGCGATTTGGCGTCGGGAAATCGCAGTCGGCTTTGAGGAAAGGCTAACTGTTATCCCCACCGCCGGGTCGAAGTCATCGCGTGGTTTTCGGCCAATCGGGAGCTGTGTCGCGAGAGTAGGGGGAACGGACCGTGGTAGGGGCGGATGGAGAATTGATAGTTTTTTCGTGGATAGAGGATTGGATTTGCTGGGACTTGTAAGAAACTTGTCGTATAGATGTTTCAACAGGTTCTTAAATTACTAAGAGTCTTTAATCTCATTTATTTACATTATTCAGAGTGGCAACCTATTCAAATTCCATTTTCATCATTGGGAACTCGAGAAGCGTAAAAAATACGAAGAAGCTTTGAATTGGGACAGAGTTGCGGAGATTTCATTCTCGAGATATTGGAAGAAATCATTTTAGTTTTTTCCACTCTGTATAAGTAGAGATAAGTGGATGGACACAAAAAAAATGAGAGCAGTTACTCATCGATTGCCACTTCACACGATCAACAAAAAAAGTCATTTTCAATGTATCCGACTTTTCGTGGCCATCAACTTTTCTTCAAATATGCAAGAGCACCTTTCTCCACTTGGCTATAAGTTGACACCGTTGATGGTGGGAAAGATGAAGTAATCTTTTTTTTTTTGTATCTCCACTATCAAATTATGAAGAAAAATCAAATGGAAATTCGAAAATTCAGATAATTTCAATTATCGCATTTCATCAATTAACATTGCGAATTCTCAATTCAACAATTCTCGAGAACCCGCAATGTTGAATTTCACTTTGAAATTGACTCACCCTGTATATCTATTATGGTACAAATATTCAAATGAGTTCCTCACATTGCCAAGTCAAGGGTGAGCATGAATATATCTGAATATTCCGAAATTTTGTTCGCAATATTCTATCGAAAATGCAATGGTATGCAAAAAATTATTTGCTGTAAATACTCAATTTGTACATACAGTATCAGAATTTGAGATGCAATTCAAAATTTCGACATACATACACGTTGCACTTCTGGGATATATTCGAGTCGAAATTCCGATAGATACGTTACTCTTCACCAAAACTTCTAAAGTTCTTTACATGCTGCTAGCTCAATGCCAGACACTGAAGAATCTGATTTCATCATTGAATCGATTCCATTCGAAGAAGAGTTGTCCTCAAAATAATGTTCGATGAATATGAACAGATACGATCGAAGACTATGGAATACTGACTGATGTACGTGATCAAACAGACGTTGACTCCACTTTGATCCGCAAAACCCCACGAAACATTTTCGCCAATCCCCAACAGACAAAATGTGCGACAGAACGTTATTTCAGTCCAATAGGTGGAGGTCTATCATTCATAGATTGGATGGTTGACGAAAAAATACTATTTCGCTCATTTTTCCAGATAAAGGTATGATTTGTAGACATTCAGAATAAAATATTGAGTCACCGTTGAAATTTGGTTTGAACTATTCTTCGGAAAATCTCCAATTGTTCTCGTTTTGCTGGGATTATATATAAATATTCAATTAATTTTTTACTTCATTTTTATCTTCGTAAAGTGATTGCTTGGGTAGATATATTTCAATTGTTCGTATTATAATTATTATTATTGCACACCAGACACACTCGTTTTATATCATTTCCTGTGTAAAGTTGTTTCGAATGATGTAATCATCGTATGAATCGTCATAAATTGCATCGCATAGAAACGATAAACGGTCGGCAGCAATGATTTTATAAGTTTGCTACCTGTACGACTACAAATGTCTATCGAATTTCTGATTTATCTGAAAGAAAACAAGGCAATAATATGGGAATAAAGTAGGTAGGTATCCACTATCTTCTTTATCGCGAATATTGATTTATAGATATTTATGGATGGAAGTATTCGAAAAACAACTAAAATCGGGAAGACCACTGATTTTCTAAAATAACATAACAGTGTACTTAGGTTTGATAAGAAAAGGTTTACATTAATTATTATTAAATTTTCGCGAAAACGAGCAAAGGGTGCTATACCGTCAAAAATCTAAATTTCGAAAATAAGGAAACAAAGTGATTCTCCATTAGGTTGGATGTGACTCGAGCAGTGTTTCAGAAGCGTTGGTAAGAGATTTCGATTACCTTCAAAATGATGTATCACTTGACCCCTTATCCCATTTAAGATTCAAGGGTTGGACCTCACCCCTCCGAGGGGTTTGAAGAGAAAAAGTTGAAAACATGCGCAAAATATTTCCCCTTGGAAATAAAAATCGACCGGTTCGAGCGTTTTTTTTTTCTCTGAGAACGATAACTATGTCAAATCGGCCTTGTTTCGTTTTCATTGGGCCACCTAGTATACTATATTAACTAGTGTGGAAAGGAGCATATTTTGATGCATGAAATACACTTTCCAACGAGTAATGTACACTATCTTCCTACGACAATAGATATTTGAATTATTATTATTACGTTTCATCCACTGTCCATTGTCATTCATTGAAATTTCGCGAAATACGTTAAGTGTCTCTTATCGTCGACAGCTACCACGCAACCCAAAATACAGCAATCAAGAACGAGAGAACCCGAGCGGAGACCCTTTTGATGGTTTGTCAATTTCATGAATACAAATGTCTACGCCTATGAGTTGTTATGAGTCCGGCAACCTTCGGATATTTCAGCTATCATCTTTGGTAACCAACTTTAACTCAACTGAATCAACGTCAACTGTGTTGTTTGTCATTGTCATGAATGGTAACGTTTCCAGAGTTTTTTTTCCAATTTGGAATGAATAATGTAGTGGATTCACACAGAAATCAAAATCAGAGTAGAGAGGACTTCTTGGTGTTATAACCGATGCATCTAGAAGGTAGTGGATTTGATTCTTTCTCGAAAAGTTTGGATGCAAAATCAGTCTAGTATATTACACAAGTGTGGTAACAAATCTTTTATAACCAACTTCACTCAACCGAGTCAACGTCAACGTTGTTTGTCATTGCGATAAATAAAGTTTACTGAGCATTTTCGACCTTTCGTTCTTGAATAATATATATAGTGGATTCTAATTATCCACAGAGATCAAGATAATAAGAGGGAGGAGTTTATGGTCACATTACCAGACGCATCTCAAAAAAGTAACGAAGGTAGTGGATCGAATCATTTCTAGAGAGGTTAGGATGCAAAATCAATCTAAAATATAAGTACTATATGTTATGACACCAGCAGTGAAATTCCCAAGTGAATTATCATTACAATCATCAATCAGTGCAAGCGTACATTATTCAAATATTTCCACAGTACTGCATTTTACTAGTGCGTTGGTATAGTGGAAAAGAATATTCTGATGCTCAATCAATTTCCTCTCAAGGGCGGAAATGAAATCCAAAAACAAAAGTTCATTTCTTCTGACCAGGTGCGATGCGATAACAGAATTCACCAATAACGTCCCGCCAAGATATTAAAACTTTGATCAATCAATCTGAGCAAAAATAAGAGTGAGTACAAAATTCATTTTCAATATTAGGAAGTCTGTCGTTGACAAAGCTAGCCCAAGTTTAGAATTTTTCATGGAAAGTACAAGAGACGTTTATTTTTGAGTTTTTGGACAAGGGAATGCTGTTATCTCATCTTGTGAATAACTGTTGGATAAAAAAAATGATTTTACTGATAGTGATGGTATAGTGATGTGTGTTACATGTATCAATGTTCGATGAAGTGAAACAGTGGATAGTGCAACAGTAACATTAGGAAAAAATTGTTTGTTTTTTTCAACGACGTTGAAGATTTCTATTGCTTGTTGATGTGTGATTATTAACCAAGCAGGTCCACACAAAGCTACTCCCGAGGAGTTTTCGTTTCATCTTCATTAGCAGCATTGAAATCATTGGTATTTCCAGTGGTACATTGCATGGCCAAGAATTACAAAAATATACACGCTGTTCTTGATTGTACAAAGATGAATGTTAATGTTTCAAATCCAATAAGAACATATTCCCACTCTAAGGGAACCCATGAATTGAATTCACCTACAGGAACCGAAAAATACGACCTTGTAGATTCCACTATAAGAAACTTGACAAAATGAATTCTTGATTTTATACATTTTTGTGCTTACATTTCCATAGCAACATTTACCTTCCTATATCTACGAATATAAATGAACAGAATAGAAATTAACAACACATTGGCCAATATTGAAAGATATTTGCAGACATACAAACTTAAATTAAATGTAGCTAAAACCAAATCAATGATTGTTACAACTAAATATAAATATGATAATATACTACTTAATTCGATTGATATAGTGATTGAAAATACGTCTTTGGAAATAGTAGATGAATTCAAATATCTGGGATTTATGATCGATAATAATCTAACCTTCGATAGTCATGGAGAATATATCATTAGAAAAATATCTAAAAAAATTTACCTTTTTTCAAGTATTTCAAAAGAGCTGTCCATGTTTGCCAGAGTTACCATTTATAATTCCATTATGAAACCTGACTTTGACTATTGTGCAACAATAATTTACCTATTTAATCAAAACCGAATTTCTCAACTCCAAAAAGTTACAAAATAGAGGTATGAGATTAATACAGAAGTGTTATAGATATACTCCAATTGAAGTGATGTTGGATACCCTGCAATGGTTATCAGTTAGTTCTCGTTTATTTTACATGACTATGACTTTCATATATGAATTGAATAAAGGCCTACTACTTTCCTATTTCAACGAATTTTTAATAAGAAATGATGAAATTCATAACTATGACACAAGAATGAGGACTGACTTTCATATTCACAGAACAAATTCTAGTAGGAGCATGAGATCGATATTTTTCAAAGGGTTGAATGAATCCAATAAACTGCATATGAATATAAAACAATCAGTTTCTTTATCTTGTTTCAAGTCATCATAATCAGTGTACATTAAAACTCTATGAGTGTTGGATATATACGCATATCTGGTGAAGGCGTCGCATCCATTTGTTCATTATTTTGGTATTATTGTTATAGGTTTCTGAATCTGCTACTGTCTTGTCCTGTACAACTATCAATTGCTCGTGATATTTCTACAGGGTCACTCACGGTCGATGGTACGTTAGACGTTTATGGAGAACGCAACGCAGGATTTTTCTGGAAATTTCGCATCCTTCATTTTATCACCTGTTCTATCGATCTAAAATATTTTCGAAATTGCGACGTTGCCGTTTCTATCAAAAAGTCTTAGCAACTTCATTTTTTTTAAATGGAACACCTCGTATATTAACAAATTTTTAGAATTGCCTTTTTATTACAATACTCTTTTGTTAATAAATCCCTAAACCTATCTCTATCGGTTTTCAAGATAAAAAATAATTTGTGTTAAATATGATCCAAAACATATCCCTAATTGAACTTATGTAAATCAGGGCTCTCGAATCATAAAGAGTTGATATTCTAGTGGTGGTTTGGACAGGCTTGATGTATTCAATTTATACCGAGAAGTCGCCTCCATATCATACAGGGCGAGCTGAAATTATTATTATATCCGTTGTTCATACAAGTGGTAAAAAGCTCATTTTTTCGAATGGTTCCCACTGTTTTTTACTCAATGAATTGAAAGACGAATAAAAATGCCACAAGATGACATAGCATGTCCCTATACCTAAATCATCAAGTTTTTTTAATAAAGCCGCTTTTTGTGAAAAATATAATTTTATGAAAAAGTTAATTTTAGATAGCCATGGAAATATCAAACTCATGACAGTTCGGTGACATTAATGAGTAATTCAGTAATTGTTATTGACAGTGTTTCCAAAAATCTCCCAGAATGAACGCGAATATCGATTATTCCAAACGAAGTTCTTATGAAGTTATTTATTATACACGGACAATGTGATCAAATCATTACCAGAACTTGCAGAAAATTCAACCAAATGTATCCTGAACTGACACCAATGAACAGGAGGAAGTTTTCTGCAAGTTCTGGCAATGATTTGATCACATTGTCCGTGTATAATAAATAACTTCATAAGAACTCCGTTTGAATAATCGATATTCGCGTTCATTCTGGGAGATTTTCTGAAACACTGTCAATAACAATTACTGAATTACTCATTAATGTCACCGAACTGTCATGAGTTTGATATTTCCATAGCTATCTAAAATTAACTTTTTCATAAAATTATATTTTTCACAAAAAGCGGCTTTATTAAGAAAACTTGATGATTTAGGAATAGGGACATGCTATGTCATCTTGTAGCATTTTTATTCGTCTTTCAATATATTGAGTAAAAAACAGTGGGTACCATTCGAAAAAATGAACTTTTGACCACTTGTATGAACAACGGATATAATAATAATTTCAGCACGCCCTGTATGATACGGAGGCAACTTCTCGGTGTAAATTGAATACATCAAGCCTGTCCAAATCACCACTAAAATATCAACTCTTTATGATTCGAGAGCCCTGATTTACATAAGTTCAATTAATGATATGTTTTGGATCATATTTAACACAAATTCTTTTTTATCTTGAAAACCGATAGAGATAGGTATAGGAATTTATCAACAGAAGAGTATTGTAATAAAGAGGCAGTTATAAAAATTTGTTAATATACGGGGTGTTCCATTCAAAAAAATGAAGTTGCTGGGACTTTTTGATAGAAACGACAACGTCGCAATTTCGAAAATATTTTAGATCAATAGAACAGGTGATAAAATGTAAGATGCGAAATTTTCAGAAAAATCCTGCGGTGCCTTCTCCATAAACGTCTAACGTACCATCGACCGTGAGTTACCCTGTATATATGTATATATGTGATTGTAACATTTTGTATGTGTTATCGAGATGTTTGTTTATCAAGCTTACCTATTTTAAATACTACTACTACGAGGTTATTAATAATAATGAAGAACTGAGAATTACGTCCCGACTATTATCCTGATTTCGAGTTGAAACTCGAACTGGAATTTTAATATTTCGGAAATTAGGAGAACTAAAAGTTGCAACTCGGAATTTGAGATAAAAATAAAACAATTAAATTCACCCATCAAATGAAAATTATTTTTTTCACAGGAGCGTATCAGTTCTAGATTGTTTTTGGTTTGAATTCGTATCTTTTATTTGAATTTTAAGATCCTCAATTCTATATGAGTAAAATTGATCATTCCGACATTCGAAGTTCTCCAAATGCATCCACAAATATTTGCAAATAAATACAATAGGTAGTTATGAACACCATAAATTTTGCATCAGGTAGATAAAACTGATCAGAAGACATTTAGGCATAGAAAAAACGTTGGGAGTATTACCATAATGATGCCTCACTCGTTCAGTTATTATTATTATTATTTATTATTTCGAGGAAATAACAATGCCTCTTCGGATAAGTATACCATTATCGTTATCGGCCAGAAGAGGAGATAATGAAATATGCAGTGGTCTATATGGGCTATGGCAACGGCATCACGGTTATGGTCTGCGATTTGTAACCGTCTTTCTCGTCGAACCGTGACCAGTTAATTCCACATCGTGTGTATTTTGATTGTGTTCATAAAGCACGCTGCCCATAGAAAGTGAAGCGAAAAAACCTAGGGGGGATCCCATGCAAGTTGTCATTAGGGCTCACTCAGATTTTGTCATGATCATGCATCCTATAGTACTGCGGGGGTGCAATGAAATGATAATTTCCTTCAAAAAAATACCGTGCGCTGATGATATGTTAGAATAGAATAGAATTTTTATTCAGTTGTAGGTACCTAATGCCATGATATACAATAATAATACAGTAGTATTTTACGTTGTAAATCGCATATTAGGCACGAAGTGTAATTGCATTACAATTCGAGTTATGTACTACACTTTCCTACGACCACGAATACAGTGAGAGCCAAAAAATTGCACCAAATCGGTAACATTTTTATCATCACTATTTGGCAGAAAATTTCATAATCGATAAAAGTTGTTGAATTGCAGAAAACTCATACTGATCTCATCAAATTTCGAATATTCCGAACGATGTACAAGGGATAGAAAAATGGTCATTTTGAACAATCGTAGAAATTTAGACTTACTGTATATCCTTTGTTGTGTGCATTGTAGTAAAAAATACGGGAAACTGGAAATAAGTCAGTAAGTGGGAATTTTTGATAATGTGATTATTGGTTATTTATACAAATCAAATCAGCATCAAACAATTATTATTAATTTCATTCATTCATTCAACAGATAATTCTGATAAAACTCAATCAGTGAAAAAAGTAAGTCTTTCTCATTACTTTTTTCTAGTTTTTGTGGGATTTTCTGTCCTCGTTTCTGAAAAATAAAAATAGAAATTATAATAATCATCTCAATAAATTTGTATGTCACTTCGCTTGGAATTCAACCTAGATACCTAAAGAGAAATTCTCTATTTGTCAGTGACACCTTGTTTTTAAAACAAAACAGTGACAACTTGTCACTGTTTAGTGTCAAAGTCGAATGTTCCAACCTCACGAAGAAAAACATTATTACTTATATTTTGGGGCAGATCATGAATCTATTCTCACTATAAATATATCGAAATAATTATTACAGTTCCAGTTTTATTTTGGCATGCGAGTTTTCACATTTTTTATTCTCGCTCGTTGGAAATTTCTAGCTTTGTTTCCTCAATTGATAGCAAAATATCCTGATGAAGCAGGAGAAATATTATTTGCTCAGATTGAAAACATTTTAATTTGCATAATTCAAAGAACTGTAGATACGTTCACACAAATTTGAATAAACA
This sequence comes from Gastrophysa polygoni, assembly GCA_963576655.1. NCBI lineage: Eukaryota > Metazoa > Arthropoda > Insecta > Coleoptera > Chrysomelidae > Gastrophysa > Gastrophysa polygoni. Next base: position 7,782,050 of record OY755083.1, on the reverse strand, counting down.
TTGATCAGTGATCATCCTACGGAGTATAGAACTATTTGTATGTAGGTTGATGATACATAGCTATATGAATATAATACGATATAAACATTAATTTAAACAAAAGTTTCAACTGAAATAGAATATACAAATAAATATGGATGTATGCGGACATGAAATGCCTCAAAAAGGCTGTACATAAAAATACAACATATTACATTTATATGGCCAAACCAAGTAGACATTTGCAAAATAATAATAATAATAACAATAAATCTAGATGGACAAAATGATGAATGTAGATACTAAAATGGATGAAGATGATATCACGATGACAGGTATATCATCAGATATCATTTTGAAGTTGTAATCGAGTTAATATTGTGTATATAAGATCATTATAATTATACTTTCGGGCTCATGTAAAAATGAGTTTGTTCTTAACACCCTGAGGAATGATCTTCTTCATACTAGCCCGAAAAACGATCACGTCACACCCTTTTCATATCCAAATTAACGGACATCGTGTTCGATTTTCATCAGTCCAATTTTCTTCTCACGAACGAAAACTACCAATAGGACACTCGTGTGTACCTATACTGCATCTACATTTTTGACCGTTATGCCATAAAATTGAGCTGTTAATAGTTCTGTACCCTTCGATAGATGTACCGGACACATTAACGTAAATGACTAGTCGATGGTGACGGTTCCATTAAATTGGGGTGTGATCCACTAAACAAATTGAACGTTCTTCCCACATTACAGTTCCTGTATAATCGAAACGCCCTTGTTTTTTGGTCCACATAATCGTTAGAAAAATACATGGTAAATGAGACTATAAGGAGAAGAAATGAGAGAGAACAAATCCTTTTCGAGATGAATTGTTTTTTCTACTCCAACTTCTAAATTGTCTGATCCCTTCACAATCTATGGAACGGATAAGAAGTCAATCATTCCATCACTCAGCTGATTGGATATCAATTCATATCCATTCACCTGTGAGATCTGAAACTCACTAATCACAGCCCCTGTAATACCCGTTACTATGGAAACTACTCGATTGGATTAATGGAAAATTATCATCAATTATCAACTATTGTTGTACAAAATATCCTAAAACACTACTTACTGAAAATAGATACCTACTGTTGACAGACCCTGTACAGGAAGTCGAAACTTTTTTCCTTGGTGAATGAATCATTCCGAGTTCCACAGTGCATCGAAACGATTTTTCCTGTCAGGGGGGTAAGAAAGAATTGCAAAGACAGCTCGTATTAGTGAACCCGCTCTCATTCTAACTAATGAACCTTTTATTTTTTGCCCTGAAGTTTCTGAATTTCAATTCGTATTCCTTGATGCCCTATATACTCAAGCTCGACATTTTTAGTTGTTTAACTGAGGCAATTCAAAATTACTCGAGGACTTGTAAGATTGAGATGCTTATTTCCTAAAAACAACCTTTCAGCAATAATGTGAGGTCTTTCAAAAACATAACAAATTATATCTTGGTACCAGTTCATTGGTGCGTAAATTTTCCCTTTCGAATTGAAAAAACAGAATACACTATCCGAAATGGATGATTCCTGGTTCATGTCCAATGATGGTTGAAATTGCTCTACTGTTAATTCAGATAACTATTGAGTGGGGGTCATTCAGAGCTAGATAAGCCCGGTCACACGAGTTCACGACACTCTGTATAAATGTGCCATAACCAGGCGCGATCCCGTGTCACCCTTCTTCCCACGCACACCCTTCCCAGCAGGGTTAGCGGAGAAGAAAAATGGAAAAAGCATTAAATCTACGCATTATTTATGAGGCACCCGATCAATCCCCCGATCGTTTCCAGCACAACAGGTAGGCCAGGCGAAAGAGGAATGAAACAAATGAACGTTGTCGGGAAGCGGAAGTCCGCTCGGTGGCGTAAAAAGAGGGAGTGGCCGCCAGGTTTCCCACACACGAGACCGCTTGGGCGACTTGATTAACGATGGAAAACAACGTTCTCGGTCAGCGTATGACCGAATTATTAGAGACCATCGGATCGTTCGTCATGGATCATGATGATATGGAACTAGATGTTGCTCGAGACTTCGTCCGCGTGCAGTTTCCTCATGTCTTTTCTAGGGGGAGTATGTTTTCTTAACTGCTAGCTTCAGGATAATACTATGTCATTTTTTCAACCTGGAGAAATATATGTTTGCTATACCTATGATAGGTACAACAGGAATAAGATATATAATTGTATTGTTGTAGATTTTGGTCTGGATACCACGGAAACACTTGTGAACGATCATGCGTACTTTATTTGTCGTATTTGCATGAATATTACACTAATTTCAAGACTCCACATTAAAAACCATAACTTTACCGGCCTTTTCAATTTCAACTTTGTCTGTACTGATCATGTGCGCATTTTATGACATTGCCTTACTATTATTCTGATTGAATATTATATTATATAACACGTGTAGAAAGTGACTATTTTTCTGCAAATCGACCTGCCCTGGATTACTGTTTGCAGTTCAGCTCCCAAACATATTCCCTTTAGCATAGTATACCTCAGAGGTTAGAGTAAAGAGCTATTCGCCTAGTCGGTGATACTATACTTACGTGGGCATTGATCTCTCTATAGAAGATCGCAAAAAGGTAAGCGAGCGTTTCTATCTATTATAGACATTTCCACGGTCGGGAATCTTGATTATCATGCCACCACAAGTGGGAAAAATAGACTAGCTGGTAATCCATACATTTTCGGTACTCGATACAATAGAACGGCAAAGTCATGGAATCCTTCGCTTTCCTGATGCTCACGATGCTTTCAAGAAAAAGTCCAATACTTTTCTCTTTTCTCAATACCTTCTCTCTCAACATTTCACCTCTGACTAGCACTAATATATGATTTTCTTTGGTGTTGTCAAAAGAGTGAAAGAAAATTCCACTTTCGCTGCCATAGTGAAATGGACTACTTTCTGAATAACAAAACTATGTTTTGTTAGCTGTTTTCAAAGAGAGTCGTAGGATTTTTTTTATACTTATATCCGGGTATTAATGACAATAAAGTATGTATATTTCGATCCATACTTCATTTTGATTCATTTTCTTTATTTTAATGTTAAAAAGCTCTGTCGACGATACTTTCATCTTCGTACAATCAAGTATTTATTGAATTACCATTTACTTCACACCCTCAGTTGATGTGATATGTGTCAAACTACTATACCCACTTCTGATAATCACATGATAAGGATTCGAAAATAAAAAAAAAACACATCCCACATTACGAGATTTGATAAATATAACAGGTGAGTTTTTTTCACATCCTTCAACATATTAATATTATGGTACTGAAATAGAAGAATGATTATGGAATGATCTACATTGGAAGCCTATTAAAAACTTCCCACAGATTCTCAGGAAGGTCAGATAGCAAAAACTACTACTGTTCGGAGCTATATACAGGGTGTGATTTAATCAAGATAGGATATGGTTACTCAACTCATCTTGAAAAGAAAAGTTCTTGTGAACATATGCCCTGAACCTCTTAACTTTCGAGCTATTGGGTGTTGAAATTTTTAGAAAAAATTCGTTTTCTTATCATAACTTCGATACTTTTCTAGGTATCTACGTATATATATATATATATATATATATATATATATATATATTTACGAAACAAGTGCAATAGCACTCATCGTTTAAATAACATTACACTTCCATTGAATAAAGTTTTCTATTTATTATTCATTATTATCTATCTTCATCTAATTTGACAGGCATCACCTTCTGAGCACCCATAGACATTTTTTGATGAAGGAGATTTCCTAATATTGTATGCCCTTACTTTTCCTGGCGGTAAAGATCAGTTTTGAAATCACCATTCATTTTGCAACAATTTGACCCCTCGAAATTTTTCTGTCCGATCCACCGTTTTCGCGTAAAAGAATAAAAACCATTTCATTACATTTTTTTTACAAAAATCTCCAGTATACATTCGATGTATTCTGTGTCGTCCGTCACTGGTAGAAATATTGAAACATTACTTGCATCCAAAGATTACTATTGGTGCATGTCAAATTCCATGAAAATATCTAGAACCAGTATTGAAATTATGATACATATCCTATATTTTCATCCATCAGTTGAAATACATTGTAGATACTTGAAAATTCGATTCACAAACTGATGAAGTAACAGTGAAATAATGGGCATTAATAGATCGTTCCGATGTACAGGAAAGAATATGAACTTCTTGTTCAATAGAAATTAAAAAATTGCCTACCTCCCTAAATAATAATAAAAAGCGGGAGGATTCATAAGCTGTAGTATACGATGGGCACAACGAGTTTTTCCGAGATTGAAATAATATTGGACCAATTTCAGACCGCTCTAGATTTCCATTAAAACAATAATTCCGCAATTAAAGAATGCGGTCACCAGCTGTAGGAACAACTCGTGACCAAATCATCAAGGATGGTGAATATTTTCGTCATCCAACGCAATTCCGACAGGTGACAAGAAACACAACATTAACTATAAACCACCGAGTTGGCCACGAGAACAAATTACTACCGAATTATCCGTTTTTTCGAACACGCTTACCGTCACAGTCTGAGTACAACTTTCTACAGTACGAAATCAATCATCCACTCGAGACTGTGACTATTTTTTCATTGTGATGATTTTAGGTCTATCACGATAGCTTTTTCGAGCACGAGCTCAAGGCCTCTATGGTTTCAGTTTCAGCTGTGGGTAATTATTGTTTGGGAAAGGCATGATGTTTCCGAATATTTCGTCACTATATGATAGTTTTTTTTATGGGCAGATGGTAATAGAATTAATCTAGCCTATTGGTGACGGTACACCTTTCGGAATTGGGAATTAATGATGAACAACAGCTTATCATCTGCGCTTCGGATGTAAAGTGTTTATACAGTATGTATATGTTATGTATGAATCTGAATGGAAATATTTTCGAAATCGAATATTTTCACTCGGTTCCCGGTGATAGTAGTTATCAATTAGGTCATTTTAAATATACCATGCGTTTTATAGGTATCGTCAGGTTCTTGTGAAAGGCATTTTATTAACTCCTTGTATCAATAAATAACATCGAAAAGTTGAACGAGGACTTAACCCCAATAACATCTATACCTAGCATATGTAGAACTACTCAGAAATCAATACCTATATAACATACTATTACGTAGAACAAAGAAAGTAGAACGGAACTAGAAAATCTGACGAGAGGTCATTCACTCACAGACTGCCTGGACTCGCCTATGGCTCGTCCTATGTCTATTCGTCCTAAAAAACCATATATTCCGTTTCATAAATTACTATTATCTCCTGTTATGGGGATTCTTACAAAGGTGAGACGTTGTGAGGTGTATAAACTATACCTAATTTGAACCTGCTGATCAAAACACGTCATTTCATAGGTGAGGTACCATTGTAGACCACATCGTCGACATCTCAAATCATTTTTTCAAAAGAAATGGTAGAAATAAATTGACGTTTTCTTGTGACGAGGGCGTGAGTTTGAAAATTACAAGTAAGTTAGACGAAGCACTATAGGGTTGTATATAAAGGACGATTTTTTGAAAAGAGATTTCTATTTTCCGACCAAGAAATGCTGATAATCAGGTACCATTGAATTCATAACGAGTGTTCAATGCGTATTCATCATGAATTCATAATAAATTCAACCCCCTTTGACAACACGCCACTGGTGCTGGGAGAATCAGCTCTTGCTATCCTTGTTTAGATTGAAATAATTACAATAGATGTTGCTCCCAAACAAACTGTATTGCCAGGGCTATGAATTACTTATCTTGTCTGGTCAATGATCAAAGATCTTTCGACACACGAGTTTATTTGGCATGTTTCGAGCCTGACTAAACTCGTCTAGTTCTAGTCATGGATTTAGAGTTATATATAAGTTTCTCTCCGTTCGTAAGTTTCTGTAACACTATTTGCAAATCGAAGCAGGTGGTGAAGAATTTCACCATTACTTGGGAACCAACATTCTAGTAATGTCCCGTGGATATTATTCACTACCATAGTGTACATTAAATTTTTTCCACTACTAGCAATATATTCCAATAAAAAATATGTACTAGGAAAGCACTTATTTTTGATTCTTATGAAAATCTAGAAGCCATGGCCAATAGCAGCATATGACAGTAATTATTGAAAAACATTTGTCCTATTTCAGGTTTCTTTCAACTCTTCAGGAAGTTTCGAATCCTCAGCAATATTCCTATACTCAGTGCCATTTCTGCGAATCTCGTATGAGGACTGTTAATACAGGTTTATAATGATACTTGACTATGTATTTATGAACTACTAGAGTAATACTGTCTGTAAGTTCTTTGAGGAGGTTGTATATTAATTTTCCAGCTTTTCGTGGGATTTTCTCTCCTCGTTCCTAAAAAATAGAGTAGAAGTTATTAAAAATTATTTCAATATATTTGTAGTAAGGACAGATTTTGTGATCTGCCTCAAAATGTCACTGCGCTTGAAATTAAACCTTTAGATACCTAAAAGAGAAATTCTCTATTTGTCAGTGACACCTTATTTTTGAAAAATTTTGAAATACAAATATATTTAATAAGAATAAAACTTCTACTCATCTTGGTTGACGTTTCGGGAACGAATCTGCTTCCGTTCTCAACACAATTAAAATATTTTTCCCTTCGCAAATTTTTTCAATATGTTTCCGGTTTTGACACTGAAATATATTGAAATAATTTTCAATAACTTCTACTCTATTTCTAATAAACGAGGAGAGAAAATCCCACGAAAAGCTGGAAAATAAAAATACTATATGTAGTAATATTGTGAAAAACTACCTTGTTAGAGAAATACACCTTCACGACTACAGACAGAAAATCTACCTTGAATACAGACGGCCTATAGTTATAATGTAGTATAGAAAAAAAGAGGACATATGAGAACACTGAATAAACTCCCAGCATACGATTCCGATAATGCACCACTCTGTATGTAGTATATACCTGCTATAGATGGATCCAAACATCTGCGCCAACTAATTATAGTATAATATATCCAAATATGAACATTCCCTGATCCCTAATCATCCTATCATTCCGCTCCATCAAAAACTCTGACAGGGATGAACGATATGCGTGTGGATGAAAAATCGAAAAAAATACCTAATAGTTGCCACAAGAGTGGGAGGGTCCGTTGCGAACAGAGGTAATACAGACAATTCATCATGAGCTTATCTATAATTTCTTATCAACGGGGGTCGTTTGCGCGTTTATTTATTGTGAGAATTGTAGAAATATACGTCATTGTTAGTCACCACATAAAATCTATATTTATAGTGGATCGATGAGTGGATGGAAGCAAACAGGAAATTAGCAATTATTACGTAACTAGCGTGGTAAATGATATATTTCTCATGAGTAGAAATTCAAAACGAGCCGTGTAGCGGTGAGTGCATGTCATACACTTTTCAACGAGTTGTGTGCAATACTTTTCCTACGACCATAAATTTTTGAATCATATGCATTATTATTCCAAGTGTCACCCACTGTCCAATGTCTTTCATTTAAATTTCGCGAAATACACCTACTCGAATTTAATAATAATAATAATAATAATGATACTAAGACATACCTAAGACATAAGATGAGACAAATTCTCCTACACTATGAAAACATTTCTCAAGTAAGGAAGTTTTGAGCCTACGTTTGAATATATAGAAATGAATTCATGGAAAAAAATCACATAATTGTATCGAGATCGAAAAAAATTGCCATTTTCAATGTTCTCGAATAATTGCTCGAAACTGTAAATTAGTATAAATAAAAGTGAATTCCAAGCAACTTTTTCAGTTCACTTTTCTCTATTAGCCATCTAACCCCACTCTTTGCCTTTTCATAGTCATTGTTATTAATTTACCGCCATACCAGTGATCAAGTGACGTGTCAAAATCGATATTTAGGTTATCGGACATGCATTATTAATCTCCGAGAAAGAAAATTCGATACTTCAATGATAAACTTTCTCCCTATATGTTACGTACTTCATGGAAGTCACTGTATATATTTGAGATCGCGAAAGATCATAGATTTCGAAAAAATAATAAAATACGAGGTGTTCCATTTGAAAAAAAAATATGACGTTTGACAAGCTTTCAGGAGCCACTCTGTATAATATCTGCTGAGTGTTGGGGAAGGGCCATACCACGGCATTCAACTCTCGAAAGTTATTTTTTTTTTTCAGCAAAAAATATAGAAAATAAACGGGTGCGTCTACAATTTCAAACCGCTTTGATAACATTCAATGAAAAGCCAATCTCATAGGCCGAATGTGGATGAAATTCACTTTTTCATTATTCATTTCCGTAAGATCAACTCTTCAAATATCTGTGCATAATCCCCGGACAACCCGTATAATTTATTTGGATGAATAAATATTATGTGTCACACCGGCGTATCCACCATTTCTTCGATGTTCCTTCAGTTTATGGCGGATGTTCTATTCACAACTCCATATTAGCGACATCCACCTCAACGTTACTGATGCTAAATAATTCAGTGACTTATTCAAGATTTTCTCTACATTTCCTGACAAAAATGTATTACTTCCATCAAACATGGGCAATGAGTATTTATATCAAGAATATATAGCTCTTCCAAAATTATGAGATATTACAATTTGGGGTATATCACGAATCAGATTAACTACTCATGTCTAACAATAATTGTAGATACTGTATTTAACGGTTTGGTGTCTAGGTGAGAAGAGATATTGAGCACAATGCGCTTGTGTACCAGTGTGGTTATATTCACAAAGTAACTTCCTTTCCCAACAAAATATCCAGTATGTATGTAGTATGTAGAGAAAATCAGAAAAACAATAACAATCATTTAATTGTATACTTTTGTGAAGGCTTTGAGTTGACAGAAACGTCTCTCATTTGGTCTAGAACCTTCTATTAATGACCTTATACCTCATGACAGGAGATTATTTTGGCGAGATTTAGCAGATATATATTTGAGATATCACCAGAAACAGGATAAGTAAGAATAGTATATTACACACCGAGGTGGGAAGAGATTCATTCCTGAATGCCTAAAATATTACATTTATCGACAAATTACCAAGAACGCCGTTTTCTTAGAATAATCAAGTAGATATATTGTTACCGTGACTACGAGGTATGCAATTGTCAAATAAATGTCAATAAATCAATAAATGTCAGATAGAGTCGGATATTAAATTTGCGGGAAATGAGGGCGGGAAGTGAGGTTGGGAAGTTGAGATGTGTAATGTGAAACTTCCCAACCTTCAATGAAATTAATAATGACAGCATTACACATATGGTTGTAAATGAAACTCTTTCCTAGTTCATTAAGGTAGAAAAGAACGTGCTATCGCAGTTTACAAACATATCAGGAAATGATATGTGTATGCCTGATCTGCTCAGCTTGCATTTGAGATACTATATTTATCTCTATATCTCATTTAGCTCAGGTATATAGTTATACTATTGCCTAGCTTTCCGCATGCAACTTTTTGAGATTGATATCTGAAGCAGAAACTATTGGTAAGTTTAAGGATCCACGTTGTGCTAAAGATACACAGTGTGGAACAGCCAAATGGAATAAATTCAACAACAAATAAATGAAGGTGTGTTGGGAAAAACGCTTGGACAGGTCGATTTGTATTTCTGAATACACATTTTTTTTTCAAAGAATTCAAATTATATAGAGTGTGTCATGTGACAGTGGCCAATACCAACTTTCTTATTTCATATGGAACACCCTATATTTCATTCCATTTTCTAATTTTCACTCAAGAGCTGATTTCATCGATACACCTCACTTGGGGTCTAGCCGAAATGATTACAGAGATATAGGGTGTGAAAAATCGAGATTTTTCAACTTTAGGATTTTTTTGTGTCGAAACAATTCATTATTGGTTAAAACGGCTTACATGTCCTTGTCTTACCTTTTGATATACCTACTGTCATTTGGTCCAATCTACCCACGAACGAATTCAATTTTCCAACAAACATGCGAAGAGAAAAATATTTTAATTGTGTTGAGAACGGGAGCAGATTCGTTCCCGAAACGTACCACCAAGATAAGTAGAGGTTTTATTCTTATTGAATGTATTTGTATTTCCTAATTTTTCAAAAACAAGGTGTCACTGACCAAAGGAGAATTTCTCTTTTAGGCATCTAAAGGTTTAATTTCAAGCGCAGTGACATTTTGGGGCAGATCCCAAATCTGTCCTTACTACAAATATATTGAAATAATTTTCAATAACTTCTACCCTATTTTTTAGAAACGAGGAGAAAATCCCACGAAAAGCTGAAAAATGAATGGGGGTGCAATTTGAAAAACAAAAGTTAGGGGTGGTTTCTCGGAGGTTGTTTGCCAGGATGTGGATTCCGCTATGTTACATGAACATGCTTATGGTCTCTCACGACACGTATTTTTTTTTTCAATTTTCTTTTCTGCAAATTGCTGGAATATCTGCTGATGGCCTAGAAGCTTGGGACACCCGGATAATGAATCTAATACATTATCCATTTCAAATTCGAAAGAAATACTCAATGAACATTATCATTCACATCAATGACAAATAACACAGTTGAAGTTGACCCAGCTGAGTGAAGTTGGTTAGCAAAGATGATAGCTGAAATTATTATAATTTATATTTCAAAAGTGGAATTTTCATTACTCCGCTTCAATTTTTTTCGTCCATCTATCACATGTCGCGTTACAGACAGCCGCAAATAGGGGTAAAGCGAAAGGAGGTCGGCAGAGCAGCCAAGGTCAATAAAGCGGCGCCCATGGCTCGCATCAGCTAACCGTGTACCAATTATATTCTTACTAATTCGTGCAAGTGCTCCGCGGTATTGGTGTGTTTTGATCAGTGTATTGATGTGAATGTTATTGTTTGACAACATAAATCTCAAATTGAAATTGAAATTCATAGTTGGATATCTTGTCTACTATCGATTTCGCATTATCATCACAATTTTCCAGAAAAAATACCACCTCATCGATTAACTAACAGACAGTTTTTGAAATTAGGATTCTTCTGCTGGCTATTTCAGAAGTGTTATAAGCTTTCAACTCCAATCATCTCGTAAACGAAATCTCAAATCAAAATTTCATGGGACTTTTTTTATTCTGAATTGAACAGAACAAAAATTCAAAAGAATATCAACTGGCATAGAGACAAGAGCAGAAAACGTGAAACAATCACCCTGTTTCTAAGCCAATGTACAAATTTGACAAAAATTTCTCTCGTCAAGTAACGAGTATCCAATTCATTAGTACTTGTATCAGACCTGGTCAAAAACGCTAACAAGACCTAAGAGTTATGGCAAAAAGATAGATTTATCAAACTGAACTTCGAAGAGCATCCCCCTTAGAAACATTTTGGAATCAAAGTGTATTATGGTTGTCAACTTATCTGATGGATCATCGAATATATGAAAGATCATTGAATTCCATAGGATTCCAATGAACACTTTTGATGGTATTCGAAAATGAAATGAACTTAAATCAACTGATTTTCCTATACTAGGTATATTTACAGATATAAAATATTTTCATTTGTAACAAACTTCACAAATTAATTTGTGGAACTAATTATGTACATACATTTCACATAGATAGAGTTACAACTAAGGATAAGGAATAATCTAGAAAGTAAGTATATTTTGTACAAAAAAGAGATTCAGAAAAGAATCTATTAGACATATAGGTATACAGGTATATAGGTTTCAACCCATAACCGACAAAATTCAGTACTGCGGTTATAGGAATGAACATGTTTTGTTTGTTCATACACACTTATCATCAGCTACAGTTTTAGTTACTGTTTTCCTTCTACGCCTCTCTAACAGCACGTAAATTGCTATCAATAATAATGCGATAATAATGATAACAAGAATCACTATCTCCATTCGGCCAACTTTAACATAACGCTCTTTCGACAACTGCTCGATACCTGTGGAAATATATAAAAATTCAATCAAAATAGTATATAATGATCACATTGTAGTGTGAAAAGTAGCAAAAGGCAACGTCAAATACAAAATAAATAGATACACAAAAAAACAATTATATTTAGAAAAGTCTCAATAAGTATTTCGATAACTAAGTTGTCATCTTCAGTAAAAAAAATAGCGACTCCTCATTATCTTTCAAGATATTCTCCAGAAATTACCATCGAGATTGATTGTCCGTATGCATGTAAGCCTATTTATACATGAAATTATATCATGGTAGATACACAAAAAAACAATTATATTTAGAAAAGTCTCAATAAGTATTTCGATAACTAAGTTGTCATCTTCAGTAAAAAAAATAGCGACTCCTCATTATCTTTCAAGATATTCTCCAGAAATTACCATCGAGATTGATTGTCCGTATGCATGTAAGCCTATTTATACATGAAATTATATCATGGTTCAATGAACCTTTGCAGTCCAGCGAACTGTAACAATTCAATGATTGTCAAGTCAGCAAATCGAATAATCAATTGTTTAGAATAGGACTCATGTCTTAGTTCATTAATTGGCTCTCATTACGATGAATGAAAATACTTTTCAAACTGTATTCAATTCTCGATTGTTCGTTACATGTTTGAGAAAAGTTTAGATGATTTGAAACTTTTATCTATTCATTATGTATTTGAATAGTAACTTTGAAAGGAAACGTAACAGACACTTTCCTAGAGAGTCATATACTTTCATGAGATCATTCTTCAAAATGAACGAGGAATGAAAGATATTGGAAAAGTGTCTTCACTGGTATAGAAGAAGCCGTTTTTACTACGAATGGGTTGAATAAAATTGAATGAGATGTCATTATTACATTCAAGTATTTCATATGTTATGCTGGTCGGTGATTATACACTCGGTGTTGATGAATGAAGGCAAGCGATTTTTTCTTACTTATGCTACTTTTTGAAAAGGCGACAATAAAGTGTGCTATATGTAGTTTTGCATAGATGGTCGTAGGATAAGTATATCAAATGTTATGACGATGAATGAAAATAGAACTTCTCTTACCTCTTTGTACATTCTTGTTCGGTAGATCCTTTGGAATCGTCAGAAAGTTGAGATTGGAAAATGTTACCTTGTTTTCACCACTCAAATCGATCATATAGTTGAATTGCTGTGGCATCTTATAAACTTGAGGTTCATTCTTTATATCCCTCTTCAAATTGAGCATAGATCCACCTGTAATCGTAGACAAATTTAGATGGATTCATTCTTGGTGGAATATACAAGTTGGTAGTCGAACAAATGATATCCTTACCTTTGAAAATATTCAGATACACCCTACTAATCATGAACAAGTGTTCTGTCTGAGTCAGGCGCAATGCTAAAGAATTGTTTGAATTTTGCCTTGCGGATACCCAAGTGAAATTCAGGAGTTTGTTTTCTAGATCTTCTAGAATATAAGCATCAGATGGAACGTACTCTGAATCATTCTGAAATGAAAGAGAATATGTTTGTTGACAATTTTGTGTACAGCAATATTCTCTATACTCACCTCAATTTGTATTCGAATGCTAATATTGACAGGATTACCCAAAATATTCTTCACGATATAGACTGAGTCATTACCGAAGTAATTCCCACTCAAAAAATATATGAAAGATAATTCACTATCTTTCAAGTGAGGTTCTACAACTGTACTACTCTGATTCAGAACCAATTTTAGCTCAGTCCTTACGGTCTCTCCAATATCATGGTCCTCAGTAATGACGGAAATATCTTTCACATCTGATTCAACTGTATTCGTGATGTTTTCTTCTGGATTCGTCCAAATATATATTTTACTCGGAACAACATTTTTTTCTGGAGGGTCTATAGAATTCTCATCAGTTGATAGCGTTTCTTCAGTTTTCAACTCTGTGGAACTATATTCTTCAGTTGAAAATATAACAGAAGAACTATGGTCTTCCACAGTCGAAGTAATCTTCTTCACATCTTGAATTGCAGAATCCACAGTAGGGTGTTCAGTTCCGAGCATTATTGTATCTTCGGTAGTAGTTACAGTCTGTCCGAATGTACTACTGAATGAATTTTCGGTAGTTGGAAAAGTATACATTGTTTCCTTGTCCTTTGGAACTGTTTGAACTGACACAGTTGATATATCAGAATCAGAAGTTGTGGTATTGAATGGAACTTCTTCTCTTCTTGTAGTATATTCTACGATATCACTAAATACGTTATTGGAAATATTTTTATCTTCATATCTCTCACTAGAAGAAAAATGTTTCGCCTCATCAATAATAGTATGATCAGTAGAAATTAGTTTTCTCACCACGGTTAGTTCAGTGGTTACCGTTGAATTATCATAATTGTCGATGCTAACTGAAGTATTTCTATCTTCTTCATAACTCTCAACCCCTGAAGTTGTAATGAGATTTGTACTAGATTGTTCAAGTAACTCATGTTCAACAACAATTTCGTTATCTAAAGGTAGTGCTTTATCAGATCTAGTTTTCGATTGTACTGTCAACTCTTCTGGATAGGCAGGTCTTCGATCTTCCAGCACAATTCGCGAGGTATCTGCTACAATCATTGATATATCAATCTCTGAAGTATCTAAAACTTCATTGATTCCACTATCGTTTGTATTTATTCCATACCATTGAGATGGAGGAACTGTCACAATCTGTTCGATTGTACCTTCAATAGTAGTATCTTCAACAAGCATTTCATCTGTAGCTGTATTTACGGTAGATCTTTGTTTATCTTCGAAAACCTCGGTGACATTCTCTGATATTTCTGTATCAGGGTGTACCTCAATGATGCCATCACCAGCATCTATGCCGTACCAGTGGGAAGGATCTACTGTAACCATTTCCTCAGTTGCGAAATCGTTTGCCCTAGTTGAAATTGTAGTCTCCTCAGTGGTAGATGATGTGTATAATACAATTGCTGTTTTGGCATCATCAGTTTCATGAGCATGATCTATCAATTGAAAATTTGCATCAGACACGTATGTACTTGGATCACGTTCAGCTTCCAATGTCTCATGTGTAGCTTCAATTGCTTTTGACGCTGTGGAAGCTGTATTAGCAGCAATTTCAGTTGATTTATCATAGGCTTCTTCTGTATTCAAAGTAGTTGAAGTCACTGATTCGTCTGGATCCTCGGTACTGCTCAGCACAGATATTTTTAATACGTTGTTGATATTGCTCAACATATTTTGTGAGGGGTCAGTAAATACAGCAGCAGTAGTTTCAGTTGATTCATTAGGAACTACTTCTGTATTCACCTTTGTTGCAACCTCAGCTATGACTTCATCAGTGATAATTACATTTGGGTTCTCGGAGTTTTTGGTATTACTCAGAGATGTTTCTGATATGAAGTTAACATTGTTCAACATATTTTGTGAGGGGTCAGCGAATACAGCAGCAGTAGTTTCAGTTGATTCAGTAGGAACTACTTCTGTATTCACGTTTGTTGAAACCTCAGCTATGACTTCATCAGTTATAGTTTCATTTGGGATCTCGGAGTTTTTGATATTACTCAGAGATGTTTCTGATATGGAGTTAACATTGTTCAACATATTTTGTGAGGGGTCAGCGAATAGGGCAGTAGTACTTTTGGTTGATATGTTGAGAATTTCGTTTGTATTCATTTCTCTCGATTCGATCGTAGTTGCACTGGGTACAGTTGTGATTCCACTTCTTGTAGTGGTGAGGTAGGGAATAGTCATTGTACTTGACACATTAAGAGTACTAGTTGAATCAGAAGTGCTCGGCTGAATTGACGAATCATTTCCTGCGATGTCTTCCTTTGATTTATTGACAATTTCTTCTACCTTTCCTCTAGTTGAAACCATTGCTATGACTCCTCCAGCCATAGTTACATTTGGGTCCTCGGTACTGTTTGGAGATGTTTCTACTATCGAGTTCGAATTGTCCAACATATTTTCCAATGTAAAATTAGAAATAGATGTAGTAGTTACAGTCGATCTGTTGAAAAGTTCATCTGTGGTCATGCTAGACAAAACAACAGTTGAGGCGTCAACAGCAATGGTTATATCTGAGTTTTCCATACTGCTTGTAGTTGTTTCAGTAGTACTATCATCTTGTGAGGTTGATTTTATTGGTACATCATAAAAATCAACAGTTCCAGTTACATCATTTGAAACATCTTCTCTCTCTTCATAAGTTGTACTAGATACATTAGTATTAGCTATAATATATTCAGGATTAGTTATTTTCAGATTCTCTGCACTGACAAACGATTTTCCTAGTGAAAAGTTCACATTTTCAAATATATCTTTAGAACTACCCGATCGTGAGTTTGATTCCATCGATACATCATCACTTACTGTTGGATTTTCAGAAAATCTACTATGCAAATTAATTGCTGTCATGTGACCAGATGTACTTTCTTCAGAGGTTTGTGTAGGTTCAGTCTCTGTATTTCCTTCACTGAAACTTTTCGGTAGAGAAACTGTAACTCTTTTCGAAGGATTTTCATATATTCCTTCTACACTAATTCCAATATCAAATAAATCTCGTTCAGTCGATCCTGTGAATTCAAAAAGAGATTCGTCATGTCCTAGCCCTGTTTGAGTGAATAGAATATCTTGATCGTTATGTTCTGGATATTTATGAGTCGTCGAATCTGAAAATGAGAAGTTATGAATGATTCAATAGTAAGGATATGCCTTGGTGCGTCATGTAATGTTGTGAAGGAATTACAATACAAAAAATTAACCTGCAAATAACCGAATACACCATTTTACCTTCTTGTTCCTTTCTAGTTATGTCTGTAATGGTATGGTCGTTTTCGGGTGAAGATTTGGTTGTACTGCTGGTAGATTCCAGAACTAAATCCAAACTTGATATCGAGGTAGTTATTTGGCTATTGATTTTGGAATTTTCCATTGGAATTATTGGTTTAAGGTGCCTTCTATTTTCTAAGAAAGTTCTCCTGTGTTTTTTCCTGTCAACTTTTGGTCCATTTGATTGGGTTGTACCTTCTGGGGCAGGAACACTCGAGGTAGTACTAGCGAGTAATAGTCTTTTATTGATGTGTTTCAAGACTTTTCTGGTACGAGCGGTGCCACTGCCATGTACTTTAGAAGAGGAGATATCTTTATCTGAAATTCGAATTTATCAATCAGTTACAAAAATCCACAAAGTTTTTCACAGGTTAGAGTCTTCCAGAAACCTGGACAGATTATTTTTGGAACCGAAGATGCTCAGAGCTTGTTAATTTAAGATTTAAGGTTCTGAGAATCTGTTCGGAGAGAGCGTAAAACATTCGATATTCAACTTCTCTAACGAATTATGTAGGTATAGGCAAACATTTACTCTCATGGTATTATTTATGTTCATCTTGTTGTGTAGGTCGTATTATTGTCCTTCTTATATGAATATCGAATATTTTTCATGGATATACATTCAAATTCAACTATTATCATGGTATTATGGCTCAATTCCAATAATGGTGATTATGAACCATGAACAGCTAGCTTTCAGCATTGACTGTACACGTTGTATAGTCAATGCTTTCAGTTTCAGAATCAGTTGAGAATCATTCTTCTCATATTTTTTCCATGAAAATTCATATCAATTCATCTTTTATAAAAACGTCATCGTATTTCTACAACAATTTTTTTGACCTATATAGTGGAAGTTTAAATCTTGTTAAATTTTTAGATTTTTTTGTTCTACTTTGGAAAATTGAACAGAGGACCGATACGAAATCCTCTCGAGGTTTTCATGAACCGATATCATTATCTATTTCAATGTTTTTCCATCTGAAGTCATTGATAATATCTCATCACTCTTCCCTATAACTCCCTTACCGTTGTCTACTCTTTCACTTCCGGTAGCCCCCGAACCTTTTTCCTCTGATATCCCGCCTCCAATACTATAATTCTTGTGTTTCTCATCGATAATTTTATGTTTATCGTCCACGTCACTTGTCACGGAGCTCGTTTTGGAAGTATCTGTCAATACAAATCCGTCGTCGCCCTTGTTTTCCTCGAATCCAACTCGATTCGTCAACGCATCGTTCCTGTTTATTTTCGAACTGGAATTTTGGTGAATCGGCCTTTTTATAAGATGTCTTAGTATTTTCTTCGGATGCGAAGAGTGTGTGGATTGTGTGGTAGCAGTTGTTGGCACTAAATCGAGGGTTGACAGTTCTATGTGGCCGTCTAGATTCTCAGTAGCAACGAGCGTTAGGTTAGAATTATGAGTTTGTAGGTGAAGGGTATCTTCAGCATCTGAAACTGGAGAGAGATAATCAAGAACTATAAATAAAATACTCATTAAGCCACAGTTTATGGTAGTATTGCTCACAAATTTTGAGTCAAGGGATGAATAATAAGAGTGCACTGTTTCAAACGACCATTTCCTATTTGTAATTAGTGAAACTTTTATCTCATCGCTTAAAATTTTTTCGTTCATCTTCGCATGTTGCGTTACAGACGGTCGCGGAGTAGGAGTAAAGCGAAAGGTGGTCGGCAGAGCAGCCAAGGTCAATGAAGCGGCGCCCATGGCTCGCATCAGCTAACCTTGTAGCACTTATATTCTCACTCATTCGTGTAAGTGATCCGCGGTATCCGTGTATTTTGATCAGTGTATTGATGTAAATGTTTCTGTTTTTGTATGTTTCACAATTGTGTAATATTATGTATTCCGTTCACTAATCCGTAGATTGAAATTAAAATTTATAGTTGCATATCTTGTCTACTATTGATGTCACAATATCATTTTCTTTGGAGGTTTATGAGTACCTCCGATTCATATTATAATCAAATCGAACATCATGCCAATATTTTTATTCCTGACAAAAACTGACTTGAAACATCAATCAATAATACTATAACAAGAACTTTCGCAACCAAATTGACGTCACACTAGATATTTGTGAAGTATGAATGCTAACTATATACGATACTATATACTAGGTCGCTACATCCCCATTTTCCAATTATTAAATTGAGATCTAAAACGTGAATTCAATTCCCTAAATCGAATAATTTTCTGAAAATTTCCGTTGGATGCCTACGATCCGAAAAAAAGTTTCACTTGTATCGTGGTTCATTGAACCACACAAGGTTTTGAATATTGAATTTGGAGTACTGATGGTTCTCTAGAACTCTCTTTTTATGGATATATGCCTGTCCCGCTTGAAGTATTCGGAATAGAAAGAAAAATCTTTCAAAATGTAGATCGTATTCTGTTTGGTACGTATCAAAACTCGAATACCTAGTTATGAAATTTTATCAACATTTGATGTGTGCTATGATTGATTTTTGCTTTCAGCTAGAGGAGAGGAAAAATGCAAGTTTCATTAGAATTCTAGCTGCAGGTCTCACGCATGCTTGAAAACTATCTGTATATCAAAGATCCTCAAGCAAGCTAGCATATGCTCAAATATATAGGTCAAAATTTCAGCTCAAGAAAAAAATTATTGGAAACGCAATTTCCTGGAAATGGTTTTCATCAATGATGAACACTCCAAAATGAATAAGAGATCTGATATCGGCAATCTGAGCAGCATCTATAACTATTTATTAAAAATAGAACAGAACAATTGCATTCCCAATAATATTTTAAGACTCTCACAATCAGTTCCTCAACATTAACAATTTTTCACATTTATTTCCTCAATTTTTTTTTCCAATTTGTAATATAAATTTTTTCCCCGCCACTGGGTTGACAACGTGTAGGTCGGTTCGGAGCCGAACGTTTCCAAATCGTTTTGCGTCTTTTGAAACGACCAAACGTCCATTTTGTATCGTCCGTCCAGAAAACTTACTCTTATAGTTATATATTTTTTCATTCCTCGTAATTGTCCACGAGATGAATTCTCCTGATTAATTTTTCCGCTAATGCTACATCTGTTATGTATTGCAATATCTTCATCTTCAATCTCACGTTAGTAAGTAGTTTGTTGTTTGTGTAATTGACATGGTTTTTATATATACCCATTTTTTCTTCCTTTTTATAGATTGTCTTGATAAAGGAAATAAACATTTCCGAAAGCTCGGCTTATTAACAAAGAGTCCACTTATTCAATGCCAAAAACTTTGACTGCACCCTCACGAAGAAAACCTTCATCTAGTTTTCTAAATTTTAGATTTTATATATATATATATATATATATATATATATATGATGTTCCGTTGATCATGTTACAAATTTCTAGGGTAGATAAAACACACGAAAATAAGAAAAAAAGTTCATGTGAACATGGGTCCGGAAACGCTTCTTCAGGGAGCTAGGGCCCTTCGAAGATGACCCTACTCCTCTTAGGCTTCAATTTCTTACCATTTTTATATCTGATTATGATTCTCCAATGCCTATTACATAAAAAAGGTACTCTTGTAAAAATCGCTATCTCTCACCGTTCCGAAAATGGCTAAATCCAATCAATAATAAATTATTGGTCTTATACCAATTATTACGTTCAAAACTTCTAAACTTCAAGTTCTTCATTGGTGATCGTGAATGAGTTATTGCAAATTTATTATTAGTTTTGCTTGTGTAGGTTTAATTGTTTTTTTTTTAAATATTTTGTGTACGTTCCCTTTTACTTTTTATACCCCCAATTTCGAAAAGGCAATAAATTTCTCTAATCTAATTTATTTTCATCAAAGAAGAAGATTTGACTAACTAATAATGCTCACTATCTGTACTGAATCTCATTTTCATATTTCAACGTACTGTATATATTCTCAACTAGCATAAGCAACTAGCATAAGGAGCATTGAAACGGACCTAAGAAAAAGAGCTATCGATTCGTCTGGATGTGCAACAAAGAATGGTACAATTCTGCCAACAGTCTATTCAGAATTTTTTTTTTTTGAATCTATTAGTACAGCCATAGACTGAACAGAACAACAACATCTAGAACTATGTTTTAAAATCTTTCCTGGAATCGATGGGCTGAACTGGCCGAACAAATTAGGATTATTTACAAATTGACATTACATATTCACAAAGAAAAACTGAGTCTCTTTGTTTCAACACACTTATGTCTGTCTGTTGTGTAGGAAAAAAATCTATCAATGCTTTCGTATTCTATATGATTTTGGGAGATCGACCATACATTCTGGACAAGCTGTTTAAATATAATGGTTCACATTACTGCAATTCATTTCCCTCGAAAACTGAGCGAGTAATTATTATGCTATAAATGATTTATGTAAGTTATAAAGAGCTTTTGTTTCCCTATTCTTGATGTTGCTCAATATCTTTTATTTCGGGATACGTTTAAGTTTCAGGCCCAACATCTGGATATGCTCTTCTGCATCCATTTGTTTCACAATAATTGGTATGCGTTTGGTATGCGTATATTAGTTATTCGAGGATAACTATACAACAAATAAGTTATTGCGATTACGAAATCAAGCATTGGAAGCAGATTCGAATCTAACCTATAGGTATTGATAATTTTTATAATATGTACTTTGACTGGGAATCAAATTTTCACTGACAGAGATGACAGATAGGAGTAGCCGATTTCGAACTGCTAGTTGAGGTTGATAGTTAGCAGTTCTAATTCTATTTGAGAATAGAATAGTTTATTATGATGCAAGTTATATTACACGTTGTCTTGGCTCAAGAGGTTCTTTGGAGTACGAGAAAAGGAGCGAGTAGTCCAAGAGATCGAGTGCGACAATGCCTCATAAAACGTGTATAATAGATATACTATTTTTTCTATTTTACATTAATTCATACCTTGATAAATTCTAAATATAAGAACAAGGAGTCTCGCTACGAAAAGAATCAAAATTTATTATGTTTTATTATACTTTAACCAAGTCCTTGATATTTTGTAAAACAGTTACATTATTTGAATAAGTCTCACCTCGTCCAGATTGGGTTTATACTATATCATGAACGAGCGCTATTTTAAGTGAAGTTTCTGAGAACATTACAAAAAATAAGTATGTGGCAGATCTCGTCGAAATACCGAGTATACTACATTTAAAGTTTGATGAAAATACATGAATGTACATCGAAATCGAATAATCTTTCGATACATTTCACAGGAAGGAAGTCGTTTATTTGGCGAGATCTACCATATACTTAGTTTTTGTGATGTTTTCAGCAACTTCACTTAGCGCCTTAGTAGCTAAATAACGCGCATCGATATAGAAAATTGTAAATATGTCGAAAACGATCATCTCCACTACTCAAAATAGGTTTGGAAATATGGGTCTTCCATGAGAAGTGCCAAGAGTTTACTGTCAAAAAAGTTGCATTATGAATAAATATTGACAGCATACGCTATGTGGAAATTAATGGTTATCAAAGATAACCCGGGTACCGAATTCCGTCATCATGTCATCCTGTATCTCCGAAACGAAGCATTTGCGGACACAAGTGTAGCCTGTTTTCCTTAAAATTGTCTCAGGAATATGTTATATAAATATTTGAACGTACTTATGTTACACCCTGTGAGATAGTGTTAATAATATCCAGATTGACTACTTTGGCTGTAACATTGTATTTATTCTGGGATAGCTCTATACAGCTGAGGTTGTAGCGTATTCTAATCATCAATCATGAAATGCTACTGAACCATTTTTTTCTGGGAATCTCGAAGAAAAAACGTGCAAGAGATTCGAAACGTTTACGATTTTATTTCATTGTTGTATACCCGTCTAGAATAACAAGTGCCAAATGTGCTTCAGGGCTCCTCGGAAATGGAAGACCTTTTCGAACCAGATGTTGGAACTAAATCACAAGTGGTCACTCTTTTTTGTGACTCTGTAGATGCAATGCGCTGACAAGTGACTAAGGTTAGAATGGGCGGAGAACAGCTCACTAATATGTCCATGCATAGGCGGAGTAAATGGGGAATTAAAGGACGCATCCCACCAAAAACTTCACAAAAATATATGCATTTTAATTCATACATGAAATAGTTATAACGTATATTATGTCCAACTTCTGACACCATTTCTCGAGGAAATATTTGTCAATTGGAGCAAGATGAAGCTATGAATTAGTATCTCTCATGATGACATTTGACATTCAAATCTACTCGATTGTAGTTTTGTTTACGATGTTATAGTCGACATTATTTCTGCAACATAGTATATCCATCACTAGTTGTAAATATGGAACTATTCATCCGATGTTAGGATTGTAATCATAAAGAATCTACAGATATAATTTTTCTGAACAAAGTATGAAAATCAGTCAGACACAAGTCTATACACTGTCAAACATCTCAGAAATGACCGAAAGAGATTCGATCCAAACGATTTTTATACACTTCCCATGTAGCATCAGTTTTGCCAGCTGAATTCCAGTTTTTTCGTTAGCAGTGTGGTCTGAAGCACCCTGTACATATTTATAAATACAATTATTGTTTGCTGTGATGGGCGTCAACCTGACGTTCCGTTCGAATTGATAATTTCCCTCAAAGTGTATTTTAATGTGCTATTCACGAAGTCATTGTCATGACTTTCACGATCGGCTATGAAATTCCAAAGATTCGCTATAAAGATGTTTACAATAATTGTCTTATCCACATTCTTCATCTGGGGATTTGTTGGGCATTCATCATCGAGATATTATTTTAATCCAAATGTAACAAAATGCTCTCTTCCAGATCGTATGATAGTGTGGGGATACCTACTCAAAACTCTGAA
This sequence comes from Gastrophysa polygoni, assembly GCA_963576655.1. Classification (NCBI taxonomy): domain Eukaryota; kingdom Metazoa; phylum Arthropoda; class Insecta; order Coleoptera; family Chrysomelidae; genus Gastrophysa; species Gastrophysa polygoni. The sequence goes on along the minus strand of OY755083.1, from coordinate 7,758,414 downwards.
GTTTATTCATCAACAATGGAATTATTTTTTTAAATGTTCAAGCTCATTTTCTTCAAGTTCAAAACAGTTTTTTTTTAATTCGTATACGTTACGACAACTAGTGACATACCTAGACAAATCTACTATACGATCGGTAAGGTTATAGTTGTCTGTAGGTATGCTGTATATGCAGGTATACAATCATCAAATCATCAAAAACAAAAAATCAATCCATCAATATTTTTCGATTATAATCAATCTCACACATATTTATTACTGCAGGATATAATATTTTTCTGCAGAATATAAATTGAATTGGTTCTTCTGGCATCCATTTGTAAAATTCGAAGGCGTTTGATTTTCAATGTGATATTGGTATTTCTAAAGTGTTTGATGATACTTATATATAGGGTGATTCACCTAACTGATTAATCAGAGGTTTCTAGAGAACTGGAGGAGACTTTTTTGGAAGATAATTCCGGTTGCAGCTAGCGTGATGTGACCTATTCTCCGAAAATATCTTCAATAAAGTACGATGCCACTTCTGATTGAACCGGAAGTGACAGTAACATTATTTTTTTTTCAAACGAAACACTGTGTATGTGTATTATAATATTTCCTAATTCTACGTGAAATTCACGAGCTTATGGATTTTGAATTGTGTTCCAATCTTAATTTTTTTTGAGATATTGAGACAGATGGGATGACTTATTGAAATGTCTGTGTCATCAACAATTTCAAAGATGAAAAATTCATTCTTGGTAAACATGGTTATTAAGGTATCCTATCGAGAAAGCAAAGTAAATAACAGGTAATGAGCGTATTGAAAATATTTTCGAAAAGTAGTTCACATTTCGCTATAGACGTATCACCTTGTACCCTATTGTTGCTGCTGTCTATAATATCCTCTTGATGTGGTTAACTTTTATATTCATCGGAAAACGCTACTGACGCACCCTTTAACAGTATCCCTACGAACAATTATTGAGAAGACCTCCGTGTCTTTCGAATTATCATATAATTCATACATAAGAGCGTTCGATTATAAGTATGTTGTTTTTTCAGATATCAATTATTTGAAGCCACATCTAAAAAAAATAAAAAAAATACGTTTCGTAATAGCCTTGAGTATTCAACTAATGTATATAGTGTATATAATCAGAGGTAATATATAGCCAATTTTCAGAATGATCATCTTTACAGGACTAGTTCGGAAAATGTTCCTCTAAAGAACCATCCGAATTTCACAACCAAAAGCTATCTGTCCAATGTGGATAACTGCTTTGTGTTAACATTCATTGATTGATCTGAAACTTCATGAAAACTCCTTTGCATACGAAACAAGCCGAGTAATACGTATAGACAACCCTGTATTTTGTTCTCTCAAAAGTTCAAAAGAGTTTTCGTGACGTCTCATCTTGCGCTGAATATCATCAGGAAAAGCAGCATTCTTCATAGGATAGATAGATTGTGTTGATTGTAAAATATGAGACCCTGTCCCGTTTTACCTCTGGCGCGTTTGAATTTTCCTGTAACGACGTACTTTTCACCAAGAAAATAAACCGGACATCTGGGAATTTGTACAACACGTGTTAACAAGCCCCTTCCAAATCAACGTGAACTGCTATTTCAAAATAGTCTATTTTCCCCAATGGATAGAAAAAATATTGCCGAAATCACATCACAATTTCAAAGCCCAAATTTTCTGTTTCTACAGCATAATGAAAAAGCAGGAGACCAATTTCGAAAACTCACCTGCTTGCAGACAGAATACCGTCAAAATTCTGGCGATCCACACCATTCTCAATGCAGAGTCCCTCATATCATTCACCGAACTGTTTCTATTTCTGAATCCGGATCCCTATCAGCCGCAACTACATCAAGAATCAATCTACAAGTACTCAAAATGCACTTAACAACTCAACTAGCGCCGTCTGACTCTAAGGACGTTTCTCGAGATAGGCCCGACTTGGAAATGACTCGTGCAGTCAATGTAGTTAGTCTGTTTTCGGATTTGGATTTGTGGGTGGTGCCCAGATTTCGACTTCTGAAGGCATGCTGGTTCCTCAACGTATTTTTTACTTGCAGATTCGTATGGCTGATGAATAATAAGTATAGGTTATTTTTGACTGTACTACAAGGAAGTCCAAAATTGTCTTCCGATCAAGCGTTCATTCTGAATTCAACCTGTTTCATTTTAATATTTATATAATAATTTTCCTGGACTCTGTATAGAATGATTAATGTCTAATCAATACTATAACTATTACTGTTATTATTATTATTATTATATTCATAAGGTTTCTTCTTTGAATGGATAGTAAGCGAGGTTTTCTTTGAAAAAAAAACTCATTCTGTGCAAATATGGGAAAATGATGGAGAGCATATCATTTTCATTATGAACTTACTATTTTACAGCATATTGCTATTCTGAGCTGAAGTAATTTTCAGGAATAATTTACACTCGTGATCCGTAAGAAAATTTCACACCCCAAGTTTATAAATCAAAACTGATCTGAAGTTTAATGAGTGTACAATGAAATAGCGCATTTATATGAAAAAAAAATCAATTTCAGTTAGTTACACAAAATACTAAAACTCGGATGGGTAGGAATTCGATCTATCGTCCTTTGGTAATTTGGGGTCACTAGAGGTAGAAATATAGATTTTACAAGAATGTAGGTATATCCACTGAAGCCTCCATATGAACCTGCCTATGGATCTGAATATGGGCCATGCCAAAAAAGTTCAATTTTGTGAAAGAATTCACCACGAAGCTAGGTAGGAAGAGTGAATAGAACCAAGAAAAAAATAATTTCATATATGTAAGCAATAACGCCATCAGATGGTACATGGATCCAGGAAAAGAGAAGGAACTGGAAAATATTTATTATATACTTAATTATCAAAGATAAATTAAAGATGAATCTTAGTCCATCCTTAATAAACTAAGGCAGCTAAATATGTTTCAAGGACACTTTCTCAAGTGGTCCTTGATAGTGTCCCTCATATTGATTACTTTGAAAGTTGATCGAGAAAACACGATTTCCAGCGGCTACTTTCAGGGGCCTATATAAAAAAATTCAGGAAACTGCAATCTTATTTTTTCTAAGTTCTATCTGAATCCGAGAGATTTCCGACATTTTCCAGGACACGCTGTAAATTTATTTTATAATAATTTTCACGCTTTCATATTTTCAGTCTTAATATACTTAATTTATTTTTGATCTACATCCGGTATCTTCTCTTCTTTGATACAATCTATACAGGGCGTTACAGAACTATGGGAGTAGTGTTCCCATGTCCGGAAAAGTGTCACTACGGCACTACAGCCTTAAGACGCATTAAAATTCAGAAAGACGATTGCCTAAATAGGATTCAATGCATTTAATTTTTGCCTTTTGTACATGATATCATCACAGCAATTGTTCAAAATGTCTTCCTCCAACCTGAATACACCGATTTAAACGTCGCACATGATTTCGGCGGACTTGATCCTCGTTCTGAATGATTCCAAATGCTGCTGTGATTCGACCAAAGACTTCACACGGGAAAAAATCTAGCGACGTTAAATCGGGTGACCTAGGAGGCCAAGAAACTGCTCCACCTCTGGCAATCCAACGGTGCCCAAACCGCTTATTTTCTCTTTATGTAAAGTCTTTTGTCTACGAAACTCCACTAGAAACAGAGCAAGACTTGTTTCGACGAATGTCTTCTCATTTGTCATGTCATTTTGAATCTTTGGTTAAAATTGTAAGGTCATACACATACACACAATTGACTGATTCCACACAAAATTTTTCACGAATTTTTCAAAAATGTAATCCAAAAATATCTGGCCCCATTATGGAATTTTATCTCTACAAATGTTTCAATATTTTGGTCGTCATTGTCTAATTGAATGCAGATGCCATTTTTGTGGATATCTTGTATACCTGGCGAGTAATTAACCCTACTTTCACTTTTCAAAATTTCAAAACTGTGTCCATTAATATCTCAATTTCAATCAATGTTACTCACTTACAGGTAAGCACTGAGGATGACTTAACAGTCGAAAGCGATTTTAATAAATAAAAATTTTGCACGCAATACAAATTTTATTTTTTCGATTGTAAATTTATTGTCCTTTTTCCTATTATCTGAATATCCAATTCACTTATCGACAAGGCACACACGTGTCCAACCCTACCCCCTCGTTTCCTGTCAAAGATAATAACCCTTTTTGCAGAATAAACGACAATCAAACGTATCAAAGTATAGGCACGCGATCAAAAATAATTGTATGTTGGTACTACGATTCGATAGTATGATATTGTGCCCGATGCGGCTAATGATCATTTTCATTTCAATTCCGACTATAATGATTTTGGATTTCCGAAAGGGCTGTCGAAGTTCTGCTCTGGCCGACCCACAATATAGGCAATGCACAAGAAATCAATTTGTCTGATGGCTTGTGGTTTATCAACAATTATTTTTCCTTTTCGATGGGGTTGCTTGGAATAGTGCACCTGGATATTCATTCATTGTCTGATGAAACCTTTTTTTCTGCTACTATCAATAAATGCCTTCATTATATTTTCAATTACCATTGACGAATGCGGTACATTATGAACCGTTTCCATTTCAGTAGTAGGTACAGAATAGAAAACAATGAGAAGTGTATCTTTAAATCGGAATCTTGAATTAGGCAGTCGCCAAAAATTTTGGTCACTAGACTGGAATTTAAATAAAGCAGATGAACGATAACGATTCGTAACACTAAGATCAATGTGATCTGTCCTATTCAGTTGCGTGAGGTCTCCTGATCGTCATTCTGTAACACATACGTATACAAGACTAGACATTTCTAGAAAGTCAATCAAGAATACTTCTTTATTCAATAAAACGCGTGATTGCTTCTCAAACCTTCCTTTAGACTTCTTGGCAACTCTAAAATTGTTATTGAAAAAAGTTGACTAGAATTAAAAACTACGATCTGTATCTACGATAAAAATCAGGTCTTAAGTTCGCATAAACATAAACTGGGAATATTATATTTTAAATTTCGAGTTGCAACTCGGAATATTACTAAATTCCGGAATGTTAATATTCCGAGTTATACAACTCAGAATTTAGTAATATTCCGAGTTGCATCTCGGAATTTAGAAATATATTTCGAGTTGCATGCTTTGTCTGTTCAATGACAGCTAAATGAGAGGAATCTAGTACATTCGTACGAGTAAGCGTACTAGATATTTAGTCGTCATTGGATTGTCACTCTGACATTACAAACAAATTTGTGTTTCGATCAGCATGACAACAATTGTAACCAAAATCAGATCAATCTAAGTCTGTGTAGGGGGGTTTTCATGATAATACATTCTTATTTTCCAATATTCCTTCATTTTCGCAATGAATAGTGCAATTTCATGGATGATTTTGAAAAAACTCACTCAATATTGCGAAAAACAAGCTTGAACTTTCATATTTTGTCACCAACCACTTATATTTTTCAAGAATATTATATAATTGTTCTTCCCGCACTAGTGTTGGAAATAAAATATATAAAAAAATATTCATTGGGTTATTACCCCAGCAACAATCGATTATTAATCCAACATCTAAAATTGTTTGCATTCATCGAATTAAAATCATGTTTGATTTTTCAGATAAACAAAACTTTGGTGTTACTAATCTATAACTATACAGGGTGTATCTGAATAAGGAATGATTCTGTGATGAAAATTAAGGTGGGCATTCGGTGAATTTTTTTTTTGATAACCTCTTCCCGGAAAAGGTACACCCCTCTGAAGAATAACGAAAAATATTGTGTTTTCTTTTCATTTTTCCTGTAAATTGAGCTAAAGACACGAAACTTCGTCATTAAAATACCCTCATCTTTTCGAGAATACATTGCATTGTTTCCTCGTAAATTCTTGAGTATTCGAAAAGACTCGTAGGGATAAAAAAGTTAGTAAACGAATTGGACTTTTCAGCCATGATTTTCTAAAAGGAAATTTTTCTTTCTTGAAAAAAAATCCTAATGAAAAATATCTCAGGGGTTGACTATTTCAACCCCTTTGAAGCATACTTCAGGGTTGAAACAATTCCAAAATGTGTAGTTTTATTGACGAATAATATTCACCAAGTTTCTCGTCTTTACCTCAATATACAGAAAAAATAAAAAAGAAACACAATTTTTTTTTGTTAATCTTCGTAGGCGTGTAACTTTTCCGGGGGTAGAATTTCAAGATAATTTTATACCAAATACCCACCAAATACCCCTTACATTTTTTCGGTGTTATTCTATATCTATCTATCTATATATCTGTTTGAAAGCAACCCATGACCTCGATAACTCGTTGTTTGAAATTCATTGAATGAATCAAAATAATAGATACAACTTTTTGTACAATGATTTTCATTAGAAACATTTAGTGTGGATGGATATTCTGTGTGAGCAATGGTTTCTGAGATAAACGAGAAAAACCAACGCAATGCTTGTTGGGGCTGGTTTTTGGGAGGTGGGGGGTAACTATTTGGATTTTGAAAAGTGTTTTCTCGGTGCGTATTATCTCAATATATCCAAAACTTCATATGATTTTTTTTCTTCTAATTATGCTAACATAAATGGACTACGTTCCTAAATACTATATGCTCATAAAAAAAACATCGAAATGCTACAATGATTACTAGGTATTTAAGTTACAGTCAAGTTTCAGACGATGTCTGGAACTTTTATATATTTTCTAAGACAGATCCACTTAAGAGCGATAAGATATGAACCAAAGTGCATATGAAATACAAAAGGTCTATTCGAAAGACATACAAAGGGTATAATAATATTTCGTTCATAACGTAACCCTTGAGATTCCATAGTCATAAAAGGTATTCCTACTATTTATTGATTATTTTAATGATTCAATGTGCAATTAAGTGGCCATACTTCCTCAAAACAATACATCACTTTTTGAGAACGGCGTATATTACAGTTGTGCTAAGTTTTACTATGAATTACCTTGCGAACTCGTATTGTTCAAGAATCCACAATATTTGATTGATTTAAAGGTCAACGTTTTTATATATTTACATACATTCTGCAAGCAATATGAGGAATATAGGCCTTCAGGGGTAGCTGAAACTACCCTCAACATGCTTTTTTTCAAATGCAACCCTACATATGGCTTGTGACCCTGGTGAAAAGTTGAATACAACATACTGATCAAATTTTATTTTTTCGTACGTTTGATGGTTGCATGAAACCAAAACGGAATTATAAAGTTAAATTTATTTTCAACTCAAAAATTGCTAAAAATGTGTACAATTCACTTGTTGGCAGCATCCCAGTCTGTGGTAGATTTCAACCCTTACATGCAACATTCCGGTGATATTTTACTGATCCAGCGATGTGGAATCCTTCTGGATGATCTAGATAACTTGTTGGCCACTCAATTCCGGCTCTTACATTAGTTTTCTGTGGGCACTGAGTATGAAGTTCCCTCGCCCAATGAGGGTTCTCTACAGCCCAATAACGACAGTTTTTGCGATTTACGTGCCCGTTCAATGTAAAAGTAGCCTCAACTGAGAAAAGTATCCACTCTAATGATCAATTGATCAATAGTGGTCATCAATAAATCGCAAAGTTCCAGTCGTCGATCATCTTCAAGTAGCTCTTGAACAGCTTGCATTTTATAGTGGCGGTTTTTCTCATTATTGAGTATTTTCAAAATTGTTTTGTTTCTGATGTTCTATATGTTCCTTGTTGAACATGTATATCTTATTTCTCGAGAATAATAAGAATAATTTTCATTATTATTATTTATAACAATTTCTAGTTTCGACACCCTCTAGTGTATACTATGGAAGAAATTGCAAGAAATATAGGTAAGTTCAGGATATTTTTGGATGTAATATTTTTTGTTTTTTGTTTATTCATCTTCATCATCACGAAACCCTTTCAAATACATTGAAAGACCTGAAATACTGTCGGTGGATTCCAAATATCATCAAAAAATACTGTCGGTGGATATCCTTTGACCTAACCTGGAAAACACGATGATGCCTGGCCTATTGATGGGAAAATTCGACATGACTCATCTCTGACATCACCTTTTCCACGAATACCTGCAATGTAGGCAACATAGCATGCAATCGTCTCATGTCGAGACGCATTGCTGGTTGACTACGTCTTTCGGTATAGGCGCAGTAGCACTACTTTCTAGAAGAGATGTTCGTTCACTAGTTCCCAGCGGAATGAAAAACAAAAACAATGGTCTAGAAATGTCAGAAGCGGAATAACAGGACAAAATTCGCGATGCGAGTGACCACATTCGATCGAGAAAAAGATTTATAATTGTGAAAGTGTCCCAGTGTTATTGGTACCGCGTATCCAAGCCAAGTGACTGTGTTCCTACACCACTCCGCCACAAAAATAAACTATCGAAATTTGACCACAAATAACAAACTATAGTTATGTAAAGCTGAAATATTTGGTAATCGGATACTTGAGAAGGACTCCAATAGAACAGCTATCAATTGATGTTTTGTTCATTTACATCAGTCTGAAGCCAGAAAATACTATACTATACTACTTGTTGCTCGTGTATAATTCGGCGCCGTATTTGGGTGTATCTACATAAATTCTTCCTTGTAAGATCCAATCTTTGTCAGTGTAAAGATTTATAAGATTGTCGAAACATACAAAATGATCTGAATTTTTATTCCGAAAGAGCATATCCGAAAATAACAGTGCTTTGGATTCGATTTTCGTCCCGACTTCATTTCGAGCGGTACCAGCGCCCCCTTTCGGACAATCTAGGAAGGCCGAATGAAATACGTAGTTGAAAGTGGACGTGTGTGAAACAGCATGAATTAAAATGTTAAATATGGAATAATATTCCTTGTAAAAAGTGAAAAATGCTACAAATATTCATGCACGGGATGAGTGGTAACGTGTGTATGTGTGAATAATGCCGTCAGTACCCCCTAGGACTTGGAATTAGATTTGTAAACAAACTGGGTTTCGTGTACTCAAAATGGCTGGACTTCGAAGATAATTCTTTGTCCGTATGTCAGCATGAAAGTTGAGCTCGTTGCCCAAGATAAAAGGATAGAAAGGTAAGAAATGTTTCCTTGAGGTAATTTAAGCGCGGCTTGTCTATAGTGAGGTTCTAATTTTGGGAAATATGGTGCAACGCCGACCATCTTGTTCGATTCGTGTTTCGTCTACTCCCAAACGAACAGTCGGCCCTGGATATTTAGGTGGCCTCGTCTGTTATCCTGATTACGTTTTCTTTTTTATTTTTATCTTTAATTGTCTGCTTCAATCTGTTCGATCGAGCAGATATGCTCGGAAAGGATTCTATTATTTATATAAGTGTTTTTCAGTTGCGAAAAACTTCGTTTGCTCGGGTCAACTTAACGAAAATAAAAACATCCAAATAATACCTAGCGTGTAAAAATTGGTCTACTTTCAGATTTCAGAATGTTAATCCTACAATGCAGTAATTTTTAGTGTATACTGTGACCAACTGTGACTCTTGTATCTACTGTTTCATGTTTTATAAACAATTTCGAAAAATGTTGACTATCTATAAAATTTTATTTGCTGTCTGTAAATTATCAGCATGATATCACCTCATTTGTGACGTCTTTGATGGTACTTTTTGGACATATTTTCTTTATCATCATGTTCCTACATTTTTTATATTTGGTTGTTATGACTTCACATTGAATAAACTTTCTCGAAACACCGATACTCTACCTACAGGTAGGAATATCTGTATTTCGAATGCAATTTTACTATTTCCCATTCTGATCATTTGAAAAAAGGAGGCTTTAGGATCAGTTTGATGCTCATTTTTCTGACAGCAGCCCCTCCAGGAATTCTCAAAATGAACTCGAGTACATTTGAGGTACACCTTGTTGATGAAATCCTATAAAAGAACTGAGAGCATTTTGTCAATATGGCTTCAAAGTTTAAAGATTTCAAACAGTGATAAGGCATTTTGAGATCTTCTCGATTTTTTTTTGGTACCTACTTTGGGAAGAATATATAAAAGCAATTTGAGGAGTCTTTTTCTGATCTCACCATTGTTTCTAGGGAATGCATGACATGTTCATCCAATCTCATCAGTTGGTCACAAATAACAATAGCGCTGGGCCAGTACAACAAAAAAAACATAAAGCTGACAACTTTGGTAACAGTGTCAACACAAACACTGATTTGTCTATAGTAGAGCAAGTGTTTTCTTTGAATGGACACAATTTTGCTCCATCCAACAACAACGTCAGTCATGGTAGTCCTGCTGGGGGTAATCAGCAACCTTATGTTCGTGCTTCAACTATCAAGCTTTTAGATACGTATCAGCGCTGTGGCCAAAAGGTGAGAAATTATCAGTAATATATACCTCGTATAGATCATAGTATTCTGATATTGGCCATTAATTTGAAAATGAAACAAACTTTTTGGGATAGATTGTGTTCTCAAAAAGGTGAACAACTCTTGTAAAAAGTAGAAAATCCTCTATTTGAATTTCATTTCTTAGGTTCAGACCTGCTGGGTCAAATAATAGTTTTTTATATTCCAGTTTTCAGAAATTCTGTGTGTTGTTGAAATTTTAATTTTGGTATCAGATGAGTCAAATATGTGTTTACAAAAGTGGCTTTCTGAAATTTCAAAATCCTCATTTAACTTTGATCTCATATTTTTTGATTTAGGAAGCATAAAAGAAAATATAAGCCAGAGTGGTATATTCATATTTTGTATTGGAGTTGAATGTCTGAATTGTCTGAATGTTGATTCTTGACAACTTTTTTCATATTTTCCTTTTTAAATTTTTCTCAATCTCATTTCAATTTGATTTCTACCAAGCAAAAATGAAAATTTGAATTGTTTTTCTTGTGAACAACAAAAGTCATTCAGCATTCATCTCAATCAGATTGCTTTAAGTGAGTTGGAGGCACTCTAGATAGAAAAATAACTATTTGATATATTCTCATAATCGTCCTCAAAATCCAAAGAAGTCAAAATATACAGGGTGTTTCATTTGGAATTCCAAAGTTGAGGTTGTTTCCAGTAAAACCAGAAGTGATTGAACAGTATGAAATATTGGAAAAATCAATCCAACGTCCATGCTTAAGTCCAAGTTCAAATCTCATACACACGAGTTTCTGCCCTTAGGCACTCAATGAAGGCTACAAAAATATAAGATTTTTGTTTGATCTATATGAAAGGAAACCTTAGAAAATTTATTCATTGACTGAATCTTTCTTGCACCTATTTTATTTGAAAATTGTTTGCACTATTGTTGTTTGAAATCACTGTGTTAATTGAAATATGCTGGCATTTATTCTTCCACTATCTCAAAAATGTTGATGATAACATTATGTCAATCTCTTGTTTACTGTTGGGAGATAAAAAACTTGTTGGTCAATTCCAATCTTTTTTTATGATCCCAATAAATTTTTCCAATATATTAATAGTGCCTACTTTCTTTTTACTGTGTTTTTTTTTTAACCCATTGTATCAAATTCAATAATAAAGGTTTGTGATTTTTCAGATTTCTGATCCATTCATTGATTATGTTGATATTTTAATTATTATATTTGTTCAAATATTATCTAAATTATAATTTCAATTCACATTCACCTCTAAATTGAATATGATCATGCTTCAGGAACTATTCTTTGAATATTATTTATTTAGTATAGTAAGAAATAAAGATCAATTTCAAACTAAACTCAATATAAATGACTTTTCAAAAAAATATCTTCCATTTATTTCATTCAATTCAGTTGATAACATTACATTAGCAATTAGACAAGAAAAACTGTCAAGTATTAAGGACGCCAAATCACACTAGCGGCCGTAGAAATAAGTAAATGATTCTATATTCTGTCCATAACAATAATGATGTTATATAATATATCTCTATGTAATACAGGCTGAAGGACCTTAGTCGGTAGCCTATTTGGTAGCCAATAAAGCATGTTCATCATTATTATTTTCCATCTAACAAATGATTCGTTGACAGCGCAAGACTACTTGGTCCCCCTCCTGCGAGGGTAATGGTAATAGGTGCCCTGCTGGCGGCGAGGCAAGCGGCGGAATCCCCCCCTGCGATCCTGCGACTGCGACGGCTGCCACCACGACGGCCCACAGCAAGGTCGCGGCGGCTCCGGGGGCCAACAACCCCCAGCCGCAAGGTAAGAAAAAATGTAATTTTCTTTCCTTTATTTCTCTATTTTTTAAGTTATTCCGCTGGGCGTGAAAACGATACAAAACCTCGAATCAAAACGCATTTTCAAGGTACTGTAGGCAAAGTTTACAAAATATACATACAAGATGGCCAATTGATAATGATAATTTTCATTTGAAAAAACAGCCAGCTGAAAGAATCTACATGGAAAAGAACAGGCGTCAAAACAAAAAAAAAATGAGATAGTGTAGGTAGTAGTAATATTGTAGATAATAGTTAATCTACATGTGAATCTCAATAATCGCTTATGGAGTATTGCTCCAGGTTCATTGACAGTTTCCAAGTCTCATTCCAATAACTGGCTGAGTACACAATGAAGTAAATAAAGATATGACATTCTCAGAATGCTGAGTTGTGTCTTGAATTTGTCTCAGTATGAAGAAAACAATTGATAATTTACAAAAGTTACCATTTTTCCTTTACATGTAGAACTCAATGGACTAGTCTGAAAAAAAAAAAACTTAGAAATATACTGTCAGAAAATAAAAAAATACATATAATAAATTTCTGTATTTACTGGGGTACTGAAAAGCAGATCGCGCGATAGATGGTGTATTTATCCAAACAATATCTTATAACTTCAGAGTTGTTGGCTTGAGCCCCTTGTTAATTTTGTAGTATCAAACGGTGATTGAGACAGGTGAGGAGAGCAAAATAGGTAGCTCATCATGTATTGTATATTTTGTGTACTTTGCCATAATGATTAAATGATTAAAAAAAAATATGTGTCACCATGAAAAATCACAACTACACACAATTACACTCAATCTCATGTTATATTTTACAATAATATCGAAACACTACCATCATCCAGAAATGAGTGAAGATTTTGAAAAAGTGTTTTTGAACTATTCTGGGTTTGTATCTGTTCTTTCACATTCAACAACACCATTATTGAGTGGTTATCCTCAATGGATTTTTCTATTTTGGATTTCATAGTTTATTTGCATGGTTTTTTCCAGTACTAAAATGATGCCAAAGTCATGAATCAAAAAATCATCAAACTACTTCACATGTATTGAAAATAACAAAGTGGTATTTTTATGTTCTTACAAAAAACATATTTTCATCAATATTAAGTAAGAAGTAGCTACTAATATGAAACAATTTCACTAATTTTTTTTAAATTACTGTAATTTTGTATTCATAAAAAATGACAAAACTAAAAACTGCATGGAACGTTTGAATTTGGGAAGAAGTTAATAAAAAAAAGCGGTCAATTAATTTTTCAGAAAAAGTAAAAGTCACGTGACCTCGTCCGAGAAGGCTAACTTCCTTATTTTCAGAAATTATTTTGTAAAATTCTGAGATTGTCAGATAGAATGAAGGGCAAAGTTCAGATCATTGAAGAATTTCCTAAAGAACAAGTCTCTCCTCTAAATGAATTGAATTTTTATGATATTTCTATATTTTCATATTGATATTATTATTATTTCGAAAATTATAAAGACGTTCATTATTATTATTTTAACTTCTTGGATGATCTATTTCATAAATATGATTCCTCACACAACCTCATTCTAATATATCTGATATACATCAGAATCATAAACTGGGTTATGTGACTTTTAATCACTCTTTATTCTTTGACCTTCATCAGTTAGATAAATATAGATTGCAATTTCATCTCTGTTGTCGTGAAACGAATTGATATTGCGTCCATAATGACGTGTTTTCTTCAAGATTCTTCTTATACAATAAAAGTTGTTACTAATCCTATGCAATTGGAAGAATATGAATGGTTTCCTTCAAGAGTTCATGAAGGAATTTTAGTGACCTCAGTCAGCACCAACTGGTTGAAACCAAGCAAGTTAAAAGACAAATTGGCATTCAATCACAATCTAAGAATATTGACAACTTCATTTTTCTGTCAAAATCATGGTTTTCACTAGAGGTTCTTGAAATTTTTTTCTAATGAATATCTTAATTGTACAATTTCTTGATCAATTTGCCTCTAAAGTGAAAATTACTGATCATTAGACAAAGCCTGACAGATTCATTTCACAAGGATATTTTTGTTGTACCCAAAGATCGAAATAAAAATATTTTGGCGCCATTGACTGTTTTTCTGATTGAGCCAAAGATAACTTGCAAAATTTTGATAAAAATAGATCTAATAGTATCTCCCACTATGATTTATTCACAAATGGTTTACAATGAATTGTTAATTAGATTCTCGCCACAATTTCAATTTTCACTACTTATCATCTTGAACATTAACATTTCTTAGTAACCTTTCCTCATCGGTTCCACCTGTTTACTTAGTGCACCAAAAACTTACGTAGTGTTGAGCAAATGACAGTTGAAATTATTCAAATGTTCAATAACATATTTCAACTATTGCTATATGATACTTAACATTGTAATGTTACATGTCCTGCACACATTCTACATGAGCGTATGAAAATGCTTCATAAATATGTTGTGTAGAAAAGTCGCACCATGTCAGAAATGACTAGCGAAATTATGATCGTTTCAAGAAGTGGACCACCCTGTAGATTTGAAATATTTTCCAGGTTCCGGTTCGGGCGCCGACGGCGACTACCAGCTGGTGCAGCACGAAGTGCTGTACTCAATGACCAACCAGTATGAGGTTCTCGAATTCCTCGGCAGAGGCACTTTTGGCCAAGTGGTCAAATGCTGGAAGAAAGGCACCAACGAAATCGTTGCCATCAAGATACTCAAAAACCATCCTTCGTATGCCAGACAGGTGGGTAGTCTGTCAGACGGCGGGCATGCTGATTCTATATTGACATAATAGTATATTATGTTCCTAGGGTGAGAAGTGAGCTATATAATAGCATTTTCACCCGAGGTATATACAATATTTTTTCCACTAGTAACACCGAAATATCAGCATGTTTTATTCATTCCGATTTTCAGTTCCCCTGAAGGAGAAATGTCATTCAGCATATTACTAAAACTTACATAGAGTAGAGATGCCTTTGGACACGTAGGTATAGAAGATCAGAATCAGAATATCGATACTGATCAATTTCGAAAAATAAAGCTCATGTGGGCTGCTCAAAGAAGAAACATGAGATTTTCGATTTTATAATAACATTTTATAGGGGAGCTACAAAAAGTGACAATTCTTTCAAAATATCTCTTCCAAGTAAAGTAAGGAAAATGCAAAAACGTATTGCAGAATTTTTTTTTGAGATCTCCGGAAGTATTCCAAATTTTTGGAATTTCACGGCAGTTATTTGACCCACCATGATGATCTCTTACCGGGGACCCCATGCTCAGCAACGAATTTGTAACACCATGTATATCTTCTCACATGTATTAGCTCATTGAATACTATTTGTTAGACCAATTTCCTTAGTTGCTGACATGGTAAAATAGCGCAACCTACTTGTGCTTGATATTCTCGTATTCTCTGCCCACCGCTCGCTTTATTTGTTAGCGCATAAAACTTATTCTATCAATTCATTTTCATAGGGCCAAATCGAAGTGAGCATTTTGTCGCGATTGAGCCAAGAAAATGCGGACGAATTCAATTTCGTCAGGGCGTACGAATGCTTCCAACACAAGAACCACACGTGCCTCGTGTTCGAGATGCTGGAACAGAACCTCTACGATTTCCTCAAGCAGAACAAGTTCAGCCCGCTGCCTCTGAAATACATCAGGCCCATCTTGCAGCAGGTGTTGACAGCTTTGCTCAAACTCAAGGTAATTATACTCTTGAGGTTCTTCATATTTTTGTAGGAATTGTTGTAAAACAAAATTAAAAGAAGAGATTTCTCAACTGTGTTGTTGCAATTGGGGATTCCTCTTATTTCATTTGAGTCAAATGATAATAATTTTGTTTCCTTGAAACCGAAAGAACTCTGATATAATTCACATTTTCTTAGCACATATTCATTGTTTCAAATTTATTCAGCAAACATTCAATTTCGTCTCTTGCCACATCCATGATTTGTGATATAACCATGAAGAATTTTATAATGATGAATTAAATAGTGCTTGTCAAGTAATCATTGTTATAGTTTTATTTGTTAGATATCTCTATTGTCTTGCAAAACG
This sequence comes from Gastrophysa polygoni, assembly GCA_963576655.1. Taxonomy (NCBI): domain Eukaryota; kingdom Metazoa; phylum Arthropoda; class Insecta; order Coleoptera; family Chrysomelidae; genus Gastrophysa; species Gastrophysa polygoni. The sequence goes on along the minus strand of OY755083.1, from coordinate 7,742,167 downwards.
ATAACAAGCAGATTAAATATCGCTGACTAAACAGAATGTGTACAAGTTAATTTTCATTATTTTTATTTTTGACTATCAGAAATTATATTTATATTCCATAAACAGTTCATGAAGAAAACAGGTTGATGATCAAGTGATGTTTCATTGACTATTTCACTATTTCAATAATATTATAGGTCAGGGTGAAAGATTGAAGGAAATTGAAAAACACAACCTAGTTTGGAAGCTGTTTCTATAAAAGCACAAAATGTCAGTCAACTAGGGTTCAAAGGAAGCCTCACAATATTCAGAAAAATTATGGGAAAAAGGTTTCAGTTGGAAAAGCCCTTGATAACAGAACAGTATTAATAGAAAGTCGTATTGATGAAGCCGTATTTACACAGATCGTACACATATTACATAGCAGATACGAAAAATATTGTCAATATTTTTTTATTGTTTCCACAGCAAAATTTCAATAGGTATATGACTCATTCCCTTTGTTCATCTTAGAATTGTGAAAAAGGTGTTTGATGAAGTTGAAATCTTAGCAGTTTTGTCACTAAATATTGCTTTTTTAGTGCAAGCCAGTGCGACGATTCGACTTGATTTCTTTTAGCGAACTAAATGCTATTTTCTAGAAGTTTCTAAGTACTAACTCAAGTCAGGTTAGAATAATTTCTGGAAAAACATCAATTTTCCTGCGATGCACTAATTGCTCACTTTGATATCTACCTAGTTTTTTTTTCATAATTCCACAAAGAATTAAAAAAAACAATGTCTTATACATAAAGTGATATATTTTGAACATTCATACAGATTTTGTATGAAATTGTTTTTATAAGACCATTTGTATGCTGTTCGAATTTCAGTTTTCTATCTAGAATCATACCAAAATATTTGAATTCATTCATACCATAAACCTCGTTTTATTGCAGTAATTTTTCAACAACTCTGTAGATTACCGTCAGTGTTTTGTCAGAACAAAACACAATCAGTGATATCACCATTCTACTATACTACTCTACTATATGGTGCTGAAAAAAAACTTACAAACGGACATTGCCATTGTTTCTCTCAGCAACTGGGGCTGATCCACGCCGACCTGAAGCCGGAGAACATCATGCTGGTGGACCCGGTGCGACAGCCGTATCGCGTCAAGGTCATCGACTTCGGCTCGGCCAGCCACGTCAGCAAGGCGGTCTGCAACACATACCTGCAGTCGCGCTACTACAGAGCGCCCGAGATCATCCTCGGACTGCCCTTCTGCGAGGCCATCGACATGTGGTCGCTGGGGTGCGTCGTCGCCGAGCTGTTCCTCGGCTGGCCCTTGTATCCGGGCTCCTCGGAGTACGATCAAATCAGGTAGGGGACATGAAGGAATGCTGTGTGTACGAAACAATAGAATTTCTCTCTGATGAAAATTTCGCTTATGAAGCTGTCGAAATTCATCTCGATTAACGCTATGAAAGCAAAGAAATTACACAAATCAATTATCGTCGCTCTTATCGTTGCTTGGCCACCATGCTTGGTTCCACGCGTTGCTCCAACGTACAAACCACCTGCATACAAATCAATCGCTTCACTTGTATCGTCGCTCCTATTGTTTATCGCAGCTGCAACATTAACGCACCCTGATTCACTCACAAATGTAAAGAAAAAATGGTGCGTTAGCTTGGCATCGGATCTTGACCATTTTCTTCGAGTCAGTTTGGCAGTTTTTCTGATCGTCATTAGATATTCAGATCGTTGAAATTTCTGTTGAATTTTTGTCATACAAGATGAAAACCAAAGTTGCATTCGCACTAATTCAACAATGTATACATTTATCAATCAAATTAATAGATTGGAAGATAGTAGGATGAGATTTGATTCCCATTGGAACTTCTAAAATGATTCACTAAAATCAAGAGAAAATAGATTTTGGGATTTATATTTCTACTTTTGACTATCTCTTTTTGACCATTATATAATTTCGTATCATTAGTAATCTGTCTGATAGTGACAAAATATTAACAAACAACCTACATATTTTGTCATGAAAAATCTGCTTCCTATCACTTTTTTTAGCAATGTCTATCAGTTTTTCTATTTACATATTCAAAATCTACAGGCAAAGAACCCTTTGAATAAAATTAAATAAGCCTGTAGTTGCACACTGAAAATAGTTTAAAAAACTGGTTAAGAACAATCTCGACCAACTATTACACACCAATTTACTGAAAAGAAGATTTGAGAACTTTTAATAAACCTGGATCCATATTCGACATAATCGGATAATAACTGGGTTGTTGGTCATTGCAGTTGACCTCTTTGGTCTGCTTTTTGTTCTTGACATGTGAGTAATCGTTTCAATTTGTTGTTAATTCATGATATAGTCTTCGATTATTGTAACCTCGAGTATTCACGTACAGGACACAATGATGATGATTTTATAGTCGAAAGCGCTTTGCAAAGTAATATTATTATACACGGAATACAACCCATCACCTTTACCTTATACACATTTGTTCATCTTGCTGATCTTTTTTATTATCAAGACGAAAAATATTATTATCTCGCAGATACATAAGTCAAACGCAAGGCTTGCCAACCGAGCACATGCTCAACAACGCCTCGAAAACGACGAAATTCTTCTACCGAGACATGGACAGCACATACCCCTTCTGGCGCCTGAAGACGCCCGAGGAGCACGAGGCCGAGACGGGCATCAAATCGAAGGAGGCCAGGAAGTACATCTTCAACTGCTTGGACGACATCGGGCAGGTGAACGTGCCCACCGACCTGGAGGGGGGCCAATTGCTGGCCGAGAAGGTCGATCGCAAGGAGTTCATCGATCTGCTGAAGCGCATGCTTACTATGGACCAGGTAGCAATGTTTTGTCTAATTGATAATCTCTTCGAGATGCACAGAGGAGTGATTGTTATTGCTGTTCATCTCCTTAGTTGCCAAAGCAACTTTCATAAGCCATCAAAAAGCTTGTTAGGCAAGGCACAACAGCTTTGAAAAGGGGGTTCATAGGGAAGTTTTGATCCAGTTACGATTTTTTTTTCACCCTCTGTTTTTATGGGTCGCTGTTTTTTGCCCTTTCTGCTAGAATTGGCTTGAAAATGTCAAGCACAGTGACATGTTGGAGCAGATCATTAATCTGTCCCTACTAAAAATATGAAATAACTATTATAATTTCTTTCTTTATTTTCAGAAACAAGGAGAGAAAATCCCAAAAATCTATAAAAATTGATTAGTTTATTAGCTTGATCTTCTCCATTCTCTCCAATGATATAATAGGACAACGACCAAATAACTTATGTATAGGTCCATTTGAACTCCTCCTAATTATCAACGAGTATTTCTGCATAGGAAGTCAAATTTTCAAAATGCATCCACTGCATTGGTGATTACAATAAAAATCATAATATTCTCATTTTCCATTGTATTTTGAACTATTATATATATATTTTGTAACTTACTAACAAATATTCACAAAGAAAAGAACGCCTACCTACTCGTATAGTTTATGTACAGTGTGAATCAGCAACTTCTCACCCACTTTTTAACATTTTTTCGATTCAAATGGGAAAATTTATGTGGGCCTCGAATGGTTCACTACTGGCTACAAAACAAGCCTTCCTGTCAATGTTCAGGGTGATCAATTTAAAATTGACAATATATCAATGTTCTTTCAAATAGGAACACCATTTATTTTTGACTTCACTGAAAAGAGGATGCAGAGGGCTTTTCAAACATATCATACAGTGTCCAGTCCTTTGCCCCTATACTGATTTTTGGTCAAATAGGAGATGAAAACCAATTTTTTATGGAAAATTTCATTTTTGAATTGTTTCGCAACACTCAGCCGTTTGATTTTAGTTATTCCTAAACACAAAACTGCAGTCGCAACTCGTAGATTTTTTCGTTAGGATACCATCAACTACTATACCTATATGTACCTGAACAATTGTAGAGTTTAGAACTGAACTGCCAATTAAGGTGAAATAATATTATTCATCAACTTCCGTTTCATTTATAATTGCCCAAAAAATGCCATAACACATTTTCCACACTGTGGACTATATTGCATCCTGTTTAATTTTTTCACTCTGATTGTTTTGTATCGAGTCATTATTTTGTGTATTTGCCATCCAATTCATTTTCCTTAGTTATAAATTTCAACTGATTTGTAACTGCAAGCTGTTTGTGTTTTAGGATTCCCTATTATTAAAATGAATTTATTTTTATATTTTTTCTCGTTCAGTAATTTTTTTGTCAAGAAAGGTTTAGTTTGAAAACAACTTTAGCTGACACCGCTCATGTCCCGCCCAAAGTTGCATAAATACGTATTATTATTATCATTAATCGAAAAAATACGGTTGATAAATGAGTGAGAACAGTTATTGACTCACACTGTACGCTGATAGCTCTCACTGTCGGATCTTTTCCCGACAAATCTGCAACTCGCGTTCTCTTCACGTGATTCCAGGAGCGGCGCACCACGCCCGGCGAGGCGCTGAACCACGCGTTCGTGCGATTGGCCCACCTCGTCGACTACGCCCACTGCAACAACGTCAAGGCCAGCGTGCAGATGATGGAGGTGTGCCGGCGCAGCGACTTCGCGAGCCCCACGTCCTCGGCGGCGTCGCACCACCAGCCGGCGCAGCAGCAGCCGCCGCCGTCGCTCGTCGCCAACTTTGTGCCCGGCTCCAACGGCAACGTCACCTTCACCATCAACAACCAGCTGTCCAATCAGGTGCAGCGGCTGGTCAGAGACCGATCCGGATACGATAATTTGGTGAGTCGACTGATTTGGGAGTGGTTTTCGACGAATGGATGTTTTGGCCGTACAGCAGTCTATCTGTAGTTAGTTTGTGGACTGTATGCAGGTTGCTTTACCTAAGAATGCGTATAAAACAATGGTGTTACAGTATAGCATCACAGTGGCGATGAACTCTATTTCGATTTGAAATGTCTGGCTGGCAGGTTGCGATAAATTGCATTGCAAATTATTATTTTCATGATCCGTTATTTATCAATAGAGTCGTTTTAGTAGTGTCATTAATAGTAAATTAATACGTCGTAATTACGATTGAAATTCAATGGTTTCGTGTATACGTATATACGTACCTACCACATTCATTACAGATGTGTCCACAGCTTCTAAAACGCTTGTATGAAATTTCAGGAATGTTTGATTTTGCGATTAGAAAAGTTCCACAACCAATTCTACCTACCACAACAATTTTGATTGGATATGGTTTCCATTTTCATGGTGTTACATGAAGTTTGCTGTGCGCAAATCTATGAAATTGTGACTAAGAGCTAGAAAGTGACAACGTTCAGAATCAAATTTGATGTGAATTAGCCGTACAATTTTGAACATTGTGAAATATAGAGTTCATTGTGCTTGTAAGGTTAATTTCTGTGACAAAAAAGCAGGTAGATTAGTTGTGTATCTGATGATTGAAATAAGATGGTGTTTTTTCCTATAAGCAAATATAAAGATCATTGACAAATGGTATAATCTGTCTCTTGATGTCATCCAGTACAAAACATCAATCATCGAGATAATAGGAGCAATATTACTATGTTATATCATCAAACGCATATTTCTATCCTGTAACTTCTGTAGTGTTGAGAATGCAACTTCAAATAATTTCAAATTCAGCACAGTAGTCAAAGTGCGGTTGAAATTCACATATGTTTTCCGTCATTGCAGTACCAGATCTACAACGGGCGAACGGTCGGCAGGCAGTACGCGACCAGTGGGCGGGCGGACCCCTTCCAGCACCAGCTGGTGTCGTCGATACTGTGTCCGGCGGGCTACCAGGGCATGGGCGGCTCGCCGGCCAAGCACGTCGCTGTCGTGCAGCAGCAGCAGCTGCAGATCCAGCCGCCCATCTTGAGTCAGGCGGGGCAGCAGCAGTACGTGCCTGTCAGCGTGGTCGAACCGAGCGGCAGACAGATGCTATTGACGGTAAGTAACATAATATTACGGTATATACCATTCGCAGGTATATTCTGAAATAAGAGATAGGTAAATATCCTTCATTAGTTTCTTTTTGAGAACCCATTTCATGTTGATGCTGTACTTTTATGAACCAACTATCATATGCATTTTCTATTTCATTTCCTCTGATTTGCAGTTTGATAATATCGCTTCAAACTTTTCTTCCTTTCAATTCTCCAATGGTCTATATATACTTTGACGCTGTCTAGTTTCTAGTCATTAGAGTTCCTCTTTTTTATATTACAAAATGTATCGATCCATGCAGTAATCTTGGTAATTTCAGAAAATTTCTGAAACGTTGAGGATCAGAAAATGGCCGGCTTGTCTTTGCTAATACCGTAGTTATATCCTCCTCTGATAAAATGATATTTTAAAATTTCTTTTTATTTTCAAAATTCATTATTTCATCATTTTCCCTGTTAGATGTATATATTTTCTTGGGAATAATGAAGATTATTATTATGTTATGAGGGCGCCTACACCATATGTTTCATAGGTATCTATAATGACTTTATCAAAGTACATACCCTTTGAGGGTACAAACTCATAATGTGATTAATTACTCGCTCAGATTGAAAGAGAGTCTTCCTTTTTATCAAAAGATAGTCTTTCAATAAAAAAGAAAACATGTTGGGGCAAAATACACACAGAGTAACCGCTGCGTTCTACTCTTAGAGACCTCCTGTCTAGGTTTCATTGAATAATCAAACTACTCCAACCATTGTATCTCTGAATTTCTACATCTCAGCAGTTTTGTGCCAATGCCTTTTCTGTTCAATCTGGGTTCATTTCGTTCAAGGAAATATTAGTTGAAATATGAATCTTCAATTCTTGTCTAGGTATGATTGGAAATGAATGTATGTAAAGTGAAAGAAGAATGTATCGCATTTATATTCATGAAATTTCAAATGATATTGAATTACTTTATCATCTTTAAGAAATTTTGTTCTCGCCAGAGTGAGTTGTTTGGCCGGTAAATGTAATTTTCAATGAGATCTGTCGGTATATAACAGTTTTTTCTTCTCGCAGAACGCGGTGCAAACTTCGTGGCCGACGAGCCGGCAGCAGATGGCGCTGGTGCCGTCGTGGCAACAGCTGCCGCCGCAGCACGCCGCCATCCAGCAGCCGCTCATCTCGGAGGAGTGGGGTCGGCCACTGCTGGTCGATTCGGGCGCCATCTTACAGGAGCAGCGACCCGTCTTTCCGGTGGACGTCGCGGCGGAGGTGTACAACCCGGCGGTTGTCGAGCACGCCTCTTGGGGCGCCGGCAAGCGCTCCTCGAAGGGCCACCACGGGCAGCAGGCAGGCGGTCATCATGGGCACCACCATTTGATGGTGAGTGATCGGCTGGTGCGAGTGCGCTAAGGATGGATCTTGTCAGTGCTTTTATCGGGATCATTATCTGATATTGATTGTGCAAAAACATTTGACGAATTTTATTTTATAGAGAGGAAAACCGAAAGTTGCTTTTTCCTTAATTTCCATAATAATGGAGGAGAGTATTGTAAAATTAACGTCTTTTTTTAATTTTCTTCAGGTACATAAAATAATAACTAATTCACAATTTGTTTTCCAAAGCTCAAAAAACACTAATGATGCTGTATTTCTTTTCTTGAAAATGTTCACACTATTATCAACAATGGGGAATCCATAGTTTCAACTTTATGAGCTGTTTCTAAAGCTTTTGGTTGTGTAAATCTTTCAAAAAACCTTCACCATTATGGTTTCAATGGAATTTGTTATGATTGGTTTGGATCTTATGTAAGTGATGAACCAATTGATGAAATTAAATGGAGAGTTTGTTAGATATCTAGTTTAAGGATGTTTTATGGGGCGAACCACAAGGATCAGTTTTAGGTCGTATTTTATTTCTGTATCAATTTTACAAAAAAATATATTGAATATAATAATAATATTCAATAATATATTCACTCAATTTTAAATTGAAATGTGTATGGCTCAATTAGTTTAGATAAGAAAATACATCTCAAGTTCATAGGTATAGTCAAAAACAATGAATAGAAATGTGATCACTATTTTGTCACACTGGCAAACAAATTGGCGTCTGGATATTATCCACTCAGAATGGTATCAAATGAACAGAGTTTTTCTGTAAAAACGATCCTTGATTCTCTGCATTCAGGAAACTTGTTGAGGAATTTCTGATCAAAAAGCCTCAAAGTTATACTTTATCAATTAGAAATGTTTTTCTTTAGAAAATGAAGTATATTTCTCTCTCTCCCTCTCTAAATATTCTGTGGAAAAAATCAGTGACACCACAAGTGTCTTCGTATTCAATTTTCAAGTCTCATCTTTCCAGTTTGTTTAAAAAAACCATTCAAATTACATAAATTGAAAATGAAACATTACATTTCAGGAAAGAAATGTTATTATTTTACAAAATTAGGAAACTACAATGATATTGAAAATTTAAAACGGAACTAACAACTCGAAAAAATTGACAAAATATCCGTTCATTGCCTACTCGTGCGACTTAGTATGGACTAATCCTCGTATTGGTATTTTTTCAAGAAGTGCTAGTCGAAGATCATATAATTCGGTATTTGTAAGAGATTGCAGTGAATGTGCTTATCTTCCACTCGATATTGATGTTAGATGTTTTTAAGAGGAAATTGGTAGTTAACATGTTTCAATTGATTTAATATTCTTTGTTTGTGATTTGTTTATATTCATATTTAATTGTACTGGTATGAATGTTACCTGTGCATCATACCGATTAGTTCTTTTTTGACTAAATAAAGGACTCATATAGCTCTCGAATGGCTTCTGTTTGTCGGTTGCGAATGAGCATCTTCAACATGTCCAACATATACTTATTGGAAAGAGATGAGGCTTGAAAATCACATATGACACGTGATTGTGTTGTTGAACTTTTCCACCGAGCTCTCAGAAAATTAGTGCAAAATGCAAATTCCTGTTGTACCTGTATAACAAAAAAAAGACATGTTTGCCAAATCTAATAGTAGCCAAGATGGAAACGCTTATAACTTGACCAAAATCGCGAAATTGAAAAAGTTATTCAAGCTTGAATAATGAATAAAAATTGTTTCTACGTTTTTTTTTTATCCATCTTGGAGTAACGTGTCACAAAATTTTATTCCATATTCATTGTCACTTGATTTGAATCAACCCTACACAATTGAAAAATCAATTGGTTGCATGTTGCGTTATTCGAATTTCTCTGATAATTATCTACGACTTCAGAAAGAAAGATTCTGTTTTGCTACAGGATTTCCTTTGTTTTCCTTAAGGTTCCTAGCCATCACAGATCTCAGCACGATAAGAAAGAACAAACGCAACTCAGTCCTGTGAAGAAACGAGTCAAAGAGGGAACACCTCCTTCCGAACAGATAAACTACGCTAGCAGTAGCAGACGGAATCACAGTCCCAATACGCAATGGCAACATTCGTCGAGTCATCAGCAGGTAAGAAACAGGGTTTATACAGAGATGGTTGTCTGGTAACTTCTGGTTTATAAGCTTTGGATTACTGGATTACGTCACAAGAATGCTACTGAGTTATAAATTGCGGCTATACTATAAGAAACATACAGCGCGTAAAGAAAATAACAATAGAATAATTAATTACTCGTCATTATAATTTTTTATTGTTTTTGGCATTTCCCGCCCTGTCGATTATTGTCTTCAAAGAATAGTATGATTCAATATTTTTATTGGTTTGATATTTGATTCTGAAAAATATTCTGTCTTACAAATTTCTTCATCACACTTTAGTAGTATAACAAAGGGGGTTCTAGCACAGTCGAGTGAGCATCAAACACAACATATGCGACTTCGCCAAAACACATCAAACCCAACATGTGCGACTTCGCCAAAACGCATCAAACCACCCAACATAATATGCGACTTCGCAGAAATGCGTCAAACCCAACATATGCGATTTGCCGAAATGTGGCTAACCTACCTTGATAAGCCGAGTCGGTAGCATACCTAACCTATCTAAAATAGTTCCACCAGCCAGGGGCGTACCTAACCTATCTAATAACCCCACCAGGGTCGTACCTAACCTATCTAATAGCCCCACCAGGGTCGTACGAACCCCCATAAATATTTTCGAGGGGTACACAGGTCCACATCCCCAATGACCCGCCCCACACCGTTTCAATGTCCCACCCCGACCTACAACATACGTCATGCGTCATACGGTGAAACGTCAAAACGATGAAACGTCAAAACGATGAAACGTCAAAAACGACGAAACGTCAAAACAACGAAACGTCAAAGCGATGAAACGTCAATCGGCATCGAGATTTTCAGGGGGTACACAGGTCCACATCCCCAATGACCCGCCCCACACCGTTTCAATGTCCCACCCCGACCTACAACATACGTCATGCGTCATACGGTGAAACGTCAAAACGATGAAACGTCAAAACGATGAAACGTCAAAAACGACGAAACGTCAAAACGACGAAACGTCAAAACGACGAAACGTCAAAGCGATGAAACGTCAATCGGCATCGAGATTTTCGGGGGGTACACAGGTCCACATCCCCAATGACCCGCCCCACACCGTTTCAATGTCCCACCCCGACCTACAACATACGTCATGCGTCATACGGTGAAACGTCAAAACGATGAAACGTCAAAACGATGAAACGTCAAAACGACGAAACGTCAAAACAACGAAACGTCAAAGCGATGAAACGTCAATCGGCATCGAGGTTTCCCAACAGGATTTCAGGAAGAAATAAATTTTTTCATAAACAATAATGATGAGATTTTTATTGAGAGAGAGATCACAAATTATTTTGGTAGCATATTTTCAAACCATTCATATAAAATATCAACGTTTCGTAAACTACAACTATGATTGGAGTCACCCCAACAGCGACGCAGGTGATGCATACAGGATATCTTGGTGCTATTCTGAAAAGTTGGAACAACCCACCATGAATCATCGAAATCCTCCAGATTCACAACTTTTGCATGTACATTGAATGGAGCTAATTTTTCAATCAACAATTCCTTCTTCTGATAGCCTCGCACATAAATGATATCAATGTCACACAAATTCTCCCGGAGAATATCATCTAGCAAGTTGTATTCCACAAAGCCTGAAGAATATCTCAGACCATGAACGTTTTTCTCCAAGAAACAAACCCCACATCGGTCTTCTTTGCTTAGCAATGAGAATGGTTTTTTTGGCAACAGTAAATAATTACTACATTGAACACCAATTCTTATAGCAATCTCCTTTGGGTGAAATTGCTGTTCAACAACAAACCCCTGAATGTCTACGAACGCAACTCTCATGATGAATATCTGACTCAAACTGACGATGAAATCGAATCAGTTCCACTTTTTAATAATTTCACTGAGCGGGAGGTGTTCGATAATGTTATCGTGAACAATGATGCAATAGGCGCGAGTATTGGCGGGAAAACCTTGGGAAGCTTCAATTTCAAGTTTGACGTCGACGCTGGAACTTTTAACACTTTCATCACGTCGAGAACAATCTATAACGAAAATAGGCTGTTTACCGGAAAATTCGGCATAACCGAGGAGTGGGGTATGTATGGTGGTATTTTTGTAACTATACCCGAATTGAGAATAGTTAAAGTAGGCTTGGGGAAAGGCTCCTTTATTGAAGGCCAAATGCATCTTTTCCTTTGGGTAACTTTCTCCGTTGAGTGTTAATGTGATATTTGTAATGTCCACATGATTAAAAACTGTTGGATCATTATTCACTTTATTTTGATCGTGGTTTGTTTGAAAGCAAACGATGACATATCGAGGGCTTTCGAGGAACGATGAAGTTTTGACAGCCCATATTTCATTGGTGGCACCTGTGGTGAGAGAAGGCAGCATATGCAATTCCCATTTTCTGAAGGGTATAAGGATAGGAGTGTCAGCCTTAATTGCCTTCAGAAGTTGTAATTTAATTTGATCGTTCGGATACAATCTTTTCACTTTGAGTTCCACATTTTCGATGTCCAATTGTACTTCTGTGTCAACAGTCGCCCCAATAGCTTCAGTGATTTTGAAGCAGTTGTTATCGTTTCCTGCTCGTACTAAGCGAATTGAATGCTTGCCATAGGAGACGCACTCGTAATCGTTGAAAATGTTTAGTAAGTGCTTCAGAGGAATGAGCATACTGAACGTTAATTCCACTCCATTGATGACATTAACATTATTGGGGTAGGTCCAACCTGCTATAACTAAATGTTTTGAATCTTCGGCAGTATAGCATAGATATCCTTTAACGGTGCTGACAGTTCCAACTTCACGTACAGATTCCAATTCTTTACCATTTTGATCATAACTGATGGATTGGAACATATATGCCCCAGCATTATTGACAAAAGATACACGTCCAGCACCTTTAGTTCGAGTGATTTTTCCACTAATGTGTAGCATACTATCATACAGAGCATCGAAGGCATCAGACTGATTAATATTGATTTCTATAACATCATTGTTACGAAAAGACTTGACATAGGGGTAGTATGTCCGCCATTCCACCTTTTGTATGGATTCATCTAGGTGAGGTTTTCGGAAGATGTTAAACACTTGTGCAGATAACATGGTAGCCGAGAGACTTGAGAAATTTTATATTCTGCAGACTGAGCTGCCGAGTGTGACTGATGAAGGTCTTCTTGAAGACTGATGGCTGGGAAACAGTGGAGCGGCTTTTATAAACACCTAACACCATAATGGCTTCAGCTCCAATCGAATGATGATTTCTTCGTTTCGAAAATTGACCAATTGAAAGTTTTGATCGAGCACTTTGAGTGTGATATTATGAATTTCACATGTATGAGTAGCGATGGGCAGATAGATGAGATGATTTGGCGTTTCGTCGATGGCGTAGCCTGGATCGGCGTCGATAGCGAATTCGTAGATCGTGTGGGATGGTCTGTCGTTGTAGAAGGCTCCAGAGGTAATGTTGCTGTCCACATGAATCGTTCGTACTTTTATAATGTTCACAGGCTGATCGGATACATGGTGAATGTCACGTTCCAAAATTCTAGGTGAGAATCCTAATATGTTTGCTAAACTATTGTTCCGAGTGAAATCGATTGCATGGTGCTTACAAAAAATTTCACTTTTCAAAGTATTATTATTCGGTCTGAGATAGAAAAAGTCTTCGGGCTTCTCTGTCGGTGGTGAATTTTTCTTTTGCGAAGTTGGTACGACAAGATCTTTTCTGAGCAACCTTTCAATATCTTCAATTTCGTAAGCTCCAACAGGAATATCAATACTTTTCCTTTTGCCTTTGTTATCATTCTCGAAATAATCGAACTTTGTGCCCTTTTCAATATTAGGTATGCTGTTGTATGAATGAAAACTGAGTAAAGCTAAGCCATAATCAGAATCAGACTCTAATTGAATCGGTGGGGAGAAATCGATGGATAGCGTCGAAGTACGACCCTTCAGAGTTAATATCATAGACATGATTCTTGATTGGTGTGTAGGAAAGTAATAAGATTCAATTCATCAAACACATTCATTTATTTGGAATGTAGTAAAAATGCTAAACATAAATGTCCACAATTGATTTGATTATAATTTTGATATTGTTTATTGTTATATAAAATATCAACGCTGCGTCCGAAATATTCAGCCAATTCTCCTGGCGGCTTCAAATTACCATAACTATCGAAATAACGAACCGTGTTTCCAACTTTTCTATAAGCCACCCAATGTGTACCTGAATTAATGGAGGAATCTAAATTCACCACTGCACACTCGCAACGTCGTGGTCGGTTAGGCAGAGTGTCTCGCATGAAAACACCTCGAAAGTATGGTATTTTCAGCTTTTTTGCATACTTTATAATCTCTCCATCATATAATGCTCTATCGGGCAGCTCAGCTAGAAGTTTTTTGACTGACGCTTCTTCAAGTATAGACCTCTGCCTCCTTTGACACATTTCGGAGTCGCATTCTTCTTCAAGTATAGACCGAATCCTTTACGTGTTTTACGCAGATACACACCAGACCCTAAATGCTCCATAGCTTGATTGTGACGCATATCTTCCTCCATTTTTTTCTTTGCATTCTTGGCATCGATGACTGTCTTTGCAATGGCACTAGCTCCCCCAGCCAACGACCCTAAAGCCGAGAGGCCTGCGAATAGCGGGATTAGCGGTAGAAATCCTCCACTTTTTCCCGCCGATGATGATGATGAAGTCGTCGGTAAAGGTATAATTCGAGGTATTCGTATTCTCTTTCGACCTCCAACTTTTTTTATCGCGTTTCGAGCTGCACGCAAAGCTGCTACAGATGATCGATTCAAACCACTACCCTGATGCAGATCGTTATTATCATTACCATGACTAAATGTTTGTTTTTTCAAAACGCCAAGTATATTGTTTACAATTTTTGAAAATGGGTGTTGCTTTTGCCCCATACCCATACCGAGTTTACGTTTCGCCTTCATGCCTGTGGTGACGAACCAAGCTGCTGCTTTCTCACCAAATTTCGCGTCCTTCGATTTGACTCGTTCCCACGCTCTATTTTCCAATACGTGATCGGCCTTATGACGTTCCTCCACAGAGGTGTTTTCAGAGTATGCGATATCGTGTTCTTTACAAGCCTCATCCAACGGATTGATACCCGTATCACCACGCTCTAGTCGCTTTTGTAATTTGGTTCCAGGACCACAATACGAATAACCGGGTAGATGTAGTTCGAATGGTAGTTTATCGATTAATGAATTTACCACACCCTCTCCACGATAGATCAACATTAAAAATGACTAATGATGTTACGAGATATCGATATTTATTATGAATTTGAATGTGGTATGTCTCACATCATGAGGACCGTTCAGCAGAAAAACATCCTACCAATCGAAAACTTGGACCATCTGAATGATGGTGCAGGTGCGAGAGATTCAAGTAAACATGGTGCTTTATTACCAAACTCATTTCGTGCAATCATCTGCGGACCGAGTGGATGTGGAAAAACAAATGCCGCACTGGCACTGCTGTTTTATCCTAATGGCGCCAAATTTGAAAACGTATACGTGTACTCAAAATCGCTGTATCAACCCAAGTACCAGCTGCTCGAAGAGGTATTGAAGGCAGTCAAAGGAGTAGGTTATTTTCCATACAAAGATAATGATGAAATCATATGTCCCAACGAAGCAAAACCAAATTCCGTCTTCATTTTCGATGACATTTCTTGCGATTCACAACAAAAAATTCAAGAATATTATTCAATGTGTCGACATCGAGGTATTGACGCTATATACATTGGCCAGACATACAGTTTTGCTAGAAAGCAAATGCTTCGAGATAATTGTAACCTGATTGTGCTATTTAAACAAGACGAGGTGAATTTAAAGCATGTGTTTGATGAACACGTCTCCCCAGACGTCACATTCGATGAATTCAAGCGACTTTGTGCAGATTGTTGGTGTGAAAAATATGGTGCAATGGATATTGTCAAGGAGTGTGATCTGAATTCAGGTCGCTATCGACAGGGCTTCGACAAGTTTATAAAAGTATGATTACATTGTGATGTATCATATTCATAATCATGAAACCGTCCAGCAAAGAGGTCGACGTCATTCGCAAAAATAAAATCAGTGAAATAGCCCAGGCTATAAGGAAGAAATATCTAACTTTGAAATTAGGTAGGTCTGAGGAGGATGAGACAATACAGAAATTTTTCCAACCAATATCTACACCCCTGAAAAAACTAGTATCGACAAAAAGTCGATTAATTGATAGTGGCATAAAAAATGAGCCTTCAACACTATCGAAAAAAGAAGAGCTGAAAGTATGGAATGAAAGTGAAAAAACTGAAAAAGAAGATGAAGAAGAGAAAGCATCGGAAATTCAATTTCAAAAACTTGAACGTATTGCTAGCGCTAGCGGTAAAAGTGATGATGGCGTGTTCGAGGAAGATGAGGAATCTGAAGAGCCTGATGGTGACACCGATGTAATTGATCCCGCAGCTATTGAGTCATACCTTGAGCAGTATCCTGTGATGAGCATTCGATTCATGAAAGAATATTGGACAGAGGACGAAAAAATAGACAAAGTATATGGCCCCATATACGATATCAGTAATTCAAAATGGCGTCTTGGATATAATGAAATTGATTTTGATGGTCGTACAGGCTACATCAAAATTGCTGGAAAACAAGTGAGAGGGACGCCTGGAATATATGAACTGATATTCTACGATGTACCAGAAAATTTCAATAAAGAAGATCTGAATGGATATAAACAAATTTTGGAACTTTCGAATGCCCACAAGAATGCTAGCGGAAAACTGAAAGGTACCAAAAGATATAAGTATAAGGAAATCATTAGACCCATGTTCATACCTCCAACATCATCATCGAGACGTTATACAACGGGACATGGTTTAAATATCCAATTGAGAAATTTGCCGACGAAATTCCAATCGCCAATGTTGTCCTACAATACTAAACCTGTGGAATACATTTACTGGGATGACCCCAATGAATTGTGTGAAAGATTAAAATTGCTCATAGCCTCGAAAAATGCAGGAAATACCTCTCTGGACAACGAGATTGTATCAATCATTGACGAATTGAAGGAGGCCAACATCATACAATAGATACAGACTTTCGCATGGATATTGAGGTCATTTCAAAGATGGCTATCGATAAGTTCGGACGTAGTTCGAATGGAAAACGCAAACTGGTGGTAATTACATCTCCGAGCGTCGGTGGTGGACTATCGTACACTTCTAAAAGGGATATAGATTTTGGCAATTTGAAATTGTGTAATGTCAAAATGCCAAATTTGAAAAACGATGTCGCCAACAAGGAATATGTAGACAATATTAAAATATATGTAGAACAGACTATTTCACAAATAAAAACAGATTTCAAGATTGCGTTCGATGATTTTGGTGATAAGGTACAAATTGCGATTGATAGTCTCAAAAACGAATCGATAAAACTAGAGAAGATGTTCGATTCACATCGAACCAAACTGGAAACATTCAATTCAAACTTGATACAATTGTCGATGATGCTACAGAAAACAACCAGCTCGATGACAAACTTTCTAAGTATATCATTACCTAAACTGGAGAAGGACATCGTTTTGAATTCAAAGGCAATTCTGGATATTTCCGAGGTGCAGGAGAATATCAATGGAACTATTGTCGATTTGAAGAAGCGTCAGCAGCAAAGTTTTGAATCTGAACAGCTTCTCACCAATATCGTCACAGAGATCAAAGATGATCTCGCAAAGAATGTGTATTCCACCATTGATCCGCAATCAAAAATTCCAAACAAAATTGTATCCCTAAGTCGGCAATAAAATAATATATATGAGGAAAAATTACAATTCTTTAACCACTTTATCACACACACACACACACACACACACACACACACACACACACACACACACACACACACACACACACACACACACACACACACACACACACACACACACACACACACACACACACACACACACACACACACACACACACACACACACACACACACACACACACACACACACACACACACACACACACACACACACACACACACACACACACACACACACACACACACACACACACACACACACACACACACACACACACACACACACACACACACACACACACACACACACACACACACACACACACACACACACACACACACACACACACACACACACACACACACACACACACACACACACACACACACACACACACACACACACACACACACACACACACACACACACACACACACACACACACACACACACACACACACACACACACACACACACACACACACACACACACACACACACACACACACACACACACACACACACAAACACACACACACACACACACACACACACACACACACACACACACACACACACACACACACACACACACACACACACACACACACACACACACACACACACACACACACACACACACACACACACACACACACACACACACACACACACACACACACACACACACACACACACACACACACACACACACACACACACACACACACACACACACACACACACACACACACACACACACACACACACACACACACACACACACACACACACACACACACACACACACACACACACACACACACACACACACACACACACACACACACACACACACACACACACACACACACACACACACACACACACACACACACACACACACACACACACACACACACACACACACACACACACACACACACACACACACACACACACACACACACACACACACACACACACACACACACACACACACACACACACACACACACACACACACACACACACACACACACACACACACACACACACACACACACACACACACACACACACACACACACACACACACACACACACACACACACACACACACACACACACACACACACACATGTCACGCTATCATCCAGTCATATTGATATTGAGATATGTCACACTCTGCAGAAAAGATTCGACTTGTCGATGAGCTGCATAAACCTGCAAGAAAAAATTACCCACGTCGGCGAACCATAATTAAAGGTATAGACGACTTGTGGCAAATGGATCTAGCGGAAATGCGACAGTATGTCTCACACAAGAATCGAAATTTCAAAATGATTATGATTGTGATTGATTGTTTCTCTAAATATGTATGGACGCGTCCATTGAAAACGAAAACTGGCGAGGAAATAACCAAAACGTTTGCAGACATTTTAGCGCACACAAAACGATGTCCGAAAAATCTGCAAACAGATCAGGGAACTGAATTTTACAATAGCAAATTCCAAAGTCTAATGAAATTGCATAACATAAACCATTACAGTACGTACAGCGTCAAGAAGGCTGCAATAGCAGAACGTGTAATTAGAACTTTGAAAGAAAAACTATTCAAATACTTTAGTTTGAATGCCACCTACAGGTGGATAGATGTACTACCCACCATTACAGAATCCTACAATGATACACACCACAGTACGATTGGTTGCAAACCATCGCAAGTCGATAAATCCAATGAAAAACAAATTCTCAATAGATCTTATACACACTTGAAGATTGTTGGCCCGCGAAAATTCAAAGTTGGTGATATTGTACGCATATCCAAGGTCAAGCATATTTTCGAAAAGGGGTACACCCCAAATTGGACGACAGAGTTATTTAAAATCGTCGAAGTCAAAATAACGAATCCCACCACATATCTGTTGGAAGATATGCATGGGACGGCAATCAGGGGGGCCTTCTATGATGAGGAGTTGCAGAAAACCAAGAATCCCGACATCTATCTCGTGGAGAAAGTGATGCGAAGAAAAGGTCAGAAGCTGTACGTGAAATGGTTAGGTCTTGATAGATCTCACAACAGCTGGATTCAAAATACCGATTTAGTATAGGATGTTATAGAAAATACAAACAAATCTAGACAATTCAGGGGGCCTTTTCACCACCACCACCACCACACATTCCATGTTTTCGCACGAAAAACATAAGAATTACCATAACAATGATATCACATTGGAAAAAACAAAAAAAACGAAAAACATCACGCCATAATCACGTGATTCCAAGCTTCAAATAGTCTCAAAAAAATCAATATTCATTCAGTCCAGTTTTGAATTATGGTGAGTCAAGATAGTGATTATTTTAGTAGCAGCACAGAAATGGAGTTTGTTTACAATGATGTCGACAGCAACGACGACGTCGACGTCGACGACGACGATGTTGGCTACAACAACAAGTGTGACTTTGAAGAAACGCTCAAAGTCATCAATCAGGCTCTAGACAAATATGAGCATTCAGCTCAAACTGCGTACTACGATGATGGCGTCGATAAAGCTTTAGCTCGATTCGAAAAGATTGCTCAAAGTGAAGACCCACTGCTGCTGATGACATTTCCAATGGACTCATACGGCTGCTGCTATGAAATTCAATGTGGCCTAAGTCCAGCGAGAGATTTTAGCGTCTGTGTGATTCTGAAGCAAAAGTTTTCACCTCGAAGGATTTCCTTCAACACCTACGAGTGGGCCACACTCATAGACATATTGTCTAGAATAAAACAATCATTTTTCGATGGGGACGACGACGACGACGACGACAGCTATCCCGATGAATATGATCCGGTGATGATAAAGTGTGGAGACTTTGTGCAAGTGTACCAATACATCGAGTGCAGCATAAAACAGGTTTCAATCTCCAAATGGACCGGTGGCGGCGGCGGCATTGCCTCGGACGGGGCAGGCGTCGATATCAACTTGAGCCAGAGAGACGTCGAAAAAATGTTACAAACTCATACGAGTGTGGTGTCTGATAGAATTGCCATGTTGGATGTCATGAACTTCAATGATTATTTTCGAAATATTTTTGATATTGTTAAAGGGTGGTTGCGAGATAATAAGACAAATGTGTCTGCTACAGAAATCATTCTGGGAATTTGTGAAACATCATCTTTGAATAGTTTGTATCCCAATGCTTTGCGTGAATATTTATTTTATTATCGTTCTCAAATTGAATCCGATTTACAATGTAATTAATATGATGTATTTACCTATAATAAATGCGATTTTTCAAACAACGTCTGGAGATCTATTTGTAGTAAGTGGAAATAAATTTTATTCGAGCTATTTTCCAAACTTGCAAATCAAACGAAAAATTAATCTCAATTTACCTGGACAATCTGAAATAAATGCCGCCTTCCAAACGAATACTGGAAAAATCTACATGTTCTTGAACAATTCGTCTTTCATTGAATACCATCAGCATGAAGATGATTATCGTTTAGTCAACAGAGGACGAATTGAGGATATTTTTCCAAATATACCAAGCGATATTACTTCAGCATTCCGCTACATTGACGGACACATATATTTTTTCAAAGCAAGTACATACTTCAAGTACAATGAATTTCAGAGAAAGCTAGTTGCGGTTGGAGACTTTGATTGGAATATGTTTAACATTAATTGTCCAAACCGAGGTATTCTACATGAACTGAAAACTCTACTTTCAAAAGTGATTTCTTTTTATGAATAATTTTCACAGATGTTGTATATAGGGGGAAATAAATAAAGCACAGGAATTTTCAAAATGTTTTTCATTTCATTTTCTAGTGAAAACATTTCAATATATATTTATAGTAAATATTCAAATCATATACAATTGTGTAGGTGTGTGTGTGTAACATTTTCCTCAAAAAATACAAATTGATGAGACATGGAGAAGTTCGATTAATTCAAACTGTAATGACCCCAGGGAAGTGTATCGAACGAATTGGCTAAAAGTTTTCTCTTATCATCATGTGGACTTAGACCGATTTTCGATTGTTTAATAGAAAAAACTTCATGCTTGTATGAGCGTATTGTTTTTTGGGTTACAGTCTTTTGCGCACACTCCTTCAGACAATTTACGTAATCGTCGAATGTTAGTTTATTTTTGACTACACATTTTTTCACCCCTTTAGATTTTTTAGTCATCCCGAAATTTTTCAAGTCATTATCAATTTGATCTTTACTATACCCCTTTCCCTTCAAGCGCTCCCGCTCTCTATCAATGTCCTCCTCATCCATAGATAATTTGAAAGTATACATTTTAGATCGTAACCCTACGAAATGTGTAATTATTTTACCATTAGCCTCGTCCTTCATCAAACCTAGAACCTTTTTGTTGACCTGCGGAATCCCATAGACATTGTCTGGAGCATAATCAGATGTATCAAATCTATTGATATTCTCTAGAATAACTTCTCTATATACATCCTCGCATGACAGCTCATAAAAAAAGCTATCTGTATCTGTATACATGAGCTTGCATTTATCAGCTTCCATGTGAGTTAGCATGAAATTATAGTGGAAATCATACATGATAGTTTTGGAGATATCTAGGATAGCCATACCAATGTATAGAGGCTTATTAAAGATTAACTCACACTTTTTCATCTCAACGGCTACGAGGTTTTCGTCGAAAATTGTGCGCTGCTGGAATTGTGGACTCGATATTAGATTTTTGAGGCCATAACGACCTTCATACTTTCTTACCAATTTAACTATGCGATGATTGCGAATGTTTTCCATAGTCTTTCCAAAGACGGCGTTATTCATCAATTTCCTCAGATCCTTTTCAAAGGCACTCGTGGCCATTGTTCTTAATCGAGTATTCAAGTCTATGTAGGATTTCAACCACGTCGACTGTTTGAATTTTAGAATCTTGTGGATTTTTGTTAATTTAAGACCGTGTTCGAGAGCCTGCTTCAAGTTTCTGTAGTGTAAAATGTATTCTTTTTTATTGTGTAGAGTTGTCATTAATTTAGGTAATTTGGAATCTGGCGGAGTGCGGTGTTCAGGACAAAACGGAAAGTCTTTATGCGCATCATGTAATGTTGTCGGATATTCCAAATCTACTTGGAGAATATAGCCTTCAGGACTGTCATCCGGAATTTGAGTTACATCGATGTTGGTGTTCTCGACCCAAGTGAACTCCCCATACGGTAGGGGTTCGCTCATGGCTTTCCCATACAAGTTATTTACGTCTAGATAGAGCAGGTATTTTGATGGTTTCTCGGGATCATATTCTGACATATACTTGTTATTCGATTCAGAGTATCTATTGCTACAAACCGTTATTCCCCCACGAATCGCCTTTTCAACAAACATCAACATATCTACATCTTTTAGAATTTGTAATTTGCACCCAGTATACTTGAGCATACAACTCCAAGTATACGAGGGCATCGTAATGTACCATGCGGGGTCGAGATGATATGTTTTCCTACATGATTCGCGAAAATTTTCCATTATATCAGCTAGAAGGAGAATATCGGTACGCATATACAAATCACTATATTCTCCAAGCGATTTGATGTCGAAATATTCCCAAACCTTTTGAGCATGAGCGTAATCGTCATCTGAAATATTTGAATCGTTCAATATATTGTGAAAATTTTCAATGCTTGGTAGCTTGGTTTCGTTTAATTTCTCCTCATTATCAATATAATCGTAGGGAAAAACACCTTTTCGTGTTAAAAGATTGAATTGAGCCTCATTCACATTACTGAATTCTTTCCTTAGAATCTTCAATTCATCTAGTTTCAAAGTTGATGCTAGAGTATCTAGACCGGTACCCAAGAAACGCAATGAATCAATAAATCTAAATTTTATTGATGTTTCTGAATCATATTGAGTGAAGGAGATGTATTTTTCCCTATTTATTGGGAGTACGGTGACGTGTCCACGCTTGGAAATATCTCGAATAATAAAGTGCGAATCATACCCGGAGAGATTGTGGAATGTTATTGGTACAACAAACAATTTTCTAAATCGGAGGTTACATGACTGGTGCGCATGACCGCGAACTGCGCCAGAAAAATGACAGTGGTCGACTACTACAATGTCCTTATCCGTGAATTTCTTTTCGCAAATATGACAAATAGTTGCTCTACAGATATCTGGATTCGCAATCATTGGTACAATGTTTTTGAATTTCGATTCCACAAATTTGGCAGCATCCGCCATTTCGTTTGCAAACCATTCCATACAATCTCCACCTCGATAGCTCCTATAAAATGAAAGTGTGTCGTCGTAGGAACATTTGAAATAATATCCTGCACTATAGGCCTTGTGGTGTTGATACTTGAGAATTGTTCTCGAAATTTTTGTATTACATTTTTTCAGCTGTGATTCGAAATCGGCATAAATTATAAATGGACATGTTTGCTGATAAATGTGATCTCTAAACTCGACAGCATCATATTTTGGAAAAGAAATTTTTTCGTTATTTATATTTTCACATAGTACACTATGCTCATCTAGTTTTTCCTGACTCAAGAAATAATTCAGACATCTGTCGCAGATATATTTTTTCACCTTTGTTTTGCTGAGCTGACTAGATAACAAACGAGACAAGTCTTTTATCCAACAGTAATGATATCTAATTGTATTACTCGCATTATTATTACCTTCAGCTAATGTTGATGGTGGATCATAATCATTCATTTTTGGAAAGTATTTATCCTGAATTAATAATAAATTGATATGTTTGTCTAATTTATGCTTTGTTAGCCTTGCAGGTAGTACTGTAAAATCTACATTCCGATCAATCACATTCAATTCTAGAGTGTAGACGTTGACTGAAATATTATTAAGTTTTTCGAATTTTGAAATTTGAGTCAATTTCATTGGTATGTCTAACCCTTTCATATTCAAAACTGTAGAATATTTTGGATATTGTGTCATTCTTTGAGGATTTCTAGGTGCAGGATATAGAGCACTGACTATGCTCCAGAAAAAGCATGCATCATCATTGTTTTGTACATTGACGCAGGCATGCTTTTTTTCAATTTGTTCGGGTAATTTGATATAGGACGAGCCATTCCCCATTTCAAATCGATTGATTGCTACCTCTAGGGAAATTATTTCACTCAAGGCCCACCCACTTTTTTTCTCAGAAAATTCGCTCAATTTATTCAGGATGACATCGATTCCATTAATTTTAAACCATTCATCTAGATCCGTCCCTGCATCTACAACTGTATTTGGTGTATTGAAATGTTTACGATCGATTATCTCTTCATCATTTGATTTTTTTACGAAATCACCGCAAAATGTAAAATTTATTTTGAGCATTGTTGAATTATCTAAAATTTTCAATATTTTCTTCTTTATAAGTTTCGATGCATCTATGAGGAAGTCTTCAATCTCCTTGTGATTCAAATTCACAACGAGCCCCGTCTGAATTCTCGAGTCGAAAATCGATTCTACATTAATCCAACGAACAGATGATCTCAATCCTGAACCTACATGACCCCGTTTCATTTTTGCCATGAGAAATCTAACACGTTTCAGCTCCCCAATCTTTGCTTGTAATTTTCTCTTTTGTCCAATCGAAAGTCCGAATTTTTCCACTACCGAAAGACATTTTCTGATTTGTGAATTTATTAGTTTCAATGGATTTGTATAACCGCTTTTGATTTTTGAAAGGGTCTCATCTGTTTCCGCGAGAACTTTATCAAAATTTTCCATGTCGTATCAATTTATATTTTTTTGATGAAAATGTTACTCACTTTTGGCTTTTGATTATTTCAAAGGATGCCGCCGGGTGTGGCTTTCCAACTGCGATGAGGCCTTTGAATATTAATGCGTATCCACCAGTTGAGAGCTCTTTTGTGTGAGCGGCGTATGCTTTAGTTACTCTTGAAGGCAGGAAAACCACAGAGTCCTGCAGTTCAAGCAGAATAGACACCCCAAATTTTGTTTCAACGCTCTTTGCTGAGATGATGGGGAAAGGCACTCCGATTTTCAATTCTCCAATCTTTGTGATTGGTTTTCTTTCTGCAATACATGAAACGGTGTTCAATGAGGATAGATCCATCTGGAAATTATTATAAAATTGTGTATTAATAAACGAGAATTTGGATTGATATCAAAGGAATAATTCTGAGAAGAATAAAATGAAAAAATACTCACTGTTATTGGTCAGCTGATGTGGTTCACACACACAAAGGTTGATTATTGCTCGATGTCTTCGAGGTGTAGCAGGAATAATGATTTTTGGTGATGGTGATTCGGTTATATAGCACGCATGAAAAACATCGAAATTTGGTAACCGCAGAAAAATAGATAAATATTTGTTCAGTTCAAAAATATTGTTGAAAACAAAAATTGCGGTTTTTCTATAAAGGTAAGAATATTTTTCACCTATCATGCTAATCTATAATAATAACCTTCGATGAAAATACACAATATTGATTAGAATTTATTTCATTTCATTTGGAAAAACATCAAATAATATTGATTACAATTAATATAATGTGAAATGCATGTAACAGATTGTTTGATAGCTCAAATGGTTTTTTATGCTTCATTGTCGGCTGAGGTCGTGTGGCGGTTCTGAGGATGCTGTATGCTTCAAAAAAACTGACATCTTCATGGGTTTTATCGTAGAGTTTTATATTAAAATATGATCTGTGGTACTTGTATTAGGATTACATCTGAGTATCGTCGAATTTTCCTAATATTGTATGCAGTTCTTATAAAAAATATTATATTTCAAAATAACCATAGTTTTTTCACAGTTGGTGATGATACTGGTATGCTGCGAGTAGTGATTACTTTTTCCAATAAAGATATTCTCGAAAAATTTCTAATCATCAGCTGTTTATCTTCATATTGTTTTATTGTATGATTGAGTTCCTTTATTTTCTTTTGGAATTCTTCAAGCTGGTGTCTATACTCTATCGACGCCATTTGAAAACTGTTTGAAAAACATTCGTCTATAACATTTTTTATGTTGTAGGTCAGGGTGGAACATTGAAACGGTGTGGGGAAGGCCACTGGGGAAGTGTTGAGGTGGACCCTGGACCATTGTGACGTTTCGTCGTTTTGACGTTTCATCGTTTTGGCGTTTCATCGTTTTGACGTTTCACCGTATGACGCATGACGTATGTTGTAGGTCGGGGTGGGACATTGAAACGGTGTGGGGCGGGTCATTGGGGATGTGGACCTGTGTACCCCCCGAAAATCTCGATGCCGATTGACGTTTCATCGCTTTGACGTTTCGTTGTTTTGACGTTTCGTCGTTTTGACGTTTCGTCGTTTTGACGTTTCATCGTTTTGACGTTTCATCGTTTTGACGTTTCACCGTATGACGCATGACGTATGTTGTAGGTCGGGGTGGGACATTGAAACGGTGTGGGGCGGGTCATTGGGGATGTGGACCTGTGTACCCCCCGAAAATCTCGATGCCGATTGACGTTTCATCGCTTTGACGTTTCGTTGTTTTGACGTTTCGTCGTTTTGACGTTTCGTCGTTTTGACGTTTCATCGTTTTGACTTTTCATCGTTTTGACGTTTCACCGTATGACGCATGACGTATGTTGTAGGTCGGGGTGGGACATTGAAACGGTGTGGGGCGGGTCATTGGGGATGTGGACCTGTGTACCCCCCGAAAATATTTATGGGGGTTCGTACGACCCTGGTGGGGCTATTAGATAGGTTAGGTACGACCCTGGTGGGGTTATTAGATAGGTTAGGTACGCCCCTGGCTGGTGGAACTATTTTAGATAGGTTAGGTATGCTACCGACTCGGCTTATCAAGGTAGGTTAGCCACATTTCGGCAAATCGCATATGTTGGGTTTGACGCATTTCTGCGAAGTCGCATATTATGTTGGGTGGTTTGATGCGTTTTGGCGAAGTCGCACATGTTGGGTTTGATGTGTTTTGGCGAAGTCGCATATGTTGTGTTTGATGCTCACTCGACTGTGCTAGAACCCCCTTTGTTATACTACTCACTTTGTCACTGATCTAAATTTCTAGACCATTTGTTCATGATTTCAACATCCTTAAACGCACTTAATTTCAACATCAATCTGTAATTGTTTCAACACACATGAATCTATTTTTCTAGTGTTTTTCGGATTTTCTCTCCTTGTAAAGAATAAAAATACAAATTATAATAATTATCTCAATAAATTTGTTTACAGAACAGATTTATGATCTGCCCAAAATGCCACTGTGCTTGGAATTCAACCTTCAGACACCTAAAGAGAAATTTGTCAGTGACACCTTGTTTTCAAAAAAAAAGTTTGGGAGACAATTATATTCAACAAATATCAAAATTTATACTTATTTCTGTGGACGTTTCGAAAAATCTGCTCCTGTTTTCAGCACAAGGTTATGATATTTTTCTCTGTATTTTTTTCGACCAGCGGTAACTTAAATTAACTTAAATTACACTTGACTTTCATTTTATATTCGAACTTACAAACAGCACAAACTCTACTAACATCATGCTAGAGAGGTGCAAAGTGCGTATATTGAAATAAACAGTAATACATTTAAATATGGGATTCCCACTTCTCACCACAGTTTCCAATATTTTGTGAGGCACACCTGTTTCAAACTGATTATAACTATGTTCTTCAGTTTGAAATTGTTTCAGTCCAAGTCATAAAAAGCCGAGAATAAAACAAGAAAAAACGTGTTTTTCCAGCCCTGTTTCTCAGACTTACAGCGATTTGCTACCGTTTTATGATAAACATGGTATGCATGCAATACAAATTTCCTATGCAGGGTATATATTCATGAGTTAGCATGATCAATGTGATGATTATCAATCAACCATGCAAATCAAATTTTCATATAACTTTCTCTTAAAAAACCCTTATAACACGAATACCTTTGGAGTTAGGTATGGAAAACCCTATATCAGTTGAAGCAGAATTTAATCGTGTGTTCAGTTATTTGATGATATTCGTGGTGTTCGATTTGGATAAATTACTAATAATCAGAAGATATTTTAACCACATTATATAAGGTTTGGTAAAATTTCTAATCTTACTTCAAAGATCATCATCTCCAGTAGCTCTAGTAGAAATTTGAAAGATTCAATTTCAAACATTTTGAAGATGAGCATCAATGTTGAAAACTTCTAACCAACAGGTTACGTGATAACCCTGTAACTCATGAAGATATACCTTGTATATTTTCAATATATGGTTAAGTAGAAGAGCAGCTATCGATTTATCGAGTTGAATTCTAACTTTTGTCCGTTTTTTGTGACAATAAAAACATTCATTTTTATCATCATATATTTCTCGTCGCAGATTCCTTCCCACGAACACCACCTACCGCAGCCGCCTACCCACCATCACCACCACCATCAGCACCACCATCACCACCATGGGGGCGGTCAAGGAGCGGCGGGCGCCGGCAAGCAGCACACCATCACCATCAACGACACGCCGTCTCCCGCGGTGTCCGTTATCACCATCTCGGACAGCGAGGACGAGACGGGTGGCGGCTCGGGCAGGAAGGGCGGCAGGGGGCAGCACGCTGCCGCTGTCGCGCACCGGAAGAACGTCATCAGCTGCGTTAGTCTGCAGGACAGTGATGGCGAAGAGAGAGGGGCGAACAAGGTGAGTGAGGTCATATCTAATACTTTTATATGGCGCATCGCCTACGATGATATTGAATCGGAAACGGTAAAAAAATGTATTTCCGCAACAACAAGAGGATGGAAAGTACTGACATAGGACGAACGTGTGAAAATTTAGCTGAAATACGAAAAATCATTACAAGTAAATAACTAGAACTATACAAAACTATTATGGAAACGCAGAAATTCTTCTTCAAGTTCAATTAATTAAGGTACACAAGCAAAAGCTTTGAATTTCATTTAGATATTACAAAATTTGCGGCCATATTGGAATATTAAGTTTTTTCCCTACGTTGTCTTGGACGACTATCGGTTGGTCGGTTCGTTCTCAAAGAGACAGAAGTTGATAACACACTACGGACAGTTATGCACCATAAATTAGTATTAGATATATGGTTTGAGTTCCCTTGCTTTGTTCATGTTGATAATTTTTTCGATGTTCTCGTTCTTGTGTACTCTCGACAACTAATAAAAGTAATTTCGATCAGTATATGGAAAACTATAAGTAGGGCGAATTCGAAAAATTTTATGGCATACTACTGTTGATGAAAAATTCAACAAAATTGAAATTGATGAACATTGAAAATCACTTTGGAAAAATCATAAAAAGTCATTTTTACCAAATGGAAACCTCCTATTTTCATAACTCCATATCATTCAGCATCAAAAAAGAAGGGTAACTTTGAATGAGATTGTCCATTCCAAAATTTTGTAGTTTTTGAAATATTGGGCGAATTAACATCTCTTGGTTCCAGAAAATTGCGTATTCTTGAGTTTAGATATTCAGGTGGTCATGGCGCATGCGGTTGTGATAAAAGCAATCAATCATGCCGGCTCGTTCGAATAATATAAAGATTACTATAAAACTATCTGTGGCTTATGCCTTTTTGAATGGCTTATACGTCATTTTGGCTGTTTTGTGTGTCAACAGATGCACTCTAGTGTGAAGATGTGAGAAAAAGAGATTTTCCAAAAAACACTATATTTTCGAATAACCTAAGGTGGATTCATGCAACCATTAATTTAAAATTTGAACAAAGATGAATTTGAAACTTTAACTAATGAGATGACACCGTGATGCGGAAGTGCTAAGACTTAAAAATTGAGAAAGTCATTCATTCAACATTCAACTAAAAAATTAATTGTTTCCATAAAAGCCATACGGCGCATACGTCCAACTCTATCATCAACTTTCCGGGCAGCCATGGCGAAATTCCTCACAGCTGACTGCCTTCTATTGGGCTTTATCCATCTTCAGTCAGCTAATTTGGATGGTATATGTTTTATTTTTGGCTATAGATAGATATTGATTCATTTGAGCATATCATCAGATACTGATATTTCGATAAAAGCATGAACAAATTTCCATCTTTAGTGATTAGCTAATTTCCTTGGTTAATTTTGCATAAACACCGGTGCATTCTCAGTTTAAAATTTATTCAAATCTTACATTCATTTGGTTTAGTTGAAGTTGCATGAATCTACCTTCAAGAATGGTGAGACTTCATACGGAGGTATGTTTGGCTCAACTGACTCAAACCTCTCTCACCTCCATTGAACTTTGCATCGAGCTTTGGAATACTCGTATATTCTTTTTCGAAGATTCAACATATTTTATATTTCATATTTCATAAAAATCGAATCGACCTTCAGTCTGAAAAAGTCCAGACAAAAAATTCTGCACCTCAATTCATCGCGTTCGATTTCCAGCACGCGCACAGTTCCCGCGCGGCGAACCCCAGCGGCGCCGTCTACAACAACCACGTGATCAAGAACGAGCCGGCGTCGTCGTCTTCGTCGTGCCAGCAGCAAAACCAGAGTTGCCAGACGACGCAGAGCCACCACCAGCACCACCAGCAACTGCAGCAGCAGGCGAGTTCGTCGGGCGGTAGCAGCGGCGGCGGTTACGCGTCGCAGAAGAAACGGCTGCTGGCCAAGGCGCAGTCCGAGTGCATGCTGAACGTGCCCACCAAGCAGGAGCCGAACGACTACCAGTACATGCAGCATTGCGGCAGCGCGTGCAAAGAGGCCCCCTCGCAGGTATGAATTTTCGATGAATCGCGAGTACACACTTATTTTATAGGCGCCGCACAGAAATGAACACAAGTGAGTTCACTCTCCGACGGCGCCATTGATATACCTTGTTCTTCCCAGTTGAGAATTACGTCGTCGCGTCGAAAAATGCAGTGTTATCGGTTGAGGAAAAATTCTCCTATATTTAGACATAATTATTTTTTTTCCTCGACGATTGGTCAAAACAAACTGACCGTTATATTGAATTTGCTATAAGAAATATAGTCAAAATGAAAGTACTTTCGTTTCTAACGTTTTTAATTTAGTAATTTGGTGGAATTTTTAAGATAAAGTAATTGAAATATAATGGAAAATATTTAATTCACGAATGATAGTAGAATCTTTCTATTTACGTCCAATAGTTCCATCTTGAATGTTCAACGTATCATCCATGAAAACGAATTGTCTCAAACCTTCATTTTTCACTCGAAGGTATTTTTGAATACAATATGGAGCAGTTCCATCATTCCTCGACGTGGATCATCTTTGTTGAATCTGAATCCAATGTTCTTTGACACTTTTCATACAGTTGTTTTGCCACTATCAGAGAGTAGAAATTTAGCAAGTCCAAGTGGTTTGCAATTTCATAGATACTTTCCTGATCTCTGATGGTTCACCTCCATAAAGATCTGATATTGTTTTGTTCCATTCTTGAGTTTTCTCAGGACCCACATGTGCGAATTTTGTGGATAATTTCGCTACAGTAGATCTACTGACACCTAATGCAGCAGCTCCTCTCTACAGAAAAAATATACAATCATATGGAGATCAAATGCAACATGACCTAAATGAATTTCACTATCATCATGTGGACTAGAAATATCATTATTCACTCACTTCTCTCACAGCATTCAATGATAGCAATTGGCTTTCATTGTCTCTTTCATTCTAGAAATATTGAAAGGATACAATCATTATCTGGGTATCCGCAGATAATAGTCCGCAGATAAAACACATAAAACAATAAAAAGAACAACATTCCGAATATTGTCGAAAAATAAAGAATTTGCATCAATCAGCTGATCACATGAAAATTGTCGGAATTAATTAGATAAATTTGGCACCGTCGTTACTAATAGTTTTTTCCTAGTGTTATGTTGGTATCAAATATTCACCAAGGATTACGTGATTCTCAACTCAGAGTGAAAAACAAGGTATATTCCGTTTAGAGTCAATGATCGTTAAATGTATGTCCATATGTCCATAAAATGATTCCTCAGATGGCATCAGAACAATTCAATGAAAGAGTGAAGGGAAAAATAGGAAGACAGAACGGGAATAAGAGAAATTATATGAGAGATATAAATAGGCCTAACCATAATATTCTATCAATGAATTACTCAATTGAAATTAAGGAAATAATGAATGAATAAAAACAGATATTGTAGATATTAGATATTGGTTGATATTATATTATGAACAACAATTCATATCCCATTCAAGAAATAAAATTTTTAAAAAGTTTTTTGGTGAGTTGCGAGGTCTTTGCCGATTAAAACTAGGTTTATACCCACTTGCAGGCCATATTTTGAAATTATTTCAGAATATACTGGTTGTGTGAGAAATACAGAGCGAACGAGACACATTCTTACAATGGAACACCCTATATTTCTTCACAAAGTACTGTATTGAACATGTTTTATTATTTCTGTTTTCACATTATCAAAAAAAATACTTACTATTACTCAATAAATATGTGAACACGATCTTCCAGTAATATTTTGATCCCCCTTAACTTTCTCATTCGCGGTTATTTTTTTTTCAATCCAGATGACTTCAGGAGTCGTTTTGTTCTTTGAATACTAATTAAATAAAATAGAGCTTGTGCAGGGAACTTTCATGCGAGTGAGAAATGAGCATTCCATGCGAGTTTTACACTACTTTTTTTACGGCTTCAATGACCAAATGTCAAATGATCGCACAAAAAAAAATTGAAATTCAAATTCAATTTTGAAGCTGTCAGTAGGTACTTCTTGATGTTGTGCTGTACCTAGGTAACGTGGTACTACAGCTTGTACCTCCAGCTGACAGAATGGACAAAAAGGGGATAAAAGGGGGAAAACAGGGGACCTCTCGCTATTATTTGAGAGGGAAAATCTAATTGATGTTAGTGCCGGGTTACTCATTATTGTTCATCAACTTCTGACTCAAGATTCCGACGTAAAAATCATCTGATTGTTTTCTATTCTATACCAATTGCACTATGAGCTTATTCATCACCGGTTGATTGTATGCGGGGTTATCATGAATTACATACCATTACCTTCTGAATACTCTGGGAGAAGTGAAGGATTCACGATTGACACTATTTCCGATATCATATGCAGAGTATCATTACTTCACGTGAATATTGGTATTGTCAAGATTTCAAGAAATCCATCTTATTTTTGATACAATACAATTTTTGAGAATATTTGGCCTAACATGCTTATATTTCAAAAACTAATGTTCCATGCTGGGCTTGAAACTGGGTTTTCTGTTCCGTGCGAAGAGATACATTACATCCCAACAGCTGCTTATGATCTACAACTAGAGAGAAATAAGAATTCTTGTCAAAAGTATTGCATTCAGTATTCAATATGAATTAGGAAATGCCCTACTCTATAATAGCCTTGAAATTTATCATTTATTTATTCTCCTCCTGTTGTCATCCGCAGGCCTACCAATACGACCAGCCGTACAGCAACCCTCCATCGTCCGGCGAGAAGCGCGTCTCGTGGGCAGCCCCGCCGCCGCCCCCCGCTGCCCACGGCTCGTCGGGCGGCGGCAGCGGTGGCGGGCACTCGCGCCGCCACTCCGCCGTGCCGGTGGTCAGCCTGCAGGAGTATGCGGTGCCGGCGCAGGCGCACGACGGCTACGGGCAGCCGCCAGCCGCCCACACCACCAGGGACGGCCATCTGTTGGCCGCTGCGGGCGGTGGCAAGGGCTGGGGGCCGCCCGCGCAAACGGTTCATCCCGGATATAGGTGAGTTGGATTGGGGATGAACGAAAAGCGCATTCTTAGCGATGGTGGTGTTTTATCTTTATTTGTAATGTTTTTTGGCGATAAAAGTCAGTACATGTTCTGGAGTGCAAGTAAAAAAAAAATAGGGAGATAGTTCACTCAAAATTTGTTGATTGTAGCACTTATCGCCTTGGGTTGACGATTCTTCAAGAGTTTGATGAATTTGATTAATGGATACTGCTCTAATTTTGACACACTTGACACACTAAAATTCACTCTTTGAATCCTGAACGTGTCATAATGACACTGAAGAGAGTTCTTTCTGAATATATTCCAGACATTACTAGCTATGAATTTTGGATCGTTTGAATATTATTATTGTTTGTGATGGCAAGTCTATATGAAAAAAATTCAAAAATGCCAACTTGATGGCAAGAATTCGTGTATACTAGCTCTATCACGCATCTTTGAAGAATAACAAAAATGGGACTTCGGTTTATTCTGAAAATTTGGCTTTCACGATAATGGAAAGTTATCTAACGATTTGAAATATTTTCAATAATGCAGTGTTGCAAGTTATACCTAAAATAGCATGAACGTTGATTTTTCAAGTTAGTGCACTGCATAGTTTTACACTTTTGAATTCCTAATGTCTGAATCTTATCATCTAAAACTTCCCTTTACCCATCTAATGATTTTCATTTTCTAGTATCATTATTTTCCATATTTTTTGAACAGCTCTGATATAAAGTTAATTACTACAGTATCTGGAATTTTGATTCATCAGAATTTCCTGTCAAAAATGAAAATTATTATGGTATGTCATTTTTTGACATGTGGTCAACTCAATAATGTTCCTATGCCTAAATAGTATGGTTTCAGATATAAACCCAAGTTTCGAAATGAATCGGAATATGGCTTATTTTTGGAATATTTTCGAGTTAATTTGCTTAAGATATGTACAAATCTATTATTATCAACACCCCAATTGTCAAATTTCATATTATCTATCTGTTATCTAAGACAAATATGCAAAATTCCGATTCTCACAGAAACCTGGTTTCATCTCTGGAACCATACTATTTTTGTGTATGAACATTATAAGGGTATCTCACGGTCGATAGTATTTTTAAAGGGTTCCGTCAAAAACAAAACAAATGAGAACAGCTAACCGCTGGTATAAGTAGTATAGTTGTATGAGTTTACTGCCCCTTTTATAAATAAATAAATAAATAATCTCGCTGAAATACTACATTTGCTACATCGCAAATGTGCAGGAGAGCCTACCAGGTGTACTACCAGGTGTATTACTAGGTCACATATTCTTGACCTGTGACCTGGAGAATCTATTTACCCCTCTTGTGGACCCTCCTGAACACGAAGTCCACGTTTGTCGATATCTTCAACCGTTCTTGAGTTGATCCTACCATCACTCGACCCAAGGTCACATGAATCTAAAGTCGGTTTGTCGATATCTCTTATCGTGTTCGAGATAAGAGTTGGGACGGATGGATAACCAATGTATAGGAGCTCCTCGTCTATACATATACAGGGTGTCCCATTTGGATGGAAACGCGTCCATATTTCGTAAAATAGTCATGCTATCCAAAAATGTTGCAGATAAAAGTTGTATGATTTGGTGGGGAACTTCTATGCATATATTTCTTCATTAATATAGAATGCCCTTCAAGGTCATTCTGAGGTCAAATCTGATTTTTCAAATAGCAATATATGAGTTTTTTTACATAATTGTATCACGCATTTAATTCTACACAACTTTTTGATAGCATGACTATTTTTCGAACTAAGAACACGTTTCCATTGAAATTGGACACCATGTATAGGCTCTCTGATTAACGTATCGTTTTTCCCTTGTGCGCGCAGACAGGGACACGGCCAGCATTTGTCGCCGCAGCCGCTGGGCGTGGGCGGGCCACCCCGCCTCTCGCCGCAACACCCTTTGGCGGCGGCGGCCGGCCAGCCGCTCTACCACCATCACCACCACCACCAGACGGTGGCGGAGCTCTACCGCCGCCCCGTCTATGTCACGACGACGGCGCAGCCGACCGCGGCGGCTTACTTGCCTGCCGCCCACCAGGTGGCGCCGCAAGGGTAAGTCACAATAATAATAATAAACTTTGTTTGAATGGGAAATTCCAATTTAGAAATAGCGTGGTAAAAGTTGAAAAAAGAAAACATAAATAGATGAATATTCAGCACAATACATAATACAATTCATCATGAAATGAATAAATAAGCAAATATTTCGTTCAATGTTAATCCTTACAAGCCATGAAATTCTATATATATATAAAAAAATTAGGTACATATACAGAGAAGTGCACAAAAGACTTGTCAATCATTCGAGATCGTAATTTGAAATAGTATATACCATATTGTTGATTTATTGGCAAAAAAAATCGTTCCATCACTCAACATTTGATTTTCAAATAGGACCCCCTGTATATTTTTTTATTTATGGATTCAGGGTATAATTTTACATACACC
This sequence comes from Gastrophysa polygoni, assembly GCA_963576655.1. Taxonomy (NCBI): domain Eukaryota; kingdom Metazoa; phylum Arthropoda; class Insecta; order Coleoptera; family Chrysomelidae; genus Gastrophysa; species Gastrophysa polygoni. The sequence goes on along the minus strand of OY755083.1, from coordinate 7,705,701 downwards.
AGCAGTTTTTCCTAATCAAAATGTCAGAAGGAAATTTTCTCAATTCGTTTTTCTTTCAATTGGTAATGGTTATCAAGATCTAAGTAGGTAGATAGGATTTTTTTGCCAATAAATGAACAATATGGTACACTTGCTACCGAGAGAATTTCAAATTCTAGAATTTCGAATGATTCAGGAGTTACAGCACTGGCCATTCTTATACAATTCTCTGTATTTTCACATAAAATAGATTTGAATTGACTGATCAATCAAAAAAGTTTTCAATCAGGATTTGAATACTTGGATTGAAGTACTTATCTCAATTTCTACGGGTGGATTATTATAATCAACTATAAACCCTGGTGAAATAGTGATTCTAAAGTTTTCTTCCTTCTAGTATAAGTCAATCAGACTAATCAGGTAGAAAAAGAAGTAGTGATGAAACTCACAATTTTTCAGAAATATTACTTCAAATAAACAAAACAAAGATAAAAACGATTATTCGACGTTTCGTTTTTCCGTGTATCTCCGGAAATATTTAGAATTTCTCAAATGTCAAGGCAGCATTTTAACAAGCACTAAAACACTCGACTTTGCGACAATTTTATCGACCCTATATCTCTACGTATGTTTCTAGTTCTGTACTTCTAGACATATTAGCGCGCTTTGGTGGTGCAGTGTTGGATGTCTTTCGCAGTTATGATTAGAATGAGTGAAACTGTAACTTTTAACTATGGCGTTTCTGCTACTGCAGCTCAAGAATCACTTTAATTTCAATATTACAAATATGATACTTTCCCAAAACATCGCAGAACTAAAAAAAGGCAGAAATATTTGTCAACAAATATGTCGTATCAATATGCCGGTGGTGCTGTTTTTGATTGTTTTTGATGGGTTGAAATTTTTGTGTTGAAAATCGAAAACACCATGTTTTCGAATTTCTATCTCGGCTCCTGAATGGCTAATAGATACCTATATACCGTGTTTTCGTTTCAGTATTTCGCTTTCTCATTGGTTGGGTAGTTCAATTTGAAAATGACTCACCAGGTGCAAACTGCCATAATATTTTCTATTTCCCTGATGAAAAAATGACCAAATTCAGTCCGTGTAGTCCATAGTCCGTTTAGTACCGTGATAATCACACACTATTCAATATCTATCAACTTCAGAATTTGCCACGAATTCACCACAAAATGTGACATAACATGAAATGTCATTAGGTCAGTCATTCGAACTGTCATTCCGCAAGGTATTGTTGGTTGCATACAAGTTGCATATATAGTGGCGAAATACAATGCGGGTTGTATAAAAATACCTGGTTGAAAATTGAATTCCTTATGCTGTGTCATTATGCTGTGTCTGAACAAATACAACTCGTGTAATTGATGATTTTCGAAAATTCCTTGTCTTTCTCGAATCAAATCGAAGGAATTTGTGTTTCGATAATCATCGATTCATTCGTTTTATTACCTACGATCTCTCAGCTCGGCAGTTAATTCGCCCAAATTCCTACCGCGCGTTTCCGACCGTTCTCACTCTTTGGTCTCTCTCCTGCCGCAGACGAGGCCTGCCCCCGCCGCCTGCCCATCACGCGAGCGCCCGCCCCGTCCTGACCGCCCACGCCGCCCACCCGCTGCCCGCCCATCTGCAGTTCCCGTCGCACGCCCAAGTCGCCGCCGCGTCCTATGGCTTCGCGCCTCTCAGCCCGGCCAAGAGTCACCAGTACCAGCCGAGCCTGTGGTTCGCCGAATGAGCGTGTTTTTTATCGGTGTTTTTGATGTACGCGAGCGATTCGCCACCATGGTATTCACCCCTGTAACTTGGCCCTCAGCATCCCTCAGCCGATATTTCGTGAGCTATATAGGAGAATACAGGATGTTCAAAGAGAATGACAACGGTTAGCGATGGGTAATATATAGGTTGTTTCATAATCCCCTACGAAGGTTTCGAAGACGTATTTTTGAGGTTATATTAGTATATCTCTCCCATCGGAGCTACAACAGCAATTATTTCGGGCTGTTCATTCACAATCAGGGATACCCATCTAATATTTCAAAATTGATTAAGTCATCTAGTCAGCAATAGAGAAAAGTAAAATTTTGGTGACCTGCATTTTGTGAGACCACTACTAACTAAAAATACCTATTGTGCTGTGATATTTTTTGTGTTTATCGTTAACCTCAAAAGTATTACTTCAATATCTTTGTTTCGAATGAAAATGAAGATATACCTTGTAATTTTGGTGAATATATTTCAAGGAGTTTCATGTGAAAGTATTTACTCAAATTGGTTAACTCACACGGATTACCCAAATAATCTCCAAGCGATTGTGGAATAATATACAGGGAGTTCAATTTGAAGAAATAGTAAACCTATCAGCCTATGGTCCTTGTTTTTGAGAATCCTGTATTTATCATTATATTCAATAAATCTCACTGAAAAAACTGTTTTGAATTGTGTAATCGGTTGAGTGATAGCCATGTTGAAAAGGGAATCGCCTGTTATGAGGGTTTCAGAATTGTACGTTAGTTTTAGTATAATATTGCATATTTTTTTACAGCGCGATCGGAAAGTTACCACTCGAGTTTACGGTCCATTATCGATTTGGTTTTTCTCTTTCTCTAAAGTGCAGGACACCTGTGGGATCGCGCAATTTTCGTTAATTTTTGTTTGTGGAATTTTTGTATCAGATTTTTTCTGATGCGTTTTTCTTTAATTCATCAGCCACCATTCCTCATTGTTGTAATTGTGTTTTTTGTTGGTGAATCAGAAACTCGAGGTGATGTTCCGATAGTGGCATTGTTTATTTTACCATTTTAGTTTCTGTGTTTGTGTATTGATTTTTAAATTTAAGAATATAATGAGTTATTTTATGCAATATTATTAATATGCGGTAATATTTGTGCAATTAGTTTAGCTGGCATCGGTTTGTTTTCATCAAGATATCATTTTATCTTGCGGTATTTATGTCACGTATTCTTTTTGCCTTTTTTTCTTCGGATGCGTAATTTTACTTTCTCTATATTTTAAATCTTTCTGCGATAATTTGGGTATGTTATTATTAATATTTTAAATTTTGTTTTCTGTATTGAGCGTCTAATTTGTACATACATACATAACAAAGTTGGCTTGCCCCCTACCTAGTAGAAGACTGGCAAGTACTTTTATAATATTTCACTTTCCCACTATTGATTATTTATTACACTACTAAAAATCTTATATATTTATGATATTCTTACTGCCTCCATATCAAAAGTAAAATTTAGTCAGATAATAATAGTGATAATTTAATTTAGATTTCATAATATTATCATGAATTTGCAAATCGCATTTTCGTTACAGAATTGATTTCATATATTCAAGGACTAGTAAGGTTCTTGAATTTTTCAAATGATATACATTCATGGACAGAAAATCCGAACAAACAATTTGCTGTCATTATTTCAATTTTGAATAAATGTGAATTTGTTATTGATTCTGAACAGGTTTTTGTCAATTTGCTGGTGATTTTTTTATCATTTTCTGATAATGATTTCACAGAAATTTATTATTGATTCGGTAAAACCGTATGTTTCTTTTTGTCGTAATGTTCTGAACACTTGAGTAATTCATCGCCATCAGATTATTAGGAACAATGAAAATTTGGGTTTCATCCTTAACACTACAAAATTCATAAATATTGCGAAATTATTATCAGATAATGGTCAAGATAAAAACGCACGCGAATTGACAAAAAAAATGGTCAGTCAAAATCGTGCAACATTTTGAGAGCTATTCGTTTGTCTATTTTATTTATCCAGGAGTGTATATATTGTAGGCTTGTTCTAGAGCTTTAACCTTTATTATTATTATTTCGATATGTGGTTGTCCATTGCGAAGTTCATTGCAATGAAAGATATTAGATTCATTAGACAGCCGCATACGTCATGAGGGAAGAAACGAAAATTATTATTAGGAATCGAACTCCTCGTTCGAGAAGATCTAGCTCAAATAAGGTCCCTAATTCCCTTTCTTGGTATCATGTTTCTATACTGTATGCTTGAAAGAAAATGTATTCTTCACAGCGAAATAATCATATATTTCCTGTATGTATTTTATGTTATTCTGCAAAGATGTTTATATTACACTTGAAGATAGTTGCTAAGTTTTAACAGCTCTGTCATGTAACAAAATTGAAACTTCCTTTTGAAACCGATTGGATCATTGCATTCTTCAATTTTAATTTCTTGTATTTTCAGCTCTGACAATTAATTGAGCTGATTTAAAGATTTATTCGAGTTGAGCCTCGTTAGAAAATATATTTGTGCCCTCTTTGTCTTATGCCTCAATTTACCAGCCTGGTATTGGGGGTAGAACAGTTGCAAGTGGAGGAATATTATTTCAGTTGAGGTACAATAGGCTCTCAATTAGTTCTGCAGTAATGAAATTTCTCTTGCATATTCTTGATTCCAGGATGAACCTTAAACTTTTCCGAATTGAGTGTATTGTCAATTTTAGGTGAATAAATCTCACAGAATACTTCCATAGTTTTCAAAATAATCTTTATTGACAGACAAATCTTGCAATAACCCTTATATGTTTATTGCTGGGCATGACATAAATTTCAGTCAAAGTAATTATTGCAATTATTGCAGAATTATCAGCCAAAATAAAACAAATAAATATTGAGTAGCACAAGAATAAGAAGAAGACAATTATATCGATCAGGACTTGATTGACAGGTAAACCTTTCAAATATATAGTTGCAGAATATAATGCTAAGAAGGCCACTTTCGGTGCTTTAGCAGGTTGTTTCAATTTTGTTATGACTTGTTGTAACGAACGATGTTTTTGAGGTGTTCGGTTTATGTACAGAAAATATAGTAGAACAGTTTCTAGTTAGGAAATGAACGAAATGATAGTGTTTTCAAAATATTTGATGTGCCTGGTAAATATTATAATCCTTTGTACACTCTATGTTCGACGTCAAATGAATAACAACTCTGCACTAATTGTCTTCAATGTTTTTCATCAGCGATTTTTGCGTCAGTGGAGTTATGGAATATACTAGTTGTGATATTTGATGAAATAGAAATCAATTTTAATGTATATACTGATTAATGCCTAACTAAATATCGTACGTTGAATGATTGTTGATCATCTAATTTAACACCAATTTTTGAATAATTTAAGTGGTCTGAGTCCTTGTGTGGAAGAAAGTCGAACAGAGAAGTAAAAATGTATCTTACATTGCTAATGAATCTTGCAATCAACTATTACTTTGATTGACAGATGAATTTTGTCATTGACTGAATTACATGTTTGATCTGTTATTCATATTGAAAGGATTATTCATCATTTGATTTTAATTCAAAATGCCATCAATTGAATTGTGAGGATAATATTCAATTAGAGCTTAATTTATAGATTCTCATACTATAGAAAAGTTTAATTTCATATATTTCGAAAATTGTGTGATTACACAGGTTTTTATTTCAAATTCGACGTTTGAGAGATACGCTCCATATAATGATTGAAAATCAACGAGAAGTTTCTTAGTTCTCGAGATATTTGAAATCAAAAATTTCACTGTAAATTTCTCAATGGAAAGTTGTTTGACTATTCTTTCAAATACAGAAATTGATTTTTCCAAAAAAAAAATATGCTTTAAATACGTTGCACAAATAAACATAGAATATCGTTTTATATCTTCAGTTACAAATTATAAAAAACATGTCGAAAATATTTATTTTTTCACTATCATCAAATTTTGCAACTGTCCTAATTTAACCTAAATAGTCCGTATCTATTCGACGGTTCTTGAGATCCCAATTATGAGCGTCGAATTTGAATAACTCCTAGTATTGAAACTTGGGCTCTGTAAATTAACCGAATTTTAAATTAGGTAGGGTATTATTCTCGTAAAATGTATTCTGTATTCGATTTTTTTCCATATACAAGGAGCTGCCAAAATAAACGTTGGCTGTTCTCTTTGTCGGGAAGATTTTTCTGAAAAATCTCAAATTGGTGTAGGGCGTCAACAATATCTCCTAGAAAGTTTTTCAATTAGATAGAAAAGGTACATTTTACCTTCAACTCTAGTTCATAGAGTAAGATATATGGTAGATGTAACAAATAATATTTTTGGATTGTCTTAGATTAGTTTTGAATAATATAAAATATTAATCGGGTGTTCTTTCGCTAAACGTAGGGTATCTCTAATCGATGAAGATTATGTCCAAATGTTTCCTTATGCATGTAGGTGTACAGAATTTTAACTTTTCAGTTCCTGTTTCGCACATTGTTTCACTTCAGTCAAGTTTTGTAAATACTTCCTTTAATATTCGTTTAGAGATCTTCTTTCTGTGATCATCAAAATTTCTTTGTATATATTAGTTTCACTAGATTTATCGTCTTTTATTCAAATGAAAGAACGTGATGTGCCACACTTAGAAAGGAATGAATTGTAAGGATAGATGATAGAAAAGAATGTTTTCTTTTTATTTGGATAATACAAAGGGATGTAACGGATTTGTGACATTTTTTTATATGTCGAGTTTTAACTAGAAACTAGTGTTTATTTCGAGTTATACCACGAAATTAGTGCTACTTTCGTATTACAACTTGAAATTTAAACTGATTCTGAGTCAACTCAAATTTCAATAAACAATATATTTCATGTCTGTTATACGCCCTCGTAAGATGAAGACTCTGATCTTTTGCTTTAAGTAGTTTTAAAATATTATAACCGCCTTATTGAGAGACAAATATAAGTAAATGGTCTTCTGAAATAATACATAGTTTGAATTCTTTGCTCTGAGTTGAAGTAATGCACAGGGTTTCATATAGATATTTAACATTGAAGAAAATAAACAGCGAACTAGTATAGTTGCGAATTAGTCTCTACTCATCGATGGTTATTTCGCTTTTTGCTCCTCATTCATACGATTGCTTTTCACGATGATTCCATAAGACTGCCTTTCACGTTCACCTTATCACTGTTTTATATTCGCAGTATTACGTTCCGATGTGAATGACGGTGCTTCAATTCGCTTTGTTTCCTTCAGACTTTCTTGCATATTGTATTTAGAACTGTACAAAACGGTTGAAGTAGGTCATTTATCATCTGCCCACTCGAGTCGTAGACTGTCCGATTGGCAGACAGAGTGCCAGATAGGGGTGACCCATTTTTCCTAATGACTACTGATGAACGAATTTTGATTCTCCACTTTCAATCACTGTGTCGTTATCTCTAAGTTGTCTTGTTTATGGGGTGCAGTGTAAAACAACTGGTTAGCTAGGGCTTCACTTTGCAAAAGAGACTATTTTGAGGCGTAATCAAAATACCAAGCACAATAATCGACGTTTACCTCATAGTATACTGGTTAAATCATAGATCTCTTTATTCCCTTTCAAACTTGAGCATTATACAGCGTCTTTTAGAAAATTGGATTCATATGGAAAACAGTTTCATCAATAATTTACTTTGCTGTTATGACACAGGTTCATTAAAATACATTTTTTTAATATTTCAGAAATTTCGTAACTATTGAAAAGAATGTCAAAAACTAAAAGTTGCAATGGAACGTTTTAATTTGAGACACATTCTAAATCCAAAAGAATAATTTTGATAGTTTATTTATAAAAAAAGTCTCTTGATAGATAGCGGAAGTCACTTGAGCCCATAGGAATAGGCCATTATAGCAAAACCCAACGCCCAGGTTTAATTTTATTATAAATTAATTATGAAAGTTTTCCCCTATGATGCCAATTTCATAAAGGACATGTGATTTATTTGAGAGAAACAAACCTGCATTTTTTTTCGTTGAATTTTCACTTCGTGTTCTTTGGATACTTTTATTCCAGTGTTGAAATGTAGAATCTGAGGTCCAAATTTTATGTGAGGAAAGATGCAGTGCTGTTTCCCTTCAAAACATTCATCTGATATGTGGAATAGCCCAAAATTAAAACAACCTGATAGGTTTAACTTGGCTTACATTATAAGAATGGCAGACGTAAAATGTAAGAAAAGTTTAACCTTCCTTGTTGTAGAAACCATATACAGTATGTCTCACCTCGCTGCTCTCTTTGATGTCACTGAACAGATCTTGGTGATTGCAGCCTCTGTATTCAAAGAAGGAATTTTTCATCCAGAGTTTTTTCAATGATATCCAGGAAAACGGCTGAAGTGAGATGATATCACTTTTTTATGCCTCCACGTTTGGTTAGTTGTGTATATATTATTTGGGTTGGTTATTACATTTAATTAGTTACCATAATAGAATGCGCTTATACTGGTTGTAGTTACGTTTTGTGCGATTTATGAATCTTCTTTTTTCTCAAAATGATTGTAGATATAAAAATAATAGGTCGTTGATCACTTCCAATATGAAATGTAACAAAATATTTAAGGTTTTACCTATATGATCTAAAGGCTGCACTATGTAATAGAGTTTCGCATATATCTGCAACATATCCGTGTCACTTCCATGTCTGGGTAAAGGGTGCATGGAGAATGTTTTGAGTTTTTTAACGTGGGAAGGGGCAGAGTAATGTTGCAGATACATGTCGTAGAATTAACTATAATATTATTAGTGTTACACAAGACTGGTGTAGAATCATGTCAATATTTTTAGCTAATTAGTGGTGTTTGGCACACCTTCATTAATGGTGATAGGCTATTCAGTAGTTATTGTATGTTAACTAAAATAACCATGGATTGTCGGAATTTTCTTTTTTTGTGTTTACTTTAGTGATGATAACTTCAATGGATTTTTTGCATCTGCAAAATACAAAAGTATAGTACAAAGAATATGTTGAAGTGTTTGTAAATAAATACAATATTTATTGATTTTCCATTGTATATAGTTTGATTATTGTGTATTGATTGATATTATTTGTTTTCGGTGAATCTTGTAATTTTCATAGAGGCCTTAGTAGTTGGAGCAAAAACTACGTTATTTGTTTATTCTGAAATTTGGATTGAAAATTTATCATCAGCACTTTGAAATGTCGGTCGAAATTTATAAATCTGTAAATAAATTGATATAGTGATAATAATTGCGCAAAAAATCCATCGAATTTATCATCCCGGATTTGGTGATTCATTAATTTCTTCGTTAAGTACAAAAAATTAAACAATATTTTCTTCTATGAGATAACACACTGCTATATTTACACATGAGCATATTGTTGTTTGTCAGTCATAGCTGTTTTCAATGGAAAATATAACATTATAATCTTCTACATATTATATGAAGTGTCTGCACTCTATACAAAATTTTTCAATTTCTCCTATTCAAATTATTAGACAATCTGTATAACCTCAAATCATTATATGTATGATGATAGAAATAGGGACTGCTAAATATTTCAATAAATTAACGAGAATGAGTATCAGTTGAGTAAATTTCTTCAAGCATTATCATTAATCATTATCTTTCTAAGGTGAAATTTGATTGGTCTGTCATTATTGAAAAGAGTTGCATATTTTTGTCAACATCATTTTGGGACCATAGGAAATATTTAGTAGTTATATCGAATTTTCGACATTGATTTGTGTAATATAATGAACGATTTATAAAGATTGGTAGTTACAAAACTGAAATTAAAAAATCAAAAAACCGATTCCACATTGTTTCGAACGATTTATACAAACAACTATTCTCCTTGTTTATGTTTTTTGTTTAGTCCTCGTCTATGGTTAAACTCAATTAACTATTAGTGAACATTAGCAGGGTAAATAATTTCGTGAGATTTTCTGTAAAATACGTCCATATTTTCTGAACTTCCGATTGGTTATTTCTTTCAAGTTTTCGGGTGATTCAGAATAATATGTTCTAAATTTTTCAATGCGACTGCACGTACTGACTGCATCATAACCTGCCACAAAAACATGTTAGTTGGACCAAAATAATGAATGTAAACTATTTGGAAAATTGGGATCAGGAGAATGTCATTTATCAAGTTGTAAATTTCATTTAATTTCATTCAATCTGGTGGTACCTACGGAATTGATCTAATCGATATTGGATGAATGGTAAAACGAATATTTTCATCAAAATCCCATGTGAAGTGAGTGAGGTAAAAAATGTACCATTTGTGTTTTCTTATCCACACCATTACTTGGGTTTGAAAGGGAATATTGGTCGCTAGACGGATATATTATTTTTGAGGTTTAAGAAATGGTACAACTGTATAAAAATTGCCTAGAAGTTTTTTTTGTATAATTGACGGTGTATCTAATTGTTAGTAGTGAAAGGATTTTGAATTGAATTGAGATTTTATCTACTTTTCATGATAAAACCTAAAATTCGTTAATTGAATATGAGCCGCTATCCGATCCCAATTTTTCCATTTGAATGTTTTCATGTTCGTACAAATCAGTTGTCGATGTTGTTCGAAATAAACTAGACACTAATAATCGTGATTTGGCCTGAAATATTTGTAAACTTAATGTAAAATAGGACTATCTGCATGTATCATAGATTTATAATTGTAAAAGCTTGCATAGGGTTTTATCAAATAATATTTTAGTATGTTTTTCTCTATATGAATTAATGTTGCATTTTGTCGAGAATTAACCTAACTTTACTGGTGTTGACACACATTGGGGTTGCCACTCAGTTAACCCTCTCTGTGTTTTTGCAGTAATAAAGATACATCAAGGCTCATGATGGTTTTATTTAAGAAACAAAGTCTCCAACAGAAATTCTTCAAGATCAATGAAGATTCCTGCGAAATGAAAACTTATTATGGTGAACTAGATGGTACGTCACATCGACCAAACCACCGTTGAATATCGAAAGAATCAAACGAATAATTAGAAATTGAGGTATTTTGGGCCTTGAAAGAATTAGGAAACCTCATAGTATATTTCAGGAAACAATATCCAGTAACTTTCCAACTCGAGAAATGTTCAATTCAAATGGTAATATCAGCTCACTCAATGCAAAATAAGGTATTATGTTCCCTTGATTATAACAGTCAATACTTCATCATTACACAGGATTTGTTAGGTACACTGTGGAAATCATTTTTTGATATTTCTCTTATCACAGTTTGAAGAATATCTCAGTTCGGTCACTCCAACAAATAGTGAGTACACACAATAAGACTCTTGTGTAAGCTTTGAAAATGATTCCGACAGATCACCTTAAACCGTCTAATGGCGTATTAGTACTAGATCTCTTCTTCATCTAAGATACTGAAATTGTTCGAACAGAAGGTTTGTATGAATATGATTTGATCACTTTATGGTGGATTTATGCAGCAGTTTTATGTCATAAGTCTTAAGTAATAAGTAATAGTCATAAGTCATAAGTCATAAGAAAAATGTACTGCCATTTATGCAGAAATGTCACATCATAAGAAGAATCCCGTTCATTGGCCAATTTTGCGCAATCGCATTAATTTAACGAACAGCTGAGCTTTTCGTGGTAATGTTTATGTTTTGATTTTTTAAAATTAACTGTGGAATATATCTATAGAGAGTGATGGATGAAGATTTGATTATATTGTTTATGTTATTAATGACGACAACAACGCTCTATTCAGTATGAAAGAAAAAAAGAAATCGAAGACGGTATGATGTACGTCCAATCAATCGTCAGAGCAGAGAGAAAGGCATGTTTGACAATGTTCTGCAGAAAATGCTGCTGCATGATCATGATAAATTTTTCAAATACTGCAGAATGACGCCTGAATTATTTTTTCACCTACTGAGATTAGTTCAGCCGCATCTTCAGATATCATTATTTCGATAATCCACATGTTTCGGATCATATATAACCGAAAATTGCCTCACCAGTTCAATCAATAACTGGCTGTCGTCTATATTATTCATTTTAGTACTTTTCAATATTGAAATGAAGATAAAATAGCACACGTCGATAAAAACAAAACACAGAAAATAATACCGAAAGCGGAAAGGGTATGAATTTCTTCTTCTTTTTGTGTTAAGACTTTCAAAATGAATTGATACCAGACATGTGCAAAGTGAATTCATCATAAGGAATCATAATTTTTAGTCATAAGAGATGAATGTTGGCCAACATTTCTTATGACTAAAGACTTATGACTGAAACTTAAGACTTATGACGAAGTGTATAAACACTCCAACTGAAAATCAATGACTGAACTTTCTTATGACTTATTACTTAAAACTTATGATTTATGACTTATGACTTAAAACTGCTGCATAAATCCACCATTATTCACTTGATGAACCTTCATCATGTAGAGAAAGATCTACAATACTATACCGACATCTAGATATGGATTTGTGAACGTAATTTATATTTTGTTTACAGTTTTCTTCGCTCAAAATATACAAAGTTTAACCACTCGTCGACAGATGGCGGTTGAAATTGATAGTCATTACCCAAAACATATTTTTCATTAATAAGAGACCAGATATTATCTTTCAACAGTATCATCACATCCAATTTCATGTATTGACTAGATTAACGGGCCTTTTACATTGAGAATTTCAAGTTGAAACCTACCGAAAGCGTGGTTCGATCTCCAAAACAAACAGCACACCTTGATATTTCGTCGTTTCGCTAGACAACCATCGAAAATTAAAATTGTGAAATGTCTTCAGAAATTGACAATTCGCTGGCGTCGTGAATCTCTGAAACTGTTGTTGCTCGGTCAATCGTATTTTGTCAAATAAATTGATTGGCAGCGGCTGCGGCTTCCAAATAAGCCCCTTCGGCCTATCTAATTTTGTAATTGGCCGCAAGTTTCCCGCGCCAGCAGTCCTCTCGCAGTTCGATAAGTCCACGAGGCATCGAGCTCGGTTCGGAGCCAGGGAGTGGTAGCCGACGGAACCAATACAGTACCGCGTTGAAGTCGAGTGCGTCGCGACCATTGGTCTACGTTTCGCCGACCAATCATTGGGAAAGTGCACACTAAAATATCCAATGTAAGTCCACAAATTATCAAACATATTCTAGGATACATTCGGGGGTGAACTCGATCCCAGATCGGATTGTTTTTATCAGTTAATTGGGAAAATGCCATGCAATTGGATTTGCCGAGGAGTGCTGCTTCACGTTGCAATGTAATATGGCGACACGGCAATACAAAGACCTTCGTACGGCGACATTGGTGGCTGGCTCTGTTTTCTGTTGTTTAGGCTCCATACAATGACCGTTTCATGAGTTGTTTGTTGTTATAGTAGTGTAGTTCTCGGCACTTTTGAGTGTGCAGCTATAGCTCAGATATTTCACTGATCAATCTATTTAGATATATGATGATGATTTTGTAACCTTAAGTAGTTATTTTCATGTTCATTTGGTATTTATCTACCTATATAGATTTGTGGTTGTGATTAAATATCAATAGTTTCAAATGAATTTGGTGATAGAGTAATTAAATAAATGATTGGAAGGTTGGTAGGTAGTTCAGTTTCAGGTTTGAATTTACGAAATTAAAGTTTAGATATTTATTAATGAGATGAAAAAACAAGGTATATAGGTATGTAGCCTTATACAATTTTACGTTGTATACTTACACGGTACTTGGAATACTTTAGATATCTGCCTAGATAGGTTAGGTAAATAGGTAGGTACCTACCTCGGTAGGGACTTAATCATATAGATATGCCTACTTATCTTTATCTTTGAAATTGTTTCTACCACAGGTAGGCATAAAATATTTATGAAAGCTTTTAAATTACTGGTAAGTAAATATGAATTAATGATTAGGAAATTCTTTCTTCGCTGTGAACAATATAATTACGCTATAATAACTTCGCTACCTATACCAATCCACACATGTAGTATAATATATTCAAGTGTACCGTGCCAAACAGTATACAAATGAATTATGCCTACTTGTTCACTATTAGTTGAGAATTACGTCACCCTTGGTGAATATTTCATACCAACGAAACGCTACGAAAAATACTAGTAACATTCGAGCTCAGCCTTCCTCGCTTTTGGTTCAAGTTGGCAGCTCTGCTCGACGGTGCTGGACTTATTTCATTATTCCCATGATACTATAACATAGCATGATACTAATAACATAGTATCATGCATTATTCCCGACGATTTTCATGTGATCAGCTGATCAACGAATTGTTTATTCTTAGCAATAATTTGAATTCTTTCTTTCTATGAACACTTTTGTGAATTTATTGTGGATTATATTCTAAATGCCGAAAGCATTATTGGGGATGCCCGGAAAATTATTGTAAAATTGATACAATATTCCGAGAATGAAAGAGAGATATTAAAATTCTTTTAGGTGGCACAACGAAAGTATGAAAAGCGTTGAAGAACATTGCATTCAGATTCACGATGGGGAATGATGGCTGCCTCATATTGCATTTGAACTTTTCGAAAAACAAAAAAAAATACATTTCAATACCGATCCGTTTTGAGGCATATATTCGCGAATAGAATAATTTCCATTATATTTCAATTATCTCGTCTTCACAAATCCTCAGAATTAATAAATCAAAAATGTAAGAAACAAGTTCTTTAATTTTGACTCAATTTTTCATAGCAATCAAATTCCTGCTGCCAAAATGAAGATCCTACTAATTTGCTGTATATGTATAAAGGGTAGAATCCAATCGCCCTCTTTCAATTTTGTTTTGAACAATCGTCGATGAAACAAAAAATCATTGTGTATGAATGTAGGAGCATTTATTTCTCCATCGGCAACGCTGCGTTTTTCGACGCGACGACGTAATTCTCAACTAAGAGTGAACAAGGTCTACAACATAGACATATAAATATGTCTATGGTCTACGATACCTACAACGAGGATGTACAAAAAATGGTGAGATCACTCTGATTATCTTTGCTGATAGTATATAGGTATGCTGATAGTATTGATAGTGTAGGTATTCCAGTGCTGTAATTATGACATTTTAGTCATTGAATTTGCAGAGAAATGGCATGCATCACTCTTACAGATTGAAGTACAATTAGATAGGTATCTTGTATTGAATTTGTAGAGAAATGGCATCAGTGTTACAGATTGAAGTACAATTAGGTATCTTGTGTTTTGAGATTGCTTATTATTGCTATTATGTAGTTTGATCGTCGATTGAGAAGTAACCAAACGAGATGTATATTTCTAAATCAACGTTTTCATACAACTGTTTGTACAATCATCAATTCTATCGATCTTCTTTTGATACTTGTGTCGCCATCTGACAAATTTATGCTAATGGTTATATCATAGATTATGGCCATCATGAAATAAGACAGGTGCGCGCATTCCTATCCAATGCAAGGTCGCTTTACCTGGATACTGTAGGAGTAACTAGTTCTCCTGAAGAGGACACTATTATTCGACTGAATTTATGGTGGCAGAACTGAAAACAGTGAGAACTGCAGTTTTACCAAACTTAACAAAGTTAACAAAATTGAAACATAAATAGACTTTTGTGTATCTATAATTATTGTATATTTGATGAAATCATGATGAGAAGATTCGAATGAGTGAAATCAAAACATTTGTAAGACACCATGGCATTTGAAACGCAATTTTTTGTATAATAATGACGCCATCTTCAGGAAAACTCGCGACTCCTACATCACTTAGAGGTAAAGCACAAAATAAGCGCATCAGTGCATTCACTATTCTCATATGTAGGTAATTGTATATGGCATAGAACGGGCGGTAGAATTGGGGAAATCGGGGGGTTTGAAACGAAAAATAAAACATATTCTTCAGACATTTCATAATCTTGTAAACAATTCTGATGTGCTTCTGTGCTGCGGCTATTGAATAAATACTTGTAAAAATTTTTCGGTAGATGGAGCGACTTCCAGTATTTCATTCTTCATTCTCAGACAAAAATTATATGGCACACATTATCTGAATGATGAAATGATTCAATGATTTTCCGAAAGATGGCAGACATGTCAATGAAGAATTTAATTTCTTCATACACTATAAAGCCACTGTAGAAGAATCATGGTATCATTTGAAATATTTTGATATGTTTTGTTCAGTGATGATTATTTTGTTTGTAGTTGTCAACAATAATTGGAATAAAAAGGGATGATCTCGAGTGATTTTCCTTGTTTCATAGCGAAATTTGTAGTCAAAACCATTCACATTTTACTTCTTGTATTGTCTGAAAGTGTAAAGCCACTGTAGAAGAATCATGATAACATTAGAAATATTTCGATATTCTTTGTTTGATGGTAATAATTCTGTTTGTGGTTTTCAACAACAAATGGAATAAAAAGTAATGTAGTCTTGCTAAAGGAGACATTGAAATCAAAGGGGATGATCTCGAGTGATTTTCCTAATAGTTTCATAGTGAAAAAATATACTTCAAACTATTCACATTTTACTTCTTTTGTATTGTCTAAATCCTTCTATAAAATATGCAGAAAAACATTTCCATGGGATTTTCTTTTCCAGATAACATAACCACATGGAACAACAAATAACGACGACTGCCGATGGACAGGTGGTGCTCCAGCCGATACAGGGTGGAGTACCGGGCCAGGTCCAGGTGATGCAGATGAACACCGGTCAGGTGATCCAGGGGGCCAACGGACAGCAGATCATGGTGCACGCAGTACCTTCAGGGGGGCAGATCCAAGTGGCCGCTCCAGGCGGCGCCCAAGGCCTTCAGCAGATTCAGGTTGGTTTGTTAAACTTGGCAGCAAGTAGCAAGATTAGTAGAAAGTAGTAGTTGATTCAAAGTAATAGGATTTCGGCCAAGGCAGTCAATCTGCTTTGCTGCTTGTTGAATAAACATACAACACACGGACATCCGGTGCATGTCCACTGGACGTCCAAATATTTCAGTAGCAAGCTCATATAGTTTTTGCAAATGCAAATATGAAACAAAAATATACTGGCTAGTACCCAGCCAACAATCTGTTACATCAAAAAATAATGTTGCACCCATGCAAATTTCATGATAATGAACTTCGACGATTAATTCGTCATTATAAATTATATAATGAAAGATTAACCTAACTTCGGATATCTGCTGAGGAAACGGTGTAGTTCGATGGTCCAAACAGGATACCTTATGGATGTCCGCTGGATGTCCAAAACAACGCTGATCAAAATCTCATTCGATGTTTCATCTCTTTCCCAGTAATATACCTTATTACATATGAATTTGAACTTCTATACTTTTGATTCATTCATTTCTGACTCCTACATTTCTTCATCTCCTTCGGGTAAATTTTGGATGTCCCATGAATAACCAAAAGTAGTCCAAGGACATTCCGGCATCCGGTGTTGTTGTACTGTGTCCAAGATAAGGAGGTTACCAATCTTGGAAACTACAAGAGAAAAAAGAGGAGAAAAGTTGCACGATTGCAAAACTAACAAAATGACTTTCGAAAATCTATGATATGATATTTCTGTTTTGAATTATTTTCGAAGTAACTATCACCGGATGATGTTCAATTTTATGTTTTGCTTGCGTCAATAATGCGGTTAACTGAATTTGAATTTGATCTGAATTTTCCATAATTTTGAATGCTATTGAACGTATTTGAACGTCAAAACGTTGATAGTACATAGTATATATAGTATGTTCTGATAGGCATTTCTGTGTATGGAACTTTTTTCACAGAATCATGATGAATTCAGGTCTATATTCCGAAAATCACTTGATGAACACGTCAAAATCATTATGAGGAGCATATCGTTGAAATCAAAATAAAAAGGGCTATTCGAATATAAAATAAAGGCATCAGGTCCGTATTTAAAAAAAAATAAAATTGAAAATCCAAAAATTCAGTTTTTTTCAAAATAACTCAAGAACGGAATATCATAGCAGAGATTTTTGAGAGTCATTTTGTTGGTAATTCACTAGCGCAACTTTTCCAACTACTCATTTTCTCTTCGCAACTTACCATATTGGCCCTCCTTTTCTTGGACACAGTGTATATGTTTCTCGTCGATCGTTCATTGAATTGAAAATTTTACAATTCTCACAATCTTTTTATTTCGATGAAATAATTTGGTTTCCTGGCGTGTAGGTGGTCCCCGTTAGCAGTTTGCAACAAGGTCAAGTACTGGTTCAACCTCAACAGCAAACAGCTCAATTGGTGCAAACTCCAGATGGTCAGACGTTCCTTTATCATCCAATGGCGATAGACAGTAGTGGAATTCAACAGTCCACCCCCACAGGTTAGTATATTTTATTGATAAAATTTCCATCACAAAACGAATCTATTATTTTCATATTCATATGGCGAATTGAAAGCATCTAGATAAAAAAATGTAATCACTTTGAAAATTGGTACACCTCGAAATAATCATGAATGTATATCAATTATCAGTAACTTCTATCAGAAAGTTGTTTTGAATGGATTATCTGGTGAATTTTAACTGTGTTGATTTCACATTAAGTTTATTTTATATTTCCCTATATTTATCAGGAGAGGTAATTCATTTCGAGAATTGTTGAGCAAACTATCTTCCACATCAACCATGAAGGAAAAAATAATTTACAAGATATATGTGTGCACCCTGAACAATGTCATTTTTTTTTGTTCATTCCTATTGCTCAACTGCTAGCATTATAATTTTCTAAGAAAAAATAATACAATAATTTTCTAAATGAATCTCGTGAGTTTATTGTCTTCCAACAAATATTTCTTCAAGTTATTCTTGAATGTGTCTACATATAAAGAAAACTCAGGAAATTGCAGGTAGAACAATCTTTCTCTTCCTCACTGGTACACCAATTTTGATGAAGCATAGCTTCTTCAGTAACATGTTTTTCGAATCTCAGTTTTGTATCAACAATCAAACCAAGATTCTTGCAGATGTCAGTGAACATCAGCGTGTCGGACCCCAAATGGATTTACTAATGTATCACAGCTTCATGTTCCTGGGATCTTTACCAAATACCAGAGCCCAGAGCACTAGATTTATCGATTATTGAAATTTATCAGAAAATGTAATATCTTCCTTCGTTTCAGTATCATGAGTATGACCCAAAATATAATAATATAATAAGAATGTGACTGATATTTTTGTGATCTTCCTCCATGATACCCACTCACTATTCTAATATTTCAGTGCTGAACATAAATGGGAACCTGGTGCAAATAGGTGGCGGGGCGCAAGCAGCGACATCTAGCGGAGTAGCTCAAACTACGGTGACGTCGCCCGCGACCCAGGTGGTACCTCAGACCCTGAACACGGGATCGTCCAATCAACTGGCAATGGCTAACGGCAACTTAGTCATGGTGAGAAGTCCTAACACCTCAGACGTACGTAACATCTTAGAACGATGTAGGGAACCCTAGTGCAGCTACTCTGTCTATATGTCTATCTATATGCTTCAACCAAGCAGTGACTGCACCAGTCTTCTATACATCATTCACCATACTTGTACATATACAGGGTCTGATCTAGCTATTTAGGCGTTCGAGTATACAAATATACGTGTATACGTGCAGCAATATATTTCTAGAAAGACTCTGTATTGTAGCAAGAAATCATCATTTTATGATATACAAACTTCCTAGAGTTGATTTGGTCTATATGAAGGCATCAAATCCAGTCTGTAGTCAGAATATTCATAATTATGGACTTTTCCACTTCAAAACGTCTTGAAAAGTATTCGAATTATACTTTTTTGGTCGGGAATGGAGAGCTTTGGCAAATTGAACAAAAAATTCAAGCCCTCATTAGAAATAAGGAAGTTGGTAGTGATAATTAGAAAGATTGATGAAAAAAAATCTAACGATGTCATCATGAAGAGCAGAAAACATCATGTAACCCTTGTATTGTATGCCTGAGAATCCACTATGTACAAACACTAAGGCACACACATGTATTTTCCAATTAACCACCAAATTTGTAAATGGACATATTTTATAGATGGTGCCTGGTGCTGGCAGTCAACAATTCCAGAGAGTACAAATACCAGGAACTGAATTCCTAGAAGAAGAACCCCTATACGTGAATGCCAAACAATACAGGAGGATACTGAAAAGGAGACAGGCAAGGGCAAAATTGGAAAATGAAGGCAAAATACCCAAAGAAAGACCAGTGAGTGGATTTCAATAGTTTTCTTGTTAATATATATTCATTTCATTTATTTATTGATCTCTTCCATACAATCCTATTGATTGAGAATTACATGGATGATAATGAGACTTTGGTGTGAAGCAATGAGTTGATAGGACTAAAACTTTTGATTCAGTTCAAATCATTATTGATAACATTCAGCAGCTTGGGTAAAACAATTTCGTTCTCTTCTTCCTTGACACCTATCATTCTTAGAGAGATTCGTTCTCATTATCTTCCATTTTTCTCATCCTCTCAGTCGCTACAATTTCCATTTTGTAGTTAGCTTTTTCTTCACAAAGATGACCAGTTATCCATAATGTTATTACAATTGGTTTCAATTTTGTCAATTTTCTTCAGCTTATCTTCGATTTTACCCATGAGTTAAGTGATTATGCTTTCCAGCATGCTTCCATATATTTGACTCGATACACTATTACTTTTTGTACAGCTGGGAGTCATTTCAGAGATTAAGACTTACGATTCAAAGATTTGGACACTCTGGTTTGAATATCGGCTTACCTTTTAGTTGAAAAAAATCTGTTTTTTTCCAGAAATATCTCCACGAGTCCAGACATAGACACGCCATGAATAGGATAAGAGGGGAGGGAGGAAGATTCCACTCTGGATCTGTCAAGAAACGAAGGTAATTTGACGCTTTTTGCTCTTTTTACATACTGGGCAACAAATATCAGAAATGATTTGTCCCTAGAGACCTTTTTGCAAGTTTTCTTTTTAACGATCTTTTTCAATTATGATGAACAGAAACTATCCAATCACGTAATACCACACTAACTTGTCACCGTTTGTTTGATATATTGCCTGTTCTTCCGCGTTAATTTGATATTCATCACGATGAACCAAAGTTTTCAAATGACAGAGCTACATAAGTCAATAAGAAGCTATACAAGTTATTTAAAGAGTCAATTTTGGAATTTTTAATCTAGCAAGACATTTCTTCTCGAGTAATACTGAATCATTTTCAAGTTCAGGCGCAATATAACATCACAGATAATAGATGCTCTTTCATATTCCCATTTGACATCTTTTGAAAGAAAATTCTCTAGGGAAAAGGAAGAAATGACAAATGCATCCACCTAAAAATGAAAACTTTACGTTTGTCATCGTTCATTTATTGGATCGTCTTTAATGGGCCTCCCTGCGTGCGTTTCGACCAATTGCAATAAGAATTCCTGAGAAAAGTCCCCTATGCAATACTAAATTT
The DNA here is from genome assembly GCA_963576655.1 of Gastrophysa polygoni. NCBI lineage: Eukaryota > Metazoa > Arthropoda > Insecta > Coleoptera > Chrysomelidae > Gastrophysa > Gastrophysa polygoni. The sequence goes on along the minus strand of OY755083.1, from coordinate 7,684,493 downwards.
GACCAGATCTCATTCAAAACAATCTGATGCTATATTTCTTATTCAGAGAAGAGATGTTGAGACAAGCACAACAACATCAACAGAATCAACAACAACAAACGCATCACGAGGTCCAAGGGACGATCGGGGTTTCCTACGGGAATCTAGAAATGGGCGGACAAATCATCATTGAGGTAAAATTGAATTCATTTTTATTTCGCCAAACCCATAGAATATTTCACGTAGCCTGTACTAATTATTGAATTCTTTTTTACAGAATGTGATGCCCGAAATTTTAAAGTCTGACCCGCTTTCTATCGAAGGAAACTAGAAGGACATAAAATTTTTTAATTTATTGATTATTTGCGTTGAATGTTGAACATTATTGTATATAATATGAATTCATCAAATGATGATTGTTTTTGTATCTATGGTTATTTTGTCGCATGGACAAATATTCTTGTTTTCATAATACGTGATTTAGATTAAGATGCGAATCTTTTTGTACAATTGTTGATGTTTTATTTTTTGACTGATCAGTTTAGATTTAGTTCTTAAGTTGAATGTGAAATATTAGAGGAAAAAGAGTACATTTGGAAATAAACATTTTCTACTATCATATTATATTATTTGTACATCATTTCCTTCCATATTCCAAAAAAAATAGAGTGATTCTCATTCGAATTTCATTGATTGAAATTGAAATCCATCACAGTTTTAGGACCATAAATGAAAATATTTGGAAATACGTTGGGAAATCATCCTTGATCACTGATGAGAACATGGAATGAAAAAAAAATTAGCAGAATTAGAAATACACTCGTGGATATAAAACTGGCTTATACAGGGTATACCAAAAAGATAACGACAAACTTCAAGGGGTGATCAAACCATGTAATTATTGTCTCATGGAAATAACGAGTATTTATTCTATTCTCATCTATTCTATAAGCATAGGTTCGATACTATCGCTAAGATCCTCTGTATCTCCCACAAGTGCTGACAGACCTATGTTCCGAAAAAAGTTTCACTAGCATCGTGGTTTCATGAAATAAAATATTTTCTTTTTAAACAAGAAGAGAAAAGTCCATTAAGTCTGTAAAAATGAACATATCATCTCATCGATTAACCTAAAGAAAGTATTGAACATTTATTCATCCACAAGTAAAAAAAACGGAATATAATACCCTCAGTTTGCCCCACACGTTTTCAAACCGCTACACTCTAGCTCGAAAACCCCCTTCAGAGTACCGGAATGTCTATCGCTGACGTTTCTCGAGCCACAAGTTTTTCCGCATTTCTTCGTATCTGCGACTGTTTTTTCAGGATCCGATTTTTCTTCACCAACACCACTGTTCGTCGAACAGCAACGGCATGTTCGCTTACCGCAACAACCGAAATCGACTTTCGGCCTGTCGGTTCGCACGCCTATGTTTCTAGTCACAGGGTGTTTACCTCTGCAAATTTCCTCGGTCTGGGTACCCATTTCGCTGTATGTCTCACTAGGCAGATTTTCCTTAGATTTATTGCTTTCGATAGGTTTATTTTTGGGGCACTTTTCTTCCAGGCAGATTTCTGAACATAGGGATAAGGTTTTTCTTTGACAGATGTGGGGACAAGGATGAAATTTTCTGGGATTTTCAAGATTTTTCGACGAGGCTGGATGACTCTGCAATCTGAGAACAAAGCAGAACTGGGATAATCTTAGTTTTGCTTGTGTGTAATACTAGCGGAATTGTCCTGTTCAAGAACGAGAGCAAAAACATTTTCGATAATTTGGCTCGAAGAAAATTTAAACATTTTTACAAAATATATACGAATAAATTACGAATGAAGTGTGTCGAGTTATCCTAGCACTTTTTTATTTAGTGCCTGATTTGTATGATTAACATATTCAAATCGACCTAGCTACAGAAAAGTGCAACTGATCTTTCTCTGTAAAACCAAAAATTCGAAACCAAATTTTCGAAAAATCCGTATAGAAAAACTCAGTTATACATTTTTATTGCTTATCAAACCAATGAAAGTGAGCAGCTTTTCAGGATATGATTCTACAGGATAATAAACAAAATAACGCAATTTCCCAGATATTTAAAGGTCTCCCGTTAGAAAGGGTTTTTTTCCGAGCTGAAAGAAAATATATATTGCACCATGTGTTTCCTCGAAACTGTTTCAGAGTTTATAGAACACATTACGGAAATATGATTTTTTGTGAAATAATGTAGTTGATAAAACTGTGGTAAAAGATTTGGAAATGATGCATATAATGAACATATTCACGAATCACCCTGTTGGTCTTCTCAGAAAACAATCATTTCACCAAACTCAAAAAATTTATTGAACACTAAGTGTTGTGAAATTATAAATGTTTCTATCAAATTTGATTCATCATAACTTTCGATTCCCTCAACCGATTTTCAGTTTTTTATTCTTATATCATTATTTTCAGCTCTTCAAAATGACGTTCTACAGGATTATGAATGAAGCTGTGATATTTTTTGGAAATTTCATAGGCATACCGATGGGATGGAAATTTTCCTCATCTTTCCCGCGATGGAAAACATTGCCGAAACGTTTTTGGAATTATCTGAAGTATCACATTCATAACTGAAAGATCGTGAGCTTTTTGTGAAGCATAATATTGAGAGAATGAATTGGAGTTTATCATCCTGTAGAATCTCATCCTGAAAAGTTGCACCAATAGTTTTTTTTTTGGGTTTTCAAGGATTGATTTCACCATTCACCAATTCCAAAAATATCAAATGAAAGTTGTAAAATTGTTTTGAATTACAATTCCAGATAGGTACAGAGCTTTCAGATTGGCTTTTCGTATTTCCGAATCGAAGTACTACTAGATAACAAAAATACCATCACACGCATACAAAAAAAAATCATTCTGTATGATTGCTCTGAACTTTAAAGTGACAATTCTGCTTTCGAAGATGAATGACGCGAGTAAAATATCCATAACATCCGAAAACGAAGTCTCAGAATACGATCTAGATCCCGATTTCCACAAAGGAAAATCCACTTTCGAGTTCCCCAATGGGGACAAATATGAAGGAGAGTATCGCGCTCATCGCAGCGGGGTGATATGGCGAGAAGGGGCAGGAACTTACACAACCAAAGACGGACAAATTTACACGGGGAAGTGGATGGATGATAAAATAGTTGAGGAAGACCAAGTAAGTAATACGATATATTTTATGGAATTTGCAAAATCGATCCATGATAAATTGATGTTGAAATGAAGAGAATTCGTCTAAAATGTCTTGTTTCATTCAACACTCAGTAAAGTCGAAAAATTTGTGATTATTCATTGTGGTCGCATAGAGAATTGCATAATTCTGTCATACTTGCGAATTGAATTTCAATATATTATGGGCTGATTTTTGAGACCATTTTAATAAGAAAACTTCATATGAACGTGTGACCAAAACGTCTCAACTTCTTCCACCAGAATCTTTCGTACGGAATTTCACCTGCATATTTTGACAGTCATTCATGGTACGCCACTGATTTCTCTTAGAATTGAAATCACTCCTAATCCCCAATCACTTCGAAGCGAATTTGATCTCTTGAATTTTTCAATCTAATGCACGGTTTTTGCTTTCAAAGATAAAATCCCTGTAACTCAAAAGTTAATACGGCTAGGTCATACGTTCATACGGAATTTTCTTTTTGAAATGGGACCAAAAATTACCCCCTCGAATATTGACATTCAATTAGCAAACACCCTGCATTCCTTTGATGGTATTTAACTGATTCAACAAAGCAACTTGAATAAATCTGAATTTTTCCAGGTGGAAATATCATTCACGGCCGATTACCAGTACTATGGAAATCTGTCTAACAACAAACTAAATGGGCCAGCACTTTACACTTTCCACCACGTTATGAATTTGCTGTGCAACTTTGTCGATAACAAGCCCACTGGAGAACTTCTCATCATCGACAAAAGAGGTACAGAATGGAAAGGAACAGCCTCAGAAACCAACGCCCTGATGTTGCCCGAACATATCTTTTTGAAGCATATTTCAAGAGATTTCGGGAAAGGTAGACCAAGAATGAGACAAAGGTACTTACAAATCGATGGCAATTTTTAGAAAGATGAACTATTCTGCTGCGTCAGATTCAGATTATTTCAGCAGATAATATGAATTTCCTGAACCCTATTTACCTTACTCGTTGAACGGTGATATTCGAATTCGACTGTCATCATTGGGCTCGAGACACAAAGTAATTACTGTCTGTAGGTTAATAGATGAGTTCATTTATCTGGATTTTTTTAAATATTGTTCTTCTTCTAAATACAGAAAAAAATAATGATTATTTCAATATATTTATAATGAGGATCATCAATGAACTGCCCTAAGATATATGTCACTTCGTTTGAAATTCAACTTTTAGATAACTATAAAACAAATTCCTTGTTAATAGCCAGTTGAACCTATTTTCCAAGATTCCGTAGAAAGACAAATATAATGAATAAATATTAACTTCTACTTAGCTTTGAACGTTAGGAAACAAATCTGCTCCCGTTTTCAACAAAATGAAATACCGAATCTTCTCTCTGTAACAGAGCGATAAATTACAGAGACCAGAGAGTTATTGTATTTGAATGCAGTTGAAAATGAGAATAAATACTGTATTCAATAGTGTTGATGTCGGCACCAAAATTTCGAAAAGCTAAATCAAAAAAATAAAAGCTTTATTTTGTAGGTTGTGTAAATTGGCAATAATAAAACTGCTTTCAAAGGACTCCGTACCGCATTAATTTCGTGATTAAACTCGTGATACTGATCAAATATCTCCATTGCACCAAGTCTGCATCCAGTAGTTGAGATTATACAGGTTGTTGAAGTATTCTTTCTCAATATGTCAAATGGCCATCATGAATATATTTTTTAGAATACGGAAACCTAGTTAACCATATATCTGATACGGATCCAATATAGAGTATAATAATTCCTGTACGTCATACCGACATACAGGGTGAGTCAAAATATAGCAAATATTTCAGTGTTTTCAGAAAAAAATAAGCGTTGCAATTCCAATTATTCTCAGATATTTCTCAGGATACTAATATCAGTCCCAATCCATGAATCCTGAATCAAACTGACATCGTTATCATTTACAAGATATTGTATATCCCATGACTGCTCCTTGAAATACTCGATCATTTGTGATGACAGTTGACTCCCTGAATCGTGAAATATACAGGGTAAATAAAAAAACTGAAGCCATTTTTTCAATATTCTTGAAGAAGTTCTACAAAATTTCAAAACATCCAGCAAATTCACCAAAAGCAATTTTTCCATTTATACTGTGCGCAGTCCTTTATAATATTTCCAATTATAAAATCGGAAAAGTATCCGAAACCAATGAAGATTCATTTATTTTTTACAATTATAATAAGCGAACAATTTTTTTTCAAATTCAACCTTTCAAATCTAAGAGGTTCTTGAGATCCCAGTGATCAACTTCGAATTCGAATAACCCTAAGAATTCATATTTTTCTACATTGTATCCAAAATTTGACTGAGATTTTCAAATTATCTTATCGTAGGTAATCAGTTCGTCATCTGAATTAGTTTAAGAATGTATTTGATGATGCTGCTAGCCAAATATCTCAAAAAAATTCATAAATAACTGTAGTTGCCACCACACGGAAATCGTTGTTTTGAATGCATAAAATTTTCATTCGAAAGGAAACGGTGAAAGATAACTTACTGTATATTTATACTTTTGTGATCTCGAAAGATCATAGTTTCGGAAAAAAATTGAAAACAGGTTGTTCCATTTGAAAAAGATATTTTAGGTTCTCACAGGGTTCACAGGCTGTCACATGGTTCACAGGCTGTCACAGGCTTCCAGGGTTCACCATGTTTTAAATCTGATCAGAGCTCTAGGACCATATCACGGCATTCAACTTCCATTAATTGTTTTTTTTTGTTTCATCAAAATTTTCATAAGAAATCAGATTCAATTGAATCAAATCAATTTGAATCAGGTAACCAGTATTTTTTTTTTTTCATAAAGGGAACTAACCGTGAGAGTAAATAATAAGCCACAAAAAATGAACGTAGAAGACGTGACCGAAGAAAAGATGAGATCGCTGGAGATGCAGATTTTTGCCAAAACGAAAAAGACAGTGTCAGATCTGAAGTTCGAGCAGTCTGATTGGTATGTGAACTACGAGAAATTCAGGAAAACCTATCAGGAAATCCAGGAGATAGTGAAAAGTACCGGCGAAGAATCACTGAGCGACGTCCAGAGGGAATGGTTAGGAAAATACCGAGAGTTCAAGAAAAAATACACAGAGATTATGGCTAACAGGAAGCACAGAGAGAAGAATTTGTCCGAATACAAACTCTTCGAGCTTTTCAATAACGAAGAATATAAAAATAGCTGTCCACCAGCGATGGTCTTTTATCCAACCCGAGAATCGATTCGAGAACAGGTAGAGAGTATCCGAAACGACGTGGTTGAATTTTCCGAAAATCAATTATAATATGGCCACTATATCGAAGGTGTTTCAAAAAAAGGTGGCCCGTTGCAACGATACGTAGAACACTGCAAAATAAGTTGAGTTTGCTTAGTAAGGCAAATTCGTAACGGCATCGGTATTCAATATAAAAGGTGTCAAAAAATCCATGCACATTTTTTACGATAATGTCGAAACTACTGGCAATACATGACTTTTTCGAGGTTGGATCTTTTGGTCAAGAATTTATGTGAAATCAAACATCATTCAATTCCACACCAAAAAGGTACACTTTGTATAACTCGAAAATGTGTACCGTTTGGGGATTATTTTGAATTCATGATGATGAAGTAATAACTGGTGCTGGTGTAAAGTAAAGTAAAAAACCAATTACCTATTTATTAAAAACCAAAAACAATGAACAATAACATTATTCTGATGCTTGAGTTTTTGATTAAACAAAGAAAATAAAAATAAATTTTACTCAAAACATGAAATATTCAATCAGTACATTATACGAATACACCATTCTATCTTTTTTCTGAAGAATGCAATTAACTTCTAACCGGTTGAAGTGATTCTGGCGAAACTCGAAACTTTTTCAACTGAGGATATTTTGAATACTTACTCTGATTTCATGTTTTTTCTTCTCCTGATTCTCGTTTCAATAAATAACTCTAGCATGAGGATATTATTATTGTTTTTATTATATTTTATACCAGCACTAGTTATTACTTAATCCTTTTCAATTCAAAATATTTCAAGAACGGTACCCAGTATTGGGATTTACCAAAAGTACCTTTCTAGTGTTGAATTGTGTGATTTTCAATTTCACGAAGAATTTGGACCAGAAAAAGTTAACGTCTAAACTACTCGACATGAACCGTGTAACTGGCGCCCTCTATGTGAGTCAGATGTAAGAACAAATTCCTAAGAGGTGTCCTCTTTCGAAATATAGTCATACGAAATTTCATCACAATGTTGCGCGTAGTTTCGACATAATCATGAAAAAACTGTAAACATTGTTTTTTCTTTAAATACCCTGTATCTTGAATACATAAGCCGTTAAAAAATTCTTGGCAGAGCAAACACAACTTATTTTGCAGTGTTCCATGTATCGTAGCAAGGAGGCCACCTCTTTTGAATAACCCTGTATTTCGATTGCAACTCAAAAATTGGCCTATATCTTGAAAATATTGTATGCAAACTGATGTGCATTTATCAGTTCTGCGATCCTGTCTGTATATTATACGTATTATAACCATGTCAACAACCAATGTGAATTTCAATTCTATATTTGTTTTGACAGAAAAATGGCCATGTTATTATGGCAAAGGTACAAACTTTATCAGTTCGCACTGTTTATTTTTAGCAAAAACTTTTGATTTTGGCATTGAAAAAAATCCATGTCTAACTTTTTACAGGAATCATATACTGATGAGGGAATGTCGGGTTGAGGTAGAAAATCTAAACAAACATAAAAAAGGCACAATTTCATTATAAAAATTAATTGTAAATGTATACGAAAATAAATATCTAAAAGAATTCATTAAAAATGTCTCGAGTCAATCGATTAAATCATTTAAAATCACATTTCACATTCTCGAAATCATTCAGTCATTCAGAGGGATGGATATCTCTTAGTTTCATCCTCTCGGGCTCTAGCAAACCTCTCATTGACCATATCTCTGCGCAACTGTTTATTTTGTTGGCTATATTCGAAAGCTTTTTCCTGGTAAAGATCTAACTGTTCGCTCGTGGTAGTTCTGCAATCATACGAAACTGGATAGAAACAAATCTTTGACAATATCATAAAGCAAAAAAGTGCTAGAAACATCCTCTAGTATCGAGTATTCGAATTAATACTGGGACTTGTACAGGGTCCATCCCCTTATCTTATCTATAAAACTGACAGAAATACAAAAAAATATATGATAAAGTTGTTCACACTCATGTGAACCTTTTTTTACAGACTATACAGGGTATAAACATACAATTTTTCAAATGAAATACCCTGCATTTGCATGGGGATCAGAAAGACCAGTTCGCCGATATACCGGGCCACACAAGAGACACAAGACAAGAGACACTCAGTGAAAGCGCTTCTTTTGAACCTAAAGACAATTTTTTTCAACCACCTGTTTGACCGGAAGCAAGCCCAGCTTCTTCGATTTTTTCAATTTTCAAATATCAATATCAAATAGGCTACATGGGTCTGGAAAAATTGTCGGTAGGTTCAAAGAAAACGCTATCATTGATTGCGACCCTCCAGTGAATTTCAAACTATTATTTCTTCCGATAAATGAAGTAAACGGGGATCAAATGTTATTATACATTAGTGAACTGGTATTCTTGGGCTCAATAAAACACTCCGCCTACGGTGTCATGCTCAAACATTCATATCAACCCTTGTTGTAGAAACTACTATAGTTTGTTCCCAGCTCGCAAGATAAATAGGTATATTTATTTCATGAAAGCGGTCTGCTACTCACAGTTTGTCTTGAAGCTGTTCAATTTTGGTCTTCATCTTGATAATCTCCGATTGCAAATCCTGGTTCAACAGCCTTTGCTCTATCACCTCTTGTCTCGCTTCGTTCAGCAGTTTTTCTACCCCATCCAAGCTGCTTTGATCTTTGTCCAAAGCTCGCTTCAGCTCTTTGTTCTCCCTCTCCAGCGTCTCTATGTTATGCTTATACTAAAAGATAAAAAATGCAGATTTTGTTTCGAATTCATGTGAGGATCATTTACCGAACTTCTTTGATCTTCTTTACTTCTCAAATCATGCTTCAGCTCGTCTTTTTCTGTATCGAGCTTCAGGCAAAGGTCTTTCAATTGTTTCAGCTCAGTCATGTACCTGTTAGTCTGGGAACTGCCATCTTTTATCTGCATTTCCAAACTAGCCACTTGACTAGTCAGTTCAGTAATCTGGAATGAGTAATAAATAAGTAGTGTTTCGGGTTCCCACCTTGGTACTATAGTTACTTGTTTTTCGTAACTCTTTATGATCGATTCTTGGTTTTCTATTTTTCTTTCTAGATCTGAGGCGTGGTCTAGGGCGACAGATAGCTGAACTCTACATTGGGTTGCTTCACTTTCTAAAGTGTGGTTGTTGCTTTCCAAAGCGGTCGCTTCCTCTGATAGGCACTTGAATTGATCCAAAATTTCGGTCCTTTCGAGTTCCTGAAAAGACGAACGAATCATGCCAATAAGAATTACTGTTATTAGAATCTCATTATCTACTCAATGTTTGATCTTACAATATTTCAAATTATGTTACTATGTCAACACAATGAAAGTTCAGAATAAAATCGATAGTGAGAGAGTGGAGATCGAAATCGAAATGAAGAGAATTAAAGAATCCAAATTTATAAAATCTTGATATAAAAAAGCGTCTTTTCATTGAGAGTTTTCAATATCCGACCTTGTTAGAAATTAGATCCTCGGTCCTCTTCACTTCAGCTACGTAATGTTGAAGTTGTCTCTTCAAATCCTCGACTTGTCTGGCCGATATATCCAATTCTTTGCGAGCCTCTCGACAGTCACGTGTTACGCTTGCCAAATCATCCTGAAGTCTCCTGATACATAAAATAAGAATATTATAAACAGTAATACACCTGACGAGACTTGAAGGAATGCATTTGAAATAAATTGTATGTGCTGAATGAATGTAAATATAATATTGATACAAGACAAAAAACAATGTTTTTTTTACCATTTGGAAAAACCAAATTAGCTTTTGAATCTGATGGCTCCACGTGCTCATAACTTGCTACCAGATATTATAAAAAGATCTTAAACTGTTTCGATATTCAAACGAAAATTTGTTGATAAGTGCTATTACAGCTTTGAAGAATTTATGTGTATGATTAGGTAGGTGTTGTCGATTCTCTTTTTTTCAGGATTTTTTTTTCTATCACTGATTCCTATACAAATTTCATAACTTTGTCTTGAAAGATAATAAAGATTATTATTATTATTATTATTATTATTATTATTATTATTATTATTATTATTATTATTATTATTATTATTATCATTATATGAGCAAAAAATATGTAGACAAGCATAATTACTTGTTTTCTTGAATGGCAGATTCCTTCAGCTTCTTCTCAGTTTCATAATCTTTTTGGAGTATAGCCAATTCTTGCTTTGATGACCTCAGTTGCAAATCTTGGCTATTCGTTTCATCAGAAATTTTACTGAAATGAAGAAATGAATAAATAAATAAATAAAGTTCCATAGGTCGGTGAGAAAAAATCAATGAAGTTATAAGATATTCATGTTGCAAAAGCAGCAAGTGAATGAAGAACAAAAATAAAGTCAGACAACCACAATGTTTTCATCTTGATTGAAAGAATTCCAAGAGAGAGGAGATGGATAACTTATACAGGGTGTTTCAAGAAGAGGTGGCCCGTTGCCAGGATACGTAGGACACTGCAAAATGAGTGAAAAAAATTCGTATCGACACCCGTATTCGTGATACAAAAAAATAAATAAATAACACTGTGTTCTTATGCTAAATTTATTATTAATTCAACAAAGAATCACAATCACAAGAAGGAAGGAAGGAAGGAAGGAAGGACTCTTGCCGTCTTGACGTGAATTTACGATACGACCAAACTATGTAATCCTTTGTTTTGAACACTTACTCTATCTGATTGGATATTTCATGTATTCAGGCAAATTAACTTTGATTTCCTTCTTGTGATTCTTCGTTCAAATGATACGTCTAGTATTAGAATGATTGGTTTCGGTTTTCAACGAATGAATAATTTTAATAAATAGTTTATTATAAAACTCACTTTATACCAGCACCAGTTATTACTTCATCATTTTAAAATTTTCAAATTATCCGAAAACGGTACAAACGAGTTTTACCAAGACTACCTTTCTGGTGTGAAATTGAATGATGTTCAAGATCACATAAATGAAATTTGGACCCGAAAACCTAACCTCAAAAATGGTATGTTCAAAAGTACTCGGTACGAACCGTGCAACTAGCGCCCTCTATGAAAGTCATATCTGAAAACAAATCCATGCAATGTGTCTGTCAGCTTCCGAAACATATTCATACAAAATTTCATTACAATGTTGCCAGTAGTTTCGACATAATCGTGAAAAATGTTTTTTTAAGACCCTGTATCTTGAATACGTATGCCGTAACGAAAATTTTCTACTGGGCAAACTATTTTGCAGTGTTCTACGTAAAGAAGTCACGTTTTTTTGAAACACCCTGTATTTATTATAAAAAGCCACTCCAGCACTTCGAAACCTGTGTAACAATCATGGCGCTTGTTGCTCAACTGGACTGCGACACACAGGGCACATAAAAAACACAAAGTAGATGTGGGTATGTAACTCAATTATCCGCTAATAAATTCTTCAACAATTCCAGTATGTTCTGTCAAGGCGACACAGAACTGATCATCGATGAATCTCACGTTCGCAGTCCAATGAGGACAAAATGTGATACAAATGATGACGACGAATCGATGAAGAAACAAATTGGGACAGAAACGGAGAAAAAATAAAATTGAATTGCGTCAACAAGTTGGTCGAGGTTGACTTTCAATTGAATTGCAAAATGGGATTCTTCGTCAGTTAGAGTTCTCGAAATATTTCTAGTAATTTTTCTGGGATTGCCTAGTGAAGTCTTTCGTGATGCTTACAATCTCCAAACTTTCGAGAAAAATTCCAACACCTTCCTTCTCTCTCAAAATTCCACCGCTGGCTTACACGATGTTTCTCGAACATTATAGGTGTCCCTTTCGTCAACAGACAAAAAAAATCAAATTCATTATTATTTCATCTGGTGGGCTTAGATATTATTCGATACTGAACTGGAGACAGTCTGAGAATAACTGATTGATAAATGACCTATCATCATTTCATATTTATTCATAATTATTTGATACTTCACTCTGTATTTATTCTTTTATGTGGGTGACAGAATAACTTTAGACACGGACTCATTTTTTGCTGCTGTTTTCAAATCGAAAGCCCCCATTTCGAGAAATCTAAATTTTGTTTCCTTTGTAATTACTGGAGATATTGGCCTGAGCTGGCTCACTTGAATATTTTTTTTTGATAATTTTTCAAAAAACAAGGCTGATTGCTATATATTTCCTGTAATGAATATCGATCAAAGTCAATTATGAAACATTTTGTTGAATGTTTTCCGTGATATCGTACGTCTTTTCGAAACTAATGATTGAGAAAATACGTTCTTGATTACGTCCCATAATAGTCGAAATTCAACAATAATCGAGTTGGCTATACAAAAACTTCACTTTCTTTCATTTTTATTCTCCCAGTGAGAATGTATAACTTGGTGAACTCAAGATCACTTAAACTTCGTCAAAATAGTCAGTGCGAAATATAAAACAAAATGTACTTAGTCGAACAAGTTACAGTAATCCAAATTTAAAAAAGGTAGAACCGGGCTAGAACAAGTATTGTAGGTATTTTTATTGATATTAACAAATATCTATTCATTTACATTGAGCATACTATCCAAGTATTGTACACAGTATTTTCATACCATGTTCGATCAAGAATTGGGTAATCAACTGAAAATTGGAAAAATAGAAAACCCGCTGTTGTTTCTTCAGCGCAGTGGCAATACATCAGTAGGTATTGCGATGTAAGTTCAGAGGTTAAATTCAAAACCGATGACTTTCACTACTTCCGCGTGGTACGAGCAAAGCAATCTCAATACTTTGAGATACTCATGAAAATTCTTACAGGGTACTACGCATCCTGAAAATGACAACTTGATGATTCAAGTTCGATTATCATCTCTGATGGAAATGAAATGAATACCAAACTCATTCCACCATTATCCCGATGAAATCGATTGTGGAAACCCTCAGGGATCAGTGTCTGGTCCCTTTCTATCTTTGATCTGCATTAACGATTATAGTAGGTAATATTTGACAATTTGGTTATAATGAATCAAAAATGCCCAAATCTTCTAATAGAAATCCTACAATTCATTCACCATTGAGGGCTCTTATTGAGTAAATTCAACTTCATCAATTGAATATATCATTGAATGCCCTCGTATATAAAAAATCAACTTTTTCGTAACCTTGAAAACCGTCTCCAAACATTTCTTCGCAAGACTTTTATGCTTGTTGAATGCGTTACACTCTAACTATATAAATAATTCTCCCGTTTAAAAAATGTGCAATGCGTGATTATGGTCAAAGTGCGTGACCAACCAAGTTGTTATGCAATCGTTTGTCGCTCGTGTGGCATCTTTAACACTTTCGCCTTATAAAACCAATAATAAATACCTCTTATACATTGACAAAGCTTCACGGGATAGTTTTAAAATAGCATCTGAAATCCCACGCAAGAGGAGGTATCAAAAAGTTGCAAATAATTAATCAAACAAATAAATATCCCATTAAATAAATACTGTCTGTAAGTTCTTCGAGGAGGTGGTAAATTCATTTTTCAGCTTTTAATGGGATTTTCTCTCCTCGTTTCTAAAAAAAATAGAGTAGAAGTTATTAAAAAAATATTGCAATATATTTGTAGTGAGGACAGATTTAGGATCTGTCCCAAAATGTCACTGCGCTTGAAATTAAACCTTTAGATACCTAAAAGAGAAATTCTCTATTGGTCAGTGACACCTTGTTTTTGAAAAAAATTGGAAATACAAATATATTTAATAAAAATAAAATATAGGTTTTATTTTTAAATATAGGTTTTATTTTTATTAAATATATTTTCATTTCCAAATTTTTTCAAAAACAAGGTGTCACTGACCAATAGAGAATTTCTCTTTTAGGTATCTAAAGGTTCAATTTCAAGCGCAGTGACATTTTGGGACAGATCCTAAATCTGTCCTTACTACAAATATATTGCAATAATTTTTAATAACTTCTACTCTTTTTTTTTTTAGAAACGAGGAGAGAAAATCCCATTAAAAGCTGAAAAATGAATCCCATTAAATCTTTAGCTATACGAATTAATAGTGGCGCAAATACTCAATCGAGCAAATGAACAACGTCGTGAATATATATCCAAATATTTCTACAAAAAATAGCGATCCAAAATACTTGTGATAATATGAAATATTCAGTGGATAAAAAAATCGTCACAACTAAGTGATTGACAAATAATAAGGCATCAAAATATGTATGCAATACTTTATCGCAAAAAACTGACTCCAAACCAAAAAAATGACTTGGCAAATACTGCTAAAAATTAATTACACGTTATAAAAAATGGAAAGTTGTGACATATAATAATAACAAAAATAATAATGATATTGTCTTATCAACCAACAGAAATTTACAATGTAAATAAAGGAAGAGAAGATAATGAAACTAAAAAATAATATCAATATTTGTTTAAAGGTATAATCATGGTATAATCCATAGACTTATTATCCTGAGGATAATAAGTCTATGGTATAATCTCTAGTCAAGTTGGAAATATTGAATTGAAATATTTGCTTTGTTCGTGAAAGAGCATTATCGAAAACTCTCTACTTGAATGTTGAAAAAGTTTCTGCCAGTCATATTAAAACACCAAAAAAAAATAATAACATTTTTGTTAGTGGTATTGTCATATTGTTGTGCTCTTTCAGAACAGGATAGGACAAGAGTCCAGAATCCTAGTAATTCTATGGGTGTTCAGATATTGTTAGTACCTCTCGGTATATTGACGGAAAGCAGTTACGAAAATAGGTGTGTTATCAATATAGATATTTAGAACCTGGAGCCTTGTTTCTATTTTGTAATTTCGAGTTAGCTAGTCAACAATAGATATCCATCCAACGTGCGGTTAATATAAACCACTCTCTGAATAATAGGAAAATAATTTTAGCATCAGTCCATTTCTACTTTCCTTCTTTCATTATAAGTTTCTGAATCACCATAATTCGTCAATTTGCGTTATAAAATCAACAGTTACTTGATTATAGTTGTGCGACACATGGTTCGCGCATTTCGCCGGGGTTTATACCACCCAAAAGACCCCTGGTTGAGCCGGCAGTGTGATTCGGCTTTCTCGGAATCTCATTAGATCTCACGAAAAATTTCATCTCAACATTCTGACTTTGGTCAATGACACTTTCGCTAGCCCAATACACGATATGGGCATACAGGAGCAAGAAAACCGTTCAGAACTTTTCGAAGGTCATCCTAGCGGTATTTCCAAGTCGACTGCGCTGCAGTCCAACGGTTATTGCATCTCTCGACCTCCAAAACCGCCTTTCGACGAAAGCGAAATTGATAAAATCTTGTGAGGAAAAAATGTCCTCTCGAATCAATAATTATTAGTATGGATCAGTTTACAATTAAAGAGAACTATGTGCAACTTCCAATCACACCTATACCTATACGTCAATGAAATCGAAAAATAGTTTGATATTTTAATAGAAAAAATTAAGAGCTCTATACACTCCACTGAACATTTGAGTTCAGGCCTGGCCATGCTGAATTCATATAAATGTTCAAAAGCCGCCACGCAGTTATATAACCGAAAATTATGACCATATAATACTCATTGAATATCGAAAGTGATATTGAAACTGATACAGTCAACGCGGTATACCATCGATTATCGCCTGCCTTATCAAAATGGATTGCGTTCGATGAAGTAGCCTGTTTTATAATCTCATTAGCATAGCTGATTGCTCATTTTCCTTCTCAGAGAATGATTAATATTCAACTATAATTATTATTATACAACTCTTGTTAACATTTTGTATTTTTGTGACGAACTCAAAGTCTATCGTGCCTGATGAGAGGAATACATGTTCCAGTATATGAATCAGGTATCTCACTATTCCACTCTATTATCAAAAAAAAATCATTAGATCACCAATAATAACTTATGAAATGACAACGTTTAACCTTCCCTTGATAGGCTGACTAACCAGCTTGGTTTAGTATCGAAACACTCGAAACAAACTCGAAAACCTACTGGCCCTGACTTTCCAGCAAGATGCAAACCTTTTTCACGGGTCCCAATGGCATGCTGTGTCTACTGATGATTACTAAATATACCAAAAACCAAGCTGATCAAATATTGAACATGGTGTGAACAGGCTAAGTAAGGTAAGTAAGGTATAAACGTAGCCAAGACCATAAGAAAGAGGAAGAGCTATCAATTCGCCTGGATGTGTAACAAAGAGAGGTGAAATTTTGCCAACAGTCAGCTGATCATTGCTGGTTGCCTCTCTCTCGTTTGCTATTTTCATTGGTTGGATCCCTCTACCTTTCTCTACGCGCGAACTAGGGTCAATTTTGAAAATGAATATTTTTCTATCTGATGTCTTCTGATCTTTTTTAGATCTCTATTAGAACAGTCATATGCTGAACAAGACAATACTATTTCGAAGTTTTAAAATCCTTCTTTGACTTGATCGGCTTAATCAACTAGGATTATTTACCAATTCTCAATACACAAACAACAAGTTCCTGTTTCTTTGATTTAACAAGCTTCGCTAAATGATCGATTTGAGTGAATACTCCTACACTATCAACTCGATTCGAATGAAAATAACTGAAAATGTCGTATTACTCAATACAATGGCATGACACTTTTTGACAATGCCAACAGTCATGTGATTGTTCATCGCTGCGTCTCTTTCTTATGGTCGTTTCAATTCTTCTCTCTCTAAGCTTGATCTACTAGAGATTTAAACAGGCTGTTTCATCCAAAGCGCAGACTTGAAGTTTTCAGAGTTAAAATGATGATAGCACTCTGAAAATTTCTGGAGAGCCATAATCGATGACTTGCTGATTGATGAAAATGTTTTCGAAACGGTGGCACTTCATCTTACTGTTGCTCGAAAACAATTCCGGTTTTTAACGATGACGGTGCAAACTTATTTTTTTTTCTTCGAGTCCGAATATTTCGAAAACGACTGGACAGGTATAAGGAGACTTGATGCAAGATCATGCTAAAAAACCTGAAGATACTGAATATAGCATTCCATCTGAAATATCGAAGTTGTTTCTATCGATTATGGCTCTCCAGACATTTCCAAAGTGCTATCATCATTGGGACCTACAAAACTTCTAGATGAAACAGCCTGTATATGAATCATATCATTGGTTCTCCCAAATGAAGATAGACGGTATGGAAGACACTTGGATCGGCATGACTTGTAAAAATGTTGTCAATACAGAGGTTTGTGATGTGTTTGTAATTCTATCGATACCACCATCGACTGAACTGAAAGAGGACAGACACCTCCGCAATTCACATCGACTACCTCTCGCGCTCAAGTTCTTCCTGCTGGCGGTTAGTTCGAATGTAGCAAGTTGCCGACGTCTTCGTCGAAAATATTGTCGCTGGCGCATTTGCATGGTGCGGAGTTCCGAGAAGAAAACAAAATAACATGTGAATGAATCGGCCAGGGAGACCGACGGACAATCGGAGACCTTGGATCTGGGCATAAGTGGACACGCGGAGATCTCAGCGGCAGTCATTGTCCGCAGGAAAATGGTGCAAAGTGGTCGTAGGGTGCGGTGATTTTTTTTCTGAGGCGGAAAATGGTGGATCTCTGCATATGGGTGAGACTTTTTTCTGTTCAATCGGGAATGTCAGTTAGTATCTGAGATATTGGAATCACAAATCTTGGTAACAGTAGAAATATCAACTCACATAGCCAAATTGAAGAAGAATAAATAAAATTCGAAAACTACTTGTTTTATCAACAATTGAATGTTCTGGGAACATTGAAAACAAGTTGAAAATTAGCAATGAATCAACGAAGAAGTACAAATTTCTGAAATATTCATGCATACAGATAATTAACTGGATTGAACATTTTATGTTAGATGTTAACAAATAAAATCTCGAGGTAGAATCAGAATTTTCCTCTAAATATTCTTCTAATTCTTCTTCTTATGAAGATCTTCCAGACTTTCAAAGAATGAGAAATACGAGCTGTAATTGTGGAATTTTAACTGAAATTTTTAGTTTACGTTTATTCAAAGCTTAGTCAGAATTATGATCTTACCAATTGAAATTCTCAGTCAGAATTGGGTTGATAATATGAAGTTTTATTATTGTAGGTGGATATTATGAGTTCTAATTCTTAGATACAGTCAGAAAGCCAGAAAAATTCTGGACTGAAAGTAGGCATTAGATTGTTGAAACATTCTTTGTCACAAAATATCCGAAAAATATACTGAACTAAACTAAAATATAAGCAAACAACTCATATTTTCATCTACGAAATTCATATAAATGAGGAAATGTTATTCAAACCACTGAAGAATGATTCTATTGTATATTGATGTGCCTGAAAAAATGTATCTACTACCATACTACATAAAACTTCATAATGTGTGTTATGCAAGCCTGAAAACAATTCACTGACCAAATGGGAATGCCCGATTAGGACTAGATGATCTCAAGCCGAAAAAAATAGCACAATTATTCGTTATTTGTAGATTAGCGCTCATGCGAAATCTGACACCATTATACGAGGGGAATCCACAAAATTTTTGTTACACATATTTTCAAGAAGAATTTTAAAACTTTGAACCCATATTCTAGTGAAATCGATCTTGATCAGTAAAATAATATGAAAGTAGAGGAAGATCATTAACGCTCAATTTAAAATTTCCGCTGCAGTAGCCGCAGTTGTAGTAGTTGCTAAATATCAGATAATTATAATATTACCATGGAAAATTATGAATGATGAATGAATAACTATGTCAATCTGAGAAAAACTTGAATTATTGATTATTAAGCAGTTGATTTGATTTTTATATATTGATTTAGATTACTCTTGCATGTTCCCTTGTTAGAATTTGAAGAAGATTGAATTCGAATCAAAACTTTCTCTATTCAAACAAAAAAAGCGTAATTAGTGTGAAGCATAACGTAATTTTGCAACTATTGTATAATATAATAACTGTTGAAATAAACCGAGCGCACAGAAATGACAATGATGAGTGAAAAAAATACTCGACTACATGCATAGTTCGATGACATGCTCTATTAGTTCGCCATTTATATATTTATACTAATTTCAAAATAATACAGCAATGATAACTTTGTTCTGCCGAGTTTTCCACAACAATTTCGGATTGTCAACTTAGTGAAATACCTAGTATCTAGGTTCGAGAATACAATTTTTTAGTGACCTTATGATGTGAATCATTTCACAATACCCGCATAATACGGTGAGAGGCATTACATAAGTTTGCAACAGAAATCACCTTGAACTTCATTTTCATTATAATATCTGCTCAGCATTCTTTCTTTACGACCTCATTAGAAAGTTGAACTGAACGTGGCTATAAATGATGTATCAGAGTTTGTAATAACAATTATTGCCTATTGTCTAATTACCAACTTGACACAGTACCATCATCTATCATTGGTACCAAAATAAATTGATTTGTCATCGTTCATTTTGAACTATCATTCTCCACACCATGAAAAGCTTTCAATGGAATGAAGATATCTAAAGAAGCTTATTGATCTAAATAAAATATACACAAGTATCTTGGAAACGGTGGGAGTATTCATGAAGTTGTTCCAATTTCAAGTGGTACATGATATAGGGACTTTTCACATGGCGTTAGCAAAAGTTAATATATTTTATCGTTTCGTACGTGTTCGAAAGGACAAATACTTCAACGACTCTCATTCATTTCTGATTTTGCAGTATTTACCAAAAAAGTAGCACTTCGTCACTTTCTGAGCTCTTAACTTATTTGTAGTTCATTATTTCACCTTCGTCTTAATATGTTTCGAGGATTCTATCTAGCTAAAACATCAGGAATTGAGGAAATTATTCCCAATTCAATCCACTTCCTAACTTTTGCTTCTTCCATCAAGATACCAAGCTGCTACTCTTTCTTTTGTCTTCCCAAACCATTTCTGGAATACCGTGTATATAGGTGATTTTTTCCTTGACCCTGGTCTACCGAGTAAGAATTCTTAATAGTGTAGGAAGTGAATGTTATCTAACTTGTCTAGTGAATAACTGTGTATCTAGTATGAGTGCGAAGTACGTCGAAATATTAGGAATAATTAATAATTATTAATATAAATGGTTTTTCACGTGGAGATATTCATTCTAAATATCAAGAGAAGCACAGGGTCAGCGGAATCTGAAAACGTTTCAATTAGGTACATATTAAAATACAGATTTATCGTGACTATACCAATCAATGACTATGAGTAACAAATTACAATTCAATTACATTCATAGTAGAATGAGTAAAAAAATATTGTTCTTTCCTCGAATACGGCAGCAATTATCATTTTCGACATCTTCAACTGTCACAGAACTAAATATAATTCAATCTCATTTCGAACATTCCCCATCTTCATTATTATAACTAGATTCGAATCGCATTACATCATTACAAAAACTGCAGAATAGTGTAATGCGAATCATTCTCGAATGCAAGAAGTCCACTCCCATTTATATGATGCTAGATTTTATGTACTGGATTCCATTAAAAACCCGACAGTACTGCCTCTCAATGATATTTGTTTATAAGTTGTTGAAAGGACAGTTACCTACTTATTTTGATCAGTTCACAATTATCAGACGCCAGGAAGTTCAAATTCTCATTTAGGTAGAGCCAATAAAAAAAACATGAATTCTTTATATCATAAAGAATCGATCCAATATAACAATCTACTCTTTCATGTCAAGGAAAGTGCAACATTGATTTTATTTATATTCAATATCATTATTATTATAGATTATTTATCTGTATTACTATTTTATTCACAACATATTGTTTTTATTAACAGCAGATATTGTTCATTCATATAGTTGTTATCATTAATACTCTAAAACTTTTGTATCACTAATATTTTTTTAGAATTTCTTATATGGGGATTTATCAGTTGTACTTCGCAATTATCTCAACACAAGCCTTACAATCTGTACAATTACCTCTTATCCCGTAAGTCTTCTTGCAATCACTCGAAACTTTTGGAAAGTTTTTCAGTCATGTTCAACTACTATAACAATATTCGATAAATATGAATTGCAATTTATTATCACTGCGATATGCAATTCTTCACCTTGATATTCACTTGAAACAATCCAAAGAAAAAGTAATCTCAAATTACTTTTGTATATTCCAATCGAAGATATAGCTTATAAATCTTTGCAATAATTTTGTTTTTGCAATCGTTTCCTCAGACATGGATATTTCGAATGAAACTACTACTTCATCTGCTGCAACCGGAAGTCGATGCCGCCATATTGGCCCCCCCTTGGGCCAATCCTAAGCTCAACCCGTGCGCTACACAGCCCAGAGGCTGGCAACTCCTGTTTTGGCCGCCAGATGGCAAATGCTATAAAATCTTTCAGGTGAGTGTTCAGCACTTTGCCATTGGAACGATTTCGAAATTATTGATGATGATCGACATCGATTTTAGGTGGGATATCCTTGTCCGTCCGGGATGGAACTGAGCCCGTCTGTCGGCAAATCAGGGAAAAATCTATCGGCGGAATGCAGATGCTCCCCAGAAATGGCACAATCAGCTACTGACGGAGCTTGTTATGAATTGTTCACTTTGGGGCCGTGTCAAACCGGACAGTATTTTGGACCGGACACGACATATAAAAGTGAGAAGTTAGTAAATACCCTAATCTTCTCAATATATAGTTTATAAGTTCCATCTTGAATGTGTATGATTGATTATTAACATTGGAAATGTTTAAAGTTTCACGTATATGGGGACTCCGAGAGCAATTTTTGTGACGCTTGGAAAGTTCGTTGCTAGGAATCTCTGGTCTCATTTCGAAGATCTCGTCAAAAATGAACTTTTCCATTTGATTTGAGAGGGGGTGAAAATAGGGGGATGAAACGATATTTTGACACGAAAGCGTTCGGTTGTGTAATATTTTCGAATTTAATATCAAGCTAGTCGATGATACAACACTCACCAAATCAGTGACCTCTTTAGAACATCGTAGAAAGGTCGGCGATCTCTGCCTTTTTTAAAGATACTTCCACGGTCGGTGTTCAGCGGAAATATTATCTATTATGCCACCACGTGCGATTCCTAGCAGACAAACCAGACGAGCTCAGGCTGGTCACCCCTACATTTTCAGTCTCGAGACCTGTCGAACATCGCTATACCAAGCATCATCCATCTATAGAACGGCAAAGTAGTGGAATCCTTTGCCTAGTAAAGTCTTTCCTAATGCTTAAAACCTCCAACCTTTCAATAAAAATTCCAACACCGTCCTTCTCTCCCAAAATTCCACCGCTAGCTTACACGATGTTCCTCGAACATTATAGGTTCCCCTTTCATGTTGTCAGATAAAAAAAAGTGACTTTTTGGTGGTATGTGGATGAAAAAATGGAAATGAAGATATTATCGTGGGAAATGTGCACAATCGATATATGTGGGATTTTCACTTTTTATCAGTCGATTGTGTTTTTTATCAAAGATTCGGTTACAGTGGAAGAAGAGATGCCGTTGTCAGAATTTCTTCATATGGCAACTCCAGTGGCGTACTTTTTTTAGGGATCTAGAATATTTTCGAATATTTCAGTTTTCAAATTTTTCGCTGCGTTTCGAATTATTTCAAAAGGGTCGGAAAATCTGAAAGCTTGGGAATTTGAAACTGACTACTCAGATTCAAATAGGTGAGAATGGACGATGAAAGCGCTGAAATAAGCAGTTTCAATATCTTCGGTGATAGAGAAATAGAGATAGACAGATAGAGAAATATAGATAGAGATGAAGAGAAAGAAAAAAAACTATAAATTTTATTGAAAATAGATCGAAACTGATCTTATGACTACTGAAAATATATGAGATTTTGGAAATTCTTTCAAATGTGCTATGGGTTGGAATGAAAAATATGAATGCGTTCTCATTGACCGTAATGAAAATGATGAGTTCATCAAAAGTGGTCCAGCTGTAGCCCATTTTGTGCTTTCACAATAAATAAGGAAAATTTCAATGATTCCTATTGCTTCAAGAATGTATTGAACCGACAACATGACAATAAAATAACTCATTACCATTATTTTCCATTCCACTAGTTTCCATAATACTTTTTCTATTGTATCACTTCTTCCAGTTCAAAAAGACAATGGGGCGTTTGCAAACAAATCAAACAATGTCCAGAAGAAAACGATATTTTCTGGCCCAAGGAGGAAAAATGTTACCAAAGACTGACCAGAGGACCTTGTCCGAAAGGACAACTACTCACCGTAGACTCTAACAAAGTAATGGCAGTGTGCCAGTGTAACGAAGAAAACGAACTAGCCAACTATAGGTGAGAGTGACGTCATATTAGAAGCTGAGAAAGGAAGTTGAATCGATTTTTCTATGTAGGTATGAAAACGGCCATTGCTACGAACATTACACGAGAGGTCCATGCTTAGAAAGAGGACATCTCTTTCTACCAAACAAAACCTGCGGGTGCCATAGCAGTATGCCTCACTATCATGAGGATACTGAACAGTGCTTCGAATTAGGTAATTATTTCATAATTTTCACCGAATGAACTCAATATGGGAGTTACATTGATCACCAAAATGTTTAGAGTTATTTAACCAACTAAATTATTTTTAATCGCTTTATATGTTTAATCGTGAGTTGGTTACAAAACTTTTCCGTCGACCTTATTTGCAATAAAAAAGAGGAAACTCACTCTTGGCATTAATCGCGGTTGTCCAATAGCAATAATTACCCAATCTGTATAGTCATGATACTCAACTTTTCAGTCATTGTGACATTTGTCGAAAGTATAAATGCAAAACACTTTTTTTGTTGAAAACTAGATCAACGAGAATCACCGATACGTCCTAAGAGCTGTTTGAAAATGTAACATCTTAATTGATATCCATTTTTTTCCTTCAAATACAGAATACGAATACAGATAATGAACATTAAATTAGATACCGTGTCTGCACGGTAATCGAGGAGGTGTTGGATTTCCTGGATTTTCCTACTCTTTGGATTTTCTATTCTTCGTTTCTAGAAAATTAAAATAGTAATTATAATAATTATATCAACATATTCGTATCGATAGAAGAAAGAAATGAGAAAATAAATACAATTGTAAATTAATCTGTCTTTATTGAGAATATATTGAAATAATTATCATAATTTCAATTTCAATTCTTCGAAAACAAGGAGGAAAAGTAATCAAATTGGAGCCATGTTCTGAACAAAAAAATATGGAATATATAAAACTAGAGATGGTTACAGGAAAGTATCAGACGTGAAGATTCAAAAGGTAATTACGAATTCAAAAATAGAGTGTCTCATTGGAATATCAAAGATAATGCTACTTTTTGGTATCAGCGGCAATGCTGCATCGCTGAAAATATTTTATATCGTTAGATCACGAGCGATTATTGAATTATCCAAATGTCCTGTTATATATAAATAATTCAATAATATCGAACCATCCATCAATGGCTGAATAAAAACTAATGTTCGCTTCGCAGATACAATCGGCCCATGCGCGCAAGGCCAAATTTTCCAGCTAGCCCCAACGACAGATCGCGCCACCTGTCACTGCAAACCGGGCTACATAACCTACAAAAATCACACGGCGTGCTACCGACCTTTCACAAGAGGCCCCTGTTCTGCCCAACACATCCTCCTCAATTCGACCGCCTGTTTGAAGCAGCCCTGCGAACGCGGGTACCTCTATTTTCCCGTCGAAGAGCGCTGCTATCGCATAGGTAAATATCTACAATTCTATGCACTTTTCTGATATTGCAGTTAGATTTATAAGGTTCTTTTTCCATTTCATCAAAATAGAGGTAAACAATGAATAAATTTAGCATTGTCTTAAGTGAATGTGGTTCATTTCGAATATTTGTCTGACTTACTTTGTACATGTCTTGGATAGAAATTTCCTTGGAACTAGTAGCAAAATCTATAGAGCATATTATTTTTTTTGAACAAATTTCCACTTACCCGAATAGTGAAGAATATGGGACACATTTTTGAAAATATAGAATATGTATTTTTGTAGGGAACACTATTCATTTCGAAATTTTTCGGCAATCAATGGATGCATAACTGAAAGTTTGTTTGATGTTGATATAATCAACAATTGTTTTGCTTTTTAACATTTTTTCACAGAACATAGATTTCATTCAAGCTTTTTAGTTGTTGAGCCAAAGTTTGTTTGATGTTGATATAATCAAAAAGTGTTTTGCTTTTTAGCATTTCTTCACAGAACATAGATTTCATTCAAGCTTTTTAGTTGTTAAACCAGAAGATATAAAGAAATCATCGAAATCTCCGGTGAACACGCTCTAGTAATCACTCGAAAACACAAAAGATTCAAAATTCAATATGAATCAATATATCTGAGATATTCACTCCAACCACAAACATTTGGACTAAATGAGTATGAAGAATTAGAAATGCAAATATATTAACTGTCCCATTGCCCAGCACTATCATGGATAGTCATCCAAATACTCTAAAAATGATGCAGAATCTATGATATTAAACAAATTACCTTATTCATCTTGAGCAAAATGAATATATCTAAAACCTCTTTCCCAAATATATCAAATATGAATCTGCACTGAAATACATACGGAAAATTTTTGTTGCTCAACTCTATTTTGAGATTTTATTTTCAATTAGCGCTAACTCTTGGTCCGAGATTTTCACAAATTATAAGATCTATTTCATTCTCCCTTTTATTCTCGAATGATTGCCCTCCTATTCTTTCACTGCTTCCTAAAGCTGAATCAATACCCGGATTTAAAAATCAAATTAATTTTCAATGTAGTTATTCAAAAAATATATAATTATTATTTATTATTATAATTATTACTCCGGTTTCATTCCATGTATTGGAATTGTCTTGTAGTACTCTCTAGTTCATGTCATTATTGCTAGATCATCATCAAAGAGCAGAAACACGTTATTTCATTCTCATCGGAAATTCGGAGATTTTATACATAAATTATTGCGTTCTTTTGCAGTTTACTTCATCAAGTATTTGGCCAATTAGTATATTGGATAGTAGGGATTAAACACAGCTCATTTGCCGATGTTTCATTTTGTCTGTTTCTGTATGAGCATTGAGATTGCTTGAATTAATTTTCGGTTTCCTTCAGATATCCTTGGTTCTCATATTTTCTATCTACTTTGCTTTTTACAACAAACCACTACATCCTATAGGGTCGTTGATAAAACTCTCTTTCATCGCAGGAACGCAAGGCCCGTGCTCCCCCTCCGCCGTCGTGACCTTCGACTTCTCCGCCCGACCCTCCATCGACGGCGTCAGCTACAACGGCGCGTGCGCGTGCCCCACCAAGTCCTGCCCGCCGACGGCCGCCCGCAGGCCGCCCTGCGAGCCCGCTCAAGGGCTCGTCCGCTTCGGCGACGCCTGCCACAGGATGTACACGCAGGGGCCGTGCTCGGGCGGCAGCTGGCTGGTGGCCAAGCGCGAGGGCAAGCTGCCGGGGACGTTTAGAGACGGCCGGGGCGAGCGGGCGGGCGTGTGCGAGTGCATTCCGGGGTACAGGCGCAGGGCGGTCGGCGGGCGGTCGGCGACGATGTGCGTAGCACCCACGGTGATGTTGGCCGAGTACTTGAATCGGAACGGTACCGGTGCTCGGGTGGTTAGTGTGCGATGAATGTTACTGTGATTTTATGTTTAGTTGAATTTTTAAAATTCATATCCTCTTGTAAATAAGTTCATACATACGAATAAAGAAAAAATATAAAATGAGAAAGAAATAAACAACTCAGCTGTCTGCCAAGACTTACTTGTCTAGGTTGTATCTCTGTCCTTTCCACTAATATCAATCGACTATGACATCTTTGAATAACGAAAACTATAGAATGATAAATAAGCAACTTCTTCTGCGACCATCTATGGAAACACCATATCAATACCCTTTTCCCAAAGTATCGTAAGTGACATCTCGAGGAAAACTGAGATGTTCCATCTATCTTCAGTATAATACTCCAACGCAAGTTCCGGTAAAGTGTTGTGTGAACATCAGTTCATCATATTCATGATGAAAAAACATTTTCTCCTCCGTAAATATCAATGAGCATGTTTGACAAAAAAAATATTTCATCATTTGCTGGCACAATCCGTTTTTCTCTAATTACTCCCATAATGAAATTACTGGAATTCACGATTATCTTTGCCATTCGGCTACCTCCCCCGAACAGAGATGAACTCAACAAATCAGTTAAAAAACAGGGCGGTACTCATCTAGTCTGTTCCATGATAGAATGTTTATATCCTCGTTGTAATCTTTCGAATGTCATCTTCCAAGACAATGTGTTGAAGAAATTTGAATACGCACTGTGTGAGTTCGATCCAGTGGAAACGTGTTTGTATGTTACCCCGAACGATATAAGTTTGATGTCTAGATACATTCAGATTTTATGTAAGCTACTCCAGAAGGAGATTTATATAACCTATCCAATTTCGATAGACACTGATTTTACTTGGGATGACTGATTTGGGTATGAGAATTCCAAATATAATGATGATTTCATTAAGGTAAGACATTCCAAGCCAAGCGTCTCCAATAATTACAAGATTATTTTCACTCTCTCTCTCTCTTCAACTCTCTCTGGTTAGTCACACAAGTGCTGCAGAAACAAACACAAAAAATATTCTTATACTAACCCTGAAATCCAGAGCAAACTGAAGAAATCTTGAAAGAAAAAAACCAATCATATCATCAAAAAATCAATACAAAATCAATCAATTGATATCATCAAGTATATAATTTTATAACTCACCCGACTCTTTTCCTTAGATCATTCACTTCCCTTTCTAGAGTCTGGACGAGATTCGTTTTGTCGTTCAATTGCCCCTCCAAATAGTCAATTTTCTCAGTCTTCGCGTCCACCGCATTCTATAATAAAAATATCTGATGTAGCCACACAATCATTCGATGATATAGATTCCTAAATTTCATGTTATCCCAAAATCATTCATGAACCAGGTGGTGAGCGTTTTAATATCAGCTTCTCCGTGATTTATGTTTCTTGCCACATTTACGTCAAGATTGTACTTTCTAACACTATAGTTTATATATGAGTGAATTATATATGAATATCTCGAACAGAGGAAAATACGGAAAATGAGGAATGAATGGGAAAAAATTGTTAGTGAATCCAGAGAATACAATTTTAACCATTGAAAATGAAATACAATGTCAATTGCCTAGTGAAGTCTTTCCTGATGCTTACAACCTCCAAACTTTCAAGAAGAATTCCAACACCTTCCTTCTCTCCCAAAATTCCACCGCTGGCTAACACGATGTTCCTCGAACATTATAGGTTTCCCTTTCGTGTTGTCCACAGATAAAAAAAAAACTTTATTTAGTCTGATAGTATTTTGTCAGTCCGTTTGCCGATGTCGTTATTATAATTGCGATACTGTGAAATGTAAAAAAAGTATGTGAAATGCTGTTTTCTTCTGCATATCGCAGTATGAAAATTTATACAAATATACAAAAAATTGAAATCCCTGTCACATTCGTACATACAAATTCATATCAAATCTACTGTAGGGAACGTTCCATCAGGGTGTGTTCCAATTATCAATTATCGGAGCTATTGGTTGACCTAGAATCTAGAAAGAGGTCGAATTTCATTTTCTAATACTTATGCATATTTTTACATGAACGTGTAATTTTCGAAGAATTGGGATGGTTGAATACGAAGGATTCATACTCAACAAGCAAAATAAATTAATGACGTGAAGTTCACAATGTCAATATTAGATCTAAGGGTATGCTGAGATGTCCACCTCATGAAACGAAGTTTTTTGAAAGGGATTTCAAATTCAACATTTATAAAATGTATAATGCTCTGCCATCACAGTTCGAAGATTTCGACTCAATTAGGTTCAAACGAGCTATTACATCATATCTGAAAAGTCAGTAGTGATCTGATGTGTTATTTATCAATCGTTCATTCTGTTCATTGTTTCATTCCACTTATAAGTGAGTTTTTGTTAGAATAAGTATAGCAACTAATAAAAATTACGTTATAATCATAGCAAGGGTTGAGTGGAAGAGCACTTTCGAGTGAACCCGCCCTTGAGATTTCCCACAAATTATCATGTAATGTATAGTATTGATTATTCACGGTCTACAAGATGAATATTAAATTGTTGAGTTAGTTGTAGATGTTTGGAACTGACTCAATTATTCAGTTATGAATTATACATAAAATCCTGACATAGGACGATTTCAATTTTCAAATGACATGACATTTTTGATGTCATACTTGTCAAACTAGTGAGGCCACTGATTCTGGTTCTGTTCTGTTCTATGATTTTGAATTTATATTTTGCAATTTTAATACTGTTGATTGATGATTGATTCTTTCAGTTAGTACTGGATTTTCCTTTCATGAAATTTACTGACGCTTTTAGAGATAATTGCCTAACGTTAAATATAGAATTTGTTCGAAATATTGAGGCTGATGAATAGTTGTATGATTTACGAGACATATTTTTGAATAATCAACAATTATTCGATTGTTCTAGAATTGAATAGGAAGACATATAACTTTATGGAACAGGAAAGAAGAGGAAAAATCTATAAGGATGAGAAAACTATATAGGTAACAGAAATTGTCAGATTATGGGCTAATGAGTCGAACAATGAAAATCGCAGTTGTAATTATACAACAGTACCTACATCGAGTTAATTACACTATAAAGTGTTGAACGAGAGTAACTTGTAAACGAATAACTTTCGTTTTGCATCATCATTGATTTATATCATGACGTGTGCCCACATACAATGAGGGGTTTAAACAGAACTGTGTTCCAGTGTTCAACAGTTCACAATTCTCTCAGAATATTTTGGTACTATTACTGTAAAATTCAGCGTGTTGGCGGTGAACCAACAAACATCAAAAGAATCGACATAACTGTCGCCTCTCGTTCACTCTCTGCTCTCGAGCTTCAATTAGATAAGTTCTGGTTGGAGTTGAAATCACAGATTTTTCGATGAATTGAAGAAAAAATAGCAGACTATCTGTGGAAGTCTAGTGATATTACCTCCAAATACTTTCGAAATATCGCTTAATTCCCATTTCTGAGTTCTTACCAGCAAGTCATCCTTGTCCTTGTCGATTTTGGAAAGCTGCATCTTCATGACTTCGATGTCGCCCTGTAGCTTGCCTATTTCCCTCTCATAGGCAGCGCTCTCTCGGTGGGTGGTGCTGATTTTCGTCTGAGAGCTCTGCAACTCGCTTTCTGATCTCAGCAGCCGCGTCTGAGCCTCGTTCAGAGCCCGCTCTGTTTGGTCGTGAAGGATCCTGGAAGAGAGTCGGTTCACATAGAGTGTGTTTCGCGAATTCTATTATAGTTATACGGATTACGGAGGAGGTACAAGCTGGGCAAATACCCAGAGCAGTAAAAATAATGGACGGCAAAATTGAGGGCAGTTGCAAGGAGACTAAAATCCTATAAAAATTACAATTCGTAGCACTGTTGGCAAACGAAGTGCGAAAGTCGAATACCTATAGTGAATGTCATATGGCAAAAATAAAATAATTCAAATTCCTAATATCACTGTTAATCACCGCAAGAAAAATTACTGTTTATAACAGGGATATATGAATACATATACATGCATAATAATCTAACATAAAAATGAAAAATGAAACATACGATTATAATAGGAATTCACTTCATTATCAATTTTTTTTTTGATAGATGAACGATTTCTTCCATTCAGATTATTCTAAGCAAATATTTTTTGGGACTCATCGATTGATTGATGATTGAATCTTCTTGCTTTAGTTATATTTTTCAATTCATTTGGTAGTGCGTTGTTAGA
The DNA here is from genome assembly GCA_963576655.1 of Gastrophysa polygoni. Taxonomy (NCBI): domain Eukaryota; kingdom Metazoa; phylum Arthropoda; class Insecta; order Coleoptera; family Chrysomelidae; genus Gastrophysa; species Gastrophysa polygoni. Next base: position 7,653,245 of record OY755083.1, on the reverse strand, counting down.
AATTCCATTGTGAAAAATTGTTGTTTCATGAGAATAGATTGTATTAACTTCATTAAAATTCATGTTTGATATTTTCTATTCCTTCATGACAAAATTAATGATGCAAAAAATTTTGAGTTTATATAATGAAACCAAATTCAATAAATCCTTAGGTTTGTATAAATTCACAGTTGGTTGTAGAGAATTCGAATTGGACATGCATTTGATTGCTTCATTTCGTAAATTTAAAAGTGGCTTAAACATTTAGATGTCAATTAGACCAGCGTATATGAATATTGTACAATTTCAACAATAGTATTGAGAGTATTGAGAGTTATCTCAATATTCCATCTTTGGACAATAGACGTAATCAGCGAGATCTATTGACTCTCTACAAGATATTAAATGGTGAATATGACTGTCCTGATCTACTTTCTCAAATCAGTTCATAAGTGCCCACTCGTCTTACTAGACAGATAGCTACTTCTCATATTCCCTACCATCGTACCAACATTGCTTATTTCAGCTATATCCCAAGATCCCTTAGAGCGGCTAATCACCTCGATATTGACATCTTCTAAACCTCTCTTCATAAGTTTAAAATTCAACTGTGTCAGTGACCATCTTGTCATTTCATCTTCCACTTTTACACTGACTGTTCTTGTACATTTACTTTTCATTGATCTTTTTAATGTCTCCAATATTATCAATATCATATATGTTGTGTCTGTTGTTGTATTACTCACATAATGTATATCTTGAAATATTATTTGAAATTAGGATTGCCCGTATTGAACTAAACTAAACTAAAAAAATAGTACATGCATACGGATCTGATAACCCTTTTTTTAATCCGTTGAAAATTGCACCATACCATCTGAGGAATATCATGCTCTTGACTTATAAGGAGTCATTGCAAATATTTTTTTTTTGCCCAGAGCAGCTAAACAGATAGATAATAGAGACCCTGCCCATACTAAGAACTGTGCTTTCGTAGACGGCCGTCTTCTAAGAAATGTGAATTAATCATTTTATTTGGTCTACGCTTCATAACACCTGTTATTTATGAAAATGAAATAGAACTGTGTCTTCCTTATTATCAGCTTTGGAATATAGGTTCTTTGAAATATACTAGGATTCCATAATGGACTAGAAATTGTTTGCACTAACTTCAACTGGTTGTAATTTGCCTTTTGGTTGGTCAATTCGTTTTTAGTGCATTTCAGCTGTTCTCTAAGCAGATTGCAGTCTTCTTCCAGTTGCGTCAAGTTAGATCTGCTGGTACACTGGCTGATTACCAGTTCTCTTCTTTCGTTTTCAAGCTTCAAAATGTGGGCTTCCATTTCTTGAAACGCTTTTTTCATTCGGTCTTGATCGAAAACTGTCGTTTCGTTCAGTGCCTGAAGAATAGACACGATTTTTGTTATTCATTATAGTTTTTGTGGCAAACTTCCTTACGATGATTTTCAGAATGAAAATTCGACGGTTCAAGTAGAAGTATATGGAGAATTACTAGAACTATTTTCATGAAAAATTTGTGAACCGATATTTTCGTAGAGCAAAATTTTCGAAATATGCCTAATTGAAACTCAGAACTTTCTAAATCTCATAAACAAATTTACACAGAGTACCCAGAAATGGGCTCCAAATACTACTCCTGATACTACCTCGAAAATTCCCAATTCTTTTAAATGACATTCTACGTTGAAAAATAGAGGGACTGTAATGAACGATTTTTTTAAGAAACTTGATAAAAATAATACTTTCGTGTCTATTGGAAAATTTCATATCAGACAGCTCTTGTTTGGAAGAGTCGACAAGAAACGAGTGCTGAAATATCAATAAAGAAACATTGTTCTCTGCTCTTCGGAAAACCACCGTTTACAAATTTTGAGATAAATAGTCCTAGTAGTTTTCCATTCTCGACTAAAAAATCCTTAAGAATTCATAACTCCGAATACGTGTGTATGAACACACAATATGAAAGAATTTACAAAGAAAAATACACCAAGAAATAAGAAATTGAGGGGTGAGAGTTTGATTAAAAATAGACGACTTCAATCCCAATTGAATAACAGAATCCCTTTCTCATATATTCTTTTGGACCATCGTTACAAGTTAATATTTATCAAAAACCCATAAAATGACTATTACTCACTTGTATTTTAGTTTTCAAGGATTCATTCTCTTTCTCAATGTGTTTCAATTGTTCTTTATGTACTTCCAATTCTCTTGCTTTCCTTCTACAATTCATCTAAACAAAGAATAATAATTCAGATGAATCATTGGAGCTGAGATATTTTTTCGATGACATTCTTACCTTCTGACACATTCCGTCCAGCTCGGTTTCAGAAACTTGTTTACTCTGGCTGTCTATCCGGGCTGATAAAGAATATTTTTCACCATTCCTTATCTCGTTCTGCAAAGAAGAAATTGTCTGGTCCTTTTCTTTAATCCTGCCGAGTAGTTCTTCAATCTGTTCTTGGGACTGAGTAGATGAAAAAATAATACAAGTGATTTTGAAACTCTAATATGGTATACTCATTCATCTCGAGTAACTGTATACAGGTCTTCCCGAAAATGGCGGAAAATGATCTCAGTTCAGGAAAAAATAAAAAATCTAAAAGAGGTTATTTGAGTGTTCCGTTCCCGAGATACAAATACTAGACAATTGTTTCATTTCGATGCAACAAACTCTAAACTTCAAGCACGATGTAAACTAAAAGTTCAATGAATTCCAATAGCATGAAATTCAAAGTGAAAAACCATATTCTAATGCAGGGAATAATATATCATGTCTTGTGTAATGATTCATTTACCATTTCCATCAAGGTTCAATATCTCTTAACATGTCTGTTCTTGTTTGATGAATAAACTTATTTTATTCTACTTCGATATGTGATTTTCGTGAAATTAATTAATTTAGAACTCAGATTTAGAACTAAGATGGAAATTTATATTTACCAAGAAGAAATCATTTATTAGGAAACAAGGTGTCACAAATAGGGAATTTCTCTTTTGGACATCTCAAGGTTGAATTCAGAGGGCAGTAACATTTTGAGGCGATTTATAAATCTGTCCCTACTACAGATATATTAAATACTTACTATGATTTTTATTTTTATTTTTAGAATCGGGGAACCGAAAAAAATCTAGGAGAATGGCTTTAACAGCGGTGCGAAAATACCTCAGGTTTCCAAATAATTCAGTGTTAACCAAATATATTCCCTATGAACGCATATTTATGAATTCAAGACAGGATTTTCACAATTCCAATATTTTACATCAAATATGAGGAAAGTTGTTTCCTTCAAATATTTTAAAGTGAGACGCTGTTTACCTGCCAGTGAGTATTTTTCATAAATAAACAAACAAACATTTCGAGAAAAAACTTGGAAAACCGAAAAGGAAGCGGTAGAGAAAACACATTTATAGAGATTTTCCGATCTGATTTTCTGAACTATATGATGCAAGAGAAATATTGCCCGCTAATTTTGGCTCTCTACAAAATGGCTGTTTTGGTCTCAATAATTAGTTGAATCATGGCAAAGTTGCGCATTTTCATCATAATTGTAAATATGGAAAGAAATTTGACTCAACATCAACAAGGTTTTGAATATCGCGAAAAAAAAAAAGGATTTTGTGAGATTCGTTTTAATTTTTTCAAAGGAAAAGTTATGAACTCAGCCAAGATTTAGAAGAAGCGATAAACAATATACATGGAGATTCGTCTGATTTCGACCAGCAAGCAAGTTCGCAAACAAGTCAACCACTGAACCACCAATCAATGAACGAATTCATTATCATTATTATTATCATTTTAAATTTGCATCAGAAATTGATGCACAACGAAATTCACTAAAAACTTGTGCTGAAAATTCATGTGAGAAAATAGTTAATGATGAAGAACTGTTGATGAATTTGTTATTCCAAAAGTTCCTTCCACTTCTGTAATCTCATAGTACTTCATTCCACTGTGAATTCTGAATTAAGTACAATCCAGACATAGATATTACCACCCATGTCTGATGGAATGAAATATCATGAATTGGTTCGACACTATGGATACTACAATAATCAGTCAAGTACTCTGATTTGAAAGGTCAAGTATGAGATCTGGTCACTAGAAATGAAGTATATAAGATACCAGTAAGCTTCTTACAGGTTCAGAACTGGAAGACAAAAACCTATAGTGTATTTTTCAAAGAAATGTATGATTTGTCCTTCAATAAAATTGACTCTAATATCCTAACTTCACTTTGGTTGGAAAAGTTAGAAAGTGAATTTGAGAGAAACCTGAGATTGAAAAAGTCGTTAAATTTGATCAACTACCAGTAATTGTCGATGTCATGTTACAAGTGTCCAATTCATGAAATTCAGTCGGTACAACCAAAACCTTTCCCTCTGTCTTGGAAGGATATTGAGAATTATGGAAAACAAGAAAATTCTAGATCTACATTCCCTTCACCTGTTTCAGATATTTGTTGGTATCATAGAATATTCAAGAGAACTGTCACCAATTCCTTGCGGCGAATTTTCTTCTGCTCACCGAGCAGTGGTTCGATTTGATATAGCAGTGACAAATCACGTTTCATATCTCTGTTCACACTTCGATGAAATTGAGTGGCATAAACTGAGTGAAAAATAGTGATTTTCATATCGTTAGAAAGTGCGAAGAATACTCTATCAAACTAAATAATATTCATTCAAATCAAACAAATCATACATGTAACCATCAACTTGATTAAATTCAATCGACAACAGTAAAAAACACTCTCCGGACAAGCATAAAAAACCGTGGTTTCTTGCTGCCTTCTACACATTCTTTATCTGATAATAATGGATGAAACTACAGAGACGGATTCAGTACAACTTGAAAATAAATTTAAATTCAAGTGTTGTCGAAGAAAAAGTGGGTTCTCGCACTATGTATGCATAGTTTGTATGAATGTATTCCACCCAGGTTGTGTGATTAATCCTATCAAACTAGGAGAGCACAAGATTTACTGTTCAATGAAATGTCAAGAAAATGAACTTGAGAAAGAAGATCTTTGCAAAATATTAGATGTTGAAATAAACAGTCTCAAGCAGGAACTCAACGAAAAAGACAATTACATCAAGAGATTAAGCAAAAGAGCGATTGCCTTTGAAGAGGAGGCCATTGAAGTAGAAGGGAAATATGAAGAAAGCCTGATGCAGGAAAGACGCCTACTTATGAACGTGCACAAAGAATTGATTAATATGTCAAAAATGTATGATGAACTTGCGAAGAAATTACATTACAACTATCAATACTGCAAAAAACTAGAAATGGATATCGGAAAAATGGATTATCTTAGTAGACAAATGGTTGAAACAATTCGAACCAAGGAAAAAGATATCGAAATATATCAAGAAAGTTTGAGAAATCTCAAAGCAGAGCTAGTTCTGATAAAATCTAATAAGGATCAATCAAGACAGGTTAACAATATAAAACAATGCAGTAGTCAATCCAATAATCACCAACCAGCTACTGATAGAGAAAAGAATAAAATTCTATTCGTTGGAGGTAACCATGGTAGATACCTTGGACAAATGATTCTACAACAAGTTGGAGACAAATATGGTATTCAAACTATCTTGAAACCAAATGCAACAGATCAAGAGTTAGTAAAAACGGTACGAATGAACAGCGCAAACTTTACTGAACAGGACAAAGTCATCTTATGGCCAAATAAAATTAATATGGACTTGAAATGGAACTTCATTCAACATCAAGGACACACGTGCACAATCGTTATAACCGAACCCTATCGTTACGATAAACCCCATCAAAACCAGCATATCAAAGAAAGAAATGCATGCTTGACAGAAGACTTAAATCTGAACAGATCTCCACGAATAAATCTGATAAGCTGTAATTCAATACTTCGTAAATCCAACTATACATCGGATGGATATGGCATCAATAAAAATGGAATGTGGTACATTTCCAGGGCGATTGTGGATCTGCTCAGATAGTTTGATTATCAGATAATTATACAAGGAAATTTGGAGAGCATTAATATAAAAAACCGAACAAGTGAATCAGACATCCGCAGCCAGGAACCATTGTTTAGCCCCAACTCTAGTACCAATGAAATCAAATCCATTAGCTCAGATGTTCCGAAGATTATAGTATTGTATAGTGTGTGGATTTTTTGGCGGATTCTAAAATTTGTTTTATCGAGATATTGTCTAGTATGATGATTATGAATTTGGAAATATCTTGTGAATACGAAATTTGATTTTAGCTTTTTATTGATGATGGTATACGAAACTTTTTCGTATATTGAATAACTAGTGCTCCTCTAGAGAGAATGCAAATATATCTTTATACAGAAGAATTTGTTGGAAGACGTTACAGTACATTTGATGTTTTTTTTATATAGCACAGATAACTGGCTGAATTTGTTTTTGAATTCATAAGGATACAATAATTTTTCTTTTAGGATGTTTATACGTTTGTTTACACGTTTGTCAATTTTCTATTTCATTCTAGAGATTATTTTATTCATTTCTTTGAAGAAAAATTATATACCGAGTTTCACAAGAATTATAAAAAGAAGCACCATTTTTAAATTTTTTTCAGACCTTCATCTATGATACATTCTATTTTTTTTGGGTTTTTATTCTCATATAACAGAACTGTATCGTCTGCATATACAGTGTGTCCACTTTAAGGAGTTTCCACCCTTGTAACATCCCCAATATTCAATCGATTTTTTTTTGTTGGGTAGGTATTTGAAATGGTAGTCAAACAAGTAGATGATTATATTTCTAAGGTATAATCGTGGCTAACTACAACAACTTTTATGGACCCAAATTTCAAAAACTATTAAGGACTTCTATTCCACAAGATAATGACGGGTTTCAGATCAGGATCACTCGAAACAAAAATGTACAGATTTTCATCATCATAAACGACTGAATGTCCGAGAAAATGGATTATTATTTAAGTAAGTGATTAAAAAAATGTTAATTATTGAATAAGAATATGCAACTAGGGTATATTCACTCTGAACGCAATGGGTCTTGTTGACATGCAATATAATTCATATATCATTCATATTGAAAAGATCACAATTCGTCTAGAAATTGATACTATTCCTTTCGAAAAATTGGCCAGCAGTTTAGTGTCTACAAGTTTTATATAAGTTTTCTAGCTGTTTTTTCCAGGATTAGATTTTTATAGTTCGAAATAGGCAATCTGAAATACGAAATCTAATTATGTACAACATTAAAACATATTTTCTGTATGTCAGTCAAACTCATTGCGAACTAGTGTCATAATAGTTCTTGTGAAAAAAAACTTTATAAATAGTATATTTTGAAATTTGGGTCTATGAAAGTGGTCGTATTTGGCCACGATAATACCTCAAAAATTGAATCACCATCTTGTTATACCTATAAGCATTTTCAACAACAACTCAACGAAAGAGAGTTCTTCAAAATCGATCGAATAGTAACGATATTATAGGGGTGGTGAGAACTTAACGTAGACACTGCACGAGTCATCTACACCATGCATTTGTCTCTGTATTTTAATATTCAAAATTGTTTCGAATTGAAACACTGAAAAGAAATGAATTTCAGTTGCAATTTCGGATGTTCAACATTAAAATGCAAAGAAAAATACGTGGTGAAAAACGGCTCTTAGATTGATCCTAGACATACTTCCCTCACCTTGTGCTACTCACTGAATTATTGTTAGAAAACCAGGAATATGTATGCTTACAAGAATGGTGGTATCATAATATCTCAAAATAATGATAATGGTTTAGCTTGAGATAAATAAATACGATCTTTTACTTTCAGAGTAAATATTTGAAATTATTATATTGTTTAATATCGAGCTGAAGACAGTTCCAGACTGTTATGCCATTCCAAACATCGAAGATTATGTCGATGATTTTTCTGGTGAAAGAGAATATTGAAGAAACTGCTGTTATTAAATACTCCATTCGGTATATTTGAATAAAATGCCATATTGATCAGCTCAAGAGACTTAGGAAGGAATTTTGTGAAACTTAACTTAAGGACTTTCTAGGGAAGTTGAAGCTATCATCAACTATAAACTTCTTGAAGATATTTCTAAAGCTTTGGTACAAATGATGCTTCGATTCAAGCTCCATTGAACCGTTATCTGATAGGATTGTGGTGATATCTCCCTGTATTTTGAGAATGTCATGAAGTCATTGTCATTGTGACTGATTAATTCATCAAAAAGAGATAATTGAAAGAAGTTTTCTCCAGTTATATTTCTTTTTATATCATTTAAATCCATTAACGCTACAATGAATAATATATTGTTTGAATTATAATGACAGAAACTGAAATGGTAATGTTTATTTAGAAATGAATAACATGTTTCCATCTTCCATTAAAAATAAATAACAACGAAAATCGCAAAATTCCGTTTTTTTTTCTCGATATCTTGAGTACTTATCATAATAGGTCAAACTGCTTTCTAGATTATCAAGCAGCATAAATAAGAGCTTCTTTGCTTTGATTTCAACTACGTAAGTATATCTTAAGATTCAGAGATTTCATGCTCAAGCTCGAGAAATACCAAATATATTGAGTAAAAATCAAACATTCATTTCAGCAACTCAATAACTATCGTCCAGGTGATATGAAAGCGAAAGAAAGATTAGCTGATATTCTCCAAAAAGGCATTAAGAATATGCCATATTCGACGAAAAACATATTTGTTTTTTTTAGAATATTTTTGTGGTATTTGATACACAGGATGTTTCGGATTTAGTTGTATAACCTTTAACTGGAGATATAGGAAACTTTATTGGTTCCAGCTCACCCCCCATTGATGTGTCAACTGTCATTTATCAATGAGATACAGGACGTTATCTTCATTTTGGCAAAATAGTCATATTTTTATAGCTTTTGAATCACTTTGTATAATATAGTCATACTTGCTATGTAAGAATAACAATAACAATAACAATGATGCGCATCCAGCCTTACAGATTTGGAAAATAGATGCAGCTTCTTAAACAGAAATGAGTATCAATCAATTTTATCATGTGATCAAAAAAAAAATAGGCAAATACATAAAAGTCATAATGAATGTTCACTATCATAATTCTCTTGAATACATCGTCTGGATCTGTTTATCATTTCCCTGATTGCATTTCTAAAAGCGTTAGGATTATTTCTAATTTATTCACCAGCGATATCGATGCGTCCAAATGGAACATCGTACACCTTCGATTTTGAGTTACCAAAGAGGCAGTAATTAAATGAATTGAAATCTTGTGATCTTGAGGTCCACCTCGAGCTATCCACATACTTGGAATATTTTGCAATGCCTTATGAAATAAACAGTCATTCAGAGTATGTAATTTAATTCAGTTTGTTCTGCTCTTTTCAAAAATTGAAAGAGATTCACTAGCAAATTTGGATAAAAAAGTGTTATTTTTGAAAAAATCTAAGAAATTGTGAGTTTTTCCTGTAGGCGCACCTGGATTCTAATTTTGATTTTCATTTTAGTATACGTGAATTCAACAAATGAATTATGCATACAAAGTATAAATAAATTACACCAAGTAGTCGAAAAGTTATGGGCACATGAATATTTTGCCAAAATGAAGATAACGTCCTGTATCTCAGTACTAAACGACCGTAAACATATCAATAGGGGATAAGTTGAAACCACCAAGGTTTTCTCTATCAGCAGGTTCAGTATATATATTTAACACGATATTTCTAGAAAATTATAGGTTTTCCTTTGTCAAAAAATGCACTAAAAAATTGAAACATCTGATATAATACTGAAAAAAATATGTTTACTCCATTGTTTTCCATGAGCGTTTTTTGTTTTTTATATGTTCAAACCGTAGGATCCAAGTTATTATTGGTACAGATGAATTTATTTTTTCGCCAGAAACGAAATGAAATAGTGATACAATTTTGCCACTTCTAATTATCGTGATGTCAAATTGTTTCGAATGATGGTGTTCACTGGGCATTCCTCAATTACCTTATCCAATTGTTCTTGGCCAGGCCCAGATCTGACGTCTTCGAGTAGTTTATGATACTCCTTCATGTAAAATTCTTTTTCCTGTCGAAGGCATTCGATTTGACGCACTGCCTGCAAAAAAATTGTGGATGTTTTGATCGAAACCCTTTTTTCATGGTTCAGAGATTTTATATTGGGAAATAAATATTTTCAAAATAAGTAACAAGAAACTTATGTTTAATGTACGTGACGACAGTTGCAGTATTGATCTGGAATGAATTTCAGTCTCTCCAAGACATTGAATATTGCCACAGAGCTAGCAGATCCAATCGAAAATATTTTTGACAAGGCACAATTCGTCACCATCATATCGAAATTTGTCGTCTCAAAAATCAGTAATTGCAATATTTTGAATATAGAAAGGACTTGGAACATTTCAATATCCATCTTAGACTGCAAAAAAGTGATAATATTGAGTTAAATACAAATTCTCATGAGAATTTTGGAAAATAATCATATTATGATTATTTTCGAAGGAAATAATTTGAAAAATATTTTCTGCATAAAATAATGAAAATTTTATGAGACTGCAATTTGAATGTGTTTAGGTGGAAGATTACATCTACAATTTGACTACTATATTTTCATCTGACCTGTTCCTGTCTGTATTCCATTTCTTTATCCAACAATTCTTTCATAGTTTTGACGCAACTACCTGCTTCACAGCAACATTTACCAATCTGCTTGCCGTTTTGCGATGACAAATCCGATTCTCTGATGGCTGATGCTTCTTTGTTTACGGAGGATTTTCTGCACGTTTTCTTATGCTGAATTTTGGAAGAGGTAGCGTTCTTCGACTTCGTGCTAGTTTCCGTTACGGTCAGACCTGGTTTAGACAGTTTTCTGGAAGATTTGTCGGCTTCATCGGAAGATTTTCTTCTCGATTCTGCACCAGCAGTTTGCTACAAGTTATTGGATTTGATGTCACAATATTTTTGGGGCGATGAGTACAAATGAATTGCATGAGATTTTGACAACACCCAGTTGATAATGGTTTATTCTACAACATAGTTTTGGAAGGATAGAATGACAATATATCTTCATCAGCATATTTGCTACATCATAGAAATTCCAAGAAGAGAATTTGATTGTCTGTCTTTATTGGTAGTTGGATAAAGATACACTGAGTGGAATGAATCGAAATTACCTTCTTATTTAATGCAACTGAAAAATTATTCGAAAGTTAAGATAAAATTGATAAAATTAAAATGTTGTGATCAAGTATTTCTTGAGATTAGTTTTGAATCTTTTGGTATCTTGTATATTTTTGAGCTCTTTCGGTAACGAGTTGTATAAAATTATTCCATCATGGAAGACTGATTGCTGACCAATGTATTTGCTATCAAATAATACAATTGTCTCGTGCCATAATTATGGACTGTATTGACTCCAGTAAAAACTATGTTTGATAATTTCAATTTCTTCCTGACAAAAGCAACATATCTTGACTTTATACAGGGTGAGTCAAAAATGTGTACCGAGCTTTCTGGGGGTGATAGAACATTGAAAAATAAGTGTAGTTTGATGATTAAACTCATGGCCCAAAATGCATATTAAGGGAGATATATCCTTCCAAAGTTGATAAAATTAAAATAATTTCTCCGCATAACTTCTGAACGATGAAAGCCACCCGATTGAAATTTCGTGCATGAATGTATGTTGTCAAAATACATTTTTTCGTCACACTTCCACATTTCTGATATTGTTATAAAGGGTGTTTTCAGAGGGTGAGTCATGATTTTTTGTATAAAACTTTTTTCCCTGTATTATTTTCGGTGAAAAAACAGAAGCATTCGATGGAGCGAAGAAAATTACATGAAAAAGGTAAACTTATTCAAATACAAAAAATTGAGCCGTTCGTGAGATATTTGAGTTTTTGTAGTTACATGATATCAGCAGATTCATCGCGAGATTCATCGGTATAACGATATTTCAGCAGCATTTGCATTTCCGAAGCACTCGCCAAGCATTAGAAGCATATCAGTTTGTTCAGAGAACGAATAACCTGCAATATTTCTTAAAATCTCAGTTGATAATCGCAGTGATAAATGACACAGGAAAACCACACGAACAAATCGAGTACAACAATGTTGACTCGAATGTTGATGACATGAACGTCAAAATTGAGAACAAAATTATTCATCATGGCCTTCTAAAATATTGTTACCGATGAATCTCGCGATGAATAAAATACATTCATGCACGAAATTTCAATCGGGTGGCTTTCATCGTTCAGAAGTTATGCGGAGAAATTATTTTAATTTTATCAACTTTAGAAGGATATATCTCCCTTAATATGCATTTTGGGCCATGAGTTTAATCATCAAACTACACTTATTTTTCAAAGTTCTATCACCCCCAGAAAGCTCGGTACACATTTTTGACTCACCCTGTATAACAACATCATGGAATCTCACCATAGTAGGGAATTTTGAGTAATTAACGTCTGGAATTTTTCCAGCAGTCACTTGACACTCTAGCTCTGCTATTTTTCTTTTCTGTTCCCCTGAAATTGTCACCAATCGATCTATTTCCATATTCAAATCATGTTCTGAAAATAAATCATTCATTAATTTTTTCTTTTTACTATTGTTTTTCAGTTTACTACATGAACATTGACAGAAAATTTGTGAGCTCACCTATTATTGTAAAATTATTGAATCTATCAGTGAGTCTTTTCTTCTCTTCAGCCTCATTTTCAATTAAAGTTTGCAATTTCTTCTTCTCCAATCTGATAGCATCCAATTCAGCTGATAATTCTTTCTTGTCTAGCACCAATTTGGCATTTTCTCTTTCTAAGTTCTGGATTCTTATAACGGATTCATTAATTTTGTCTTGTAATCTGAAATAATACAAAAAACATTTCCAATGTTGACAAATATTATATCAACTTTGTGTTATTCACCTTGTTACTTTATCAATGTTATTTTTGACTGTATCATTACATTCTGCTTCAACTGCCAGAGCAATCTGATCAATATCTCTAATCTCATTTTCCAATTGTTTGTTTCTTTCTGCCAAATGTATGGCTCTCCTCATTGCTTCATGTTGTTTTGCAGTTGTCTCTGAAAAATTACTTATTATCATTACCTTTTCACTATCATCATCTAGTGATCAAAGAAACGTATTGTTTTCCACATATATATTTTTTCGTATCTTTATTTTTTCGGAAGAAAAATAGGAATATAAACGATATCTCTGCATGCACTCGAACCAAATGAATGAAAACTAACAATGAATTATTTTGTTTAATATTATTATTATCTGTTTATCACTATCATGAACAAACCTACCAAAAATAAGAGGAATCACGAGAAAGCGATACTAATGATGGACTAAATTGAGTTCCCGTTATTGAAAGAATATCTATGTGAATGATTCGGGAAAGAAGAAACAGATTTACAAGTCCAAATTTCTGTCATAGTCGGCCATTAAGATTAAAAGGGCGATAGAGTTAGAAATTTATACATAGAATCATATTCTCCAAGCTGAACGAGAGGTAATGAACTTGAACGAATAAAAAGAAAAACTTTGAAACATGTGCTCACTATTGATGTATCACTATTGATACCCAATGTCCGTTTTCTACACAATCAGATGTTATTAGCCTGCACAATAAAAATTTAAGCACATTTTATATATCTTTTATCACTATCGGTTTCATCAGAACTACAACTTCATAAATACAATACAGGTTTTTTTCAGGATATGCATTTATTTGACGTTTCTGACGAACTAGCAGACTGATCGTTTTGAAAATTCAGTAGTATGCATAAGTGGGTACCAAATAGTACATATTATTCAACAAACATATTATGCTGGCTATTATTCATGCGGATGAAGTTTCTAAGTAGATGTAGCCATAATATAAAAGTAGAATACTACTTTCTACACAACGGTAAACCTCACCGAACTGCACCGCCGAGGAATATTGATGCCCTATACTGATTTACTGCCCTATACTGATTTACTGAATAAATCTGGTAGAAAAACTGTAGCAACATTTAGATTCAAGAGTTTCAAGGAATCAGATGCGACAATGGTTGTATTTACGCCCCTCTTCACTTCAGTTAACAGCAGATATCAAGTCCACGTCGACGATGCAGACGAGATCAATGAATGTTATTCCATTTATTCCTATTCGAATGTGATACAAATCGACTGAGATTGGAAAGACTGCATCTACTGACAGCTCTGAAATCAAATTTAGAGTTTGAGTAGTGGGATTATATAACTATTAAATATTATAGCCGTAGAAAAAGTACAGTGTGAAACGCGCTAAGGCTCGTTATTGTAATTCATTAGTGAAGGAGGCGAGGATCTACAATTTATACACAAGTGGAATCCAAACCACTCTGGTATTTTGGGCTAGTTCTATGCAACATCTCGTCATACTCGTGAAATATTAGTACCATTTCGTGTGCTCGTTGTACAATATGATATTTTAATTTTTTAGCTAGGAATCTCTACCATTAAATTGTTTCAAAATATAAATATATCCAGGAAAAACAAACCACTCATATCATTCCAAACAACGTTTGAGTTAATTCAATATATTTAATGGTTATTGGAAAGATCTCTGGTATGTTTTGGATCAAACTCATCTGTGTTTAAAACAGCATGGTATATTATATTAGTGGCTAACATCAAGTCATTTTGATTTTGTCAGTTTTCAAAACGTCAATATATCAATCAAAATTCATGGTTAACATTCCACATCCCATACTATGATCTTCAATCTACTTAGAATAAATAGACAAACTGAAGCAATTTTCATCATATTGATAGCCATTTTTGTCCTCAGTTTTGACAAATCTCGATCCAAACTAAGCTCAGACCTAGAAGAACTATTGAAGTTTGATTTTGGAGAAGGCGTCAAGAAAAACAATACTGATATATACTTCAAATACATTCTAACAGCTGTGGTGCTAGTAAGAACAACATCAAGTAGAATATATTTGGGACTGTATGTTATTTTGTTGTGGCCAACAATTCTGGAGAAGAAGGCTTACATCATAGTACCATGGTTGATTGTGAGTTTCATTAGGTCAATCCTCATCAACTTAATAGCATTTTCAATTGGTGCATATGTTTGTCTGGTTCAAAAAGGATGTCATTTCATATGCTTAGAATTCTGCATAGCTCAGATAATTGAACATGGGCCATCAATATACGCCCATTATTCAATATACAAGTATTACCAATCCCTCAGTTTGAATGAGAAAAAGAACAATTCAAATATGACAATGAACAATGATGAAAGCAGGTCAAATAAGTATTTTCATTACATGCAAGTGAATTACAATAGAAGAGCAGATGATGATCGAAATGTTATTACAGAATCAACAATTACAAATTTGATCAACCATCTGGAGACTATAAGACCAATGTTAGTACCCTCTAGATCATTAGATTCTCTCTTACACCTTGAATCATCTAAAATATTGGGTACGGACAATACAAAATTCAACAGCATACCAGATCATGTCAAAAAAATACTGCAACTGAAGGAAGTAGATATTAGCAGAGCTAAATTAGAAAAATCCAGTAGGATACTACCAAAATTTAGTTCAGGAATGGTACTAGTAAAACAAGCAACAAGAAAAGTACATAAAAAGATCAATTTAGAGCCTATTGAAGTGGAGTTACACTGTGTTTCACTGAATGATTCTACAAAATCAGACAGTACTTCAAACAAACTGGAAGAAATTATAGAAAATGAAATGAACCCTATGGTCATGAAAACATCACAAGAAAATTGTATTGGTTGTCAAGTCAGTACATTGAGTAGAATGAATAATCAGCAATTATGAATTGATGAATGTACCTTTCAACTGGTTTTGCAAAGAGTTTTTATCTCTTTTCAAGTTGTTTATCTCATCTTGGAGAGAGCCAATTTTGTTGTCGATATTTTTGTAGCAACAATCTTTACTCAATGCTTTTGTAGTTCTACCACCTTCCAGTAATTTGTTCAGCCTCTCAATTTCTTCATTACGTGTTTGAAGCTGGAAATTCAGTAGTATAAGTACTCGGAATTTTTCAATGGATTATTCAATTTTAGTAACTACCTGTGTTGATAAAAAATCCTTATCTTTGACACATTGAATTTGTTCCTGTTTCAATGTTTTTATCTCTTTATTGAGAATAGCAATTCTTTTATCAGACATTGCCATTGCACTATTTAGTCGAAAATTTTCATTTTGACTAGTACTTTTAGGTTTTGACGACATTGATTGCTTATGGGTAAGTATTTGTAAATCTTCCACTTTTTGGGCAAGGTTCTGTTTTTCTATGCAGCAATCAGTGAGCTGATTTTTCAATAGTGAAATTTGTTTTTTCAAGTCTACAATGGATGAAATAGAATTACAGGAAAAATAGTACAAATCAATTAACTCACCTTTTTGAGTCTTCTCATGCTGTTCCTTGTAATGAATAAAAGCTAAATGTAATTCATTACATTCCCTGATAAGTTTAGCATTATCACACTTATATGGTTCTGCTCCCAACAGTAAGTTGTCTCTCTCCTGAAATAAATGAAAATTTCTGTCATTTCCTTCTTATTAGACCTTTCAAAATCTGATTGAATAATCTTGTCAAAACCATCAGGATGAAGTCATTCTTTTGTTCTGGTTTTCATTACCTCTAGAGCTTGCTGAGATATAGTCATATATTTTTTTAGACTTTCAGTGGTCACCTTCAAATCTAAAAGAAGTCGTTGGACTAAAGGTATGCATTCAGTTTTCAAAGTTTCTGTATATCCCAAAGCATCAAGTTCTTGTCGAAGTTTTGCAAAGCTTTCCATATTTGATTAAAACATACAACGCTTCTCCATATAATTGAATAAAATTTCCCTTTGGGATTCTATTAGAGTATTTTGTTATTGCTGTGTTACATCTGTATACAGTTGGAATATGAATACAAACAAACCATTTCAAATTGAGTACAGTTTATTTTTGTTGACATTGTAAATCGAAAATGCATCATTGGTATATGAACAAATTATAAATTCAGTGGCGAAAAGGAAACAAGTAGAAAATTCATTTGTATCTATAAATTTTGTCAGATTCATCAACTTTCACCAAGTGAAGAACTAATTCAACTAATGAACCGGACATCTATCGTGATTAATCTCCCCTCACCCCACCTGAATAAATAAATAATAGCAAAAAGCACAGAAAACCATAAAGAACGGTATTAATAGTGAGGTTAGGGTAGGGAACAGACCACAGAATCACAGCATGGATTATAACAGAATACAGTACTGACAGTACATCTCCGTTATCATGCCACATGCCATAGATGACCCCTAACAAAACACATAAAATATAGAGATAAGTTGGAAACTTATCATGATGACATAATATACAGTGTGGCCCACTTGAAAGCGTGACACCTCAATAAAATTAGTATCTACTCTGATTTCGACGAACTATTCTTTTGAATTGTAGAACTCGAAAATAAGAAGGCATATAGCAGACATGCAATATTTTTCCGTTAATTTTGAATTGCAATTCCAAATTACCACTTTCAACTTGCAACTGAAAACTAAGCTTAAGGTCGAAATCAGGTGAATTTTGAGTAGCAACACCGCGACCGGAGATTACCCTGAGGCCACCATAGAGAAGTGTGTTTACTTCTCTACGATGTATGGCTGTGAATCTCAGCTGTGATCTTATCATTCTATGAGTTTTATTCAGGAACTTCTCGAGCCTCGAGCCAAATGCAAGCAACCATCAAAGCGTTGACCCGAAGAGTATATTTTTATACTATAACAATTGGTTGACCTCTTCCAACAGCAACTCAAAGGTTGTATGGCAGAAACAACAGAGTTATTCTCCTGAACAAGTAGATACGAAGAATGAGCATCAACTCCATCGATCGGGTTATAACCATTTTACGGACTTGGAAACTCATATTTCCAAGAACCGGAGCGGAAGAAGCAATTAGAGTAACACAATGGCTAAGACTTCCAGGAATGTGGCAGGCCAAATACCTCATCCTTGCAAATTTCAATTGAACAAGATCATAAACACTGATCAACCTCGGATCTAACAATCCCACATAATATCTCTGTGATATCTCATAAGATTTAGATTCGCTAATTATATTTCAATCTCAAAAAGAGCTCTACAATTAAAAAACAATTTCGTTGAAATAATAAGTGCATTTCATTGAATGGGTTATAAACTATGAGTTCTCTGCTTACAATTTTTTCGAGTCATAAAACAACAAAGTACAAACGACTTTATTGTTCACAAAACAAAAATTTTCTCTGACTGGGGAAAGTGAGGACAGTTCTAAACATTCGAAATTTACTGAATTTAAGTCAAGTTCAGAGAGCTTCACGAAGGACAGCAAATAAATATAATGCTTCCTAATTTCTTTCATTTATTAAATATTATACGACAGGAGAGAATGATTCAAACATTTTGTAGGTTTCCTGTATTTCTTTTTATAGAATAATAAACTAGTTCTTCCTATAGTAGCACATCTATTATTAACAAAAGTTTTGGGAGCATAGTAACTATCCATTAAAATTCTCCTTATCCTACAATCGTGTTTAGGTACATCAAACACCTCTTCTATTGGTGTGTCTGCTTTTTTGTGATTGACCTTACATTCTACTGTTCTTCTAGTTATATAGTTTATAACTGCAGGTTTTTCTTTATCTTGAAATAAAAAATAGATAGTTAGACTTCATGTCAAGGATTTTTCATTAGTGAAAAAACGAAAAATATGAAATTTCTTTTTATGTGATACTTGAAATATTGAAATTAACTAGATACATATCAAGCAGATATTACAACATAATGAATACATTCATGTTAGTGAAAATAAAAATGCAAAAATACTCACCAATTTTGCAGTTAACTGGTTTCCAAAACATTACAAGAGAATTTTCAAATATTCTATCAAAATTGATATGTATATTATCATCATTATAATCAGCTTTACATAAGAGACCATAAATTGCCTGAAAAAAAAATGGATGTTCTGAAATATTGTTTCAATAAAAATCTTCAGATGGTGACGTACTCACCAATGTCACATAAAAAATATCTGGATCATTTTCAGCAACAACTGTCTCTAATAAATAATTGATATTTGGCAGGAAAACTTCTCGAACAGCATTAATCCCAAGATAATAAACTGTTGTCAGTATAGCCAAGATTCGTTGTCTATCTACACTCATCAGCTTCTGATTGATCTTTGTGATGGCCATCTGCCACAAGGGAGGCCTCAAACAAATGATCCCCAAAACTGAACACATATTTTTCAGGACATCCCTGGATGTGTGAAATAACAATAACCTGAAATATATTTCAAGAAACTGTGAGTGGAAACAAACCAATAGATATTGATTACCTTTGGAGCAGTAGTCTCACGAGTAGCTTTATTTGATTTTCAGATACACTGGTGAATCCCAAGGGACTGTTCTCGAGAGTTGCTACCAGATCCAGAGCATAATCTGTCAAACAATCATAGGTGACATTTTTAATGAGCAGAAAATATGCAAAGTGGTAGAGCCATTCTATTATGGGTCCTATACGGGGATTCTCACTGATATCTTTTAGTGACATATTCCTCAATTCTACATCTTCACTTATCACAGTCTGACATATCGTGATGAAATAGTCTTTCAAAAGCTGACTGGGTTCTGATAGTTCTGGGTCAGGCAACCACCTTCTAGTTAGAGATATGGATTTATGTTGACCATAGACACTGTCTTCTTCTGCTATTTCTATGAGATTCACTTTGGTGTCCTGAACAGATTTGAAAAAATAATGATAAAGTTAGCCTGAACACATACAAATATTAGGTATATTAGGAAAGATCTTCAATCAAAACTTGCATAGGTAGGTACTTAATGTAGTTTGATACACTTACGTTCAAATATAAAAAACTTTGATCACCAATATCACCTGAGTGAACCCAATTTGGAATAGAGGGTGCTCCATAAACTTTCTCAATGGATAAATTCCTAAATGATTCTTCAATATCTGTTGACAGAATAACATCTCTTCCACACAGCCTTGTCTTAGTCAAAGCATCCTTGAAGTAAACACTTGGATTGATTACTAAACTCGATCCATAGGGAACAAACAAACCTGTATTATGTAGCGCAATTTGTAGTTGATATCTTCTGCCAGAGTGTTGCAAACTTCATCAGGTAGGTGTTCATATTGTGTCTGTTCTGCATATGTGTATATGGATTCTGAACTGATTCCTGCATATTGTTTCACTTCCTGAAACATTAAGAATGTAGTGATGAACGTTGTACTGGCACTTCTCTTTTGATAGATAATACTTTGGTAGGGGAGCTCTTATCATTCAAATTGTTTTCTGATGAGCCAGTCTGAGATTTTCTTTTTTCCCTGTCCTTTGAATTTTTTCGTAACCTTTGGCTGGTACTGGAAGATACTGACTTGTCGAACTGTGCAGATTTCATTATTATATTGCTTTCTTATTATTTCATCTCAATCATAAACTTGAATTTAACCTTAACCTCGAAATGCCTCAAACAACGTAAATAAAAACAAAGTTCAAATTCACAAAACAAAGAATTCACACAAATACAGAACAAATTATATATATATATATATATTCTTCCGCAGAAAGGAGTAGGATAAGGGAGGGGTTGCGTATGTCTGGTTTGTCTGGTTATATCTGTCAATTATAGAACGTATAGTCGTACAGTTTTTACACCAGAGACCATTTTTCGTGAGTTCATCTTCCTCTTCCATCCTCATATCTGCTGTCATTCTGTTAGGTTGGTAGTTTAAGCAGTGTTGCTGTGGCTTTTTCGTGAGTTTGGTTTTGTGTATAAATATAAATAAAAAAGTATAATAATATCCTTCTATACAGTTATTTGTACATATTTACTTTATTTTTTATCTATTCAGAAGTAGATGAAGGTGAGAAACTAATCATGTCTTGAGAACTTTCGGATTATTAGCAAGTCCAGTAGGTAATAATGTTACGGATATCATTCAGAATCCATTCTTGTTGACTTCTCTTCTGGTCTCCTGTAATTGAATTGCTTGTGGAATCAATCCTGTGACTATTTGAAAAGTAATTGTTTGGTGCGGACTTCGTTTTGATGCAATGGTTTCTGATTAAAATTCTGTTCAATACCATTCTTTGTTGAGGGTCATAATGAAGTTCTTTGAACTCTCTTGGAATAAATAAAGGTTCTTTCGAAATTTTTAACTAGTCATCTAGTATCTGAACATCAATACCTACTGACTGATGATGTATATTTCTTTGTCTCAAGGCAAGAGTGTTGCAATACTATATCATCAGCTTTTTAAGGTTCTCATTGTAGTTGTTTTCATGGCCTGGTTAAACATTATAACAAATCAAGCAGAATCAAAACAAGTGAACAAAGAATTACAGGTTTCCATAATATTTACAATTTGATTGTTGATTTACCCACCTATCTGTCAAACTGAAGGCTGTAAGGAATATCTTAATACAATGTGGTCTTTTCAGGATATATTATGCCACGCAAGGACAAGTATGAGACCAACAGTGGTAATCGCCGAATGCATACCTACATGTCTCCAGAAGACCAGGTTAGTGGGAAGAAATCCTACTGGACAGAGCTGGAGATAACAGGGACTATACGAAATCTGAGTCCAAACATCTTCCAGATGAACCATCTGACCGGATTGTATATAAAAAATAATCAGCTTCAAAGACTACCACCAGAGATATGCCAATTAGGAAATTTGCGCAATTTGGATTTGAGCAACAACAAACTTCGTTCTCTGCCTGCTGAGCTGGGAGAACTCATCCATTTGAGGTTAGCCCTTTTCTTTATTGTACTCTTGATAATTGAATTCCTGAATTCCATAGAAATATGACAAGAACAATAATAAATAACAATAAAATTCAGATCACATTAAAAATTGATAGTTGTATCCTTGATGAATCCATTGTATAAGCTTTAACTTGAAAATAACCCCTGTGGTAACACCACTTTGTTTCAATTACAGAGAGTTGAATTTGGCAAACAACTCCTTGAGGATCCTGCCATATGAATTGGGCAAGCTGTTCAATTTGATGATGCTGACACTGAATGGTAACCCACTGAACAAAGACATCCTATCTATCTACACTGAACCCAATGGCACAACTAAGCTGCTCACTTTCATGCTTGACAATTTACAAGGTAAGTGCTCTTTTCATATTCAATTGTCCAATGCAATGGAAATTGTGGTTGTTTATTTTGAACAGAATGAATGCTACAGTGTATCAATTATTGGAATATTTGGTTCATAAAGAAGAATAATTAGGAAATGAGAGATGCAACAATTGGTTTGGTTTTGCATTTCATTATTTTTTATCCAAGGTATTGAATATCTTCAATATACAGGAATTCAATCATGAATTTTTGAAACAATCAAACTAATATGTTGCTACATAACTTATTTATTTTACATGAATTTATCATGTTTGAACACAGTTTTTATCTTTCTCATAATTAACTAATTTTGATCCAACTGGTTTGCTACAAATCAATATTTATATACTAGTTTCTGTATCATTTCTGAGCTAATATGTCATTACCTCACTTGAATTTCATCTCATTTTGAAACAGTTTTGATTTTTCTCATTATCAACCAAGTTTGATCCAATAGGTTTGCTATTTATAATAGAACTTCTTATCCAACAAAGGGGCTGATGAAGCAAATGTTTCACAGAACATAAATAATTTTCTGAAAATTATTTCCTCACTTCTTTTCTCTTTTTTCTCAATGAACCAGCAATTTTTCCATATTTTTGAAAAATATACTCGTTGTACTGTGATGGAAATGATGAAAATAAATGAGCCTTGAATATTTCCTTGGAAATCATCGCATTGATTTCCACGGTAACTAAATATTTTCAAGATTTGAGCTAGCAAGGTATAGCTCAAAATAGCAGCATATTATAAAAATAAAAAGAAAAAAGGACCATTTGATGACAAATTTGGAAATTTTTACCATTCAACCCACACTCAATATGTTTGTTGTTTCTACGACTTCACCATTTATGTTTAGTAGGTCACTAGTATATTTATTGATGAAGAGATGTAAATTAGAAGGTAAAGGTGACCTTCTTTTGTATGACATCCCAACCGTTTTCATGTCATTTACTCTTGAGTTGACCTATTATTCTCCAAATACTGGCTGTTATGATTTGCAAGTTCTTTACAAGAATGTAGAAAAAAAACTTTGGTGGATGTGTTTATTCAATTCACTATGGAGTTGAACCCTGATAGGAATTTGAGATAGAATATTGTAAGATCCTGAAAGAAAATACCCAAAGATATCTAACTGCATAATCATCTTAGTTATCAGAAAACTTTGATTAAATAAACATTATTTTATACTCTGTATGCAGGAGCAAAAAAATGGTATTTTATGTAGCACATGGAGGAAACTGTAATTCCATTCTGTAAACTGTTGTACCGAAAGGTGATATAAAATAATATTCTGACATCCACAGACAATAATTCTTGGTGTCGCTAAACATATGGAAAAATAGATTAGATGCCGTTAATGGTAACTGATGACAATCGTTATAATAAATTGATGTTCTCGTTCTTCGAGAGTACGGTAATGGTATCGTCATGTTGAGTATAGAGATGAGCATTCTGGAACATCTAAATATTAACTGAAATCTGAAAGGCATCGATAGTTCGTCGGTAGATGAAAATAACAATAATAATGTACTGTATAGATGGAATAAAACGGTAGAAAATTTTCTCAATGTCCCTTTTCAGAGCTTTTCTGGAACTATTCTGTTTTTGATATCAACATATCTTTGAAATAATAGTTATGTATTTCACATAAATTCAGAAATATCCTGTTCAACTCGCTGAATCATTATGAATGTACTTTTTACTGAGTCTTAGCTAGGATCTGACTATACAGATTTTTTTTGGGTAGAAAATATTAACAAAGCTATATTTTTTTGTTTTTCATCGTTTCATTGAGCCTGACCACTAGGCATATCTTCTGATATTCATGATCTAAATTCATATTTTTCATTCCACGAATTTACTGATTTGTGATGACGCATACTGTTTTCTTCATTTATTTATTTATTCATTATTGACTGAATCATTAATGTTTATGCAATTACCTAGACAAACTTGCGTGCTTGCTAAGTGGTTTGATGTTCAGTTTTGAACATACCTTAGAAATTTGCCAGTAGATGGCTCTAACTAGTCACAGTTCATCTCTTTATTGGCCTGTCTGTATTTCTCGGCATGTTCATCTCCAAAAATATTTCCAAAAATACCTTCTAGAACTTCTTATTCACAGATATCTAAAACACACATTCTACTACCGTTTCAATGTATTTTACAGCTATATGTTGTGTTTTATGACTTGATTCAAATATTGTCGTACGATTCGTTTTCGAAGTCCTATTGAGCATCGATGTTGGCAAAGAATCGACATTTGTTCTTTAGATGACCATCCCCCATCTCTAAAAAAAAAATACCGGCGGAATTCCTCATATTTCGTGTTTTCCGTCAACTCGCTGCGACTTGACGTTCTCAACATGACGAAAGATCTCATTAGCAGAAGCCGAACGAACGGGAAACTTTCTCTCTCCCATGATGGTAACGACGACGACGTCTCGAGAAAAACGGTCCAGTCAAGCGTAAGTACGCGGTCACCTGGTGCAGGTATTAAAACCAGTGGCGACGAATCTCGGTTTTCGAGTAGGGGTGGGCGAATTTATCGATAATAATTCAGAGGTGAATTATCGAATTAACAACGAGAGCACCACCGTGTGGGACCCTGTGACCATGTCCAATCCATTGAAACATAATTCGATCATAATAACAGTTTCAAAGTTCCTCTAATGGCCGGAAAAAAACAACTCCTTTACTAGTTGACCATCTCGACAACTTCGGTGATTCAATAGACCACATTGCCAGGTGTAGGCAACATCCGAATGTTTGAATTTTGTGTTGAATGTATGATTGTTTGTCTTTGGTTTTCCTTAATATATTCAACACGAAATTCACATATTCGAATGATCTGATCTACTATCTCCTTCTCTTTTCATTCATATAGGAATCGAAATCGAACAATTCGAGAATAGTACACCCTTGAAACGAACAATAGGAAAGAAGACAACATTGTCGCCACTGTGGTTTTTTGAGTCACTGTGAATTTTACTTTCTGTTAGCGCCATCTATTACGATCCGCCTGAACTATTTACGCGACTATCACCCTGTGTGCGAGTCGACCGCAGGGTAGGGTAATTCGTCTGTATGAAAAAATGTAAAATGATAAATCAACAAAATATTATTCAAAACAAAAACAATTCTCAAAAATGAGGGAATTTGAAACAGAAAATACTCGAAAAAACAGAAAACCTGTTTCGGGAATGCGGTCGTGAGCGAACAATAATGAATGAAAAAACTTGTTTATCGGCGTCACCCCGATCGCGAACATTGTAATGATTCTTATTACTGAAAACATTCAGCTTAGTTTTTCGTTGCGTTTCCAATTTTTCAAGTTCGACACATGCAATTCTATTTGATATTCGATTATTTCATCTAAGCAGTCATGCTTTTTGTGAGAGGGGTAATTACCCCATTACCCCCCTCAAGCACGCGCCTGGTCGACCGACCAAGTTCCACCTGATAATTTCGAACAGTGCGAGCGATCCTCCTTATCGTTATCATTGTCATTATTTTTGCTGACCCGATATTCAGTCATACATTTTTTTAGCTATCCGCTCACTGCCAGTCATCGGATCCGAATCGTCATTATACACGTTAGTAGACCATGAGAAATGAGACGAAAGGACCGAAGTAGGTCCATCGCAGACGAATAAATTGCATTTGCATACTTCTAATAAAATACTACCGTTACTGAATATCCAACATCCACATTCATTTTTACTGTGACGCGAGATGACGAAATTCATTACGGGAATTTTGCAGTATTTGGTGTCACTAACCAACAGATGGCGCTTATTGAACGTCATGTTTCAAGATAGGAATGAACAAACATTTTTCATTTGAGGAGGTTGCTCATCTGATTGAGTTTTTTTTGCATATTCTCCATAACTAATTTAATCTCATAACTGAATCTTGCCATAACAACCAGAATGAGCGCAGTTAATAGAATTCATTTTATACAAACTAAATACAGCGTGTTTCAAAAAAAGTTGACCCCGTTGCTAGAATACGTAGAACACTGCAAAATAAGTCGGGTTTGCTCAGTAAAAAAATAGAGTTACGACAAATTTATACACATTTTTTACGATTACGTCGAAAATACTGGCAATATTGTAATGAAATTTTGTATGAAAATGTTTTGAATGCTGACGACAGACACATCGAATGAATAAGTTTTTATATCTGACTCTCATACAGGGCGCTCGTTACACGGTTCGTACCGAGTAGTTCTAAACATAACTTTTGTGGAGTTGTGTTTTCTAGTCCAAGCACAAAATCATGTGATGTGTCAGCTTCCAAAATATGTTCATACAAAATTTCATTACAAAGTTGCCAGTAGTTTCGACATAATCGCAAAACATGTGTATACAATTTTATTTTCACTGAGCAAACTTATTTTGCAGTTTTGTATACGTATCCTAGCAACGGGCCCACCTTCTTTGAAACACCTTGTAGATCAAAAATTAACTGTGAGTGAAACACTATTACATTACACATAACAAATGCAATATATTATTTTGCATTTTGGGATTCGAACAATAATTTCAGTCTTTTTTTTCGGTTTTATGAACCTTCTCAAAGTAAGACAGTATAATACATGATAATAATATAATGATATTCGTTTGTATTCAGCCCATGTTCACAAAATAAGCACAAAAAATCCTCACCTCTATTTCAGTTCCAAAATCTGATACCATTTTGTGATCGTTGCGAATAGCATGAAGTTAGGTTTTGTTAGGGTAGACTAGAAATTATCAGAGAGAGATTTTTATGTTACCTTCTTCTTGACGCAGAACTATGTGAATCAGTGTTTTTATCAAAGTTCCAATCATTTTGTCTTTCGTTGATAGATGTATTCCCAAACTCCGGGTGATTTGTATTTTTTCTACAATTATTATAAAAGAGGTAACCGATAGATCTCTATTTCTTCATAGTGGCCACAGAATAAATAGTGATATGTTAGGAAAACCATACTATGCATTCGAAATGTTCCTATGAAGTTCCTATTGATGGCTATCAAGATTGAATTTAGAAATTCCTGTAATGAAGGTGGTGGTACTCCTAATGCTATACATACCATCGACTTCTCTCTCATTGCCGTGATCTTTGTAACAAACGGTCGTTGGGCTGGAGGATGAATCGTAATAGCAATCAAATGGTTTTCAAAAAAATGTTCATCGGCCACGATCATCACGATTATAATATATATATTTTCATATATATATATATATACTCCTAAATCGTTTTCCTTATTGTTCATATCGCTCCTTTATTGTGATGAGGAAGGGCGCGGTCATCAAAACTTTCAGTGCCGGCTCGACGAGGTTAATGAATCTCTTGTCGTCCCTATTGTCAATTACAATGTGCCAGAAGCACATATTTGAATTGCCCCCGTCAAACGTCAAAGTCTATATAGGAGAAATTGATAGTTATATTCAGGCCTACAAACGTCATTTTTCACACAAAAATCGAAATATGTAAAAAAACAGGTAGACTCAGGTATAGGACATTATACATGAAATGTGCCTAGGATTCTTCGAGGAATCTTAAAATTGAATAATATATAGGATGTCCCAATTGAAATAAGCAAGTTGATGTCAACTTCCGGTTCGACTGGAAAATATTTCAGTCGAATTTTCAAATTCGCCCTAGTTTTTCCACATATTGATCGGTGCATGTGTCCCGGAGGGACACTGTATATACAGCTTTGTTACGAGATGTTTATTCTTGAACAATAATAGTTATTTGTTTTACTAGGCAGAAAAGTACAAGATTTAATGCCGCGGCTGGTGTTTCATTTCAGGGAACCAGCCAAGGCATTGAATCTTCTTTTTTGCCGTGTGAAACATATATAGTTTTTTATCCAAATTCGTTCTAATTTCACGCAAAATCCGAATAATTAAATTCACACAATATTCAAATGAATAAATTATTTTAACAAAGGTGTCTGGCTTCTCGCTAATATGTTTACCGCTGATGACGCTTGTTGAATTGTTTTTGTTTACTTTAATTAAATTGTCAATTCAAAAAATTTGTCGAGCAACTGTTCGAAATGGATTTAATTGAAAGTGAGAATGAGAGACCTGGCGCGCGATGTGGAATTGAATCTATTACCAATAAGTCAAGAAGCATATATGTGAACTCACATACAGCAGATTCATGGATTATAGATGTTTTGTATGTACTCTTGAAAGAGGGAAGAAATAAGAAAACTCGGGAATTATATCAACTTGCATCTATTCACTGAACAGAAGTCAGGTTCCTCGAATCTCGTTAACATGCTGAATAATGAAGAAAGAAAATCCCTTACTCTTTCCCTACTAGACTAATGGCACAATGACAGTAAGAGTGAAAGTCAAGATTGCCAACGTAAATTCTTTCGCGGTTATGAAGTGATGGAGTTCAAATATACAACAATAGACAAACTACTCCACTTCTTCTCACTAGGCAGTGAAAATATACCTTTTTGCATGTGAAGTGTCGTTTAAAGGCCAATTTTAATGTCAGAAAGCACATTTAGACTCTGACAATCGTATACCGATCAGATATCCTCTACTTGTCGAATGGTATTTGCAGAAAGTCTCAAGTGCCACTTCATATGAACAGATGTATGTACCATTACCAAAGTTGTACTTTTCCTCATATGAATCGCGAAATTGAATTTTATATTCACAGTTATGAAGTGAGAGGTGTCAAGTGCCGAATCACTCATGAATTCATCATTCAATATTTTCACTATTTCTCGAGACGAGTCGCCACTGGCAATCACCTGTGCGCTCCGGCATCTCCGTGTAATACCATGAAGAGATTATAATTTCGATAAGCAATAATAACTATAATAAGTTATATCGGCGTCTGAGGATGCCGACGAATATTTCACTTTTCTTTTTTTTCTCTTTCTTCCTCGCTCGTCTTTTATCGTTCAGATTACTATCGCCATCTTTGGGCACAGGAAATCCAACCACGGGTTATTTGGTGGTACGCAGGTGACCCGCCCGCCAGAATTAATCTCCTTAGATTTATCTATCGTGTCAGGAACGTTTAACTTCTTCGACTTCCTAGAACAGATGTATAATCAGTGAAATCGAGAAGGATTTAGTTTTGTTATCCTTCAATTCTGATTTGTCCAGAGAACAATGTTGAGAAGGATGTTCAAACTGCTACATTCCTGTACAAATCGTATTCAATGTTACATTGTTACCATTATTGAAAACAAGTTTTGGGGAAACAGAATCCGTTGTTTTGAGGGAAAAGTTGACTTTATTAATATTTATGATGTTTTTGATGTCGATGGAAAGTCTGACAACTTATTGATCGAACCTAACAGCTATTCCAATTTTTTAGACAGTGCATTTTCCTCACTGATAATTCAGAAAAAAATAAGCATAGTTGTTATTACTTGGTCGCAGATTCCAATATTTGTTCACAATGTTATTCTCCCGTTACAGTAAATTCTCGAGGAGTTTTTGTTTAGTGTTCGGAATTTGGACCAAAATTGCTGCACCTAAATCTTCAAAATTTTCATTTTGTACATCTGATCTTTCCTAGCACCCATATTTCCCATGATAAATACAGCCTACAATAAAAAAATATGAACAAATTATAATTAATTAACTAATTATTGTGGAACTTACTTTTGCTACAAGGTATTCGTTGTCTGGGGCTTCTTTGATGAACGATCAATCTTCTTCGTTGTGGAAACTTTAGATTTTTTTGTTTTGTATCCGTCTGATTTCCGCTTTAGAAATGCTATGAATTTGCGGAATAGTTACTGATATCAACGCCATTATCGTTTTCAACATGCTATAGTGTGCCAATAATGTGGAAGATTTAAATTTATTTGATATATTTCCTGAGTAAGCTATCAGAACATTCTCTGTTCTTTGCACCAGTCCATGAATAGGGTTTGAGAAACTGTGTATTTCTCTTTAGATTTTTCAGGCACTTGATTTAATGAAGCGTTATTTGCTGCCTCCATAGGACTTGGCGATGTTGAATTTCTTCCACTGTCACTACTTTCCATGCTGAAAGAATTTCGTAATACCTTTATGATATCGTTCTGTCAAAGAAATATTGAATTGTCACTTGGGTGGCGGAAATTTAATCGAAAGAAAAATGATAGAAAAACATTTGATAGAAGCCTTTTAATCGAAAATCAAAAGATAGAAATAACTTTTCACAGAGAATACATTTGATCGGTTTTCTAATCACAGAAACATACATTCGATAGAAATATAAATTTGTGTAATTTTATTGTCTGTTACGGCATGGATACCTGGTTACGGCGTCTTTTCTTTCATCTAGTTCACCCCCTATTTTATCATGCCGAAGTTGGCGAAGATTCACCCGTACGCTTTCCAGACATTTCAATAAAAAGGAGTATAACAATGTACTACATTCAAAAATAATCATTGAACATACAATGAAGGTATTCCATGACAGTCGAATAAAAAAATAATTCAGGTTGAAATCCCCATTGAGGAAACTCATTCATTTTCTGTAGTTCGAGAAAAAGTCTTGCTTGTCGGTCAGCGCACATAAAACAACGGTAAACACATTCGAGGGCAGCTATGCGAGATGACCCGTATCATTTCATCCTGACGTATTGTGTCTGTCTAATTAGCCTGCAACGATGGACCAACTAGCATAGATTCCGACAAGTAGTTTTATGTTCGAATCCATTTTCGATCATCGAGTTTTGGGCTTTGGCCACCTCAATGAAGAATATTGCCAACTGGAAATACAGCTGAAGAGTATACTTGAATAAGGGGCCAAGTGTCAGAATGCAAAAGTTTGAAGTTATTTATTCTAAAAAAATTAAAATTCCTGTGGAATGAAAATTATATTTATTTGCTAACACATGATACCTTTTTATTCACCTGAGAATGCAAAGTTTCATTCAGTGGGTTGTCAAAAAGCTCCTTATAATTATTAGGCAAAGCATATTATTAGGTAAACGTATGTATGTTTGTACTAACTCACATCGAATTTTATTCCAAACGTTGTTATTTTTCAGGTTTGAGTCACGATGTCATAGATTTGCGCACACCAAACTTCGTGTAACTCCACAAATGGAAATTCGTACCCAGTCAAAATTGTCGTTGTAAATATAATCGGATGGCTGACATTGCTAACGTGTTCCCGAAAACATTCAATTTTGATCATTCTTGCAACGTAGAAGTATGCTTGGAGAAACTAACAACTAACTAACATCACGAAAATAATATCTCGAAAATAAATTTATAATAACAACTATCAATTCTAGGGAACTACGGAACTTTCAATAAAAGTCATCGCAAAGCCAGGATACAAATAATAATAACTGGTTGACGATTATTGTCAGGTCTCTAATTTGAAGCTCTTTCACTCGAACAATGTTCGAAAACTTCCAGAGTGAATCTGTTTTTTTAATCGCTTGCTTGGCTAGATGTCCCTTTATTCTGATGCTCATTTTATTTGATCATGTAGGTCATTCGAAAAAAGTGCATCAGTCTGTGATTTGAAAGAGAAAATTGTTTCGCTTTCAGTGACTTTCTTGCGGGTTTCATTTAGAAAAAAATAAATAAATTTACTCGTATTGCTTTGATATCTTGCAAACAGTTTCTCTAATGCCACACTAATACACCATTTCGTTATTTGCATTCCTAGGTGAATCACCCTGTAAATTGAGAAAAATACATTGATAGAAAATATTCAGAACATATGCAAAAGAAAATTACGCGAGCTGTATATAAAAATAGCTAGTACCAGCAGATTTTTCGTGGTATCGAGTGCTGGTAAATATGCGGAGATTATTTCGTAATTCATTTCGTGTTCTTGTTTCTGCGAATTGATTGATCTGAAAAGAATATTAGTTAGTTGAATGAAAAAAAAAATCTCCATTCGAGTTTACTCCTCAATCGTCTGTTGGAGAATGAACATAACATTGTCTTTGAATCGATAGGTCTCCTTGAAATGTTGTGGAAATATATCGTGTAACACCAATATGTATAAGTATCATGATATTTTCGAAACAATGGGTGTGAATGGTTAAAGAACTCACATATTGGAAAGTTAGAGCAATATCAAAATCGTTGACACCTCCAACGAAACTTCGTCATCTGTTTTCTTGTTGTTTCGAATATATGAAGGAATTACCGTGCGTGCATAAATTCGCCTCGGATGAATCAATCATATATGTATTAACTACAATATTGACCAAACGCCATAAGAGCAATTTTAGAAAAGTGATGCTTCATTATATACGTCTTTCCTTGTCTAATTGGCAACGATGATCGAGGGCGCATGCGCAAAATTCAAATTTCGAAACTTCATGTGTAATGTGTCAATCTCTTCAGTTTACAGGTTATGTTTGTACTACCAATCTATTTTCTCCTTAAATCATCCTCATCTAAGATTTTCTGTGTAAATTATCATGTTATTTGGAAAATATATATTTGAATATGAATATATTGATGGTAGACAACATAACATATACTTAGCTTTGATATAGAGTGATCTGGTTATACAGGTACGTTTTTTTCAGATTGAATAGAATGGAGCAATCAATATTTGAAAAATGGTAGAAATCTCGGTAGAAATATAAGGTATCCTCAGTATTGAGTGTGATAAATTTCTTACCGATGATATGAATTGGAGCTCTTGGAGTCGTAGAGAAAACAAATTTGTACGGTTTTTGCGGACATTTTGTGAACAGTTACAAACTTAAACTACGAATACTACAAACAACAACAACAACAACAACAACTATATATGAACTAATGTCTAAACACAAACACTGAATAATCCAGAACCGGAAAAAACAATTACTAACGATAACGCTAATTACGAGTGATAAAATTATTCAATTCTTAAACATAGACAAGACGACAGTTCAAAGAATCTGGTTGTTTGAATAATTGCGCTGCACAAAAAGTATTAGGTATAAGACACGACGCACGATCATTCCCAATTTGAGTAGCAACGACAGGCGTAAGAGTGAAACAACACTAAGCGAGTCTGTCATCTTCCACTTTCATTTTGGCGCATGCGCATAAATAAATCCTTGCCAATTTCACTCTTTTATTTTGACATCAGATAGGCTGTCCTTATTATCAATATTCGTAGTTAATACATAATAATATATGGACTCAATTCGCGATTGCAACTACTCGTTGAACTCTATGCACGCTGACTGGACTGTCCGATCCTTTCCTCTACCGGGGTGTTGCCAAAGGTCAGCGCATATTAGTTTTCGACGTGCGGAAATGAGATGAGAAACTAACAGCGTACCGTACGCAAAACGTTAGTCGCCTAATGAACGTTCAGCGTTTTTGATGCAGATCTGTCCGTTTTTCTGGCCAGGAGCTTTGGTTTTTTCAAACGGTCATTTATTTATGAAACCCTCACAAAATGTAACATATATTTTCTTCCAAACGTCAAAAAAACAATAACAAAAGGTTCGCGCATTGATAACAAATATGCGAAGCCCTTTTTTCGTTTTCCTGCCTTTATGGCAAGCAAAACTTCAAGAAATCCTTTGATCCTTATATCCTAATTATTCTTAAATCCCATTCAATCCAGTTCAACACTATTTTTTTTATTGAGCTAAGCAAATTATTCATTTCAGAACAATATTAAGAGATACATTTTTGAACGTTTGCAGAAAAAAAAAGTTGTTTGCGACTCGTGCGCGAAATACTTGGGTGATCTGGACTATTTTTTCTCGGCTATGCCTCGTTAAAAAAATCAGTTATCGATCACCAAAGTAGCCTTTTGCGCACTTGATACAATAATATCTATTTGGTAATCGATGCGTTTCATCTCGAATGTAATTGTTTTTAATTCTGTCGCATTTTCTTCAGCCCTCTTCGTCTTTCAGTGACGTCACAAGATTCTGACGTGATTTTGAAAACTTGGCTTTTCTCGTATTCGAAACAACAAGAAGAGTTGTTGGTCTCTGGTCCTCCTGACTCTTTAATCACATGTTTCAGGAAGTTACATCGATACATACAATTTCGAAATCAACGTACTCAAACGTACTGAATGTTTGATTAGGAGTGAACGCCGGTTATATCCCAGGAAATTATAAATAAATAATTTCACATTATAATTCCCTCTTTCCAATTATTAAATCGCGATGAAAACGCGATTTCTTTATGTTTCATATCACAATTCAAACAGTGAATCCATGATTTCGATACTCGAAAAAATATAAAACTCATTCGACATCCAAATGAGAGCACAACCTCTTTTCCGAAGTAACGAAAACATAACCAAGTTTTCCAGCGATATTTGAAATGAAGGGATCGAAAAAGAGAAAAAAAGAAGGTTCGATACCTGGTGGATACTTTCTGCAGTTTAAACTGTCGAAATTTTAGTTTGTAGCGAAAATTGTTTCGAAATACTGTACAGTTTCTAGTCTGTCGTAAAATATTTCCATAACCGATTGATTTGAACAGTTATGTTTTTGATTTTGATTGACAACTGAAACGCTAATTGTGAATAAAATCTGATTTACCGCATGTTAGTGAATTCTAGCCAGTATTTGTATCAATAACCACTGCCGTTGTATGTTAATCAGGTAACATAATTTGAAAAGCGACTTGAAACGGTCCCTTTTACTCACGCATTTCATTTTCAACTGGAATAAAGTATTGAAGAGTACAATTTTAACTGAAACCGGTAATCCCGAACTGGAAAACACCTCTTAATTCCATTCAACGCTAGGGAGGTAATTATTTTCAATCACACGGAAAATTCCTCGGGCGTCTTTTGCTGTTAGCTTACAAGAACTTTTCCTCGCGTGATACATGGATTCGAATAGGAAACGTGCTGTATCTGTCCCGAATTGTTATTTCGAGTTAATGGTGTGTTTAACGCGCGCTAACGGAGCCCAAAACAACGGGAAATCAGACTAATCGCAGATGCACCGAACAGCTATGGCATACAACACAGTAATTTCGTTGTAATCTAATGGAGACGAGGGTATGCCTATTCATGAAATCACTTCATACAGGGTACGCCAATCTCGATGCCCTAGTAGAAGTATCTAGAGAACGGAGAAAAACATATTTCTGAAATTTTGAATTCGGTTATCGGATGCTGGGATCTAGCCTCTGAAAATATTTTCACCTATGTGCATAGTTACTTGATCTAGTGTTACTAACAGCGACTTTGAAATTTTAAATGAAACACCGGAAATATTATTGAATTTTCGTATTCTACAGATTTTCGATTTTCGACGGTAAAAACACCATGATTATAAATTGCGATATTTTTTTGGCCAATACTGACAGAAAGCTGCATTTTTTACAGCGGCATCCTGAATAACTTATGTATTTTGACTCATATCGATTTGAAATTATACAGGGTGTAAAAAAAGATTCGGTACGAATGAACTCAAAAAATACGATTTCTTCAAATGGAACACCCATTATTTTCTATCATCTATGAATTGGAGACTTGATTACCTTCCAAATGCTTCAATGTCCCAATGCTCATTTTCAACGATCCTCTGGATTATAAGATATTTCAGGTGAAAAATAAGACATGTATGTTCGTATTTTATTGTAACTGGCCGTGACTCAAATCTGTCAGAAAATTGAGAAGTGAAGTCTGCGTGGTGAGGATAGCAAATTCATATACAAAAGGACAAATTTTGAATTTATTCTCTATTCATGGTCAGTATGTCACGAAATGATAACGAGGACTTGCAGAAAATTAATGAGAGATACTTGAAAATACTATACTCTCGCCCAGGATTCCGAATGGAGTGTTTTACTCTGTAGGAGGATTCATCATTTCGATTTTTTTTCTTAAGACTGTAATGGGTGGTTTGGGTTCGGAAGGACCTCTGTAGTCAAAGTATGAGCGTATGATTGAAGAAAAAGTTTACATAATACGGCTATGGCATGCCAACAGTTTTCGTTATCTGCATCAGGGATAACGTGAACATAGTATTGAACACTTGAATAAAGGGTACTATTATCGCAACAAAATATCAAAAACAATCGCGGGTTCTGATCGTTAGTTTTAGTATACTTATGAACAATTTTAGTTTTATAGTCAATCTTTATGCGACTCGTATAAGTGTATGTAGATCTTTATTCTTCCTACTCCTCCTATAGACGGGGGAATAATCACATAATCACAATAATCAACATTTGCAACAATTGCAGACCTAGTTGAATCCCTAATATGTAACTTCGACGGATATACATATTGTTCGAAAGCTACGCTTGGTTTGGTGTATTGGTATAATCAAATTCCTACAGATAATACAAATGAATTACTAACATCAGTAGCCTATATAAAGTATAGATGACATCGAACAAAGCAACGAAATAAGAAGTTTTGAATGAAGGATTTAATGAACGGGTTTCAACGAAATGAGAAGGATCAACATCATTTCGTAGGAAAAAATTCATATACACGAAAACATCTCTTGTATTCGACTGTTGGGGAAATTTCACAGAAATTCGACCAAGTATTTATTCAGGGGTACGGGAAAATGTAATAAATCTCTGGGATTCAGATAGAAAATGAAAAAATGAAAGGGGGAAGTTCCTATGATTTTTTCCCACATGCCTTCTTTATAAATAACACCCTCTATTATGAAGGCCCAAAAGAATAATTTGCGTAGCTGGAACGTTGAATTTTCGGTTGGCACTCTTGTTTATTGTCGATGAAATGAAACGTTTTCGAAAAAAAAAAATCATGGTCCTTTTCATTAGAAATTGAAATTGAAATAGTTGAAATTTCTGCATTTTTGTTCATTTTGTACTAATTCGAATCAGCTTAGCAATGGCAATCGGGAATTTGAAAAATTGTGATGACGTCATCACACGAAGGTGGTTCATCCTGTATATTAGATTATGATTTGAAAAAATAGTAAATTGAAATCAACAATCGACCTGTTTCGGGAATTTCTAATTTTATCGTTTATTTAACCAATAATGGATTCATGTGTCACTTTATGGACGCACTATATAGTGTGAAGTTGTATATAGCAACTTGTTTTACTTTTTTTTGATTCCGAGAGATTTCCCGGACGCACTGTATAGGTAATTTAGTCTCGAATCGAGAATGGCCTTTCTATTTCTGCGAATTTTCTCGCTTCATGATAAGCGATAATTCCGTAAAGGTTGATCTTTTAACAATTGGTTTTAGTTGAATAATACGTTTTTTCCATACGGAAATATAGCGAACGAAAATCACAAAATCAATGTCGATTCGGATACAGACGATCTGTACCTAATCTAGATGGCTTTTCCGAATGCGACGCACGTTTTCGCGAGAAGATAACGCTCGAGCAACGAATAAATGATGTTATTCGCGCCACAAACACTACGTCGAAATCCGATTGCCTACTAGCACTACGAGACGTGCTTCCGAAAAGAGATGAAGGTTAGTTAGCCCCGAAACGACGCAATGTGACTATCAGCGTGGGAACCAGACGATATCCACGTCGTCGATCTTGGCCTCGGCACTTCAACAAAGATGTGGAAAATATTTCCACGATGTGACTTCGTTTGTTACCAACCAAACTAGAACCAATAAACAAGAGGGGGCCGTAGCACAATAGACGAGGTGTTTGAACCATAATCGAGCTGCCGGACGGTGTGAGTTCGAATCCGGCCACGGCTGTTAATTTTTCATCAAAAATTGAATAGGTTCAGTGATTTAATGCCGACGTCGTACTGTCAGTCTCGGCCACGGCCTCCAGAGGAGTGGTTGGGATGAAAAATCCTCCCGCTCTTCACAACCCGCTCAAGCTTCGGCTTCGGTGATTGATAATGAACTGATAGTTTTGAAGCCATATATCGATTGAGCTGCTATGATTGGTCAGCTGAAAGCCTCCCTATTCCTTAGCAATAGTTAACAATGGGTGCTAGAAGACAAAGATGAAGACGCGGTTATCTTAGCAAGAAAGGATTCGGAAGTATCATAGTCTGTATTCTTAATTCCAAAAACTCCTTTGCGAGACCATCAGTTATCTTAATTGTTGTAATGAACTTGAGAACGTTAACATTTTTAAATAGAGAATGAAGAGACCTTCCGAACGATATATCACAAGCCTATACTTCCCATTTGAAGATTGGGGGTTGTATCTGTCATTCGAAGGGGGTTGAAAGTCGTTATCGCATGTTGACGTTATAGAATATAAATTAAGCTGGAACGTTGAATTTTCGGTTGGCACTCTTGTTTATTGTCGATGAAATGAAACGTTTTCGAAAAAAAAAAAAAAATCATGGTCCTTTTCATTAGAAATTGAAATTGAAATAGTTGAAATTTCTGCATTTTTGTTCATTTTGTACTAATTTGAAGCAACGTATTATGCATTTTTCGAATCAGCTTAGCAATGGCAATCGGGAATTTGAAAAATTGTGATGACGTCATCACACGAAGGTGGTTCATCCTGTATATTAGATTATGATTTGAAAAAATAGTAAATTGAAATAAACAATCGACCTGTTTCGGGAATTTCTAATTTTATCGTTTATTTAACCAATAATGGATTTATGTGTCACTTTATGGACGCACTATATAGTGTGAAGTTGTATATAGCAACTTGTTTTACTTTTTTTTGATTCCGAGAGATTTCCCGGACGCACTGTATAGGTAATTTAGTCTCGAATCGAGAATGGCCTTTCTATTTCTGCGAATTTTCTCGCTTCATGATAAGCGATAATTCCGTAAAGGTAAAAGAACTTGAGAACGTTAACATTTTTAAATAGAGAATGAAGAGACCTTCCGAACGATATATCACAAGCCTATACTTCCCATTTGAAGATTGGGGGTTGTATCTGTCATTCGAAGGGGGTTGAAAGTCGTTATCGCATGTTGACGTTATAGAATATAAATTAATAATTAAAATTTGACGTGTTTTGAGATTTTTTGAAAACATGTACAGCAATCGAAATGATGAATTTATTCTGTATGGTTCCTACACACTGTATAAGCGATACGTATGTCGTGATAAGTAAGGCATTTCCTAATGAATATTGACTAGTTACTGTAGCAGTTCATGTATGCTCGATTGTGGTTGGCTCAGATGTTGTTAATATTATGAAACACGAATTTCAACAATGGGCTTCGCTTAGCAAAAAAATATATCACTTCATTCCATAGTACTCACACAAACTAAACCGTTTTTCTCCAAGGACATCCTACGTGTTTCAAATAATTATTGAAATTCGCGATTTTCATATCAGCAGGAAACGAACAGATCCAGTGACGTCAAAATCCGTGCCATTCTGCTTCCATCCTCAAGCAGAGATGAATTGCTAGAGTAATCAATGAAATGTAATGCGAAAATTCTCCATTTATCGCGACATATGTATCGACTATAGAATAATATACAGAGTCGCTGATATGTATGGAAACGGTCGATTATTTCCTAAAGTAAGATAGCTAGCGAAAAATGTTAGGATACAAAAGTTGTAGGGTTTTCCAAAATCCATTAAGCTAATGAAAAATTAAGTATACAGGATGAGTCAAAAAGTCAGGACGAAACAAAGTTGCTTTTTCTCTAATGGGACACCCTGTATATTATTCCACATTTCAATTCTGCTCGAAATTCTGAACAAAATTGATAAGGCGCATCATTTCCTAAATTCAACCGATTTCGAGATATCGAATTTTGAAAATAACTTCTTACTACTCTCAAATTTATTAAAGAAAAAGCACGAAATGATGCATATTTATTATGAAAGTCACAAAAGGTGGAGTATGTGGATATTATGATTACAATTTAATTATAATTTTTTTACAGAAAATAAAAAAAGCAGGGTTGATTAAAATGCAATTAAAACAATAAAATGTATTTTTTAATGAATGTCCAGGATATTTAAAATTTTATGAAAACAATAGTTAAGACAGGAGAAAAGAGAGAAACAAGTTTCAATAAACAACAAATCCTATGATCATTAAAATTTCAATACGCTCAGTATTAGTTAAACGTGCCGATTTTTGCGCGAAACTTATTTACACTAAATGTATTTTGACATGTGTTGTCAAGATCATCACTGTTAGACAAAAGAACGACGCGGCGTTGTTATGGAGCTGGAAAACTTTCAAAGGTAACTTGATGGACTATGAACTTAATGGACTAACATTTTTGGATAATTTATTATAAGTTATTTTCAAAATTCGATATCTCGAAATCGGTTGAATTTAGGAAATGATGCGCTTTATCAATTTTGTTCAGAGTTTCGAGCAGAATTGAAATGTGGGATAATATACAGGGTGTCCCATTAGAGAAAAAGCAACTTTGTTTCGTCCTGACTTTTTGACTCATCCTGTATACTTCATTTTCATTAGCTTAATGGATTTTGAAAAACCCTACAACTTTTGTATCCTATATTTTTTCGCTAGCTATCTTACTTTAGGAAATAATCGACCGTTTCCATACATATCAGCGACCCTGTTATAGAATAAACATCGGAAGAAGAAAATTCACCTAACCTCCGATCTGCCAAATACCTATGCAGTTCGAATGGGTTTTTGGAAAGTGTTGTGATTCGAATTCGAAAATAAAGCATGTGAGTTGAGTTTTTATGTGAGACCATCATTACAAAAGTGGTTTCAGTTGGTGATTCGATAGGTGTGTATACTAGGGGTGGGCGATGACAGTTTCGAAATATCGATTATCGATAATCATATTGTATCGATATTATCGATATTATCGATATCATAGGAACTATCGGAATGAAATTTGATAGGTTCGATAGCCTGTTCAAAAAGAATATTTAGACAGTAATTGTTTCAGTACTTCTGGCTTCACCGGCTGACTAATCTTCCACATTTATATTCCACATAATATCGATAATATCCATAATGTCGATAATTTTTCCAAATTATCATCGATAATTATCGATAAGTTTTCCCACCCCTAGTGTATACCCCCATTATTTAATAAACTTATGAAGTATTATTGAAGATCGGTGAATTCGGCACATTGCTTTGTATCTGTCGGAGGGATTGGAGAAGGCGCGTTCTTCGTCCATCGACGGCTCTGCCAATATGAATCACGTTCCATCGCGCTCGTGCAGATGGAAGGAGAGATATTAGCGAATACAGCAAGCATTCGAACTGCCGTAAAATTTCCGACACGATCGTCATTCGCTTTATCCTCGGCTAGCATCACACTACTGACTCACTTAACAGCGAAAGCCATCAGTAATCTATTTTGCTTCCATGACTAAATGACCGGCCGAAAGGCAAAACACAAGTTTAATTCTCTTCAATTTTCGACATTACCTACCTCTGCTGGCTTTAGTCTGCTTTTATAGCCAGGTTGTAACTGTAATGTTGTGGCTATGTTCACACGGATGTGTAGCTCTTAATCATTCGGTGGAGTTTTATAGCCCTTTTATTGACTATATATGATTAGTCCATACCAATACC
This sequence comes from Gastrophysa polygoni, assembly GCA_963576655.1. Classification (NCBI taxonomy): domain Eukaryota; kingdom Metazoa; phylum Arthropoda; class Insecta; order Coleoptera; family Chrysomelidae; genus Gastrophysa; species Gastrophysa polygoni. The sequence goes on along the minus strand of OY755083.1, from coordinate 7,611,627 downwards.
CATGATAATGCTGGCTATAGAGAGTTGTTGCCTTCAAGATGTTGTCTGCAAGGTGTAATAAATTTTTAGATCATATAATAGAATATAAAAGTATAACCATTACCTAGATTATAATTCATCAGATGAGAATTCAATATAATACGTATTTTTACTACGAGAACAATTTTCTAGTTACTTTTTTTTTGTTGAATTCACTCAATGTTTACGTAAAATCTCCTAATCTCTCTCTTATTTTCGAGGATGCATTTTTATACAGCAAGAAGACTACGTCCCAGAATAGTTATTTACCTAACAAGTGCGGAAAGTACTATTTTTCCGCACGCGACGGCAGTTGCGGGCAAGTCGTCAAGGGTGGAAAAGTTGTTTTCCGCAAGAGTTATGTACAATGTTTTTCCTACGAGTGTTTTCGTCCATCTTATTTAAGAAAAAAAAAAGGTTTTTATCAAACAAGATTTTATAATAATTCTATAGCATTATAGTGTCATTTTGTATACAAAATGATACATAAGACAGAATAATAACATTGATCATTTAGTTATTCCTGAATATCCCCATTTTTCGCACGATTTTATCTTTTCGCAAGATTTGGCAAAGTAAGGAAGCAGTCTTATACGCTGGTTAATGGTTAATTAATTAGTGCTTCGAATCCTGGGGAAGTTACTTCTTTTTGTTTTTGTTTTTTTAAATCGATGAGAGTTCTTACTGTTCAATATATTTTTCGATATTTGTATATTCAATGACGACATGAGTGTTTTTGATAGAATCTTTTATGACAAAAATAATTCGCTCGTACTACAAAATTTCATATACCTACTCGTGCTAAATGTATGTCATTTCATGCTCATTGTACAATATACTATTCTTGAATTAAAATATTGTGTTCAAAGAGAAACTCTTGTGTAAAAGTAAAAATCGTGCGGAAAGGTAAAAATCGTGCGGAAAAGTAAAAATTGTGCGGAAAAGTAGAACTTTCAAAACGAAAAATCATGTGGAAAAGTTACTTTTCCGCACGCTCGTAGGAAAACATAGTTTTCAGAATTTCACATGGGACAACTGATAGAGATAATTATCACCTTATGCCATCAATGTGTAACATTATGAATGATTTCATTTTGCTCATGAATCATTCGATTTTCACTTACAGAAAAATGTTTTCTTGTCAGTTTTTCATCTTTTTTTGCTTCATTTTCCAGTACCTTCAGTTGTTCTGTGAGAAAGGACTCATACTTTGTACAGTAATATAATTTCCACGCTGTCCCAGCATGTAATCCAACTGTTGGAACTTTTTTTCAGACTTTATTACTATCCATCTCGAACTTTATCATTGATATTTCATCAAACTGAACGAATTAATTTCTTTCAAGAGATATCCCGAGAATCTCATTTTCAGTTTGATAAGTACTCTACAGGATTATTTCGGATTTTTTTCTCTCCATATAGTATACTAGACATGCCTATCCCATGCAGATTGCTGCTTTCTATTGAATTCAAACCCATGATGGAACGTCACGGACACTCCTTTGCATACGATAGAACTTTATAAATAGCGATAATGCATCAGAGAGCCTAAAAATGTTGTAGACAACATATCCTGAAACGCTTTTCACAGGACTTGTCGCATTATTTCTCTTCTTCCTCGTATAATTTTTGGTTTCTGGTCAGAATTTTTCACTGAAGGTCAAAGTGGTGGTTAGAGTCTCTTTCTAGTCACACACTTCATTTTGTATTAAAAAGCTAAAGTTTCAAGAAAACTGATATTCTTGAACTTTATTATTCAGATTCTAGCATATATTGATATACAGGGTGTCCTTAAAAGGTCTTTACAAAAAGCTACCACATATTCTTCAGACCAAAACAATTCGATACAAGCAAACTTACCTCAGTAAAAAGTTGCTTAGTTTGGGCGCTAGACGGCTCTGAAGTTGAAATTTTCAAATCGATTTTGCTTCATAACTTTTGAACGGCTCATGAGATTTTTTTCAAATTTGGTACGTTGGCATAGACTCATCGGGCAATGAAACTCATATCATAATCATAATGAATATCATTCCATGGGCGTAGAACTTGATTTTTTCAGTAAATAAACATCTAAAACTCCTACGCCAATGGAAAAAAATTAGTTTCAATATGAAATCTAAATTATTCAACTCATTCACTACAAAAAAGGTACTCTTGACAAAATTCGATTCCTCTCATGGATTCGACAAAATTTTAATTTTAGTGATTTAGAGCATAATTAATAATAAAACGATTAACAGATATTTCATAAAAATTGTATACAAAATTGTAAACGTATACAAAGATTTATACGACGCAAAAAGTTGAGATGTACTTTTTGCATAGGTTATTTCTATTGAAAATAAGTAGCACTGGTTTTTTTTTCTGAAGACTATTATTATCTGCTCGAAAACAGTGATATTCACATTCTTGGTTTCCATAGTTTCATCTGTGTTGATTTGTCGAGTTTTATTGACGTTGATAGTTGATATCGGACTTTTCTGATTTATCATGGCCGTACAATACACCAATGAAGAATACACCGATATGTTATTGGTATTCGGATATTGTCAAGGAAATGGTCGAGAGAATGTGAGGGTGTATTCGGCAAGGTTTCCAAATCGTCGCGTACCAAGCCACCCAACCTTTGCTGCAGTTGAGAGACGTCTTCGGGAGACCGGTCATTTTGCTCCTAGAACTGGTGATTATGGAAGACAGCGTTATGTAAGGATTCCCGAAGTCGAAGTAGAAATTTTAGACCGTATTGAAGAAAATCCAGAATTGAGTACTAGACGGATAAGTAATGAACTAGAAGTTTCTAGGAATGCCGTTCATGAAGTACTAAGAGAACAATTATTATACCCATACCACAAGACGCCAGTTCAAGATTTATTAATCCATGATTCACAAAGTCGTCTGATGTTTTGTAGGTTCATTAATTTGCAAAGAGAAATGAATCTGAACGTTGGAAAGAATATTTTGTTCACTGATGAAGCCTGTTTCACGAGAAGAGGAATAACTAATTTTCATAATGAACACGTTTATGCAATTGAAAATCCTCATTCCATTAAAATAAACCATTTTCAACACGAATTCAAAATCAACGTTTTGGCTGAAATAATAGGAAATTTTATAATTGGTCCTGTCATACTTCCACAAAGATTAACAGGAGACATGTATTTACAACATCTACGAAATACGTTGCCAAATTTGTTGGAAGATTTACCACTCCAACATCGGGTAGATATGTGGTTTATGCACGATGGAGCTCCACCACATTTTTCGGTGGATGTTAGGAATTTTTTAAACCACAGTACCCAGACAGATGGATAGGTAGAGGTAATGATGCACCCGTGAATTGGCCACCACGTTCTCCAGACTTAACACCGATGGATTATTTTGTATGGGGTTATCTCAAGTCTACGGTTTACAAGACCCCTGTGAATACTGTAGAACAATTATGGCAACGTATCCAACAGGCGACGAATAATCTTACAGGCGATGAAGAAGTTATGCAAAGAGTACATTTCAACTTTTTGCGTCGTATAAATCTTTGTATACTTGAAAATGGTGAACATTTTGAACAATTTTTATGAAATATCTGCTAATCGTTTTATTATTAATTATGCTCTAAATCACTAAAATTAAAATTTTGTCGAAACCATGAGAGGAATCGACTTTTGTCAAGAGTACCTTTTTTGTAGTGAATGAGTTGAATAATTTAGATTTCATATTGAAACTAATTTTTTTCCATTGGCGTAGGAGTTTTAGATGTTTATTTACTGAAAAAATCAAGTTCTACGCCCATGGAATGATATTCATTATGATTATGATATGAGTTTCATTGCCCGATGAGTCTATGCCAACGTACCAAATTTGAAAAAAATCTCATGAGCCGTTCAAAAGTTATGAAGCAAAATCGATTTGAAAATTTCAACTTCAGAGCCGTCTAGCGCCCAAACTAAGCAACTTTTTACTGAGGTAAGTTTGCTTGTATCGAATTGTTTTGGTCTGAAGAATATGTGGTAGCTTTTTGTAAAGACCTTTTAAGGACACCCTGTATGTAATTATCATAATCCTGAACTACCATTTCGGAATTTCGAGATTTTAAGGAAGGATTTCGACGCAGTTAGCATGAATCTATTTTAATTTCTTCTTCCTCGATAAATATCAGATTGTGAATGCATTATATAATACTTCATAAGTATTCTAGAAAATTAATGGTCTCTTCTGATATAAAAGTAGGTATATGTTAGAATTCCTGATTCGTACCTCAAAATTGTGACTTGATTCTTAGAAATCGGTTATACTGTGTTAGAATTACAAAGTTTGAAAATAGTATTTTTGTTGGCACTTCAGCTTTTCCGTGAATTGGAATTTAAATGGAGTGAAAAAACTTGCCTGGCGGAAAAAATCAGAATTTGACCGGCCTATGAGATACTACCTACCTCAGCCGTGTAAACGAATCGAGGTTGAGCGAACGGATGATGGAGTGAAGATGTAGAGAACGTACTACGTTCCTTCTTCTCGCAAAGATCCATCGATCCACATTCGAGCAATTATGTAGGTATACCTACCTACCCAGTTATACGGTTGCTAACTCAAAAAATGACGCTTCATGAACACAAGCCGGGTTCGATCCTTTCACAACGGCTTCTTGCGAGCTCTCGGTGATGGTATCCAACCATTCTTTATGGTCGAATAAAGTCTGGTGATAAAATTTACATTCTCAATTTTCACTACAGCGCACACGGAAAAAAGGAATTCGTTGATTCAAGCAATATTAACTTCGATCAACCAAATTAAAGTGTCATATAATGCACGACAAAATATAATGTTGAAACGAGTAACATTTGATCTTATTTCAAGAGCGGATTATTCGAGGTTTCAGTCAACTAAATATTCTTTGGATGAACAATATATCATGTCCAACCAACCACATCAAGTTTTATTTCAACGCAGAAATTGATTCGATCCAATTCATTGTTTTGTTGATCGGAATGTGGAAAATGTTTGAATCGACCAAATTCTATGTCACATCAACAACATGTATCTATCAATTTGATGCAATAATTCATCTATCCAAGTGATCATTTCGTTAATCCGAATGTGAGAAATGTTTGAATCAACCGAATTCATGATCACATCAAGACAAACTTTTGTTTGGATTCATACACACTTTCGAATCAGTGAAGTAAATATTTTGTTGAATCAAGAATCAACTCTGGTAAACGGTTGGATGAAATTTGCTCATCATTATCATTGGATTGACAAAATGTGTCATTCGATCGGAGCATTATTCCGATTTAGTGTAAATACCTCTCTTGATCTACTGAACAAACTAAAACTGTCATAAAAGAAAAATATCATTTCGCTTGTTTATGGTGATTCCATCCCAAAATTTAATATCTTGGCACCGTCCTCCAATTAGTATTTGTAAACAGAGCCATCTATTGACTACTATAATGATGGTAATATAAGTATTTCAATCCAATGTACCAAATTTACGTCTGATTTCCTCATTTTTTTCTGTTTTTCTGTTTTTATTGTTTTACTAATATAAGAAATGATCGAAATTTCATATAGATCTAATGAGGTGGGTACTTTCAGGTATTCCATAGGGTATTGAATTTGTTATGTAATAATATATTTTGGCTCATTCACCCTAATGATTGACCCATATGCCATCGATTTTCACAGTGATGAAGTAATATTCTTGTAGGTATACTCAATATATTCACTATCCAAAAAAATTGTTATGCTGAAATATGATTGTCAATTATATAAGTACCTAAATCATTATCATTTATTCAAGTTGAATTGGAGATGATTCCGTTTGATCAACATATTTTCGATTCAAGCATATATGAGAATTGTATCAAGAATCCCATTTCATCCATGCAATAGTATCTTGTCATTCGATGAATATAACTGATGATTGAAATGAATGATATTTAACTCGTTCAAACGAATAATTTGAACCAAATATATTTGAATTAACATATATAACATTACAGTTGAATTACCAAATCCTTTTTTCCCGTGCAGGAAATTTTATTCTTCTTCATTCATTCACTGTGTCCAAGTTAACGATGAACCACTTGGGGATATTTCCGGACTGTATGAGAATTTCTAATGAAACACCCTGTATAATACTCCCTGTGTCGCAATTGGTACATCCAGAATAGAAATCAGTCAGTAGTTGATTTTCACGTCGGGATCTTGAGTTAGTTGACCAAATATTTGGTCATTTGATTGAAAAATAAACAACGCAGATATAATAACAATAAGTGATGCAGTACTAAAATCAATCAGAGGGTCCCAATATGATGAGAGCGAATTCATCCACTTGCCAGAGGTCCCCTGTTCACAATTGTCTATTCGGTAACTGAGATGTCCAAACCGTAGTAGCGCGTCACCATAGAATCAACAAACTGCGCGCCAAGGCTTGTGTTGCAACACACTCGTGAAAAATGACCATTACGTACTAGTTGTAGAATGAACCGTTCTGGTCGAGACTACTTATTTGGCATAAGATATTTATTATCTATTTCATACATGAAATACTTACGACTACAACTTGTAATGCTATTTTTCCTGCATGAGAATATTCAAGTCGGCTTGTGAGTCGTAGTTTTGTTGACGATGTAATTCTAAACATTATAGCCGTCCATTGTATAGATATTGATTGTCTTCCACTTTCCACTTGAATTATTATTGTATCATTATAGTACAATATTATCGTATGAATTGAAAATAAGCATATACAGGGTGTCCCATAAACATACCGACAAACTCTAAGGGATGGTAGAGGACATCAAAATAAACATTTTTGCTCGATTAACATAAGTCCGGAAACTCTTCGTTTTCGAGATACAGGGTGTTTAATTTTTTAAAAAAAAATCGATTTTTTATTAATATAGTAAAAACGATTTGGTCGAATTCAATGATATTTCTACAGATTATTGATACATTGATATTTTCCAATTAAATACAAAACAAAAAATGATTAAAAGTCATAAATGTATCAATAATCTGTAAAAATTTCATTGAATTCAACCAAATCGTTTTTACGATATTAATAAAAAAATCGATTTTTTTTTTAAAAAAATAAACACCCTGTATCTCGAAAACGAAAGGTTTCCGGACTTATGTTCATCGAGCAAAAATGTTTATTTTGATGTCCTCTACCATCCCTTAGAGTTTGTCGGTATGTTTATGGGACACCCTGTATTTATCATACAGCATAACATGTATCATAGTATTTATACTATCATATCACAATTGAAATAACATGATATCGACTCTGAACTGAACTCTGTATAAATTAGCATTAAAAAAAAATCGATGAGAAATCCTTAGAAAGCGGTCGAAACCGCAAATGCTTAGCTGACTACTAACGAATCAAATCGTCCGTGAACGAAACAAAAAAGCAAGTAGATCGGCAATCGAAAGCGATACGAATAGCTTTCGCTTCCATGGAGATTTCAATAATGAAAGCGTAAAATCGATCGGATTTGGAATAGATAACCGTCTTGCATACGAATTGAATCGATCGACAGCTAGAGTATAACATTCCGGTCGAAGCGATGATAATTTTCGGTGTTACAAATTCACAAATTATTAGATTTCCTTGGGACAAAATATCTCGGTTCGTGTCGAAATATATAAAATCGGTTTTGATATATTTCGGGAACGAATCTGCTCCCGTTCTCAACGTCCACCAAGATAAGTAGAGGTTTTATTATTATTAAATAAATTTGTATTTCCAAATTTTTTCAAAAACAAGGTGTTACTGATCAATAGAGAATTTCTCTTTTAGGTATCTAAAGGTTTAGTTTCAAGCGCAGTGACATTTTGGGACAGATCCTAAATCTGTCCTTACTACAAATATATTGCAATAATTTTTAATAACTTCTACTCTATTTTTTAGAAACGAGGAGAGAAAATCCCATTAAAAGCTAAAAAATGAATGTACCACCTCCTCGAAGAACTTACAGACAGTATATATACTCGAAGCTTTCTTATTGTGACACCTTGTATGGACCTGCCCTCCTGGAGTCTGATCAGTATCGTCTTCAAACAATATAAAACTCATGCATTCGATTCTCCCTCGGTGTTCGAAAATTCGATCATATATTTTTGTATTAGTGCCGAAACGGCGCTATATTGATGGTCTAACCTGCCGATCGCTTCCTTGGATTTGTGCGACGCTGTTTGCCTTTGTTTCGATCGTGACGATTTCTGGAACTGTTCACGACAGTTTCTCGAATAAATATCGTTTATTTTCTCGATCTCCCGAAAGCAGACGACGCGAGCAATAAGTAAGTGATTGCCATTAAGACCGAAACGTCGTCGTAATTCAGCATCATTACGGAACGAGTTTGTCATTTCAACATATCTCGACGGTAACGAGGCGATTGGATGAGCTAACTCTTTCAGGTAACACCTGGTATGTGTTCCTGGTTGTTCTCCATCAATACAACCTCCAAGGTTGTATATCGTGTCTCGTAGATACTATTTAACACTCCATCCATCCTCTCCAAAGGATTTTTATTTTTTCCTACGACCACTCGAAAAAACAGCGCTTTCAGTATTGTTTTGTTATTCGGAAAGTAGCCCATTTCACTGTCGCAACTAGAAAGTATACTAGTGTGGAAATATTGGAAAAAAGCACGCATGCATGAATGTAATGATATTTTACCAGGAGATTTTCCTGCTGGTATCATCACACATTCCAGATTGATTTTGCATCCTAACGTTTCGGGAAATGTTTCGATCCACTACCTTCGTTACTTCTTTGAGATGCGTCTGGTAATGTGACCATCATCTCCTCCCTTGTATCATCTTGATCTCTTTGGATAATTAGAATCCACTATATTATTCAAGAAGGAAAGGTCAAAAATGCTCAGGAAACTTTATTTATCGCAAGTCACTTTCCACACTTGTGTAATATACTAGACTGATTTTGCATCCTAACTTTTCGAGAAAGAATCAAATCCACTACCTTCTAGATGCATCGATTATATTACCAAGCGGTCCTCCCTACTCTGATTTTTGATCTCTGTGGATATTATGAATCCACTACATTATTCATTCCAAATTGGAAAAAAAAACTCTGGGAACGTTATCATTCATGACAATGACAAACAACACAGTTGACGTTGACTCAGTTGAGTTGAATGGTTAGCAAAGATGATAGCTGGAATATCCGAAGGTTGCCGGAGTCATAACAATTCATAGGCGTAGACATTTGTATTCATGAAATTGACAAACCATCAAAAGGGTCTCCGCTCGGGTTCTCTCGTTCTTGATTGCTGTATTTTGGGTTGCGTGGTGTGCGAGTGCATTGACTGAAATCTCAATGAATGATAATGGAATAAATAAATAGAGGGTAAAACTTGGAATAATAATGATTCATATGTTCATGATCGTGGAGAAATAGACTCGTTGAAAAGTGTCACTCTCTACACTAGTTATGTGATGTACTATTTTCCTATCATGTATGAATTTCTTGTGAAAATATGCAAAATAATTCCGGAGAATGTCAAACTTCGAAATATACATCGTGATTTTTTCACTGACGGTGTTTGTTTCATTCTATATATCTAGAAAATTCGTGATGACAGTAGCTATGCGTGGCATACTTCCGACCTATTGAATTTTACATCATTCTTGATTCTCAGATCACAAAGTGGATGAAAAAATAATACATTCCAACAAAACATTTTCGTTCAGCGTTTTCAATATTCTTCTTTTACCTAGGACATACTGTATAGTGTGCATAGTTCGTATGTCCTGCACTTCTACAGCATGAAGTGAGTTATTCTTCCATAGAATTCGGTACCGTGTCTACACTAAATTGTACGAAAATAATATCAGAAAATTGAGAGGCTCATGGAACTCTAGTGGAAAAATTACCATAGTAATAAAATCCAATTAGTGCCGCTACAAGGGAAGGAAGACTGTTATTAATATTCGGAGAAAGTGGACTCGTTTCGTGTAGCCTTATTGGGAACCCGTTATTACTTTCAAGCGGCTGCTCAATGATCAAGAGCGTCATTGAAGAAAACCGAGAAAATTTGTGTTGCTGATGAGACCCTCTTTATTAATATTTGGAAAGCGCCAACAAAAATAATACACTCCGGGCCAAAAAAACCAGGAAAACACACGAATCGAGTTACAACTTTTATCTCGATGATCTTGATCAGTCACTATAATACAGTGTGAAACCGATTCTGCCCTAATATTTTGAACACTCTACGAAAAACACTCCGTATGGTGGTTTGCTCCAAATTTCATATTTGGGCTATTCAACTCAAGATTTATGAAAACATAAAGAAACTGCAATACTGGGAGGAAATCTGTTTTGGTTTTGTAGTTTGGAAACAACGAAAAGTTTTTACCTAAACCAAAATCCGATGAAAGTTCACAGTATATATCAAACGGCTGAACAGATACAACCAATCAGAGGTCCGTATATACAAGGTTGTCTCATTTTTGCCGATCCTTTAGACAATTTAATGTTCATTTTCAATAGTAGGCGAATAGTACGTTCGACAAATTGATCCCACCTTCATTTATATTCTTATAATACAATGAGGACCCCCCACCGTACCTTCTTTATTTTACATATTACAAAAAAATGTTGAATGCGTAAGTTGTAGGGTTTCATTCGATCTCTCGAGCGCATCGATTTAGAAGTTCATTTTTTTTTAAATATAATGGAAATTTCAATATGATATGAGGAGGATGCTCGGGTGGAATTGTACAACAATTATTATTTTATGGTACTCCACCAATGAACTGCTATAAATATGCTATTCTGATTATTATTCAAATTCCGAAAATTCCGGTAATTCTGGAAAATGATATTCCAGTACCAGTACTGTAATTGTATTCCGGTACCTACTTTACTTCTAAAATATATTATATAAAAATGTGTTTTAACAAAATTGAACTGAAATATTTGTAGATGGATTCCACTATGTTTTTTCTAGATAATTCTTCTACTGTAAAATAATTATGCAGGTAAAGATATGGGGACAAAATATTCATTCAACGAATCACTTTTATTTCACAGAATACTCAAACACAATTATACAAAATTCGTAACATAATAGTAAAATAATAATAAATGAAAAATGGGTTGAGAACCTGATTTGCAGGAAACACTTGTACGATGATTGCTAAACACATACTGTTTGGAGGTTTTGTAATTTGTGAAAATCACATCACAGTTGGCATATGAACAATAATAATCTGAACCTTCGTTCTGCCTATGCAAATACTGGTGAATGTCATATTTTTTCATGGATAAAAAGTTTACAGCACATGTCTCACAGTTATGTATGCCTAGACTCTCATCAATAGGGGTAAACCAAATTGATTTCACTGACTTTTCCTACGAATTCACACTTCATCAATGAAAAACACACTAGCTATACTGGCACTGGACGCTGAGATTCTGGTTCGAATAGAGAGGGCATGCGCATCGATTAAAGAACATGTACCGGAATTTTACAAAATTTCTCAATATTTCCGTTTATTTAAGTGAAATACGCAGCATACTAGATATTTACGGTATTACACGGGACTATCAATGAAAGCACTGATATTCACCTGGGAAAAGGTAAAAAACATAATAAGAAGTACATTTTCACCTAACAAATATCATTTTTTGAGAATTTTGAGCAAAATTGCTGAATTTTGTAAAAATGCATTACTAATACAGCAATATTTTGCAGAAAATATACTGTTTTTTTCCACCCATTTTCATCCCAGTATCCTTGAAAATACAGTTTAACTACAAAAATTTAAGCGAAGCAATAGTAGTTCACATGATGAGTCTGGAAAGGGCGAGTAGGCTGAGTCCGTAAGCTTCCTCGACCCATGATTTTGGGAACTCATTTAGCTTATTTCAATCGTAGAAGCTACTTGATATACTTAAGAGGTTCTTTCCGACTTCCATTTTTTGAAAACTTGAAAATAAATTGAGGTTGGCAAAAACTGAGAAGAGGATATATGATGTAAAGAAATCAATCAGAACTGTTGGAAATATCTAAAACTGAAAGATCGAGTTGAAATGGAAACTCGTACTGAAATGAGATTAACAGATGCTGGAAATAAATAATGTGATTGAATGATAAAGGTAATGAATGATGTATCGACGTTTCGATTATTGAGTATCTAAAATCGTTTTCCGAGCTGAATACTGACAAAATTGAAGGTACGCTGTAGGTGTTCCATTTTCCTTACCAATGGCATCCACACGTTTGGTATACTGGGAATTACTGGGAATGTTAGCAGCTTTCTTCTTTCGAGTATCCTTATGGATAACTTGGGCTTCAGACTATGTGGGTGTTCTGGTGTTTACTTGATACCAACTTCCGAACGCCTCGAAATTCTCATCACATCACTGATTGTTTGGCCATTTTGTCTGTTATGGGTTCAGTCTGTATAACTCTGTCATAGATTCATACAGTTCCTTTGCATCCAATCATCAGCCTCCTCCGTTTTTGTACCAAATCGGTTCCCACAAGAAAAAAAGTAACCCAATGACCAAATAAGAGCTGCCCGATATCGGACACACCGAAAATGCCGTTCTGGGTCCCGATATCGTGACGATTTGTGGGTCGATCGACCCGACAGATGAAAATCGAGGCCAGATCGACGAATCGGCATGAAGGAGTCGACAGACGTGGTCCACAATTTTTTTTTCTCATTGACGTTTTCGTCCGACATCTCGCGGATATAACGGAGTTTGGTCCAGCTCGTCGAATGTTGAGGCGGAAGGAAGGACCGTTCGATTCACCTTGCGAAATGGAAGCTTTCAAATCGAACCTTTCGACCACTAGCAAAGTTTCAAAGGGTTCCAATATGTCTTCCAGTATGTCTTCAATACCTTTATGTACTGGTACCCATTGCATAAGAGAATGAGATTTTAGAGACTTTTCCGAAAGCCACTACGAGTTCTAGATGTCAACTCACTCAATTCAAACTGAAGCCACTGATTGAGAGTGAGTGAATGAAATTTCCACTCGGAAACCTCACAATTCCACATCTTCATAAAATATCTACTCTCTTGACCCTATAACATAAATGCGCGCTCCTTCCTTTTGAATCTTTGCTCACAGTTCGTCGGTTTTCGACTTGAGAGAAAGTAGCATCGAATACGATCGAAAACAGCTAGGCAGCAGGTAAATGGATATTAGGAAGAGAATCCATCTCGTTGGGAATACGTTTTCACAGAATAATGAGAATGAAATCAAAAGTAATGCCCTGAGTATTGAACAACAAATAATATACATTATTTGGTAGATGATGGCTCCATTTTAAAACGTACAAGGAGGTCCAATTTCATGAAATGCCACTGTCACTTAATGACCTATTTGTTAACTGTTTTCTTATCGTTCGTAAATCGATTGTTTTTTCACAATTATAATATTTATACGATAACTTTATATTTATAGATGAGAAGATATATGTAATCTTGAAGTTTCAAGTATTCTACAATTCAGCTCTGTTACGCAAATTGAATAATTTTTCGTTGCTATATAGGTATAGCTTTCATGATATTAGGTGAACTGTTTTTTTTATGTTTTGATTTTTTATTCAGGTGAGCATCCTAGAATCTCAAAAATATAATTGATTCTCAGCTTATTTTATCGAATCCAGTAGCATCTTCTTTCTCAGACAGTGTATGATTTTTTCACCTTGTCTTTGACCGGTATTTGTGATTATCTTTGCCTTAAAACTCCAGGAAAAGTCAATTATTGAAACATAAATTATTATTGAAACAAATATCATCTCGAGAATTTCATAATCACGAATTGTCAAATGACACAAATCAAATGGAAGTACGCGACAATGACAGAGGATTCCGGATGTGTGAAGCACCCCCTCAGGTCACTAGATTTCTTAAGATGCACATTCAGTCGAATCGCAAAATTCCCAGAAACTTTCCAAGTTCTCTCCTATAGTCAATTGTTATAGCATGTAGATCGTGACGTGTGAATCAAGAAGATTGTGTATTGTTCATTCAATCCAGTGTATTAGTTCCATTACATGAATCAGACCGCTTGGATCTAGCTCGAGCAAACAATGGCGTCATCCCCGAAAGACGACGAATAATGCAACTCTCGTAACCGGAGAAAGTTTCACTTTCTCAACATTTTCGTCCAGTGAGACCTACTTGGCAAGCCGTTCGCGACCAACCCGAGCGATCTCTCCCTCGCCAGTCGTCTCCACAGTCCGTTCGCTTCCGACTCGACTACTAGAGCGCGAACATAAAGAACGAGAAAACAAGAAGAAGAGCGTGCCGATTGACCCAGTTGTGTGGGTGGACGCCGTCTCCGTCGGCTCGAGAACACGCCAAGTAGGTTAGTGCAGCCACCGTCTAGTGGGGGGGCCGAGCCGTTCCCCACCGTCGAGGCTTAGCCTAGCCCGACCAGCCGGCCAGTTGGTGCCCCAACGCCGCCATGTGAGTGACTCTGAGTGAGAAGACGAGGAGAGCAACATGAGTCCGGCGTCGGCAGGCATGGAGCGCTACATCGGCGCCTGTCTCTTCTCCCAGGACCGTCAGCACCAGTACTGGACCGGCGTGTCCTTTCGCAAGGACTCGGGAGCCTTGGCGCGACTGGCCGTTCACGCTCAAGGTGCACCCCTGGTGCTGGCCAAGAGCTACAACCACAGGAAGAACAAGGGGCATCGGAACTATCAGGCGCCAGCGCAGCATAAGGAACCGCATGCGGACGCCGTCAGCGTCGTCAGCGACGAGAGCGCCGGCTCGGAGACGTGCCTCCCGAGGATCATAAAGCCGCGGAAGCGGCGCAAGAAGGACCGGAGACTGCCCGCCGTCGGCCCCGACGCGACGGCCGCCGTCGGCCACTACGTGTCGCTGGCGCGCCTGAGCGACGACCTCAGCGAGACGCCCGAGCTGCACCACTCGTTCGAGGACGTGGAGGAACCCGACGACCTCAAGGACCTCAACGGCAACCAGTCGAGTTGCCAGTGCAAACTGTGCGACCCTTGCGGCCAGATTTGGGACGTCGACCGCGAGTGCTATTCGCCGTTTCTGACGCCGCCCGGCGCGACTGCCACCGTGGGGTGGTTGGAGCGAGGGTTGTCGTCGGTGTCGCTCGACGAGGGCGGCGCCGCGCCGTCGGTGACGGCGTCGAGGTGCTCGAGCTCGTCGGGCAGCGATCTGGAGGTGTTCACGGAGATCGTGACGTCGTTGAACGGGCACAGGGACCTGGAGATTAGGTTTTTTTCGAGGGGTGGCGGTGGCAGTGGCGGTGGGGGTGATGGAAGGTTCGTGGCTGAGGAGTAGTGATGGTCGGTCGGCGGCTACGAGAGCGTTTGACCTTGGATGGAGCAAGTGGCCGACATCGGAGAGTGTCGATTTGATGTGGTGTATATATTATGAATGCAAGAGGCTTGTATGATGGTGAATGCCAGGAAGTATCTATCTACTATGGTAATTATTATGAAACGAGAGTCGTTGCGAAATGTGACATGCTGGAAGTTATTCGGGAGAATGGTCGAGAAACTATTGTGCGTATACACATCTTTCGAGGGTATACTATTTAATGATGTATGTCTTATGATGGAGGATAGTAATGGAATGTTGTTCACGAATTTTGGCGGCATTTTGACTAGTAGATAAGAATGCTGTGCCTTGATAACATATCACATAGAAAAAAATCAATGCATGTACTCAAATATACGAAGAAGTTTAACGAAACGAGAATGGCATCAATAGTAAATTACCTTTAAAATGAGTCGCTCATGATTCAATTTTGAATGTACATACAAAGTTTCAAGGGTTTATCAAGTTATATCAACTTTTAATGAATATATATACTATGAATGGGACCATTGAAACCAAGAGTTGAGTTACTCCAAGTGCTAGATAAATTCATTTCAGAAGTTACCATAATTCCAAAAATGGAGATATTAGAAATTTTCTCTTTTTGTGCACTCTAATAGCGACTTTAATTCTCATTTGATTTTCTGAAGTTTCAACGAATCAAAAAACTTAATATGGTAAATCGAATAGTTTTCTGTTAATATCTCACCATTGTTACGACAGTTTGTCGCTGTAATTCAATATAACTACGATCAAATAGTTTTGGATCAATGTCATGAGCGAAATTGAAGCTGCAAAATCGACGAATATTCCCAGAGAAAATAGTAGGTATACATAATTCATTATTACCTTGTTTTCGTCATGAGTATTTCTTGTTAGACTAAGCCAATATTGTGAACATAATAGTTTGACGAAAAACGCAGTTGTTTTCGTTACAAGAAATATCGCTTCGTGACAGGAAAAACTATGTAAATTTATGACGGCGGTCAAATATAAAGAGAAAGATTTCAGTCTATCGATTCTATAGAATGGGCACTCTAACCGATTTCATCGATAGCAAATATTCTATAGGTACAAACAAATTGATATAAATATTGAAATAATGACAAAAAATTTTGTGAATCTAGAGTGTCGTGAGACGATCAATCTAATTAAATCAACGATTATCTCTGATAATGAACTTCCGGTTCCTACAGGTCGATTGAATAATCATTAACGGAATGAGTGTCAGCTATGTTCATAATTTTTGTGGGATTTGCTGAACTTTATCAATCAATCAATCTCAATTTATTTATCTATGCCAAAGGTGTGCACATTCCATCACTGCTTCCTTCTCAGATATGTTTCGAATTATTAGTTGTTTTTTTTTCATTGGAGAATGGTCACCGCGAAAATAGGATTTAATAACAATCCGTCCAGAATGATGAATATCGTTCGCTAGTGAAAACAATTTTATTGTAGGATTTTTATGTGGTTTGTTGCGTGATCGGGTATTATATGGTATGTTTTGTAAGCGGGATTTCAAACGAGACTACAGGTCCGTATTGAGGAAAATAGTTGATTCTTCGACAAAAGTGTCGAGTTCAAATTAAGAGACGGAAATGTGAGAGAAGTAAGAGATATTCTTCATCTCCTGAGATATGGAAATATAAAAAAGGTATCTTGTAGATCAATTTTTTCAATTCTACCAAACCATTGACGGATTGAATATTCTTGCAAAAATTCGCATGCAGTGTTCCCGGCTCAATTTGAAAACATAACTTCATTCGACGCCAATTTGCGTCCTCTACACGAGGATATTCATCAGATGAAAATGAGAATTTCCGTCGGAAATACCATTTTTTTTTTATTTCTTTCCTGTATTTTTGCATCATGATCGTGAAGATGTCAACTATACAGTGTTTCCGGTCGACGTAATTGAAATGAAAGTTAATTTAAATTGTATATTTTGAAGCTTCGTTTTCGAGAAGTCGAATTATAGAATTCTGTTACGGATAAGTTTGTATTTTTCTGACAAATTTTTCTTTTTTCGAACATTGCAATTATGGTTTTGTTCTGATTGTAATGAAAGTCATCTCACAGAAAATTATTTTTATCAATTTAATTTAGTTTTTTCTCGCGAAGTAAGCAATAGACAAAACATGTGTGATCGAAAAAAGTTTCATTTTGAAATGTTTAATCTTGAAAAATTCTCAAAACTTATGAAAAAGCATTGATTTGCCACATTTTTTAAGTTCATCTTCAACTACCCGTATTTCCCCCTTTATCACCAGAAACGAAGCTTCGAAACATACAAGACTTCTCTTTGTATTCTCGCTAGTTCTATCATTTATTGAATCTTGCGAATGGTCCATCTTTCCGAAATTTAATTTTTCACACAGACTTGTTGAAACGAATTCCATATCAACAACGTTTGGTAAAGGACGGTATAGTTATTACTCGGGTTATCATTTGGTTTTTGAAAATCATCACACGCTATGTTCTAGAACTGGTTCCTACTTCGACATTTCTAGGCTGAATTGAATAATTTTGCATCAAAAAAAAAAAAGGTATTTCGAGGCTGTTGCGCTCCGAATACGAACAAGGTATTAATAATCTCACACACTTTCAATTGATATACAAAAAACATCTCGCGTGTTCCACGTAACATGTAATTTCAGGCAGATATTATAACTGCCGCGACAACGATTACTTCCACAGCCTTGAAATTCCTGTTTGCCGTAAACACTCATTTTCTAACTTGGGCTCGGAGGCTATCTGAAAACACACTCATCGCCTAGCTAACGTGACTCAACTACAATAATTACGGCGAAGATAAAATACGGTATCTATATTAATTGAGTCTGATTTACTGCAGAGTAGAATCAATAGTGGTAGTCGTGTAGTAATCAACAAGCAAGAACAGTGCGGTGGTAGAACCACAGACTGTTTGGCACCAAGACGTATTGGTGGTAGTATATAAAGGTGGCCACTATGCACTTCGACCAGATGAGGTCTGTCGTATCCACCTTATTTCCGTTGATGACGCCCTTGTACCACTTAGCAGCCCCATTAGCTTCGGTTCCCTGTGGGATTTGAGGATTTTCAGGGGATCTGTAGGTGGTGTTTCTTCCACTGTCAGCTGGTATGATCCCATACTTTTCAATGTTCCAGTTTTTTTCCCGCTGACCCTGCAACTACTCTCATCTGTCCTAATTTGATACTCTTATTGTGGTAGATCAATACTTTGGATCTTCCTCGCTTGAAATTATCGAGGAGCTTTTTGGCTAGCTGCAATCCTGGAAGTATTTACCAGTAGGTCCAGTTTCTCCTGAAATTAGTTGTTTCCAACGTTCAGGTTCAATGAGTGGTGTTGTTGTCCTCTTTCTTGAGTTTATTCCTTTGTTCAACTTCCTGTAGCTCAGGGTTTCTCAAAGTAAGGTACACTAACACGTAGGGGTTCGTCAGATGTAGCTACGTTATGTTTGACTGGCTAGCTCGGGATAACACTGTATTCGAAATCCATTCATCTATCCATTTATGAGCATCAAGCGACAGAAATCATTGGAGAAAAAGTCCGTAGATCAGACCTTTGCTGAACGAGATGATTTTGAAACGATGTTCTATTGATTTTTGGGCAGCAACACAGGATCAATATCCAGAGCCCTCACGCAAAGCGGTGAATTTTCTTTGTCCCGTCGTGACAACATACGTAAGAGTTTGTTTCCATACCTGATCATGATGGAAACAAAACATATGAATCGACTGAATGCTGAATCAGAATTAACATTGATTATGAGCAAAATTGCTGCTCAAGTCAATTTCTATCACATGATTACAATAAAAGGTGTTTGCTGTGGTCATGGGGCTATACATTTGAGAAACCCTGCTGCTTCACCAACCAAGCTATAGCTGAACGTAGATATTTATTATTGATTGATCAATTCATTCATTTCTACCCTAATATAAAAACGGGTCAGAGATGAAGGGCTTCACTATTAGCCATGGTGCTCCTTTGTATCATCATTCGTCATCAGGGTAAATAGCTAAGAGGGTGTATCAAAGACTTCGTGATGACAGCAACTGCAGCAACAGCCTTCACTTTGGGAAGGAGACTGACCTGGCTGTATTTAGACCAATAAATTAAGGGTTATCCATCCGTTCACAACTTGATTTCGATTTGGTGTATTTATGATCAATTCGCATTTCAACTAGGAGAAGTACAAAGTGCTGGTGCTAGTACCTTTTGATAAAGGTAATCAAAACAATAGACTCGACAAATTTAGAAATATCTACATGTTGATTATTGAATTGGGTAGAGTAAAAGAGAGCTTTGGCAATCATCGGGTAGACCATGGTCAAGATACACATGAGCGGTGATTCTTCTGTCTCATATAGGGAGGAAGGTTTGATGCCAATGAAGAATTTTGTTCCATTCAGTAAGATTCGAACAGATTATGGGACTTATATAAAAAACAATTCAGTGGTTAGACGTCAGACATAATATCTTATTTTCGCTGTTGAACTTTGGTCGTTTGAATTTTAATTTGTTTCGTCGCAATTAGGTATATGCATCGAATGGCAGTTATGTTTCTTGTCTGACGAATAACTTTGCATCTCTTCTGAATATAGCGTCACATCACGCAACTTCTCTGTCTGATTTGTAACCTGGGAAATAGTTCATTTGCATCATTCAACACATGTACATAGAAATACCAGTTGATTGATTAAAACGCACTTTTATTAAAATTAAACGGGTTGGCTTAGAATGCTGAGTCGTGATTTTGAAAATAATGCCTCCTCAGTAAATGTCTCTGTTGATTGGGTCCTGTTAGTTTGATGCGAGTGAATATTTTTCCAGGTTATTGCATATGAAGAAACGAACTACTCTACATCCTCATCCATACATCCATTACGTTGATTACGATTACAATATGTATTTATTCCATATCAACACGAATAAATAGTACTCGAACTAAAGTTGAGAATTGAGTAATCATAATGAATGCATGGATGCTGTTTCTACCTTTGTTAACGGCTATGAGAGGCTGCCTCTAGAGAAATCAAACTCCATAGTCAGAGGAGTGAAATATATTGGATATTACAGGAAAATTAAGTGTTATCATTATTGTGGATCGGCTTAACGTGCCAAACAAACTATATTGTCTGCGCTGAGTAAGCTATGATACATCAGAGAATGCATTTGCAATTGAGGTTGTAAACTTTCACTTTGGATTTAAGTACCTATACGGCTCACCGACGAAACACCGTTATTTGTCTATTTATAATAGTTTGTGAAATTTCCGATCTCGCTTCGAGTATTAAAACAATACTCGTTTGGCATTGTTTTGTTTTATTTTAGCGCTTTCACTTTCGAGCATCTCTTTGTCTTTTGTTTTTCGCTCGACATTTCCGCGTAGCTATCATTATCAAGAAAGTGTCTTCTATCTAGGTCAGTCAGTCCGAATAGATTATGGATTTATGAGGGATCATATTCTCTCATGTTTTTTTGTTGTATATTAATTTCCATAGAAAAATTTCTCGCAATTCCCGGATACTTCGAAATGTTTCTGCAGTTCTTTGAGATTGAACTGGAATAGTTTGAAATAGTTCGAAATAATTCTTAAATCGACGGTTTTCCTTTACTATTTTTGCTGTTTTCTACACTCCAAAAGTTTTTTCGTCAAAGTACTTCTCACCTTTTCAATAATGACATTGTTGAATCGACAACAAAAAATCTATTAGATAATCCGAAGACATATCATGTCAGAGAATTTTTCAATCGTTCTCTCGTCGCCGAATTCAATCTGATATAGAACTTCCAAAGTTTGTGATTCCGTAGGATAAAGCGAATTTTTGTGAGCATATCTCTTACAAAACAAACGAAATGCTTTTATATTTCCGACATCAACGCACTGTATCTCGCAAACAAAGCCTTCACGTATACATATTGTTTATCATTTTTCTCAATATGTTTTTCAAAGTGATAAGTGAAAGACATGAAATAGATTCATTTTCCAAACTATAAACTAAATTCCACTTGTAGTAATTCATTGTATGGTCGTGAGTGATATTGCAGTTAAAATAATTAAAAAAACTAATACTTTTTCACTCCATCAACATCAGAAACGAATATGATTCCACCAGAATAATCTATTCGGGCGGCTTTCTGGAAGTTCTGAAGCTCGTGGAAATTCGGGCACGCTTTATTTTATAGGTATATTTGGTACCCTTTCCGAGTACATTTTGTTTAATTAGTCTCTAAGAGACTGAAAATTCTTGGAGAATAGAAAGATTCTGGTGTTGAATCTACTTTAACTGAATTATAGGTAAAGCAATATGAACATTGTTCCAGTTGATGAATTGTATAAAATAAGACATCATGATCAGAAGTGTCTCACTAAGGTAGGTTTCCGACTGTATCTTGATCAGAAACCTTGAGATGAGAAATAATGTCATATTCTGATTGATCTCACCATATCAAGTTTTCTCAACTCTAATTGGATCGAAAGATACAGCCGCTCAGTGGGACACCCGGTATAATGATCGGAGAAAATTTCCCATTCAATATCGTCGTAATTATTTCATCTAATATGTTAACGACAGGCTCTCAAACAAATTTTTGAACAATTTCAGCTCACCTTGATTCAGTCAGTAGATCCAATATCATTATCGTATATGGAAATTGATGTTCAATGACCTCTTAATCATCTCCTATTTGTACATTGAAAAAAGATTTCTATCTCATTCCAACTTTTTTCAACTACGTTCTTATGTACACTTTATTATTTATTTATTCTACCGCGAGGTTGTACTTTGTTTCCAATTTATTTTAAGTATTATATAGTCCTAGTTTATTGTTTTTGAAATGAATAAAAATTTGCATTTAAGTGAAATCTTTATTTTTGTATAGTGAACCTAGACTGCGCTACTTCATACAAAAAATGTCACAACATAATATTTTTCATGGTGGAATAATCTCTTCGAATAAGTTCTGGGGCGACCTGTATGAGAGTAAGAATAGTGTTCGTTTCTTGGCCCATTGCTTGTATCGCAAGTCAGATCACATTCGATGTAACCTTGAGAAAGCACGTCGTATCGATGGACATCTATCATGACTCGAGGAATTTATCAAACATTATTGTTTGTCTACCCACCCACACGAATCGACACCACGTTTTCCATATCAAATTTCGTTGTTATTGTTTTTGGCGATTATTGTTCACGACGAACCTAATAACTCAACAGAGGTCTTAGTTTGGGGACGACCGAAAATATTATTCCGTCACTTGCCGAAAAGGATTATCTTGTTAAAAACAGGTACAGTTCGACACCTCTCTGTATAGGGTTCATCATCTTGTCATCGCTAAAAGTTACATCACAAATTGAATAAAAAATACTGACTTCATTTTGAATGGGACACCTTTCCAGAATGACATAAGGAAGAATATGTTCGAGGTTTCCTTTTTTCGCGGTCGTAGTTCAATTTGATTTAACTTCCTCAAATTCCAAGTTGTATCTCAAACAAGCAAACTTTGTTATTCAAAATGAAATACTCTGTTTATTTTTAGTTTTTTTTGATGATCATTTTCAACTACTTTCTTTCGATGAATCCTTATGAACATTTTTCAACTGTTTTCGAGGGAGATCCTGAAAATGCAAAGAAAATACTAAGTAAGTATAACATCAAGATGGATTAACTAATACAATATCAAATGTTCTGAAGCCCAAGTCATCTACAAAGAGCACTGGCTCAGAGGAGAATTCGAAGTAGTTGCTTTCAGCTGGAGCAATGAAACTTTTGATGTCCTATAGATCTCAAGAAGAAGAGATCTGAAGTGAATATGTTTTCAGTTTGTCAAGCGAAAGCAAATGTGGTATCTGTTTCGACCTACCTCATTTGAATCAAATTTGGTACTTTAAAAATAACAACTAAGTTCTATTTTCTGCTATCTAAGTTATGTCAGTTCTTGTTCTGGAATTAAAAATTATATTAGATTGCTGACAGAATTAGAACAGTTTGTCCAGTTGAGCAATAAGAAGAGCATGAAAAATCTGTCCGACAGTCAAGCCATTCATCGAAATTGGTATAGGAATGCCTTAAAAATATGATAAGTTGCTCAGAAGTAAAAAAGTGATGCTACTTCCAAAAGAAAATCGACACATAGGAAGGCGCATTTGCATGATATATCTGCCAGTGATATCCAACCTCAAGGGAAACAATCTGAAGGCTTCAACAGGACACTGTAGACTCAGGCTCAGAAGAATATAGCGGTTCTTCGGTTAAACACCAGGAACTATTACCACATCCTATTGCAATGTCATGTTGTCCATAAATCACATCTGGAATCGAACCAGGTAACTGGAAAGAAAACTGGAAGAAATACTACATAGACCTCACCAGATTCAGACACTGTTGTTCATCAATTGACAACACTTAACTAGCGGTTGAATGTTGGGTGAGAACGAAAATGTTGGAATTCATCTCGAAAGTTTGGAGGTCGTTAGCAACAAAATTATAGATTGTTTATTCACTGTGGAACCTCTTTTTATTGGAAATGGTACACACATCCACCGTGTAAGAAGACTTGCTGCTCTCAAAAGTGAAATGAGGCCCTCTTCGACAACTAAACGTCAAAACGTGTAACGTCAAGTCCTTGTTCGGCAATACTATGTTGCCTTGCCACCTGTATGGGTGAGGTGATGGCAAGGAATATAAAAAAATATCATTTCAATGAACAGATTGGCCTTCAGCACAATTTCTAGCGGCACCTTTATATGGTAACAAGTTTCATATTTTATTCGAGAGGCGTCGTGCCGAGATCTCAAGGTGGTCGGACGTACAGGATGTTTTTGAAACGTCGTTATTTCTGGACCACAAAGAGTCCTTCGATGGCCACAATCACTCTGTTTGAAATTATTAGTTTTTTTCTTCTTCTAATTTACCGTAAAATCGATGATTCGCAAGAAATGTTGAGTAACATCAGTAACTGTTAAGTATTCCCTTTCTTGGAAAATTATTATGACTTTTCCACAGTGAAACTCATAACAAAATATTATATATACAGAATGTCCCGAAATTACGTAGAACTATTTCAATCACGGATTCTAGGAATGTGAATAATAAAAAAAGTTCGTATAAATATGGGTGATGTGATGGTTTTATGTGAATATTTTCAAAACACTGCGTAGTAAAACTAGTACTAATACTATCTCAATAAGGTACCTACAATATTATTTATCAATGTATTCTTTTTATTGCACTCCTCATGTTTTGAATCAAACATCAAAAGTTGATGTTGAAGAAGGAGTATTTTCCATCAGACCCTAATATTTGGTACCCTATTAAGGAAAAAAGCACTAGTTTCATTACGCACCAGAATTTTAAAATCGATTTATCTTGAAAATGATGGATGCTACCGAAACTATAAACCATTTTCGAGTGAAAATGTAGAGATTTCTATATATCTCGGTCAAACTGTCGAAACTATTTTCCACGCTTCTGAAAAAATTCAGAAAACTCTTACCATATCGAAACCGGACAGAAAAAAGTTAGGTACATGTACAAAACTTGGTTATTTCATCAGAGAGGATTTTGGAAATATTCACATGAAACCATCATATCAGGGGGCAATTTCTAAACTCATGTTTTTACGAATTTTTTATGTAGTTGAAATCTTTCTATGGAATTTTAGGACACCCTGCACATTCGTTATGGATTTGCATTCACAAATTCAAAATCTCATCCCATTCTTCAGACACGTAATAATATTCCATACTGTGTAAATCAAAATTTGTTGGAAGAAAAATCAAAGCCGGTCCTGCATAATTGAGAGATGTCGATAAATGGAATCAACTGAATTGGGACGATCAAATTGTGAAAATTTGTCTCATTAGATGTTATCGTACTTTCCAACTGAATACCATCTTATGGCGAAATGAAGTAGGCACCCTGTATGATTTCCAACCTTCTTAAGTAGAGCTGGAAGTCAATGAAGGTTAACTGACCTTATTTAATTATTAGGTTCATTGGAGGTGACAATCGAATACGTGACTTGAATCATTTGAATTCGAAGGGTATTATTTATGAAAATCCGCTGTTTTCTGTATGTTTGTTTCTTTAAATTTTTCTAAACGTGACATTATTTCGGATGAAGTAACGAGTGTCGTTGATTTTGTTTATTTGCGTACAAATTTGTGTCCGTAGAGTAATCCCACAAAATACCTTATGAACGGTTATCATATTTTGAAATTTTGTTCTGCTCCGATGATTCTTCAGGAGCTACATTTTCACAAAGCTAAGCAAAATAAAACTTAAAAAAAAAAAAAAATTGTTCAATGTAAAGGGGAAGGGATCGAGTGTTACATCATTTGAAACGTCGTTCAGTTCTCTATATCGTACCAGAATTTCACATGGATATATTCATCTGGAACAAAATGGCAGTTGATTATGTTAGGTATTTCATATCAGAATCCTCTCGACTAGATGCTCATACAAGTTCTAGTGAACACCCGCCGAAATGGCAGTTGGATGCCATCATGAAAAAATATATCAGTAAATCTCAGGTCATTTTAATTTTTTCAAGGTGGAAACCTTTCGTGATGCCAAAATTGCCGATAGGATTCTTCTATGAAATATCGAATTACCGCCTTTTTGAATTAGATGGATATTTTCGTCTGAAATTCTGGTATTGTATAGAAAATGAAAGACAATTCAAATCCCATCCCCATTCCATTTGAAAAAAGAAATCAAAAGGAAGGACGCTTGGGTGGTTCTTTTAATTTGTCAATTTTGGTTACTGTCTGTAAGTTTTTCGGGGAGGTCGTACATTCGTTTTCCAGCTTTTTGTGGGATTTTCTCTCCTCGTTTCTAAAAAATAAAGTAGAAGTTATTGAAAATTATTTCAATATATTTGTAGTAAGGACAGATTTTGTGGTCTGTCCCAAAATGGGAATTGGGAACGAAATTGCTCCCACTTCTGAAAATTGAAAATGAAAATGGAAAATTCAATATCAATTCATGAAAATACCTTGTAACCAGAATTCCTCCGTCTACCAAATTGTCACTTTTCAGTGTCAAAACCGGAAAAATTTTGCAAAGAAAATATTTTAATTGTGTTGAGAACGGGAGCAGATTCGTTCCCGAAACGTTCACCAAGATAAGTAGAGGTTTTATTCTTATTAAATATATTTGTATTCGTAAATTTTTCAAAAACAAGGTGTCACTGACCAATAGAGAATTTCTCTTTTAGGTATCTAAAGGTTTAATTTCAAGCGTAGTGACATTTTGGTGCAAATCACAAAATCTGTCCTCACTACAAATATATTGAAATAATTTTTAATTACTTCTACTTTATTTTTTAGGAACGAGGAGAGAAAATCCCACAAAAAGCTGAAAAATTAATTTTAGTTGTTCAAGATTTATATTTTATAGCTGTGTCGAAGTGTAGCTCTTGAAGTACCAGAGCGAAAAAATGAAGAAAAACCGTACATATACGTAATATTGCTGGTAGAAAAACCCAGCTCAAATTCATAAGCATTCTATGGTTTTTCTTCGGGTGCGTTGTGAAAGGTCACGTTGTTTTAAGCAGCACCGTACGTCATCCTTTTATCTCCCAAATATAGGTGGTTGACATTATAAATGTACTACCTGACATTATGTTTCCTCAATAAAAACACGCAAAAAAGACATATACTCACAGAAACCAGCGAAACATCTCGTATTTCAAGAATTCCTTTCTTGCCGTCGTCAGGAGCATCACACGGAGATTCAGAGATCTTTGATAAGATAAATGCCGTCTTATTACTCGTAAGATCACGTTGCCTGATAAAGCTCCTGAGAATTCAGTAAATCTCTCTTCTTTGCATTGCTACATTCTCCCTACGGCCTTTTTTCTGGACCTCTTACTGGGTGACTTCAAGTTAGCGTTTGGTGTTTTGTCAAGAAACAAAACAAAAATCTCAGTAGTACGATCATACGTTTGATTTTTAAACACTGAATAATATTTATTATACAAGTTATTCTACAATTTATCGAATTTCAATGAAGTCCCTTAACTTCTAACATTTTTGAACTGACATTTTGTGAAGTACAATCGAATATAGTATTTTGAGTATCAAGAACGGCTAGGATAATGTTTCGCTGCGCTGTTTCCAATACTTTCTGAAAACAGTGGACCTTCGTGATTCAGTTATCATACTAGACCTACTAGGCAATATGACTTGTTTCATCTCGATGCCACAAATTCAGTGGACAGAAAAAAATCACGCACCATGCGAGTTTAATGATGTGAAAAATTCTAATCAAACATTTCGTTATTCAAAATTGAAGTGAACAAATATATCCTCATGCAAAGAAATAATTAGTCATGATAGTTCATCATATTCATCCACGTTTTATCTTTCAATATCTTCTTTTGTCCAATGATTTCTCCAATTTTATTACATTTCCTCGTTTAATATTTTGTAAAATTCACTATTTTTGTAATTTAATTTTTTTTCAATCATTTGGAAATTCAAGAATAATCATATACCAGTCATTTACGTCTGATTATTCGTGATACTTCCTTTTAAAATTCATTGCAGGCTCAATGAATATACATATTGTCAGGTTAATTTCAAAAATAACAGTCGAAGTCATATCAAAAGAGTCCGAAGAGACAGAGGGTAGAGCAGACTGGTCGTACATCACGGGATTTTGCAATGGCAATAAATCTTCTCGGAGATATCGCCCCGGCCGTTTTTACAAATTGCACAAACGACCGTTTCGTTTGACGGTAACAAGCTGATGGTCATAATAATGAATCCGCAGATGGAAAAAGACGGAAAAAATTACGAAGTTCGCTCCTGGCTAACGACCACCGACCAAATGAAGCAATTACACGAAACGTCTTCGAAGAAGATTTGCATCTGATGGGATGGGGACCTCCCATTTTCACCCAGTCACCTGAGGTGCTACGACTGAAGGCTTCTCCAAGAAAATAATGTTCGTATTTACTATTTTGCCTCACAAAAACTAGGGTTTCTGTATCGTGCGAATAGGTACTCACATCCCAGCACTTCCTCAGGATCTTCAATGTGCAAATTTGACCTGTTCCGGAGTACTGTTCACAGATTCGGTGTTGAACTTCCACAATACATATAAACTGAAGTTTTTAGATTCTATTGAGAAGCTATTCATCTAGTCTTTGTTACCATTACAACTCAAAGGTTAGCGATCTTCCCACTTTTTTATACAGTGTGGATCAGCCAAATGGAATAAATTCGACAACAAATGAATGAGGGTGTGTTGGGAAAAACTATGCATTATTCGTCGAAACGACTTATATGTCTCTATTCTAATTTTCGATATACTATCTACTGACATTTCTTTGGGACTGATAGAGGATGATCAATTTTCTGAATTCTGCACCACCCTATATTTGTTTCAATCGAATGACAGTAGGTAGTGAATCAAAAGTTGAGGTCGTTTTGGCCAAAAATGAATAGTTTCGACACAAAAAAAATCCTAAAGTTGAAAAATCTCGATTTTTCACACCCTATATCCCTGTAATCATTTCAGCTAGACCCCAAGTGTGGAGTACCGATGAAATCAGCTCTTCGATGAGAATTAAAAAATGGAATGAAATACAGGGTGTTCCATTTGGAATAAGAAAGTTGGTATTGGCCACTGTCACATGACACACCCTATATAATTCAATTGTTTTGGAAAACATGCGTATTATTGCGTAAAATACAAATCGACGTATTCAAGCGTTTTTCCCAACACACCCTCATTTATTTGTTGTCGAATTCATCCCAATTGGCTGTTCCACACTGTATAGATATTTCCATGGTCGTTGATGCTTGACGGAAATCTCTTCTATTATGCCACCACGAGCGATTCCTCAATAGAAGTTGTGAATCCTTTGCTTACGACCTCCGATATTTGAATTCCTTCCTTCTTTCCCAATGTTCCACCACAGGCTAACACGATGTGCTTCGAACATTATAGGGTTTTCGTGCTGTCAAAAGATAACGCAATGAATATCGATCGCTTGAAACTTCTGGGTTCACCGGAAATGACTTCATCTTTGTTATTTTCAATGGGGGTACCCAATAAT
This sequence comes from Gastrophysa polygoni, assembly GCA_963576655.1. Classification (NCBI taxonomy): domain Eukaryota; kingdom Metazoa; phylum Arthropoda; class Insecta; order Coleoptera; family Chrysomelidae; genus Gastrophysa; species Gastrophysa polygoni. The sequence goes on along the minus strand of OY755083.1, from coordinate 7,582,179 downwards.
TCACTCAATTTTCGATTTCTTCTCATGAATTCGATTCGAATTTATGTATCATACCCTATACCTTAAATGAACCTTTCTTGACTTTTTCGATATTGTTGTGTAAATGCAGTGACTGTGGATCATGAATGATAAAGGTTCAAGAATCTTGATCGATCGATCTCGAACGAGTTTTCGATTATGTATCATCAAAATCATGCAAGGTAACTTAAATGAATTTTTTTCGGTCTGATTGGTTGAAAATCATGGGAAAACATGATCAGTACTAACTCATCATATTGCGTGAAAGAAATGCAAAATAGAAAAAATAGTATATCGTCGTAGGTACTACAAGAAACGCGTGCGACAAAAAAAGTATTTTATAAATAATATAATATTAAATCAAAACCATGAAGATGTCAATTTCACTATTTCTCCAACAAAAGTTCTGCTTATCTTGATGCATCTTGTCCAGGAGGTTGGAGTTTTCTGGGAATATTTCACGTAAAGTATTGGGACGTTTGACAGTCCTAAAATCAGTACATTCGAAATTCAATAAAACGAGATGACAGACCAACTAGAAATTTTGTGATCTAATTTTCGACATTGTATCTATGCGAAACTATGGTGCAGATGTACCTTCCCAGTGTTTACAAAATGTACTTCTTGAAGATAATCATCATCGCTTACTCTATTTGATCATGATAACGCCTCTGGCTGTTAGTCATTAATTTCTCGCAGTTGCCGTCCCACAGTAATCACAATTATTCTCTCATCTGCCGACTTCTGCTTGATTACGAGATGTAACATGTCCACGATTGGCCTCTTTCGACCAGATGGTCGAAGTTTGTTCGGAGGTCGAAGTAGACGGTAGTAAGAGAGGAGTTATACGAGTCGATCTCACAATTTGTTATTTGGTTCATACATGAAGATTTATCGTTGTTCAAAGATCCAATAGCTGTCATCTTTTAGTAAATTTAATGCTGTTTGAAATTGGTTTCAGTAATTTTTCGTCGAATTGTACTCGCAACGTGATATTTACAAAATACGCTTTGTGAATCTAGGTCAAAAATCACTTCATACATGGGTGTCCCATAATCAGCCTGCAAAACTTCATGTCGTAAAATGAAAAGAGTAGATAAGCAGATTGCGTTTCGGAAAAGAGACCTTCATAAGTTCCGTATCGATCGGATGTGTCATTTTCAATGGACCTCCCATCATGGTACATCCCACAACCAATTTTCAAATCAGAGTGGCTATGAAAAAGTCAACTACTCTTTCAACGAACAACTTCATAAGGACTCGTGAAATAGGAAGACGATAGGATAAAACTACCCCAACTTCTCTGTGCGTGTCTCATGATATTTTTCCATTTTATGTTCTCTAAATCTCTTCTTTGCCACGAACAGTCCAAAAACTGCTCGAAGAATTAACTTGATTGTTTTCTCCTTTTCGGAAATCTTCTGATATTGCATTACATTTACAACACTCATACAGCAAAAGCATGTCTGCAAGTCCCTGATCTGAATTGGGACATTTTTCAACAAGAAAAATATACATTCGAATAATAATTTTCTAATGTGGCCTAAGGAAAGTGTTTGTTTTTTTTTTTATCTGTTGGAAACACGAAAGGGAAATCTATAATTTTCGAGGAACATCGTATTAGCCAGCGGTGGAATTTTCGGAGAGAAGGAAGGTGTTTGGAGGTTGTTAATATGCACATGTGATAATCATCATCACTAGTTTGTAAACTGTTTGACAGGCTAATTATGACCTATATATTGGCACCTATATGAGATATAAAGGGTAATTCAATTTAAACTATTCAAATTCGACTCCCCTTCCTATTGCGATCTCGAAAACTTCAGGAAATACGACAATTCAAATTGGGGCCAAGTTGCGCAATTTGGTACTCAAGTATAATACGATCGATCTGTACTGAATTCCTATGGAAACTGCATCATCTCTATTTCGAAATTTGTTGATTGGTCAGGAGAAGAACGATACAAACTGTACACAGTTCTGGGCCGAATGTAATTCGTAGTTTTTTGCAGGATCGGTCTGAGACGATAACTTGTCTATAAGTCTACATCGATCATAACAGTTTCAGCTCATTAGTGAATCACCCACATTTGCCAGACTAGAAAGTCTAGTTCGAGCGACGTTTTACTGCACTGTTAATTACTTTTACGGGTAGACATTGCCTTTATCCGATATAGAGGACAGTTATAACCACAGAAGGCACTAGCATCCTAGTTGATGTTCGATATTTTGTATGAGATTACGTCTGACAGCTTTTAATGTAATCGTTCTTCATGATTCTCACTTCACGTTTCGATATGGTTATTTATGTACCAATGATTGCGAGAATTTCACAGGTATTTAGCCTAGAAGAACAGAGATCCAACTCATAGGGTTTGTCGTATCAACCCTGAATTTACCAAACGAAAATTATTGAATTCAATGTTCGAGACAGCATCAGGAAATGAGCATTAGCAGCAGAAAGGTCTGGGGGTAGGAGGGTCACATGGTTTTCTTTTGTCATTATCGAACTAATCTTGGAACGTTTTTTATCTGAATTATTTTTTCACGCTGATATAAATGAACGCAGCGATATCTGCAAAAAAATTTTAGATAGCCTGATGGTTAACAAGCGTCTTCTCAAGTTGTGACTTGGGGTTCGAATCTCATTCAAAGGGGAATTTTTTATTTTATATATATATATATATATATATATATATATATATATATATATATATATATATATATATATATATATATATGAAGGCGTGAGGTTAGGTTAGGATCGATTGTCGAACGTTAAGTTTATATCGATATCTCCGAAGCAAGGATGGGTTTCTGTGGAAATTATGAAGAAAATTTGTAGGAAATTCGATAATGACGATAAAGATGATTGACATCGCATCAGTACATCGATTTTTCAGGATGTAAAAGATGAGAAATCTAATCATTTACAAAAACAATATTTATGTCTTATATCCTAAAATCCAGCTGTTTTCCAGATACAATAGAAAAAGCATTATATCTTTCAACCAAACATATGCAACGTTGAAGAAAGTTGTTAGGAATTTATTCGATTTATTTCCGCAAAGAATACATTTCAGCTTTCATGGTAGTTGCTAGTTAGTTATAGTTGTCGATTTCGAAGATTAATTCTCTCAGAACTCCGAAATGGGAGCTAAATTTTCTCATCATGTGAAATATTTGACTCATGGGTTTGGATCTTCGATCATTGAACATTGGGTTTGTTGTTCGGAGGTTTGGATACTTGAAACAAATTTATGTTGGTGATGATAATTTAAATATGGCAACAACGGGTAGCGTTATTGTGTTTGTTGTAATATATTTTTTTTCTCGTGTCAAGTCGTATTGTCCCATTGCATTATTCATCAGAAATTGAAAGTTTTCATTTTGATAATGAAAATAGTGATTGTAGTACGAAAATAATGTTATGTCTCTATATGATAACGTTTTTTTTTTAATACGAACAACATGGTACTTAGCTATTTCACCCGTCGAATGTGGATGATTTTATGCTATGAAACTGTTATGTTTATGTACTAGATGTTCAGGTTATTAAAAATTTACCGTATCTGGCACAAAAATGAAATTCAATATAGTTAATTAACGCTAATTTGGCCAATTTGACGTAACATAACTGAATGAGATGATGGAATTTCACGGCATTGCGAGTCCGTGGCTTTGCCAATTGCCGAACAGAAAATTCCAAAATTGAATGATAATCATCGCCTATGTATAAATTAGTTGCTGAGATGTAATCGTGAACCGTAATTATCGATTTTGTATCGATTTCCAACGGCCGATTGCTGTGTAAGGAAATGCAAAAGTTCATGTGCAACTTTTTATCGCAGCTGAATTGAGAGGTATGTTCGATAATGTGATATTTGACTTGTTACCGGTTCAACCGGAAATGTCCATACTGAAAACCATCTGGGAGATACAAAAAAAAAATAGAATAATTAGTTTTCACCGTAAACATCATCTTATGTATTATGCAGATTTGTAAATTGGTTGCAACACAGTTCGATTGATTTTTAGCTCTGGATGTCATCTGTTGAAGGTTTTTATAGAAAATAAAAATACCTATTTTTCACCAATGGCCAGAAGGAATGATGTTTTGTCAGCACTAAGTACGATTGATGTAATTTTTTGTTGACAGTTGGACGGAACTCGAATTCGTCCGGTCATTTCGGTAATATTCAGTATGGTATTCAGTTCAATTGAATTCACAAGGCGTCATAAAAGTAAAGAAAAAGTAAGTGAAAAATTGTTCTGGGAATGAGGTTATGATTTTAAATTTGAAGAATTCTGTTAATAATTATGTCATTTCTTCAAATAACTGTCAAATGAGCTTTCCGAAAAATAAAGGTTACTCACTATTCAGCTGCTTTGATGTTTTTTCATTTTCCTCGTATAGGTACCAGAGGAAATAATTGAAACATGGATACTTCTTTTAATTCACAAAATAAACATGAAATATTACTTTCTGTAGGATTTATTTTCAACAGAGACAATTATCAAATATCATTTATTCGATTAATTATTAATAGTGAAGTTTGAAGAATTACTTCTAACATAAATTCCCGAAGATGTTTCATGTTGATGCTGATCAGAAACGTTAGATATTTCTTGTTGTTGATGCCACAATATCATCAGATATTTCAATTTGTTTGGAGAAGATGGTCAATTCAATATTTTGTTAGAAAATTGCAATTTTGGTATTCAAACTCTCTTCTATATATGCTCATGCTACGGAGGCATATTTCCATTCCCAGTTGTACAAAAAATGTTTGTATTTCGTGTATAAAATTCGTGTTTTCATGGCACATTCGAGAGAATTCAACGCTCTCATGTGGCATTACAAAAACACTCATTTTACGCACTCAATACAAAAATAATTATTCTGAATATAATCTGAAATACTTTTTTGTTGTTGTTTATATGTGTGTTTCTGACGATGAATTTTTATGAATATTCTCGTACTCTTGTTTCAACCTAATTAATAATTGTCGCGAAATATTAACTAATCTTGAAACCTACAAAACTATGTAATTAAATACCATATCGAACAAACATCCACATTAATTATTATACAGGGGCATACAAGGAGCCTTCATCTTCGAAGTGAGACTTGTCAGGAAAAAACATAAAGACACTTGTCATGCTTTATTTTTGTGTTGACACTTGTTATGCTAAGATCGTCCTCATTTTCTAAGGCGCCCTGTAGTGATGGTTCGGCGTATCACGCAAAAAAGTTCCATCTCATCATCAGTACGTCAGTTGTACCAGAGGAAACGCATTGTCCGATAGGTTTTCGCGAACAAACACATCATATAATCTTTCGCTTTCGTACACATCGTAATCGCCAGCCATGAAATTAAACTCCACACAACAACACTACAATAAGTCAATGGTTGGATTAACTTTTCTAACCTAATAGATTTTCACAAGTAGTTCCGCTTGCCACAGAGCAATATCTACGCCTAAATTATTGGCGAAGGCATTATTATAAACAAAGCCAGATGGATTCTGGAACATTCAATCTAAAGAAAATTGAGATACTCCATTCAACATGCGGATGTTGGATGAAACTTATTTCCTATCAATCTCATCTGAATCTTATTTCATGTTGACTTGAACAAAAACATTGAAAAATTTTCCTCTCACACGTGAAAACTCAATTCTCTGTTTATAATGGAACTATCGTTCCTTTTATGATCATTATCATTCGTATTTTTCCTGAGCTCTCCCAATGCATATACATAGATGCAATTTTTGGTATAAAACACTATCGAACTAAATTTCATCACTTTTTACACGAACTCTTATTCTTCACTAGTGGCAGTTAGTGAGGAATCAAGTCGTAATTGGTAATATTATCGATATTATCGATACTTATCGATATTATTGATATCATCTAAATTATCGATATTATAGGAATTATCAATATTATCGATGTTGTCAAAATAATCGATCTTATCGATATTTCGATAATATCGATTACTGCTGATAGTTTTGATAATCTCAATATCACTGATGTTGATTTTCGTCGACTAAGTATTACTTCGATCCATGGCATTGCCCAGCTATTGTAAATCTTCCTTCGATTACAATTTGCCTGCATTTTTTCATACTGTTATGATAAAGTTCGGAACAAGACATTTATTGTATTTTTGATATCTTGTGAATTCTGAACGGTTTGGGATTGAGCAAAATGGTTCCCATTTTCTTGTATCATACCGGATATCAATAGATTAGACTAGCACTTTTGTTTTGATCCTGTTTTTAGGAACTATCGGAATTAAATTTGATAGGTTTGGTAGCCTGTTCAAAAAGGATATTTAGACAGTAATTGTTTCAGTATTGCTGGCTTCACCGGCTGACTAATCTTCCACATTCAAAATAGAACACTGATATCTCTGATAATATCGATAATATCAATAATTTCGATTATATCGATAATATCGAAAATGTCGATAATTCCCAAGATTATCGATATTATCGATAATATCGATAATCTTATGTAGTATGGCCATCTATGAGAACAACGTCAATATACCTATATACATAATATATATAATATAATATATAATATAGGTATACCTACTGAGATAAAATTTGGAGTTCAAGTTATTGCTCTTGTTCAAGTTATTGCTGTCGTAGAAGAAATATAGGGTGGAACTCGCACGGAATACTCATTTCTCGCTACTGTAACATTTACTCGTAAAAAATGCAAACTAGATGCAAATCTTGGAATTCCTGATTGGAATGGAACTGTATCAAAACTTCATATCAACATATGGTGTTAGAATTACCTCGAAGATCTATTATTCATTACTTGTTATTTGACACCCGAATTGGAGATATGATAAATAAATTATACTTATTTATTTCTTTCAGGAGTAATCTAGTACAAGAAATGACTATGACAATCTTAGCCTACTTTTTATATGAAAAACTATGAAATGATAAGGTCATGTGGGTTGAGGCTTGAAATCAGTTTCTGTCGAAACCTTCGATCATTGAACAGACTAGATAAGTAATCCACAGCCCTGGCAATACAGTTTGTTTGGAAGCAACATCTATAGTATCTATCTTTGTCTAAACAAGGACAGCTGGAGCTGATTCTCCCAGTACCAGTGCCGTGTTCTCAGAGGGGGTCGAGTTTATCATTAATTCATGATGAAACCGAATTGAAAATCCGTAACAATTTCAGTAGTACTTTTCAGCATTTCTTGGTGGGAAAATGAACATCTTTATACTTCCTTCACATTGTTACGAAAAATTCGAATACATACAATCCTATGGTGATTTTTGTAACTTGCTTGTAATCAATAAACTCATTATGACCACGTCACAAGAAAAGTTCAATTCTCAACGCCATATGAAACAATATACTTACTATTCAGTATACAGTTGTCTACTTAGTCTTAATCATAAATAACGTTCAATTTCAATAATGAACATTTATATCTTTGGCGATCAGTGACAGTGCATGTAAGTTTATTTACGATTTCAAAGTTCAGTACCTACTGGTGGAAATAATTTTCAAAAAAGTGGAAAACTCGTTTCCAAGGCAAATAGATATGATTGCATATTTAAATGTAATTTTCAAATCTGAAGATGAAACTTTTTTATATCATTTCACGATATCGTCAAAAATCAAGGATATCTTGAGCAGAATAATATATTTTGACGCAAAAAATTGATTTCATGTAGATAGATGAAAATCGCTAATGAATATGTGTTGACAAGTATAATGACGAAATGTTATACCAACAATAAAATCATGAATCATGTGAAGATGTAGCAAATAGCAGTGTTTCTTATTTAAAACAGGACTGAAATGAAAAACAACCATGGATAATCACACAAATAATTTATTGATTCTTGAATAGGATTGTTTTTGTTAACATACTTCTTACTCTAACTTCCGTTGAATCTTTCAATTTATTTGCCTCATGATGGAGTCTTACAGTGAAATTGTTCTCCAAATTAGTTTGACTAGTTCCAAAAACAGTCAACGGTAAATTTCTCATTGTTGTGTGTACAAGAAGTATAGTAATATCCTTATATTTTTCATCAAAAATATTAATTTAATTGAGTTCATCATTATTCTCAGTGATTTTTCATCAGCTTCGCATATTGTGACTACAAATAAAGAAGCATTCATCAGTGCTACATATTTCACCACAAGACACTGTCGCAGCTGACCTATGGGTATAATCAATATAATCTAATCAATTCAATTTAAATTCATTTTTATCCATTCCATTTGGGAAAATGCTTAAAAATCTCGAATGATACGACAATGGTAACTCACCTATGAAATGACGTGTTTTGATCGCCGGTTCAACATTTTCTTTAACACACCTCACAACGTCTCACCATTATATCAAATCACCAAAACAGGAAATAAACTGAGTTTCTGATGAATTCTGAGTACACAAAACTGAACACAAGTTGAATAATATCGATAAATCGAAACGTGAATAATGACAAATACCAAACCAAGCAATAATCGCCGTTGACTGTCAATATCAAATGGCGGTGTTGCAACGTTGAGCAAAAAGTATTCACGATATACCCATGCTGGTCCTCGAGCCCCCAAGAAAGTAAAATTGCTAAATCTCAGAATAATGTAGCAATCATCTATTAATCAGCACTGATTTATAATCGTCATGACCCAAATTGATTATTATATTTGTAAATTGAACTACATGAATTCATGAAGGACTTTGAATATTATGGACTATTTATCACTTTTTGATGATTGGATATGACAACACTGGCGACGATTGGGTACTAATATTATGATAATTCTGGTAATTCATGTTAGCATCAGAATATTTGTTTTGTGATCCTTCTAGTGGGTTTGTTGTTCGGAGGTCGAAACGAACATAATATTTTTACAGAAGATACTATCTGCCGAGAATCGAACATTGCAATTACTTGATCATATCTATGCATAAAGTGGGAATTAATGAAACTTTTTTCTCTTTCTGTCTTCGATCGAAGCGAATGTCTTCATTAAATTGAGCCATCCATTAAGGCTGTATGACAGAAGCAATTCTCTTCTATAATGCACCGTGAAAAATTCTAAATTGGAGGTTCAGTACGGGAAGAAAACGTCAGCACGATATTTTCTGCAAATAAAAGGTTCTCACGGTTAATCATCCATTAACACTGTAAACTGAATCCTCAATACCTTTCCCAACACGGTATCATTATTATTATTATTATCATTATTATTATTATTATCATTATTATTCCACGCTCATCATTGGAATCTCGAAAACTGTTTGAGGTACGAATTAGAGCAAGGCTGTAAAATTTTTCGCTCATTATACGGAAATGACACTGAAAATCTTTGTTATTGCCACTTTGCACAATCTACTATATATAGACATATATACACATACATATATACAGACCACCCGTGTTTCAATAATCCATCATTTCAGCCTTCAAATCCATCTTCAGCAACAAATGAATTTCTAATAAAAGAAATTCCTGTGTTTTCCAATCATCTCAGAAGCCAAATATAGGTACATCAGTGATTTATAGGGGATGTTGAGGAATAGTTTGTTTAATTTTTGATTTGTATCACTTTGTATATTCATTTACTTTGTATACATCATTCTAATGATTTTGATCATTGTCAAAAACATGTTGTGATGGTTTCGATATACACAAGGAGAGTTCAGTTGTTAATAAAAATATGAGATTGACGAGTTTTTTCTCCAACGAAATAAAGACAGAGATTTACAACGCCTGGTTTTCTCAAAAATTGGAATAGACAAATAAAATAAAGAACAGAGTCCCAAACAAGAGACATTAAACATAAATTAATCTTATTTCTTGTATACATATATGTTTTGATGATATCATCATTGCTGTTGTTGTATCTAGTGAAATGGATAATGTTTTTTGAAATTACACATAAAATTCACATTATTAGATGCAGATAAACATTCACAATAGAAAATTTGGAATCGAGGCTAGAATCGTGAATGTATTTTTACTAACATCTTGGAAATCCAAAAGCTTAGCTGCTGAGTAATAAATGGAGGTGTCTAAAAATTACCTACCATCTACCTACTTGGGTGTTCACCACTTGGAGAAACTGATGATTATCTTCAGTAATTAGTATATGATTGAGGTTCGTAACTTCGACGTTCAAAGCTACAATTATTCAGATGAATACTCGTAATTCGAATTTTGCTCTCGAATCGGGCGAAAAACACGCAATGTCATGAAGTGGTTAATAAAGGTTTTAATTGAATTTCCACTCCTAATGACTGTCAGCCCGAATGACTTTCGAATGGCTCTAGAAATTACTTTTACCCATAGCTACCACAAAATGATAGTTCGGAGTATCATAAAACTACTTTTATTGATCTGGCAACCTCTGAGACACAATGTTCCCATCGCTTGATGGTTTTGGTCAGTTTAGTGAACCATTCATCTATACTGCCTCAGATAATGTTTACTTTAACAGTTTATGAAAATATTCTTTCTATGATAGAGGCAGATATTTTTATTCGAGCATCTCATCGTTTATACTTTAGTTCTACTCTGTTATATTCCTCAATGTTACGTTTTCCCATCTATATACAGATATGTTTTATCGCTCCTTGTCGATATGACTTTTTAAAAACAATTTTCGTACATGGACGATTTACTATTTATTTTCTTAATCAAGTTTACAAAGAGAAATGATATCAAAGAACAAATGCACACTAAATCTAAATATCATCTGCCTGTTCAAGCCACGTAGGGCTTATTTAAAAAATAGGAGAAGCAGCGTCAGCGCTGAGAATTCTAATATGAGAAAAATATATTATTGCTGACATTGCTTTTCCCATGAATTGAAATACTAAGAAGTCGTCATCAAGTAATCTGAAACTTTCATGATTCAGGATATTTTACATAACAGATATGTGCCGATATCATCTTATTCTCATTGAATAGACTATTCTCTATTCTATTTTTTTTTGTGTGGTTTGGCATCAAACCAAAGTTTTTTTGAAACAGATTTTTTGTAATTGTTCATATAAACTTATATATGCATATAAAAATACATATTATTTTTTAATGATACTTGATAGAGTTAAATTAAGATTTGTTCATCAATTATAAATTCCACAATCGTTCGATAAATATCTTCTTTGCATGTGCTCAACAGAATATTGATATTTGTTGGCAGTTAGACACATTGGGTGATTAATTTATTCAAAAATTCGGACCGATGTGTATTAGGAAGATTACAGGCGAAGATCATTTGATTGATATCTGCTTCTGATGAACTGTTGCAAGGGCAGATAAGGGTTTTCTATTCTATGCTCATTCCCTGTACTCTATCCAACAGTAGAGTATACTTACATCAAATTCGTCAATTGTCTATTGTATATATTTAGTCATATTATCAGCTTCAGTTTGGTTTTGTTTTCTCTCTTCCATGTATTTTTTCATGTCTTCTGAGGTTTATCAAAATTCTCTAGATACTAAAGAGTATGGAGGAAGTTATCAACTGTCCTGAAATACCCGTCAACTCTGGCTTTCTTGCTGCTGCAGTTTCACTGGGTGTCAACGAATTCTTTAGACAAGCCATGGTAGAGAGTTCCTAGGTTGTTGGATTAAAGAACGGGAAAATTATGCAATATTCCATCATCTATGTTCATCAAATTTCTTGAAGTGAGTCCAATGCACTCTATAGATGCAATACATGCATAACTTTGTGTGATTAGCCATTGCCAGTTTCTTCATCAGCTGTCAGTTCACGTTCATTATATCGAAACTTGTTCCGAATTGTGGAATATCTGCTATTTCAAATAGTTGTAGCTTCCGTATTCGTGAAGCGATTTGAAAATTCTGATTCTGAGACTAAAATTTTATTCTATCAGCTTTCGATTCATCGGTCGAGCTAGTCTGCTGAAACTCCAAACTCCAAAGTCGCTACAGATTGATGATAATTTGTCAGTCCAATTTTCGAAAATCATCGAATCTGTTAACAACAGTTAAGTTCTGGTGGAATTCAGACTTTGGATATGAATAAGATGATTCATGTTTTTCATTTGAAATTTTTGAAGAGATGATTGAAATAGCATTATCCAGTTGCTTTCCAAGAAAAGACGTATTTTCTGTTATCTTGAGAGAAAAAGCTGTTTTTTTTTCTTCATTCTGATCAATCATGAATTTCAGTGCACTTATTTAAAACAATTCTCTCAGGGTATCCAGACAATCCAAAATGAGTTTTATATCCAGTGTAATTTGTCAAATTTTGTAATTCACATTGTAACTCATTTAAAGAAACTATAAATCATGTCGAAAATGGCAATGAAATGTTTTTTCTCACTTCGAACGGAAGAAGTTCTGATCAATGTTGATCAGAACTGTTTGAATTTTGGTGAAGGCGAAGAATGTTTCTTCGCTATTAAAAATTAAATTTTGAATTCCAGTACACTAATTCGATTCCGTTCAATAAAACGGTGAGAAGTTAAATGGATCTTCATCTTCGAAGAGTCAATATCCAAGTCACTGTTTGGTTCAACATTATCAGACAACATCGATAAGATAAATCAGAAACCAGTAGAAGAATGTTTTTCAGTGACGAATATTTTTTAAATGTAACGAAATTTCCTGTTTCTGTTAAGATGAGTTCAACTTCTTCGTATAGAGAACTTGATTTCCAGGACAAATTCTTGAATGAGAACATAATTATCAATAGATTAATTAACTGATTGAGCAAAATGATACACAATATCTTCGTGCGAAATCCGATCGTTACGAGGCATTTTCTGAAGCCTCAGAATCAGTTCAACAATTCGAACCGCGCCCCTTTGTTTATAAATAAATTCAATGTTAATGTACGGTTGTTTCAACACCGGCGATATTATACAATAATTCATTTAATCCATACAGGTGTAACAACACAACGTTGAAATATGCATTGCATATCAGAGTGTGTGATGTAAGTGAGCCGCGATGTACCTGTATGGATGGATTTGCACATGGATTTGTTTAATAGTCCGATAACATTGCCTCGGTGAAAAAAGAACACACAGGATGTTTTCGTATCGGATATGCTTGCATGTTACTGAGTTTATATCGAAAGTATATTTCACTATCTATAAGAAAAAGGAGAATTATTTCGAATGGTATCTTATTGTCATATCATATTGTTGTCATATGCCGATCATATATGCCGGAGAGATACTAGGATTTGATGACGACACCGCAATATTTTATGAAGCAGACACTTGGCAAGAATTGAAAAACACAGTGGAGAATGACCTACCTTCAATAAAGAAATGGTTAGAAAACAAATTACTCACTGTCAACCTACAAAAAACCTACTACCTACCTTTTAGCTATAATCGTTCCAACACACCATCATTTGATAGACTCACAATTACTACAATGGGACAACAGTATTCGATTCTACCTGAAAAAAATGTTAAATATAATTGGGAGTAATAATAGACACGAATTCTCATGTTGATTATGTCTGTAATAAGTTACGCATGATCCTTTACAAGTTCAAATATCTGAAAGATATATTACCTTTCCATCAGCTTAAAGTGTTATACCATGCATTAGTTGAGAGCCACTTGCGATATTGTATAGTAGGATGGGGAGGGGCATTGAAAACTCACATTCATCCTCTGGAAGTACTGCAAAAAAGGTTCCTTGAACTGATTATGTCCAAAGACTACAAATATCCATCTGAAGCACTATTTCGTGAAGCACATGTATTCGATATTCGTCAACTTTTCTATAATAATATCAATATAAAATACCATCGAGAAAAACATATCAGTTCAAACATACCGAATCATAAATATCAAACTCGAAAAAACACCATCAAAAAATCCCACAAATGCAAAAATCTATTGACCAGCGGTCATACTACTATATTGCCCCAAAAATGTATAACTCCATACGTCTCCATATACAAAAAAATCGATAATTTGAGATTATATAAAAAAGAGTTGAAGATCTTCATTCACAACCAACCCAGGAAAAAAATTGCCGACCTGATAATGTGATTTTTATCTTCAAAACTTCATATTACTGAATTCTGGTAACATTCTGAAATGTCTTGTTTAGTCTAGTTATATTTATGCATACATGTATATACTCTTTGATTTGAATTAACTGTTTTTATTCATCTGATTTTACTTGAATTTCAACTCCTTAGTTCATATATATTATCAGTATAGGTTATTGTCTTATATTTCTAATTTGATATTTTTAATGTATATTTCGAAACAAGTGTGTTACACACTTATCGATTCGTCTGATATCTATTCATCATTGTTTATGTACCTATCTTTCATTTGATTTGAATAAATATCTATTATTATTATATAGAAGTCATCATGTATCACTTGTTGTTGGAGAAGCACTGTACGTGTAAAATACGGAACGAGCGATTCCAAGCTGCTCGCTAATGCACTTGTAGGCAGTTTCATCCAAAAAATTCTATATATATTTTCGATCCGAGAGTGAAAATCGCAGGACATGTTCCTTTCTGTTTTCTTTGTGTCCGCCAGTCGAGGCGCGAATCAGTGCTCGCAACGTGACATCAGAAACGGCATTTTTTCCCGTAGACAATCACCATCAAATCGAATCGCCAATGGCCGTGGAAAATCGGATGTTTGCGATCGGGTCTCTACGTGCTTCCATTGGTGATACGCTTTTCCATTACGATGGTCGAATCGTCGTTTATAGCAGGATTGCGAGGAAGCGGTGGAGGGCCACTATTTTTTTTTAATGTAATCTTGCTAAGGAAGCGAGACCATCTTGCTCAATGAGAGAGATCACTATCTTGCTTAATAAACAAGATCATTTGATGGTTTAAGTAGCATGATATGATACAACACTCACCAAATCATTGACCAATCTAGATCATCGTAGAAAAGTCGGCGATCTCTGCCTTTTTTATATATATATATATATATAGCTCAACGGAAATATCATCTATTATGCCACCACGCGCGATTCCTAGTAGACAAACCAGACGAGCTCAAGCTGGTCACCCCTACACTGTCAGGCTCGAGACCTGTCGAACATCGCTATACCAAGCATCATTCATCAATAGAACGGCAAAGTTGTGGAATTCTTTGCATAGTGAAGTCTTTCCTGATGCTCACAACCTCCAAACTTCCAAGAAGAATTCCAACACCTTCCTTCTCTCCCGAAATTTCACCGCTGGCTAACACGATTTTCCTCGAACATTATAGGTTTCTCTTTCGTGTTGTCCACAGATGAAAGAAATGAAAATAAAAAAAAATGATCATCTTGATAAGGATGATCGCACGAGATCAGTCACTTTCTCAAGTGATCGAAATGCAGTTATTTTTCTATCACTCTCTATTGAAGTAAATTTTGCTATGGTGTACGTAGTAGTGTAAGTATTCTATTCAGCGCATCCATGACCACTTTTACTACTAATATCAATTGACTCTCATCTGAATCAATATACGTAAATAACAATAAGAGATTATTTTCAGGTTTTCTTGACACATGTCGTATTAAAATGGCAAGAAACTATCTTGATTCTGTGTAATAGAGTTGTAGGTTATTCTCAGTAGAATACATTTGAGATCATTTTTTTCCAATCGATGCCTGAATTTGAAATTTTTACTGAAATCATTATTAGTATTATATTTTTTCACACAAAATATCCATTGAATACTGTCTGCAAGTTATTCGAGGAGGTGGTGTATTTAGTTTTCTGATTTTCCGTTATTTTCTCTGATCTTTTATAAAAAATGAAAATAGAAATTATTATAATTATCTCAATGCGCCTATTAGTAAGGAAAGATTTCGTGATCTGCCCCAAAATGTCACTGCGCTTGAAATTAAACCTTCAGATACCTGAGAGAGGAATTCTCTATTTGTCAGTGACACCTTGTTTTGAAAAAAAAAATGGAAGACAAATACAAGCTGTTTCATCTAAAGCGCACGCTCATTAGAAGTTTCCTGGTTGGCACTTTGAAAATTTCTGGAGAGCCATAATCGATTATTTGCTGATTGATGGAAATGTTTTCAAGGTGGTGTGGCATTTCAAGATATACCGGAAATAGACCAACTTCGTTATTTCAAATTTAATGCTATATTTTATATTGCGTTTCAAAATTCTTTAGTTTTTTTTAGCATGATCTTTATCAGCCTCCCCTTTACCTAGTCGTTTTCGAAATATTTGGACTAAAAAAAAATGAGTTTGCACCGTCATCGTTAAAAATCGATAACTCAGTCATGTTTTAATGTATGGGATTTGTTTTCGAGCATAACCGGAAGTGCCATCATCATTGGAACTCAGAAAACTTCTAATGTGCGATTTAGATATCTAATAAATATGGAAATTGGTACTTATCCTAATTTAGTGGATGTTTTATGTATTCAAAGGCTCAATTTCAAGCGCAGTGATATTTTGAGGTAGATCATGAATTTGTCCTCACTACAAATATATTGAGATAAATATTGTAATCCCTATTTTTATTCTTTAGAAACTGAAAATCCCAGAAAAATTGGAAAAATCAATATGTTCATGTTGATTCATTTGCATTTCTGTTTTTTCTAGTTATCTTATGGTCTATGTCTATGAATATGTCTATGTACGAGTTGTCTTCTCATCTCCTACCGCAGTTCGATTCCAGATCATTGAAATGAGAAGTCATTCGTCTAGGCTTTGCCAAATGGAATTTTGATAGCCTCACACATTTCAATCAAACGGAAAAAATGTGCGATTTGATGGCAAATGTCAAATGTGTAACTTCATCCTGTTTCTGTTTCTCTTCACCCGTGCTCTGCAATAGTAGGTAGCCTTACTACATTCAGAGCAATGAAAGTTACAGCATCATTACTATCCATGTAGAATTTCACTGGTTTGAACTTTACATCTATTCATATATACGGTTGTTCTGTTTTGAATTTCATCGAACTGTACCATTGTTGCTGTGTGTGTAATAAATGTGTGGCTGATAGTAATTCTCGAGTGGGACGACCCGTATTATAGTATCTACTTAGACGAACACCTGTGGTGACTAATAATAATTGATATTGCTATCAACGAGAGAAACTCAGCGATCAGAATGCTTCGACTAACTTGTCTCGACTAGCCGTCTATACGGGTTTCTTTCGGTTTTCAAGAATACCAGACTATTTCAACTTCTATCTGATAGGGGGCAATCGTTTTTTGATCATGTGGGTAGAGAAATCGTGTGACAGTTGACACCTTTGCATTTTCACACTGGTTACCACGCTAGACAAAAAAAAATTATCAATTCCTTGGATTCACTCTGCCATTGTTGGTATTTCGGGATAATTTGCTCAGGGTTCGAGTTCATCTGGCAAAAATCGGATATCCGGCTGGTTAGGCCGAATATCCGGTTTGGGTAATCACACATCTTTAGATCGATCCTTTAGGACCGAACCTCTTGAAATTCATATTGACATGTCAAGAACCAATTCTGATTCAATGTCATTGATTTTGTAACTGGGGAGTGCTTCTTACGTTGGCTTTCGAAATCGATATAAACAGTTGCAAGAAACCATTTGATCAAATTAACTATAGGAAGATATATGGAATCCAAGGAGGATCAAACCTCCCAATAGTATAATACATAACAAGTGTGGAATGTGACTTATTTCGCATGAGTTGATATAATACATAAATGTAACGAGTGCTTGAAATAAATATAGAGGAATCAGAAATTTGTGTTCGAATATTTTGCAATCAATTACTAATTTTGTGGTTATTGGGTTTCAATCAAGTAACATGAATACGAAATATAATAATTTTCTTTCATATCTTGCTTAGTTTTTGAGAGAGAGAAATGAAATCCACCCAATTGTATCCTCAATTGTATAATTTTTTTTCCTACAAGTACTAAACAAAATGGGGAAAAAAACACGAAACAAAAATGTTGTAATTTCAGATGCTCCGAATCTGTTGAAATATATTAACATCACCAAAATATTCGATGAGGTTGGACATTTCATGGAGTTCGAACTGAATTAGCCCCTCAAAATGACAAATGAGTGATGCCAATTCAAAAGAAAATTGGGTAAAGGATTCTCAAGATATTCACGAAAAAAACATTTTTTAAAAAAGTAACCACCTTGTGTCTCGAAAACGAAGCAAATTAAGGCTCATGTTTTCATGAACTTTTTGTCTTAATATCACCCGAAGAATCGTCTGTTGAGTTCATTGTACGTACTCGAATCAAACCCTGCATGTTGAAATATACAGGGTGTTCTATTCAAAAATACATAAGTTTGATACGCCGCGCCTTGTTGGGTCATAATGTAAACTGGACACCAATTAGTAGTAGTAGTAGTAGTAGTAGTAGTAGTAGTAGTAGTAGTAGTAGTAGTAGTAGTAGTAGTAGTGGTAGTTTATTAGCAATCTTCTGCTACAAATGCTTACAAAATATACAATAATACATCTTATATAAAGTTATAGATCTTATACACATATATACATATAATATAAAAATTAGCAATCACCAATTAATATCCATTTATCATTTCCTAATGTAACCTAACTAAAATTTTCCTTTCACATATTCAACTACACTTCTTCGGAACTCTTTGAATATTTCAACTGATCTTATAGCCAGTGGTAAATAAAATGAGACCATTATAAAAAAGTGACTGTTTTGTTGATGTTTTTTTTTTCACCGATGCGACATATATATTAGAAGCCGTTCTCGTGTTATATTCATGGACTTCATTAACAAACTTGATTTTATCAGACATATACTTCGGATGCATTTCATGTACGATTTTGAAGATAAATAATACAATATTGTAGACTAATCTTTGATTGATACTCATGAACTGTAAACATTCTAAACATTACTAAACAGCACGCCCATGAACAACTTCTGTACTCCTTTTTATAACTCAATTTTGTTCATCTATCTCGAATAGAAGAGCAGCTTTGCCAGACTAATAGTGCACCCTGTACATACTACATTCGAATGGAAAAGCTGTATTACTCGAGGCGGATACACGCGTACGCGAAAGGTGTCGAAACGTTGAACAGGCAGATAGATAAACGTTTTCGATAAAGACGTTCTCTCTCGACTCGAATACCCACCAAGGATATAATCAGTCTGAATAAATTTCCCGTCGAACATCGTAAATCGAACTTTCTACATCCATCCGCAGCTCATTGCGAACGCGAATAATAAATATAATTGAATAGCGCTAATTGATCCGACGAATGCTGATGGCGTACGGATGGATGGTGTGCCGATTCCCATAGACTTTCCTTTCGACACCAAACAGCGTTTATTGTCGCTGCAAAGAGCGTCCGTAAGGGCGGGAGAAGGAGTCAGAGGTCGCCTTGTGACCCCATGATGTGGCAGAAGCTACAAAATGGGGTTCGCAAAGGGTGAGGCAGGAATGACGGCTCGTGCCCTCCGAACCTGGATCGGCCAGGGTAGATTTTGCGGTTAGTTTTTTTTTTTGGTGTTTGTTCAACATGATGAAATTATCAGTTTCTGTTCGAATAATAATAATAATAATAATAACTATATTCGAAGAAGAGATAAACATATGTGAATCCTTGCTAACAAAATAAGAGAAAACGAATAAAGTTGCTAAACGATAAGTGCTGATGCACTTGTTTCATACAGAATCAATTGAATGAATTTGGTACAGAAATATGATTGAAATATAATCAAGATGTAGTATACATAAAGTATAAATGAAAATGAAGTATAGATGAAATACAGGTTGCAATATAAATAAATGAATAAGATGCAATGTCTGACAAGAATAATGATGGCGACAGACAAATAATATTCTGAAATTCAAACGATATGGTTCCTAAAATTGTTGTTTTATAAACCGAACTGACTTTTCTCTGTTGTGGCACTTCAATTAGTGGACATTAATAAAAGATTTTCTGGTGTTTTTGTATTGAGTTTTTCAAAGATTGGTGTGCTTGCATGTAATGAATATTTGATAATCGACAGTTCAAACAAACATGATGGCTTTGACTCTCGCTACCCGAGATCTATGTCAAAATGGTTAAGCGAAGCATGAAGAGGAGGAATAACCTAAAAATGGTACTAATTTACGCTTCACAATCATCAAAATAATCAAATATTGAAATTTAGGAACCAAAAATAATTGCAAGGACTATCAACAGATATCTTTCTTCAATTGAAGTACTATTTTAAAAAAATGGGAATGCAACTCTTGACATAGGTAGATACTTACATAGTTATTGTTTTATAGTTGAGATCTCAACGATTGCTACAATATTGCTACAACGAAGCAATAATAGTTCATTGGAAGATCCCAAACTACTGGATCGCTAGAAATAATCGCATAATAGGTATCTGTAGATTTCGAAAGAAATGTCAGAAATGGTGGGAATACCTCCTGCATTTATCGAAATTCTAGGAATATTATGTAGAGAATTTAGGCGCTGTCCCTTGAAATTTGACATAAAAATTCACTGATAGAAAAGTTTATTTTACAAAAGTTTCGAATATCTTTTAAATTCATTTACTAACTGTTTCGCTATATTGTGTCAAATTTCTGTCAACTGCCAGTAACGAATCATCTCAGCAAATCTGATTATTGAAAAAGTATAAAGCATTCGTTACAGAAGGCAATTCAAGCTAGAATACGTTGCCTTCTGTAACTTCTATAACGTTTTAATATACTATTCTGAAATTCAACTGCCACTTTCTGAAAATGATCTTACCTGAAATACTATCGACGCCTTTTGAAATACAACTAGAGTTTTAATATCCGGAGATCTTGGATATTGATAATATAATATTCACTCCTGGATTGCTTTCATTATTTGAACCGAAATATACACTTTGCACACGTTTGGTCAATTCAAGTTGGGTCAGTTGGAAGTTCATTTCCATCGAAATATTTCGAAAGTGTATAATGGATTCATGAAAAAGTGTCAGTCACTTATTGGAGAAATGCATATTATTGAATATTCATATCTGATTGTCTTTGAGCAGCTACGATCTACGTAATACACCTTCTCTAGTTGTATTTCAGAAAGCATCAATTGTATTTCAGAATAGTGAGTTCAATCTCAGAATGCGTTATTAGTATTTCAGAATAGTCAAATCGATATCAGAAGTAATCTTCATTCGAGTAATTGAAGCGACCCGGCATGATAATTCACATGACATTTCTGTGACACATAATTGTTTCTAACACAACCGCGGGCGTCATGGCCAACTGAGAATAACTAAACTCAAGAATACGCGATTTTCTGGAACGGAGAGGTGTTAATTCGCCCATTATTTCGGAAACTACATATTTTTGGTACAGACAATCTTATATAAATTTACCCTCATTCTTAATGCTAAATGATATAAAATTATGAAAATAGGGCGTGTCCATTTGAAAAAATGACTCTCAATGATTTTTATCAAAATATCAACACAATACAGTAAAGTAGATTTTCTTCTATAAGGGAACCAACTCCAATGGAATAATTGAAGGTTTCGTGAAACGTCATTTTTGACAACGGCTATAGACTCAGTTATAGGACATTATGCATGAAATTTGCCTAGAATTGTTGCGGTAGAATCTAAAAATGAAATAATGTAAAGGGTGTTTCAAAATAAGCAAGTTGATATCAACTTCCGGTGCAACCAGAAACAGCATCTTGAGAATATTTTAGCCAAACTGGAAATTCTGGAAAAGATGTAGTCTCTTCAATCAAAACCCATTTGCAACATTATTCGTAGTCATTTGTTTGCCACATGTAAAATTTCGACTAATAAAATGAATAAAATACTATACTTAATGAAGTTATCCTTCAATTTAATAATGTCGTTCTAGTGGCGTTGGAAAAATCTGCATACGCCTGTGATAACGAGCAGTTGTTATTTTTTTGAGGAACGCTCCCACATACGAGTCATCTTTATTCACGTTTTTTTCCTCTATATAATGAACATGCTATGAATGGCGTTTTATTCTGGGGCGTGCTCGAACTCGAACGTTCATTGTTTCGTTATGTATGCCGTGGGTGAATGCGATATTATCAAAAATCAGATAGGATCGCTTACATTGTGTGTGACGGTGTCTCAATTCCTCGATCATATTCACCTTCGTTATGTCTAGTTCAATGTTTGCACGAACGTACAAAACAATTTTTCCATCTAGTGGAGTAACTATGTCGGTAACAAGATGGCCACCATGACGTTTGACAGCCTTCTCCACTGTTTTTATGTTTTTTTTTTTATAGGTCATCTGTAGAAACTTATGGCGGCCATCTTGAACTGTAATCAACATCACTTTGTAAATAGAAGGCATTTGTTCTCTCATGTCAACGAACAAATTTGGCAAATTTGGTATTCAGAGAGAGCTGAAAATTGGAAATCTGGGGGTTTTGATTGATTTGAAAATGTAATGAAATGATTTCTTAAAAACACACAATGTTTTTGATAGCTCTATCTTGTGTTACCTACTGTATACGGTGGATACACAGTACGATATATAATGTTGTGTAATACCTTATAAATTAATAAATATTTCGTTTTTGTTATTGATAAATTGTAAATTAAAGATAGGATATCATTATCTGAATATTTTCAGCTTTCAAAAAGTACCTATCAGGAACTGAGTATTAATGAACTAATAAAACTGCCTTATTTCTAGAGTTTTCTCGATTCTCTGACCTGATTTTCGTGAAATTTTCATCTCGGTTAGTTCAAAAATCAACATGGTGGAATTTCTAGACCGCACCGTATATTCAAGATATACCGGATGACATAGGAGACATGCAGAAGCCTGTGAATTTTCAATTTTCAACAGTTGAAAATTCGAAAATCACAGGAGCTACGTGATCAATGACAACGACAATTTTTTACAGATGTCACCCTGTATATTTCTCTAACCTTAAAATTCTCTATTCAACCATGTACCACAAATCAGTAATTTTTCATTGATTGGCTGTTGAATTGCATTGCATTGAAATACAGCAAGTTGACTGTGAACCGAATTGGGAGAGAGTTCGATGCTTGGTAACTATAAATATTCACCAAATTCAATGAAATTATTTTGGTAATCTTTTCTTCACCAACAAATGTTCATAATCAATGATATTACAGTTTTATGAAATACACATTAGTTCTTTCGAATCTTATTTCTATTTGATCACATGAGTTGCATGCGCATGAGTTGATCAAAATGTACTAATATAGAAAATGCAACACCAGTTTCGGCCAATGGTACATTGGTTGTATAAACAGTTTCTCGGTATAAAGATAATCTGTCGGACGTGTCCATTTCAGGATATCCTTATATTTTTTTAAATTGTGATATTACTTGCCTGATAGATATAAATTTGAACCGGGATCATTGTTATTGCACAGTTTGATAATTAGTATTCTGCATACTTTGGTTATTGCTTCAACGAATATTTTCACCTTGTTGCGAAATGTGTCACTCGGATTATTCCATGCTTTCGACACCTTCATGATAATAAATAACAAATCAATCTGTTCAGAATTTACTAATTTTACACTTATCGATTGGATCTCGCTTTTATTGTTTTATAGTTCGCAATCAATTTTATATAAAAAATATATCGTATCTCAATTTATTTACATTTTCTGAGTCGATATCAAGTACGCATGATGAGTAGTAAAAATATTAAAATAATGGAACAATATTCATCTTTTTCTTTTTTTTCAGTTACTACTCCCTCCCCTCCAGCACGGCCATGGATTCCCCTGACCAGGCCATCTACAAATAGGCCAACATGTAAGTACATATTTCATTAATTTCCAATCGTGTGTTCAAGATGATTTCCCAATTTCTTTTTTCAGCTTGTGTTATATTATGATATAGAATAACAATCAATTTTCGCAGAATATTTGAGACATACAGATTGTTGCATATATTGAAAGGTTTCATTCGTCATAATGTGTGTATGTATATGTAATGTATAGAAACTAAATTTGTCAAGTGTGTTTGAATTTGTACATTTCAAGAAGTGTGTGATGAACTTGTATCCTTTATATCAAAAATTGAAAATTTATTGAATTGAACTAAGTAATTTGGAGGTTATTTGGAAAATAATCCGTGGTTAGGTGACACGGATAAAAAAAAATCATGTAATCTGGAATATGTGCAAATGTTCCTGAAAAGAACGATTCGAACAATTTTTCATTTCAAAAAATAGTGATCTATGAATAAAATTTCAATCCTCATCTCATAGTCTCCCAAATCAGAAAAATCTAATAGGGTTTTTTAACATAAAAACTGATATCATATTATTTTTCCCCATAAAGTCTCAAATTCCCAGATACAAAGTTTCGCTAAAATATGTGCTACGATTTCTTTGAGTTTCAGCATCAGAGGAGGGAAAAAATTCATCCTAGAAAACCAGCAGTGAATCATATGCTGGCGTGCTAAAAAAACATTTTGTTATACGGGAGCTTCACTACTCTATGAAAATATCGTGTAGAGTGTCTGGCTGGTACGATGTTTGTTCAATTTCAGCACGAAAGGAAAAAGTTCGAATTTCAATCAAAAAACCAGCGGTTGATCATATGCTTGTCCAGACGTCTCAGTCTAGGATGATTTCTTTGAGTATTCCCAAATAAGAACATCACATTGTGTGAGATCTAGCGGTTCTCAGCAGTTCGTAGTTTAAATGAAAATGAAAAACTATTTTTCAATAAAATTCCCATTCTTCTAGTTATGAAGTTATGAAAAAATCGTAGCATACACACTGTGCGTGATATGTATATGAGAAAATTGAACGTGTTGGTGACAATTTCCGAGTGAAAACAGTGTTCAAGACAGAAAATACAGTAACATCGATTTTGACTCATACAAAACCGAAAAATGAAGAACAATCATCAAAAAATTGTATTCACAGTATACCATGTGTTTGTGGAAAATATTATACCGGTAAAACTAGCAGGCCTCTATCCGTTAGGAAGAAAGAGCCTAAGAACAATATGAAGAAAAGATATACTGACTAATCAAAATTAGCTGAACATATCATTACTGAAAATGAACAACATATGGCCGATTGGGGTAATATCAATATCATAGGAAAAGAAGACAACAACCAAAAACGGAAAATCAAAGAGTATGCTTGCATTCTCCTGAACGGAGACAATAATATTGCTTCTTGTTCAGTTGATATAGATAGAACTTGGCACCCACTTCTGAAAATGGAAAATTCAATAATAATTAATAAAAAACACCTTGTAACCAGAATTGTCGCTTTTCATTGTCAAACCCAGATCAACATTGAAAAATTTTGCTAAGAAAAGTGTTCTAATTGTGTTGAAAACGGGAGCAGATTCGTTCCCGAAACTTCCACTGAGATAAGTAGAAGTTTTTAATTTGTATATCCAAATTTTTCAAAAAACGAGGTATCACTGACAAATAGAGGATTTCTCTTTTAGATATCTGAAGATTAAATTTCAAGCGCACTGACATTTTGGGGCAGATTGCCTCACTACAAATATATTGGAATGATTTTTAATAACTTCTACTTTATTTTTTTAGAAACGAGGAGAGAAAATCCCACGAAAAGCTGAAAAATGAATACTATATCAGGCTGAAAACAAAATTATAAGTTATTTACACTCGAAGTGGGACACACTGTATGTTGATCACGAGGTGTGAAAATTTAAAAAAGTATCAGTCCTCATCAATAAATATATGTGTATAGCATACACAAGTTGAATCTCGAGATGATGATTCAATAGCCTCTTATATGTGTGAAGTACCTTTCAAGTAGACTATGAGCGGTTCGAAAAGGTTCGTTTTTAAAAAATCATTGATTACAATGAACAATGAATCGAATGAACGGATCGGCAGAAAGTTGAGAATAATCTCCGTGCCGAGTAGGCATGCGATTACGCCGAAGTAAGTGGTGAACATCTTGATGGGTGAATATAGTGGGTGATATTTATTGTCTACTATGATAATATTTAATTTTCTGAGTAGACGATAACTTCCAGATGTTATGATATTCATAGTTTCTGAGTCCGTATAATAAACTCTCAACACTCAAGTCTACTATTCATCTCTTGATATGTTTTGTTGATCAATGTTGATCTGTTGATCAATAATGAACAATGTTCAGCTTCACTATAATAGGTACACAATTTCATGATTTTTATGTCTCGAACTTTCCTGGAATTGCAGACATACTTTGATATGGGAACTGTGCTACTTTCTGAGAAATTATACGTCTGTAATGGCAAATTTCAAACCGTGTGTTAATTGCTAATCAATGAACTGAAACAAATTCATGCTGAACAATAATTATGATAGATGGAATGGAAAGTAGTCTCAGAATACCTTCAAGAGGTCAACTACACTTCTAGAATAAATTTCCGAAATATATGGCAATAGAATTGTCATATCTCATATATCATCCAGATTTCACATGAGCCTCAGTTGCTCCATAAGCATCTATATACGTTCAACAGTTTCAAAATCGACTGCTCTGCATTTTTTGGACCTCAAGCATGGGTATCTCGGTTATTTTAACAGTTGCAATGTTCGTTAAATTAGGGAAAGTTGTGCATTTTCATGTTGATTGAAGAATCTTGACGTACCATGATAAGTTTTTCAAATATCGCAATCACACGATTTTTCGTTTTTATTTTGCTGAATGAAAATTCAAGGACTGAAACTAATTTCACAGTAGTTTTTTTTTTTAAATTCCAGAAATGATTCATGGAAACATACAACAATTTTTTTCCTGAATGCTATATCACCCCTACACTGTCAGGCTCGAGACCTGTCGAACATCGCTTTACCAAGCATCATTCATTAATAGAACGGCAAAGTTGTGGAATTCTTTGCCTAGTAAAGTCTTTCCTGATGCTTACAACCTCCAAACTTTCAAGAAAAATTCCAACACCTTCCTTCTCTCCCGAAATTCCACCGCTTGCGAACACGATGTTCCTCGAGCATTATAGGTTTCCCTTTCGTGTTGTCCACAGATAAAAAAAAATCTTGGATTTCTTGACGGAAAATGGACTAAAGATGCTCCGTTGCTCGTTTGGTTTTCCGTTGAAAGACATTCTTTCTTGCACTCTATTCGCGAGACTAATATTGATGAGTCAAATTTCTCTCCAATTGCGCAACTTTACGCTATCTTAACCAATATCGTATCTCCTAAGATAACCAAGTCCCCATGCTTAGGCTCTAGGAAAGGGCACCCTGTATATAGTCATGAATTCACTATCATCATGAATTCACATCCTCTATTCTCGTTTCAACACTTGAAAAACTCACCTAGTTCAATTCAGGTCGATTTCCACTGCCAGCTTCCAAAAATGTGTTAACAATTTTTAGAGCTCCTGAGAACTTAGAATTGCAAAAATCATGAATGCATTGTGAAAAGTTGACTTGATTCTTTTGGCAAATGACAACGCCCGTTGTTGCCACAAGTACGTTAGCTTAGCATTGTCAACTCCTTACAGCAAATATCACCCAAATCTAGTAAATAATAGTGAGTTTACAGAATTATGCACATAAATTTGTAATTTGTGCTTTGATTTATGTTCTTGCGAATTATTGGTGATTTCCTAGAAAACCACTGTAGTTAGCAGTGGCGGATCTATCAATTTTTGAGGCACTAGTTAACGCTAAATAATTTTTTGGGGCCTCTCCCCTCCTTTCTTCGTTATTTTTTCTCACTAATTTTGCAATTGATAATACCTACCTACTAACTAGGTATTATTGTTTTCTTAAAATAAACGAAACAAAACTTAACATATAATCACATATGAATAAACTTAATAATCTCTCAACCTTATAACTCTCTCAACTTAGTAATTGGAAAATGGAAATGATAATGTGAAATCAATAGTTGACAAGATATCCAAGAATGAATTTTAATTTCAATCTGCGTAATAGAGAACGGAATACTTAATATTTCACAATTGTAAATGTAGGTTTGTAGACTTGTGATGTCAAACAACAATATTTATATCGAAACACACAAATAACGCGGAGAACTATCACGAATGCTACACGGTTAGCTGATGGGAGCCATGGGCGCCGCTTTATTGACCTTGGCTGCTCTGCTGACCGCCTTTCGCTTCACCACTACTCGCGGCTGTCTGTAACGCGACATGCGATAGAAGGACGAAAATAGTTAAGGCGATATAATGAAAGTTTCACATTGAAATATCAATATTTCACGTATTGATACAATACTTCAAAGCGGAACAGTACCTGCATCTGGATTGTTGTAAAATTCGATGAATGGATGCGCATCATGCTGCATAATCTTCAAGGTCTTCCCCATTTTCATCAGGGAGCATAATTTTCTGTACGTAATTTGCTTCGAACTCTTCACGAAGAGCTAAAATCCGTTGTTCATTTTCTTCATAGATTCGATTGAATCGCAATTCATCCAGAATGTCCCTTTCTTCATTACGAAATGGAATGTACAAAGTAACCATTTCCCGTTTGTAGTCTAACATTTGAATTGCCATATCGTAATGTCGATAGCGTACGATCCTTGGGGTTTTCCGACGATAATATAATTTTTCACTATGCTGATTGACATTTTCTCTTGGTGCTAGCTCTTCTTCGATCTCTTCTTCATCTTCTGTATCCCAATTTTGGTCTTTAATTTTCGGGCCCGACAGTTTTTTTCCGTGCTTTGACTGTATACCGAGCAACAAACTGAATCAACGAAACACCTTCCAATTCTGCAGGTCGATGTTCGTATTTATCGAAACAATTTCCCTTCCAAATATTGGTATCATCATCAGGAAGCCGTTCTAATTCTTTTTCTGTTTTTCTAATACGATGGCGTTCCTGAGGCCACATTGTAGGTATGAATTCAACTTCGAGCGTTGACTCTGAGGAGAAACCAAGCTGCTTCTTGGCTTGACATTTCTATTGTATTTAAAAAATTAACACTCATATGTCTTGTCATTTCAACCGAATCTAAATTAGGATTTTCCTCCAAAAGATCAAATAGGTCCTGTTGAAGATTACTGATGCCTCGATTTGATTTGCTTGCATACCCTATGCCGCACAGGAATACTCATCTGTTATGTATTGGATATCCATGTTCGATTTCAAGTGGTGGACAATGAATGGATTGAAGAAGTTATGCCATTTTTCATTAGGGTGACGTTTAACGACAACCATTGGCCGTAGAATTCCGGCGGACAGAATTTTATGATAGTCTTCATCTGATGCTACGCTATTTTTATGATAAAAATCATGGATGTTATCGTAGTCATTGTCTTCGAGATTTTGGTGTATCGTTTGATATCTCTTTTTATACTCATCATGGACGCTTTTTTCGTAATCAGTAGATTTAGCGGAAGGCTTGAGTAGTACGGTTGATCGACTAGGCATAAAAGGGGCATTGAATCTGCATTTCCGTTGACTTTGACATTGACGTTGATTATTTTTATAACACGAGAAAGTGTGTTGGTGTGTGGCGAGATCGATATGTCCTGACGACTCTTTGCTCGATACTGAAATCAAATCATCGATGAGCCGAATATCCGTGTTGAAATTTCATCCTCTTGAAGTAATGTTTAACATAATGCCTACCGAATGGGCTAACGGTTTTATTTTGGAGAATTGTCATTATTACATTGACAAGTTTTTTGAAATAAATGGCGCATGTCACAGCATCTTCATTTATTAACGTTGCCTTGGCTTTATGGTGCAGCTGATCAACTTCTGAATCAGTGATCTCCGTGCCATGTTTCAGTTTATGCAATTTTTTCAAAGGCCATTTCCATGATATCTCATTGGCGTTCATCGTTGGCTTACGAAGTTGTCCGATCATCGCGAAGAGGTCTTTTTTTCGACTACTCTGCCAGTATTGTAATGAATTCGGTATGGATTTGAGAAAAGCCATATTTGATTCTATACAGTCATTAAGATAATCGGAAGATGATATTTGTTCTTTCGTTATGTTTCTGCCTTGTCCGGCATGTTTGAAATCAATGATGTTCTCACTCACTCGAAGTCGCATAATCTTCAAAGCTTGAAGTAACTCCTCGTCGATGAGAGCGCCGCAGTTCACTTATTGCAATCGAGTATGGTGTACAATCGACATCATCTTTGAATTCCCGAAATTGGCCGTGGTAAATTGCTGGGAAAGATAATTCTTCGGAGCGAGAATCGAACAGCAGGCTGATAGGTCTTTTGTTCTCTCCCGGTGCGATTTGGGGATATTTACCCTCCGACCATAAAAGAGTATGCTGTTCAGCAACTAGACCAATCTCAACTGAAAGAATGTCTGGATTTTCACTTTCATTATTCGATTCCCCCAAGAAATCCTTGCTGAATTTCAATGTCATAATGCTTATAAAGCAGAGTACTCACAAGATAATCAAGCCAGTCTTTCACTAAACCTTGCGAATAACTAGATTTGTGCATCAATCGTTGTTTTGTATGTACATTTATACAATAATCGTCGTCCACATTTCGAGGCAGAGTTTGTACCATGTTATCAACAACAACAGGCACATTGATAACTCGTCCAGTGATTCCATATTGTCCCTCTACGTATCGCAACCCTCGAATTTGCATAAAGGGTAATCTTGGTGATATTAATCGCTCGGAAACTGCATCCAATTCAAGCAGATTCGGCTTAGGCGGATACTTGAACCCGTTGTACGCGGCCGAATTCGGTATTTTCCCAGCAACTAACGAGACTTTACAGGTCGCGCATACGAGTAATGGTGGCTTTATAAAAACTTTTAACATTTAACATTTATCATTTATCACTTTAAGATTTAAGACATTATAATGGCTTAGGTTATAAAAATATTTAACATTTAGAAATCATTTAAGCTTTATAAATACTGACGTTTCTTTTTATTAATTGAATAATAAATTCCAAACGCCGAAAGCATTAAAAAACTGGTTAGAGTAATAATACCCATGACAAAAATCCGCAAAAATCCTGAAAACACTCACAATATTCTCGTACAGTAAAAGATAACCTCAATACAGTTTTGAACAAAAGCGGAAAGCGGAGGTGTCACTTGTCGACACTCCCGAAAAACATCATAGGCGAACATGCGCACATCTTATTTTCATTTATGGCCATTTAACAATAATTTCTTAAGTTGGAAGTTCGGCATCTTCTTAAATGATAAATGTAATAAGTCTCAAATGGTTTTATAACATGAACAATTGTATTCCCATGTTCCATCTGTCTTAAATGTAAAGTCTTAAATGTTAAGTGGTGAATCTTAGGTGATAAATTTTTTTATAAAGCCACCATATATCTCGCAACGAAACAGTTGGGCATATTTGTCGCAAGATTGCACTGCACGATGAAGACGGACTTTTTCAAATCGTTTACGAACCACAGAGTATCACAAACGGTGCACGCAGACCAAAACGGACTACTCTCGAATGAATTTTCGAGCAGATTATGAGCTCCATTGTGTCTGATATACGACGTATAGATCGATGACGGATCTTCTTTGGCTCGTTCTCGTCGTGCGTTGAGTCTTTCTCGGTACCGACGACAATATACGCCCGCAGGGGTGCTGGAATTTGCGTCTTCGGCTTTCGAATCCTCGACTCTCGCTCGTGGCTCGATTAGAACGGGCGCCCGATTTCTGCTGCTTGCGTTTTTGACGATACCTGCGGCATCTTTCCGCGTTCAGTTGCTTCTGGTGCAGGATTTTTTCTGCAGCAATATCGGATGCAGGCTGGCTACTTTGAATGATAGAGGTGTTGTATCCAGGACTCGACGCTGGACCCCTACTGGTACTCGGCATGGCATCTGTTATCAGTCTACTGATTTCGTCCGGCGACTCGGATCTTAGTTCGGCTTGTGAAGATGTCTGGAGGCCTGAATAAAATTGAATATATTCAATGGACCGGATATAAATGAAAATACTTCATGAAATATTCATATGGAATGAGTTGAAATGAAGCACTGAAAATTGAAATTAAAGATGAAACCGAACATAACAACATCGTTTATAACGACGGATCGGTTATTGCCAGAGATATGATATTATTTATTATTATCTCTACTAGATCGAGCTTATCGAGTTGATAGTGTGAGATGTTGATAGAATAATTACTCAAATCTATTGATTAGCGAAGTTAATCGAAGTGTGTTGAAACAAAGATACTCAGTTTTACTTTTTGTTCGAATATTGAAAATTGGTGAATAATCCTACTTGGTTCAGCCCATCAGATGAATCGACAGCTCTTTCTTTTTTCATGTTCGTTGGAATGCTCATCATAAGTCGATGGGGCAAGGGTGCATCTAGTAGATAATATATTATATCGTATTTTTGGTTATAACGACCAAACGTAAAGGTCCTCGCTGAATTCCTATAGAAACAAATACGTAAACATCGGATACATCGACACATCGCTTAAAACGACGAATTCAATCGTTATTCATCGACTATAACGACCAACCAAACAAAAAATAACGAACCATTTTCAAACTCATTCTTATTTATGAAGGCTTATTTCTCCTCAACTGAATGTAGTCTGTACTGTAGGTACTGCAAGTATTTCAAGTTTAAACTTTTTGTTCATTTTTTCAACATTTTATTTGAATATAGTTCATATCCCATACATATTCAAAAATGTCAAACATACATATGACAATCAATTTGACTGCTTGTGTAAATTGCTTATAACAACTATCGGATATATCGAAGTTATATGGTCCTTCAATGTCCTTATATCACTACTGTAATATATATACAAAAACATGCACCAGAAAGTTCCTATAATTCTAATAAATTCACGAAGAAATTTAAATCGACTCACCAAGAGCCCTTTTCCTTTCCCTACAAGCGCGAACTCTTTCGACATTTTGTCTCTTACGGCGTAAAACCAATTCATCGTCGGATATTTTCGCACTATTCTTGGTTTTTCCTTCGTTGACCGTTTTTTTTTGGACTCATCAGCTTCATCGATGTTATCGACATTTACATCAATACACTGATCAAAACACACGAATACCGAGGATTGAGAATATAAATGGCGAATGGCGAGCTATTGGCTGCCCTGAAGAAAAAATTTTACAAGAGTCTGGAGGTAGCACGTGAAACGTGAAGAGCGGCGGCCTTATAGTATGTGGGCATACGTCATGATATAATTTAATGATATTGCAAAATGAACGATATTCGTTTGACGGATTGAAGAATGTTTCATGTCATGAAATACAAAGTAAATCTACATAAAAAAAAACAACTCGAGAATGCTAATATGAGAATAATAATGATACCTATACGTTGCTTTGCAATCAAAACAGATTCATTCAACCAAGTCATGATTTTGATCATTCACAAATAAATTATATTCCACCAAGCTATCGAATTTTGAAGGAATTCACTCAAAACACATAACAGAAGTTTCAAAATTCCGAAGTTGTCTCTTACTGTTTTCGTGGAGAAATATGTATTTTGCATTGATAGACGCCGAAACGGATAAAATAGTATCAAACTTTCGTTACAGAAGGCCATTGAAGCAATTGTCGGTTCTGTTTGTTTTGCCACTTGCAAAGTTTGACACTACGCTGTTTATTTCCGTGACAGAATTTTCAATTTTCTTTTTTTACATTTTTGTTACAGCACAGGTCT
Source organism: Gastrophysa polygoni (assembly GCA_963576655.1). Lineage (NCBI taxonomy): Eukaryota > Metazoa > Arthropoda > Insecta > Coleoptera > Chrysomelidae > Gastrophysa > Gastrophysa polygoni. Next base: position 7,548,562 of record OY755083.1, on the reverse strand, counting down.
ATATTAGTATATTTGATGCAGGAAAATGGAATATTCACTCTCACGAAACACTTAATTGAGATTTTTTTTAGAAAATTCATGCGTGGATGAGATCTCTACCTCGACTCTCTGACGTTTTTTTCATTATGAAATCACTTTGCATTGTATTAAGCACTTTATTTTGCATTTATTTTTACGAATATGAATATGAAACATTCAGAAGCAATTTATTTTCAAGCTTTTTGTGGGATTTTCTCTCCTCGTTTCTAAAAAATGAAGTAGAAGTTATTAAAAATTATTGCAATATATTTGTAGTAAGGACAGTTTTTGTGATCTGCCCCAAAATGTCACTGCGCTCGAAATTAAACCTTTAGATGCCTGAAAGAAAAATTCTCTATTTGTCAGTGACACCTTGTTTTTGAAAAATTTGGAAATACAAATATATTTAATAAGAATAAAACCTTTACTTATCTTGAGGGACGTTTCGGGAACGAATCTGTTCCCGTTCTCAACACAATTAAAATATTTTTCTTTGCACAATTTTTTCAATGTGCAGTCGGTTTTTGACACTGAAAAGTGACAATTGTCGCTGGGGAGCGAACAACCCTCAAAATTTGCATGGGGGAATGTGGTCGTGCCAAACCTCTTCTCGAAGGTCTCATCGAGTTCTTCATGGCCCTATAATTTTGCTTCATTATTTTCATCGACAACGAAATGCCAGCTCCTCCAAATCTTAGATATAGACTACTATTTTCTTGATAAAAATACCGATTGATTAGAGTGACAAGTTACAAAACATGAAATTTGAAGTAGATGCGTCTTTAAATTTCATGCAATGCATTATCATTTCATTCATAAAATAGTTTAATCTGGTACGGCCGGGCCGACCCTGATGAGCCGCCACTGAATTGCAATGCTAGGGCCCCTATCTAGCCCTCGGTGCCCTAAGCTCGAGCATACTAAGCGTACCAGTAAATCAGCCGCTGATGGTCCTTCGTTCTACTTTGCAGGTATCTTTACTGTGATGTGTTACAACGTTCTTTGTGATAAATACGCGACGAGGCAGATGTACAGCTACTGCCCCAGCTGGGCGCTGAGTTGGGACTACCGCAAGAAGGGCATCTTGGAGGAGATACGCCACTACGGCGCCGACGTGATCAATCTGCAGGAGGTCGAGATGGATCAGTTCTACAACTACTTTCTGCCCGAGCTCAAGCACGACGGCTACCAGGGCATCTTTTCGCCCAAGTCGAGGGCGAAGCACATGGCGGAGAGCGAGCGGAAGTACGTTGACGGCTGTGCAATATTTTATAGGGACTCGAAGTAAGTATCAAGTACCGAATTCGATCGTCGGAGTCATATTTAATTATTTATTTACTAAGCCGGTGACTACGATGAATTTCGAATGGGAATTTGTTTGTTTGTTGTTGTTTGTTATCCATCTTCAAGGTTACTTACGTGATCTCCATGTACGTTATTGATATCATTTATATAAATTGAAAAAATTAAGGGCCCTAATACACTGCCTTGCGGTACTCCAAGATCATTTTTCATCTTTTGCGAGTAGCACCCATTAATTTTTGTTATTTGACTCCTAAAACTGAGATAACATTCCAACCACTTCGAAACTATATCACCAATACCATAATATTCGAGCTTTTGGATTAATATATTTCTGTCTATTGTTTCGAATTCCCTTTTCAAATCCAAGAATGTGGTATCAACGTAATTATCTTCATCAATTTTTATTTTCCAATTTATTTTCCAGACTCACACGAATGTTTTTTTTCTGAAGCCTGACTGACAACCTAGGAATAACCCGTCCTTTCATCAAAGTATTTGATGAGTACCTCATATACACTGCTAATTCCAAAACTTTCTCAAGGGTTGGATAGTATTGATAGGACGAAAATTACACGATTCTATAGTATTATTTATTTTCGGTATTGGTATAAGTGTTGGGGAAATTATCCAGTTTGAAGAGACGTATTTGTTCAGAAGTTCAGTATTATATGTCTCTCTCAGGAATTGACTGTTCATTATCTCAGATCTATTAATTCTATCTATTGAAAATATTATATTTTTCAACTGCGGCAAATCTAGCTGTTTAAATGAATTCAGTTCACATTTAACTATATCAAAACTGTTTGAACTCCAGTCTGAATCAGAATTCATATTGTTCACAATTTCACTTGCACAATGAATGTAATGATGTCTGGTTTATTGGACGAATCGAAAAAAGTCAATAAGGAAATTAACGAACGCATTTCACATTAAAGTCCAATGTAAAATTCTTTGAATTTATCCAGGAACTTTATTGAAGTCGTGACGACAGAAACCTTGGCGCCTTCCTTCTATAGAATTCCTCGCCATAGGGCAAGTTCGAATCACTTCAGATACAGTTTCAGTCTCGATGCATCAAATTAATTGATAGAGAATGGTCGACTTTCCTTGAAGAAGCAAGTGGTGCTTGTAAATCGCATCTATTCAACATTTACAATGTCGTGTACTGAATATTCATTCGTGGAAGAAGAGATATAGTACTTTACCGTTCTCAACAAATTGAATTTTGAAACTTAATGCCTCTCCTATCATGGAATGCGTTGAACTTTAACGAGGCTACGAGGCATTATTATCTCGTTGAAGTAATTATTGTTGCATCGCTCTAGGGCAGTGATAGGGTTGGTCTACATAATGTTATCTTCGTTTGTTTCTCGTTATGCGCTGTTTGCTTGAGAACATTCGTTCGTCTGACGTCTCACTAATGAAGTCATAAATAATATACACACATTACTGTACAAAAAACTGACGAAACAGTTTTCATTCGGAATTCAGTTTAGTTAGTTTGGTTGATTCAGTTATTCTGAAATAACTCTTCATATTTTATGTCGATTTTGATTATTTTTTCTAGTTTGTGATGATATCGCAAACATTTTTAATGATTCTTTTGTTATACAAGGTGGAACCGAAAGTTTCATGCTGTCTAATGTGTCTAATGATTAAAATATGTTCGATAAAACCGATATGGGTATAACATATCAGGGTGGCTCATTTGCGATTGACAACCAAAAACTATTCCAAATCTTTGACACTTCATGGAGAAAGGGAAAGAATAGCAACCGCCAATTAGTTACGTCTCGAATTTTCGATGTATTAAGTTGCTTGATTAAGACTCAATGTCATGAATGTCATGAATTGCGTAATTTTTCCTTTGAATCTTTCCTGATTGTTTAGGATATTAGAGCAAAAAACAAATTTCATGTGCAATTTGTCGATATCTATTCAAGATTGAATTATTAATCTGGTTGTCCGGTGCTGTTCCTCGAAGAGTGTATGATTCACTTGATTCGGGAATTTACGAGGCTGTCAATACATTGTGTGATTAGAGTCAGAATTAAAATTAAATTGAAAGTGATTCAAATTCAAATTGTTATTCATCTATTACATTATTTAAAAAAAAAAGATACGAGTGGTTGAGGTTCTCAATAAAAAAAGAATTAACTGACTAGAAGATAACAAATTAATTAGGAATTCACAAAAAAAATATTTGTGGTGTTCTACGACGAGAACTGTTTTTGTTCCAATCCATCCCACAGCTTGCGTAAGACCTAATGAACACCAACAAGGACGGCCATATTTTCCCGTGTGTTGGTGACACAAATAAATGTTTTTCAAGAGAAATTCATGGTCAGAAACAAGTTATGGACGTAATGAAAGTATATATTGTATCAATTCTCAGCATGAAAATAACAAATTATACAACTGAATTGAATATTTATGACCACATCTATATTAAGGATATATTCAAAATACAGAAATTGAAAAGTTTATTCAGTGGTCAATTATAGAACGTGAATATTTTATCAGATGAGTGGATATATACATTTCCAGTTAGGATAAGTAGACATTTGTGTTTGTATGATGATGAGTTTTTTTGATTTGAACATTACCTACTCTCACTTGAATATTTCTCTATGGTTTTTTTTTCAGATTCAGATTAGTGAAGGAACATCTAGTGGAATTCAATCAGTTAGCAATGGCGAACGCCGATGGACTGGAACACATGCTGAATAGGGTGATGCCAAAAGACAATATTGGACTAGCTGCTCTCTTGCAAACGAAAGACGCGGCGTGGGATAATAGTGAGTGTTTTTTTATTGGGATTGGCTTGGCAGCAGAAATATTTCCAAGGATATTCCACTCATATCCCAAAGTTGTCGCAATGAATTTAGTGAAATCTTATTGCATTAACTACAAACTAATGCAAACTAAACTAAAAGAAAAAGAATTATTAGATCACATTCCTTATTGATCTCCTCGATTAATAAATTATTTTTATGCTGTATCTATACAGAAGAAACAGAAGAATCATCCTTCACTACGCTCAATAAAAAATTGCAAATTTCATGAAACAACTCAATTGAACGTGCTTATTGAAGGGGTCAAACCTAGAATTTGTTGAGTCCACTTCAAACAGTATGGTGGTATGTACTGCCATTCATCCCATCTCGGAAACATTGTCATATATTCGACGTGAAATATCTCAAGTACTCAATAATGTGACTTATCAACTCTCTGCATTGACCACTTTATAAACGAAATAGTAACGCCATCGTAATGGTAACGAGTGAATTCAATTTGTTCAATTGAAAATTTGTTGTTTGTACACAAATATGGCAATCAATAACCTCCATATGCAGGATTGAGTAACGACGCGTACAAAATCTTAATTTTCTTTACGCACATGTATGAAATTGCGTCGATTATATAGAAAACGATGTACGTATAATACGTAGAAAATGTCGAAAATAGACACATGTTTCTTAAATTATAATAAATTGAAATTCACCCAAAATAGAATAAGTATTGAACTGTTTGATTCAGTTTGAAAACATATCAATGTATTGCAGAGCACTTGAGCGTCAATAGCAGACGCAGCTGAAGAATAATTCAAATCTTAAATCTAAAATCGTAAAGAACATGCCCTCGACATATCTTCCCTTGTTGAAAACTCTTCGCTTTCTATTCCTGTGTATGACTCGGATATGAATACTTTCAATAGCAATTTCGATGAATTTCCAGGCCCATCAGACGCCCCCTTCCTGCAACAGCCCCTCCTGGTGTGCACGGCGCACGTCCACTGGGACCCTGAGTTCTGTGACGTCAAGCTCATCCAAACGATGATGCTGTCGCAGGAACTCAAAACGATTCTCGAAGAGTCCGCTCACACTCTGAGAGTGCACGGCATCAATACGGATCCGAGCAACATACAGGTAAGGCGGGCTGCATATTCGTATTTTGTACCCAGGGTCAACTCCATCTTACCGGGCCATAGCATCGCTTTCGTGACGTCACACTAGTAGGGACAAAATCGAGGTAGTGGAAATGGTCTCTCCTGATGCCTGTTTCAAAAATATGAACAGATGAAATTTGTAGAGAACAGAATTTAATAAGAGATGAATCAACATTCACTAATCTGAAATTGATGGTCTGGGAAATATCGCATTTCAAACGGCTGCCTAAATTCGAATCCTCAATTTGCAGAAAAAGTTCAACCATCTGAAGACTCCTCATAGTGCCTAAATTGACTGTAATTTTTCGCAAAATTTTCTAATAGCAATTCCAAGTCACCAATCCATTTCGAATATAATTATGATTATTACGTTATTATTAATAATTCTTCCACTATTCAATCGATGCATCATCCTAGTTTAACAAACTCAGTCATTTTCATCATACACCAATTTCAAATTGGCGACAAATTGTATTCCCTAGCACAACGTCCTGATTTTCATTAAAATTAAATTTCTTCACAACACCATAACTCAGTAATGATTTATCCTATTGAATATTGTTGTTCTCCTAAAGTTAGGAAATTTATCAAAGATCTTTCAGTCTCTATTGAGTATGCTTTCAAATTCTGTGAAAAATGAGCGAACGCACCAATACGAATTGATGTGAAATCTCAACCCACTAATGTGACGTCGGCATCGAGATAGAGGGTATAGACTACGGCCCGGAGAGGTAGAGTAGACCCTGCTCTACCTCAGATAGATTCTTTTTCTATTGCTTTATTCAGATTCTTGGCCTCACTGATATCACACAATGTCAGTCCATAAGGTTATTAACAAATAATCAATTATTTTTCAACATTAAATTTCATTATTCCTTCCAATTGAATCATGATTTGGCAAATTGACCGTTTAGTGTTATTGTGACTTATTTGTGATTTTTTGGCTTTAAAATCAATGTGAAAGAAAATTGAAAAAATATTGAATCAACAGGCATTCGTGAATACATTCTAATGAAAAAATAGTGCCCTCGTCCATTATCTGAAGCTTGATAACGCAAGGTCTCTTACAGGTAGAAGGAAAATGATTGATTTGATAAGGTTCAGTTTTTTTCATTTTATTCGTTCATCTAAAGTAGTAGACGAATTATTGACATCACGTTTGCTGCATACGGGCTATCGACTGACGCGTATGATACTTCCAATGCGTCTGTTGCAAACTAATGTTGGTTCTGGTCTAGTCTAGTCGAGTTTTGTGATCTATCACGTTTTTGAATTCAGAACAAAAGGAAACATAGATCTTTGAGTATTTTAAATGAAAATAAAAATTTATCTCACTATCTGGACTACAATCTTTGAATAACATTATGAATTCTCATCCTTTTGCAACATCTCAATACCTACATTCAATAGAGTTAGGAAAAGTCAAGAAAATATCAATCGTTCGAAATATCACACTTTAGTTAAACAACATTTTTTTTTAATCATGTGGATTACAATATTTAAAATTCAAAATCTAAACAACAACGTTACAGTTGTTGTCTCCTCGTGATCTGCAGCCCTGCGACATAGTATGTATGTAGTATGTTATCCCACTGTTGCAAAAAGAGCCAGTCGAATACCTAGTTCAATTTAATAGTTCTTGTTGTCGGTTGCAAATGAGCTTTCCTAACATTTCCCACTCTCTCACATCTCAATAGGGTTGATATCAGGGCTACATGGATGCCATTGTACCCTTTTGCTATTGTTGGAATTCGCTTAGATTTCTCAGTATTACTTTTGCATGAAGTGTATTGATACAAAACAAAAAGAAAACATTTTAAAAATGATGAGAGAGTGTTCTGAGTATTGGGATAAAATGCAATTTCGAGTTTTATTTTGCATCTCACAAAATTCATTAGATAATTTTGTGATATCGATATTTAGTATTGCTCAAGATGAAAACACAAACTTTCTGGTATATTACCACGAGATAGAGACAATAAATTGGAAATGATTCGACATATATTCTTGAACTTGTTGATAGGCAACGAGAGGTTACAGAGCTCTTCGGACTCTCATGTAAATTGCCTATTGCAACAAGTTCTCGAGTTATTTTCATTTCATTCTCTAGTGATATTTTACAGGTTATTCTTCAATGTAACATTTGAAAAAAAATCAATTCATTTTTTACTTGCATTTTTATTGTTTTTTTTTTTATTAATTTTTGATATGTTTATGCAAATTCATGTTCAAATTATTCTCGTGGCAATAATGGAAGTAGCGCATTCCCAACTGAAATGATTTTATAATTGATTTTTTTTGATTTCATTACTATGCTATTTTTTATACTATTAGGATGGTGGAGTAAGTAACTCGATGTTTCTTCCTCAGCTGGTGCTGTGCGGCGACTTCAATTCGCTGCCCGATTCGGGCGTGATCGAATTCCTAAGCACCGGCAAAGTGTCCCAGGATCACAAAGACTTCAAGGCGCTGAGCTACAAGGCGTGCCTCGAAAAGGTGCTCAGCTGCGATAAACCGAACGAGTTCACGCACAATTTCAAGCTTGCGTCGGCGTATAATGACGAGATCATGCCGTTCACCAATTACACGTGAGTTTCCAATGATGACGATGATATAACGTATCTACGGTACCCTATTGCCGAATTCGGTCCCAAAAAAATATTTTTGTTTATATAACGGTTAGCGTGAAAGTTATCACCAACCTTCAATAATTTGAAGAATAAACCCTTTGTAGAGCTTATTTGTGGTTACTTGTCCTCAGTATCGGTACATAGCTTAAAAGTAATAGTACTGTTTTGGTAATCTTTACGTACATCTTTGAATGAGCGCTGTTAAAGATCTGACAAATCTTATAAACTTTGCCTGTAAAAGTTACTACCGTTCCGTCATCTGTCAATTCGCAGTCGCCATATAGCATATTTCTGTCATATTATTTTTTCTCTCTCAGCCACATTTATATGTTCCATTTTAGTTCTTTCTCAACTCTGTTATTATAAATCTGTTGGAGTAAAATAGACAGTAGATAGAGATTCATTTGCAACTCGGTTTTACAAATTCAGTTTATTGTAGTGGCAGAGTTTTTTAATGTGGATGTAAACGGTTTACCTTGAAAAACGCAGGGGCGTTCATCAATCAAGTATTTATCGGTTCAAATATAAATAAGTATGTACAGTGCATCCCATTTCGGTTGACACTGGCAGGTTTCTCGGTTGTTATTGAAGATGGAGACAGAAATAGGATAATATACCGGGTGTACCATTTAGTATAAGAAAGTTGATGGTGATATTCAGTATAACCAGAAATGGTTTGACCTTGCAAATATTTTGAAATGAAATGAAAAGAGAATACTGAATAAGCTTGATGTCCAAATATTTAAAATTTAAGTTTTTTTCAAACCACGAACGTCTACCGTGAGAAACCCTGTAGATTGCCGTCTCAACGGTCGAAACCTGAGATCAACAACAACTAGGTAGGCCTAGTGCTGAATGTGATAAGATTACTTCGGGCGATGATCATTCTACCAAAACAATACACTCAAATAGTGGGTGACTCTTAAGGGGCACAAAATATCAAAATATTTCAAGCTCAGTACCAAAATGTCCGATGAAATGCATTTTTGAATATAAAACAATCATTGAACATCAATTGACATGAAATTACAATTTCAAAAACCATCTTAGTCCTGGTATCTGTATCAGATTGTCGTTATCAGTGAAATTTGAAAACTTTCAGGCAGAAGCTCTCATTTAGAAGATGTCCTTTTGAATTTACTTTGTTTCAAAGGTTCTTCTGAAGTCTGTTGCTCACAGATTAATTGTCTCTTATAGAAGTTGAGTCCGGAAGTCTTGAGGATAGCCAAGTTTGTTCTAAGTACAATAATTCATTTCACATGATGAAAAGGGAATATTTTGAAGCATAAACATTATGTGTAGGTAATTCACCTGCTCATACCTCGTCATAATTTGAAATTTTTTATAATTTGGAATGAGATCGAGTCTCATGCTTAATTTTGTGGCATAATAATCTATCTAATAATCTTAGATATGAGATATGGCTAACTAGGGTTTTTTGTTGATCTTGATTTGAAACATACAATAACCACGTTTCCATGTAATAGGTCGGAAAATAGCCATGTCAATACTGGTGCCTCTGCAAACAATCGATTTTATCATCAACCAATGTTTTCAGAATATAATCGCTAGGAATGATTTCAATGGCTGATTATGCTTTGAGTAACCGTTGCTACAAAGAACTCTGGGAGAGACGTATTTCTTACGTACACCAAAATGCATAGCTACTTCAGCTTCTAGTGACTGTATAGCTACTTCTGCTCAAACAGGTCCGGAAATGGCCACTTGGCCTCTGGGCCACTGGAAATGGCCAATAAATAGTTGGAAGGTTATGAAGATATCTAATTTTGCATTGCAAATAGCCGGTAGCCGGCTTGAAATGGACACTTTAGCTACCTAGAAATCTGAGCACTATGACTTGAAACGAATTCTTGTAGGGATCCAGAAAAAAAGAAGATGAAAAATAATCCGTCCGCGCGCCAGTTACTCAACCCGACAATTTTCAGGTTCGACTTCAAGGGCATCATCGACTACATCTTCTACGCGAAGCAGACGATGACGCCGCTGGGCCTGCTGGGGCCGCTGTCGCAGGAGTGGCTGCAACAGAACAAGGTGATCGGCTGTCCGCATCCGCACGTCTATTCGGACCATTTCCCGCTGCTGGTCGAGCTAGAGATGGTGCCGACGATCACGTCTTCAATGAATGGCTACATCAGTCACAGGTGAACGATGATAGAGAGGCAGGAAGAGAGATGTGTGTGTAGTAGTGCTGTCGGGATGGGAAATCGATGGGAAAGTCTTCATATATATATATATATATATAAAGATTCCTCCATCCATTGAGGAACTCATTCCAAATTCATTCAATTTCAATAACTCATGAGTTTTGCATTGCATTTCTGTCAATTTGTGAGCGCTTCTATCTTGATCGATATTTTGTGCTATACAACTTTGCGAGTTGATTTGTATTTCCTCATGATGTTCTGAACACTCTGTGAAAAAATTCAACCACAAGCTGACGTATCTCCGTATGTGATTTTCCAGCCTTATCTTTCCCCTACATGTCACATTGATTTGTATCAATACCTGTATCCTAAATGAAGTTGAGAATTTCAGAATTGAAACTGTGCAAATCACAATAGCAAACGGATGGAACTGCTCTGATATTAATCCGATTTGATCATATTCACTCGCAACCAATACCATTCAACCAGAAACCATCCCTGATGATTTATTAATACTTTTCGTTGAAAAACATACCACAAAATGCTCGCTACGTTTTGCTTTTGTCTTATAGATCTTGGCACTGATTGTTCATCCCCGAGCGTTCAAAGCGAAGATGCATTTCAAAGGGAAGATCGAGAGTGACGGAACTGGTATACTATTCTTGAAACTGTGCTTGTACCGCGCGGAAACTGACGGCATAGTGCTCAAAATATTGTTTCACATTGTTGTATCGGTCTGAATATAATTCATGCTGGGTCGTTTGACCGATTGAGAATTTACGATGGGTTTGTAGTCTATAAAAGCTGATTTTTCACTTGAAATCATTGTGAATGCGCGACCGAAAATGCAATTTGACGATCACAGGAATTTTTCAAGAATTCCATTCATTGTTTTGCTGTAGTGCAACATGTATTTCCATCAATCATCCGATGATACTAAGGGCCGGTTGCATAAAGGTTCATTAAGTATTTAACGTCACATTAAATATTTGACGTAACTTTATTTATGGAATTTGGTTGCATAAACATTCATCATATACTTGATGTTATGTTAACTCAATCACCACATTAACTCATGATAATGTCCGATTAACTTAATCAGTGCTCGGTGACTGATTAAAGTGACAAGGAGCAAGTGACATCTGATTTTTCTGCCGAATAATTTTGAATATTTGGAAAAAGTTGTTGATGTTGTTCATTCGGAAGTGGTGTGTATGGTAGGTAAATAAAGTTATGTAAGAATGAATATGAATAGTATATTACAGAAAATGTCTATCCCATCTTATCTCCGCTGTCTGGAGAAGAACTGTTGATTCCCAGGGCAAGAACCAAACCAAAATTCTAGGTATTATGGTAAACTATACATACATTTTTCAGCTTTTAATGGGATTTTCTCTCCTCGTTTCTGAAGAATAGAGTAGAAGTTATTAAAAATTATTGCAATATATTTGTAGTAAGGACACATTTAGGATCTGTCCTTACTACAAATATATTGCAATAATTTTTAATAACTTCTACTCTATTTTTTAGAAACGAGGAGAGAAAATCCCATTAAAAGCTGAAAAATGAATGTACCACCTCCTCGAAGAACTTACAGACAGTATTTAAACTACATACTTTTTAAGAATTTCCAGCAGTGTTGTTTTCTCTGCTTCTGTATAGTTTGCACCTTGTTTTCTCTTCAAACTATTCATACCGTCCACACTGATTCGACAACAAATCAAACAATAAACCCAACCTATAAATGAGCAAAACATCATCATCTACAATGCACGGAACGTTAGAAGCAGGCAAAATATCGCTGTTGCCACGCATTCCTCGTCGTCAGTTAATGGAACGATAATTGTAACAGAAGAGTTTTATGCAACGCAAATCAACTTTAACATAACATCACCAGTATTGTGGCATCAGCCAATCACATGATTAATTTTTCTTTATGCAACCGGCCCTAAGTGTCTGAATGACAAAGTTCAATGTTAATCGGTGAATATCCCGTTTTCGACCCAACAGGATCAGATACTCGTGAGGTTTGAAAGCAGTTTTTTTTGTTGATCAAATCACGATCTATGCGGACATAAATTAATACCCAACTCGACAAGTAATTCCTTATCTTATTTCAATGATGTGTTTTTCAATAATATATTCAGTATAACGGTCAGTTATACGTATTGTGAAAATAATTGGGGGATTATCCTTGAATAATAATGGTACACGTCTCAACGTTTAGAGGTACATATTTGGATATTGTTCTGATGAAAGGGTTCAAAACGAGTGGTAGCAACACTTTTCACTAGGTTGGATCACTGAAATATTGCTTTGCCTTCAAGTATTACCTTGCCTGGATGCATGAGTTATGTTTCAAAACAGCTCGTTTTTGATTTTCAATTTCATTACCAGATGGAGTATCAAACTCAATATTATTCGATTGTTTTTCCAAATTTTCGTGTGTTTATTCAGGAAAAATAAAGTTGTTTTCAAAAGTTCTAATAACTCAACAAAAAATAAATGTTTCTTCATTGTCAAATTTTTGTATTTTTTAACGTTTTCAGGGTAAATTTGGCTATCACTGATTCCGTCCAACCATATCAAAATTATTACGAGCATAATTATCCAAATATGGAGTGTTACGATGCGGATTTTTCTTTTTGGCAATGAGAGGATAGTATTCATGTTGATTGAATATCAATAAGTCAGAATCTTGAGAGGTTTGTACTTGGAAACTGTGAATGTTCTAGAGGGTCGATGTTAGTGCATGCACTATGTACGGTGATTATAGTGACGAAAAAATGGTGAGACATCCATACGCTCTTATCGCCTGAAGGATATCATTGTTCTCAATCACCTTAAAATTATAGTGAAATTCAAATTGTGTGAGGTTTCTGTCCCAATTTTGAGATGAAAAAATATCACAATATTGAATTTTCACATATCCTTTTTTGTATTGATGAGTATCTGTAAGGAGATGGATGCAAACTTTTTCTGTTTCACTGGTACATTGAAATCACATCATTCCACGGTTATTATGAATTCGGTATTTGTTATATACTTGAGAGTCGTCAGATATATATTTATACATATATCAAACTAACATATTGTTCAATGAGTTGAGACTCTAGAACCACACATTTTTTCAAAACAAACAAACTAACTCTTTATAGAGCTCCTGAGATCCTTTATCACTTTCTCTCTGATGAAGTTGTTCAAAAAGTGAAAGGTATAATGTGTATCAAAATTTGAACTCGAATAGAATTATGCAAAGGATGATATGAAGAGCGCTCGTTCATTATAGATTTCTTCATAGAAAAAAAAAAAGTAAAATCATTTAGGTTTTCGCTTCGCAGTATAGTTTTTCATCTGTGTTTATTCGGATGACAAGACTCTCATATCAATGGTATAAAAATTGTTTGAATTATAATTTTACATACTTATATGGTCTGATATTAGTTTTTCTAATCACGTACTTCATCACCTCATTCATTTTATTTCCTAATCAAGATCATGTCTTATTGTTCTCTATTTCCTATCAATCTAGTGAAAGGTTTTACTAACAGTGGAAGTAATCCTCGGTTTTAATTCACTGCTCAAGAGGTAGCTGTATATTTTCTATACAAATAGGATAGAATATTATTCTATCAAATATGATGAACTCACACTTTTCACTCCATATTTTTAAAAAAAAAATCAAATACACTGAGCATCAAAGTGTTATGCACTATGAATTTTTCATAGAATTTTTGATTCGAGTCAGTATTCCCTGCTTTGAATTTTTGGATAATGAAATGGAGCAAACGTTTAATGATTATGTGATTTGTGTGTTGACAGGTAGCAACTGGCAGTCTCTAGAAATTAGCCATTGTCGCCTTTGCATTCGCTGAAGCTACAGATCCGAAGGTTGGAGGTGATTGTTCAGCTGTACAAAAGGCCCATTTTATGCTCGATCTTGGGAAATTCCTTCAATTTTTTTTTTGAAGAAATGTAGTACCTGATGTCATCGTCCCATCTATACCAAAAGTCGATATGTAATGCGAAAGGGCTTTCGATTCCTTTAGAATTTTGTGTGCAGTGTGATTTATGAACAAATATTGATCCAAGTGAAAATTAAGAAAGAATGAACGGTTAAGAACCACCAGTTATGGTTGGGCTTATCAAGATCTTTCAAAAGCTTGATCTTTTCTGTACATTTCTAGCACACTTTTGGAAACCAAATTTCATATGAAACAAGCAAATTTGGTTTTTAGGAAAGTAGTTGCCTATCACAATGAAAGCATGTGTACTTTGCCACAAAAAATAAACTAACCGAGAAATAAACCTGCAATTTTTTGAAAAGGTCTCGACAAGCCTCTCAGCTTCTCTATAGTTTACTACTGTGCTCGAATGAATTTAAATACTTTCCTGAAATAATGATCAGCTTGAACTGAAATTGTCTAGGTTCATAATGAATTGATTGAATTTCATCAGCCATCTATGTGAAAGAAGCTTATTATTATAACAGTTTTCATCATTTCAGGAAAGTACAAACCCTAGCCATTTTTTTATACATATCTCAAATATCACAGGATATTGATTGATCATGAAATGAAAACTTGATGTTTGATAGAAGCCGTGGGTGCATCATTCCAGGATATTATTTCAATTTGTCTTATACTCAGAAATTGGAGAATATAAAAGCGCACAAACGCAAACAATTGTCCCATATAGAACACAGTGATTCTATAGTTGCGATTGCTGTGATTTTTATGTAATTTATTAGAAGTGTTCTGTGCGGGACGATCTGTGAGTTGATCTGCAGCAGGTGGATGAATTTATGGATCTGCAGGTATCAGGGTAGGTCAAATATCAACCAGAAGAATTATGGTTTCATCATCCATTTTTGTTTTTCGAAATCGGTTTGTCAAGAGATAGCCATGTGTGACAATTTGAGATATTTCTAGACTATTCAATGAATGTTGTTTGTATTTGTTACCCTGTTATCTGAGGACAAGAATGCTTGAAAAATCTCAAAAATGGATTAGTGTTTCATCAATCCGTTGATTTCATTTACCAATCTTGTAAAAACGGATAATTTCAAGATTTATTATTATATTGACAAAACCATTCACATCTATCTACCCTTGGAAAAAGTTTATTTATTTTGTATATTTAATATTGTATTTTATAAGTTTTAATATGTTTTTCCTCAAAGTGATAGATTTTGTGATTAAAGGGAACTTTTTCTAATAGTAGATACCATATACCGGGCGTCTTTGAAATATTACCCCGCCATTGATTGAAATTAACCATCCTTCATATCTTCTTTTCGAATTCTATAGGTGTAGAACAACGAAAATATATTTTCCATGAAGAGAAACCCTAATTGTATGAACTGTGGGGGGAATATTTTGGGACCTCTTTTCATAAATCAACTCTAGTTATTATGAAAAAAAAACGAGTAACTTTCTTTGCAAGCATCTGATTTTCTTCTGTTACCAACTCGATTTTTCAGATGTCACGATATTTTTATACTCACTATGTATGATATCAACCATGAATTTGGAACAAACTGTTCAAATAGATATGTTTTGAGGCTACACGGGTGTTCCATTTAAAACACTATTAATATTGACTGAAATAATGTTTTCGGAAGGACATCTTTTCATAAGAATAAAACTGCACTCGAAGTTATCCCTTCCTCTGCACATCTACAGATTATCGAGGATGTTTCCTTTCAAATGGAAAACCATTTTGCCAGGTGCAATATTATTTAACTTCATGGACCTATAAACATGTTTATAGGTCCATGTTTAACTTCATTATATACTTTCTGGAAAGGCTTTCCTGCCAATCTGATGGGTACAAAATTAAGTGATTCCCGGAATATCAATCATTTACGCTCATCATATTTGTGATTTCTTCCATCAAAAGTAATAAGAACGGCCAGTATTTGAAAAACCACTATCGATTCGGCATTTCACAATTCCAGAAAATGACGTACTAGTCTGTGAAAATACATTTAAGATGATCAGATATGTTGCTTTGAACTGCGAAGTTTGATATATCATTTTTTGTAAGAGCTCATGGAGATACGAAGTGAAATGAACAAGGTATATTTTGTACTGAAAAAATATTAAATATAGATACATTACTTTCAGAGCTCGAGTTATTGTAGTTTTTTTCATTTTTTGTTCAGGGACTACGTTGATGATATACAGAGACACAATTTTTTGTGCCGATCATCGAAATTATGGCTACTTTATATTTTGACAGCTGAGATAGTAGTAATTACTGGTGAAGTTGAAACTACGTCAATCGAGTTCGAAAATTAGGTCATATCGTGCAGAAAATCAGATATTCTTGAAAAATTAATGAACTCATGTTCAAGTTCAAAAGTTGATAATCATTCTAATCATATTCAATTGATTGATACCAGTTTCCAACTCATCACTTATTAATTTTATATGCTGAATTATTCAGAACTTCCGAACTTCAGAGAGTAGTCTTCTTCTTCGATAGTAAAAAATTGGAAAATTATTACTCGAAAAGTCATTTCATCCCAAAAAGAATCCCCTATTTCAATGATTTCATTTCATTTAGCAAAAAATAATATTTTCTACAATATATCAAATCAAATTTTTCATTTGGAAAATATTCTCATAAAATACTTTTGATAGTTTGAATATTATTCATATTCGATTCATAAGATGTTGTTTTTGGCAGTGGCAACCATTAACCTGATAATAATAATAATAGTATCATCACACAAAATGTAGTAATGTACGTGAATGAATCGATCGCAATCAATAGGTGGTATAATCATGATTATCTATGTTCATATGTATATTTTATGGCAATGAAAAGTTTTCGCAGATTTTTCCTAATTATAGTTCTATCCAAGATTTACACTCGTGAAGCAATACTTAATAATTGTGGTGTTCACAATAGCACCCGAATAAAATTAAGCTTGCATTAAAGTTAAAAAAAAAAAAACAATAATTATCAATAGTGTTTTCGTACGATGTTGCTGCCATCGGTTGAAAAATATTTCTTTCGTTTGAGAATCAACAGAAATTGTGATATTATAATTTACTGGTGCTGTGTATTGAATTTGTGTTGTTGTGTACTGCTTGAGAGGGCCTAATATTCCTCCCGATTTAATTTTGTCTCGTCTTACCCTGTTTTTCAGCTATTTTTTGTGCAACAGTGGCATTGTATTTTCTCTCCATTTATGGTTTATTGTGTTAGGTAGGTACTTAAAAAAATCATTCGAAATTTACATGGAACGCAATTCATGAATTACGAGATCTCAGATTTTATACTATTAATTTTTTATGTTTTTCAGTAGTGCTTAAGGTAATGGACAATGGTTTTTAATAATTTTAAGGTTAATCTTAGATGTTCTACAAATATTTATGAAGAATAGAATGAATAAATGAACTTGGACCATGAAAAAGTTATATATTTTTTAATATCCTATGTTCCTCTAGATCTATATTTTAAGAATAAATTGAATAAACGATTCTAATGTAATGTCACAACAAATCTAATATTCCACCTCATCTCTGGTATCCGAAATGTATCAATATTGAATAGTCATATACGAATTCCCATATTCCCATATGAATGAAGTAGATCAATAGACCTGAATTTTTCAGAAAATTACCACAATTTTTTTTCCGTAAATATTTGGGTGTGATTTATAAACACAGTTCAAGCAAAAATACTCCAAATTTTACTTTTATTATGGATAACCCTATAAATATAATAAATGACCTACTCAGATTACATTATTAGAAAACTACAAAATATAGAAATAAGACTATACAAGTGGTTAATGATAAATAATAAGAGAAATGTAAAAATACTATAATTTTCAAAGTATGTGGTTCAATAAAAGTGGAACCCAAGACCGAATAAAAGTGCACAAAATCAACCTGTCTGAATGAAGATTTGATTGTATAGCCTGAAAAGTTTCTGAGAGTAGGAGTGAAACAAAACCTAAAAATCTTTTCACACAACAAATAATCGGAATCATCTTGCAAGATCCAGGTTAATAGTAAATTACGAGTATGTGTAAATATCATCCAAAATCACCTACTTTTATCAAAAGGCAACATGGTATATAATTGTATATACACAACTCACGAGTTGAGATACAAACTTCAGATTCGACAAGAACACTTTTTCAACCATCATTTACGTTTTAGAACTTTGATGAAAATAGACTATTTACAAACTACTGATTCATTTTGTGCAATTGCCGAACTGAGAAACTTTTTGAGAATGAAAAAAAAAACAAAAATCAAGTTTTTGTGATGATACAGACAATTGCACAAATTTGAGGAAGCACCAAAGGATATTCCAAGATATTCAAGTGTACAGCCGCCCATAAGGCTCTGTGAAAATTTTCAAAATGATTCAATTGAATTTTTGTTGGCTGATCCCGAATTCATGGAAACATCGGATTCAAAGGCAGATGGGGCATAGTGACTATGGTTAAATGATATCATGTGCGTTAAAGATGAATTTTGATTGAAGAAATCGACTTAAATTTTGGATAGCTGTCCTAGCAATCAACGAGAACTGAAGTCTAAGCAAAATCTTCATATTTCAAGCCAGTTATTGTTTGGCTTCTAACGAAAAAATGCCCATCCGCCTGCAATGTTACACATAAAGTGTTCATTTTATTTTAGAATGAAACCTGTGAATTTTCATCGAAGTGACAGTTACCGAGTTACATTTTCGTAGCCCTTCAATCAAATGGCACTAACATTAAACAGAAAACTACTAATTAAATTGGAATGCCTTCTTCTGAACCGATTAATGAAAAAATGATGCAGATCTGGTGGGTTTTGATTTTTCAGTTCAGCTGTTGGTACAAAAATAATTGGAATAATAATTTCATATCACATATGAAAAACATTTCAGTAACATTATTTTAAAATATATATATTGAAATGTAATGATTCAACAAGAAAACTAGTTGGTCGACGAATTTTCATAATCTCGAAATATCTCTTGAAGATATTTTTCGATAAATAAGCCTCGCTCATGAAATCTTAACCTACTTAGTGAACAATGATTCAGACTATGTCAAATGTCTAGTCAACTCCATTATAATTTTTATTCATATTAATTTATTCAAACTTGAGCCAACAATATATTTGTCAATAATTTGTCAAATGAAATAAAATTGAATTTTAAGGACATCGCTACAAATTTTCGGACATTTTGCAACATGCCTGGTGCTATTTGCAAAAATAGCAAAAGCAAGGAATACATATGAAAAACAATTGAATTCTCGACATACGACCTGAGCATTAAGATTGTGGTCGAATCAAGTATGCAAAGTCAGTTTTATCAAATATTTTACTTACACATCCCAATTCATAAAAGAATACATCCAGTGAGTGAGACATTATGTTTCTACTTCTCAACTCATGTATTTTTGTGGTAATAATAATGATAATAATAGTAATGAGTTTATTCAGAAATGTTCACAAAATATCAGTCCAAAATATGCAGTATGTTGAATGAACTAATGAAAACTTTACGATGTGAAACTTGCTGCAAGGATTGATGATGAAAAATATAAATGCAACCAATATCATCAAGTAACTAGACACAAGTGATTTTTTATTCACATAATAATATCCACATATATATTTATATTCTACATGACACATAACAGTATATTTGTTATGAATCCAGTTTTATAATTGCCTTTTTCAATTGTTCAATGTTATTTGTACAATTCAAACATTGATCAAAGTATCAATGCATATTAAGCTAAACGAAAGGGACCTTTTTTTTTCAATCAAACTGGCATTCAATTCATTTTACACTGTATCATATCCAAACGCGCTTTCTATGCTCTTGTGAAATGATGAATACGGGCGACAATCAGCACTTGTCATTTGTCAACAAGGAAATGTCATGTTCACTGTTGAACAGATCTCATAGAAGAAATTAGTAAAGAAAACAATTTGTTTCTAAGCCTCCAAATTGTGCCGCTATCACCAACCGACGATAGTAGTGGATTTCTGTGAATCTGTCACATTTTTGGATTCACTGTGACGTTCCTAAGACTTTTCAGCTAGAATTTTGGATGTTTTTACGTGACATTAGACATAATCTGCTCCGATATAAAAATCGTACTCGACCAATAAAATTAACTAAAATACTGATTACTGGACGACTCGAGTTATGAGAGGCTATGAAAATCCGTCGCAACCGCAACAGAGTGATATTTAAGGCCACTTCTTGGAGCCTAAAAGCTCGCAATACAACAAAACAATGCAATACTTACCGAATAATTAGTTGAACTGAACCAAAACTTCAATATTTCAAACATTAAATAATATGATCGTCTCACATTGAGCATTAAGAGTTTAAGGAATTCCGCATGAAAAAAATCATAACTGATGGACGAGAACGAACGAGCCACGATATGAGATTACATGTTTTCAAACTGATCGACGCGACGTTTGGTGTTGCCTTTGCGTATTTCTCGAAGAGTCTTGTACTTGTCCCTTCCTTGGCGCACGTTCTCTCTGTGTATCTTGTCCATGGCGGTTTCCTTCGTGTCGTCCCGCGACAAAGCCAGGTCCTTCTTCAACGCCTGCAACATAAACGTTCGCTATGTCAAGTGGAACGGAATTTCGGTAAAGACCGAATTTTGGTAGATTTAAAAACAAATAATTCTGGACCCGTGCACGCTTCCGTCGATTCGCACGTTATTCATGATGGATAACGCTCATTTTTCTCTTTGCGAGCAAATGGTTCTCATTTTATAGTATGTTGATAATAGTTCTGTTCAAAAATATTGATCAAAACAAAATGATGAGATTGAGAGCTAGTAGAATAAGCTTTGATTCTCAATAATGAACTTTCAAATAGACTCAGCAAGAGAGCTGCAAAACAGTTCAAAATCGAACGAAAGATCGAATATTTTTCACATTATATAAATACCATAAATTTCGAGATTCGAAAATATGTATGCATAATTATGCAACTAATCAGGTTCTGTTGGAAAGTTGATGAGTGTCAAAACCCTATCTTGCAGAATGGGATGTAATATTGAATGTTAAAATTTTGCGACAAGATTGAAATGATATTTTCATTTTCATAGAATTGTCTTTCTAAAGGCAATCGATCGTTTTTAAACGAAACATGCACCATCATTGTTCCTTGATATCCTATCCCAGCTCATGAATATCTGAAAATCACCGTGGCTCCATAATTTTTTGTATAGGAAAGAAAAATACAGAGGTGTCCCCTTGCGCCCCCCTAATTGACTCATTATGAAAATCACGAAATCGTTTTGAGATATTGATCGATACTGTCGATCCAAATGGAAGATTCATGATTTCAATTCATGATTGTAGCAGCAACAATCTCAATACACAATTTCACCAAATTTCGATTCATTTTTAAACTTAAGCAATTTTTGTATCTGTTGAAGTTACTGCTGTTTCCCAAGGGTCACCAAATCTCTTCCCTATGATTTTTTTCATTGTTTTACAGTGCATTATGATTTGAATATCCTCCAAAATTTCCTCAAATAATCAGAGATGTGTGAAAATACAGGAAATTTAAAAAAACCGAATTTCACATCCTGTATGAGATGAGGCGAAAATTACAAATATGTTCTGAGATTGCTTTGAAGATCTGAAAAAAAATATCCACAAAAAATAAAAAAAATCCGTGATGAATATGGGACCATCCAAACTCTTTTTTTCTTGTAATACTCTTTATGAACACCTGGTGTATTTTGAGTCGGTAGAATCACTGCCACTGGATTCTGTGCGAAATTCTTTATCAGACGTAGTTCTAAGCTATTTCCAATGACTTTCCAATGAAGGGGTCCAAAATGTAATAATTTATAAAATCGCCCTGTATCTTTTAAACGGAAACAATTATACAAAATCTGATTGGACCATCTTGAGTTTCAAGGAAAAGTAGGAAAGGAACGTGAAAACCGGAAGGCTCCATCTTCAATAGCAACCGAGAAACCTGGCATTCCTAACCAAATTGGGATGCACTGTACAACCCCATTGCTCTCTATCTCGAAGCATCGATCGATGTCAAGAAATTACGGTAGCAATATACCAAGTCCAGAAGAACACAAAAGAAAGGTTGTTGAAGAAGTCTCACCAGCAGCTGGTCCTGAAGACGCTCGTTCCTCTCTGCGAGCGTGCGCCTGTCCTCGATCGGGTCGACGATGTTCTCGTCGGTGGCCAAATCCTTGCCGGCGTCGCCGTTCACCATCTCGTCGTCGTCCTCGTTGTGGTCGTTCTCCTCGAGGTGTCCCTTGGCCGCGCTCGCCATCTGCTGCTGCTTCAGCTCCTCCTCTTTGCGTCGCGCGTTCTCCACCTCCTCCTGCAGCCGCTTCGTTTCGTTGTCCTTAGCTTCCACCTATGATACAATCGATGAGGTTAGATTGGTTCAGGTTTATCCACTATAAATGGGATATAAATGAATTCAATATTTTCTGAGAATGTGGAGTTGAATTGATGAAAAACAAACATCTCTTGGACTCTGTTCAGGATGATTCGATTATTACTGAAAACATGCAGTTCTAATGAGTCTGATATTGTATAATTCAATAATAAGTTCATTCGAGAATGTGCATAATTTTTCATTTCAAAATATGCTAAGAAAAACCTTGTTGTGAGTATTGATGATGAAAAATATGAATTCAACCAATATTATCAACTTATTTCAAGACTTGAGTGATTTTTTGTTCACATATTGATATCAGCATTTCAGATATATAATATTTATATTCTCTATGACATGTATCTGTATATTTGTTATGATTTTCCAGTATTAAAATTGTCTTTTTTGATCGTCCATATGATGAATGATATATGATGAATATTCGAATTATGAAAATAACATATTTGAATTAAACAAATAACATATTGATGAGTAAAGGAGACAATTTTGATACTGGATAATTTATAATTCATAAGTTATATGTCATAATGAGGATATCACTTCTATGATTAGAGCTCGTTCGAGCAAAGCCTGCAAAGTCTACAACAAAATCTAACGCCACCACTTATTGGAATGAATAAATAAAAAAAAATATTATGAATGATTTAAAACTACCATCATCAGAAATTGGTAGATGTATCTATTGATTTGATCACAAAGATATCAATATTTTTATATACATGCATATCAATCTAACATAACATAAAAATCCATGAAAAAAATATATCAATTGAAACTATGATGATGTAAAAGACGGCAATAAAATGAAAATGATAAATAATCGATGAAACATACAATTAACACAGGAATTCATTCCATTATTGAATTCTATTGATTTCTAATCAGTCCGTGGAGTTACTAATATGGATAAAATTCAACAATTCCAAAAAAAAACAAATACTTTAGTAGAAAGTAATATATATAGTTAAACTATTCTCATGAAAATCACAAATTCGTGATGAGATATCTTAATCATAGATTATGCCACATCTGAAACAATAATTATCTCAATCATAGAATGTAGTATAAGGCTAGGTATCTATACCTCACTTCCACCTATATTTCAACAAATGAGGTACACTTCAAAATTGTTTCTCACAATCAACTGATGATAGGAAAATTGAAGACATAGCACGAAATAAATAATCCCTTTATTCAATCATTAATGTATTTTGTGAATACAAAAAAATGACAGAACTTAAGCTGTGTCGTGTCGAGACTGACTAATAAATTCCTTTATCAAATGCTGAATATCTTCTAAGCGATAAGCATGGTAGGGAGCATATGATACAAACATGCTCATGGCCTAATTAATAGATACCAGATTGCTGTGGTGAAATAACGTCATAATTTCGTGGGGTGTACTCTTTTGAAAACCAACTATTCAAAATCGACTACAGCCCAGAGGAAGAGTGAAAAATCAAAAAGAATCTGTTGATATATCTAGATATGTTGATTCAATTGATATATTGGAATATACAGAATGTTCTGAAAGTAGAGCCATCTTTTCCAACAGCTGAACTCATTACTCTACTTAATAAATCAGTAAAACCAATAAAGAAGTTAATTTAGCAAAAATCAAAGTTGCAGGATAAGTTAATAATAGATTATAAGCTCCGAAGAGACCAAGCTCCAAGTTTATAAAAATTTGAAATTATAGGTGAAATGCAAACTGTTCTACTCGAATTGTTCAAAATTGTCCACATTTGCTTGGTTAAAGCTTGGTTAATCTTGCTCAGCGTACCCATGAGTGACTACAATTTGAAATTTTTCAAATAATTTTTCATTGCTTTATTTGGCAATTATTGATGAATTGACTTCTCTTAACAAGTTCTACAAGCTGTTGAATTATATGACTCGACCTGTATATGACCGAATCCTGTTCAAGGATCGCGTCAGCTCACCTCCTCTTGTATACGCTGCACCTCCACTTGCTTGGCCCTGATTTCGTCTTCGAGCTTCTGCCGCTCGGCCGCCTCCATGTTCTTGCTCTCCTCCAGCCGTTCCATCATCGCCTGCAACTCGTTCTGCCGCTTCTCGAGCTCCTCCTTGGCCGCCTGCAACTGCTTCAGCTGTTCCTCCAGCCGCCTGATCATCTCTTGCGCCTCCACCAGGTTCGCCTGGCTGCGCTCCATCTCTTCTTGCATGGCTGCGGGGCGACAATTGAAAAGTTTTAAACTAGTTTGAAATTCGATGAGAAATTTTCGAAATTTCCAGATGATCGTGTTTCATTTGATTAGATTCATAAACTACAAACTGTAACAAATATAATCAAAATACGTATCACAACTTGATTAAGGGTTTTTAGCCCATACCTGTGACAGACGAGAACCAAATAAAATTAGTACAGAATTTTGTAAAGATCAAATACAAATGCGTGAATATTGAATATCAAGAAAAGAAACTCACGTTTTTTTATTAGAGACCACAAAACACATTGCTACAGCAGGTAAACTTGTAATAGAACATTTATAACTGACCGGTAGGCAACCACCTTTTCACTCTACAGTTTTAGTGTATTGGGCGCACTGATCGATTGCGCAACAGATCTAGTGACGTCAATATTGATAATTATTGCGAAAATTCCTCATTTATCACAACGTACGTTCCGACTATATTTTTGATATGTTTTTGATAAAGATAACTATTACTCTTGTATGAACACGGCTGGCTAAAAGCGTCACGAAGCGATGACAAGAGTCTGCCATCTAGCTTTAACACATGTAGAGAAACAACAACAGGATAATCACATTAGAAGTTTGAATGGGTTTTTGAATAGGGCTATGATTTGAATTTGATTATAAAGTATGGCAAGTAGTGGCAATCGAGAAGTAGCAGTAGGGGTGGCGTCGGTATAGACCACCCCCACCCCTCCACTTTTCCACAGTCGAGTGAGCATCAAACACAACATATGCGACTTCGCCAAAACACATCAAACCCAACATGTGCGACTTCGCCAAAACGCATCAAACCCAAATGTAACACAACCGCAAATGTGGCTAACCTACCTTGATGAGCCGAGTCGGTAGCATACCTAACCTATCTAAAATAGTTCCACCAGCCAGGGGCGTACCTAACCTATCTAATAACCCCACCAGGGTCGTACCTAACCTATCTAATAGCCCCACCAGGGTCGTACGAACCCCCATAAATATTTTCGGGGGGTACACAGGTCCACATCCCCAATGACCCGCCCCACACCGTTTCAATGTCCCACCCCGACCTACAACATACGTCATGCGTCATACGGTGAAACGTCAAAACGATGAAACGTCAAAACGATGAAACGTCAAAACGACGAAACGTCAAAACGACGAAACGTCAAAACAACGAAACGTCAAAGCGATGAAACGTCAATCGGCATCGAGATTTTCGGGGGGTACACAGGTCCACATCCCCAATGACCCGCCCCACACCGTTTCAATGTCCCACCCCGACCTACAACATACGTCATGCGTCATACGGTGAAACGTCAAAACGATGAAACGTCAAAACGATGAAACGTCAAAACGACGAAACGTCAAAACGACGAAACGTCAAAACAACGAAACGTCAAAGCGATGAAACGTCAATCGGCATCGAGATTTTCGGGGGGTACACAGGTCCACATCCCCAATGACCCGCCCCACACCGTTTCAATGTCCCACCCCGACCTACAACATACGTCATGCGTCATACGGTGAAACGTCAAAACGATGAAACGCCAAAACGATGAAACGTCAAAACGACGAAACGTCAAAACGACGAAACGTCAAAACAACGAAACGTCAAAGCGATGAAACGTCAATCGGCATCGAGATTTTCGGGGGGTACACAGGTCCACATCCCCAATGACCCGCCCCACACCGTTTCAATGTCCCACCCCGACCTACAACATACGTCATGCGTCATACGGTGAAACGTCAAAACGATGAAACGCCAAAACGATGAAACGTCAAAACGACGAAACGTCACAATGGTCCAGGGTCCACCTCAACACGTCCCCAGTGGCCTTCCCCACACCGTTTCAATGTTCCACCCTGACCTACAACATAAAAAATGTTATAGACGAATGTTTTTCAAACAGTTTTCAAATGGCGTCGATAGAGTATAGACACCAGCTTGAAGAATTCCAAAAGAAAATAAAGGAACTCAATCATACAATAAAACAATATGAAGATAAACAGCTGATGATTAGAAATTTTTCGAGAATATCTTTATTGGAAAAAGTAATCACTACTCGCAGCATACCAGTATCATCACCAACTGTGAAAAAACTATGGTTATTTTGAAATATAATATTTTTTATAAGAACTGCATACAATATTAGGAAAATTCGACGATACTCAGATGTAATCCTAATACAAGTACCACAGATCATATTTTAATATAAAACTCTACGATAAAACCCATGAAGATGTCAGTTTTTTTGAAGCATACAGCATCCTCAGAACCGCCACACGACCTCAGCCGACAATGAAGCATAAAAAACCATTTGAGCTATCAAACAATCTGTTACATGCATTTCACATTATATTAATTGTAATCAATATTATTTGATGTTTTTCCAAATGAAATGAAATAAATTCTAATCAATATTGTGTATTTTCATCGAAGGTTATTATTATAGATTAGCATGATAGGTGAAAAATATTCTTACCTTTATAGAAAAACCGCAATTTTTGTTTTCAACAATATTTTTGAACTGAACAAATATTTATCTATTTTTCTGCGGTTACCAAATTTCGATGTTTTTCATGCGTGCTATATAACCGAATCACCATGCAAAGATTGGGGAGCTGAAACGTGTTAGATTTCTCATGGCAAAAATGAAACGGGGTCATGTAGGTTCAGGATTGAGATCATCTGTTCGTTGGATTAATGTAGAATCGATTTTCGACTCGAGAATTCAGACGGGGCTCGTTGTGAATTTGAATCACAAGGAGATTGAAGACTTCCTCATAGATGCATCGAAACTTATAAAGAAGAAAATATTGAAAATTTTAGATAATTCAACAATGCTCAAAATAAATTTTACATTTTGCAGTGATTTCGTAAAAAAATCAAATGATGAAGAGATAATCGATCGTAAACATTTCAATACACCAAATACAGTTGTAGATGCAGGGACGGATCTAGATGAATGGTTTAAAATTAATGGAATCGATGTCATCCTGAATAAATTGAGCGAATTTTCTGAGAAAAAAAGTGGCGATTTGAAATGGGGAATGGCTCGTCCTATATCAAATTACCCGAACAAATTGAAAAAAAGCATGCCTGCGTCAATGTACAAAACAATGATGATGCATGCTTTTTCTGGAGCATAGTCAGTGCTCTATATCCTGCACCTAGAAATCCTCAAAGAATGACACAATATCCAAAATATTCTACAGTTTTGAATATGAAAGGGTTAGACATACCAATGAAATTGACTCAGATTCTAAGGAAAGAATTCAGTAATGTGAATGAGGCTCAATTCAATCTTTTAACACGAAAAGGTGTTTTTCCCTACGATTATATTGATAATGAGGAGAAATTAAACGAAACCAAGCTACCAAGCATTGAAAATTTTCACAATATATTGAACGATTCAAATATTTCAGATGACGATTACGCTCATGCTCAAAAGGTTTGGGAATATTTCGACATCAAATCGCTTGGAGAATATAGTGATTTGTATATGCGTACCGATATTCTCCTTCTAGCTGATATAATGGAAAATTTTCGCGAATCATGTAGGAAAACATATCATCTCGACCCCGCATGGTACATTACGATGCCCTCGTATACTTGGAGTTGTATGCTCAAGTATACTGGGTGCAAATTACAAATTCTAAAAGATGTAGATATGTTGATGTTTGTTGAAAAGGCGATTCGTGGGGGAATAACGGTTTGTAGCAATAGATACTCTGAATCGAATAACAAGTATATGTCAGAATATGATCCCGAGAAACCATCAAAATACCTGCTCTATCTAGACGTAAATAACTTGTATGGGAAAGCCATGAGCGAACCCCTACCGTATGGGGAGTTCACTTGGGTCGAGAACACCAACATCGATGTAACTCAAATTCCGGATGACAGTCCTGAAGGCTATATTCTCCAAGTAGATTTGGAATATCCGACAACATTACATGATGCGCATAAAGACTTTCCGTTTTGTCCTGAACACCGCACTCCGCCAGATTCCAAATTACCTAAATTAATGACAACTCTACACAATAAAAAAGAATACATTTTACACTACAGAAACTTGAAGCAGGCTCTCGAACACGGTCTTAAATTAACAAAAATCCACAAGATTCTAAAATTCAAACAGTCGACGTGGTTGAAATCCTACATAGACTTGAATACTCGATTAAGAACAATGGCCACGAGTGCCTTTGAAAAGGATCTGAGGAAATTGATGAATAACGCCGTCTTTGGAAAGACTATGGAAAACATTCGCAATCATCGCATAGTTAAATTGGTAAAGTATTGGTTAAAGTATGAAGGTCGTTATGGCCTCAAAAATCTAATATCGAGTCCACAATTCCAGCAGCGCACAATTTTCGACGAAAACCTCGTAGCCGTTGAGATGAAAAAGTGTGAGTTAATCTTTAATAAGCCTCTATACATTGGTATGGCTATCCTAGATATCTCCAAAACTATCATGTATGATTTCCACTATAATTTCATGCTAACTCACATGGAAGCTGATAAATGCAAGCTCATGTATACAGATACAGATAGCTTTTTTTTTATGAGCTGTCATGCGAGGATGTATATAGAGAAGTTATTCTAGAGAATATCAATAGATTTGATACATCTGATTATGCTCCAGACAATGTCTATGGGATTCCGCAGGTCAACAAAAAGGTTCTAGGTTTGATGAAGGACGAGGCTAATGGTAAAATAATTACACATTTCGTAGGGTTACGATCTAAAATGTATACTTTCAAATTATCTATGGATGAGGAGGACATTGATAGAGAGCGGGAGCGCTTGAAGGGAAAGGGGTATAGTAAAGATCAAATTGATAATGACTTGAAAAATTTCGGGATGACTAAAAAATCTAAAGGGGTGAAAAAATGTGTAGTCAAAAATAAACTAACATTCGACGATTACGTAAATTGTCTGAAGGAGTGTGCGCAAAAGACTGTAACCCAACAAACAATACGCTCATACAAGCATGAAGTTTTTTCTATTAAACAATCGAAAATCGGTCTAAGTCCACATGATGATAAGAGAAAACTTTTAGCCAATTCGTTCGATACACTTCCCTGGGGTCATTACAGTTTGAATTAATCGAACTTCTCCATGTCTCATCAATTTGTATTTTTTGAGGAAAATGTTACACACACACCTACACAATGGTATATGATTTGAATATTTACTATAAATATATATTGATATAAATATATATTTTCACTAGAAAATGAAATGAAAAACATTTTGAAAATTCCTATGCTTTATTTATTTCCCCCTATATACAACATCTGTGAAAATTATTCATAAAAAGAAATCACTTTTGAAAGTAGAGTTTTCAGTTCATGTAGAATACCTCGGTTTGGACAATTAATGTTAAACATATTCCAATCAAAGTCTCCAACCGCAACTAGCTTTCTCTGAAATTCATTGTACTTGAAGTATGTACTTGCTTTGAAAAAATATATGTGTCCGTCAATGTAGCGGAATGCTGAAGTAATATCGCTTGGTATATTTGGAAAAATATCCTCAATTCGTCCTCTGTTGACTAAACGATAATCATCTTCATGCTGATGGTATTCAATGAAAGACGAATTGTTCAAGAACATGTAGATTTTTCCAGTATTCGTTTGGAAGGCGGCATTTATTTCAGATTGTCCAGGTAAATTGAGATTAATTTTTCGTTTGATTTGCAAGTTTGGAAAATAGCTCGAATAAAATTTATTTCCACTTACTACAAATAGATCTCCAGACGTTGTTTGAAAAACGTGATTCACTTTAATGTATCATATTCATAATCATGAAACCGTCCAGCAAAGAGGTCGACGTCATTCGCAAAAATAAAATCAGTGAAATAGCCCAGGCTATAAGGAAGAAATATCTAACTTTGAAATTAGGTAGGTCTGAGGAGGATGAGACAATACAGAAATTTTTCCAACCAATATCTACACCCCTGAAAAAACTAGTATCGACAAAAAGTCGATTAATTGATAGTGGCATAAAAAATGAGCCTTCAACACTATCGAAAAAAGAAGAGCTGAAAGTATGGAATGAAAGTGAAAAACTGAAAAAGAAGATGAAGAAGAGAAAGCATCGGAAATTCAATTTCAAAAACTTGAACGTATTGCTAGCGCTAGCGGTAAAAGTGATGATGGCGTGTTCGAGGAAGATGAGGAATCTGAAGAGCCTGATGGTGACACCGATGTAATTGATCCCGCAGCTATTGAGTCATACCTTGAGCAGTATCCTGTGATGAGCATTCGATTCCTGAAAGAATATTGGACAGAGGACGAAAAAATAGACAAAGTATATGGCCCCATATACGATTCCAGTAATTCAAAATGGCGTCTTGGATATAATGAAATTGATTTTGATGGTCGTACAGGCTACATCAAAATTGCTGGAAAACAAGTGAGAGGGACGCCTGGAATATATGAACTGATATTCTACGATGTACCAGAAAATTTCAATAAAGAAGATCTGAATGGATATAAACAAATTTTGGAACTTTCGAATGCCCACAAGAATGCTAGCGGAAAACTGAAAGGTACCAAAAGATATAAGTATAAGGAAATCATTAGACCCATGTTCATACCTCCAACATCATCATCGAGACGTTATACAACGGGACATGGTTTAAATATCCAATTGAGAAATTTGCCGACGAAATTCCAATCGCCAATGTTGTCCTACAATACTAAACCTGTGGAATACATTTACTGGGATGACCCCAATGAATTGTGTGAAAGATTAAAATTGCTCATAGCCTCGAAAAATGCAGGAAATACCTCTCTGGACAACGAGATTGTATCAATCATTGACGAATTGAAGGAGGCCAACATCATACAATAGATACAGACTTTCGCATGGATATTGAGGTCATTTCAAAGATGACTATCGATAAGTTCGGACGTAGTTCGAATGGAAAACGCAAACTGGTGGTAATTACATCTCCGAGCGTCGGTGGTGGACTATCGTACACTTCTAAAGGGGATATAGATTTTGGCAATTTGAAATTGTGTAATGTCAAAATGCCAAATTTGAAAAACGATGTCGCCAACAAGGAATATGTAGACAATATTAAAATATATGTAGAACAGACTATTTCACAAATAAAAACAGATTTCAAGATTGCGTTCGATGATTTTGGTGATAAGGTACAAATTGCGATTGATAGTCTCAAAAACGAATCGATAAAACTAGAGAAGATGTTCGATTCACATCGAATCAAACTGGAAACATTCAATTCAAACTTGATACAATTGTCGATGATGCTACAGAAAACAACCAGCTCGATGACAAACTTTCTAAGTATATCATTACCTAAACTGGAGAAGGACATCGTTTTGAATTCAAAGGCAATTCTGGATATTTCCGAGGTGCAGGAGAATATCAATGGAACTATTGTCGATTTGAAGAAGCGTCAGCAGCAAAGTTTTGAATCTGAACAGCTTCTCACCAATATCGTCACAGAGATCAAAGGAACTTTCGAATGCCCACAAGAATGCTAGCGGAAAACTGAAAGGTACCAAAAGATATAAGTATAAGGAAATCATTAGACCCATGTTCATACCTCCAACATCATCATCGAGACGTTATACAACGGGACATGGTTTAAATATCCAATTGAGAAATTTGCCGACGAAATTCCAATCGCCAATGTTGTCCTACAATACTAAACCTGTGGAATACATTTACTGGGATGACCCCAATGAATTGTGTGAAAGATTAAAATTGCTCATAGCCTCGAAAAATGCAGGAAATACCTCTCTGGACAACGAGATTGTATCAATCATTGACGAATTGAAGGAGGCCAACATCATACAATAGATACAGACTTTCGCATGGATATTGAGGTCATTTCAAAGATGACTATCGATAAGTTCGGACGTAGTTCGAATGGAAAACGCAAACTGGTGGTAATTACATCTCCGAGCGTCGGTGGTGGACTATCGTACACTTCTAAAGGGGATATAGATTTTGGCAATTTGAAATTGTGTAATGTCAAAATGCCAAATTTGAAAAACGATGTCGCCAACAAGGAATATGTAGACAATATTAAAATATATGTAGAACAGACTATTTCACAAATAAAAACAGATTTCAAGATTGCGTTCGATGATTTTGGTGATAAGGTACAAATTGCGATTGATAGTCTCAAAAACGAATCGATAAAACTAGAGAAGATGTTCGATTCACATCGAATCAAACTGGAAACATTCAATTCAAACTTGATACAATTGTCGATGATGCTACAGAAAACAACCAGCTCGATGACAAACTTTCTAAGTATATCATTACCTAAACTGGAGAAGGACATCGTTTTGAATTCAAAGGCAATTCTGGATATTTCCGAGGTGCAGGAGAATATCAATGGAACTATTGTCGATTTGAAGAAGCGTCAGCAGCAAAGTTTTGAATCTGAACAGCTTCTCACCAATATCGTCACAGAGATCAAAGATGATCTCGCAAAGAATGTGTATTCCACCATTGATCCGCAAACAAAAATTCCAAACAAAATTGTATCCCTAAGTCGGCAATAAAATAATATATATGAGGAAAAATTACAATTCTTTAACCACTTTATCACACACACACACACACACACACACACACACACATGTCACGCTATCATCCAGTCATATTGATATTGAGATATGTCACACTCTGCAGAAAAGATTCGACTTGTCGATGAGCTGCATAAACCTGCAAGAAAAAATTACCCACGTCGGCGAACCATAATTAAAGGTATAGACGACTTGTGGCAAATGGATCTAGCGGAAATGCGACAGTATGTCTCACACAAGAATCGAAATTTCAAAATGATTATGATTGTGATTGATTGTTTCTCTAAATATGTATGGACGCGTCCATTGAAAACGAAAACTGGCGAGGAAATAACCAAAACGTTTGCAGACATTTTAGCGCACACAAAACGATGTCCGAAAAATCTGCAAACAGATCAGGGAACTGAATTTTACAATAGCAAATTCCAAAGTCTAATGAAATTGCATAACATAAACCATTACAGTACGTACAGCGTCAAGAAGGCTGCAATAGCAGAACGTGTAATTAGAACTTTGAAAGAAAAACTATTCAAATACTTTAGTTTGAATGCCACCTACAGGTGGATAGATGTACTACCCACCATTACAGAATCCTACAATGATACACACCACAGTACGATTGGTTGCAAACCATCGCAAGTCGATAAATCCAATGAAAAACAAATTCTCAATAGATCTTATACACACTTGAAGATTGTTGGCCCGCGAAAATTCAAAGTTGGTGATATTGTACGCATATCCAAGGTCAAGCATATTTTCGAAAAGGGGTACACCCCAAATTGGACGACAGAGTTATTTAAAATCGTCGAAGTCAAAATAACGAATCCCACCACATATCTGTTGGAAGATATGCATGGGACGGCAATCAGGGGGGCCTTCTATGATGAGGAGTTGCAGAAAACCAAGAATCCCGACATCTATCTCGTGGAGAAAGTGATGCGAAGAAAAGGTCAGAAGCTGTACGTGAAATGGTTAGGTCTTGATAGATCTCACAACAGCTGGATTCAAAATACCGATTTAGTATAGGATGTTATAGAAAATACAAACAAATCTAGACAATTCAGGGGGCCTTTTCACCACCACCACCACCACACATTCCATGTTTTCGCACGAAAAACATAAGAATTACCATAACAATGATATCACATTGGAAAAAACAAAAAAACGAAAAACATCACGCCATAATCACGTGATTCCAAGCTTCAAATAGTCTCAAAAAATCAATATTCATTCAGTCCAGTTTTGAATTATGGTGAGTCAAGATAGTGATTATTTTAGTAGCAGCACAGAAATGGAGTTTGTTTACAATGATGTCGACAGCAACGACGACGTCGGCGTCGACGACGACGACGTTGGCTACAACAACAAGTGTGACTTTGAAGAAACGCTCAAAGTCATCAATCAGGCTCTAGACAAATATGAGCATTCAGCTCAAACTGCGTACTACGATGATGGCGTCGATAAAGCTTTAGCTCGATTCGAAAAGATTGCTCAAAGTGAAGACCCACTGCTGCTGATGACATTTCCAATGGACTCATACGGCTGCTGCTATGAAATTCAATGTGGCCTAAGTCCAGCGAGAGATTTTAGCGTCTGTGTGATTCTGAAGCAAAAGTTTTCACCTCGAAGGATTTCCTTCAACACCTACGAGTGGGCCACACTCATAGACATATTGTCTAGAATAAAACAATCATTTTTCGATGGGGACGACGACGACGACGACGACAGCTATCCCGATGAATATGATCCGGTGATGATAAAGTGTGGAGACTTTGTGCAAGTGTACCAATACATCGAGTGCAGCATAAAACAGGTTTCAATCTCCAAATGGACCGGTGGCGGCGGCGGCATTGCCTCGGACGGGGCAGGCGTCGATATCAACTTGAGCCAGAGAGACGTCGAAAAAATGTTACAAACTCATACGAGTGTGGTGTCTGATAGAATTGCCATGTTGGATGTCATGAACTTCAATGATTATTTTCGAAATATTTTTGATATTGTTAAAGGGTGGTTGCGAGATAATAAGACAAATGTGTCTGCTACAGAAATCATTCTGGGAATTTGTGAAACATCATCTTTGAATAGTTTGTATCCCAATGCTTTGCGTGAATATTTATTTTATTATCGTTCTCAAATTGAATCCGATTTACAATGTAATTAATATGATGTATTTACCTATAATAAATGCGATTATTTACTGAATCGATTTTATTTTTATATTTGAAGACCTCCACAAATCTTTTTTGAATCATTTCCCATCAAGCTAACCATGGAGACAGTTGTTTTTACCACTCTACTGTTGACATTACGCACAGTGACATCTGATGACTATGTTAGTGGTGGTGGTGGTAGCCTACTAACTCAACTTGAAGCACGAAAATATCTTGAAAAATATGGTTATATTGATAATAGTACTCTGACGGATTTTAATGAGGCCCTTAGACATTTTCAAGATCGATATAATTTACCGCCAGATGGCACCCTCAATGAAGAAACAATACAGTTGATGAAAAAACCTCGATGCCAACATGGTGACAATGAATTCCGGGTTGGAAATAAATGGAACAAGACGACAATTCAATGGTATCTACCTGTTACACATAAAAAATATAATGAAGTAGTTCAGACGGCTTTCGATATGTGGCAGAATGCATCTAAATTAACATTTAAAAAAACTCTTCCCAATCGCATCAATCCAGACATTACAATTTCGTTTGGTAAAAGAAATCACCTTCTTCGCATTGTATGTATGGGAAGTGTGAATTGTGGATTCAAATTCGATGGGCCGAGTGGTGTCTTGGGGCATGCCTTCTTCCCGAAATCAGATTCGTCATGCATAGAAGTTCACTTGGATAGTGATGAGAATTGGTATGTAGGCAATGGAACAGTACCAGATGGTTATACGAATTTACTTATGGTTCTTGTACACGAGATTGGTCATGCTTTGGGGATATACCATAGCGATGATGCGACTGCAATCATGTATCCATGGTATCAGGGTGAAACAAAGCCCCTACAAGATGATGATTTATATGCAATCCAAGCGCTGTATGGTTTCAAAGAACGCTACGCACTCATCCCAAAATTCGATTCAATGACATCGACAACAGCATCACAGATGATGACGTCAAGCACCCCTCAAATCAACGTTAATACAAAAATCGTACTCCCATTATCTACTACTACTACTACTACTACCCCAGACATTGAATTGGTTGAACACAACTTGTGTGAAGTGAATCACCCTAATGTAATGTTTTTGGCTTACAGTCCGGAATTTCACAACCATCGAATGTATGTAATTTCTGAAGATATGGTATGGAAAAATGATATCGGTAGTAGAGATGCAAATATGCATAGTAAACTGCTGAAGGAAAAAATGCAATCTGAACCGCTACATGAATATCTCCCAAAAGAATTGACTAAAGTGAATCACGTTTTTCAAACAACGTCTGGAGATCTATTTGTAGTAAGTGGAAATAAATTTTATTCGAGCTATTTTCCAAACTTGCAAATCAAACGAAAAATTAATCTCAATTTACCTGGACAATCTGAAATAAATGCCGCCTTCCAAACGAATACTGGAAAAATCTACATGTTCTTGAACAATTCGTCTTTCATTGAATACCATCAGCATGAAGATGATTATCGTTTAGTCAACAGAGGACGAATTGAGGATATTTTTCCAAATATACCAAGCGATATTACTTCAGCATTCCGCTACATTGACGGACACATATATTTTTTCAAAGCAAGTACATACTTCAAGTACAATGAATTTCAGAGAAAGCTAGTTGCGGTTGGAGACTTTGATTGGAATATGTTTAACATTAATTGTCCAAACCGAGGTATTCTACATGAACTGAAAACTCTACTTTCAAAAGTGATTTCTTTTTATGAATAATTTTCACAGATGTTGTATATAGGGGGAAATAAATAAAGCATAGGAATTTTCAAAATGTTTTTCATTTCATTTTCTAGTGAAAATATTTCAATATATATTTATAGTAAATATTCAAATCATATACCATTGTGTAGGTGTGTGTGTAACATTTTCCTCAAAAAATACAAATTGATGAGACATGGAGAAGTTCGATTAATTCAAACTGTAATGACCCCAGGGAAGTGTATCGAACGAATTGGCTAAAAGTTTTCTCTTATCATCATGTGGACTTAGACCGATTTTCGATTGTTTAATAGAAAAAACTTCATGCTTGTATGAGCGTATTGTTTGTTGGGTTACAGTCTTTTGCGCACACTCCTTCAGACAATTTACGTAATCGTCGAATGTTAGTTTATTTTTGACTACACATTTTTCACCCCTTTAGATTTTTTAGTCATCCCGAAATTTTTCAAGTCATTATCAATTTGATCTTTACTATACCCCTTTCCCTTCAAGCGCTCCCGCTCTCTATCAATGTCCTCCTCATCCATAGATAATTTGAAAGTATACATTTTAGATCGTAACCCTACGAAATGTGTAATTATTTTACCATTAGCCTCGTCCTTCATCAAACCTAGAACCTTTTTGTTGACCTGCGGAATCCCATAGACATTGTCTGGAGCATAATCAGATGTATCAAATCTATTGATATTCTCTAGAATAACTTCTCTATATACATCCTCGCATGACAGCTCATAAAAAAAAAGCTATCTGTATCTGTATACATGAGCTTGCATTTATCAGCTTCCATGTGAGTTAGCATGAAATTATAGTGGAAATCATACATGATAGTTTTGGAGATATCTAGGATAGCCATACCAATGTATAGAGGCTTATTAAAGATTAACTCACACTTTTTCATCTCAACGGCTACGAGGTTTTCGTCGAAAATTGTGCGCTGCTGGAATTGTGGACTCGATATTAGATTTTTGAGGCCATAACGACCTTCATACTTTAACCAATACTTTACCAATTTAACTATGCGATGATTGCGAATGTTTTCCATAGTCTTTCCAAAGACGGCGTTATTCATCAATTTCCTCAGATCCTTTTCAAAGGCACTCGTGGCCATTGTTCTTAATCGAGTATTCAAGTCTATGTAGGATTTCAACCACGTCGACTGTTTGAATTTTAGAATCTTGTGGATTTTTGTTAATTTAAGACCGTGTTCGAGAGCCTGCTTCAAGTTTCTGTAGTGTAAAATGTATTCTTTTTTATTGTGTAGAGTTGTCATTAATTTAGGTAATTTGGAATCTGGCGGAGTGCGGTGTTCAGGACAAAACGGAAAGTCTTTATGCGCATCATGTAATGTTGTCGGATATTCCAAATCTACTTGGAGAATATAGCCTTCAGGACTGTCATCCGGAATTTGAGTTACATCGATGTTGGTGTTCTCGACCCAAGTGAACTCCCCATACGGTAGGGGTTCGCTCATGGCTTTCCCATACAAGTTATTTACGTCTAGATAGAGCAGGTATTTTGATGGTTTCTCGGGATCATATTCTGACATATACTTGTTATTCGATTCAGAGTATCTATTGCTACAAACCGTTATTCCCCCACGAATCGCCTTTTCAACAAACATCAACATATCTACATCTTTTAGAATTTGTAATTTGCACCCAGTATACTTGAGCATACAACTCCAAGTATACGAGGGCATCGTAATGTACCATGCGGGGTCGAGATGATATGTTTTCCTACATGATTCGCGAAAATTTTCCATTATATCAGCTAGAAGGAGAATATCGGTACGCATATACAAATCACTATATTCTCCAAGCGATTTGATGTCGAAATATTCCCAAACCTTTTGAGCATGAGCGTAATCGTCATCTGAAATATTTGAATCGTTCAATATATTGTGAAAATTTTCAATGCTTGGTAGCTTGGTTTCGTTTAATTTCTCCTCATTATCAATATAATCGTAGGGAAAAACACCTTTTCGTGTTAAAAGATTGAATTGAGCCTCATTCACATTACTGAATTCTTTCCTTAGAATCTGAGTCAATTTCATTGGTATGTCTAACCCTTTCATATTCAAAACTGTAGAATATTTTGGATATTGTGTCATTCTTTGAGGATTTCTAGGTGCAGGATATAGAGCACTGACTATGCTCCAGAAAAAGCATGCATCATCATTGTTTTGTACATTGACGCAGGCATGCTTTTTTTCAATTTGTTCGGGTAATTTGATATAGGACGAGCCATTCCCCATTTCAAATCGCCACTTTTTTTCTCAGAAAATTCGCTCAATTTATTCAGGATGACATCGATTCCATTAATTTTAAACCATTCATCTAGATCCGTCCCTGCATCTACAACTGTATTTGGTGTATTGAAATGTTTACGATCGATTATCTCTTCATCATTTGATTTTTTTTACGAAATCACCGCAAAATGTAAAATTTATTTTGAGCATTGTTGAATTATCTAAAATTTTCAATATTTTCTTCTTTATAAGTTTCGATGCATCTATGAGGAAGTCTTCAATCTCCTTGTGATTCAAATTCACAACGAGCCCCGTCTGAATTCTCGAGTCGAAAATCGATTCTACATTAATCCAACGAACAGATGATCTCAATCCTGAACCTACATGACCCCGTTTCATTTTTGCCATGAGAAATCTAACACGTTTCAGCTCCCCAATCTTTGCATGGTGATTCGGTTATATAGCACGCATGAAAAACATCGAAATTTGGTAACCGCAGAAAAATAGATAAATATTTGTTCAGTTCAAAAATATTGTTGAAAACAAAAATTGCGGTTTTTCTATAAAGGTAAGAATATTTTTCACCTATCATGCTAATCTATAATAATAACCTTCGATGAAAATACACAATATTGATTAGAATTTATTTCATTTCATTTGGAAAAACATCAAATAATATTGATTACAATTAATATAATGTGAAATGCATGTAACAGATTGTTTGATAGCTCAAATGGTTTTTTATGCTTCATTGTCGGCTGAGGTCGTGTGGCGGTTCTGAGGATGCTGTATGCTTCAAAAAACTGACATCTTCATGGGTTTTATCGTAGAGTTTTATATTAAAATATGATCTGTGGTACTTGTATTAGGATTACATCTGAGTATCGTCGAATTTTCCTAATATTGTATGCAGTTCTTATAAAAAATATTATATTTCAAAATAACCATAGTTTTTTCACAGTTGGTGATGATACTGGTATGCTGCGAGTAGTGATTACTTTTTCCAATAAAGATATTCTCGAAAAATTTCTAATCATCAGCTGTTTATCTTCATATTGTTTTATTGTATGATTGAGTTCCTTTATTTTCTTTTGGAATTCTTCAAGCTGGTGTCTATACTCTATCGACGCCATTTGAAAACTGTTTGAAAAACATTCGTCTATAACATTTTTTATGTTGTAGGTCAGGGTGGAACATTGAAACGGTGTGGGGAAGGCCACTGGGGACGTGTTGAGGTGGACCCTGGACCATTGTGACGTTTCGTCGTTTTGACGTTTCATCGTTTTGGCGTTTCATCGTTTTGACGTTTCACCGTATGACGCATGACGTATGTTGTAGGTCGGGGTGGGACATTGAAACGGTGTGGGGCGGGTCATTGGGGATGTGGACCTGTGTACCCCCCGAAAATCTCGATGCCGATTGACGTTTCATCGCTTTGACGTTTCGTTGTTTTGACGTTTCGTTGTTTTGACGTTTCGTCGTTTTGACGTTTCGTCGTTTTGACGTTTCGTCGTTTTGACGTTTCATCGTTTTGACGTTTCATCGTTTTGACGTTTCACCGTATGACGCATGACGTATGTTGTAGGTCGGGGTGGGACATTGAAACGGTGTGGGGCGGGTCATTGGGGATGTGGACCTGTGTACCCCCCGAAAATATTTATGGGGGTTCGTACGACCCTGGTGGGGCTATTAGATAGGTTAGGTACGCCCCTGGCTGGTGGAACTATTTTAGATAGGTTAGGTATGCTACCGACTCGGCTTATCAAGGTAGGTTAGCCACATTTCGGCAAATCACATATGTTGGGTTTGATGTGTTTTGGCGAAGTCGCATATGTTGTGTTTGATGCTCACTCGACTGTGGAAAAGTGGAGGGGTGGGGGTGGTCTATACCGACGCCACCCCTACTAGTA
The DNA here is from genome assembly GCA_963576655.1 of Gastrophysa polygoni. NCBI lineage: Eukaryota > Metazoa > Arthropoda > Insecta > Coleoptera > Chrysomelidae > Gastrophysa > Gastrophysa polygoni. The sequence continues at coordinate 7,507,223 of OY755083.1, read as the reverse complement.
GCGTGAGGCACCTCGCTCGTCAGCATCGTCCCTTGGTGCGAAACCTAACTCACCCTTTATCCTGTCCTCGTACTCCTGCTGCTTCTTTTCGGCCTTCTCCCTGGCCGCGATTTCGAACTGCAGCTTCTCGCGCTGCTGCTGCTTGGCCAGCTTCTCCTCGCGCGCCTGCGCCTTCATCTGCTGCACGTCGATGGTGTCCGGTTTGCGCCTGCGCATGTACAGCTCGTGGTTGCCCATGCAAAGGGCGAGGATGCGCTTGTTGATGCGTACGCGCGGCGCAAAGAACACGAAGTCCGGCGCCTTCTTGTCGATCGGCTTGATGATGAACTTGCGGTCGTTGAAGGAGATGTTGCGGATCTCCGACCACGGGAAACCGATTTTCGGGGTCAATCTGTCGATTAGAAAAATAGCAAAATTAACGTAACAAGTCGGAAAAATACTGGGTTTTTTTTTGGCGTGTAGGAAGAATTCTAGGACGAGCCGCAGGCGAGTTTCCAGTTGTGCTAAGCTTTCTTTTTTTCAGCAATCGTGTGGTATTACAAATCAATAAAGCACATTTCCTCACAATTTCGAATTTTTGCGTCAAACAAGCCAAAATCACATCCCCTGTAATCGTTTTGCATTTCTTCATATCCATCCATTTCGTTAACAAATTATAAGCGTTTTTGTACTCCAGACTTTGATTTTTCAGGTAATAATGGTGCCGTTTGTTTTTTCCCTGCTATTATGGTAATGATCTACTGCACTCTTCTGAATCTTACAGACCAACATTTTCATATTCATTTCTTCTTCTCGGCCTATTCCGGGAGTACGTGCTTACCGGACGGGGTCAGAAAAGTGCTTCTTTTTCAAAGAAAAATCGTCCGGAGTGATTATTTTCCTGACGATTTCCGAAAAAAGTCATTTGGAATCTAATCATTAATTTATTGATATTTCATTTGTGCAGTTCTATGGAATATTAAACTCTGTGTGCCTGCCATGGGTGATTTTCCAATGGTACATAAATGTCACCAGAAACAGTGTCTGTAAAATGAGCTCATGTTGTATACAACTCCTGTATCTATTTTTCCATCTCATTTGAGTTGAAACATTTCCAGTGACAGAGAAGGAGTTCATATTAATATTCAAAATAGTGGAAAAAGCGATTTTCGACATTCTCGAAAATCGAGTATACTTTTTATTCTGGAAAAAATCATATTTGAAATATCTAGAAAATTATGGAACTCTTCTCATTGGAAGATTTGAATCTGAATATTCATCATGGTAAGGGAGCTGAACAAATGGGTTTTGAAAATAAGAAGAAGAAAAATATTCAGTTGCATTCATTGCATCCAAGAGATGATATTTCGATATTAACATGTGAAAAATGGTTGATATACTGTTTAAGGTCAATAGGCTGAGATAAAAAAAAAAGTTGTTTCAATGCACCAAATCGATGTGTTTGCTTATATTTTGTTTGTAATAAAATTACGAGTGTGTACTAGATTTTTGAGAAAATCGTCAATTTGCCCGCTTTTTTGAATATAAATGTCAACATGTGATGTTATATGTCAAAAGTAAGTCTATCTAAAATAAGATAGTATAATGTTTTGTCGGTTACGTAATGAATGAAATATAAATTGGAATAGCGGCGTATACACTAGGAAATATCAATGTGCGTCCAAGTATGTTATGGCAAATGTCTACTCACTGGTCATCTTTCTCATATATATTCAATCCTAGGGCATCGACGCCAAGGTAGAGCTCGGTTCCTTTCTTATTCCTGATCTCGAAATAGTTCACGCCGTACATTTCCAGATCCTGTGCTATTTTCAAGTACTCCATTGTTGCATCTTCCCTCAACATGCCTCTGTGTTCCTTCCACCATGTCATTATGCTGTTCTCCCATTCATCCTTCGACATTTTGTGTTGGTCCATAACCCTGGAAAATAGAAATGAACGATTTTTGTCACTGGATCCGTATCTAATACTAGTATCAGGCGCAAAAAGGAGAAAATGGGCAATATTCGTCAGTTGATTGCAGACTTATGCAAGAAAAAAAAAATAATGCAAAATTTCATATTCAATATGGTCGCAATTTTGAACTAATTGAATTTACTACTCTTGCTTTTGTGTACAAATACGAGTGATTTTCTGAGAAGGTAATACTGAGAACATTCAAAACAAAGTATCAATAGGTACAAAGAGTACACGTCATAATTATTGACGCAATGCACGCCCATGATGATTGACATTAACCTTACGGGGATTTCGGAGAGGTTCGATAAATGATGTCGGTATACGCATGTGTGTGTGACAATAACTGTCATCTGCATCTATTTTCAAATAGATTATATAATAGATTAGATAATAGATTACGAAATCCGCTAGATTTTACGTTTGCATATTGGATAGCGATAGCGATATGGATATCAGTAACACTCCTCCGGAGCTATCGGCAACTACGGCCACGTTTGATTCACTCCCCCCAAAAATCACGAATTTTATACGAAAACCAATACAAAATGTTCAAGAAGTGGCGACAGGAATATTATGTCGAGAATCTCTCAGAAAATATTCTTTTGGCCAATTTTAATAGTGAATTTGGCAATAATTATGAGACATCGACGCTAAGATCAATATAATAGTATAATATAAGATAATATAATAAAATTCCCTAAAATCCTACCTTTTCAATCAACAGTATTTAAATCTTTTTGCTTTTTCTTTGCTTTCTCGTACCTTTGGGGTAGCAGCCTGTCATTGGCCAGGAAACCGGAATTGTGCAACTGCTTCTGGTAGTCACCATGTCTAGCTTGGACGGCGTACGACGCCAGGAGGACGGACGTCTCGGGCGGGCAGTAGATTTCATCGGACAAGATGGCGTTCTTCACTTGCAGATAGAAGAGCCGCAACGTGATGTCCTGGATCAGCTCTTCGGCGACGTCTTCGGGATAGAACTTGGCGCGGAACTTGAACTGCAGCGGGTTCTCTTTCTTCACGTCCTGGCTCATCACCTATGAAAGCGAATGGGAAATTATACGAGGTGTATCGGTATTCCACGTCATTGGGTTTTGTTGTTCAAATAGATGTGGATGAAGTTTGGCATTGAACTAGCACATAATGGGTATTACCCACTCAGATGTTACAAAACAAGCCTTGGTCTACAAATTCCATCTTCGTTGGCTAATAGCAATAATTAGGAACTTGTTGGATAATATACTATTTTTTCATTTCAATAAGATCTCAATATTTTTGAGTTTTTCATAGCAAAAAAATATTATCTGTACACCGAAAACAGATTATTTTTCTGATAAAAATAAGAAAATTGAAAGCAAAAATCTAACTACTTTCATTTCCAGTTTGATGAAGATTTTTTGCTATAATCATTGAGCACGGCCTCCAAAAGACGTTCGTAGGTACTTTGCTGGCTATTTTGAGAAAATGAAATCTAATTACATCTAATTAATTACATTGTCGGACAATGTTTTGTACAAAATGTATTTCGTTAATCAAAGTAGTCTTCGACAAGAAGTATAGGTCAAACATATTCGGAAACTACACATTACGTCATCAGAGCATACATATCAGACCGCAAACCGTGTTATGTAAAATCGTTGGAAAATATGCAACACGAGTCCGTTTTAGATCTCGCAGGCATATATTAATGTATGAAATGATTTTTTCATTGGAAAACTGGCTCGTTCGGTATTATCATCATCACGAATTCAATGTGTTATCCAGATGGTTATAGCGCTATAAAAAGAGCCATTACTACATGACTGGGAAATCACAAGATTATTTAGCTTTTCTACTGGCTCGATTGGCAATTAATTCATCGTCAGATTCCCACAGATTCGTCAACGGACTTTTTTCGAAATATATACCGGGTAACACAGGAGACATGTAGCAGCGTCTAGATTTTTCATTTACAGAGGTAAAAATTTAAATTCACACCAATTAATTCACAGGAGTTTTTTAACCACCCATCTAAGCAACCTAAGATAGGAAAAATATTTTTCAATTTGGCTACTTGTGAAGAAACTATGTGTCTTTCATTTTTGCCATATAGTCATTGCATGATCTATCCATTTGGAGACAAAACATTGAAATTTTTCACCTAATCAATCAATTTATAAATCAATAATTCTATTTTCAGTATTTTTTTTGACAGTGGAAGGATATTTATTGACATACCAACATCAACTTATCAACTAATCAATTTGTGAAAATCAGTGGATATTTCAGATCCTTATCTTTAAGAATAAAAAAACTACTGACTGCTACATGTTTTTGTCACCCGGTATACATTGTGCCCGTTTTTCGAGGTTAACCATGAGGAACTCAGTTTCTTTTGAGATAGGGAACTGGTCAAATTAGGACAAAATTGCACATTTCCGTGATGTTCTATAATCTAGGAATATATTTGACATAATCTGTGCGATTCTGTGATATTTTTTCATTTTAACAGAAAACCAATCAAGTCACAGCATACACTGCTACACCAGATTTTATCGACTAACTCAAAAATAATGTTACATTTATTCTAGATTTCGGGGAACAAACGGTCGAATAGTCATTTTTTTATGGACGCTATATTCGATTTTATTATTCAATGCAGTTTTATTTCCTGATTCCGATAATGTATCACACTTTATATCAATCTGACGTTTTGGTCTTGATTTCGAAAAGAAAGCTATTTTTAGTAGTGCACTGGAAATAATTGTACCAGATTTGTTTGATCGAAATATTTTAGAAAATGAATCACAGATTGAAGAAAAGCCAACTCAACGATGTTGAAGGAAAGTGAATAGCGAATTTATCCAAAGTGAATTTCTGAGTAACAACCATTTCGAATAATTTTGAAATACCAATGGGAGGGGGTGAACGAAACTCGACTATACATATTAACTGCACGTATGACCAACGTGGAATGAAAATAATATTTCGCGGTTGAAGTACTTCCAGCAATAATTACATGTATTGAATTATAGCAAGCGACCATGCAAAAAACTTGTTCCCGTAACGGTATGTAATGATTATATCGGGCCATGAAGATCAGACGTATCGTCACTGTTATTGTGTTGCAATAGAAGCAAAAATAGATAATTATCAATAGTAAATGAACAATTTTAGGTTTCTACTCAGGTGTCAAGGTGAAGCACCTTCCAAACTCCTCACGCCGAAACTTACCAAATCACTGTTATGTTCCACACTGCATTCATTTTCAACTGCAGAATACATTTTTTTCAAATGCATGAAACATTTGACGCTTTTGCTCAAAACAGTATCCGGCTGCTTCAAGAAAAAAAAATCCAAAAAATCAATACTGCCAAATTTTAAATACACAAATGACGCTAAATATACCAACTCAGTGCCCATCTAATTCAATTTTCGAGTACTGCTTCTTCGATTACCTCGAGAAGATCTCCGAAGGATTTTTCTATAAGAAAAATAATAACACTAGTAACACAGTCATGCATATTCGCTCAAAACAGAGTTGAATGGTCACGTGTGATCAAGTCCAATAATTTTTCATAAGCAAAAAGTTCGCAAAAACGAATGTTACACTTCTTCGAAAACATTATTGAAATGACAAAATTCATAAATTATTATTTTGGTGTAGTCGTTTTCGAACTAAAACGTCTGGCTTTGCTTTATCTGATTATCTATGATATTATTTGTAATAGCTGTGTTCCCCATTATTCTTATTTATAGTATTGTTAATATTGGCTCGGTACATTCAACATGAGATAACGTAACAATTTATGCTGCATATGACAGTAAGGAAAAATAAAATAAATTGTATTTCTGATGAAGCGAATGATTCATCTACAGCAATTAAATTGTCTTATTGTTTTATAACATATGATTTTATAATTTCTTCCAAGGATCATTCAAGCAATCTCGACTCAAAGAAAACATTACAACATCCATACGAATTTCTGAATAATAAAGCACTGGAAAAATTATATCTAAGTTACTCATATCAGATAAAATAATGTGAAATTGTCCGAAACCACATGCCTCCTAGCTCATTTATTCTGTTAACCACGTCACTCCAAGGTGATTCTCTATGCCAAGAAGATTCTCACTTATACACAAGTTCCTATTACCTCAAGAATTTGATAGCGTCCTATGTTGGCCTCACGAAAGCGAATTGTGTTCTATCGGAATCCAGGTGATTACCCACATATTCTGAGATTCAATAAAATTTCGACTGTAAACAATAATGAAAATGAGAATTGAAAAACCATATTCGGAAAAAATATATAGCTACACAGGAGTGGCATATTTGTATCGAGCATCCAGTATTTTTTCTGTACGAATTCTGTGATTGATCCTTTCCCATAAACATACACAACATTGTCTACGAGCTTAGATTTGTTCATTTTCTAATTGCCCGGGCATTATGAAATGCCCAATTATTTTCATTGTTCATAAGATGTGCACGAACGCGAGCCTCCGATTGGCCACAGTTTAATGAATAAATAATTCTGTATACTTTCGATAGGTCGAACTGAACGAATTTACAACGGGGTTGATCGGTTTCTGCTTGGATTTGGTTCGAGTACTTATGAAACGAAAACTCGTTACTTGACGTCAGAACTTTTGTCAAAATTGTATAGTGGCGTAGATACAGGGGATCAATCTCCTTGCCCTATTTTCTACGCCACTGGATATTTCAAATAGAAGAAGTCTACCAGAGAAGTTCAGGAAGGATCGTAGATCCTCCGTCTTAACTCTACGTAGTACATCTTTTTCTAACAAGACGTACTTCTGTGTACTATAATATATGAGTGCTATGCAGAGGTATGGGAATTTGCTTTCAAAACACTACGTAGTAAAATAAATCACGCAGTGTTACCTCGTTTGAAAAATATTCTGAATTATTAACATATCCACATTCAACTCAACACTGCAATGTATAAGCTTGTGTAACAAAAAGAACATCAAGAAGTTACATATTTTCTGTAATACTTTCTCGCATTTATATACCTGCCTAGTCACTATTCATGAACCGCACATTCATCTATCTATCTTTCTATCTATGCAAACATTGACACTCCTCGGTCATTTACTCGGTATTCAAATTGAAAACCAAGAAGTAGGTTAATGTCTGGCAGCCAACATGCCTCATGTTCGGAATGTGCGCCGTGTTGGTCTAGTACGTTCTAGACCTTTAGACGATTTTTTCTCGTCAGTGGAAAATCACGACTGTCGGTTTTTTAGTCGGTATTTCGAAGAGAGTCAACAGGTACTTCAACAGGTGGTCGACTCTCGAATAATGAATGAGTGTGCTTATCACCGGAATATGCTTGGATTATAAAACATTTTCAGTCCATGAAATTAGCACATTTGCAGTGGCGTCAGAAGGCTATGGAAATTCTGTATCACAAAATTCCGAAGAATGAGAAACATTCATCTATGCATTTCGAAACCTCTGAGCCTGAAGTAATCCCGATAAAACTGATACTAAAGATAAGAAATTGATAATGAAACTGAATATGTCGGACTAACACAAGGCAGAACATACGTACACGATTTAAAAAACATAATTATGTATCACCCACCCCTTTGAGATATGTACAGGGTTTTTGCGTATATTTTTGCACCTCACCTGCAAGGGTTATATCGGGAGAAGTGTCAATATTTTCTTCCCGAATCATCAGAATTTCCCATAAAAATTTTAAATTATTTCAGCAAATTGCATATTTTGACATTTTGTCAATTTTTTTTATATAGCACCCTATATGTTATTCCATATCTAAAAAGAGCTGAGTTCCAGATTCCACCTCCACACTTCACATGGCCAACTATGGTTGACCGTCAATTTACATTCATTAAAATATTTGAACGCTAATATTTCGAAAACGGGTGGATGAAATCATACATGATTATGTATGAAAGCATATATAATCAGAAAAGAATATACCTTTCAACACATGAAATAATTTACAGTGCGTTCCATTGAAAACAATTGACATGTCAAAGTGTGACATTTGCCGAAATTATTTTGAACTTTCAGCATAAAATTCTGATTCAGAAAATAAAAATTCGCTTTCAATATTTTTTGATGACTCTCGAAATAAACCATGTAGGTGGGGAGCAAAATGATACGGAAAAACCTAGTACAAAGTGGACAAATGTGTCTGGAACAATGTGAAAATTTACAGTGTTCTCAAAGTAATAGAAATGAAATTTCTTTTTTTTTTAATTCAATGGAGGTAATGTCAGTTAAGATATTATTTTTCATTCCAAGGCTAACCGAGATATCAACACAAAAAGGGAAAAGGGAAGGCTAGTCCATGAATTAAACGTAACAACCAAATGAAATAACTAAGCCATGTTATAATATTTACCCAATGACTCTCCCTAAAATTAACGTGTCTCACCATCAATACTCTATTTATTTTTTCTATCTGTGGTAACACGAAACGAGAACCTATAATATTCTAGGAACATCGTGTTAGCCAGTGGTGGAATTTTGGGAGAGAAGGAAGGTGTTGGGAATTTTTCTTGAAAGTTTGGAGGTTGTAAGCATCAGGAAAGACTTCACTAGGCAAAGAATTCCACAACTTTGCCGTTGTCTAGATGAATGAAGGCATATAACTGACATTTTTTTCATATATCTAGTTGTGACAAAAAAATTAGCATTCATTATGATATTGATGAATCAGCTTGAGTTTATCTTCAGTTATTCTCAATAGTGAATTTCTAGAAAGCAATGAATAAAAATCCATAAAATCCACGGATTATTCATATTTAGAGAACCGAGTTAGAGAGCTGAAGTATATAAACTGTAACATTATTAGTTATCTGAGTGCTGTAAATTAGACTAATGATAATAAACAAATTAGTTGGCTGTTTTTTTTTTTCACTTGGTTCGAGAGCGTAGAAGAAATAGTTTTTATTTTCATCTCTGAAACAAAGCAAGATAATTGGAAAAATTCATGATACGAAGAAGTTGTATTTTGAATTGCTGAATCTTGAAAAAAACATTTCACTTGGAAGAAGGGGTGGCGTCACATTTTTTTTCATATCATAAGCTAATAGGAAGCCACATGAATGGTTTAAAAAATTCTAATGACATCAAAAGTAAGTATCTTGTTACTGCATGTGAACCTACCAAATGGAGGAAATCGAAAGAAGTATTTTCTCATGAATTGAAAAAAATAGTTACAATTTTTATGGAAAATTACGTGTCTGCAAAAAAATGTATGAGTAAATTTTATCATTTTCAGCAAGGAATACCTCTGGATGTTTTTTACAATATTCATGAAACAACCGATGGAAGAATGTTTGGCTTCATCGACATAGGAAAGCTACGAGATTATCCACTCCTGGTATATTGTATGCAGCGATAATGTCTCGAATAACTTGATACGTTATCACAGGAATGACTAACGTTACAAACAAGAGAAAAAAACCAATGGGATATGGAAATAACAACCGCAACAGTCAGCCAACACTAATATGAAATATTTGATTTAAATCCTGCGGAAAAAGCATTCTGATTGGTTTTATATTGAATCCATAAGATTTCACTAGTCAATTTCACTAGGAGATCAGTAATTTCTTTAGAGCTCACGAATATTCCGAAAAGTATCGCGAGTCAACAAAAGATGGATAATTCTTCGAAAATATTCTGAAAAATCATCACTGCTTGTTCCACATGTGTCACTATCAACCCCCGCAACTAGCAAATGCGGGGGTCGACAGTCGTCGACTCTTCTGCAAGCCAAATTCAAAACGCTCTACTGGGACAGTATACAAAGCATTTAGGAAAGAGTGAAATAACCCCATGTATTCAATTATTCTGTAAAGTTTCAGTGCCGCCAAAATGGTCAATCTAAACTAGATCGATCTTCGCTTGAATGAGGAAAAATTTAGATCAATTCCAAGTACTCATCTATACTTAACACTCAAAGGAAAAATGTGTAGAATTTTTTTTAACTGTTGACAACACGAAAGGTAAACCTATGATGTTCGAGGAACATCGGTTGTAAGTATCAGGAAAGACTTCACTAGGCAAAGAATTATGCTTGGTATAGAGATGTTCGACAGTTCTCGAGCCTGACAATGTAGTGGTGACCAGCCTGAAGATGACGATGACTTCTTATGCCATAAATAGTGTATTTCGTTTGAATTTTCTATTTTTGCTATTTTTGGAGTCTTGTTGATAGAAGGAGCATGACCTTTTTTACTGAAGCTGCAGATTTCAAGCCGTTTGTAGTATTTTCATACGTTATTTTTACGACGGCTCTGAACTCATAAGATTATTATTCAGACGAAATAGGATTTTCAGACCCGTCGTAGGATTGGGCTATTTTTTTACTCCTGGTTTCTGACCATTTGCAATCAATAGAAGTTGAGAAAAAAAAACATACTTTCTGATAGAAATAGTGTTGGGCAAGTCCCCATTCGTACCTCATACGAGTGTATGCTTCATATAAACCTAGAGGAACCAAAGGATTCTTTCGCAATAAATAAGCGATAAATGATCACTATATGATAATAATAAATTATAATAATGATGAAGCGAATAATGAGCGATACATTAGCATTTTATTTCAAAATAGATGTATTTATAGCGGTACTACAACATTCATATTATAACACTAGTAGAAACAACATTTTTCTGAAAGAAAGTGGCGACGAATTCTCGAAATGTGAATGTGAATTGCAAATTTCAAAATGGTTCGTTCTGCTACGTTTATGGGAGTCGAAACTACGACTCACATCATACCTGGCTGAATAATTGTTGTGTGTTGTGGGAAACATCTACTTATTCTGTAAGTACATATTACTGAAATTGAATGTTAGAAGTGTCGGTTAGTGACCTATTCCAAAGTCCGTGTCCGCGCTCTTTGAACCGTCAATTGAAAATGTTGAAGGTAGGTAAAGAGAGGATATCCGAAAAGATAGAATCATCGACATTGGAATGAATATTAACATAACGACAGCTGACTACTACGTTCTCATGACAGAATCGTTTAGTGCAGGTTAGAATTTAGTGTCTATAAATTTTATTGGAAACAAAAAAAGGTTTTAGACTTCCTTTCACATGAATTTACAGGCATTCGACATGCCGTAAATGAAAATTCTCAATTAAACGCTTTTTATTCGCATATTTTTCGATAGAAATAATCGGACCGGCTGTTTCCGAACCTTCCTTATTCTTATTCCGCTACGATCTATAGATTTTTCCGTTCCGAAATTGTTTTTTGTACTCCGGACGTCCGATTCGATGCAAAAATCGATCAATTCGGTTCCAAATTATATAATAATTTTTTTGATGATTATGGGAAGATTCCACTTTTCATTTTTTCTTATCTGCGCAATCCGCAAAGACGAAATTGCTAACAAATTAGCCAAACGGAATGAATTCATTATTTCGGTTACTGTACATAACTATAATAAAATGTAATGAATGTCAATAAAGTAGATGTCTCGGCAACATCCTGATCTTAAATAAAACTCCCTTCTAACATTATTCAATATATCATATTAATTTATTTTACTATATCTTAATTGTTGCAATGAACTTGAAAACGATAACATTTTCGAATATAGAATGAAGAGACCTTTCAAACGATTCCTGTATCACAAGCAAATAATTCCCATTTGAAAAATTGGGGATTGTACCTGTCATTCGCAGGGGGGTCGAAGGTAGGGATCGCATTTTGACTTTGAATAATGCCAATTCATAATTTAAATTCGACATGTTTCGGAATATTTCAACAGCCGTACCAACAGTAACCGAAATAATGAATTTATTCCGTCGGGCTTTTACCAGACGTATGCGGACGTATAAACGTGGTTCTGCCAACTCTGGACTCCAATCGCTTTCGTTGAAAAAATGCATCGATTTGCATTCTAAGCCGCAGTCGTCGGAACGTAAAAGAAAAATTCTAGTAACGAAAATCTCGGTCACGAGTGCATCCGACGAACCATACAGAAGCGACCGTAGGATCAAACTGTGACCGTGTCAAGGTCGATTTCTACAGGACATCAATGGAACCGAACCTGAACGATAGAATGAGCACGCGTTTTCGTACCGTTGAGAATTCGTCTCAACAACGGAAACATGAAACAAGGCGGATTAACTAACACGATTCGGTGCTCAGTTTGATTCCTGTTCAGAATTTATCGTTGCTTTCTTGTGGCAATTTATCGTCCTAGCTGAATACTGAACACAAACTCCAATACCAGCATTTTTCTTCCCCATTCATCCCCATTTTAGATGAATTTACTATTTCAAGATGCATAATTAGGTTGTACTATCAAACACTGAGCTATTTTTATATTGTATAGCTACTTGTATTTATTCTTGAATTGTAAAATTTGTAAATTGTATTTCTGTAAAAAAAAATTTACAGGGTATATATGAATTTAGTGTTTCATGTAGTTTTTAGTTTATAGTTAGTTGTAGGAAAGAGAAATCTTCTAATTGGGTCCTTATGGCCCTACATGTTTGTGTATAATAAATTAAAAATGTCGATATGTAAAAAAAAATAATGTATCGCCGAGTGTATCGTCCCAACAAAAATTCAAAGCTACAGTTATTCCGAGTGACCAGTTATAGTTTGTCCAATTTTCAATGCTTATTTTCACATTTCCTGTGAAACCTCCGGTTCCATCCGAAATAAACATAATTTTTTTCTGTCAGATGGAGGGTTACTGCATTAGTTCATAAAACACTCTGTACATGCTCATTTATATTTTACTTTGGGAGATTTAAAACTGTCAGAATTATTATCTTTCCGTCAACTACGAGACTACTACATCATGTATGGATTTCATGAGGAGCTCATCCAGGATGATGCTGATGCAGATTCACACTTTCACACACTTACACAAGTGTACAAATGATCAAACATATTTATCTTGCATGTCAAATTCGACATCAAATCTGATATGAACCAGATTTTCCACAGACGACTGAAAGCAGTCATAATCTCATGAAACCATCAATAGTTGGCTCAAAGGGTTGAAATTCTGGCAGTACTTCCGTGAAATCATAAATTTCAGTAGATTTTTGGAAAGGAAAATTTTCCTATGCCTGAAAAATTGCTTATTTACTTCCTGTGGAATCCGAAGTTTCAATGAAAAGGTGTGTTGTCACGAAAACTTAAATTGGTTTCGGAGATACAAGCATGCAAAATTGGAAAAAATATAACTGATCAACAGTCAATCTCACGAGAGACGATTTGAGAAGATTACTTTCTGTTCCCTACATGTCCGCATTCGACAAGCCGTAATTTGAATTTCATTCGCAAAAAAACAAACGTTTTCCCAGTGACAGTTATTATACTTATTAATTTTACTCCGGTAAATATTTTTACTCTTACTATCTCAGAAATTACGTACTCTCGATAACAGAACATATTCTCGAATATTCAGTCCACATTTCTAGATGAAATCTGACTAACTGATTCAAAATCTGCCTCGTTTTTGCATATAAGACTTTCTATTGGAAAAATGTTATTAAACGTTGATTGAATACTTCAACTGATTCAAACTGAGTTGTCTTGAAATCTCTGATCTCTATTTAACGTTTCCTCGAATTTTATCCTATTTCATGTATCGAAAATTCCACATACAATGTAAACATATGGGAATTTGCAAATGAATTATTATTAATATTATTATTAAAACATAACTAAGTTTTCGAGTATGATTATTTGGAGCAAATTTCAATTCTTCTCAGATCTGCTTCAGCGATCATAATGTACTCGGAAAAATACAACTTTTTTCCTAATCAAACATATTTTTATCTCTGAAGCTCTAAGAGATATTTATAGTGCGAAACGAAAAAGTTCTTGTAAAGAAAATAACCATGAGGATCACTAGGAAATGGAAATGTTCAATGGAATCGGATATCAGTAAAAAACTTTCCAATTTTCGGTCAAAAACAAAAAGTACCTATACCTATACTTCTCGAAGAAAGCATTATTCATAGAAATGATTGTATTTATTTCACAGAAGAATAATTATCATTATAGGAACACCAAACCAATTTAGCCTCCTAATTATAATATTTTTTCGAATACGTCAATATTTAAAACAATAAAAATAGCTGGAATTTGAATCCAAATTAAGATAAGAGACGAAAAAGTGTGTCATCAGTGACGGTGCCAGGGGAAAGAAAAGGGCCCAATTATTCCTAATGCAGAATAAAGCACAATTATAATAGATTCAATCTTTCTTTTGAGATTTGCTCTGAATGCGATATTTTGATGAGAATATTATTAAATTTCAGGTTGAAAATCAGGCTTTTCAATTGCATGGTGAGTAGGTATGATTCATAGAGCCCCCAATCATTAAAGTACCCTCCCTAAGACTTAATAAGTAGACAAATTCCTTCGGAAGGAACGAAACATTTTTCTCTAAATCTTTTTTATCTGACTGAAAATGATGGCTACTGATACACCACTGTGTGTCGTCATATAAAAAGATAAGTACATATTCCGAAGGTTGGCAGCTCTGAGTCATCATCAATGTGTGTCACAGCAAATGTGTAGGTACGCTGAATAGTAAGTTTACTTCAATGAAATTCATATTCTCAACCAGTAACGATTTCATAAGGGATAGTTTTTCGCAAAGAAAACGTTTTGTTGACCAAAAATAATGTGGGCAATACAAAAATAAGCTTTTTCTCCGATTGACAGCAAAATACTAATTTTGCAGACAAATAACAATCAGCAAAGCATTACTTTTTATGTAAAATCATTGACATGTATGGCAACTCAATACTTGAGTTTTGTATACAGGAAAAATTAAAAAAGTTGTGGGAATAACCTACAAAATATAGATATGTTAACAATCGACAAAATATAATGTCAACTCAACATCAAAGCCGATTTGCCTCGGCTGAATTCCTTCCCCTTGCTACGTTCGGCTGTGAAATCGGCAGTCAATCTACTACTTTGATGTCCGGTTATACATCAATAAAAAAAAATAGGGAACAGAAATATTCAATTTTACGAAAGAAATATTTTACCTTTTTCATATTTTATCATTTCAAGAAATTGCTTGGGTTTTATGGAACCGAAGTGTAATCTCAAAAAAAAATGTATTTATATCGAGAATTTATTGGGTTGTACCCAAAAATAATTTTCCAATGTTTTGAGTTATTGAAAAAATAGGCTTCTACCTACAGAGAAATATTATTTGGCACAAAAATTTTCAGACACAAAGAAGTGAGTAGAAAATTCAATAAATTCTGGTAGTATGTTAGATTTGGACTGAAATAAATGATCAATGTTCATTGGCATTTTTCATTCCCGACGATAAATTTATTGTGAATATGAATTTCTATTAATAAGTATGAGCATTCAAGTGCATCACCTACCATCTAAAAATAGCAGCGCGTTTTCACTTATTTGGTCGATTTTTTACAAACGTTTGCATCAAAATAGCTTGCACTGTAAAAATAACTTCTTTGTTGCCACGACTTTTCGTCGGAATCGATCTTAAATTTTGGTTTGGAACGACTCTACTTCCTAACGCTAATACAATATAATATAATAATAATGATGCTTCAAATAAATAAATAAATCTGATTATTGCAGGTGACTTCAATATGTCAAGTATTGCAACATTGGATATGAATCGTTTGACAAATATCGAAACATGCTACCTTCAGTTCCTCAATCTTTTTGACTTCAAGCAATTCAATACTGTTCAAAACAATCGTAGTAGAATCTTAGATTTGTTTCTCAGCAATCCCAGTGAAGTAAACATAGAAAAATGCGATTTTCCCCTTACAAATGAAAACTTCAACCATACGGCTTTGTTCTGCTCGTTCAATATCCAAAATTTCGATCCATATAAAAAAACATTCAATGCTCAATACAATTATAAAAAAGCTGACTTCCAGAAATTATATAACAATATTAAAGAAACAGACTGGAGTTCTTTGTATGGATCGAATGACGTTGATTTTGTTGCCGAAGAACTTGAAAGACTAATGCATGTTGCACTGACTAAATGTGTACCGCTTGCAAGTAAGAGCAAAAAAAATATCCACCCTGGTTCAACAGAGGTATAATAGATAATATTAAGAAAAAAGACAATCACCGAAAGATGTACAAAAAAACTGGAAATCAGTATAACCAGCAAATATTTATGCACCTAAGAACTAAAATAAAACAAGACATCCAATTAGCACACGAACAATATGTACGAAATACTGAAAATAGCATAAGCAACGATCCTTCAAATTTTTGTAAATACATTAATAGTGTGAAAAGTAACTCGAATACATCTGGAACCATGACATACAGGGGTGATCATTTGTCAAGAAATGATCATATTGCAAATGCCTCTGCAGAACATTTTGAAAGTGTATATGATCACACTAGCGCCACCTATGATGTGTCATTCAATGATTCTAATATCATCAATAACATTTTGAGAATTGTAAGTATTACCAATGAAGACATTCGGAGCGCTATTAAAAAACTCAAACCAAAAAAGTCGGTTGGGCCTGACAAAATTCCACCATACGTGTATAAAGGATGTATGGAATTTCTAATCGAACCGCTGAGCCTTATCTTCAATCTTATAATACAAACATCCGTTTTTCCTAAAGCATGGAAATGTACAAAAATATGCCCTATTTTCAAAAGTGGAAATAAAAGCGAAATTGTAAATTATCGACCTGTATGCTTTATATGTGTACCTAGCAAACTGTTCGAGTCAATCCTATATGAGAAAGTTTATTCACATGTTTTGCCATGCATCCAAGATGAGCAGCATGGTTTTATGAATGGTAAGTCTACTGTTACGAATTTGATGGTATTTTCCCAAATAGTTAACGAAGTGGTGGATAATAGAGGCCAAATAGACGTTATTTACACTGATTTCGCCAAAGCCTTCGACAGGGTGAATCATGACATTTTATTGAGTAAATTGAACTCTTTAGGTCTATCGTTTAACCTGTTGAAGCTTTGTGCCTCTTATTTGAGTAACAGAAGACAGTATGTGGTATACAAAGATGAATGTTCAAGAACATTTTCCACTTTGTCCGGAGTTCCACAGGGCTCCAACTTGGGTCCACTGTTCTTTTTGTGTATGATTAATGATCTTCCCAAGATTATCCATGACTCCAGTAGCTTATTATTCGCTGATGATTTCAAAATATTCCGTAAAATAAATAACGCCTCCGACTGTCTTCTTCTTCAGGAAGACTTGGACAACACGTATAATTGGTCAGTTAAAAACAAACTTTCATTCAATGTTTCTAAATGTTTTGTAGTAAAATATACCAGGAAAAATACTGTTATAGAATTTGATTACCATATCAATAATAAACTACTTCAATCAAAACACCAGGTGAAAGATCTTGGGGTGTTATTCGAAACCAATCTTAGTAGCAACACTCACATCGAGACCCTTGTTAACAAAGCATATAAAACTTTGGGGTTTGTTATAAGAAACTCATGTCATTTCAAGAATGAAAACACCCTTATATATCTTTACAATGTCTATGTTAGAAGTATTTTGGAATACGCTTCAATCATCTGGTCTCCCTTGTATTCAGAACATAAAATTAGTATTGAAAAAATACAGATAAAATTTCTCCGATATCTATACTTCAAAAAATACGGCATCTATTATTTTGATATTCCATATGATACTTTGCTCACTGAATTCGAATTCCAAAAACTTGAAAGTAGAAGGATAATTGCAAGTTTATCATTTTTATTCAAATTGGTAAACAATCGAATCAGTTGCACGCAATTACTGAGTATGATTAACTTTTATGTCCCTCAATCCAATAGGAGAAATGTGAATGAATTATTCCGGCTAACAACTCCACGTTCCAATCTTGGCCTGGCAGCTCCCCTGTACAGACTGTGTCTCATAGCAAATGAATACCTACACAACGTTGACATTTTTTTCGAAACCTTCCTTAGTTCCAAACGTAAGATATCAGTTTTATTTCCACATTAGGTACTTAAATATCTTGATTATCAATATTGCATACTGAATAGTAAGTTTCTCTCCTCTATTTTCTTTACTTTTCTTTGTACGAATAACTTTTTTTTTCTTTTTTTCTATTGTATGAGTATTTGTAAGAGTATTTGTAATATTTTTTGTTGGTTTGTTGATATGGTGATTTGAGACATTTTTTCTCATTTTCTTTTTTTTATATAACTATTCAAAACGTACCCCTTCTCACCTGTAAGCTTTTTTATTTATTTCTGAG
Source organism: Gastrophysa polygoni (assembly GCA_963576655.1). Taxonomy (NCBI): domain Eukaryota; kingdom Metazoa; phylum Arthropoda; class Insecta; order Coleoptera; family Chrysomelidae; genus Gastrophysa; species Gastrophysa polygoni. The sequence goes on along the minus strand of OY755083.1, from coordinate 7,489,024 downwards.
TAGTTTTTCAATAATTATCATGTATCATGTTACACATATGGCTATCTCTTAGTATTGTTATGTAAAGGTGATTATTTGTATGTTGATGTGGTGATTTGAGACATTTTTTCTCATTTTCCTTTTTTATATATAACTATTCAAAATGTACCCCTTCTCACCTGTAAGTTTTTTATTTATTTCTGAGTAGTTTTTCAATAGTTATCATGTATCATGTTACACGTATGGCTATCTCTTAGTATTGTTATGTAAAGGTGATTATTTGTAATCGGTAAATGGATTCATTCTGTTGATTACACAATAAATAAAATAAATAACAATCAATATTGCATTCCAGAAATCCTCCCGAATCGAAGAAATCGAATATAATTTTGATATAATATAATTTTGCATTGCTCATATATCTTGTTTTTTCCACATTATTTGATTGTAATCCCTTGGATACAGTTACTATGAACACACTCATAATGCCCTAGGGCGTCATGAGCTATTATGCCCAGTCCTAATGCCCTCTTACTTGGCTCAGTCACCCCTTTGTCGTTATCATCCCATAACACACTTGGTGCATGAAAACTATACCACTCTATGCGCTATATAAACCCAAAAATCATATGAACCATAGACAGCCGGCATTCATTTGGCATCATCAAAGAAGTTGAATGAACCTTTTTTCATATGGACAGTGCTGTCAAATGAGCATATGACATTTTGGCTTGCAGAATCAGTTCATCAATCAAGACTGGTGCGCGAATTTCTATTCAATGTAATGTTGAACAGTTAAACCAAATTGTTTTACCTGGATAACATAGGAGCCACTAGATTTCCAGAAGGGGGCGCTATTAATCGACTAATTTTAAGGTGGCAGAACTGAAAGCAGTAAAACTGATCTGTTCTATCAAACTTGCAATTAAACAAAATCTAAACATAAAAAGACTTTCATGCATTCAGAAGAATGTAATTGTTGTATATTTGATTGAAGCATGATGAAATGATCTAAATGAGTCAAATTGAAATATTTGTTACACCATTGAATTCAAAATTGTAAAATAATTGCGCCATCTTCAGGAAACCTCTCGTTTCTTACATTTGCTGGGGTGAAGCAGATTGATTGAAACAAAAGCCCATTAGTGCATTCACTATTTTTATTTCATTATGCTTCTGACAAAGATGCTCATTTGACAGCGCCTTCCATATGACAAAAGGTGAATCCACCATTCTCAAGTATGTTACAGGAGGTTGATTCAACTTCTTTTTGAATCCTTGAATGTATAATGAACTACTACTAAACTACTAAAACGGATCAAATAACGTAGATGCAGGTGAATTTTTGCACTTTTTCCAGGATTATCTTTCTCATTGTAAAATTCGAAAAGTTTTCGAAAAACTATGGACTGCATGACAAGTCCAAAATTACAAAAACAAATACTGACAAAATTGAGGATGAAATAGTAGTGATTGAATTCAAAACTGAGTGAATCTGAACTAACCCTTTGCTGGCGTCTCAAACAGAAAAACTATACCCACAATGACATTTGATGAAGTTGAATGATTCTGAACACTAGATGGCCCTGCATATGAGCTGCCATTCGTCCACAATATCCGACTATGTAGACATCAGATCGTTGATAGGGGTCGGAAAGCGCCTTATCGGACTCACCTTCCTGTACAGCTTGACCCAGGTGAGGTCGCCCTTAGAGTCCGTGTACTGCAGGCCGAAGAACCACACCTCTCGCAGGCCGATCGTCTTGACGACCTGGTCGAACAGCTGCTTGCCCGAAGTCGTCTGCTGGATGGCGAATTCCAGCTCGGCGTCCATCGTCGTCACACGAACGTTCATCTGCAACGCGAAACGAAGAACCATTATTGATGGAACAAAAAGAGATTCGCATTAATCGATGGCTACTCGGCAGAGTCGACACACGAATGTTCCTCACATTTCATTTATATTGATATAAACGTACGTCTTTCGCCTACTTTATCGAAAAATGACTCAAATCAACCCTAAAAATATGACCGAAAGTAATCTATATCGTCCCTTGGGCGCCTAAACTCATGACAACACGATTTTGTAGTTTTTCACTAGGTAGACACCTTCGACTGTCACTTGCGTGATGCCTATTTTGACGTTTCACAATTTTCGTTGAACGTCAATATGAATCAAAGTTTGGAATTAAGAAGAAAACTTTTAAAAAAATTCAACACCTATTGTTTTGTCATGCGATAGTGAAGCCGAAACAAAAGAATGTCAGTTATGCGCATGCGCGGATTCGACGCTTGTCGGATGTCGCTTCTCATTTTAGACTGGCTTCAGCTTCCATGTCGTCATTATCCATACAGATATACGTATATATAGCAGCCCTAAACCTCATTTTCTGCCTTTCAGACACAATATCCTATATTGGAACAACCGAAAGGTCCTTCAGCCTGATTCAATGAATTACATGATTGTGTGCATAAATGGTATTGATATGCACTTCATTGAAATGAATATTGAGAAAAAATTATAATATAAAATGTGAATTATTGAATTACTGTATAATAAAGATATATAAGTTATATACCAGATGGTTCAAACAGGTAACTTCAAGGTGAAAAATATTGAATGATTGAACGAATGAATAATGAATGATTGACAAATCTTATTAACGATGTTAATATTGAAGTTCATGTATGTGAATTAATTTGAATTAGAAAAAAACAATGAAAATTCATAATGAGAGTGATACATCGAGAAATCAACTTTTTTTTCTATTCCATTGCACGAATTGTAAAAAATATTCTGATATTCTATGCTCATATTGAAGCGCCAAATTGGTGAAATAAATCAACAACTCAGAAGTTGCTATTTTGTATCTTCAATAGAGGAAAAAGAGTAAACCTAAGTATACCGCGATCACCATGGTGAAGAGCCTAGCGGGTCGTCTTGCCGCATTCAGTTCCAGAGCGGAAGGTCTTCTTTTGATCATCGGGTGATAATCTGATAAATATCCAGTGTATTCTCAATTACTTTCATTGAAAGTATTTCGTTAAAAGTATGACATTCGACATTCGGTTCGAATGGCTGCAAATTCAGGTCCAACAAGTGGCTCATGAGGCTCGATGATAAAGTTGGATTACCCAGTTTTGATCCCATGACTAATTTTACACACACAAGAAAATAATATCGATATATATATATATCGCTAGATTTATACATATCGATATCATCTTCTTATATTATCTTAATGATTATCTTATATTATCTTAATGATATCGTTATTCGCTCGGTATTACATATATTCATATGTATCAATATTCCATATTCCCAAATTCTTGGTTCCTCTCCATCGAAGAAAGATAACAATTTTTGGTGATTCATTTAAGTGAGATTGTAGAAATTACTATAGGCAATATTACCCCATTTAAATGATTTGAATACAACTTTTCAAAAAAAAACCGAATTAGTTATGGTTGAAATCGTTCCTTGAAAATCTATATTTTTTGGTGAATAGATGAACTGTTCATTTATTTAGACTGATAAATCACCTTATCATCAAATTTTTCGATCCACGTTTTGATACAAGAACCCGTAAAATAATAAGGGGATTTTCGCGTAGATTATCGACCTCTGTGAAAATCATATTATTCAACGACTTGAAATGGCAAAGTGATCAAAAGGCTCGATGACCATTTTCTAGGCGTTTTTTTTTTCAAAACAAAAAATTGTGGTTTTGAGCTACGGCCGAACACAGCAAAGCAATTATTGTTCAAATTCCTGGCAAGACTGGAAGAAAAATGAAGTACTCCAAGAATATCAAAGCCTGTCGTTAATAAGATTATTTTTGCGATATTAGCCATACATTTTTGTTATTAAGAGATTTCGAATGGCGATTTCGAATTCGATTCGAAATCACCATTTATTTATTTTGTATTACAACCTCAAATCAAACCTAACATTTCTCATAGTTACTCATATGCTAATTTAAATTTCGATTTATATAGAAAAATCACAAAATGTATTCCCTCAAAAACGAAATGGACCTAAATAAACTGAGTTTGCTTCATGAATATTCAAAAATGAGTATTTGTATTTAGATTAAACAGATCATAACCGAATAATATTTCAACTATATCAGAGTGTTTGTTAATCTTTTTCTATCGCTCAGTATATTATCAATTACGTATATTCGAGGTCGACACATTGTTTTTTCTCCTATTTAAATGCTAACCAATCAATGTTCCTGTTAATTACTTGGTATGTCTCGTGCAATGCCATAATCAGTTTATCTCACGGCAAACATGACTCGCAAATTTCTCTATATGGCCGATTCAGATTCACGACCTATACAGTGTGTCCCTTATTCAGCAATTCGCCGAAAGGCTTCCCAGGATAGAATGGACTGCTCCGATTATGCGAATGAAGAACAATGGCTAGTTGTGAACGAAAGTAACTAACAGCCGCGTCTTCAGTCTTGTGTTACGCCGTCCTTGACAACAGTACTTAGTTGATGAGGCAACTTCAAGTTGTATGAATGAATGAGTAATTACAGGTTAGTCATATTATATGTGGGAACTATGAAACATGGACTACTGGTATTTTACAAATAAAAATTAGCAAAGCATTGCTGTAATGCATTTCTTCACATCAAGTATCCCATTACCTGAAAATTCTTTTTGAATGAAAAATGAAATGCAATAATACTTGATTCGGAAATATTTTGAACCAGAAAGCTTTGACGTATAGGACACACACTGTAGAAATCAACAAGGTTTTTGAATCCATGGAACTGTTAAATAATGGTTTTCTCACCGTGCATACTTATAAGAAAACGACTCAAGTGCTTTTTTAATGACGCAGATAAAACACACAGTAGAACATATTCAATTCAATAAAAATAAAAATCTTTTCATCGACTCAATAATATTCCATACTATATTTCAGAGTTGAAGATCGATCATATCAAACTGTATTTTTGAAAACATGATATATGACATGAAACATGATGAAAGATATAACCGAGGATATACCTAAAGCCTAGATTATCCTGGGTTTACACAAATTCATGAATTGATACTTAGGGGTGACTCAGTTTAAACAGTTCAAAATTATTAATTTATAACATAACTACTGTAGTAGCAATTCGTTATACCGGAATAACAATGGGTAAGTAATTGATATGAGACGCTTTTGTAACCATACCTATTTCTCAGTAAAGATTTAGATTTATCTATATAAAATAATATGTAATATCCACCATTTTCGTAATGAATGTTTTTAAAAAATATTACATTATTTTTAACTGTATTTTGTGGAATCTGAATGTTTATTGAGTTCTGAAACATCACCTGATGAATAGGCATTCTAATTTCACTGAAACTGTAAAAGGTGAGCATGAATGATTGAACTTAGCCTGAATTCAAGAATATGATATTGTGATTTGTTCATTTGAAATTGCTGCCTAACACATTATCATATACTTTAATTCGAGCTTAATTGAATTGTGAAAAGTTTTGGTATAAGTAATATTTGTCAGTAAATAACCACGTCAGAATAAACATGATAAACAGACACCAAAGACATACGAATACAAAATACTCACTTGTTTGGGCATTTTGGTGCTGTGTTTATTTCAAAGTATAATCCAATCTGAAAGAAAAAAAAACGAAATTAGTGAATGCCTGAACGATTCTTCCAAGAATTCATTGATAGTGTGATAGTGAACACTAATTTATTAGCAAACAAAACAGGTTTGTGGCATTCTGACTAACACCATTTCAATAACACAATTCCGATAATAAATTACACAGAACTGGGAAAGATGATTACCTCATCACTGGAAAAAATTAGGAAGATTAAATAAAACTCAACTACAACATTTCAAGAGCTTATGATCGCAGAATGACTAAGGAAATGAGAACTCGACAAACATTTGTTTGTGTACATTTCACCTCAAATAGGAACCTACCTAATAAAACCTGTATGAATGTCCTACCTGTTTGCTGTTTGCAATCCAATTAATCAACTACCTTGACTAAACTATGACTACTCATCATGTACATCCTTTTTATACTCTCCCACACAAAACCATTATATAAAAATCTTCCAAACACGATCATATATTATGAAGATAATGCATTATCAACCTTCTTCCAGTGATTTTCTGCTGCTCTAGTGCAAATAGCAGGTAGTTGCTCATAAAGTAGTCGTAGCATAGCCGGTAGGTACTTTGTTCACGTCAGATTATAATATTTGACCGGAGACTACTGATTCATTTTCATAATACAATGAAAAAACTCACCAAAATTAACAACCTTCACGACCGATGCACTTTTAACCACCACATGAATCAACACACGCGTTTTTTCAACGGGCACACACCCTTTACAATACACGATACACGAATCAAGTTGTCTGGTTCGTGACTGACAGATTTGATTTAAGCAAGCAGTGTTACCAGCCCTGTTGCTGGAACTCTGAATCATTTAACCTATACCAACATTGAAAAAAAATATTACTATGAGCAGAGGTTATATCAAAGAGTATATATAAACTATAAACAATCATTCTATGGCTACATAGAATAATTGCGTACAATAGTATGTATTTACTCTTTGGTTATATAGACCCATGTACACCACATACATATATGGTGTATAATTTGCTATAAGATTATTGAGAACAGCAAACCCAAAATTCCATGAATCTACGAAGGAAACGATTGAAAATTTGACCCTACAACCACATTCAACAACCTAACTAGAATTCTAAATATGGAGGCATCTTCAATTCGTTCAATTCAAGGTGATGTTTCAATGGCTAATGGAATTCGCCAATGTTGGGAGAACTGATAGTCCATGGTTCCAGTCAAAGATTAGTGTTTCAGCGTTCTATCATCGAAGGTTTCAGCAAAATAAGTAACCACAACCACTATTAATTTTATACATCTTTGCTAGTCTTATACTAGGTGTTGAGACTGGGTCGTTGTAATGATGTATCATATGTAGATTGTTCCTATTTGCTATTTCAATCAGCTACAAATCAGATATCGAATACAAAAACCTAATGTGACAATGACATCTATCGATTTCTTACTGACAGTCGTAGACGAGAGCAGAGATAAGTTAACCACTGCGTGTGGTTAACTTATCTCTCGATTCCGACCGTGGCGTTATTACAGGGTGTCTCACTTTCATTCACTAAACTATAGGGTTGTGCGATATTGAAAACTTGACATCAATACCGGTTTTGGTATCGATATATCTATATAGATATATGTATCGATATACATCCATGATACAAGAAATTGTATCATGATATACATCGATGTACCGATATTTTTTCCGACCATTTTCGCTACAGCTGACGCATTAGGTCGCTGCTGTCGCACGTATGGAGTCGAGTGAATGCTTACAGATGAGCTGGTTTAGTTTTGTTCACTTCAGCACTCAATTTGACGAGGATATAGACAAATTGTACCAAAATGATGTTTCAACTCCACAATATGGAGTATTTTAAAGAACAGGTTCTAAAATGATCACAGCCTTTTTAACAGCCATGCTGACAGACGACACCAACTTATTACTCGTTCCACGCATGCGCCCGTAGAGAGAAATAAATGAATGATGAATTCAAATGTCTTACTAAGGCTTCCCAAGAAGGAACCTAGAAGGCACCACTCGATCTTGATGGTTATCTAGGAAACACGAACTGAATTTGAAATTCAACATGAATGCCAAATTGAACCATTAGCTATTGAACCATCAGCGATATTCGGGTCATCGCATTGTCAGCTGGGTTCCCGATATTTTCAGAAATAGTATGGTGTAGTTTTCCCTCATGCTTATAAATATTTTGTAAGACTGCTGCCGAGATTGTAAGTAGGTATAACGTGGAAAGTTTATGAAGGAGGGTGTCAGGTTGATGTTGAGTGAGGCGCCAATGGATGAAATGACTGACTTGGGATACTCATTCTTGAAATCAAATTTTAAATGATATGCCTCGAAACTGTCTTTGAATATTTATTATAAAACTAAGGTTTATGATTCATGTGCAGATAATGTCTTTTCAGCGAACTCTTATCAGTAAACGGCTTTTCGCACTCCCGGCACCGAAAAGTCTTTCCGGTGTGCGTCACCAAATGCCTGCTGAGCCCTGAGGCGTGGCAGAACACTTTTGGGCACAGCGAACAATAATGCAGCTGTATATCGGGAGGCGCCGATTTGAGGTGCGTTCGCATGTGGCTACGCAGGGACTCCTTCTGGCTGAACCCCTTGTCGCACCGGCGACAGTTGAAAGGCTTCCGGCTCGAGTGAGTCATTAGATGCCTGAAGAGGATCTCCTTTTGGGCGAAACTCTTCTGGCAAACCTCGCACTGAAAGGGGCGCTCTCCCGTATGGATTCTCTCGTGCCGGATCAGGGCCGAACGGGTGGGGAACCATTTCTCACATAAACCACAAGTATAACCTGTAAATATCAATATTACAAAATTTCTCCATATGCATGTCGGATGGTGTGCGTGCTCACACTATCTCATAAACATCGGTAAAGGTTATTCAGCGACTGCAAGAAGTTAGTTATGCTATTCGACAGAAAAAAAGTCCTCACCTCTTTGTTGCATGTGCACGGAGGCATGCCTGCTCAGCTGTATCCTCCTCGGGAACGATTTAGGACAATCGGGACACTGGAAAACCGGTAACTCAACATCAACATCGGCAACATCAACGCTGGGTAACCTCAAGGAATCCGCGTCTTCCTCTGTCATCAGCTCCATCACGATGACAGATCCGTCATCTGTAGTCACCTCCACTTGGGTCGATTTTCCGTCGGTACGGTTGATTTTCATTTGAAGCTGGCCGTCGAGGTTCAAACCTTGAAAAGAAAGTAATGAAATGAGTTGACTGGTCGTTTTAATTTCCGACGAAGGGACAGGCTGGTAGGAACTGACATGATTCAACACAATCCACGAAATTCGGTCATTGTTTGAATTATCACTGATTCTTTGGAATGGAAAAGTTAATGTTAGTTGTTATAATCATCCAAAATAATTCAAAATCAAATTATAATTCAAGATTTAAATAAAATTACTTATAGTACTATAAGAAACATTGATTAGTATCACTATACATATAATTCACCTAGTCATTAACCAATAAAAAATGTGTTTCAGTATCGATGAATATTTTGTTTCACAGCACATGATCGAAATACGGATTAAGTTTGGATGAAAATATAATATATCATTAGGTACAGCAACTTTTGAAATCACATCAATTACTCAGCCTAAGAAGTTCTTATGTGCAGTTGCAATAAACTTTTTCACGGCCTTTTTTTTTTCTTAAGAAGTTTTTCATCTGAATGAATCAACCTGAGTATTGGAACGGACGACTACCATGCGTTAATTAGTGGGAATCAATCGAGGTAGGTAATGAAAGGTTAGGATGAAAAGTTGAGGCATTGGATCATAACATATCAGTCGTCATGCCTGTCACAGTCAATACAATATCACCAATAATGTGTGACTAGCTTAATACAGATTCTGAGTATTGTGGATTCATGCAACTATCAATCACAGTTATTCTATCACAATCACAGGTTATTTGGTTATTATACAGGCTGTTTCATCTAAAGCGCACATTAGAAGTTTTCTGGGTTCCAATGATGATAGCACTCTGAAAATCTCTGGAATGCCATAATGATCGATTTATACTGACTCCCATACATACATATAATAATTCCATGATGACTTGTTTTTCCGTGCCGTCTTATAAAGAGCAATTTTGCCGCAAGAATTTTTCTCGATTTTATTCAATCTAACTTTTGTTTTTTCAAATGGGACACCCTGAGAATCATTCCATCATTCAATAACAATTTTAATTAGCCTTCCAACGATATATGTTAAATTTTCCTGTTAGAAAAAATGGATAAATTTAGTTTGACTGGACAAATTTATACTATTAAATGACTTTTTTATGCCTGTATTCAAAATAGGAGACATTAGTAAATTTAATTGGGATTTCTAAAGACAAGAACATGGCACTCATTTGAAGTTGGCACGAACTTTTCGTGAAAAAAATTTTATTTTCGGAGTTCTCGGTAGAAATGAAGGAGTTCTAGAGTTCCTGACAGAAATTTTTGATAGCTCTGGTCAATGATGGATTCAAATTGGATATAAACAAATATGGGCGCTAACTTCACGCAGCGCCGTTTTTTTCAAAAAAAAAAGTTCTGATATTTTTTCAATGAAGTATAAACATTACCCTGATATTGTTCTCAAAAATCAGTCATAACACCCTTCTACTCTACCTGTTTGTTGAGCCAGTGTAGCCTTAACAGCATCTGCAATAGCATCCATATTTGCATTTTCCATATGTTTGCTACCTTCTCCTACTTCTATTTCATCGATTGTAACATTGTCTTCAATTTCTGTTTTGAGGCTATCGCTGGCTGAAAGTGTGCATGCTTCTTTATCAGTCGCATCATCAATCGATAATGTTATTTCCTCAGGATCAGGTTCTGGTTCTGGATCAGGACTGATAAAGGCCATTTTGGTTAGACCTGAAACAAATCTCATGATCAACATTGACATTATTATAAATTTGATGTACATACCAACTAGTTCTTCTTCTGTGCTAGGCTCCCCATTCTCTACAATATTATGTCCCTCAGTGATGTCACCTATCTCCTCTATCTCTATTCTGATATTATTGGTCCTGTTACTATCTGATTCTTCAGGTAGATCTTTCAGATGCAATCTCAATTTCAAGTCAGTATTTTCACATTTCTTTCGGAAGTTGTAGAATGTATCAAGCTGATAATGGCAGGGACGACAAATTTTATCTGGTAATCCATCGCCATCAAAAACCTATTAAATTTAATAGATTAAGTAACAAGTGAGTGTTATTCTAGTAATCGGCATAGTGGAGCAACAGTATCTAGAGTAGTTTGCAGTTTGTAATATGCAAGTGGCATACTATATTTTTTTTCTATGACATCAAGAAACTCCATCCATATTCAATTTGATTTTGCATCATGATACCTGTTGAATCCTCAAATAGATCAAAGACATAATAGTTATTTGTGCACTAAGTGCTTTGTAGAGATGATAACACCAGGAGGCTAAGTAATGATTGATATTATCTAATAACGCTACTAGTGCATACAAAATTATACTATTCTATTTCTACTAAAAACTGGTTTCTTTCCTTCCATTGAGAAAGCAGATACATACTTTGCCTGATTAACATGCTAAGACATTCATAGTTGTTGATATTATTACTTTAGTAATACAGTTGTCAAGCTCACAAATATTTTTTTGATTTTTCTGAATCTTGATGTGGGTATAAAAATTAGTCAAAACAAAGCAATCAGAGAAACATAATGTTCAAGATATATAAGACGATGATAGGGGGCATTATGGCTTATAACATCCTAGGGTTTACAAGGTATTTTAAACAATTAATATACAAGTGGCGAATAAATCATCAAAGAATCCTATTTAAGAAATTCAGTTGCCATAATAATGTTGAAGCTTGGTAACTGAGCTGCCATGTTGATGGTAATACTTATTTAACAAAATCAGATTGTAAATATGTGTTCAATGGTCAATGGGTCATTTAGTGTGACAAATATCCCTATGCTGAATGTCTTTTTAGCTATACAACAGAAAATAAAATTAAAATCAGGATTTTGGATCTATAATTATTTAAAGAGGAGTATTTCCAACTCCTCATTTAATACCTAGTTAATGATTCAATACTATTTGAAATAGAAATATCATGAACTTCATCTTGTTATTTCAGAGATGATGAAAATGAATAGCAGATTATGTTAATGAAAAATTCAAATTTTTTGACTTATTATCATTGTCTTATTATCATTTTTACAGATTTTTATGAGATTTTCTTCCTATAGTGTTCTGTATTATCCAAGAGTAGGCATCCATTTTCAGATATCCAATTATAGATACCTACATGCCTACATGAATCAACAGAAAATCTAACCGTTTGAGAAGTATCATCAAACTGTTGATTGAGAAACTATCAATCGACGTATAATAAACGGTATAAGTTCATCGACGACATATACTAATTTCTGTATTTATCAATTATACCTCGAGTGCCACACAAGCCATGATACGAATAGAAAGTGGAACGGCATTTTCATTTTGATCGTTTCCATAAACGGCAATCAGGTCGTCCTCCCTGCTCATACAAAGCCTGCATATCTCACTCAAATCTATGATAACTTCTGTTTGTTCCTGATCACCTTCAGCTTCCGTGCCACTACTGCCTTTTTTTCTACTATATGTTTTCATTGTTATCACTGTAATTGAATCGATAAACTAGTTAACTACTCTTCACACCACACGAATCTGCACTGTCAAAACTGTAAAGAGCACTTATCAATTGAAATCATCAATGATCGCTACTTCATCTCTCATTCACAAAAACGGTACTTGGCTACTTAGTCTACGTGTACATGAGGCATCATCTCAGGATTATCCGCCAGAAATGCAAGATACCATGAAAGTGCGAAAATATTCATCCACTTCGTACAACCCCGCTTTCTAGCGTTGATGGAGAAATGGACGTTCGTTATATAAAATCAGCGCGCGCAGGCTTCAACATTATCGACCATAAAAACAGGAATCGGGGAAATGAAGTCATATGAATAGGCATCTATATATAGACAAAAATAGAGATAACTGTCGTTGAATTTTGACGTCGTCGACAACAGCGACAACTATTGGTAGACAAATAAAAATAATTATACCTTGATTTTGCGATCTCAATTTTGTGCATGGATTTTGCGTTGACATGGATAACGCCATCTTGTTTCTTTTTGGTTGATCAATGACTATGCACAGAAGTAAAATTGAGGAGACGAACCATAGAAATATATATATATATATATATATATCATGATACTATCTCGTACTCGTATTCGAATATCAGTATATGTCTGCTTGGATGATCTAAGCATTGATGTAATAAACTAGCTGGTGAACCCACTCTTCAATTGTTTTGTCAGACTCTAAAGTCCAAAAACAATTGAATTCTAGCAGATGGCGTGGGGTTCTCTAATTCAACAATAGATGTCGTGAACATCGAGAAATTATCACGAAACATTTCCAAAGCAGGCAACATTCCGGTTGAAATATAGCCGTTAATGACAGCTGTCAACCCGTAACAGTTTTAATTTGGACGCGGTACAAATACAAAATTTTTGTTTCTTCTAGTTTCCAATAAAGAACATTTATCAATTCCCACGTGAAGACAATCTTGAGTGTGAGTTTCATTGTGAATAAATCGATTGAATTTATTGAACGTGTGTGGAACACATAAAAATTCGGAACTCCGAATGTTTTCAGTACCCAAAGTTAGTATGAATATTCAAATGAATTCATCATTTGATGAGCATTCATAATGATCAGGAAGAGCAGTGTAGGCTGATACGTTTCCGATTTCAGGACAAAGAAGAATTGCTGAATAAATGGAGTACTTCTACTTGCATAAGTTGCCCCCGAATGGATATGTCTGTGAAAAACATTTTCAAAACGAAGCCATTGGGAAGAATAAATTGAAGAAAGGTGCCGCACCACTGAAAATGTTTTTATTTTTCGAAATCATAACCAGGGTACCCGTCATGAATCTTCTCTTGAATATAGACAGTCAAAATTTTTTCTTTCAATATCCCTATATATGGCTGATGGTGTATTGAGAAATAAGGGTAGGTACCTTAATGTGTTAACTTTCTCTCGAATAGAAAATAAGGTAAATATGTCCCTCTCAAACATGAATTAATCAGAAACGGCTTGGTTCACCATAATACTATAAAACATTACCTTTTTAAATAGATGCAAAATTTGGCGATGAAATAATGATATTCATCAACCTCCTCCAAAAGGAACTATGGGAAGACAACTCTGGACTATCCGGTATAGGTCATCAGCTCTTGAGATATGTACACAGTATGTACCTATATTTGGTATTTTTTCATGCAAATAATCAACCTCTTGAATTTTCAAAGGTATTATTCCTCGCTCTAAATACATTAGTTCTGGTATTACCCTAATACCGAATTCAAGTACCATTATATAAAAATGCCAAGCAGGTTTATGGATGGTATATGGAAACAGAAATATTTCCAACTGAACTGAATAATTATATAAGGTTCACTAGTATGATTATGCATGCATTCAATGATGTCAATTTCATCTGGATTTTTTGGATAGGCAATTATGATAACGCTGAATAAATACAAAAACATTTCAAAAAATATATTTTGTTGGATAATTTTTTGTTCGTAATTACTCAATTATATTGTTCTTTCTCTCTTGTAGTGAACAAGATTCCTCTGCAGCCAATCCACAATCCCTTTCCAGTTCCTACTTGAACCCTGCTTCTGATACTCCTGAAGATACCTTTCCTGTGAATATCGATAAGAATGATCATAGTACTACTGTGGATAGTCTAACTAGTCTGTATCAAGAACTGGAATCTCTTGACCAACTGATACTTCCACCCCATTGGGGTATTCATAAGTTAGAAAAGCACGTTCTTATCACAAAACTGAGTATTCATAATGACTTTGGAATTTCAACTGACAGATCCATTATCTTAGGCTGCTCACTGATTACGGCCCACGCAGGAGCAAAACATTTTAATCTAGAATATGCCATTACCACATTAGAAAAACTTCGAGAGCTGATCAATAAAATGGATACGTGAAAAATATGCAATGGCAACAGCAGATCATGTTCAGTTCTTATTCCAAGTTATAATTATTGCAGAGCATGCACAAGTAATAAATCGTTATTTAAGAAAAGACAAGGAAAAAGAAATAAAATAACAACTAACAAAAAACACAAATATAACTACATGGCTTACTTGTCAAGAAAGAATGCACATTTGAGTAGAGTGATTGTCAATCTGAGGAAGGAAATGCCAATGTGGTTAAGCTTGATGAACTTCTTGAAACTTTGCCAGAAGTTCAACAAGAAAAGATAAAAATTTGTTTAAAATCGGCCAAGTGTAAATCTGCAGGCAGAAGATACACCTTGGAATGGGTTTATAATTGCATTCTCATGAAAATTAAGAGCCCAAAGCTTTATAATTATATGAGAGATAAACAAATTATGGCAATACCATCAACTAGCACTCTCTCAAGGTAGGTTAGTTATTTTTACAATGTATGGAGATAATGAAATATTCAAAACATATTTTTCCAATAGGTACATTAGAAATAAAGATGGAACATTTGGTCCCAAAAAGGAGGTTTTTGCAATGATAAAAGAAAAAACTAAGAAAACGGCAGAATGGCAGAAGCATGGATGTTTATTAGTAGATGAATATAAAATCACTCCTACTAAAAAATTTGACAAAAATACCATGGAATTCGTGGGATTTATGGATCTTGGTGAATTCACTCCTAATGGCATGGAGGATCAATTAGGAGATCATGTACTCGTGATTATGTTCCAGCCATTTGCTGGTCATGGCTTGCAGGCTTTGGGATGTTTTCTGACAAAAGGTAATATCACTGGTGAACTCCAAGCAAAACTAATTTCAGAATATGTGATTTTGTGTGAGAATGCTGGACTTCTCATTGATGTAATCACAAGTGATGGAGCAGCTTGAAATAGAACGTTGTGGAAATGTATGGAGATGCAAAACTGTTCAGAGCCATGGTGTGAACATCCAATGGATGCCTCCAGGAAGCTGAGGATGTGTTCTGATTTTCCACATCTCATCAAATGCCTCAGAAATAACCTAGAAAAAAAAAAGGATATTTCAGGTATATATCACAATAAAAATTCATTTTCCTAGATTTTTGGGATTTTCTCTACTCGTTTCTAAAAATAGAAATAGAAGTTATAATAATTATTTTGATATATTTGTAGTGAGGACAGTTTTGTAGACTGCCCCCCAAAGAGAAAAATTCTCTATTTGTCAGTGACACCTTGTTTTTTCAAAATTTGGGAATGAAAATGTACTTTTAATAAAATCAAAACTTCTACTTATCTTTGTGGACGTTTCGAGAACGAATCTGCTCCCGTTTTCAACACTGTGGAAAAAATGATCTTCTGATAGATTCAGGGTAAATTATAAATTCAGTTCAATGTTGAATATTGAGAGGAATAATACAAAGATCAGTAGTGGCAGAATAAGTGATAATATCTTTGTAGGAATTGGAAAATTTTCTCATCTATTTGGGATTGTGGGAGGACTGTTCATCACCTGACAAGTTTTTGTCAAAGGGTTGAAAGCCATGATATCCTGTACATTGGATTCAACTGGTTACCTCTCAGGGCTTGGATTCCAGTACTTCATGACAGCTAGAATGAACCAAGACCATCTTCCATCATCATCACCATCATCAATTATCCTAGAAGTAATAGAAAACTGCATTAGATTATTTCAGATTTCCTTGTATCAAATTCTGGAGACAAGACACTCAAGAGTTTCACTGTTCAAAGTTTTCAATGTTCATCAATTTTCTATTTTTCTCTGAATCTGAATGATACTTGATTTTATTAAATTATCCTGCAATGACTTTGAAACTGAATAACAATGGAATATCTACTGAACACTGCAGCTTATTACAGTTCAAGCATTTATTCTTTGATAAATTTATTGAGTTAAAGCTGGTTAAAGTAACAGGTACCTAACTAAAGAGTTTAAAAAAAGAACTGGTAGCTTCAGAATATATCACATATTCTCTTCTCTAGTATTTTCTTTGTTCAGTGAATGAAATATGAAATATATCCTTACTATTATGAAACAATATGAAATATTTGAATATATCTATACCTATTTTTTCTCTTATCATTTCTTTGGGATGATGAGAGCTGCAGGGGGTTGTAATAGTCACCCAGAATCCATTCAAGTGGGCCAAATATTCAGGCTGATGTCTTTATTTTCATTAGTTAAACCACCCAGAGGAAGTAATGTAACAGGTGGTGAAATGATGCAGTTTCTTTTAACAATAGGCAAACTAAAAGAAAAGAAAATAAAATGCGTTTTTATCACTATAAAGTCAGATGAAAATGCCACTTTGAATGAATATGAGGAATTTGAAAATATAGAGGAAGCATTTGCCTACTTCTGTGGGTACATTTTGAAAAGGTTACGGTACCCACAACATGTCAAGAATGTTTAGAGACAATTTGTGGAGATGGAAATGAAAAATTCAATTCATTTATTAAAATGAAAAGTAGAGGATTCCTCACATTCCCATCTACCCAAATCACCTCATTTTTGACTGATATTGAAAAAACAAAAGCAGATATTTTTCAAAAGGATTTGAAAAAATCATCAATATCTATTATTCCCGAAAAATTATCATCAACCTAGAGTGCTTTTAGGGTGTCAAAATCACAAAATTACTTTGAGTAAAAATATAATTCAAATATATGTAGTTGCCAGACTGAGCATTTGTTGTTCAGCAGAGCAAAAAAAAGAAACATGGAGAATAAAGCAAAAAAATTATCAAAGCTTGCAAAACTAAACTAGGATGATGTTTTTAGATGATGATGTGATCAAGACATCTTCTGTTGAAGTAATCATATTGCAAAGACCACATCCACAATTATAAAGGGTATAATTGAGTATCGAATACCAAGTATACAGTATTTAGTTAAGAGTAATCAAATTTGCAGGAGTTACAGAGGTACCAAAGATATACACTCAACGAGATGTGAAATGAAACTTTTTAGCAGAAAATCAATTGAATTTGATACTTATATTTTGATATGAGAAGACTTTTAACCTTTTTTGCCTCCTAATATAATTTTCTGGAAAAGTAGATCATTCCATTGCAGCTGACAAGCAGTTTATATCACTGAAGATGACCATTGAGTGTATCTTTGGTTGATATTCTCATTTCCATGAATGATTTTCTGGAGAAGATCTCAAGTTTCCTTCTACTCTTCACTTTTCCACTCCACTTTGAGTAAACATGGATTTTCTTTCAATGATAGCAAGACATCATCCTGTTATGAATATATCTGATACCTACTCTACTATTACCTACTCCAAGAAGTCTCACTTGATTGATATCATAAATGTATTAAAAAAACAATAACAGTTCAAGATAATGCAAGCATAGCTGTTACTTTGATGTACCTGTATAATATCAGTAGATAAGATTCTCAGAGTGATTGTGATCTGACTCAAGTTGAATTGAAATATGCATCAAATGAGCAACTTTATTGATTGAGTCTCAACTGGACTGATTAATTCTCATTTGTAATTTGCAACTTATTGTGATTACTGCTGATGCAGCAATTATTAATGAATAAAGTCTTTTGAGTACTCACCTTATCTTTTATTTCAATCACAGAATCCTAGGGTATGCAAATAATCCTGAAAATACACGAAGTATGAATCAGCATTGATAATCATAACTACATATACCTGATTCAATACAAGATTATATATAAGAAGTATTAACTTGATACTCACCTCTCAAAATACAAATATATCACTCTGAAGTCTGAAACGATCATTACATTTATTTTTACACCAGATCAATCCGCCTTGCACAGTAGAAACATGAATCCCTCTCAGGTTTACATATGGAGGTAAAAATGTTATCTAGCTTTTGTATTTCATTCGCAACAAAATAGAATAAAACTCCTTTCCATAAACCTTGTAAATCTCCGTTTAAGAAAAAAACTAATAAAACAGTAAAAAGTGAAATGCTCATCACACATAACCTCATAGAATATACCAACATTTGTTGGCGACACTGACAAATTCAAAAACGTGTCTCTGCAAATTTGGTTGAGAACTCGGCTGGCAGATTTTACAGTTTTTACAGTTTCGCCCACGCCATGTCATGTTTATCAAGGTTGGCCAATATCAAGAAATTTGAACACGGGAGAAGGATAGGAGTAACTCCACCAGCTAGTTTATTACATCAATATCTAAGCAGTTTGACTTGTTGTTATAAATGGATAAAGTACCGCCACATGTATTTGTTGGGAAAATGTTCCATGATTATCCCCTTATGCGACCGGCAAGCAGTCTTTGAAACACTTGAAGATTAAAGAACTTTGAAAAATAAAAAAAGATTCTCATGTTATAGCCTGTATATTCCAAATTCAAAGTGAAGATTTTTTTTCATTCGTCAATTGTGACAAAATTTTAAATTATTGAAAATTATATACATCAAGACGAAAAAAAAAAGAAAAACCAGATTTTTCCACCACTTCTAAAAGGACGTTTATCTGAGAAAATTCTGGAAAATGAATTGTGTTTCATCAACAGGATCGATTAGAGAGATGCACAAGTTAATGTAAATGTAGTATTAATGAAGTGAATCATTGAAACTCAATCTATGGTAGTAGTCATACGAAATCAACATGTTTGGTTGGGGTAGTACAATTCATGGTGAACTAGGACTAGGTGGAATAGAAGAGGAACATATCCTTACGCCAACAGTGTTAGATTGGTACCTGGCAAATACTGTGATAGAAGCTGCTCTTGGAGACAATCATACCTTGCTGTTAACCAGCAGTGGAAGTATCTTTTCCTGTGGGAGTAATGACTATGGTCAGCTGGGACATGATCTACCTAGGAAGCGGCCACGTATGTCTTTATTTAGTATGTAAAATTTTGCTTTATGTGTTACTGTTTTTGTTGTGAACACATGAAAATCCTTGGTTGCTTACTTGTACTGAAGACAGTTGTCTATTCACAAAATATTTGCCATGAGTGTTTTTTTTTATTGAATTCACCTAATATGCACAAAATATGTAATATAAAACATCTAAGCATGTATCGTATTAGTTCTGTATGAAAACTATTTTTCATTAGATTAACAACAATAAGTAGTTGTTTTTCATTTACTGAAAAAGTGCATCAAATTCAAATCAGAAGTGGCCACAACACACCAAGAATCCAATCATTTTAATTCATTGAATGAATAAACATACTATTTCATTTCAGTTTATCAATAAAGTAGGTATTGAATGCCTCATGTTTTCTTCAAAAGATAATAGTAATTGCTATCATTTCTCAATTTGACATTCATCATTACATGCTTTGCCATCCAATGATGAGGCAATGTCAAGAAAATGTCTGAGATAATACCACAGGGGAACAAAACTATTGGGGTGGCATTCCTAGGGGAGTTGAATTTTTTTTAAGTACAAGTACAAGGACATGCACATGGAATTCTAGGGCATCTAATTTGGCAATATCAGATTCTTAATATCATTGGTCCCATTTCAGTCATAGTTAATTCAGGTCAGGTGAGGTTACACATTGTCCTAAAATCATATCTAATGGGATATACAGAGGGTGTCTCTATAAGGTGGACCTTACAAAAACCTTCTGAATATTTCTCAAATAAAAACAATTTGATTCAAGCAAACTTACCTCAGTACAAATTTGCTTAGTTTGAGCACTGAAGTAACAATTTTCATATTGTTCTTGCTTTAAAACATTTTTTTGAAACATCTCATGAGAGCTTCATAGGGCAATTAAACCCATATCATGATCATGGTGAATATCATTCCATGGGCTTGATGCATGCACAATTTGATTTTTTCAGTAAATAAACATCTAAAACTTCTACGTCAATGGAAAGGAAGGGGTTTGAGTTTATTTGGATTGAACCATTATAATATTTTTTGTTTCCAAGTTATACTTTTTTTTTTTCAACAGCATTAACCATAAAATAAAAATAATAATTATTATCATTCAAAATATCAATCATTATGATTGAATGAGATGAATGTGTTTTTTCTCTTGTGTAAAAATAGAGTGATGTGCTGATTTGAATATAGTGCTCTACCTGAAGTTCAACCTGTTTACATACTGGGTGGCCCAAATGAAAACATAACAAGGTTGATTTGACATAGTTATCGTTCCCATAAAAAAAAAAACGATCGAACCGTTCGATTTTTATTTCAAGGGGAAAATATTTTGCCCATGTTTTCAACTTTTTCACTTCAAACTCATCAGATGGGTGAGCTTCAACCCTTGAATCTCGAATGGGATAAGGGGTCAAGTGATACATCATTTTGAAGGTAATCATAATCTCCTACCAACACTTCCTTGTTTTTGGAATTCAATGCAGTAGTTCTCGAGAAAACACGTTTATGAAAATAATCAGCTAGTGATGGAAAGTAACACTTTTTTCCCTTTCATCACTATTTTGTATATAGTTAGAACAATGTTCATCTAAGAAGTGCATTACATACAGAATCATTTTTTTTAATGTCAGTTCCTTGATTTCTCAGTAAAATGCATACCTTGTTTCGTTTTCATTGGGCCACCCTGTATAATTACTATTCAATACACCCCTTGAATAATAGTATGTTTCAATACATATACATTATTCTAGATTTTGTATACATTTTCATTTGTCATTTTAGTGCATTTGAAGATAAAGAGGTGATATAGTATTAAAATGTAGAATTATTTTGAAAGAACCCTGAAAAATAATACAAATAAAATTCCATAATTCATTGAAGTTTAGTTGGAATTGAGAAAAATTGGACTATATCCAGGCATATATATAGAAATATGAGCAAAACCAAGATATTTTGATTTTTTATTTCCATGGAGCTTCATTGACAGAGCATGATATCCGCCTGTATTAACTAACCAATGATTTTCTATAATGGGGTTTGTAACATTGATTGTTGGAAAAATTCAGAATTTTCCTTCTAGAACTAGTAGATGGAATAAGTGCCCACCAGATCACCCATGTAGCATGTGGTTCCATGCACTCAATGGCGCTCAATCGTTGGGGGCAAGTCTTCACTTGGGGATCCGACTACCACGGCCAACTGGGACAGCAGATTGGCGAGAATATACAGGCCATTCCGAAAATAGTCAAAACGCTTGCCAAATACCATGTGGTGCAAATTTGTTGCGGCCAAAGACATTCTATGGCCTTGACTAATAGTAAGCTATGCCTTCAATAGATATGTACATAACGTTAAAAAAAATCATTTTCCAGCTTTTTGTGAGATTTTCTCTCATCGTTTCTAAAAAATGAAGTAGAAGTTATGAAAAATTATTTCAATATATTTGTAGATTTTGTGATCTGCCCCAATCTTGCAAAGAAAAGTATTCAAACGGTGTGACAACGGGAGCAGATTCGTTCCCGAAACATCCACTAAGATAATTAGAAGTTTTGTTTCTATTAAGAATATAATTGTATTCCCAAATTTTTCAAAAAACGAGGTGTCACTGACAAATAGATAATTTCTTCTTTAGGTATCTAATCTACAAATTTATTGAAATAATTTTTTATAACTTCTACTTTATTTATTGAAAAATCCCACAAAAAGCTGAAAAATGAATGTACCGCCTCCTCGAAAAACTTATTTTAAAAAAATCATTACAAGAATGAGCCTTTTTCAAATTAATGATTTCAGTGGGGTACTCGAGGACTCACTAGTGGGCAACTAGTGTTCCTGTTAGTTGATTGCATCTTATTGATGTGATAGTATGTAGTTTCATTGTATTTTACTAAAAATTATATGTATGACTTGTCCAAGATAACCAGAACTTGGGGATGCAATTCTACGTTTAGTCATTTTGTATCAATTTCAACGAATCACTATATAATAATTTTTTACACTATTTCATTATTAGATGATAATATTACTCACTCTTTCTAATATTATTCTACATTTTTTGTATAATTCAATAGACATTTTTTTGTATTTCAATCTGACCTGCTATAAATGAATGCATACACAACGTGGTTAAATAAATTCTATTATATATACAGGGTGTCCTAAAATTGACTTCCTATTCAGTAAGCTTCATGAAAACTAGAAGTATTCTCTTGAAAGAATTAATGCATACTTCTCGTGTCAACTTTGAATTATTTTAGACAGATGCAGTATTTTTTCTTTAATTGAAATGTCTAGCTGTGTGCATTTTTCGGTATAATCGAAGTAATAAATTTTATATTTCGTACATGAATTTATGCTCAAAATACAAAATTTCTTTCTATTTCCCATTCAATGGGAAAAAATCTAACACCACTTTTGAATTGGGCACTCTGTACATCATTTTTTTCTCTATTCAGGATGGTATTCAGAATCCAAATGAAACTCACATTTTTGGCATTTTTTATCATGAAGGGGACTTTAAATTATATTTACTACAATTAATTGAAAAATCGATTTTGATATGCATTATCTGAGGGATATACCAACGATGTACAGAACACTGGTGGAGCTATTCTGCCTATTTGCCTATCTAACTTCTTCAACCAAAACTCTAACATACAGCTAACTTGATAACAGCATTTCATTTGTGATAGCGGAACATCACTCGAATGTCAGTTGTTAGATGGCGACACAAAAATGAAAACAAAATCACAATTATTGATAATTGCACAATCAGTGTTATGAAAATGTTGATTCAGAAGTGGTAATTTAGGTTACTTCTCAATTTCAGATCGAACTACCTAATTACAATCTCATAACGTCAACTATTCGTACAGAAATCTGTGAAAATGTCACCATCTTCTGGGGAGCTTCATAACTATTAGGCCATTATAGCGGAAAATGGCGTTAGCGTTTTTGACGAAACAAAACACCATCAGTGACTGCACCAGTGTTTTGTACATCGTTGATATACCGCAGTATATTGTACTAGATCATTAATTTGTACTGAGTTCTTGTTAGTGTCCTTGAGTAGCGTACAACTTGGCACATGATCTATTGAGATTCCTGAACTGAATCTCATCAGAATATTGAATTTTCAGGTGGAGAACTGCTTTGCTGGGGTGCAAATAATTTTGGGCAACTTGGTCTAGGCAGTACTTCACAGATGGAAACCCAGCCCAAAGTTATAGCCTCATTGGCAGGTATACCCATCACATATATAGTATGTGGGGCTAATCATTGTTTCGCCGTTTCCAAATCTGGCGCTGTGTATGGTTGGGGTAAGCAATTTGCAATTTTGCTCAAATTTATCGAGAGCTGTCTGAACCTTTGCTAGTAGACTTTGGAGTATTGAAGTAAACAAAATTATTCTAGGTAAAAATACTCGAGGCCAACTGGGCCTGAACGACACAGAGAACAAAGCTTTTCCTACACAACTTCGGACGCTAAGAAATATAAAGGTCAGGTATATCTCCTGCGGGGAAGAATTCTCAACATTTTTGACGCTAGATGGTGGTGTTTTCACATGTGGTGCTGGTATGTTCGGGCAGTTGGGACATGGAACCAATAGTAATGAAATTCTTCCAAAACAGGTCTGTTGAACTATATTTTTTTCATTGCTGTCGACTTTTCTTTGAAAATTAGACCAGAAGAATAGAATGTTTTCGAACCTTCAAAAGTCAGCAAATAGACATGAACGTGCAAAGCTTTAAAATATCTTTGGATCTGAGAAACGCCGACAAATAACCTTCTAATCGTCTATTGGCGTGCCTGTCGCTGGACGATTTCCAAACTATAAATGGTTTTTCGTCAGAATTCTGTACCATGCAAGTTTTCTTCTTTTTAGTTTGTACCTTCTTGTTTCTTCTCTATTTGCTGATTCAGTCCCATGCGGTTGAGGTAGAAAATGATTTGTTGAGGACAATTTTTCATAAAACTTTGGCGTTGGAATCCTAACATGCCATTCTGACTTCATCCATTAAATACACAGGAAAAAAAACGTTTGTTGGCTCATCTTGGCTTGGTGAGAAGTTTAAAATGCCTCTTGCCGTCTGTCAAGTAGTGATAAAAATTATTGATGATTATCGGTATTGTCGATAATATCAATTATATCGAAAGTATCGATAAATCGATAATGTCGGACATTTTGATGTTTTTCAATCGTAACCGCCTACTCTTGTTGTCTTTTTCATATATCATAATGATATACATTGTGCTCAAGCTGAGAAGGTCCGTATGGGTAAATGGGAGAAAAGATGAGCGAGTGATTTGCCAACAGAACATGTTTAACAAATCTTTGATAAGATTTATTTTTTGTTCTTGATTTTTTTGCACAACACTAAATTTTCAGATTTTCTATTTTTTTCTGGCGTTGATAATCAAGGAGAAACTGAAGAAACATCTTTAAGACCATTTTTGATGTTTATTGTTATGCCATTATCGATTTTGTGATCCAACGTTCCATCTCTGAGCAAATATCACCAACTTTATTTTTTCAAATACCGCTCTGATATCTATTTTCATAATCCTGTGATAAAAGGTTAATTTATCGAATTGAACATTTAAGAATTCTTCATCAACATCAATAAGCAATTTCGTGAATAATCAATAATCAATTATCATATAAATTCAGTTCAGCGGTTAGATGGGCGGTATTCTTCGAAAACTGTTCATCAAAAAAAAACTAGGGTACCGTTGGAAAGAGAATTGAAAACCCTTCAAAATGATGTGCTACTGGACCCCCCTTCCCATTTAAGATTCTAAGGGTGACATCAAACCCTCCTAGAGGGTTTGACCATATAATTTCTAATAACTTCTACTCTATTTTTTAGAAACGAGGAGAGAAAATCCCATGAAAAGCTGAAAAATAAAAATATTCATTTTAAGTTTCCCCCTTCGGAAATAAAGTTGACTTGTCTTTTTGATTTTTCATATTATTCACTTTGAGGGAGATATTGAGGGTGGGAAGTTATAGAAATGTCGCCCTGTATAACCTAGAGATATATTCTCGACCGTGCGCGAGGAGGAATAAGCGGAGTCGTTGCAGGTGATCGAGCTGATG
Source organism: Gastrophysa polygoni (assembly GCA_963576655.1). Taxonomy (NCBI): domain Eukaryota; kingdom Metazoa; phylum Arthropoda; class Insecta; order Coleoptera; family Chrysomelidae; genus Gastrophysa; species Gastrophysa polygoni. The sequence goes on along the minus strand of OY755083.1, from coordinate 7,463,344 downwards.
GGTTCGACGATCACCCAGATAGCGTGCGGGCGGCAGCACTCCCTGGCGCTGGTGCCGTCGCGAGGGCGCGTCTACAGCTTCGGCATCGGCGGCTCCGGCCAGCTGGGCTTGCGCAGGGCGACCAGCGCGTCGACGCCGCAGGCGGTGTTAGGGCCTTGGGTGTCACCCAGCGGCGTCTCGCTCGTCGCCGCCGATGTCGTCAAGAGTATCGTCATCCAGCGGATATTCGCCGGTAAATATACATATATATTTTTTTTCCTAGGACCATCCAAGAAAACAGCGCTATCAGCATTGTTTTGTTATTTAGAAAGCAGCCCATTTCCCTATGGTAGCAGGAAAGTAAAACTCACTGGTGTGAAAATATTGGAAAAAGCACGCTTGCAGTGATTGATGGAAGAAATGATGTTTGACCTGAAAATTTTCCTATTGGTATCATCACACATGGTACCTACTTACATTTTATATTGATTTTGCATCCTAACCTTTCGAGAAATGATTCAATCCACTACCTTTCTATCTTCTTCGAGATGCGTTTGGTAATGTGACCATCATTTCCTCCCTTTTATGATTTTGATGTCTGTGGATATTATGAATCCACTATATTATTCAAGAACAAAAGGACAAAATGACGATGACAAAAAGCGAAACGACGTTGAAGTTGACTCGGTTGAGTGAAGTTGGTTACCAAAGATTTGTAGCTAGAATATGCGGAATTCATTGGCGTACATATTCATTCTCATGAAATCGATATCGACAGCTATAGAAAGGCTCCGGTCGAGTTATCTCGTTCCTGACTACTGTATATGGATTGCGTGGTAGCTGTCGACGAGGAGCAAAACTAATGTTCGAATTCTAGTAGTCGTGCTCGTGCTAAATATCTACTCTTGCGGAATGAGTCACTTTCCATACATGTTGGGTAATATAACAGAGGTATATAATATACCAGAGGTATATATAAATACATATAAAAATTATATAAATGTATATAAATTACCAGATGTAGATGAAATCCAAAAATATGATATTTATCCTCTACTAGATCGAGCTTAGAAAGAGGAATTGAAACTATCATAAGAAAGAGACGCAGCGATCAAATATCAGCTGACTTCATGCAAAACATTTTGATGTGCCATGCCATGTCACATTGTTTTGGGAAATACGACATTTTCAGATATTTTCAATCGATCGAATCAATTGTGTAAGATGATTCAATCAATTCTATTGTTTAGTGAAGATTATTGATCCATAAGTGTGTTAAAACAAAGAGACGCACTTTTACTTGTTGTTTGAATATTGAAAATTGGTAAATAATCCAAATTGGTTCAGCCGTTTCAGCCCATCTAGTCAAGGAATGATTTAAAAAAATCTATAATTTGTTGTCCTGTTCAGCTTGTGGCTGTAACAATAGATTAAAAAAGATCGAGATATATCATTTTATAGGTAAGTTATTGAATAATGTTGATCAATTTTCAAATAGACCCTTGTTCGCGTCTGGAGAAAGGCAGTGGAACTAATGAAAACAGGAATGGAGAGAGAGAGGAAAGCAGTGATCAGCTTGGCAATATTGTACCTTTCTTTGTTGCACATCCAGGCGCGAATCGCTATTTCGTTTTCTTATCTTTGTTATTACTTAGTTTACGCGATGATTGTAGTTGAAAGTTTAGGAAAACTTCTAAAAGGTTCGTTGAGTTGGTATTTGTTATTGAAACGTTGTTATTATGGTTTATTTAGTTTGTATTGTTTTGAATAAAGTAAGACATTGCATGTCCAGTTATTTTTCGGTGAAGTCCAGTTCTCATAATAGTAGCCTCAATTCAAAATTTTACAAGAGAGACAAGCAGATGGAAAAAGTCAACCCCCCACCCCCTGAATTTAGGCTACTGGACAATTTTGATAAAAGTAAAGTTGTGGCAAGGAAGATTATTCAAACTGAAGTTTGAAGAGCTGTATCTCCTTCAGGAAGCGTTGTGGAAAAGAATATGTTATGCAAGTCGACCTATTTTTCGATGGACCATCGAATGGTGAATTATTGCTACTTTAACCTGGACCACCCTATATAACACCCTGTATACTTTTATATATTCAAGTTCTACAGGTCAACGAAATTATACCAAGGCAATTTTTTTTTCAAATTGTCATGTCAAGAACTCTTGGTCGAAGTCAACTTTATATCGGTAGTAGAATTCAAAAATGATGAAATAGGATGTTTCATTTTAGAAGAATCGACATTCTGTCATTTTTTCAAATGAACATAAAATCCGTGATTGTTTACCATTGTGTATGGTGTGATTATAATTACAACTTTGGGTATGGCAGCCCTCAAGGTATCATCTAACTCCATGTATATATTCAAGTTCTACAGGTCAACGAAATTATACCAAGGCAATTTTTTTTTCAAATTGTCATGTCAAGAACTCTTGGTCGAAGTCAACTTTATATCGGTAGTAGAATTCAAAAATGATGAAATAGGATGTTTCATTTTAGAAGAATCGACATTCTGTCATTTTTTCAAATGAACATAAAATCCGTGATTGTTTACCATTGTGTATGGTGTGATTATAATTACAACTTTGGGTATGGCAGCCCTCAAGGTATCATCTAACTCCATGTAACTTAACTGTCTGAGAAGAACCAAAAAAATATCAGCAGTTTCGTTTTCAGTAAGAAAAAAACAATTATTTTCAATTCCGAAAACGGACACAAATAGGTATAGAAAAATATCAGATGAAGTTTTTCGGATAGTGATAGAAATATCAAAAATGATTGATGATAATGTACAGAGTATTCCATTTGAAATATCGAAGTTGCAACTACTTTCTAGGAGAAGCAGCAACGCCGCATCTAAAACATTTTAGCTAAGTAGAACACATCGATTTATGCCTATTATCAAATTTTCAGAATGATTTGTCGGTTAGTTCATCAGAGACGTCTAATTACCGCTCATCGTGAAAAACTCTATACTCGGGAGACTTGAAGCGTCAAGAATATAGAACATTCTCTGATTCTCCTCTGAAACCAGTGTTCTTGCTTGTGAATTACTTTATAGTCATCAGAACTTTGCATTTCAGAAACTCTTAGAATTTCATTCGATCAGTTAAAACAAGGGTACAGTGCAATTGCGAAACATCGGAAGATTAATTCTTGCTCATTGTCAACTCTAATAGAGCATGAGAAATTGAATTTGACAATAATTGTTAATATCGATTTATCGATTTATGCATATTATCAAATTTTCAGAATGATCTGTCGGTTAGTTCATCAGAGACGTCTAATTACCGCTCATCCTGAAAAACTCTGTATACTCGGGAGACTTGAAGCGTCAAGAATATAGAACATTCTCTGATTTTCCTCTGAAACCAGTGTTCTTGCTTGTGAATTACTTTATAGTCATCAGAACTTTGCATTTCAGAAACTCTTAGAATTTCATTCGATCAGTTAAAACAAGGGTACAGTGCAATTGCGAAACATCGGAAGATAAATTTTTGCTCATTGTCAACTCTAATAGAGCATGAGAAATTGAATTTGACAATAATTGTTAATATATCCAAGAAACTCAAAAAAAAATCTGCCTCCAGTTTATGGGAATGGAGATGAAAAAGCACATCATCCCTTGTAACGTTTATGTACAAGTTCTATCTCAAACTATGCAAGGTTGCCAATTGTCTCAGCTCGGCTCAGAATATTAAGAAGGGTGGTAATTTATAAGCAGTCACGGGCCATGTTTTTTCTGTAGGCGGCGACCACTGTTTCGTCTCTGTGATTCCCCAAGGAAGCGGTTCGCCTCCGTACGACTGCCGCGAACTGCCGGAAGACACCCAAATCCTAGTCATCACTAAAGACTACGCGGAAAGGTTATCGCACACTCCGTGCGACAAGGCCGTCGATCAGGAGGTGCTCACCTTCCTCGAGACCTTCTTCAAGAGTCTGTCGTGTTTGAACGGCTCTTTCCTGCAGGACAACGGCGGCCATTTCTATTGCACTAGCAAGCATCACGGTGTCGATTTGGCCGAGGCGGAGGCTGTGTTTTCCCTCATCGGGAAGATCGAGAACAAGAGCATCAAAGATGTGGTGAGTGCCGATGATAGTTTTCTAATGATGGGTTCACGCCCGGCGTTTCCATTTACGCTGAGCATTTTCGATTTCAAAATTTTCGAAAATCGATGGGAAATGCAGTAATAAACATTCTTTCTGTGCCAAATATATAATACGTGGTATATGAATGAGATGATCATAAAGGTTATTTAGTTTTGTTTGTTCGTTGTTACGTCCACAAACACTCATTGGTCCGTATTCATTTTTATCAGAATTCGATGTCCTACTCTTTTCTATGTCTATTTTTCATTTATTTTTGTTTTCTTTAATTATACTGAGAAGAACATGATTGTATCATTCAATAGTTCTTCGTTCAAAGATTCGAGAATATGAATCGAATCATGATTCTTCCGAACTTCCTAGGGGCATTTTCAGTTTCATTTATGAAAAAAATGATTGAAATAATCAGAATCAGAATGCTTCATTGTCGAATGATATCTTCAGTCTTCTTGACAAAGCTTACTTAAAACTGGAATTCAACACATGAATATACACTGATAAAATAAACTTACGATAGACTTGAGTAAAACTACAGATCACATTGAATAAAAATCGAAAAAAAAAATACATCAAGAGCGCGCATCAGGAGAAACTGTAGAATTAGAGGAGATATTTTGACCACACAACTAATAAACTATTAGTATATGCGTTAATGACCTAGTAAATATTGAAGACAAAGATTGGGAATAGATAGAATAGAGAATATAAGAAAATTGATATTACAATTTAGTCTGCGTAGAAAACTACACATGAATTATAGTAATATTGAAAAAGTTTTACCGACAGTTGAATATTTCTTTTTGTAATCTATTCGTATCTTCATTCTATTGGCCAACATTGATAAACATGTCATGGCGGGAGCAAAACTGTAAACAGCATTCAGCCGAGTTTCCAACCAAATTTGATTAAAATTTGATTCTTATATCAGTCATTGTTCGATGAAACAGAGGAATCCACTGTTTGTTTGAATTCCAAAAAATAATCAACCACTTTGAAAAGGCTGGTGAAAATTCTCGTGTTTATTGGTATGAAAGTATAGGTACACCATTTCTGCAATTCATCTTGTCCTACATTTGGGAAAGGTACATCAGCTTACAGCACTCCTCCTGACCATTATAAATGCGCATTATAGCTTTTGGTTCCGAATGAAAGCAGTTTTAAAATTGTCTTCACTTGGCCATCTGATGAATAAGTTCATATAAGATACTAGATGAAACAATAATTTTGTATTTGTACCTCGCTCAAATTCAAACTGTCACGGACTGACCAAGCTGCCATCAACGGGTATATTTCAACTGGGATGTTGCCTGCTTTGGAATGGTTTCTAAATGATTTCTCGATGGTCCGGTCATCTGTCTGTCATAAGAACCCTAGACCATCAGCTAGAATTTAGCTGTTTCTGGCTTTTCCAGTCTGATAAAATAACTAAAGAGTGGACCCACCAACTAGTTCATTACATCAATTTGACGATCACTCCAGTTTTCGCTACCCAACCTCAAATACCAACAAACAATGGGCATGTTTACAAATAAGTTTGTATCATTGTAAATTTTTTATTGTATTATTTGTATTGAATCAGCTACAGTTCTCTTTGAATCATTCATATTTATACTTCATATCAAATTGTTTATAATATAAAATACTTGTCATTGGATATTTTGATATCAACTTCCAACTCGTGCAAATTTTTTGTTCGAAAAGATTGGTAAGGTTGATACAAGATATCCATATTGGTTTACTACAAAATTGGGAGGTGCCAAATACCTAGGCAGGATAATTACGTCCCCAGTTCAATTGGGTTTTTGGAAAGTGCTGTAATTCGAAAATAAATGATGATTTAACTTTTAGAACAAATGACGTGAAATGATGAATGATGAAAAATCAGCCCGACTTCGTTTTCCTTCTAGATATGGAACTGCATAACGGAAGATCTGCTGCGCCACCTGTCTCCCTCGCCGCCGGACGTGGAAACGTTACGCATCTACCTCACCATACCGCTCTACCACGAGTTCAACAACCCGAAGCGGCACGTCAGTCTGCAAAAGCCGTTCGCCAACGCCGTAATGGCGCTCAAACAGCCCGCCGTCAAGGTGCTGAGCTCTTGGTGGGGCGCCACTTCGGCCGACTACTTCGAGAAGCTCGTCAACGCGTTCAAGGCGGTGGCCGGCTTCGTGCTCAGGGGCCAGAACGTGCCCGAGGGAAAGGTGAGCGCCTGTCTTCAGAATAGAATAGAACTTTTTTCGCCACTAACCATAGAACCTGGCATTATCTAGTCCTTTACCAAGGTAGCTTTTCACATTCTATATCTACGGTTTTATTTGATTGAACTTCAACACAATGTAGATCGGTAACGAAGCGTATGTGGACCTACATTTATAGGAATATTTTTTCATAAAATGGCCTGGGCAATCACCGTGCCTTTTTTAAACACCCTGTATATTGTATCTTGATATTGTATATTGATAACATATTCTGGCGAGTATGGAGGTGCTTGGTTATTAACAATTTAAAAAAATAGTTCTTAAGCGGACTACAATCAGTTGCGGAATATTCACAAATTTCGGTCTTTACCATATAATTTATTGCAATAACCTGCTACAACGTGATGAAATTTGCATCGCTTTATTCTGGAGAAGCTGTAAATGATGTATTTGCACAGGTGAACAAGAGAGAAGAAGAGATTTTGAACAGTTTTCTGTTTCTAAAAACTTGTGTGTATACCCTACTCAAAAATAAAATCGAACCGAGACCAGGGATACATGTTCCCCTCTCGGGAAATATACATTCCCTATATTTTTTCATATTAAGAATCTCATGTAAAATTTTCAATACATATATAAATTCTATTAACAAAAGTAAATGAGAAATGCTGTTTACATGTTGTTTACACTTACAACATGTTATCTGCTGTCACCCTTGTTGGGATTTTTTTGAGAATATTTTTTCATTTCTATTTCAGACGGCCTTCTATGATTCTAGTCTAGTAGCAGCACTAGATATTCTAGCTTTTCTGAATAAAATCAATCACAGTGTAGAAGGTCTCAAAGTGCCTTATGATACTTTTTACATCAGTGATATATCCGAGTGCCTCGACATCAGGGTGGACTACGTTAGGTGGCTTACAGACCAAGGAGTGAGTATCTATTGGTTCTAGTGAATTTAAATGTTCAATTTTCATTCAAACAACTTTCAATACTTTCGTTTCCTGGTCGCATTTCTCATTCAAATTATTTGTTCATCACAAGCACTATGAATGTTTGGATAGTTTTGTTCTAGTGACAAAAATCAAATAGTTTCAAACAAAAAATCTCACACAAAGTAATGATGTAACTTTGTTTTGTGTTGCTGAAATTTAAAACATGATACCAATTATTATTGTAAACAGTTCCTCATTTTCAGTCTGGTAAACTATATTTATGCAACTACCCCTTCGTTTTTGACGCAAATGCAAAGGTGCAACTGTTGGAAACCGATCAAGCCATTCAGGTAAGATATACAACATTCACTAAACCCCTTTAATTATCAGTGTTATCTCGTACACAATTAATATAACATTTTTCCCATTTGACAAAAATACAATCTTGAAATATTTTTTTTCATCCTAAGGGAAACATCTTTTAGAGCACCTACAATGCAGTCTTAAAAAACGAGGTCAACTTGCTGAAATTTTCAATTTCAAATAGCTCTAATATGTATTGATGAAATCCCATTAAACTCGTTTTATCTTCAGATATGAAGTACGTCTATTTTAATTTGATAAATCTGAAAGGCTGGCCTACTGGGGATAGGGTAGTTTTTTAGGATTTATTAGAGGTGTTTCTTCCTTGTTTAGTTCACTTTCAACTTCGCCTCGTCTGACTATTTCATTCGGATTGCCATTTGTTGTTGCAAAATCGTTATTTTGCAACTTTCATATGGACGGTTTTTAGTATTTTTTTATGCGAGTTCTACAACTTGTTGAAAAACAAGGGGACGCCTCGGTAGCGAAGAAAAATAAAACGTGAAAAGTGAAAACCAAAAGTGAAAGAGTTTTAGCAAGCTTAAGCTAATTGAAACGTACTTTAGTTGAGCTATTGCAGCAGACAAGCATTCTGGTGTAGACTTGCTATCCATTAGTAATGATATAGCTCAGACATGAGATCATAAAAGATTGTCAAAGGCAAAAGTGCGTGAGTAGCGATTCACTCGAAATTTGATGTTCGGATGATTTAAATAGCATGGTTGTTTTCAATCGACAAATCAAACAAAGACTTGAGATGTTGAATACTGTCTGTAAGTTATTCGAGGAGGTGGTACATTCATTTTTCAGCTTTTGTATGGGATATTCTCTCCTCGTTTTTTAAAACAACTTTCTATTTGAAATGTTATGCGGTGATGTCAATGTGATTTGGAAATTTGATGATTGTGTTTATTATTTCAGATGCACAAAGCTATGAATGATGCTGCCCAGCAGGCTTTCCTTGCCATGATGTTTTCACCTCATGATTTGAACTCAATTCAAAGCTTTTTGATGTTGAACGTCTCCAGAGATCACATAGTGGAAGATGCTCTGAGAGAATTGGGTCAGGTCCATCCGAATGATCTAAAAAAACCTCTGAGGGTAAGAAAAAACGGTAATAACAATATATTATTATGAGAAATTATAATACATGGTGTATATTTGAATACAATAGTCTAACCTACTTTAAAACGATAGAGTTAGTGTTAATCATGTTAAGATAGAAAGTACTTCCTTTCACTCAACCAAAGAAATACAAGAATAAAAATAACATGATTGTAGAGTATTAACAACAATGGTACAATATGAAGAAATATAATATATAATTTGCTCTGTGACTTGATTAGATCTGTTGTGCTCTATCTTATTCTATTTTCTAAAGGTTTTCTCGTTTATAGTAGCTCATTGAGCTCGCAATTTCTTTAGGAATTTTAGAATTTGAGGACGTCTTTTCTACTGCCTGTCTAAGTAATACTATATGAGTTTGTCGAATAACTATGCTTGGGATAACTAAATATATATCAATATTTCATTTCACATTGCATTTCTTAATTTCTTCCTAAAGAGTCCAATAGAAGTATTTTTTAGGTTGAGAGCAGCCACCTGCATACTTCGAATGTGGTTGACTGAATTTGGCCCTTTGTACCATTGGTATAAATAAAGAAAAAATATTATTATCATCTGTAAACTTGACTGTATAGTTGAGATATCATATAAGACTTATGAGTGTGGTTTTATGCAAAGGGGGTGTTAATTTGGTCTTGAATCTTATATAAAGGTTGTGTGCGTTTGTTCTGAAAGATTTTTTTTCGGATAAGTAATTATCGTTTGATGGTATATTTGATCTATATTTCAGGTGAAGTTTCATGGGGAAGAAGCAGAAGACGCAGGTGGTGTGACGAAGGAGTTCTTCCTGTTGCTGCTGCGGGAAATCTTGGATCCCAAGTATGGCATGTTCAAGGAGTACGAGGAAACTCGGGCTATTTGGTTCTCGGAGAGTAGTTTTGAAGATGATGCTGTTTACTTTCTTATAGGTTAGTGAAAACATGGAAACTGCTTTCAAAAACTCTATTTGTTAAGGACTCTCTGTGTAACGAAATAACTATCTAACTGTGCTATTTTTTGCTCATCTCCAACTATCCATCACTAACTGGCTGATCCACTGCCTGCTAGTCAGCTTGTATCTATAGTTGTTTACTGTCTTTCCGAATTTTCTAGAACTGAGTGTTCATTTCGAGAAAATACACCTCAGTTCGGCAATAATCTCTGTCTCATTCTTCTGAAAAATCAAAGAAACTCATGATAATTGATGAATGAATAATTGAAATTAATGTAAATACTTCAGTAGAAAATGTAATTAAGCAACCCCTGCTTGGATACAACCCCCTGAAGAAGACTCCAAAGAAGCAGTTTTTCATTTCAGTTTCTTCCTTGAAAATGAAAAAATCACAAAAATGAAATAAGGTTGCCATTTTCTGTTGTCGAGAGGGCACGCACAAAATAATATCAACATGACAGCCGGCTACTAGATAAATTTAAGTTATTACTACTATATAAATTTAAATACAGGTATATATTTTCTATTTTATTTATATTTACTTAACAATAAACTGTTGATATTGAAAAGTGTCCTCAAAAAACTCTATCAAACTATAATATGCCTTTGTGAACAGCAATCGTGGACGTATCCATGTGATTAAATACAAATTATGGCGCATAGTTTCTTAAATGATAAACTTTTATATTCGTGTAGTTACAAATCTTGTTTTAGAATTTTCTTTCATCGTCATTATTTGTCACAAGCCATGATTCTTAACATAAGTTAAGAATCATCTCTGACTAAATGAGCACTGCCCACTCTAGACTCCTCTCTTGATCAGGTATGATTCTCGGATTGGCTATCTACAACTTCACGATAATCGACATTCCCTTTCCGTTGGTGCTGTACAAGAAGCTACTTGGTGAGCCCATCGGACTTAACGACCTCAGAGGCCTCTCGCCCACGGTGGCCAATTCGTTGCAAAGTCTCCTCGATTACGAGGGTAACGACATGGAGGAGGTTTTCGCGCTCTCTTTCGACGTCCACCGCGACGCCTTCGGAGAGTCCATAACGGTGCCGCTGAAACCAAACGGATCGGATATACTCGTTTCGCAGGAGAACAAGTGAGTCGAAATAATCCATTTTTCTCTAAGTAGTTTTCTTTATGAATGCTCATTCATATAGAAAACGCACTGGTTCAGTGACGTTGATCTCCGAGCCATTTGGCCACATCCCAAAAAACCTAACCTCTAGAGTAACAAATCACAATTCATGAGAAAATTCCTCATTTATCACGACATACGTATTCATTATATTATCTCCAATATAAATTGTGACAATGTTTTAATTCATCTTCAATTGGATGCGCTTATATATTCGTGAAAATTCAACGAAGATATTTTTATTTGTCCCGACAAAATGTTGAACGGCGGTGAAAATTAAATAGTTCTCTCAGAGAAATGATCTATATTGTTGTGAAGAACATTTTGATGTGAGTTACTGATTCATATTAACAATTTAAATGTTGTATGTATCTATATTATATTTGTATCTTTATTCCATAATATGTCAATGTATGTTGATGTATTATAGAATTATTGGCAGAATAATTGTGCTGAAAGCTAATATATTATATCTCCAACAATATCCATGACTTTACAGTTTTGCTGTGTTTACAAACAAGTTTGTATCATTTTGGATAGTGCTGTGATTTGAATTCGAAAATAAAGCATGTGAGTTAACTTTCAGAACAAATGATGCCGGTACATGATGTTTTTATATGGAAACATGATCACAAAAGTAGTTTCAGTTGGGAATTCGATAGGTGTCTACATCTTCTTCTTTCCTTTCTCATCATTCAAGTGTTCAGAACACACTCTGAAAGATTTACTCACATCCAATTTCATTATATGAAATGAAGGTTTGTCGTTTCATTCGTTTTGTCACGGATAAGTCGAAAATATCAAATCTGATTCATAAAGAAATCAATACGATGCATAATTATACAACAAGAATTGATTTTCTTGGTAGCTAATCCATGCAGGTCAAACAATCAATGTACCATAGGGGAATAATTTTATACACCTCATTACCTGATGAATTATTAGGGATATTGTGTGTAGGGTTATGGAGGTGAGGTATTATGTTCATTCTTCCAGACCTCATTGAAGTTTCTCTCCTCGTTTCTAAAAATGACGTTTTCTCAGATTATTTGATAAAACAGTAGTCTATAGAAGTTGGTGTGTGGTAGAGCGGAGCAATCAATTGAAATCAATCGAAGAGTTACACAAGATAGTAATATAATTAATAGTTATCTTTATTGCAATCCTTGAATGTAACTCATCCATCTCATGTCTAATATGCATTGTCTCCTCATCTTATAATATTAGGTTATCCATAATGTGATCTTCAATCTTGCATCATTTTAGGCAAGAATATGTCGATCTCTACATCAACTACATATTCAACGAATCCGTCAAGCTGCAATATCAATCGTTCCACACGGGTTTCATGAAAGTCTGTGATGGTCGAGTGTTGCAATTGTTTCATTCTCATGAGTTGATGGCAGTGGTGGTGGGTAATGAAAATTATGACTGGCATGTTCTAGAAGAAGCTGCCGAATACAAAAATGGGTGAGTTGTATATTTTCTTGTGTACTGGACTTTCCTTTTATTTATCCATCCCGAATGAATCTTATCAATCCGATGCCACAAATCGTGGCAAAGAATGTGGCTAAGTAAAATATATCCTCATCACTAAACCGTGTCTCAAATGAAGTGATATTGGCACACTATACTAATTGATGAGTCAACAAACGTATCCATCATATTTGGTAATGAGTTTTTGAACAAATCAAGCAAATGAATGGAAAGAAATGTTTCAAAAAATTTTGCAAAATACCAGTAAAATTGTTGTCTAGTTCTTCTTTGATAGAATTGAATGCTAAAGTTGAATAGTTGTAATTATATTTTTTTTGTGTAAAATTTCAGATATAAATCTTCAGATGAGACAATAAGGTGGTTCTGGGAGGTGATACACGATATGTCTCTGGCTGACAAGAAAAAGTTTCTTCTGTTTCTCACTGGTAGTTACCGAATACCAATTCAGGGCATGAAAGGTATCAAGGTAAGATGATTGATTCATTGAAAGTGCTAACAGCGAGTGTTTCGCATGGTTACATACGAACCATTACATCCATTGCAACCATTGTATCCAGGATTTCTTTCAGGGGGGAGGCGCAGTAGGGCGCACAGTATGAAATTCAGGTTTCAAACATTATATAAGATGTGATCATCTTGTATAAACTCACTTCGATCACTGAGATAATATTGATAGAAATAATATACAAAAAGTACAAAACTCCTGTCTACGTTTCGTGTACAGCTTTCGTCATGGTCAAGGATGGTAAATGGTACAATATGCACATTTATCGACAATTACATGGGCCTTAATTTACAAATTTAGATACCGTACTGTCATGGTGACACATTCATAATTTGAATATTCGACGAAAAAACTTTCTTTACCAATCTATCGAAAATGAGTTTTTAAAGAGATAATTTTCTTCTAACATCGCTTCTAACCTCAATGTTTTGATGAAGCTAAGTATTTAATTATCAACATGAATGCATTGCACATGCGTTAGAAGTAAAATATAAACAGCATCTACTGAATAATTGAACAAAACTAAGATTTTTCTTTCCCATTCCTACATAATCTCTTCTCTATGCTGCTTATTCCTAACTCTTATCATTTTCTTGTCATTTTATTTCACATTCTTACGGTACTGGTGGATGAACACAATCAAAACTTTATTTCCCTCTACATACTTCTAAGTACTCACATACTATATGCATTATATGAATGATCAATATTATTATCATTCAGGGGAATTAATGAATTGAAAAACTCATTTAGTCGCCTGCTATATAAGAACGAGAAAACAATATCTAGGACGTATTGCTTACTTCCTTTTTTTCAAAAGTGGTCTTCTTATTATTGTACAGACGCTAATTTTTGCACAGAGCTGAGCTATAAGCATATTTCTGAATTGTTTTGAATGAGTATGAAGAATTGGAAAACAAATAGGTACGTTAATTCGCCCATCGATTTTAAAAATATATTTTCAAACTATCAGGCAGAAAGTTGGTACTTTTTGCATTGTAAACATTGCCAAAAATTCTATGCACTAGTGCAAAAAGTAACTTGCTTTTCGCACTCTTGATTACGAAATCGATCAATGTTAGGTAACCATAGAAATTCACTCTAAAACACGACGTTTGGCCAAATTTATTTGCAGTTATCAGTTCGAAATCTGAATATTTTGAAAAACACATCAAAGTAATTTGATCGTAGAAAAATAATATGTGCCCACGTGCAAAAAGATTTGTTGCACTCATCATGGTTGCGTTCTCGACTTTGTCTCGATCTGCAAATTTACTCAAACTCTGTAAGTAGTGCAAAAAGTTCTATTTATAGTAAAGTTCCTTTTTGCACTGTCAATCATAGAACATTTGCCTAATAACGGTAGTTTATTCGCAGTTATTCAGCGTTTGACAGTGACAGACTAGTAAAAAATTCCAGTTGTCAGTTTAGGATATGATTATTTTGCAAAAAACATCAAGTAAATTCGATCGTAGTAAAATGTGCAACATGTGCAGAGCATAGTTGCAGCTCTCGTAGTCGTCTCGAGCTGTAATTAGTTTCACGAATAACATTTTTTTTTTGTCTTATGTTAAGCCTGACTAATCAAAATCTTTCTTATACGAATATTGCTAATATGCAATAATTTATCGCAATCTTCCTACAAAACTATGTTCATACTGAAAAGAAATTTTATTCTATTCTGGTAGAAAGTTGGATATCAGATGAGAATTTTTTTCTTCCAGATCTATATTCAGCCGACAAATGACGACAAGTTTCTGCCTGTAGCTCACACGTGTTTCAACTTGCTGGATCTGCCCAAGTACAAGACGAAAGAGCGTCTCAGGTATAAACTAATGCAAGCAATACAACAAACTGAGGGATTCTCTTTGGTATGATTGATTGAGGTTGTTAAGTTTGTGAATATTTACGTTTTTATTGTACCAGAGAATAAAACTATTGATGCCGCAAATGACAAAAATGCATTTTTTTTCAACTAGTCATACGTTGTGCAGGGTTTTTCGGAAGGAATGGGAAATATTTCGAGGGACTCTTCTACAGTTTTCGCCACTAGGTGCACCACTCAGAATTTTGCCTTATTTCAATAAATTTTCGGAAGGAAATCAGAGTTTTTGCTTGCGGTTTTAATCATCATTTGTGATGTTTCGTCAGCTTCGAGACTAGTCAATGTTATTGTGAGGAAATTAGCCCATTAACACATACACAGGGTGTACAAAAAAAAAACAATACACGGCGTTCTTTATTTACATTGCTGCTTAGTCTGTTTTTTTTTTCTGTCTGGTCTGAACCAATCACGGTTAGATACATCAAGAAAATATTTATTGTTTTCTGAAGTCGTGAATTTCTGCACATTTTTCGCCAGAGTATTTGATGGCCATTTGATTCATGTCTAATTGCTATATACGAAGATTTTGTTTTCATTTGAACTCGTTTCTCGTAATTTTTTATGGATATTTCAAATCTATGCACTGACAACTTGTTATGTGCCAAGGGTCGGAAATCTTTCAACTGATGAGGGCCAATATGTATCTTTTAAAAATGGCGTGCATATTTATTCAAAATTTAGGGATGTATAGGGTTTTTAGAAAGAATGACACCCCTATTTTTGAACGAATTTCTAAATTTATCGTTTTTATACATTAGTGGTATATTGCCATTTATCGTTTTTATACATTAGTGGTATATTGCCATTGCTAGGATACATAACATGATAGTCAGCTGCAAGAAATCACATCAGCAAGATGGAGTGCATTTGTGTCGATGCATTCATGTAGACGGGTGGCAAAATCGTCCATACTCCTTTCGAGTATGTCACGAGGAATCTTTCCAATTTCGCGCGATATGATTTCGAAAAGAACTTTGAAAGTTCGCGGTTTGTTCATGGAACCAGTGAATGCCAACAATCCTGAAAACATTCGCTCGACATTGCCGTGCTTAATGAAAATTTCTTTCTTTAAAAATATACTTGCCTGTATATTAACATTATATTAGTATATTATGTTGCTTTTTTTCATGAACATTGAATCCTCAATAAATACGTTTGGCAATATTGCCTTGATTCTACTTTCATTTGTTATATCATTTCATACGAATTACTTTGAAGAAAATCGAAGAAAAAACATTGAATACTTTCACCGTGGTATGTTGTGCAGTGAATAGTATACCTTTATATTGTGTAAATGTTTACAGAATCTTTGACAAATGAAATGGAAACTCTGCTGTATTCCTTATACTTTTCGAGAGTTTCATGCATGAGCTCGAATATATAATATTTGATATTCATGAAAACAAAAATGTTTACAAATATTTTATTCTACAGCCATAAATATATATTACACTATAGTACAATATTTATATTTCGTGATAACATTATATTTGATGAATGAAACCATACAGCTAAACTTCTATGTTCTTTTTAGTGAGAAGCTCAATTGTATCACTAAAGGCTAGATGTGAATAAAAAAATATTCGAATTGATATCGGAATCGTTTCGAATTATATTACTTGTTATTTATGACAGCAGATATTTCCACACTTGAATATTTGATTGATATTAATGGATGAAAATTGGTAATTGTCAAAAATTACACTGTGTGGAGGTATTTGTATTATCGTTTTTTTTTTGTTATTTCTCAATTTTTTTCTTCATAAATATCTCTTTGGTTAGTTTTGCTTCAAAATCAGTACAGCATTATCATCACAAATAATAGCATTTTGAAAAAATATCCTCATAGAGAACTTCATTTTCTATTGAAATCTCAATTATTCAATGATAGTACCTGTAAGTATCACATCATTTTGGATCCTTGAAATTTGCTTTTTGAAACCAAACTGTATTTGCACCTTGGGTTACAGTATTGTGTGGATCATTTTTGTATTGCCAGGATCTAGAATGACTGTGAACTATTCCAAATTTCATGTTTTGCCACACACAAGGCAACACGAGGGTACTTTACAAGAACGCGAACTGAAAGGATATTTAGCACTGCTTGAAAAATTGTGTTCCAGGTGGGATTTTGTACCCTGGATAGGTGGAATTGAGCGCGTTCTTTGCGAAAAACGAAGTGTAATCCTTGTTGGGCCTCCTGGGCCGGCATACTGGCCCTTTGGCCAATTCGATCCGGAGTCTATTCTCCTCTTCCGCCTGAACTTTCACGTTTTCTGGCGGCCATTTTAGGTCACCGCGCAGGTGCTTTCCACCTTGAAGAGAAAGGAAACTATTACTAGTATTTAGGTTTTCCGCTTCCTGCAACATCTTTTTCTTAACGCCCTCCGGAGGCCATTTTTGGTCTCCCCGCAAATGCTTGGGGCTGACTTTAACTAGAAACAGAAAATAACTTTGCAGTGTTTCGAAGTGGAAACCAGGTTCATCCCGAATTCGGGAAAAACCTAGTTCCGCCAATCAGTGTTAGGAAATCTAATGGTTTTTCTAAAATCAGAAGCATCTGGAATAGCAACTAAGTGAACAGTGAATGATGATGTTTCAGGAATGGAGACACCACAAACATACTCTCAGAGCATTCAAGATGTATTGTGTTGTAGGTTTTTGAGTTTTCTGTAAAGTCACCTACCGAATCGTACTAAGAAAACAAAACTGAGATAGTTGAGAATCTTTTGACATTTTTACATTGCTTTTCCAATTCACAATGCCGAACTTCTCCAGTGTTTTTCACAGGAGCAAAAGTACTTATGCTAAAAAAAATAGGCTTATTGTCTCAGCAGCAATACTGCATCTCCTATATTGAGACAGCTACAGAAGCATTCACCCAAAATATTGTAGGACTGAGGCAATCGAAGCTCCATTTGAGGGAATTCGAAGATGCTCACAAAAAAGCACTTTAAAACGACATTTTAATTTCGGACTCCTAACATGACACAGCAAGTTCAACAGGCACCTAGAGCTCATCGGGATCAAGGATGATTCCTTCGCAGATGGTGTCTGGAAAATGATTAGACATGAACTCACCGAATTCACTAAATTAATTCACGGCTATCTATGGAAACTACATACTGCGACCAGAGGGATAGAATAGAATAGAATAAGTTATTTCCTTCATACTTGGATTACCAAGAATTGAAGATTGCCAGTTCTTATCAAGAATATCATAATGTCATCTTAATAGAGATTAAGCTGCAAACGATCGAATCTTGCCATGGAAATCAACATACCCAGCTGATATCCAGTATAAGTTGGATAGAAAAAAGAGGCTTAGGTGCAAAGATTTTGAACCTATCCATTTCGCAGAGGTTATGAACAATCCTAGCTCAATCCCAAGTAGGTGCACGATGGGCATGAATAAAGTATCCTGCGTGCAAGGATTTTGATTCCACACACCCGGGCATATGAGAAGAGGAGGCCTGTTTTGGATAGAGAACGGAAGCGAGCTCCCATATCAATTTCTAATCGAACAATCTTCTTCTGAAGAAACTAACTTTTTAAAGAAACATGTAGTGTACAGAGTGGTTTGCCTAAGAATGCAAAAGTGGCGTATTAGCATGACATGAGAGGAAATAAATTTATGGAATTTTTCAAAGTAAAAGCCAGTTGAAGTGAGAGCCAGTTGAAGTTCCCTTTCGAAACAGATGTGCAGATTGCTACTTTCGATCAAGTTTGCAACACCGTGAGATCAGGATCAAAACATTAAAATAAAGAAAAATCAACCACGCAATCGGTAACAAGAACAAATGATATTTTTACTAACAATTTAAATAACCGGACTTCTCAATGTTAGCAGATAGTTGTGGCAGATGTAACACAAAAGAAAACAGGTACAGATGTCAGAGAGATTCTGAGGATATCAATAGTCAAAACTGATTGTTGATTTCTCATTGGATTGTATGGCCAGAGATATGATGATGCCTATAAGCTTAAATTGATGGTCAAAATTCATGCAGAAAGGAAATATCAGCGATGTACAAACCTTTTATGGTAGCCGTGGCTGGTTGAGAAGCATACACTGGTGGCGGAGCCTGGCTCACAGGAGCTTGTGGACGAAGAGTAATTGTAGATGGCGGCGGCTCGAACGTCTTAGTTGTCTGTACTCTCGGGGGCTGGAATACAACGAAATACAAAAATTTCAAACAGCAGAACTTCTTTGGAAACAGTAAAAATTTTAACTTTAATGATGAATAATGGGAATTATCCTGCTAGATGGAAAAGTGTAGTGCAGTTCGAGGTCCATTTGTAGCATATACTGACACATATTGCTCGGAAATAAAAAAAAATATTTATTTTCGAGTGATATGTCATTATAATCCTTGGTTGTCAAAATATCCTCAATATCTCTGTGCTTGATCCATACCTGAACAGGAGCTACTACAGGACTAGAGATGCCCTGAGAAGCCGGAGCCCGTGGAGTAGTCCCAGGGTAGGGCACAGGACCAGGGCAGACCTGGACCCTAGGAGACTGCTGAGGTGAATAAGAAAGCGGAGCGGGACTCGAAACAGTCGGATATATTTGAGAACCCTGATGGTACTCGGGGTCAGAGGATGGATGGGTCGGGTACTTTTGGGCCGCCTGTTGCTGAGTGGGTGGTGCCGAGACCGCCTGCCCGAATGGGCGGCTCACGGGCGCCCAAGGCCTGGTCGGGGCGGCCGGCTTGAAGCCCTGGGGGCTCTGGTTGAGCGAAGGAGACGATAGCGGGGAAGAGCCGGTTTGTGAGATGTCTAGCGGGCGTAGAGGGGCGCGCTGAGCAGGTTGTGGATGATGCGCCAACCCGGGCGACTGGGAGGGGTACTGGGGTCCACCCTGGGGACAAAGGTGTATGTTAGACGAGAGAATATAGAAGCTAGAGGTTTGTGCACAGCGTGGCGGTCTTTGCGGGTTTTGTCCTCAAGTTGGAAGGAAAGATTATCGATTGCGGGAAGCTTTTTTTCGTCTCAACGTGGATTCATCGATGCTAGAGTAATTTTGGCAAACAGAAATCTGATTTCATTCACAACTGTAGTGTAATGTGTGTACTGTTGAAGTGTATTTGCGGGAAGATCTTTTTTGTCTCAACGAGGGTTCATCGATGCTAGAGTAATTTTCGCAAACCGAAATCTGATTTTATTCAATTGTTGTGCTTGTTGTTTGATATCTTCGTTGGTTGAGAAGATACATCTTCTGAATTAGATACTCTTGGATTTCGAAGGATGAAGGGTCAAATAAATGGTACTCGATAAAGTAACTAAACATTTTTCAAAGTGACATGTAATTTTCAGGTGATACTCCTTTAGAAGTAGTGTGTTACGAAAATTGCTCTTTTGAATCTCAAAGCTCCTCTTCAACCGTGGTTAATTGCAAAGTGAACAAAAAAAAATATTGTAGAAAACACAGTAGAATTCTTTTTTTAGTGTTTCCAAGGAATGGTACAATTCCAACATTACAAACTCCATTCTGCTTTCGCTTATGAAACTATCATATTCCTCCAAACTTGTCAATTCCTCTAAACGTGTCAATGACATATTGTGATTGAACGGATTATGCCACTGCTGGTAACCCAAAAACACTTGAGACATTTTTCTCAAAATGAAAAATAGTATTCCTCTGTTTACGTTCACATTATATTGCTCTATTTTTAATTTATAGAGTGGGTAGAATTTAGTCGCCATCATAAACAATTTATTCACCTGTCCTGACACTGGATTTTGTTCGACGTACGGGCTGTCCGGTCCGGATTCGTTTGGTGGGGGCCAAGCTACCCTCTTAGGTGCTGTTCCTGTCCCTGCAATAGAAGAAGAATGAATACATTTTCTGACTTGAAGAAATCGACTAAAGAATGTATAGCGGCGGAAGAAATATTCAGAATATTGCATATAGGTTTCTCCTTCGGTGGATATTTAGAACATGAAATATTGTCAACACAGGATTTATTAAAGTAAATAAGATGTGAACTCATTCATATAGTTAACAAGAATACTCATTCGAAAATAGAGACGTACTTGAACAGAGATAATTCAGACAACTATGAAGCAGTCTTTCATCACTTTATTAATCCTCTTCATTCCAATATTGTGTTTTGTTCTCCGACAAAACAATCAGATTTTTCTAGTGATTGAATCAAGCCTGAAGGCAATTATCTGGATCGTGGCAAACCAGAAATAAGTATAGCCTTGATGTTTATTTTCAATTCAGATTTAGATACCTAACTTCTAGATTGTATGAATAGATAAAGCAGTATGGTCGAATGATAAATATGAATTATTATGGCCAGCTTTTGGCACAGACCATGTTTCTCAAGAGTATATCAACGTTTTAGAAATAGGTATATGATGATTCAACGTCAGATAGTGCGCAATATTTAATCTTGGGAAAAGATAACTCATTGAGCGAAGCGAAGAATATAATATTGATACCTTGAATTCCTAGTGTTGTATTGAATTATATGCTGCTCTATCATGTCTAGTGATCATCAAACCCAAAGATATCCCACATCGAGCTTAGGAAGAGAGGAATTGAAACGACCATAAGAAAGAGACGCAGCGATGAAAAATCACAAGACTGTTGGGATTGTCGAAACAGTTTGATTTGTCATGCCATTGTCTTGAGAGATACGACATTTTCAGTTATTTTCATTCGAATCAAGTTGATAGTGTAAGAACTCAAATCTATTGTTTAGCAGAGTTTATTGATCCATAAGTGTGTTAAAAAAAAGACTCAGTTTTACTGGTTGTTTGAATATTAAAAATTGGTGAATAACCCTAGTTTGTTCAGCCGGTTCAGCCCATCAAGTCGAGGAAGGATTTTAAAACTTTGTTCGAAATGGTGTTGTCCTGTTCAGCCTATGGTTACACTAATAGATATTTAAAAAAGATCAGAATATATCATTTCATCTGTGACTTCATATTGAATACCGTTGAACAAATTTCAAATAGGCCCCAGTTAGAAAAAGGCGGAAGAATCCAACCAATGAAAACAGCAAACGAAAGAGAGGCAACCAGCTGTGATCAGCTGACTGTTGGCAAAATTGTACTCCAGACGAATCGATAGCTCTTTCTTTCTCTTAAGTTCGTTTCAATGCTCCTCATGAGTCAATGGGGCGAGGGTGTATCTAGTAGAGAATATGTAATATCATATCTTTGACTAAACCATGTAGTTTCCTGTTTTACCAAACTGTTAAAAGTCACTACTATTAATGTGGCTACTCTTTGTACTTGTGGTAATTGTTCAATGAACTTAGTGAGAAGAAGAACAAGGTTGATATACTAACCTGCTCCGTATCCGTTTTTTCGTCTGTTTTCTTCTTCTTCTAACATACGCAAAACTGCTGAGTTTTGAAGATTTGCTGGTTTTCCTACGTTGGAGTTGTGAAAGTCGATTCTGGAAAAATAACAGCTGCAGAAAGTGAAATGCCATATCCAATGAAATTATTGCCCTCCTAGTTATATGTATTTTACTGATGCAGTCTCTAAGTTGTAGGCAATAAATGATTACTCACCCTACTGCGCCGTTTTCTAAAATTTGTGTATTTTTTTCTAAAATTTCTTGTACGTTTTGTTTGGAATACAGGCCAATCGGTGAATTGAACTGTTTGTTAACCAATCTCGGGTGAGTCGCCATTTTCTTTAATTTTTCGTTTTCTAAGTCTACCTGCAACATAAAAAATATAATTTCTGTGTGGGAATTTTTCAATTCTAGCCATAAATTTTCACAAATTTCTTTCAGTCGAAGGAGGGCAACTGTGGTTTTGAAGGTGAGTCCGCAGCAGAGAAATTAAACGATGGATTTTGTTGGTTCATACAAATATTATAATATTAACCTACAATTTGTATTGATGAATACAATCCGATATAAATGAGGTGAAGTTTAGCATAATGCTAAATTTACATTTTTTGAATAAATAAAAGTACATTTGATTTTATTTTCCAAATGATAATGCGAAGATTGCGCTCTATTTCATTTCAGATGTGAATCCACCTGGAAATTCAGCGGTTCATTGAATTCAAAAAGTCTCTGAAAAATCATATTCGAAAAAAAAAACAGAAATAACGAAAATATCAAAATGTTTCGAAAATTCGAACTTCCCTGAAATCTCGTCAATAAAAATGTCTAAAAATAAGTGGAACAGGTCTATTCGTGCCTTAATTTTTTCTCAATCTAGTAAAAGAAACAAACAAATGAAATTGCTTATACGATTCCATAATTCATCAAGGAAAAGCTGAGAGATTTTTCATCAGGATAAAACCATGCTCCGAAAGGTAAATAAGTGTGCGGAGTTGAAAATTATTAGAAATTTCAAATTCAGTTATCATGAAGCATGTACCCTTATTAACTATTTATTTTGAAATTCAATTTGGACGTGAAGTTTTGCTTTAGAAAAGAAGAACAATGGCCAACTCGGGTGGTGTCACGTGACCTGTTAAAATGATCAACCGCTCAAAACATGCATATTTGTTCGGATTTTGAAAACTTTCAGTAAGAAAAGTTATTTCTATTCCAACTCTACACATGCGTTTTTGCCATATTTGAATGATTATAAAATTTCAGGAATATAAAAATGAACTTGACTTCTGCAAATGCTTGAAGATACATCAACTTTGCATCCAATTTGAGGCGGTTTCTTCATTTGCTCGAAGAAAAACATATTTTTATCGATATTTAGAGAATCAATATCTTGATGGAGCTATAGTATGAAACGAGTTTCCATGAAATGAGTTATGTCGGAGTTTTTTTCTTCGTTTTACTGAAATTTTTCAACTTTGAGACACATGTGTAGAATATGGAAGACAAGCCACTTGTCTGTGAAAGTTTCACAAATAATCCTATCTCAAGCAATCATTTATGAATAAGTAACTTTTGACAGGTAGCGGAGTCCGAGTAGACCATTTTTCTCCTGCTTTGGAGCAAGACTCAACTTCAATTTGAATTTCAAAATGAATTATTGTTCCATGTTTTCCCCTAATTACGACTTCATTCTGAAGGACACTGTATATTATTCAAACAGAGATTTTAGCAAGTCATTTTCATAAAGATGAATGTGTCTGTCCACACCATCAATTCATTTCATAAGTTTTTGTGATATCATTCGAGAAATACACCCGTCGTTGATGATGCTCAGAGTGCAAACAAATGAGTTGCCAGAAATGCTATTTACTGAGTCACTTCTGATGTATCAGCTGTAAATTATTTTTGTTGCGAAAGGGTAATTATAGCTGGTGACTAACAAAGCAATACAAAAATAATAGTTTTTTGTCTACATCACTTCCACGTACACATTTTACGAGTGTTTTTACGAGAATTCAACTCATGAAATTATGCCAATCAAAATAAAAGAAATTCAGAATACAGATTTCATTTACAACATGACGAGTTTCTATAAAGGTTTCTTTCAAATTATTTCGTACATCAGTTTTCAATCATTCGTCACATATTTGAAATTGAATAATTTGACATTATTCCAGTGGAAAGACTCGGTGATATTCTAGCAACAAAAGTGTAATTCCTACACATCTGAAAGTAGGTATTTTCAGACCATATAATGCCACTGAAATGATCAGAATGCATATTTTCTTCACCGTTTAGGTCTAGAAAAATAATGAACAGAACACACGAGATAGTATCCAGACATCAAAGAACGTGTTATAGAATAGATTCCAACTTGATCTTGATATTATTCTTGATACATGTCGGCCTAGAAACAATGTTATTTTTAAGTAGCGAGATAGCGAGAATTTTAGCCAGCGGCCAGAAACTACATGCATGAGAACACATTTTCATGAATTTGAAAAATGGGGAGCGTTGGCGGAATTTAAAAATACCTGCCTATCCACCTTGATTTTTGATTCCGTCTGGAATCTTTAAACCGGGTGATTTTTCAAATGTGTGTTAAAAGTATCTCGACAATGGATACGAAAATAAATTTTCGAATTGCATACCGAATACCGTAATTTTGTTTTTTTTTCAGCACATTTTACAGAATATTTCACAGAATGATTATAAGAAGTTTCGTATTACTAAAATTGATAATTTTTCAAAAATACAAATGATACATACATTATATACATTTTTAGGGACACTTGAAAATAACTAAAATGCTAACATCAATAATTATTAAGCAGGATATAAATAGATTCATACAACTACTTGTTTATTTCTTCTTATTTATCATTTCAGAATCTTGCCACTATTGTCTCAAATAAATATCGCTGCGGAAAAGTACACAAAAGATGAACTATTTTCTGAATATGTATACGTTCTTACGAAATAATGTCGTCTGATCAAATTTAATCATCTCACACCACATCCTATTACTGATGATATTTGGCACGTCGTAAAATTATTGCAAACATCTGTTTGCTCTTCCAAAATTATCACTTGAAAGAAAACTGATATTTGATACATGAAAAAAAGAATGAACTGATGTTCCAAGAGTCAGTCCATATTTTTTCGATGGATTATAACATATAAATATAGGTATTTTACATGCAGCCTATCAAAAATATAGGTTATTTCATTACTTTCCATCGATAATTTGAAATTCATGAATACTGGGTATCTCAGAAGTCATTTCTTGGAGACTTTTAGCTTATTTGAATATATTACTTTATAGCTGTGACGTAACTTGACGATTTCCACGAAACTCATGAGACTGCTAGTATCTTAAAAATGAAGAATGTTATACTAAGATCATGTTCTGATTGGCTAGCCAGTCATGAGCTGACCAAGGGATGAAGTTGAATTTTAGCAAACATCCTTGTATAGGTAAATAATTATTTATTGGAAGTATTTTTTTTCATTTTCTCGTTATTCATATGTGATAAAAACTATATCCAAATAATCTTTCATCATGTCACTGTTGAGAAATAGTCGAAAAGGGCATATTTACAGGGAGGGTAAGCAAATTTCAGGCCCAAAGAGAGCGTTTTTTTGCTACTCATGAAGTTTTCTCAAATGCAATAGAGTTTCTGTGATGTGTTCAAAGTCAATGAAAAGCAACAATCTACATATAGATAGAGTTTATCGCAAAATGTTAGCCCGTGCTATCTATACTTGTGAAGAAGTACTTTCACAGTATGTATCACAATTACCTACGCAAGCCAAGAATATACCAACACCTGATCAAAATTGTAATTTGCATACCAGAAGGTCAACTGAGAAGTATATTTGTGTGCCAAATTGTGTATCTCAGGAATTGCATTGTGAGTAGGAAAGAACGTAGGTGATTTTTCCCTCAACAATTGCCAAAAAAAATTATACATTTATGCCATTTTCACAACGCTTGACGCGGCTGGACACTCAACGCGGTCTTTTCAAAAGACCTTCATTGCTAGCTTCAACTCATTTCTTATCCATTATATATCATTTCGGTACACATTGACACAGATTAATTGAACACTGTAATCGTGTCCAACTACATAACTTTTATGGACCCAAAATTTCAAAGTGATATAAACGATAATAAGATATAAATCATAATGATATAGGATGTCCAAGAAAATTAATGTTAATTCTTTTCGAATGAGTCTTCAAAAAATGTTTTACTGTGCGGAAAAAACCAATGACACTCTATCATTTTTCGATTAACACATAACCAGATAATTTCATTGATGACGAATCATTATTGAGTGCACTTAGATATTGCGTTCTCTGGCACTATTCTGGAAAATAAATCGAGCACGCCTTGGAATGTGGGAATTTCGGCAAATATAAATCGAGCTCACCTGAATTCTTCGTTGCCGCCTTTTTCACAAGATCGCAGCTTCAAACTGGCTCACGCCGAGCATCGCGACGCCTCGATGCAAACTAGACGTGGGCGTTCGCCGCTCGTCACGCACCTACAGGGTGTTCTGGTATCCGTCCGACCGACAACGCACCACAGGTGATGTAGTGTCAGTTCTCAAAGACAACTTGAATACATTTTTCCTGCATTTTTAGGCGTCCTGACTGAATTCAATTTCAAATTCATCTTTTATCCATAGTGTGGAGAATAGTTGATTATATTTAGGTAATATTAGTTTTTAGAACGAGTTATGACGGAATACGTCAAAAGAGTAAATTTGTCACATCAGTCTGATAAAAGATTTCCTGAGTAAGTTACCCTTCACTATGTTCATTTCTTAGTATTAATGCTATGATTTGTAGGAATTTGAGTAAATAATACTGGCCAGTGCGGAAAGTCAGCTGTGTTCATTGAATTACTGCAAATTGGCTTCTTAATGACCAAGTGTTTGAGCCATGATGTAAATGAAGACTGGTGTTCCAATTCCTTATACCCAGCCACTAGAAAAAGTTGTCGACTGCTGCCTGCTCAATTGGATCGAATTTTGGTGCCTGACTACAGCATAAGGATTATAACCTGACTAAGGCTGTCCAAGTTTGACACTAGATGACCTCTGTCGATCTCGAAGATTTTCTTGGAAACTCTCGAAAACATGATTCAAATTTGGAATTCAAATCGAATGCATATATGGGACTGTTAGCTATCCGTCGCTGTCAGATATCCGTCATTATCAGTAAAAGCGGATTTAACTTCACAGGATCGACGATCGTATCTAAACTCAAGGGGTGCGGCCACAGTGAGGTTGTTTTGGAAAGAAGAGTTATTTTACCATCCTATATCCACCATGGTTCGAGCAAAAACATCTCCTACACATAAAGCTCTGGAGCTATCGGACAAGTCATATACAACATTTACGAGTAAATCTGCACAGTATAAATGAACAAAACATTCCATCTGGAATTATCTAAATATTAATCCTTCATGCTACAGGGGCAGAGGGCGAGAAGAATTTTTTTACCTATTTCTTGAATAAATTCACTTTGTCAACCAATTTTAGTTGTTTTTGGGAAGTTTGCAGTATGTCTGCAGATTTCTGAAATAACGATAAACGAGCATTGGGCAAATGGAAATTGTTTTTTGATCTTGTATTTTGCGCGAATATTTATATACTTACGTTAAGAGTTCCAATATTATATAGGCCATAGAGAGGTAAAATTTTGAATTGTTTCAATAGTTTCTTGCAAGTGGTATCATTTGGAACATTAGCTAAACATCACATAATTCTCTTTCGCACAAGGAAGGGGTTTTACCTTATCCGAAATTTCACCTGATCCACTATTTTTCATTTCACTCAGCTTTTTTTTTGTTGTTTTTGATCCGCGAGTCATTCATCTTTGTTCTCAAAAAAATTTGCAGCAGATGAGCTGCCCCATACGATTTCATCTAGACTGGATTTCTCCGAAGTAGAAGAGCAGGAGTCCCTGCATGTCTATAATAGATTTGAGGGATCTCATTAGCTAAATTTTTGCAGTACATATTGAAAAAGTGGAAAATTCAAGACTGTTGATAACTTTATCATAGTTATTTCTACTGTCGTGGTGTTTTTATTCTGCCTGGTGTGAAAAGATATATGATTTGTTTCATCAGTATACAAAAATAGGGAATTATTATATAACCATTCAAGTAGTGACTGAAAAGAAGTCTCAATGTTATTTTCATTTTGTATTTGCCTGTAAATAATAACGTGGAATCATCTGCATACAGACAAGTAAATGGATTCGGGAGGATTGGAGGTAATTCATTGATGTGAAGCGTAAACAGGATAGAGCCTAATACTGAGCCCCTGGTTTATATTGATTTTCTGGAGATGTTCCTCGAGATATCACGAAAACCAATCATGAAATTCACCACGGTTTCCATATTGAAATAATTTATCCAATAAAATGTCATGTTGTACAAAATCGAAATGAAAAATATTGTTCATTATCAAAAGGCAGATATGAATCAATATGATTTGAGGACCAATGATCAGTTCTTTATACGATGTTTAAACACAAATGCTCTGGAAAAAACCTTTTTCATCGAAGGTTTAAGATTGTATAATGAGCTACCTCCGTTAGTTGAAAATGCCAAAATTTCTAAAACAATATTTAGAAAAATGTACTTTGGTTTATACATTATATTATTTATATGTGTGTTATTCAAATGAAACATAAATGTATGGTTATGTAATACCTAGCTATAAACTCGAAATAAAGTTCTATTCATCTCATACTGATTTTGAGACTAATTGATTAATAGATAATTTAGGTGATATAAACAGCAGAATTAATTATCATTATACATATAAGAATATAATTATCAAATTACCTCTGTATACTTAGTATTCAATGCACCAATGAACATCAATGAACATATACCTACTAGTCAAAATATGATTGGTATATTATTTTTTACAAACAATATATCAACAAATGATTATTTTTAGAGAGGAATCTTTATTTGTATCTTAGTGAGGACCTTACAAGGTGTAAAACCTGTCATTCAACTTTGGTCTACCGAGCATCATTCATCAATAGAACGGCAAATTTGTGGTATTTTTCAGCTAGTAAGAAAAAATCCTACACCATCCTTATCGAACCAACATTCCACCGCTGGCTAACACGATGTTCCTTGGACATTATAAGATTTCCTTTCGTGTTATCAACAGAGATTATTAAAAAAACTCGAAAAAACAGTGCGTAAAACCATTGAAAACATAATTATCCAAGAGCAAGCCGCAGGGTTCCTTAGATCATATGTGGAATCATTTCAGTTTTTATTACTTCTGCATACGATGATTCAGTTTTTTTATTTTATTGAAATTCATATTCACAAAAAATCTTCGAAAAGTCGAAGCTTTGTTTTTTAGACTCACGTCAAAATTGATTCATTCAGTGGGGTGCTACCGTAAGGCAATCTACGCCCATGCGGAGACTTCGGCAACTGCCGAAACGTGATGTAGGTATACATGTATATGTTGTCACTTAACACTTGTTACAAATGCCACTTTCCAGCTATGAGTCACTACGTCATAGATTTGGCAAAATGCGTTTGACGAACTCATGACATAAAACGTATTCGCGAGAGAAAACATTCCAGAACATTGATACACGTGTTTTAGAACCTCTTAAACACGACTGATTTTGGGTGTTTCAATAATATTGTGAAAAAAACAAAGGTAGTTTCCTTCCTGAAAAATATGAAAAGAGTTCCCATAAACTTTTTTCCAAAGACAATGAGTTTTCGGAATACATGGTGTGAAATTTTAAATTTTCACAATTTATGAAAAAAAAAATACTTTTTTTGATTTCTTTCAATTTTCATTATTGCCATATCTATTGCGAAAGAACCATTTTTGTTGGAAAATTTTGATACGAAAACTACGGGTCTTCATAAAAAAGTTTTTGTGAACTATTTTCTCATTTCTCATCAAGAAATCTACCCTCTGATTCATTTCTCTTATAATTGCACCTGAGATTAGTATTTTATCGGGTTAAGGCTGGTTCATGCAACGTTCATTATGATTACATTTTAATTATATTATGATTAAGAAAAGTTGAATCACTAATACTGATGCGGCGAGTTCATGCAATGCATTAGTGCATTTTCATTACATTAGTCCACTAAGAAGTTGGCCAACTTTCAACTATGCATTATAATTACATTATATTCGTAGTGAAAACAGCTAATTCGCATGCGCCGGGATGTCATTTGCTAGACATAGAGCATGAAATCAAATTCCTGTCACTTCTCCTCACACAAAATCAGCGGTTTCGTGACCTTTTCTTTCGAACCAATACAAGCAAAGACATAATCAATGAAGATAACAAAAGTCCAATACGCTGTGAAGACAAAAATTAATTATTAAACACATACAGATGCATTCCACAACGCGTTGAATTTCAAATATAACACATGGTAAAAATCTGAAGAGTCTCAATAAGCATGCACTAATGCGCTGTTAATGTGTTGCATGAACGGGGAGTTTTTCTTAGTGATAATATAATTATAATATAATTAAAATGTAATTATAATGAACGTTGCATGAACCAGCCTTTAATTTGGGTTGTTTGATGAGAAACTTGTATTTGTCGCTGTATGAGTTGCCGGTATCTTTTGCCGCTGTCAATGTTGATGAAACACCCTGCATATTAATCGATGAAGTTCTCGGTGGGTCACCCAGTATGGAAATATGTATGGCATATATGTATTAACTACAATATTGACCAAACGCCATAAGAGCAGTGTTAGAAAAGTGATGCTTCATTATACAGGGTGTCCTTAAAAGGTCTTTACAAAAAGCTACCACATATTCTTCAGACCAAAACAATTCGATACAAGCAAACTTACCTCAGTAAAAAGTTGCTTAGTTTGGGCGCTAGACGGCTCTGAAGTTGAAATTTTCAAATCGATTTTGCTTCATAACTTTTGAACGGCTCATGAGATTTTTTTCAAATTTGGTACGTTGGCATAGACTCATCGGGCAATGAAACTCATATCATAATCATAATGAATATCATTCCATGGGCGTAGAACTTGATTTTTTCAGTAAATAAACATCTAAAACTCCTACGCCAATGGAAAAAAATTAGTTTCAATATGAAACCTAAATTATTCAACTCATTCACTACAAAAAAGGTACTCTTGACAAAAGTCGATTCCTCTCATGGTTTCGACAAAATTTTAATATTAGTGATTTAGAGCATAATTAATAATAAAACGATTAACAGATATTTCATAAAAATTGTTCAAAATGTTCACCATTTTCACGTATACAAAGATTTATACGACGCAAAAAGTTGAGATGTACTTTTTGCATAGGTTATTTCTATTGAAAATAAGTAGCACTGGTTTTTTTTTCTGAAGACTATTATTATCTGCTCGAAAACAGTGATATTCACATTCTTGGTTTCCATAGTTTCATCTGTGTTGATTTGTCGAGTTTTATTGACGTTGATTGTTGATATCGGACTTTTCTGATTTATCATGGCCGTACAATACACCAATGAAGAATACACCGATATGTTATTGGTATTCGGATATTGTCAAGGAAATGATCGAGAGAGTGTGAGGGTGTATTCGGCAAGGTTTCCAAATCGTCGCGTACCAAGCCACCCAACCTTTGCTGCAGTTGAGAGACGTCTTCGGGAGACCGGTCATTTTGCTCCTAGAACTGGTGATTATGGAAGACAGCGTTATGTAAGGATTCCCGAAGTCGAAGTAGAAATTTTAGACCGTATTGAAGAAAATCCAGAATTGAGTACTAGACGGATAAGTAATGAACTAGAAGTTTCTAGGAATGCCGTTCATGAAGTACTAAGAGAACAATTATTATACCCATACCACAAGACGCCAGTTCAAGATTTATTAATCCATGATTCACAAAGTCGTCTGATGTTTTGTAGGTTCATTAATTTGCAAAGAGAAATGAATCTGAACTTTGGAAAGAATATTTTGTTCACTGATGAAGCCTGTTTCACGAGAAGAGGAATAACTAATTTTCATAATGAACACGTTTATGCAATTGAAAATCCTCATTCCATTAAAATAAACCATTTTCAACACGAATTCAAAATCAACGTTTGGGCTGGAATAATAGGAAATTTTATAATTGGTCCTGTCATACTTCCACAAAGATTAACAGGAGACATGTATTTACAACATCTACGAAATACGTTGCCAAATTTGTTGGAAGATTTACCACTCCAACATCGGGTAGATATGTGGTTTATGCACGATGGAGCTCCACCACATTTTTCGGTGGATGTTAGGAATTTTTTAAACCAACAGTACCCAGACAGATGGATAGGTAGAGGTAATGATGCACCCGTGAATTGGCCCCACGTTCTCCAGACTTAACACCGATGGATTATTTTGTATGGGGTTATCTCAAGTCTACGGTTTACAAGACCCCTGTGAATACTGTAGAACAATTATGGCAACGTATCCAACAGGCGACGAATAATCTTACAGGCGATGAAGAAGTTATGCAAAGAGTACATTTCAACTTTTTGCGTCGTATAAATCTTTGTATACGTGAAAATGGTGAACATTTTGAACAAACCATGAGAGGAATCGACTTTTGTCAAGAGTACCTTTTTTGTAGTGAATGAGTTGAATAATTTAGATTTCATATTGAAACTAATTTTTTTCCATTGGCGTAGGAGTTTTAGATGTTTATTTACTGAAAAAATCAAGTTCTACGCCCATGGAATGATATTCATTATGATTATGATATGAGTTTCATTGCCCGATGAGTCTATGCCAACGTACCAAATTTGAAAAAAATCTCATGAGCCGTTCAAAAGTTATGAAGCAAAATCGATTTGAAAATTTCAACTTCAGAGCCGTCTAGCGCCCAAACTAAGCAACTTTTTACTGAGGTAAGTTTGCTTGTATCGAATTGTTTTGGTCTGAAGAATATGTGGTAGCTTTTTGTAAAGACCTTTTAAGGACACCCTGTATATACTTTTACAAAAAACAACATTTATGACATATATAAATCTCAAACAAGATTGAACATGAATGTTCGTTAAGAAGAAAAAACAGTTGAATTATATCAAACCATAGAACAATGAATATAAACTATCAAATGTCAAATGTTTCGTTGACAGCGGGCACATCATAAACGTCGATATGGGGGTGTTGACATTTACAGTATGGGCGTAAGTTTATAAAAATTTTCGAATTTAACGCCATTAGCGAACAGAAACTAAACATAATACAAGACTATATTCTGAAAATAATTTCGAAGAAAGAGATTTTCTCATACTGACATTCTAAAAAAAGATATTTATAATATCTAAACATCATATTTTCGTAGTTCATTCACGTAGATATGCATCCAAAAATAAAATTCTCCCTAATCCTGTTCCTACAATTCACTTTGCTAGAAGTATGTATGTAGGCAATTTTTCCTGACATATTTTAATATTGTCATAATGACAAACTTGTAATTTATGACACTCTTCAAATTTAAGTAACCCAAGTAACCAACATACAAAGATGACAACATACAAAGGAGTTTTAGATGTTTATTTACTGAAAAAATCAAGTTCTACGCCCATGGAATGATATTCATTATGATTATGATATGAGTTTCATTGCCCGATGAGTCTATGCCAACGTACCAAATTTGAAAAAAATCTCATGAGCCGTTCAAAAGTTATGAAGCAAAATCGATTTGAAAATTTCAACTTCAGAGCCGTCTAGCGCCCAAACTAAGCAACTTTTTACTGAGGTAAGTTTGCTTGTATCGAATTGTTTTGGTCTGAAGAATATGTGGTAGCTTTTTGTAAAGACCTTTTAAGGACACCCTGTATACGTCTTTCCTTGTCTAATTGGCAACAATGATCGAAGACGCATGCGCAAAATTCAAATTTTGAAACTTCATGTGTAATGTGTCAATCTCTTCAGTTTACAGGTTATGTTTGTACTACTTATCTATTTTCTCCTTAAATCATCCTCATCTAAGATTTTATCTGTAAATAATCATGTCATTTGGAAAATATATATTTGAATATGTATATATATTGATGGTAGACAACATAACATATACTTAGCTTCAATATTCAAAAAATGGTAGAAATCTCGGTAGAAATATAAGATATCCTGAGTATTGAAATGATATGTAAATGAACATCCATCATGGAAGCAACACATATCCGTGTGATGAATTTCTCACCGATGATATGAATTGAAGCTCTTGGAGTCGCAGAGAAAACAAATATGTACTTTTCTTGCGGACATTTTGTGAACAGTTACAAACTCAAACTACGAATACCACAAACAACAACAACTATACACTAACGTCTAAACTAAAGCTAGTTTATTACATCAATGTTCACAGAATCTGGTTGTTTGAATAATTGCGCTACACAAAAAGTATTAGGTATAAGACAAGACGCACGATCATTCCCAATTTGAGTAGCAACGACAGGCGTAGGAGTGAAACAACACTAAGAGAGTCTGTCATCTTCCACTTTTATTATGGCGCATGCGCATAAATAAATCCTTGCTAATTGCAGTCTTTTATTTTGACTTCAGATAGGCTGTCCTTATTATCAATATTCATAGTTAATACATATATGATGTATGGCAAAAAAACACCATCTGTGTGTCTGTCATATCAGTGATTTCACCATTCTCGTCAACTTCGTTGTTGGAAAATATTCATTTGAAATTTCAAATTCAGGGGTTTGTTTTTGGAGAAACGCTCGGACACATTGAAAAATTCATATTCACATACTTAGAATTCAGGGAGAGCAGAAACAGAACAACAGTGCTCAATTTGAAAAAAAATTGGTTGCGCATGTTTTTCCCTGTACCCTTCATTTGAAAAAATCGAGTTGAACTTATTTTTGGGCCAATCTGTTGATAGGATTGTATCCACTGATAGTGTTTTGTTTCGTCGAAAATGCTAACGCCATTTTCCGCTATAATAGTAACCTAAATTACTACTTCTGAATCAACATTTTTATAACACTGATTGTGCAATTATCAATGATATTGAATTTGTTTTCATTTTTGTGTCGCCATCTAACAACTGACATTTGAGTGATTTTCCGCTATAACGAATAAAATGCTGTTATCAAGTTAGCTATACGTTAGAGTTCTGGTTGAAGAAATTAGATAGGCAAATAGTGTTCTGTACATCGTTATCGTCATTCCTTCATACAAAGATGGGTATACATCATCTTTGCTTCATATCATCTGTATTATTTTTTTGTAGGTTAGTTCAGGAATCATCTCAAAATGACAGATGTCACAAATCACGATAATAAATTACAGCAGATTGGAATAAATCATGAAGAGATATAATCCAATCCCCAAATATAATGACGAATTCGTTCCACCATGGTTCCACTTCATTTCTCTGAGAGTTCCACCCCGTACTCATGATTCTCATGAAATGAGTGATCCAGAAGACATTTAGTTTCTCAATTCACCACTGGGGTCCAATTTTCATGTCACGGAGTTCACGGATCATTTCGACATTAGTCACTACATTGGCAACATCGACAACTCTTTCCATTATTTACTTTTTTTATTGTGAATTGTGACAAGTTTGTCAGTCGTTGTTATTTACCTATTTTTCATTTTGATGGCTTTTCCGCAGCCCAATGCTCAAAGAGGTAAGCAAATGAAATATACATATTCGAATTTTTGTAAGATACACGAATCTAGCATTATTTTCTAATTTCAAGCGAAAATTGGAAGTGTCTGGTTGACCGTTCCCGGGCTTCATATATCATATTTGCCAATTATCGTTTCAGAAATCGCAAATCGTAAAATTCTGGAAGAACTCCAACTCAAGAAACAACTTCTCCTGAAGCAGGGAGTAGCATCTACATTGAACTCAGCAGCTCTGCCAGTTTTAGGATCCACCACCAATCAGAGCATTGAGACCCACTCTATGAATTCACACCAACAAAGAACCGCTCTGCAGACAGCTCATACTCAATCCACTGGCTACTTCATAACACAAGACTCCTCGTTTGGTAACCTCATTCTGCCTGTTCTGCCTCGTTTTGAAACTAAACCCTAATGTATCCCTGCATGAAACTGAAGCATCTGGAGGAAAGACTGCAAGATATTTCAACTTTCAACACGCCCAAAATCCTATTAGAACAATACGTTACTCCTCCCCACCTAGGTTCTCACATGTTATACACTATACAGGTAATTCTAACATTGCTTTCAATGCTATGATAACATAATTTTCTGAAAACTACTGATGAACTTCTGATACTATTAGCAAGGATATATTAGAAAGAGAACGTGTTTTCCGTCACGTGATTACAAATTATACGTCCGCCGGACGGTGTAGATACATTTCCAATCTTAAACGTCAATATCAATCGCACGGGTTATTAATCTGTTGGACGTGGTTGGACCGATCCCAATGAACAGAACTCAAAGAACTTGAGTTCTGTGTCCAATGTGAACGTCATAATTTTGTGGTTATGTATTTTTTGTTTATCTCAATTTGTAATATTAGGAAAAAATAGTGTACCTACAGTTTACTCTTAGCACTCCTAGCAAATACTTTATAGAAAGCAAATATGTTTGTTTAATATTTCAACCGACTAGTGAATACAATTATTTGAATTTTCAGTCACAGTATGGTGATATTGAAGGAAAATCAGTTGCTGATTTAGGAAGTGGTTGTGGTGCTTTGTCCATCGGGGCTGCAGTTCTGAATGCTTCTCTAGTAACTGGATTCGAAATTGATGAAGATGCTGTAGAAATATTTCAAGAAAATTGTGATAATCACGAAGTGACGAACATTGAAGTGATACTTTGTGATGTGCTGAGAAATATCCCTAGTAGGTGAGAAATTCACTAGCGGACTAGTCTAGGTCCTGATATCTAAAGTTTTTCTTATGACTACAGGTTTAACAAAGTTTTTGATACAGTGTTGATGAATCCTCCTTTTGGGACTAAACATAATGCAGGGACTGACATGAAATTTTTGGATACTGCATTGAAATTATCCAGTAATGTTGTTTACTCGTTACATAAAACTTCTACTAGGTGAGTTTACATCAGATTTATGATCCATTCAAAAAGGTAGAAATATTTTGGGTAATTTTGCACTTATTGTGCAATGGTTTTTTTTTGAGAAAATTTTTTTGTTACTGAACCCGAATTTCAGAACAATCAGTTCACATTTGACAGCACTGTCCATATCAGAGAGAGATTCATCAAGGATGCCAAAGACAATAAATTTGACTCTTTCAAGAATGTTTTTTATTCTTTCTGACTTCTTGAATGTACAATGAAGGTA
Source organism: Gastrophysa polygoni (assembly GCA_963576655.1). Lineage (NCBI taxonomy): Eukaryota > Metazoa > Arthropoda > Insecta > Coleoptera > Chrysomelidae > Gastrophysa > Gastrophysa polygoni. The sequence continues at coordinate 7,426,018 of OY755083.1, read as the reverse complement.
AAAAAGTATCCTATGTGAGAAATGACTCCAATAACTCCAATTGGCTATGAACCCTACTCTAAATGGGCCATACTTTTCCTCAGATTATCTCGAAAAATATAGGTTTGCACAAGTTTATATTGTGAAATTCGGGTTGCTGAGATTAAAATAGGGATGTACCAAAAATTTTTTTTGAAAAAAACTCATCCTATGTACAAAATTACCATATTTTGTTTTATTTAATCAGCATTTCTCATGTTTTCAGGCAATTTATTTTGAAACATACTGAATCACTGGGTGTGAAAGTTGAACTTTTGGCAGTATTACGGTACAACTTACCTCCTACCTATAAGTTCCACAAGAAGAAATCTGTTGACATTGAAGTAGATTTCTATAGATTTACAGTTTGAACATTTTTTGTCAAATCACAAACATGAGTTCAGAATATGCCAGAGACCACTGCAAAATTGCAGTGGGAAAAATTTTACAAACAATTGGTTGGCATTCCATCAACTCTACACCACTAGAAGTGTTAACAGATTTAATGTCCTCACACATCCAGCAAATTAGCAAACTCACTGTAGATTTCACCAATGAATTTGGCCAGACTGAAGCCAACTTAGATCATTTGGGACTGGCATTCCAAGAAATGGGAATCAATCTTTCTGAGTTGGAGGAGTATGTAACATATGTCAATTTTGCTCCTGGGCCTCATCCTGCTCCCAAGTTTCCCATTCCAAAGGAGAATCACCTGAATTTTCTGAAACCTGGCAGCAGGGAAGTGGTCACTAGACCTGTGCATATTCCAGAGCATTTACCCCCCATGTACCCACTTCTTGAAGGTTAGTAGATCTTTTTGTAGTAATTGCTTGTTAGATTCATACTAAAGAAGTCAGCAATGCCATGTACACATTTCAATACTAAACATGTCTGATCATTTTAGACTAATCTATTATTCTCGTCTTGAACTTTTCTGCTCCTCTCATTTATAGAAAAATCTAAGCAAAATCTTAATCATAAAAATCTCAATCTGAAAAATCTGACAAATTCATTTTTTCATAGAAAATTTTGTGACTTTGATTGATTCAGGCAAATTCATCAAAAACACTTTCAATAAACTGAAAAATTGAAAATGTTTCTTGTTCCATAAGATCATTTTACAGGTTTCTTTTGGATTTTTTTTAAATTTACTTGGATTGCTCTGAGATTTTGTAGGCACTTTCTCTGATGCCATATTAATACATGATTATCTGTCAACGTAAATTACTCAGTATTTATAAGGAATTTCTTATGATGAAACTTTATATTTTACTTGATTCAATGAATTGAATAAATGAATTCAATGGAAAAAACAGGTGGATTTGTTTGCTTGTTTTTTGAGATGTCTACATGAATTCTCCTTGGAGTGGCACATTTATGATTCTATAGGGCTGGATGAAACTTGAATGAGTGAAATTCTATGACCCATTTTATATCCCCAAGCAAAAACTCCAGGAGTTGGTTTATAATAATGAAATGAGTATAAAATTATGAGACATGTCTGCATCAAAATGTGTGAGTGAGTAGCTTTGCTGGCTTGTTAGTATTGAGAACTCTTCAATGTATTTATCACACTCAAATTAATGAGGTTTCATTTGTAGGTTATGAATTTTTGGGAATCATAATTTATTTTGATTCAACTTTCTATTTAAAGGAAAAAATCCTCATAATTCATTTTTAGTTATTATTCATTTCAGAACATTTGTTTGTGTTGAAATTGGAAATTTTTCCTCTCCACTCTATTTAAAAAATATAGGAATGTTGATTTTCAAAAATACTCAGTTCAAACCTTCTTTTCTCTACAGGTCTCTGAACTATGTGAGGCAGTTAAGAATATTCTTTAATTCCTCGTTTTTTGAAGAAAGAATAATGGACAAGAATGAAATCACTTGAAGAACATAATGATAAACATAAGGAAAAAATTGTTAATTCATTAATTTTATGTAGTGTTTGTATTTTTGATTATAAAAAATTTGGAGCATTGAAATCGTATTTTGCAATATGAATGAATCTTCAGAAAAAAATAGGATTCATTATATTCTTTCTATTTGTTTTTTGAACAAATATCTTCAATTGGTTTAGTAAATTTATGACAAAAGAAAATATGTATTTGGAATATCTACCCAATTTCTCATAAGGTTTACATTCATAAATAATATAATGAAGTAGCTGATGTAATAAAAACTTGGCCTAACAGATACAATTTCAATCAGATTTCGGTTATATCGCAAATGAGCTCATATTATTTTTGAAATTTTATGGGTGCATCATTGAAGTAAATATTCCGAAAGATATCAAAATGTTACATCACACAAGAAAATTTCTCTACAGGAACAGAAGTGAAGACTGAAGAAATTGACATTGTAAAAGAAGAACTCCAAGAGGAAATTACAAATGCCACTCCCTTCAAGAAACCAGCTGACATTACATCCCCAGAATTTCGTAAACCTAGACGTGATGAAGAAGGTAATGCCAATAATAATCTTTAAGAGGAATTGAATTGACTTTTCACCTTTCTTACTCTTCATCAAGTAAAATTCAAAATATTCGCCTTGATTTGCCTCATATAATCAATTCTATTTTTCGGAAGAACTCACCAATTTGATTAAGGTTAGTGTTTATAGTTATTTTGAAATTCATATGTATATTTATGAATCAATGTTTCAGTTTTGTCAGTTGACATCTTCCGGTCTTTGTAAGCACTGGGGGGGCATGAGTTGATGGAAATTTGAAACCAAAGTTATAAAATCCATAGGCATGAAATGAAATATAAATATTTTCTAGGAGGGGTGCAAGATACTAAAATATCAATATTAGGCTCAGACATGGCGTTTTATCACGAACAAAATATTTTGTATATATTCAAGCATGCTCAATTCCATATCAATGCTGTAACATTGACATTACATTGAGCTGCTGTTGCTTTCAAAGCAATAATTTTTTTTTTACTTCAAGTTCAATAATTTTGCACAAAAAATTGTGTGAATATAGGAATTGAATGATTCTCGAGAATGTATTGAAGAATTTTCTGGGGCTCTGAATAGTTTTGTTTATTTGTTCAATTATGAATTCATACACTGTTTATCAGTTTTCCAAAACATGCAAAAATCCAACTCATTAATAATGACAGTGTTGCAGTTACCATTTTTTTTTTCGATAAATTCAGTTTCACTTGATACTATTTTGTATTTCAATGAAAAAGATCTATAAAATGAACCTCACTAATTGAAGAAAAAATTTGAAGTAACGCCTTTGTTTCTAGAGCAATTCATTCAATTTCATTTCTGTGCGGTTTTTGAAAAAAAAAACGACTATTTTCTACATACTTCTTTGTTTTTCATTCTTAACGCTCATTACTTACTGAGATGCTTATCACTAAGAGCACAGTCCTCCTGCATAAAAGAATATTTCCGTTTCATAGTCGTATTGGACGATGAACGACTCCTATGTAATGCAATTTGTAAACGAGTAAATTTGGGATGTTTGAGTGTTTAAGAAAACATTCAATATAACTAATATTTTCGTTTTGTGTAACATATAACTTATATTTTCTCCATGTTGAATCAATCGAAAGTTTAGTTGCATATCCAGACTCTGGTTGTTGAACGAATATTATCTATTCAGAACTATTGGAAAAGGGGGGCATGGCCCTCATGTACCCCCCCCCCGTCAGATCCGCCGGTGTACGTAATTAACGTTCCTGCTAATAGAGACCTATTTTATTCAGGCAGCAGACCCACGCGAGAGATCAGCAGCGTGATGATGACTACTTCCGGCTTTCTATCGCCTGCCAGAGAGGGGAAGCTGCCCGAAGCGAAGGCTCCTTTGCCTCCGCCCCCGCCGCCACCCCCACCAGTCGTGGAGCCGCCTCCGCCGGTCGCTGTCAGCGCTCCCCCTCTTGTCGAGCCGGCCGTCAAGAAGAAAGTGGAGAGACGCAAGGATAAGCTCAGCAAGGAACTGTTCAAGGTATGTCATTGGTTATGTTATTGAAATGGATTGTATGTTGGTTTTCTTTAGTCGTACTTGATCCTACCGACTCCGCCATTTGGCGAAAGGTTGTAACTCATAAAAGATATTTCAGGAATTTGATTTATTTGCTTACACAACAATCTCTTTTCTCGTCTTATAGAAAGTGATTGAAGAGTGCAACTTTCAAATGGTCTGAATAATAAATCCTATTGACATCTGATTTAATTGATATATTGACTACTTCAGCTATTGATCTAACAAACTTACATGATTTATAGTTTGTACATGAGAACAAAACTGGTATAAAATCAAAATAAAATCTACTGCAAAGTTCCATTGTGAAATCCTTGGATATTGTAATAGGCTTTTTTTAATGAGGGCTTCCTTAAGCAATTTCCTGAATATTCTGAAGAATTTTTGTTTTCTGAATGAAGCAAAATGAATATCGTAAATTTCTTGCTTTTGTAGATTAAACATTTTCTTCTCCAGGTCAGTTTTAGAATAGAGAGATCTTTTCATCTGTTATTACCTGGATTGGACAAGAATGAGAATGCACGGTAATGTCGGATTTCTTTCTTCAAAAATAGTAGTTCAAATATGAAAAAATAGATTTGGACCCAAAACTGATTCTTGTGGTATTGATGCAAGTATTACTGTTACTTTCAGAGTGCACTGAGCTGGAATTTTGTAATACAAACAAATAATCAACTAAACAGCAGCTCGACGTCTATATTGGAATAGTACTTAGATGATATTTGAGTTTCCACATGAAGCCATAGAAACATTTTTCATCTGTCTTGATCATTTAAGATTTTTGCCTTAGTCCCTTAGGTTGTATAACTGTTCAATTGATTGATATTTTCTACTGGCGCTATTTGTTACTCACTACTAATTCAAGAAGGAAACCATTCAGGAAACCATTACGAGTTGTTGCCCTTTCAATATAAATATTGTTATTCGTATGTGGATAAACAAACAGAAAACGATTATATATTGAGTGTAATAATAAATTTATCGATTCATTGAAGCCATTGCTGGAGGAAAAAACTACGAAGAAATCCGCTTCAACAAAAGACATGGGGAAAATGAAAAAAACAGCTTTACCACCTTCAGTGTCCCTTTCTCCAGTCCCTCTACTGGTGTCCCCGACTCCTCCTAACCGCTTGGGAGATATGAAGGTCAAACCCCTACCGTTGCCGAAAATAATGCGGGAAAATATGGACAAGGCCCTCGCTGCTGCCAAGGCCAAGACGGAGAAGCTCAATACCACTATAACGCCTATTCCGATGAAGATGCACAGTCCCGGTTCTTCGGCGAACCAGGTGGTCCAGTTGCCAGTCGAGAAGCTTTTTAACGAGCCCGATAGGAAGAAGATTAATATTCTGAGGAAGATATCGAATGTCAAGGATGGTGTGTATATGATTGTGTCTCATTGAATTTTTTATTGGGAGATTGTCTTATGAAGTCAAGTTTGTAGTTAGTATGACAAGTGCTAAGTACAAGTATTAATAGATTCCATTGTTCTGTTGGAGTTGGATTAAGAAAATAAAATTGTGCAGTCAAAGGATTTGTGCCACAATTTGAGTAATGTCGCCTCAAGACAACCCATCGGAGAAAACTACCATCAGATGTGATTAATAAACCAAATGTGAATGTGTAAGATTAGATACTACACCTGGTGACCTTGAAACAATCAACCCCCCATATATCTTCGATGTTATTGTGATCAAATTTTTCAAATTTGGTACATCAATTTGATGTTATGAATACAGTTTAGCAAATATAGGACTGAATATGGAAGTGTACCCGACATTTTTAGTTCAAATAGAAAAGAACTGTTTTTGAGAAATGACATTTCAGCATAAAAAATCAGTTTCAACAATATCCACCATCATACTTTCCATTCACAAACTACTGATACACTTTACATTTTATTGAATTTAAGTCTCTTCATCTCCTTGGTTATAGAAAATGTGATGGGAAGTGTGCTATACAGGATTGAATATGTACACAATTCTTTGAATTCTAGATTTTCTACACTTTTCAAAATCAATTGATTGATTCATTTCGAATGGGGTGATCTGTAGCTATACCTCCTACATCTAGTATTGTTCATCTCAGATGGATATGGAATTGAAATTTTTCAACATATCATTGAAACAACAAAGCTCGAATGCAACTCCAAGTGCACTGCAATCATTAGATATTTCAAGTGTGCAGAAGTTATTAACTGGGCCAAAATAATATCAAAATTGATTCAAAACTATACCAAATATAAAAAAATACAGTATGTCAATATTTTGAGATCGATTTATTTATACTCGAGAAATACAGAAAGTAAAATCTCAATAATATCAGCCGTTTGTGGATTGGATGATTGTGATTCATCATTGAAAAAGAGATTGTATGCTTTATTGTAATTTCTCAAAAATAAGTTGTACTCTCTATATGAAATAAAAAAAAAGTTGAGTGCAATTCTGGTAGCACTGGAAGTGTCAAATTCGGTCTGATATTCTCTGAATTGTGAATTTATAACGTTAAATCGATGTACCAAATTTGAAATATATATTCAAAATGATTATTATGAGTATTTATTTAGTAGTGTCACACAGCCATCTCAGTGTATCATTAATCATCTTCTAATGCGTGCTCTTTGAGCCGCAGATCAGAATTGAACATCAATTTTTCAGGTAAAAAGAAGGAACCCAGGGCAGGAACTCCGAATCTAATAATCGACGAACCCACCCCATCTGACATAGTGACCAAAATAAGCATGTCCAGCGATATCACGATCGAGCCCATCATGTTCCAACGCAGCCCTCACAAAGCGGACGGATACTTCGATAACGGTTCGCCCCCTGGCACGCCTCCCACGCCCAGAACACCCGAAATAATCACCCACAGTCCGCCGATACCGAAAGAAAAGCGAAAGCGCAAAGAGCCCAAATCGAAACCGAAGCGCCCCAGAAAGCAACCGCGCCCATTCCTCACCGAGTCTGAGCTGGTCGACATAATCATGGACAGGCCCAAAACGCCCGACCTGGGCCAGCTACCGCCCCACCTCGGCATGCCTATGCACCACGTGCCCTTCCCCTTCCTGCCACACTTCGGCGGGCCGGGGCTCATTCCGCCGCAGCTCAGCACGCCCATGTTCCCGTTCTCGCATCTCGGCGGCTTGCCCAACTTCGGCAAGAGTCCCTTCTTCAATCCCTTGCCGCAGCAGGTTGAGCCCATGTCGCTGCTGTCGCCCAAAGCGAAGGAGCCGCCGCCTGCGGAGGTCAAGCTGCCCAAGCCGCCCGTCAGACAACCGAGTCCGCCGGCGGCTGTCGCCCCGCCCATACAGGTGGCCGAGGCGAGCTCCAGCACGGGAAGCGGGCCGAGCGCCTGCAAGACTCCGGACGACGTGTCGGAGGCGGGGCAGAAGAAGTTGAAGGAGCACAAGAAGGAGAAGAAGGATAAGATTAAGAAGAAGAATAAAAAGGACAAGGTTAAGGAGAAAGGGGAGAAGAAGACCAAGAAGGAGATGAAAAAGGATGCTAAGGTATTTCCTGTTGTAATAGAGAAGTTGCTATTTTTGTCATTTTCCTACTCTCAATACCTTTCTACATTTATTCATACAGCTTGGCTCCCCTCTGAGAGAAAAAGCTCCTTGGTTTGAGAACTGCTATTTTTGTTGATGACAAGCCAAAATGAATCAGCTCTGGATATTCTGAGATTATTGTTTAAACTGAAACATGATCAATTTGGAATAATTTGATTTTTTTCAGTCCTGTCTTTATCAATACTTTGCGTTAATTCATTCTTTTCGAAAATCTTCTTAGAGATTTGTTTGGTTATTTTGACCTCAAGATTTTTCTGCGATTGTAGTAGCTATTTGAAGTTTTGTACCGTGTGACATGTTATGATGTATCACAACGCATAACATTTTCATTTTTGAATGTAGGAAAAAAAATTGTTTTAGATGAAATTTTTGCCTTCTATTTGACAGATTAATTATTGTACGCACTTCCAGTTTCACCTAGAGTGATAACAACTTCTGAATTTTGAATGGGGCGCTTTACATTTTCCCATAATTGATTAGGGATTTCTTATAACGGTACTGTGTTCGATGTACTGTGAAATAGTAGGGCGATATAGCCAGAGACATTCCATAATATTCGCAATGGAAGTGATGAAGAAACTTACTGGAATTGTTGATGTTTTGGTATATAACTACTACATTCTTTAGAGTAGACTTGACGTTTTTTGATGTTTTCTTTCTGTTATTCAAAAGTGTCAGGTAATAAGGAAGTAAAAAAATGGTGACAGACGTCGTTGTTGTATTCTGGAGTGGATAGCAGTTAGTCCTTTTATTATGCTTATATGCATTTTTCATAATTTTCATTTTTGCCATTCATTCATTTTCATTCCTGCTACATGTGATTCATATATACCTCACGTGCGATTAAAACATTAACAAACAAAATAAAAATTCATTCATCAAAAATTCATTCATAAAAAAAGACCTCCAGATTTCTATAAAAATAGGTACTAACATTTTATCCTTGTTGGTTTCTGTTTCTCTTTTAGATTCTATATCGTTTTCAACTTTGTATTTATTATATCATAGCAACTTCATTTTAACGTCATCTTTGTATGTTGGTTACTTGGGTTACTTAAATTTGAAGAGTATCATAAATTACAAGTTTGTCATTATGACAATATTAAAATATGTCAGGAAAAATTGCCTACATACATACTTCTAGCAAAGTGAATTGTAGGAACAGGATTAGGGAGAATTTTATTTTTGGATACATATCTACGTGAATGAACTACGAAAATATGATGTTTAGATATTATAAATATCTTTTTTTAGAATGTCAGTATGAGAAAATCTCTTTCTTCGAAATTATTTTCAGAATATAGTCTTGTATTATGTTTAGTTTCTGTTCGCTAATGGCGTTAAATTCGAAAATTTTTATAAACTTACGCCCATGCTGTAAATGTCAACACCCCCATATCGACGTTTATAATGTGCCCGCTGTCAACGAAACATTTGACATTTGATAGTTTATATTCATTGTTCTATGGTTTGATATAATTCAACTGTTTTTTCTTCTTAACGAACATTCATGTTCAATCTTGTTTGAGATTTATATATGTCATAAATGTTGTTTTTTGTAAAAGTATATACAGGGTGTCCTTAAAAGGTCTTTACAAAAAGCTACCACATATTCTTCAGACCAAAACAATTCGATACAAGCAAACTTACCTCAGTAAAAAGTTGCTTAGTTTGGGCGCTAGACGGCTCTGAAGTTGAAATTTTCAAATCGATTTTGCTTCATAACTTTTGAACGGCTCATGAGATTTTTTTCAAATTTGGTACGTTGGCATAGACTCATCGGGCAATGAAACTCATATCATAATCATAATGAATATCATTCCATGGGCGTAGAACTTGATTTTTTCAGTAAATAAACATCTAAAACTCCTACGCCAATGGAAAAAAATTAGTTTCAATATGAAATCTAAATTATTCAACTCATTCACTACAAAAAAGGTACTCTTGACAAAAGTCGATTCCTCTCATGGTTTCGACAAAATTTTAATTTTAGTGATTTAGAGCATAATTAATAATAAAACGATTAACAGATATTTCATGAAAATTGTTCATCAAAATGTTCACCATTTTCACGTATACAAAGATTTATACCTATCCATCTGTCTGGGTACTGTTGGTTTAAAAAATTCCTAACATCCACCGAAAAATGTGGTGGAGCTCCATCGTGCATAAACCACATATCTACCCGATGTTGGAGTGGTAAATCTTCCAACAAATTTGGCAACGTATTTCGTAGATGTTGTAAATACATGTCTCCTGTTAATCTTTGTGGAAGTATGACAGGACCAATTATAAAATTTCCTATTATTCCAGCCCAAACGTTGATTTTGAATTCGTGTTGAAAATGGTTTATTTTAATGGAATGAGGATTTTCAATTGCATAAACGTGTTCATTATGAAAATTAGTTATTCCTCTTCTCGTGAAACAGGCTTCATCAGTGAACAAAATATTCTTTCCAAAGTTCAGATTCATTTCTCTTTGCAAATTAATGAACCTACAAAACATCAGACGACTTTGTGAATCATGGATTAATAAATCTTGAACTGGCGTCTGTGGTATGGGTATAATAATTGTTCTCTTAGTACTTCTAGTTCTACTTCTAGTTCATTACTTATCCGTCTAGTACTCAATTCTGGATTTTCTTCAATACGGTCTAAAATTTCTACTTCGACTTCGGGAATCCTTACATAACGCTGTCTTCCATAATCACCAGTTCTAGGAGCAAAATGACCGGTCTCCCGAAGACGTCTCTCAACTGCAGCAAAGGTTGGGTGGCTTGGTACGCGACGATTTGGAAACCTTGCCGAATACACCCTCACACTCTCTCGACCATTTCCTTGACAATATCCGAATACCAATAACATATCGGTGTATTCTTCATTGGTGTATTGTACGGCCATGATAAATCAGAAAAGTCCGATATCAACAATCAACGTCAATAAAACTCGACAAATCAACACAGATGAAACTATGGAAACCAAGAATGTGAATATCACTGTTTTCGAGCAGATAATAATAGTCTTCAGAAAAAAAAACCAGTGCTACTTATTTTCAATAGAAATAACCTATGCAAAAAGTACATCTCAACTTTTTGCGTCGTATAAATCTTTGTATACGTGAAAATGGTGAACATTTTGAACAATTTTTATGAAATATCTGTTAATCGTTTTATTATTAATTATGCTCTAAATCACTAAAATTAAAATTTTGTCGAAACCATGAGAGGAATCGACTTTTGTCAAGAGTACCTTTTTTGTAGTGAATGAGTTGAATAATTTAGATTTCATATTGAAACTAATTTTTTTCCATTGGCGTAGGAGTTTTAGATGTTTATTTACTGAAAAAATCAAGTTCTACGCCCATGGAATGATATTCATTATGATTATGATATGAGTTTCATTGCCCGATGAGTCTATGCCAACGTACCAAATTTGAAAAAAATCTCATGAGCCGTTCAAAAGTTATGAAGCAAAATCGATTTGAAAATTTCAACTTCAGAGCCGTCTAGCGCCCAAACTAAGCAACTTTTTACTGAGGTAAGTTTGCTTGTATCGAATTGTTTTGGTCTGAAGAATATGTGGTAGCTTTTTGTAAAGACCTTTTAAGGACACCCTGTATAGAACATCACGCTATCTAGAACGTGTGCTTGGTGAATATTAAAACCAACCAGCCATCGAAGCAACTTCTTTATTTTATTGAAGAAGCTGTAAACAAACAACATTGGTCCATCGAGTCTCGGATATTCACCAAATTGAGAGCAATCGAAGAACAGACACGAGAACAACGGGAGAGATACTTCAAAGCAGCACAAACCTAAATGTTATCCGAGCAAGTGTAACATCAGGCCAGATCACATCAAGAAATCAACGAAGTCAGGTTCGAAGACCATACGAACACTGACTAACAGACGAGTTCATTTTTTTTAACAGTCGACAGTACAGATCAAAGACTTCGACAGGGCACAGAGCAAAATCACTTCGAGGGTTCCAAGACTCAAGCACCTGAGACATTGTAAGTCCCATCCATCTCATCAAGTTGTATCATTTCCAGTCCTTTTTGACCTAGTTTGGTCTGTGTAACGGACAATTGTTTGAACGTTTCCTGAGCGTGCGAGGGCAAAGAGTCAATTCTTTTCATATGTGCCTTTGATCATTATCATCGAAATAATATTTCAAAATACATTGATATTGAGCATCTAATAAATTTTATTGAATATTAAAAATGAGTGAACAATTGAAAGGTCTTATTTTAAAATGCAATGTTGTAAAATGACAACTGAACAGTTTCAAAGATTTCATAGAATCATTCGATGACAATAGTTCATACATGGAACTACAAGAGCGCTTAGATAGATCCGAGCATATTTGGCAATCATTTCAGGAAATCCAAGGTGAAATTGATATTCTAGATCTCAATGCAGATCAATTAGATAATCAAGCAAATGAGCGTGAGACATTTGAAAATGCATTTTATCATACAATTTCCACAGCAAAAACTTTGCTTGCTGCAGCAGTGAATTCTTCAAATACTGTTTGTGTTGCCAACTCAACAACTACCAGCTCAACGTCTGAGATGGGAGTAAAATTACCTGAAATTATCCTTCCTGATTTCAATGGTCAGTATAGTCAATGGTCTGGTTTCAAAGACACATTCAATGTACTCATCAATGGCAATAGCTCCCTGAGTAAAATACAGAAATTTTATTACTTAAAATCTTCTTTGCGTGGTGAAGCAGCTAATGTTATTCAATCGCTAGGTGTCTCAGAACTTAACTATGATACAGCTTGGCAACTTCTAGAAGAGAGATTTGAGAACAAGAGAATAATTATACATTCTCACATCAAAGCACTTTTTGACCTACCTGTTATTCCTCGAGAATCTTATCATAGCCTCAGAGTTTTACTAGATGAATATTTTAAGCATATAAGAGCACTTGAAAATTTAGATCGGCCAACAGATAAATGGGATTCTCTACTTATTTATCTTATTTCCACAAAACTTGATTCTTATACAAAAAGAGAATGGGAAACATCAATAAAATCTACAGAATTTCCAAACATCACTCAATTTATACAATTTTTGAAAAACAAATGTCAGGTGCTAGAAGCAGTGAATGCTAATATCTCAAGTTCCTCTACAGCTAAAGATTCAAAATTTCAAACCACTAAATTTCAACAGAAATCTCCATATTCTACAAAAAATGAGAAATATTCAGTGAATTTGGTTGCATCTACTGAACAAATAAATCGAAAAAATTGTTATTTATGCAAAGGTTCTCATTTTCTTTAACTATGTCCCAAATTCTTGAATTTAACAGCAAGTGTCAGACTATCAGAAGTCAAAAGGCTACATTTATGCACAAATTGTTTGAGAACGGGTCATTCTAACAATAACTGTTTATCTAGTGCATGTAGAATATGTGCGAATAAACATAATACTCTTCTTCATAGTGCAGTCAGAACAACACAAGCATCAAGTGCACAACCTCACACTCCACAATCACAAAGTTTGAACTTACAAGCGAGCACACCAACAAATGATTCAAGTAGTATACAGTCCATTTCATCACTCTCAGTAGCAGATGTAGAGAACAATCATCCAAATAGATCAGACACACAACATTTGACATCAACTCACAGTTCATGTTCAGAACCTTATATCTTACTCTCAACTGCAATCATTCGAGTACTCAATCATAATAACGAGCCAGTTCAATGTCGAGCTCTTCTCGATTCTGGAAGCCAATCCAATTTTGTTACATCTGATCTTTTCAAGCGATTAGGACTTCCCAGCCAAAAGGTCTCTATTCCAGTTTGTGGCATAAGTGAGAAATTGACCAATATCACTGCAAAAACTTGTGCTACAATTCAATCTACACAAAATCGATTTGAAAAAACTTTAACTTTTTTGATTTTAGATCAGATTACTGGTAATATTCCTATCACATCAATTGACCATAATAAAATCAATATCCCTGAGCATATACCTCTAGCTGATCCCATTTTCTACATATCACACAAAATTGACATGTTGCTAGGTTCTGAAATTTTCTGGGAGTTGATGTGCAATGATCAAATAAAAACAGGTAATGATCAGCCAGTTTTGCAAAAGACTAAATTTGGTTGGATTATTGCTGGATCAATACCAGTATCATCAAAACACACTACAAAAATGTGCAATTTTTCACAAAATCGAAATATTCAAGATCAGTTGGAAAATTTTTGGAAAATCGAGGAATTTTTTCAGCCCAATAATTTTACTAAATTAGAGCAAGAATGCGAAGATCATTTTGTAGCTACAACCAAACGAGATAATGACGGCCGATTCGTTGTCAGCCTACCATTAAAATCAAGTATTACCATGTTGGGTGATTCAAAACAATCTGCTATTAGCCGATTATGTGCAATGGAGCGCAAATTTGCAAATGATAGTGATTTCAAAACTCATTATCTTGAGTTCATGAAAGAATATGAAGCACTTGGACACATGATCAAATTATATATTATTTGCCTCACCATGGAGTTTGCAAGAATTCTAGTGTAACTACCAAGTTGAGAGTTGTCTTCGACGGCTCTGCAAAGAGCTCTAGTGGAATATCACTAAATGACACCCTCAAGGTCGGACCCACCATACAGGGTGATCTTTTTTCCATTTTGTGTCGGTTTAGGAAACACAGAATAGCATTAACTGCAGACATTGCAAAAATGTACCGCCAGGTTAATATTTTACCTGAGCAGCGTAATCTCCAAAGAATTGTGTGGCGTGAAAATGCGAATGAACCGCTGAATCACTATCAGCTCAATACCGTAACATATGGAACAGCTTCAGCTTCCTATTTAGCTATTCGGTCCTTACAACAAATTGCACATGAAAATATGTCACAATATCCTAATGCTTGCTCTTGTATTTTATCAGATTTCTATGTAGATGACTTTATATCTGGAGCATCAACAGTTGAACAAGCCAAGCAACTAAAAACTGAAGTATATTCCATTCTTAAAAGTGCGGGATTTGAGCTGCGAAAATGGACTTCTAATGAAACTGAAGTTTTTGATATGTCTGACTCTCAATCAACGACTGAATACCATATTTCAGATAATACTATCAAAACATTAGGAATAACATGGAATTCTCAAAATGACGAATTTCATTTCTCAGTGAATTTCAATTGTATCGAAAAATTAGTTACTAAACGTATTATTCTTTCTACCATAGCTCAGATTTTTGATCCTTTGGGTATACTAGGACCAATAACTCTGGAAGCTAAGATTATATTACAATTTTTATGGTCTTTGAAATTAGAATGGGACGATCGGGTACCTACAAATTTACAAATTATGTGGAATCGATTTTATTCTCAACTCGAATCACTGAACAGTAAAAAATTCCAAGACACGTTTTATGTATACACCCTGTTGCTATCGAACTTCATGGCTTCAGTGATGCATCTGTAAAGGGATATGGAGCATGCATTTATCTTAGGTCCATAAATCCATCAGGAACCATCATGGTGCGCTTATTGTGTGCCAAATCGAGGGTAGCCCCTCTTAAAAACTTCACATTACCCAGACTTGAGCTTTCAGGTGCACTTTTATTAGCACAATTAGATCATAAGGTCACGAATTCATTGAATATTGAGTTGAACAACAAATATTATTGGTGTGACTCTACAATTGTTCTTGGATGGTTATACTCAGAGTCAGCATCTTTTCAAACATTTGTAGCAAATAGAATTGCGGAAATACAACGATTAACTTCCTCTGATAATTGGAGGCATGTTGGATCCAAGGACAATCCAGCTGACATAATTTCACGTGGAACAGATCCTGAAACGTTATTAAGTTCAGATATTTGGTGGTCAGGTCCACAATGGTTATCATCTGATGTTGAATTATGGCCTTCCTTCCAAAACATAGATCTTTCCAATTTACCCGAACAAAAGAAAACTGCTGTATCATTTCCTAGTACTATTATTGACTCAAGTATTCTTACAAGATACTCATCTTGGACAAAATTAATCCGAGTGATAGCATATTCCTTGAGATTTATGAAAAATTGCTCTACACATAAAGGGTGTAAACTTAGTGGGTCATTATCAACAAAAGAGTTTAACCAAGCTAACATTGCTATAATTAAATTAACTCAGAATCTTTTGAAATAGATTTAAAATCTTTATATATGAACGGTTATGTTTCTAGAAGTAGTTCTCTAGTATCTTTGAATCCATTTTTGGATTCGAATGGTCTCATTAGAGTAGGTGGGAGAATTCAGACAGCTGATATCGTATACAATCAAAAACATCCTATTGTTCTGCCATACAAGCATTTTGTAACTAAACTTATTATAGAATATGAACATCAAAGGAACTTGCATGCAGGTCCACAAGCAACACTGGCTGCAGTTCGAATGAAGTTTTGGCCCTTGAAGGGGAAAAGCGCCGTAAAATCAATATTGCACAAGTGTGTAAAATGTTTCAGAACACATCCTACTACACCGGCCCCAATAATGGGTAATTTTCCTAAACATCGACTAACGCCATCTAGACCTTTTACTAATGTTGGCATTGATTATGCTGGCCCTCTATTTATAAAGGATGGCAAATTGAGAAATAAAAAGATTGTAAAATGTTATATTTGTATTTTCGTATGTCTTGCGGTTAAGGCTGTACATATAGAGCTTGCCAATGATATGACTACCTCATCATTTTTGAATGTTCTGAAGCGATTTGTAGCTCGTAGAGGAATCTGTTCAAGTATCCTATCAGACAATGGTTCAAACTTCAAAGGTGCTCATAATGAATTAAATGACTTACATGAATTATTATCAAACGTTGGTAACGATTCGGAAATAAATTCTTATATGACTCAAAATAATATTCAGTGGAACTTCATTCCCTCACGCAGCCCCCACATGGGAGGCATATGGGAAGCTGCTGTTAAATCAACGAAGACGCATATGAGAAGGATACTCGGAAATTCTCGTTTGACTTACGAGGGGATGAATACTGTCCTTATACAGATTGAATCTGTGTTAAACTCTCGACCCCTGATTCCCTTGACTGACGATCCCAGTGATCTTATCCCTCTGACACCTAGTCATCACTTCCTGATTGGGGACGTTTTGACTGCAGTACCTCAGCGCAATGTAGAAGATATTCAATCCAATCGGCTAAACTATTATGAACACCTGCAACAACTTTTTCAACACTTCTGGAGACGTTGGAGCCGAGAATACATATCTACCCTGCAAGTCCTTATGAAGTGGAAGCATAATGCCCAAGATATCGTTAAAGTTGGATCTATGGTTTTGGTTCAAGACGACAATACTCATCCATTGAAGTGGCCATTAGGTAGAATCGTAGCAGTTCATCCAGGGAAAGACAATATTACCCGTGTAGTGGACATCAAGACAATGAATGGATTAGTGACTCGTGCTTTACGTCGTATTTGTGTATTGCCTGTCGAATAGACTGAACTTTTGTGAAGCTTTTGAAAGCATATTCTTTCAAAGGGGGCGGAATGTTCGCTAATGGCGTTAAATTCGAAAATTTTTATAAACCTACGCCCATGCTGTAAATAATGTCAACACCCCCATATCGACGTTTATGATGTGCCCGCTGTCAACGAAACATTTGACATTTGATAGTTTATATTCATTGTTCTATGGTTTGATATAATTCAACTGTTTTTTCTTCTTAACGAACATTCATGTTCAATCTTGTTTGAGATTTATATATGTCATAAATGTTGTTTTTTGTAAAAGTATATATAGAACATCACGCTATCTAGAACGTGTGCTTGGTGAATATTAAAACCAACCAGCCATCGAAGCAATTTCTTTATTTTATTGAAGAAGCTGTAAACAAACAACAGTTTCTTCAAAAACTCCGTGTTCATTGTTACTCATACCAGAACATAAAGGAAAAGTTATTCAGTTAGAGATTTTTGCATTATAATAAGTAACCATCTTGATGACAACTGTCGTAGCTGATAAAATTTATACATTAGCCTTCTTCATCAGATGATAATTATGCCCAAATATTCGACGTTATTTGTTTTCTTGATGCCATTGATGATTTTGCTAGGAACTAAAGGACAAACTGAAGAAAGAGAAAAAGATCAAGAAGAAGGACAAGCTGGAGAAGGAGCAACTGGTGGCCACCGCTCCTGCCGCCCCTGCCCTCGAGAACCCCGCCATCCCGAAGATCCTCCTCAAGGTGAATTCGCCTTCGCCGAGGCCCGAGACGCCGGAAGGGGCGCGCAAGCTGAACATCAAGCCGATCGTGAAGAAGGATGAGCCACCGCCCGCCGCCTCACTGGCCGCCCCCGCCTGCGCGGAGGAGAAGATGAGAGAACCGTCGCCGGGCGGGCTGGCCAAGATAGCCGCCCTCGTCACGGGGCCGCCCAAGCAACGGGCGGTCATGTCGCCCCTTCCGCCGCCCGTCGAGAAGGTAGGTGGACGATTTGTTATTCCTGAAAGTGGTACTAGAAATTGAGAATGCCCTCTGTGGACTTACGTAATAAACTAGCTGGTGAGGCCACTCTTCAGGTGTTTTGTCAAACTAAAGAGAAACAATTGAATTCTAGCCGATGAAGTGGGGTTCTATTATTCAACAATAGATGACGGGACTATCGAAAAATCATTCAGGAAATATTCCAAAGCAGGTAACCTCCTAATCGGAATATACACGTCAATGACAGCTGTGTCAACTCGTGACAGTTTGAATTTGGGCGCGGTACAGATACGGAATTATTATTTCTCCTAGTTACTGATATGAATCCATTCCTGAGATCATTATGTAGAGAATATTCCAGAAGTTAGTTTTGTTGTGTACAAAAATCGTTTGAATTTATTTCATCAACATGGACGGCGCTGTTGCAATGTGCGTGGAACACACGAAATTTCCAAAAATTCGAATGACTAAAGTACCAAAGTTATTATACCTAAATATGTAAATGAATAATGATGATAATAATAATGTAGTTTATTGAAGAATCTAACAAAAACAACAAAAATAAGTGTCGATATAATAAAATCAAAAACAGGGAAAGGTCAAAAGGCGCATGATCAGTAGGGTACTGGTCTTCCTCAAGCGCCTGTAGCTTAGTAAGGAAAACATTGTAAAAATTTTATGAAGAGAAAAAATATTTCAATTGTGTTGAGAACGGGAGCAGATTCGTTCCCGAAACGTCCACCAAGATAAGTAGAGGTTTTATTCTTATTAAATATATTTGTATTCCCAAATTTTTTCAAAAACAAGGTGTCACTGACCAATAGAGAATTTCTCTTTTAGGTATCTAAAGGTTCAATTTCAAGCGCAGTGACATTTTGGGACAGATCCTAAATCTGTCCTTACTACAAATATATTGCAATAATTTTTAATAACTTCTACTCTATTTTTTAGAAACGAGGAGAGAAAATCCCATTAAAAGCTGAAAAATGAATGTACCACCTCCTCGAAGAACTTACAGACAGTATTTAAAAGATTATTGAAATTAACAATTTTTCATATGATAATCTGTAGATATTTGTTTATGAGGTAGTGGCATATTACAACATTCGATACTAAGATCTTATATACCTAATTATTGAAAACCAAAAGAGACAAGAAAAAGGAGAGTAAAACTGAGACACAGGGTGGACTATGACTTTATATATTTGAGCATTGGTCAGTTAAGAAAGAATTAAATAATTGTTCTTTCGAAACTGGTTACTGAGAAGCCTTTGATATTTTATGGTAGTACATTATATTCCTTATCAATGCGATAAGAAAATGAGTTCTCATATTGTCGGGTACGATGTTTAGTTATGGACAGGAGTTTTTTTCGGCGGATGTTCAGGATATGTATGTCAGTGCAATCCGTTATTTTTTTATTCAAGTATGCAGGAATGCGATGTCTTATTATTTTATAGAATAAGGTTAGAGCGTAGAGCTTCCTGTGATTGATCATACTCAGCCAACAAGTATTTTGCAAAGTCTGTGAAATCCTGTCAAATTTTCTTATACCATATATCAACCTTCTCGCTTCATGAAATTTGAAATAAACTATGATGTGCATTTGAAATGATAAGGTTAGCTAATGTATATTTTTCAATTTTAGGACCAACATACATTGCACAGTACTAGAATGGAGTACTTCTACACTAATATCACTTTGAAACAAATCATTGAATATGCACATTTCCTGAGAACCTCTATGAGACTTGCACTTTGAAAAACAAACTTGGTTTGTTGGAAACTCGGCTGACAGTTCTTACAGTGTCGCCCACGCCACGTCATGTTCATGAATGGTTTGGCAATATCAAGAGATTTGAAAACGGGATAAGTACTGGAGGAGCTCCACCAGCTAGTTCATTACAACATTCCTATAGTTCTTTCCGTCAGGTGACGTTACCGCGTTGCTTTCTGTGTGTTTATGTTTATGGCATGCCATTCACGCTCGAGGCACCTGCGATTACATTACAATATCAACATTCTTATTATAACTGTTCAGACCATTCCTTTTTTATAGTATAACTTCCCCTCTTGTGAATTTCACTTTTTATGTATTGAATATTCAGTATTAGTATTAGTATTATTCAGTATATTTTCAAGTACCTATATGAAACTGCATCGACACCAGCATATCCCGTGAGAACATGGTATCTTACTAAATAATCACTCATTAAATACTATCAGCAAAAAAAGGCACTTGGCGTGATTTTTTCATTATAATCACATGACGGGAATCAATAGGGTCGAATTACTTGTTAACAGATGGAAGTTGAATCGTTGGCTCCAGCTCCTACTAGTCCTAAAACTCCAAGTAGACCGAAAGCTATCCCCACTAAGCCTAAATCTGCTCCTAAACCGAAGAAGATCGAACAAGTATTCAAGAAAATGGACGAACAGGTAATAAAAAATGTATTTTTTACAGGTTTCTTGACGTCGAAGTTTGTTTGTTAGCTCATCATCTGTTACATGAAAAGGGTATTATAACACATACATTAATTCCATAATTTCACAATATTTTATGATTCTAAGAGTTCATTGGTAGATAGAGGTTTATTTTGTTGTTATTAATTCAATCCTTTACTGGTAAATCTTTCGCAACCTACATACTTTGGAATGCCATAAAGCAAATGCCATCTCATGACAGGGCGCCTCTTCAGCGACCTGTTTCACAAACTGAAATTCAAATATACTGAATATAGAAGTAGAAGTATGTTTATTCGACCATGTTATGTACATAAAACATTTATGGCAAGTCACAAAGGCAAAATGACCTGAAAGTCAAGAATATAAAATGATATTAAATTAATGTTGAAATACTCTAGCACTACAAATATTACTTAAATTTCAGCTGAAATATTATATATTATATACTAGGGTGATTTTCTTTGAATTTGCAATCTAATCATTCTGTATATATGCTTGAAAAAATAAGCCACTAAATCTGAAGTTTGACATGGCGGCCTTTGTCTCGTTGTCGCCACTGTGGTTCATTGAGATACTGTAGTCACAGAATATATGCCCTACGGGACAGTCCAGTACATCGTACAATCAACAAAATAGCGCCGTTAAGAATTTCAAGGTTCATGAAACCCCGTGGTGGTGATGCTTGTGCATATAAACATTGTTGCAATGCTACAAATTGTGGTGAGAAAATGAGTTTCTTTCGCTCTCCCAAACATCCAAAAAGGTAATGTTATTTATTCTCCGCTTACTTTGTTCTTCTACGAATTAAATTTTGCAATTCATCAGATTCACCCATTGAATTTTGCGCGTAATATACAATTAACAAAATGGCTGCTTCTATTGAAGTTCATCCCAATTGACTTTTAAGTTTTCAAAGGTGTCTACAGAAATGTCGCTTCTGTTCCCGTGAGGTATATATTCTGTGCTTCAGCCTCGAATAAAGTCCACCAGTTATATACTACCATGGTGTAATATTGCTTGCAATCTCGTAAACAGTATCTTGAACTGATAATCACTTGTCGCGTTAGGGCAACGAAGTGTGGATATGCCCTGCGTGCGGGCAGCAAGACGACGGCCGCCCGATGATCGGGTGCGACGGTTGCGACGCCTGGTACCACTGGGTTTGCGTCGGCATCCAAGTGCCGCCCGACGAAAACGAGAACTGGTACTGCAAGCCGTGTCTCTGCAAGAAGAACGAGCAAGTGCAGGGCCAGGACAAGAAGAAGAAGCGCAAGCGCAAGGAGAAGAAGGAACATTGAGCTGGTGCGGGGTAGTATCGATAGAGACAAATGTGTAACCTTCGTTGGGGCTGCAATCGCTGCGAAGTTTGTCGAAGTTTGTGTGTACATTATTGCACCCGATTTACAATCTTCGTTCACTTGTTCGACGTCTGGCTATAATTTCGTGATTGGCGCGAAGAGAGCTGTAATGAATTGCAAGAGGTGCATTTTTCAACACGTTTATCCTCTCGAGATTGTGATATTTCTTCTTTTGTAGCTCTTAACAACTTTGTTATACTTGCTAATAGGGATGAATTAGTGAATTCTATCAATTCATGATACCGTGATTCGTGAAATCGAACTATTATATGTACATACAAGGTAGACCAATAGTGTGGGAAAGTAACTTGACGGCTTTGCTTTGTGTTATACATGTTGACTCAAAAACGCGTGGCATATCTTAACTTTTGATTTAATATCTACTGACATTAAAATGGAACAAATACTGGGTGTTGCGGAATTGTGAATT
Organism: Gastrophysa polygoni; assembly: GCA_963576655.1. Taxonomy (NCBI): domain Eukaryota; kingdom Metazoa; phylum Arthropoda; class Insecta; order Coleoptera; family Chrysomelidae; genus Gastrophysa; species Gastrophysa polygoni. The sequence continues at coordinate 7,403,722 of OY755083.1, read as the reverse complement.
CTACACCATCCTATATGTATTTCATTTGAACGTCAGTAGATAGTAAATCGAAAGTTAAGACAGGGACATGAAAATCGTTTCGATCAATAATGAATAGTTTCGACGAAAAAATCCTAAATTTGAAAAATCTCGATTTTTCATATCCGTAATCAGTAATTCTAGACCCCAAGTTTGATAGATCGATGAAGTCAGCTTTCTAGAGATAATCTGAGAAATTTCATAAATCAGAGGGTGTTCCATTGATACGCCTCGCTTTTTTGCAAAGTAGTTTATAAATGTGCTGCTCTTGAGTCTACACCATCTTTGAAATTTTTGTTTATCTGTCTCAAACAGCAAAGCCGTTATCTCAGTTTACCACACTATTCACTCACCCTGTAAATAAAAACTTTTAATCATGAATTATATTAGTGTTTTCCAAATATATAGTGACTGGTGATAAGTATAAAACAGGAACGGAGCTTTTCGGCTATTTTGAGATAATATTTGGCCAGTTCATATTTTTAGCCAATTTTGTTTCATGGTTCTTTTCCATTCCAGTCTAGAGTGCTCAATTATATTGAAATCTTCATAATCTCATTTTGAAGGTTGTATCACTTTCATTTGCCGCTTTGTCAATGTTTTTGATATCATATTATGTCCACTGAAGATCAAAGAAAATATGAACTTTTTTAACAGTATTGTCACATTTCCAGTGCCATATATCTGATAGAACTTTGTCGTACAATCGTTTATAAATTTTTGAACAACTCTTTCTGGAAATACCATACAATATAAAATATATTTCATTCGATTATGTTTTAATGATCAGTTATTTTTTTTTCGGTAATTCGATTCATATTTTATATTAATACTTCTCAGATCAAAAAAAATATACCTTTTGAGTAGAAAATCTTCAACAATCATGAAAAGCCTCGAACATAATAAACAATTCTGAAAAAGGCAATTTTGTTTGATGTCATGAATTGATTGTTTTAGTGATACCAATAATTTTCATTGAAATTGGTAATGTTCTACCTTGTAAGCTAAAGCTTTTGGTTAAAATACATCTAGAGAATTGTTATATACCAATTTCAACACCGGGTAATTCCTCATGCGCTTTTTTCCAATGTATTTTGAAATATCGTTGATAATTAAAAATGCTTCACACACCATGTACTAGTTGCCGGTCACTGTATTCGATTTGATGTATCCTATGAGAATCATCAGAAACACCAATTCTGGTCAAACGTTTTTGTAACTTTCCAATTGGAAACAATTTCAAAATAGTACCAAATTATGCGTATATACATTCAGTATATAATGAGGTTGACATCTAGTATGTCAAGATTTACAAGTCTTGAAAAATGTCAGCCATGATCGAGTTTTTTCTCCAATTTTTATAATATACAACCAAAATATGAGGAAATTTCCCAAAAAAAATGTATATTTTTCTGTGTAAGTAATCTTAGTACAATAAGTACATTTTATTGAGAAGTGTCTAATTTACATAAATAAATGATGATATATCAATGTTTATTGGCAATTTATTGAACAAAAATTTTGTAATAAGTCATACATTTCCAAATGAAAAACCTCAGCAGACCCAAAAATTTTATTTATCTCATCTAAAACTCAGAAAATTCAAGACGAGTTGGTGTAATTATGAGTAAAGTTTTTTTGCAGTCCAATAGGGAGATACAGGGTATTATGGGATTTTGTCTGTCATAAAACTTATATGACTTATTATATGACTGATATCTTAGGAGTCCATTTAAATCCGCTAAAATTCGATCTTTATCGAGACTATGTAAGATGATGTTCAATGAAACAGCCTCAGTAAGAAAAAAATCAAGGTTTGACGAGATGGGTTTTTTGATTTCTTTCTTCTCAAACCTCAAGTATTTTTTCAACAACCGAAATTGTATATAGATATTATCGCTTGTAACATAGATTTTAAATTGGGTTACCTACAAGTATGCCATGTTGAATATGAAAAATAAAATTATTTCGCCAATAATGAAATAAATGATCAAAGTAAATGTTTCTATGCATTTCTACATCGTATCATCATTTTTCTGTATGAAATGGCTATTAGGCTACTACCCTTGATTAAAGAAACTTCCTTAGTAACATATCAAAACTATAGCTACACCAAAACTATGACGACTGGTACATCAAATTCGTGATTTATACAATGTATAACTATTTCACTGAGCTGTTCTTGTAACAATGGCATCTCAATAGCAATGTGCTAAAAGAAGTTGTCGAACAAACGTCATTTGATTTGAAATCACTGAACGTTGTGAATTATAACATACGAATTGAAGAGCAGTGTCTATGTTGTCTCGCCTGATCAGGACGATTTGTATTGACATAACAATTTCAGCGGACATCGTGTTCCAATTTCAAGAAAAGGACCATTTGTTTTCAAAAACATTGTTCTTGTTGAAGATTCGATAAGAAAACAGACGGATCTGAAACAAACAGTATTTATTTATTGAAAAATATGAAACCTTTATTCGAATTTGATGCCTTGCGCTAGGGGCAGATTCTTCGAATGGTTAATAGTGATCGTTGATCGCCTCATATACTGTTTCCAAGCATCGCTACCAGATTCTCTTCCGCCACCTGTGGCTTTTTCACCCCCAAAAGCGCCCCCTATTTCGGCTCCAGATGTTGGGATGTTCACGTTGACTATGCCGCAGTCCGAACCGTTGGGACCTATCCACTAAAAAATGAAAAAGTATCTTACGATATTCAATTATTTTATGTAAAGAAAAAAGTATCCTAACGAGTATGAAACTTCTTGTGAATTCGCTAATTGATAAATGAAACAGCAAAAACAATAGACATCAATATTAATAGAACGGATTTCGTGAACATTGTTAAACGAACTGAAATGAAGTAAGAGATTTCCCCCCTGGTATGTTACTCTAGTTTTCTTAATGTTACCATTGTCTTAGAGGTTTCACATCTTGTCCCGATACTTCTCGTGTGAATCCAAGAAAGGTATTAGGGGAGAGAGATGGTTGGGGTGGCCAATCGCATCGCGCAATCGCGTTGCTTTGTTGCAGCTTGGTTTGAGCGACTCTTGCATCTCAGAGACATGAGGAAATACGCGATATACAGAAAAGTATAGATGCATTGACCACACACACAATATCTAATTGAGTGATCGATGCTGTCGAAAGTTGACATCTCCTGTCAGGTTTTTTTTCATGATCATCATATTGGGTAATTCTCTCACAAATCACTCAACTGCCAGTCAACGACACCATCACGGTTCACCTTTCTATCATTTTACCTTGAAAATGTTTTCTAAGTTTTGCGAGAAGAGGCTAGATGACAGTCCTTGGGGCACCTCGTTGTTCCACTTGATTGCTTCTTGGACACTACTAGTTTTTAGTATATAAACTATGGGAGCAAAACATTCATTGTGGACTAAAGGACTATCATGTGGCAAACCTGTCACTATGGTTGGTTCGACGAAGAAACCCGGACGATCCAAAACCTGAAACATACCAAATTAAACTTTAACAATTACAACAAATTTCTTGTACAGGCTTGTAGAAAATCAATGTAGTTAGTTTGTTATGATTTATCTCCAGGAATTTTGAGGATGTGTTTCCTACACAACCAAATATAGTAATACTGACAGGAATCAATTTACATACAATATTTCTTACAAGAATCTTTTTTTCTTATTATTTGTATGATTTTTTTTCTAAATAATACCGTGTTTACCTTTCCCCCAAATTCAATTGTTCCACCTTGTTTCTGTATCTCAGATATAGTCTTCTTGTATTCTTCTAAAGCTACTTTGCTGTGGAGAGGTCCCACTAGCGTGTTTTCTTCCAGAGCATCTCCTATTCTGTTTAAAACTTGATTATAAGCCTTCTTCAGTCTTTCTAAAACTTCTCCATAAACCTAAAATACGTTGAGATTTACGTTTTTTTTTTGTAATAAAATTCTCTCCACGAAAGTTCATTTCTATAAAACTGCGAGTACTCAATAGGACTTAGAAACAAAACCTTGCTTTCGTAATTTTGTATTGACATGACATCGAGAGCAAGGTTGTATTTGGCTGGCAATAGCAGAGACATGTTGGCTTACTTTTTCTTGAAGGATCAGTCTTCTAGTTGTGGTACATCTTTGTCCTGCTGTTCCAACGCAAGCAAAGACGGTAGCTTGTACCACCATGTTCAAATCTGCATCTTCAGCTACTATCAGGGCATTATTTCCACCCAGCTCTAGCAGATGTTTTCCGAATCGTTTCTGAACTTCCACACCCACCTTGAGAGAACAAATACAATCGATAAAGACATTGATAGTGCATTGAAAATATGATTTACAGGGTGTTTCAGATCTCAATCCAATAGAAGATAGAAGTTTATTTTTCGTATTTTTATGATCATGTTTAATATTTACTGATTTGTCAAGATCGCAATTCTGGAGTTCTTTCGATTGTTGGGATCATCAAAATATTTGAAAAACATTTAAAGCTCATTAGAAATAACTATTATTTGATTGTGTAGTTTTTTTTAGTTTCTGTAAGCAAGATGGACAAAAAAATCCCAAACTAATGAAAAGTGAAGGTGACGCACAAAATTTATCATGTTCTTATCAACTGATATGCCCTCTCTGGAACGCCACTGAATAATTAATGTAAATCGAATCACGTCAAAAGATATTATTATTAGAACAGAACTATTATTACGATAAGAACAATGTTAACATACAATGAACAAATCAAATCCTGTAAGTTCATATGAAATCTAATTTTTATATTTGCAAGATCTATCGTTTATTGGATTATTCTTATTAAAATCTGAAACAGCCAGTATAACCAGCCCAAATACTGATACCCAAAGATTCCCTCACCATTTCATTATCCCGTAAAGTATTCCAAAGGAACAAGAATAAAGTTGATATAACTTGGTCTCATCCAAATTTATGGTTAAATTATTTTTTGTGTGTTATGCGGTGGCACAGACTCATGGTACACGCCCTTTTCTCCTTTGTTTTTATAGCTACATTTCTGGAAGTTGGAACACCAGATATGCCCATTTTGACATATCCAGAAATTTTCTCATCCTCCGATTTTTCCGAGAATATTATTATGTTTTCGAAAGTCCATAATATAGATGGATAGCCCATCGATGGTACTATCGAATGACGTAGGAGCACAGATTTTACCTATGTGATCTGTAGTTAGAGTACCATTATGGTACCATTTGAAAAAATTAATATTCGGTTTTCTTTTTTCGCAACTATTTCGAACCACAATACTTTCTTTGAAATAAAGCCAGTGTTGAGTCATTTCGATCATTTGAAATGATGCCCATCAGCATACATGACGAGAACAAAAAATAGAGGCTTCCATATCATGCATGTGTACCTATTATGATTCTAAAAGAAATACGGATTTCCAACAATATAAATAATATTTTACCATCTGTCCAACTCTAGTGCTCCCGGTGAAAGACAACAGTTTGATTCTTGCATCCGCAGCCATACTCTTTCCAATGTCCGCTCCACCACTGCAAAGAGCTGCTACAGCTCCAGGTAGATTATTTCTTTCCAAAACTTCGGCTACTATTTTAGTCGTTGCTACTGATACTAAAGGAGTAGTCTCTGCACCCTTCCATAAAATTGTATCGCCACACACCTTGAAAAAATATTGGAGACTCTAGGCTCTAGCCTTCATTTGTCGTGCCAAAATCATCTGGACAAACTTCGTGAATTCTAATTTCTCAAGTCTTTTTTTTCATTACATTAACCAAACACTCTATCAATAATTGAATAATTGAATACCTATCTAGATAGGTATTCAATGGTATCAAGGATAATAGAGTGAATGATATGATATCTACCATAGCAATAGCACTGTTCCATCCATAGACTGCGATTGGAAAGTTGAAAGCAGATATGACTCCGATTAGACCCAACGGGTTCCATTTTTCCAGAAGAATGTGACCAGGCCTTTCTGAAGGGAAAATTGATCCAGCCATTGATCTGGATAATCCAACTGCATAATCACAAATGTCGATGTATTCCTGAACCTCCCCTATACCTTCCGGAAGAATTTTACCTGGAATTCAATGGTTCCTTGTATTATTTCAGAAACAATTTAAATATAATTCATCATTTGGATTGCTTCAAGTTTGCAAGCATATGCCATATCAACCTCTTTATTTCTACATTGAATGAAAGAATGGCCCTATATAATTGTGAAATGCAATTCTGGCATCAAAAATGATATATTCTCGCAAGATATTGTTTACATTCTCACCCATTTCGATGGAAACTAGTTGTCCCAAAGGAACCAGTTTCTTCCTCAAGGCATCCCCTATCTGTCTCACGATTTCTCCTCTTTGAGGAGCTGGCAACTCGCCCCATACATTCCAAGCCTCTTGGGAGGCTTTTACGCAGGATTCGTAATCATCTGTGCTGCCTTGTTGAACTTCTGCTATAACTTTTCCGTTACTAGGGCATATCGATTGGACTACCTAATAGAATTTTTCAAAAAGCAAATATGTTAGTGAAGCAATGGATTGCTTGATGTAGTGAAAATTTCAATGTTCTATAATTGTTTTGGACATCTACGTGGAATTCAACTTACAAAATATGTAATTCATTTCATCTACAGTTTTTGGCTATCTGCCAATTCATTGAATATGCATCCCTAATATTTTCGTAGTTGGATTTCTAGTTACCTTCCCAGATCCTTTCCAAGCTCCATCAAAAACTCCATAGTTAAGCTCTTTTAATCCTAATTCTTGCAAAAAGGAATATTTGGGTTCATTTACTAAAAAACTTGCTGACGATTTGGCCATTGTTCTAGTGAAAACGGAGTATTTTGTTGGAGCATGTAACTTGAGAAGCCAAACTTTTGCTATCACTCTCATAGCGTCACTATCTGCCTGCTACCGAAGACTTTTACGAAACCTGAGAGCATCAATGATTTATTGATGCAGTTTATTTTCGATTAAGAATATTACCGAACAATATTCTAATAATCGAACAAATAAGTAAAGGAGCTTATCATATAATATTTCTCTCCAAAGGTCAACTGTGATAAGATATCTTCAGGACCTTATTAGCGTTCAACCAATATCCCAGTGCTCAAATACAATGGTATTGAAATTTTAGATAAAGGTTGACGGTTGACGATTGGCTATGCCAAAACAGATAATGTGAAAAATACTTTCACCTCGGTTCATTGTTTACATTTCACTTTCAAAAGATCTAAAAATGAACCCAGAACCATATTGTCCTTCTAAATAAAAGAAACAGTTTTTTTTTTTATTCAGAACTACTGAAATAATAATGAAACTAAACATCAGGACGTATTCTGTATGAGAAATCGATTCTGTCCTGTTACAAACAGAGTTTTGATATCCCTCTCAGCATCAATTTGATAAGGTTGAAGAAAAGCCTGAATCAACCCTGTATGAACTGAACAAAAATTTGATAGAGCTTGAAAAGGATCTGGGAAGGTAACTAGAAATCCAACTACGACAATATTAGAGATGCATATTCAATAAGTTGGCAGATAGCCAAACAATATATTTTTTCTTTGTTTTTCCGTCATCAGAATACTTTTTAGTTATATTATTTTTTATAATATTGGTTCATACATTATATTTCCTCCAACACTAGTGTGTGGCTTAACAGATGGTCTTTTAGAAACAAGCGTTTAGTGAAATTTCAGCATGCAGAGGGAACGGTTGAGAAGCCCATTGTTTTTCAAGTGTTGTCCTTTTTTTTTGATTTATGTTGTTTCAACTTTTGTCAGTTCACATTGGAAAATCACTTTTATCACCATGGGCAATGACAGAATGAACTGTCGTCGAATCTTCGGTTCTCAAATACTGTCTGTAAGTCATTTGAAGAGATGGTATATTAATTGTTCAAGTTTTTGTGGAATTCTCTCTCCTCGTTTATAGGATTATGGATTATCTTTCAGTTACCTGAAGGTTAATTATTATAATTTCTATTGTTATTTTTTGATATTGCGTTAATATAGTTTCTCTTACCCTCGGTCTAAACCTAAACAACTAATGTGTAATAATAATGAGAATCCAAGAAACAAATGAATTCTGAGCTTGATGTGAGAGTACCAATCGTGACGGTCAAACAATTGAACTCATTAAAAACTTCGCCAGGCTCGCTTCTGTAATCTGAGTATGTATACTGTCACAATGAAAGAAAACGAAAGATTTTTATAGCAGATTGAATATATTAACAATGGCACAGCCTATTAAAAAGTTACAAACCCTAAAATCACACGATTCAAGTCTACACAGTCACTACATAACCTAAGTATTTGAGATACATTAGAGAGACTGCTAAAGAGCAAAAGTTACATATAGAGAGCTACTTTCATTGAAATCAATTGAACAAAATTATCACTTAACCTACATAAAAAATATTCAGAAAAATAAACTCTATTAAACGAGAGGGTAGCTAGCTTGTGTGGCGATTCCGCACATGTTGTTTCGGTTTCTAGCCATCTTGATGTAGCCTTGAGCTCCCCAGCTGGGTCCCCAGGAGTTCTTCACCAGCCAATAGTCGACGCCCCTCTCGTCGGTTCCGTAACCCACAACCAGTACCCCGTGATCGAGCTCGGTGGAACTACAATCGGGGTCAGAGTACACGCCTGCAAAAACACATAGTTTTTCTATCAGCTCTTCACCTGGGCAATATTCCCAGAATTATAATTAAATTGCTCAGAATAAGGCTATAAAAAAGGAACTATAACAATCCTACAAACAACAAATCCACTAGAAGGATAAATATTCTGATGCTAACATGAAAGTATATCAATTGATTTGTGTTATATGATTCTGAATCTGTTCTGATCAAAAGAGAATTACTACTTTATTCTGTGACTTAGCAATGTTAATTTCTTGGGATGGGTATCATCGATACTTTTTGATTAACGTGGCGATACCGCGATTCGGTATCGACACTTTGATAGTATACTGCGATTAATGATTTGTTTGGTATTGGCAATTATTTGTGTCTCGATTTATCAGTATTATTCAACTTGTGTTCAGTTCTGTATACTTATTGTGGCGATATGCTACGATGGTGAGACGTTTTGAGGTGTGTAAAAGACAATTTGAACCTGATGATCAGAACATGTCATTTCCAAGGTAACTTAGGAAATCATTTTTCTGGCGTGGTCGTGTTTTTCATAATTACAAGAAAGTTTTCTTGAAAGAAAAATTATTTTCCCACCAAGAAATGCTGATAAGTAGCTACCACTGAATTTGTCAAGGACTTTCAATTTGTCTCCATAATGTGAATTCATAATACAATCGACACCCTTTTTGACAACACGGCACTGGTGCTGGGAGAATTAGTTTTTGATATCCTTGTTCAGATTGAAATAGATCCTTGCCTCCAGTTACCTGTATTGCCGCGTCTAATTCGAAAATGTTTTCGGTTGGATCATCGGAATAACATAGGTTCTATATGTATTATTATCACCCGATTCAAGATGAATAACTCAAATCCTTGATATGAAGCATTCATTAGAAATTGTTGATATGTAATGAATGTATATGTACATTTTTCAGCTTTTGATGGGATTTTCTCTCCTCGTTTCTAAAAAATAGAGTAGAAGTTATTAAAAATTATTGCAATATATTTGTAGTAAGGACAGATTTAGGATCTGTCCCAAAATGTCACTGCGCTTGAAATTAAACCTTTAGATACCTAAAAGAGAAATTCTCTATTGGTCAGTGACACCTTGTTTTTGAAAAAATTTTTGGAAATACAAATATATTTAATAATAATAAAACCTCTACTTATCTTGGTGGACGATTCGGGAACGAATCTGCTCCCGTTCTCAACACAATTGAAATATTTTTCTTCATAAACTTTTTTCGATGTTTCCGATTTTGACACTGAAAAGTGACAATTTGGCAGACGGAGGAATTCTGGTTACAAGGTGTTTTCATTAATTGATATCGAATTTTCCATTTTCATATTCAAGTTTCAGAAGTGGATGCCAAGTTCTATCTATATCAACTGAACAAGAAGCAATATTATTGTCTCCGTTCAGGAGAATGCAAGCAGACTCAAACTTCAAACAATATAAAAAGATAATGGTTTTTTGATGACTACAATTGAAATTCAGATTTTTATGCAGATATTCTTCATCGGAAGCATCTTGTAGGAATTTATGAACATCTTCAGCGGTAAATATTTTAGCTATTTTCGCTTTATATGCAACATTCTGTTTCTTGAGAAATGCGATAAGTTTAGGATACCTACTTACTGATATCGATATTATTTTTGACATTCAAACATGTATGTATCATGGAATATATAGACCAAAGAGTTGATGACTTCAAAATCTTTGATTTTTCCCAAAATCAGCCAGTATCACGTTTTCTGATTCTCACGCAATTGCTGTCCAAACAAACTTTTCCATCGGCAATTGAGGCCCTTGATACATAAATAAATATTAAATATTATTTTTCTTCTTCTTCTTCAAGCGGATTCTGAGCAGATTGTTTTGGACTGTCTCCAAATTGCACATTGTATTTTGGACCCATGGTCTTCAATTAATTTCCCCAACACTCACCTTCAGAGTACAGTTGGAAGGTGTCATGGCTGGCGTCGATGGCCACGGACACGGGTCCCACGGTGGCTACTGCGGCCATCAGGTCCTCTTCGCTCTCCGACTTGATGTCGACGAAGCCCCTGTCGGCGGCCCCTTTGTTTTTCGGCTGGTAGTGGCACTTCTCGTCCTCTGCTTTGTACGGATACGAGGCCTCCGTGTCGATGCCCTTGTTGTCCTGATGTCCGACAGAAAGATACGTCCAACTTTTAGGTTAGGATTCTTATAGCAATCGTATATATAATATACGATCTATATATTATTTAATAGAGAGTCAGAACAGACAACAACCGACAAACTTCAAATACGGATTCCTCAAAATTTCAACATGGTATACTATCCCAGATTGATCATGCTTGGAGTTTTCAGTTTTGAATTTGAGATATTTGCGAAAACCTAAAGATATGTGTTGAGGTAATATCAAGTACAGACTGTAGCTTTTTAGAGCTACAGTGATACAGTGATGGCAAAACAAAAGTGGTGACTATACATGAATTTGTGGAAATCTAATCGTTTGTAAAGTTTTACATTTACCATGGATATCCATCAAGTAACGGCCGAATCAATATAAAACATGATTTATGAATACCAAATTTACCCACCTGTACAGATTTATTTATTCAAGGAAAACAATGGTAATATCTTCAATAGGTATGCATTATGCAATTATGGTATGCAGAAAATTGGTAGCCTACTCAATATTACCTCAAGAAATATCTTTAGGTTTTCGCAAATACCTCAGGAACGTCTACATTCAGGCATGTGGAATGTTATCACTTTTTGGTTGAGTTTCAATGAGCCTAACTGATGTCACTCACCAATTTGACATTTCATCTATCTTAGTAAAAATATGAAGGAAAATGTGTCGAAACCTGACCGTAACAACGCCCCATTACAGGGTGAGACAGAATAAGTTAGAGTATAAGGATAGTATAAGAATATGTATATATTTATGTATACATATAATAAATAATATTTCATATTCATTCAATAGAGCTTTGTATGAAGCTTTGAAGTTCTGGATATAGAAAAAATAGAATGTAGAAAAAAAAATTTACCTTGATGTAGCGGAAGGCGTTGTCCATTAGGCCGCCGTTGCATCCATTGTTGCCATATTTGGTGGAGCAATCGACTAAGTTTTGTTCGGACAACGAGACGAGTCTACCTGTTTTGCGGAAGTTTTGACCTTCCAGAGAACCAGTCTGCAATAGAATAATTAGCCCATTTTATGTTGAATATAATTTTTCTGGGTCTTCCGTCAAAATTACTTTCACCTTCCACAGAATGTTACTGTGAAGAAGAGAAGACTCAAGGCCCCTCATTATATAGTTTTGTTATTTTTTAGAGTGCCTCCAAACGAAATATAAGTACATGACACCGGATTGCAATTCCTAAGCATAGATGATTCGAAAAAATGACAATAATTTGCATAATGAAACTTACTGCACTGAAACTCCAGCAGGATCCACAATGTCCCTGGTCCTTGACCCCAGTTACTGCTCCCTTCATTCTCCAATCGACTTCTTCAGGAAGTTTCACATTAGCAGGCGCAATGAAAGTAATTGCATCATCCATCTCGATTCCCCTCAGACCATTCTTTGTCTTGTTGAATCTGGAAACGTCAGTGAGTCATTTATACGCATGTGTACGACGACGAATTAGAATAGGATCCATCAGTGATCCTTATGGAACACCAGGACTGAACTTTTGAAATAACCGTATTCACTCAGGGAGCAAAATTGCATATTACATACCCATTCACAGCCTGAACAAATTCGTGGTGTAGCATATCAGCGTATTTATTGACAGCCAGCTTGTATGAGACCAACCCCATAGCGTACATTTTGTTGTGCTTGGCAATTTTGTGAGAGTTCTCCATGAAGATTTTCATGCGGAAACGTTCTTCGGTCTCGCTATCATATTGTTTTTTGTGGATCAACTGGAAAATTAATATAACAGTATATTTATGGTACAAGATTACACAAGACGATGTTTTGGCGCACGAGTTTCTTGGAAAATGTGGGGCGAAGCGTAAAATGCTCCAAAAGAACCAGGGCTACAATATACCTATGAAATAAAGCTGAATATTGTTGAATATTCCGGGATGTAATTATTCTCGACTTCCCGACAGTTAGTACTTCTTGGGCTAGGCCAGAAAGTGGATCTTTCTGGTCGGTTGCCGGAAAAAATATTTTTGAAGCGTCAACTTGGTTTTCCCTAGAGAAAAGTGGGTTTACATTTTCATACATCCAGCTAGTTTATATTTTGGAACTCTCTCGCTCCTGCAGATTTCTGAATCCCATTTCAATAATTACGCAAAATACGGGGGTGTTTCCATAAGAAATATGATATACTGAATAAAAATTATGTCGTCGGATTGGTGAAAAGAGAAGGAGAAAAATCATAGATTTGATTTTTTTTAGGGTTTTGGTCCTGTTTGTTTACGGACTAGTTTCTAATACAATTTCAAATATACCAAATTTTAAAATCCTTCGCCAACAATGACCTTCAATATATATATATATATTAGTGAGACAAGTAAGTCAAAAAAGGTTTGAGAAAATTTTGTAAAAGAAAACATTTTTGATCTCTCATATTTTCTTTTACATTTTTGACGTATTTATTATTGAAAAGCTACTATCTCGAAGGAAATAGTTGGCACTTGATTTTAAAATCTGGTTCAAGATCTGGTAACTTATTATATGACATGATGGTAACTTATTATATGACATGAAAGGCACTTTACCCTAAAGAAATATAAGCCTCTTGAAAATTTCCAGTTTGGAAATATATTTGATATCCTTATTATTTTATAAATTCAGTCAAGCAGAGCTGAACCACAGGAAATTAATATTCATTTCGATTATTTCTTCACCTTCAACAAGAGGAGTCGTTTCACTTATCAGGGGACATACTGTATATTTGAGTATATTCCTGAAGTTGTGAAATATAAAGTCAGAGTTATCTATATATTTGGAATTCAAATACTTGGGACTATCCTAGGAAACTATCCAACTTGGCTTAAATACCGGGAGACACCCAGAACCAATTTAGCCCCAATTTTGATTGAATATATTTTGAATTTGGTACATTGATTTGTCATGAGTAATTTAGTGAGTATCAGACTGAACATGACACTCGCGGTTTTACTGCAAGTGTACCCAACTTTTTCAGGAGAGTATAACTTTTGTTTGATGAACAACGATTCAGCGTAAAATTACCTTTTCAAAGATGCATCACAATCATACTTTCAATCCACAAACTACCCATGAATTTCAACTTTCTGCATCTTCTCGTAACAGAACATTTTCATGAAAAGATTGCTATGAAAGATTAGATAAATAATAATGAAGCATGTAAGTAGCAATAAATCGATGTCAAAATTTTCAAACACGGTTTCGTGGATAAATATACAGGGTGGCCCAATGAAAACGAAACAAGGTATGCACTTTACTGAGAGATCAAGGAACTGACATTAAAATAAATGATTCTTTATGTAATGTTGGATAGGACAGGATTTATGATGAACATCGTTCTAACTACAAAATGAGAAATAGTGATGAAAGGGAAAAAAGCGTTACTTTATCACGATAGCCGATTATTTTCATTAACGTGTTTTCTCACGAACTACTGCATTCAATCCCAAAAACAAGGAAGCGTAGATAGGAGATTTTGATTACCTTCAAAATGATGTATCACTTGACCACTTATCCCATTTGAGATTCGAGGGTCGGAGCTCACCCCTCCGAGAGGTTTGAAGTGAAAAAGTTGAAAAAATGCGCAAAATATTTCCCCCTCGACATAAAAATCGACCGGTTCGAGCGTTTTTTTTTTCTGAGAACGATAACTATGTCAAATCGACTGTGTTTCGCTTTTATTGGGCCACTCCGTATGTAAGTATAGTTTAAACAGCTGAAAACTATTTCATAAGAACACAGGATGCCGCTTCGAAAATATTTACTATCAGGTCTGCCTATGTTCTTTACTTGCATTTCAAAAATTCCAAATTCCTCGAAACTTTAATAGTGGTATAATCACATAATCATTATTGATTATTCCATAATCAACATAAAACAATTCCTCATTAGGAATATTTACATTATAATCAACAGTCAACGACAAAGTCTCCTGAGAATCTTTGATCATAAACTAACAAAAGAACTAAGATACCAGAATATAATGATTACTGATATATAATAAGTGCTTCATCAGAGAGCAAACAGATGTGTCAATTTTGAAAAATCAGTATTCTGATTACTAATAATAGGTGGTGCGATAAAAAAGTCATTCTGGAATCTGAACAATAAAGTTGTACAGTAGAAAAGCCTGCTTGCTGACTTTATCATAGGTGAATACTAAAACGCCTCTGTAACATGATCTGTCCATAATGTTTAGTGACGCATATTTTGATTGCTCGAATTGACTCAAATTTTAATAACACAATCTTAGTGATAATACTTCTGATTTACACATACTTATCTTGTATAATCAGAATATTTATATTATGCAGCTGTGAGTGTGTTTGAAAACAAATTTCTGATAATAATAATTCTGAGTCACTTCCAATATTAAGAAAAAACGTATGAAATATTTTCTTGACACATCATACACAATATGTTAAAATATTACCAGGAGATTCATTAGATGCAAACAGTAGGGCATAAAATTACAGATTATAGTGATATTCATTATGTTCATAGAAATCAGAAACTGTAGGAAATGCAGAATGGTGTAGAATTTCACGACGACAATACCATTATCAGCAGCAAAAATATTGATTAGTAACCAGTAGAGTAACCTGATATTACTCACTAGAATTGATGACTTGGCCAACCGTAAACAATACTTAACTAACTTAGAATATTGACTGATTGTAAAAACAAAACTGAAACAAATGTCATCTGATATAGTATTCAACAAGCTCTCTTTGGAAGTGTGGACTAATCTGAGATATTCACATATTCAAGTTATGCTATTGTTTGCTAAAGGAGGTCGAAATTTCAAAAACGACTATCAGGCATTATCATTATGATCCATATATTTTCTTCAAATATTGAGAAAACTGATGAATAAATGAAAATATGCAAACCTCTCATGAATCTTCATGAAGCAGTGAAAAAATTTATGATGTTTCAATATTTTTACTTGGTATGTTCCAAAAGTTACCATGGTCTGATAACATTTTTGAAATGGAGCTATGGAGTAAGTGTGTCAGGTATAAAAATATGACAGAATAATTGTCAGAGCTGGGTTCTACCCTTATTCCTAATAGGGTACGATTGAGCGTAGTATATTATCCTTCAAGGATAATATTAAGAATTTTTTTTTTAAGTGGGATAATATAATGTGGTTTGAGAAAGCTCTTGGGTAAACTCAACAGATAATTTCTGGAACAATTACAGTATATTTTGTAATAGTGAGGGTAGACCTCTTGGCAAGATGGTAAGGTTTCAAAACATAGCCTAGGTATCTATACCCATCATTGAAAAATACATGAAAATTTTTCCTATATTCATAATGGAATGAAAATCAACCAACAATGGTAGTATGCAAGATTGTTGTATAAATACTTTGACTGATAACCTCTGGAATGATTTGACCTACTTATTCAAGAAAAATAAGTGATAAAATTCATAGCTTGATTAAAATACCAAAATAAATACAGAGGAGGAAGGAAAAATACACAATAGCAAAATGTTCAATAATTCTGACCTTCTTGTACAGGGAGCAGATGAATTTGTTTCTGTAATGGTAGGTAGGTACCAATGTATCATTATTTCAAATCAATTCCATGAAAATAGTTGGTGATTATAATGTTCTAGTTAGGAATATCAAGAAAAAACTTATAATAGGCCCAAAAATGTCAAAGTTTTCCATTCAGAGTTAAAAAAAACATAATGTTCTACCATTGTTGAACATCGATGAATTCAACTACTTCTTGTGCGATCATTATACATTATACATTGAATCAAGGCCATGAAAAATAATAATCGTTTCCACATGAATATAAGGCAGCAGTGAAAAAAAATCATAAAAATATGGCATTCCAAAGCAACAGTGCAAATACTATTGTTACTCTTAACCTGGTGAAATGCTTGTGATACATTCATGAGAAATGACAATAAAAATGTATACTTCACATAGAAACGTAGTATATACAAACCTTGAAAGTTCCCCATTCTTCCTGAACCAAATCAAAGAAAGAAACGCATTGGCTGCCCACGAAAAAGGCTGTAAGCAGCAAAACCACCTTCATGTCTACCTGAATATTTCAGTAATTCCTAATTAGTTACAAAGAACACAGTTTATTTTTCGATATAGTAAATTACACATAATTGATTGTAACATAAATAAAACTTACCAACTAGGTATGTACACTTATGAAACAATTCGCTAGCTACTACTAGCTCGTCCACCTCACTAAATAAAATGTGATAATGTATTGCACGATGTAGAGAAATGTAGGGTATACAAAATCTGATTATTCCTGATTAAAGTCGGAACACCAATATTGTCGGAACTGTTACGGAAGATAAACAACAACTGATATATAAAGCAGACAGATAAGACTACAGGAAGAGTGGGGACAAGGAACAATTGAGATAGAGAGGGTCGAGATCATAAACGTTGATTGATATATATATATATCAATCAACGATTATAGTATGGTAGGGATATTTTAGTTCTAGCAAAGATCTAGCATACGATGTTGGCTGTTATGACTAAGTTATGACATGACTCCTACCAAAGAGTATAAAACAATTATTCTATGCTTCTAACACAGATAATGTGCTTTTACTTCTTCTCAGTCTACTATCTACTGGATGGCATCAGGAAAAACGAAATGAAGATAATCGATCATCAGATTATTGATCGATAAGCGAACTGTGGCATATGACAGTTCTATCATGCCACAGGACGAGTAGCATCGTTCTATATTTTTAAATATCCCACGTACGGTTCTCTAGATTCTAGAATCTGACAATCCAAACAAAAGTCCTACTAAAGCCAAAAGATAAAAGATGTCTACTGAATTTGATGTGAGCGAAACTACTAAGAAGCTTCTCGAAGCAAAAGCTAAACGACGAAAAGTCCTCCGAGAACAATTCTTGAAACTGAAAAGTGATCCATTCAGACATGCTTCAAATGAGGGTGGCACAGTTGTAAGTAAACTCAAATATATGTGCCATTCCATAGTTATGTCATAGATATTGATCATCCCAGCCTTGTTTTTTTTTTCAGTTCGATCCTGCTATGCAGCGGTATCAAGCAATGAATGTATCTTCTTTTGAGCACTTCAGGCCTACCTCGAAAAATGCCCTTTTTGCATTAGCATTCGTGATTGTACCTATTTCCCTATCCACTTATGTGATGTACACAATGAAGGAAAAAGAAGAACTCTCATACAGACGTGGAGAAGTAGCATACAAAGACCGTAATTTCAAATTTATCTGATATGTTGGTGGTCTCATTATATTGAAAGTAGTTGTTTCCTGTTATATATGAAGTATATTTAATATAAAGGACTGTCTCAGTTTGATTCAAGCCTTCATTTCTACAATTCTGAAAAATTTCAATGCGTTGGGATCAACTTCGAAAGCAGGAAGAAACTAGCAAGTGGAAATATTGATACAAAATTATAAATGATAACAGTCATGTGGAAAACATGTTTGAAATGCTGGTGTTACTGATATGATTCCATTCGGACCCAAATCTTCAAATGCTACAGCGCAAACAACTGATAAGAACTTTGAACAATTTCGTTCCATCATTTTTGAAGGAAAGAAAAGGGAAATATTATTTTTTACTATGTTCAAATAGAAATCATGGCCCAAATACATTGAAATACATCAATGTCAAAGAGTATACATGTTAAAATCTTCGTCATGACCTAATGCCTTTCGAAATATTGGTTGCAGTGGCACTCTTTCCCTTTCACCCTCTCAACAGCGCTCCATGAATGCCATGAAAAGCTCGTTATATCGCAACCCTGCTCTTAACCGTTGTATCCAAAGAGTATAGAGTATACATATGCCATGGCTGTAACCACAACCGTTTTTACAGTCTATAGTCAAATGACAAACTGACCGTTGACAGATTGACACTGATTAACATTATTATGAATTATGATTTCCCAAAACCTCAGAAGAGTGTCCGTCTAATGGTGGTCTAATTTGTATTCCTAAGTATTTACATTCATTTGTGAAAAACATGTTCGAATTCATGTTATTCTAGAACTTCATAGAAGTGAACATGTATTCCGGCAGCGATTCTAATGAATCCCAAAAGTTCCCACAGTGGGCTCTCAACCCAGCTACATACCAAAATCTGTCTAATGAACAAGTGGACTGGGCCGCTCTAGCCCAACAATGGATAATAATGAAAGAATCCGGTCCTCCGCCCATTCCTGGGGAACAACCTGTTATTATGAAGAAACCCCTGGAAAAGAGCTCTGCAGCTGACATGCAAGTTGAGGAAATTGCTCCCCCAGCTCCTGTCTGGAATGTTAGTGAACCGCCGCCGGCTCCTGGTTCTGAGTCGTGGGGCAATTATTCTCAGAATCCGAATTGGAGCTGGAATAACACTTGGGTGCAGCCCACTGTAGTGCCACCTCCTAATATTAGCACTGTCAAGCCTGCACTTTTACCTACACCAACGAATAGTTTCAATGCTCCTCCTGAGAGCAATAGTGACAATGCTGTGCCTTTTGGCAGGTAATAAAAAAAATATAACCCTATTTATCCTACTCAATATTTTTTCCAGCTATAATTCACCACCTTCTAATGAGAGCAACCATACAAGTTATTGGAATACCTCAAGTGGTCATAAGCACATTAAGCCTCATAACAAAAGATACAGTAAAGTAAATGTACCAATCAGAGCTTCTGCACCTTTACCCCTGGTAGCTGCTGAAACTGAACCATCATCTGTAGCTGCCATGCCATCTCTAGATGCTAATAAAAGAAAACAGCTGCCAGCATGGATCAGAGAAGGTAAATTGATAGCAAATCAAATCAGAGATTTTAAGCTAAGTATGGTCAGTGTAATGAGTTAGGGTGGGATTCTTCATTTGTCATTATACAGGTTTGGAAAAAATGGAGAAAGATAAGCTGAGACAAATGGAGAAGGAGAAACAACAGCAAGAGAGGGAAGACAATCTGGAGAAACATAAACAAACTGATGCAGAAACCATGGAAATTTTGAAAAGCACTATGAAAGAAAGAAACAAGAGTAGATTTGTGAGTATAGAATATTCCTTTCCTCAAATATTTAGTGATAATAATTTTAATATTTCCAAGAGGTATAAGGAATGATTGTTTTTTTACAGGACATTACATTACTGTTGTAACTAGTGTTCGAAGTATTATAGTGATTTTGACACTCAATGTTCAAATGACAGATTTAGTTCCATCTATCTATGAACTATAAATTCATTCATTTTTTTATAAAAAATGGTATATTATGATACAAGATTTATAAAATGCTGTACTCCAAGGGAAGGAGTATGACAATATTTCTTATAAAGAGTGCATGATTTCACTAAAAATTTCAATTGATTGCTGAATGGAATAACAAGCAATAAAATGAAGTGATCAAAACATCAAAATGGCTACTGCACTGTCAATTTGTAAACACATTAAGTGTTTTTAGGAAATTAGGTTATGAAAGATGTGTCGCTCATTGTACATATGAAATTGAATTTGATTATTTCCAAATGTGGTATTGAACCAGTAAGTTCAGTGTATGAACAGATAATACTATGATGGCTTACATCCAATGCACAATGAAATAAGAATAGTGAACTCGAGGTTTCCTGAGGACGGTGCCATTATTTTGCAACTATTTTCTGTTTCCAATTCCATGGTGTCTCAACAAGTGTTTTGATTTCACTAATTTGAATCATTTCCTTATGATTTTATCAAATATACAACTATAAAATAGTTTGAAATATTTTTTCAAATGTTTTCAGTTGTGCCACTCTTAATTTAGTCAAATAATAGAGCCCCATTCGGAAAAACAAGTGACTGCTACATGATCCAGGAAAAGCTATTTGGTTCAATTTTTTAAAATTGATTTGAATAGGAATGTGTGCAACAGTCTTTTTCATCATGATCCAATGTGTGACAAACAGTTTTGTAATATCAATGTCTTGATGTGGAATAGAAAAAAAGTAGTTTCATTTATAGTGTTATGGAAAAAAATTTTTTTTTTTGTTTTTTTTTCAAGGAATGGAATTTCATTTGGTGTTCATGGCCATTAAAACATGAAAACATTGGTATTGTAGAATATCCATTAATAGATATTTCATGGTTATATTCACATATATTTCAATCATCAATATTGAGATTTCAATCATTGATAAAAAGGTGCAAAATTTCTATTTTAATGGAAACTTTAGGACATGGATAATTATAAGTAACTCAAGTTTTTCCTATCTACAATAAATTCTTTAGTGTACTTATGTCATTAGAAAAATATCATGCTCTCCTTGAATAGGATAGTGATGAGGACAATTCCACAGAGGAGATTAGGAAGCCCCAAAGAAGACAGTCCAGTCCTGAACTGATACCACTAACCCCAGATGAGCTGGTAATTATTTTTTGAGACTTATTGTTCCAATTTCCTTGTATATTAATTTCTTGTAGATGTTGAAAGTGAGGCGGACAATGACCGAAATTTTGCTAAGTGTGACAAATCGTCACATAGAGGCAGTGTGCAGAGAAGAGTTGCAGCGTTTCGCGAAAAAACGCAAAGGTATCGTGTCAAATGTGCAATTTTGTATAAATGAATTCGTTTCCATTAAAGATGTTCCTCCATTGTGGGCGAGTCAGTTCAATTTTTTCTTCGTCTCATTCATTCCTAAGACTGTTGACAGGGCTTGTATGAGTTTATTTGTTAAATTTTCTAATAAACTTCAGCTTCAGATCAGCGTTCGTCAGCACCCAGCGGTGCCAACATTAGCAGTAGACTTGGTAAGTAGTTTTACTGATCTTTTCCCTAAGCCCGACGAGTGTTCGGAAGAATGCAATTGTAATTCATGACGTTTTCTACTCCAGATGAATGTATCAATTTAATGATATTTTTCTTAAAAAAAAATTTACTCCAGTCCTCTGGCACCTGATAGCAAAATACTGAAAAATTAGTAGTGCCTAATGAAACTCTGTCGGCTTTGGTGCTAAGTGAATCTAGTTGAATGACCCTATACTATAGATAGAGCTTTTTTTTTAGAAGAATGAATCTTAGAATCAATCATAATCGCGTCACTGAACTGAAATTGCATTTTTGGCAATACTCTTTCCAACCTGATCACTCATTCCTAGCACTTCCAGAACATGCTAATTTCATTCCCATCTGGTAGCATTTTGGATTTCTTTTAAATTTTCGTCAAATTATCGTGTCTTATGAATATAGGTTTGGGAATGTATGCTGATGACTCAGCTACCGACTCAGAAGAAGATGAACAACGAGATGTCGATCAACATGAATCACCTGATTCTGATGATGATTTGAAGGTTGGTGTCTGATACCTTCACACAGTTTGTACAAAACAACTCAGAAGTATGCATTCTTTAATATGTAGACGTTGTAGATGAATAATTTTCCTCTCTAATAACTATTCCCTCGTGAGTGATAACTCTTTGCGGATTCAGTTCTTTGAAGAAAATTTGTCAATACCTTTTACTCCATATTTTTTTTTCATTTATATTTTAACACCTGCATGTGTTTTTGTGTCACAAGTTGGCTACCTCTATTCAGAAGAGCCTTGTAGCTAAACTTCTTAGCTGATTATACTAGATGTAGATTATTTAGCTGGTTGCGTGCCGATTCCCTTGTTATATACCATGATATACGTAAAGGCAATTATTTTTTGATCTAGGACACCATCAAGCGAAAGGTGTCGGATTTCCAGAAAACTGAGCGGGCTATCGATGATCGCTTGGATGAGGTGGAGAGAAGAAAAAATGAGGGCACCACAAGGTCTCCTTCGCCGGAATCAAATGACAATGACTCACAGGTAGACGCAAGAAGTCAAGGTCAGTATTTTCTCCTGCTTATAATCGAAAACACCGGCACAATCGGCATTTTCGAAAAGAGTTGTGTGGCAATTCATAGACTTTTATTCATTCATAAGGTAATGTAGTCTGAATAATAACCGTCGTGTTGAAAATATCAATAGAAATTGATTCCAACCATGTATAAACTATACTACATGAAGAATTTTGTGGCAATTCTTTCGGTGCTAGGTGGAGGTGACTTTGGATATTGTATTAATTTGGATCATATACCTGGCGATTACGATAGACACTACACAATTCCGTTAGAGATGATTGACAAATAAACTGGATTGTTGAAGGACCTTCGTAATGAGCGGGGTTTCTCTTATGTTTGTATGAAAATCACTATCAATAATTGAAATTTGGAGTTTTTTTCACGAATTTTGGATTTTTTTATCTTTTGACATCACGACAGATCTTGTCAGTGGTGGAAGGTGTTGAAATTTTTCTTTGAAAGTTCGGTGGTCGTTAATATCAGGAATGACTTCACTAGGCAGATAATTCCACAACTTTCCTGACTTCATTCTAGAAATGAACGTTACAATGAAAATACAAGAGTGAGATGATTTTTGCATATTCTATTGTTTAGTCTTGAAAAAAGATTTTCTATTTCTCTTCTAGAATTGTTCATAATCTGTATCTCAACATCATACCATTGTGTTTTTTC
Source organism: Gastrophysa polygoni (assembly GCA_963576655.1). Taxonomy (NCBI): domain Eukaryota; kingdom Metazoa; phylum Arthropoda; class Insecta; order Coleoptera; family Chrysomelidae; genus Gastrophysa; species Gastrophysa polygoni. The sequence continues at coordinate 7,380,384 of OY755083.1, read as the reverse complement.
CACTGGATGACACGAAAAAGAAGAAACCCCCCCTCAAATTTCCCATGACGTCGCGATACGTTTGTATTTTCCGAACTTACAGGCACCAATCAATACCCAGAAGAAAAACTAGTCGCTCTGCCGAAGAGTGCCACGCCCCAGCAGAACACCCGTTCTCCCTCCACCTCCTCAGACCGGAGCGTCAAATCTCGCCGCCGCAGCAAATCCTCTTCTTCCAACTCAGCGGATTCCTATAGGAAGCCCAAGAAGAGCAGGAGGCGATCGTACAGCCCGAACAAGCGCAAGAGATCGCGCTCCGACTCGCCCCCGAAGCGGCGAGACTCGAGAAGAGACTCGACCGGCTCGAAAAGGGACTCGAACGGCTCCAGAAGGGAGTCGGTGGGATCGAGGAAAAAAGTGTCGCGGCGGTCCAGATCGCGCTCGTCCTCCTATTACAGAAGGTCGAGACGGTCTAGGTCGAGGTCCAGGTCGCGGAGCAGGTATTCGAAGAGGTCGCCTTCGAGCAGCAGGTCTGACAGGAGGAGGAGAAGGAGGAGGACAAGAAGGGGGAGGTCGAGGAGCGAGAGCAGCGGGAGGGGTAAGAGGTCGCACAGGCATTGAACTTTGGATCTCGGTGGACGCTGAAAGGTTGTATGACTTTTTTTCATATATGTATATATAATATATTTTGAAGCGTCGTGGTGATGCTGCTCTGATGCAAGAATTGGATAGTTCGGTGCCGTTAGTTCAACTGAAAGTGTAGAGAGATCTAGTGATCTTATTGAAATATGACATTCTGTCACTCTGACCTAACCTATCAATCGCGGAATAGCGCGGAGGCTATTACGTAACGGTGGACCATAAAGGATGTGAAAAATAATGCGCTGGCCAATTTTCAAATATGAAGAGACCAAAAGAAAGAAAGAAGAATAGCGTGAAGGAAATGAAATATTTGAGAGTCATTGCTGAGAGATATGGTTCTATTCACTTCAACAGAAGATTTCTAACAAACCTATGAATTACAATCCAAGAAATCTCGTAGAGTGAGTTCAGAATCATCAAATGTGATAATATCAGTCAGAGTCCTTCAAATTTTATTGATATGTAATTTTTCAACAAAATCTGATATGGCAAAAATATGAAAACAACCCGTGAGTAAAACCGTGATTTTAACTAATTCGGTTTGTTTAAATGTTTTTGACAAATCAAAAAGTTGTGGAAAATATGTTTCTTCAATGAGCATATAATGATGGCTATTATTCTCCAGGATGAAAATTCCTAACTGAGCCGTAGGGGAGTTTCGGAATCATCCAAGAGAATAATAGTTATTATACAGGAGGAAAAGACAATACTTTCTCTACTACTTCCACGAAGATTTCGCCAAAGTAAGAAAGAAGGCCTGTATCCCCCTCATGAACGACCATAGACATGTCATTGAGAGGGTTGATTCTGTGTCACCAAAGTGAACTCTCTACTTACAGTTATCTCACGTTCATTGTTCATTCAACTCTTAACGTATGATAATAAAGGGATAACATAACTCGACGAATTGAAATTATAATGTGATATTCAACATACACGTCGTTGAAATAAAATGATAAAAAAATGAATCGCAAATCTCGAAAAAATATCTCAAACTGATTTCTGGTCAGGTTACTAGATTCTCTGATTGCTTTCATCTTTCATGCTATTGCCCCATTGCTAATGATGATTTTTAACGATGAAACACGGCTTGATGTTGTTAACTCTGGGAAAGAAGCTTGGGCTATCCTGTATCCTATTATTGCATTTAGAGTAGCACCGATTGGAAAATGTTCAAGTGAACAGGAAAATCATAACATCTTTGCATTGAAGTTTATGAGCATCATCGAAAACGATCAGGTTCCTTTTTTTGATATTACATTACATAATTTTACTATATTACATTTGGTACAGGGTGATCAACTTACACTCCTGAGTTTGATACCTCCATTGTCTTGAAAGATGCAAAAAAAGTTTAATGTAAAAGTTATAGACAGTCAAGTTTCACGTTTTGAAATTATTTTGTAATATACAGGATGTTTCGTGAGGTCACAGCATATCAAAGTTTTTAATATATATATTATCTTATCATTTTCCCCATTCTGGCAATATAGGGTTTCACTATGTTCTTTCAAAAATATATATATTAAAATCAACAACTGAGTGTAAATCTCTCTAGACCAAAATAATTTTGTAGGAATCTTATTCTGTTGCGGATAAGCACGTTTTTGATTTTAAACTTTCATTTTCTGTTCATGGTAGTCCAAGATCACGCCCATGATTTTCCCGGATATTTTAAATGGACTACTTTATGTTTTTCATCATCTTTGAAAACTATTCACAAAATATTTTTTGTCGAGCATTTCCTGTAACTGAATGTTAACAGTTACTGATTTGCAGTCCGCGAATGTGATACCTAGATGACTAGATGAAATTGGAAATATCTAACAATCATGTTATAGGTTTTCCAGTTGCTTGTGCATTTTCTAAGAACTCATCAGATACTAATGATTTTTTTTCTCTACAGGAAACTTCTTACTGTCAAGACATTTGTACAAATAGTTGATGTACATATTTTGTAATAAAATAATTAGTACATATTGAAATGTAAACATCTTTTTACACTAGGTCTTCCTATTATTTGTTACTTGTATTGAGTGATTGATTACCATACAATGTGTCAATTTCATAAGTTTGGATTGGCTGAACTTGGAGCTCTGAAGATTGAATTTTGTTTTAGAAAAAAAAAAACCTTTTGAGCACTTTTGGCAGAATGGATGGAGAAGCAGTTTATTAGTGGCAGAAGTCTCCTAAGCAGGATAGTCAATGCCAAAACTTCAAATGGCAATCCAAAGTTGTCATATTGACACACTGTATAATGAAACAAAGATTTTGCTTCAGTGTTACAGTAAAGAATAATTCAAATATGTGAATTACAGTAATAAATATCTGAGTCATCACATTTTTATTCTTCAAAACCCTTAGTTAACAATAGGTAACTATAGTGAATTGGTTTTCTTTTCACTCATGTGTTTATATTCAAATATATGACAGTTAAATATACTTTCTATTTCACTGGTACATTTTTCAAAGATTTTGCAGTACAAAAACCCTTTCCAGACACACTGAAAGGTATGTCCTTATAGCAAGCTTGAAGGTCATTATTTGTATGTAAATTGGGGGCAACAGTCTCAAAAATCTTCTTTTTTGGGTTCATAATCAAGTCAGGCTGTCTTGTATAGCCTTCACAATGAACCAAATCCCCTGGCACACTGTCAGAGGGTGGCATGAGTACTTCCACCCCTTGTTCACTACTGGCACACATCACCATTGCTTCTGAAGTTATTCCCCTCATCTATAACCAATATCAGGTGATTTACCAAAATGTATCCTATATGCACATCATACTGACCTTAACAGGTTTCAAATTGCAAAGTAGTACTACAGTCCTATCCCTGAGCTCTTCCATAGACACATATTTCACTAATCCAGAGCATACAGTCCTAGGCTTTTCCTCCCCACAGTTTATTTTCAAAACATACAGACTGTCTGCATCTGGATGTCTCTGAACATCTTCTACTCTGCCAATACGTAAGTCAAGTCTACCAATATCTACTGGTAGCTCTGCAGCAGTTTCTTTTGGGGCTTTGGGTTTCTTGTCCTTTTTGAGTTTGGCAGATGATTCTTGTGTATTGGTAGTTGAGGTAGTAGTGGTAGAAATTGATGGTGGTGGTGATTCAGTTGATGAACTTTGTACGGTAGCCTGATTAGGAAGAGGAATCTGCCTAATGCCATTTTGTATTTCTAGTTGCACCAGTTTCTTCTTTGCTTCCTCAACAGCTGCAAGCAGCTGTGCATTTTCTTCGCGTAATTGGCGTGCCAAAATTGTATTGTATTCATCGTTCAAGACATTCATCTGAAATCAAACGAAGCCAATAATTATTACAATATTATATTCCAAAATATTTTACTTATACCTCATTTTTGAGTTCATTGATGGTGTTTTTGGCAACAACAGCATTTTGTTTTATACGTTCTATAGCAGCTTTTCCAGACATCTTAATGTTTTTCAAGGTCCTGAAAACATTGAGAGTATATGCAATATTCATTTTTTTTAATACCCATGAATTTATTCAAAACTTACTTTTCATCTGGAGAAAATTTCGTTGTGATTAAATTTACGTTAGCAGTGACGCCGAGATACCGTGCTGTGTCTACTGCCCCGCCTATATGTAGATTACAACTTTTACAACGTGATAGACCCGATAGACCAAGGGCCCACTCGACTAACGAAGAAAGTGTGGCGTCCCAAATGTCAATAACTGATTTCAAACAGAGAATTTGACGATTTGCCTAATACTAAGTATTTCAATTATAATACGATGAACACAATCTTCATCAATTACCGCTAATACACAAAAACATGAAGGATTTAACAGCTGATTTGATAGAGGTTTATTTGGAATCATTTCATCATCAATGATGACATTTGTGACGTCGAGACTTTCTTTCATCGATTATTTTTTGATAGATCGAGTAACCAATTGATTTTTTTTAATTGACTGTGAGTACTTAGTGTTTGAGCAAAACATTATTTTTCACAGTGATTGACTATTTTTATGAAAAAACGGTGATAAAACAATGGAAATGGGGACCTATCAGAAATAATTCAACCAATTTTTTGAGTATATTTTTATGAAACACAACAAGGTAAAATATATTTTTAGTATTCATAGTAATTATAAGAAGTGAAATTACATGTCACATCAAGTATTCGTTGAAATCTTATATATATCAAAATTTCATATAAAGACAGGCACAAAGTTTAATACTTTTTCGTATAGATAACTCAAAATAATGCGATAAAAAACTCATTATAACAGAAGGTGAAATTCATAACACACTATACATAAATCATACAGCATATTAAGGTGTGCAATGAGTATTTGGCTAGAATAAAATAGACTGCGAAGTCAAAGATTGCAGAATAATTTCTCAAATTTCTGTAAACTTTGATAACTTTCCATTTTATATTAATTAAACTCCATGGTCTTACAAAAATCGATAGATTTATAAAAGTTTCGTTATGAGAACACCACTTCTTGAATTATATTCAGTTATAAACTGTACCTATAAAGGAATGCATAAGTATGTATGATTATACAAGAAATAATTGAAAATTTTTTGTATCGTATGATTTATTCAGGTGAAACGAAATTAAGAGAAAACATTTGAAAACTTGAAATTTGATAAGAGTATGTACATTTATTTGTCACTTCCTCAAATATACTTTAGTGAATTCAACAAGTTCATGAATTTCTGAAATTTGTAAAATTCTGGACAACTTATTTTTTGGATATAAGATATGAAAATAGCATGAGAGCTGCTGTATAACTATAAAAAAAATCAACTCAGTTGTTCCAACCACTAATAATTCGGTGTATCGTTCACTATCTTCACATCTGTAAAGAAGTTAAACATGACAAATCTCCGTAGAGGTTTTCTGTTTTCCAGCTAAAACTTATCACCCCTCTCATGTCCTGAATCGTAGAAAAAAGTGAAAATCGTCATCATTGTGCAACCAACCCCCTCATTCCAAGATATTCTATGGGTATACTATATATATAAGTGCAGTGTGCTCAAAATGAGGTTGCAAATTTCATGGGAATTGCATGGGAATCTCGGAAACGGTGGTATATTTCAATTCGGAATAAAAAATGAAACGTTTTCAGAAAATTTCATTCCTTGAAAATTTTCAAAATCATCAATAGTTCTTCTGTTATATTAAAAAGGGCATTTTGAAAGATTATTCATTCAATTTCTTCAACGTTATTATGGATACAGAAAACTGAAAATACTTTTTCATAGCAACTTTTGACATGATTCAAAGTGATAATATTGATTCCTTTCTCCGACGTTTCGTATGTATGAAACCATCTCCAACTTGATACTTTCATACAAGGTCCTGATTAGCATGCAGTCCACAGATTCTATCATAATTATAGTCGGCTAACAGTTCTGTTTGGATCCGAAAAATATTTGGAGATTTCACGGATGAAGAAAATCATGATATGTTGACATGGTTTATATTTTGTGTGTTGATCAAATAGTAATATAGTTTACCTACTAGTAAATCAATAGTTATGTTATTCTGGCTCATTTTCCTTCAAATCGAGTGGAATAAATTTTTTATTAATGAAAAAAATATAATGTCTAAAACTTGGTCGAAATACATCCAAACTATGTTTGAATGAGTAATCTGCTCATGAAAGATTTGACAATCATACAGAAGTATACGTATTGCATTACAGCGATGTGTTTATGTGATTGTACCCCCTTTGAAACGATATTTTGTTTCACATGTATGGTAGTTTTGTATTTTGTATTTTCACATGTATTTTTTCTACGATTTCGGAGAAGCGTTAGCTTAGACAAAATGTATGCTGAAAAACTTTTTCCCTCATAATTGCAACCTTCTGTCTGATAACTGAATAATATTCCCAATTAGAACAAAAGATACATGGATTAGAATATACAGGATCGAGAGGCTCCAATATACAGGGTATTTTATGAAAATTCATCGAAATTTTCATATAGTGTGTCCAAAATTTGTGATAGATTCATTGGGATCACGGAAACTAAGAGTTCAATGTATCTGATTACTGTTTGAGAGTATTCTTTCTGTAAACGCGGCCTCTTTCGGAAATGCTTTTACGTTGGTGTAGAAATTCCCGTTGAAACGATAGATGATAAATTTCATTTTGCGGTGTTGACAAGTTGATATTTTTACTTCAAATACTTCTCGTAGATATTATCTTGGTGTAGAATGTCCTCGAAAAGATAAAATCATGTATTTTTCAACAGACTAAACGTTGAAATGAAAATCAGATTGTACAGTTGAAATGTATATGAGTGCTCTGAGAGAGTTGCGTTATTATATCAAAAAAAAAAAAAAAATCTGAAAACACAGCAAACATTGCTGATCAACTTGAAACCCCTATAGGTAGTTCTTATCATTCTGATGCGAACCGTGTACAGTATATACAATAATAATAATAATAAAAATGATATGCCTTCATTCATTTAAAGTGTCGAAATATTCATTTGGTACCCAACAGTAAAAGTCATGATAATCCATCTAACATACATTCAAACAGCATTCTTTTCAGTGTGATCCTGAATTTCAATTTATTCATGATTTTCAGCGAGTCAGGAATGGCATTATAAATTTTGGTAGCATTGTATTTATGAAATGGATCGTTGGTATATTGATGATGGTGCTTTGGTAGGTTGGTGGTTGAGGTGAACTAATGGAATTACCTGAAACTTTCCTCTTTTAACCAACTCTCTCTTCTAGTTTCCGATATCTCGATACATTCATCACCAGTTCTGGGCACATTTTTTTTCTGAACGAAACTGAAGAAAGCCGTTTTTTTTTTTAAATTATTGTAATGTGTGACATTAAAACGCCTACCCTGTATGGTTGATACGAATTTCTTATAAGCGGAGTTTATATACAAGATTTGGCCACGACTCTTCGTTAAAGAGTATTAAATACCAGGTGTACCACTACAAATGCTTGCATGAGAAAAACGACGGATTCACATGGGTCTAAGAAGAATTTCGCAGCTTTGAAAGTTTCTTTCCCTAAATGTCATTTCGTCATCGATAGGGCACCATTCTTTCGTAATATTTTAATGAGTGGAACAATATTCATTTACTAAGTAATTTCTGCCAACATTTTCTATATTCCTCGTTTACTAAGTAGCTAATCACCTTTAACAAGATATTTCAATAGAACCATTGCAAATACAATTTATCTTTTTTGCAGGCGAAACAAATTGAAACCTCTAATTGACCCAACCCAAAATTACGAAGCCCTGGATGGGACATCCAAGTGGAAAAGAAATGAGTATCTGAAATTCCGAGTTTCAAGTCAAAATTTTACCTCAAACTTCCGACTTATAACACGAAATTTCAAACTTCTGAGTAACTCGAGATTTCAGGTCGAAATTCCGACTTATAACTTTGAAGTTCAAACTTCCAAGACATAATATAATTTTGAGGTAATATACCGACTTATAACTCGGAATTTTGGAAAATGATTTCTTCTTTTTTTGGATGTTCTTTCCAGGACTTCGTACAAAATTGATAATGTCGATTTGAAAACGCATTGAAACTCATGTATATAAGGGGGCGCATCTAAACTTCTCTACCAAAAACTTTCGTGAGCTGATTCCAGAGACAAAAAAATTAAGGAAAAACTCCATACCTATATCCCTTTTAATGGAACGATTTTCACCTCAATCCCTCTAGTTTGAACTCTGAGCAACTTGATGCATTCGCAAGGATATTTACAGACCAACTAACCAAGCATTCAAAAATTATTGTTTTTGATTGTGCCAACTTATGTTTATATGGATTTAACGGTGTCGGAGATATTGAGAAACTACTTTTCCATGAGAGAACCATGCTATCGGATTCCCAATGAGAACATTTCTTTACGTTCAACATTTCGAAATATCATACAATTACTTCAGAATATTCATCAACATTCTCTCCAACATCTGACCAAGAAAGTTGAACATTCTTGTTAGATTTTAACAACGTTCATTTTTATCCATCGAACGATGTCGGCCATCTTCGAGGGGCTGATCTTGCTTACAAAGGTGTAGTTTAGAAACACCCTGTACATAATATAGATATAATAATTCTTTGGCATATCAAAACAAATATTGCGCTATTATTGAGGTTTTTCTTATCGAGCTGAAATATATATTGTATTTGTAATGGTTATTTGCTTGATATAATTTTCATTTGTATAAAAAATATAACAACTAATATTATCAGCTAACTATAGATTAGGTACATACACAAAAATCCTCACTAGATATTGAGCTCAATGTTTTGGAATAGAAAAAAAAGAAATAGCAATAGAAATAGACTGATGAAATAACTTCTAGAGCTGTCCAATGCAGGCGGCGAATTACAAGCAATGAAAATACTATTGATAGGTAAGTAATGTCGAAATATGTGTTCTATTTCAGCATTCATTGATATAGTCCATATAAGAAACAAAGTACCACTATCTATTGCTGTTCTTGTTGAGCTTGTTCAACAAAATGGACACGTTTTCCAAAACTCCATTGTTTTTTTGCATAAGCGACTCTTACATTTTCCAATTTGAATAAAAAGTTATTTGTGTGTCGCCAGCATTCATGGAATACTTGCAATGACTAATACATTTTGAAAATTCCAGGTATATGAAGCATACGGGGTGTAACTTAAATAAATGATGTCATTAATTTCATGTGGTGATTCCTTGTCATATTTCATGGAAAAAAAATCATATAAACATGTCTCCTTACTTGCTTCGATTTCGAGTAACGAGATGTCCAAAGTAAAATCGTTTTTTCATGAATTACTCAAAATTCTTTTCGCCGATTTTGATTAAACTTCGTGTGTATTTTATTCGCAATACGATTCTTTTGTCATGAAGTTAGATTTTGAATTTTGTTTCCAGTGGTGTCGCAGAGGGGTTGATTGATATTCACGATGATAAACATTGTACGCCAATGTTTTCGCTGAGTTTGATATTATTTGATATCAATGGCTAAACAGTAGGAGGTAATAAACAAACCAAGTTTCAAAACTTAATTTGTAAACTTGTATTGTATTGACACTTCGACACCTCGTTACTCGGAAACGAAGCAAGTTAGGACACACGTTTGTGTAAACCTTTTTTTCATGAAATTTTACAAGGAATCACCCCCTGCAATTAATGACATCATTTAAGAGTATATAAGAGGCCCTAGTACACTACCTTGAGGTACTCCTTGGTGGATCAGAATACTATGCGAGAGTTACTTATTAGTAATTCACGATCTATAACTTGAAACTGCTGCATAAATTCACCATTGTTCCGATTAAATACTAACGAACACATATTTCGACTGAAAAAAAGGCCTGCATTCACATATGTTTCCTTACGAGAAAAAATTATGTATATACATTGTGCTTTGACAATAAGAGTACCTACAATAGTTAACAGGTCAGATGGTCCAGACGTGGACCTTTTCGGCAACGATGCACCAGCTCGCGTGATCGTAGTACGACGAGATGACGTGCAAATTCTCTACGTATTTTTCTATGAGTTGGTCCAGCTCCCCCTCTCTGAACACGTGGTAGTACCTGATAGATAGATAGATAGATTCATTTCTCATTATCATGAATGTAGAAAATAGTATATCGAAAAGTGAGTTACAGAAGGCGAAAATGAAGTCGAGTTCTTGAATGTAATGTAATGTAATGTAATGTAATGTAATGTAATGTAATGCAAATAGGATAGTGACAGATGCGCTGCAACCTTATTAGATCTACTGTGCCCCATCTTCTTCTGCTGTCTCAAGGTGTTCTTGTTCACAGCAGCTCCTCAAGCCTCAATTCCTTCAGGAATTTGAGGATTTCGAGGGGATCCATTCGTGGTATTTCTCCCACTATCAGCTGGTGTGATTCCAGTATATTCAATCTTTTGAGATGGACAGCATAGCACTCCATCAAGATGTGGTGGGGTGTTTCTGGATTTTCCCCGCAGAATCTGCAGGTACTGTCCTCCTCTAGGCCTAGCTTCCTTAGGTGTTCTTTGAGTCTGCAATGCCCCGATAGAAATCCCGTGATTGCCTGTAGACTTATTTTGCTGAGGTTGATCAGTGTCTTCGATCTTGCTCGGTTGAAGTTGCCGAGGAGATCTTTGGCCTGCCGCAGCCCTGGAAGTCTTTGCCAGTAGGTTGCTCTCATTTCTTCTTCAACTTTATCGAGTTCTTCTTGGAAGTAAGACTTTCCGAGTCCGCAGAATGGTTCTGGCTCAGAGTTCTTGAATGACCGTAACGATAGTTTGAACTATTTTATGAATTTTGGCTTCTCTTGATATGAATTTATATATATTAACTATATATATATGATGTGAATTATATTATCTTCATCAAAAAAGCAATCGAAAAGCGAGACTTGCTGATAAAAGTGTTCATACTTAGGAATTTTAACATGACAATTGATTTCGTATTGTTTATATCGATCACTCCCATCAATCGAGTTTCCAAGTTATTTTCCAGGAAGAATTTGCTATAAATATAGAAGAATCGACATCCAAAGAGAGTTCAGAAGCAGAGGTCCCTAAAGACAGTTCAGAGACAGAGTTCAAAAGAGATAGTTCGCAGTCGGTAGCCAAACTCTAGTAGTGCCTCGGTTCATGTTAGTACACATTTCTGGATACAGAGAGAGTTCTGTTTTGTTCGAGACGAGTGAAAAGTCTAGTAAAAAGTCATTTACTAGTGTCGGGATTCATCACAGTAAATTGTAACCAAAGTGTAAAAGCTTCAATTAGCAAGAGTCAAATTAAATTGGAGTGGAGTGTGAAGAAATCTTCAAGAAAGCAACAATGTCCATCCAAACATGAGAGAAATTCTATTTATCATTGCCTCCTCTGCCTGTCTATATGCTATTGATAAATTTTATATGTATTCTGGAATAGTATATCAATGTCTACAACCAACATTTTCCCTCCTGCATGAATACTCACGAACCCTGTGTAATAGTTAACTTTGTTGCACCCCTGTATAAAGACCACCGCTCGGGTTAACATATAGAGGGTGTTACAGAACTATGGGATCAAACTTCTGGGGTTATTCAGTGCAACAGTAGAAAACATTTCTGTAGTGTCACTACGGCCTTAAGACGCATTAAAATTTAGATGATGAATTGCCTAAATAGGATTTAATGCATTTAATTTTTGCCTTTTGTACATGATATCATCACAACAATTGTTCAAAATATCAATGTAAATGTTAGCTCTACCGGCGCTTGTGTGTTGTTATCTTTAAAAACGATAACAATGTTTTTTGTAGCTGCATTCCATATCGCCTTAGTCGTGCTATCGTATTTGTGAAGTTTGCAAGAATTGAACGAAAATTAATTGTTGCTAATGGAAATCTTTACGAAAATGCACGAGCAGCAGCGCGGTTGTATCGAGAACATCAGCATTCGGGATACAAAAAGTTTATTGCTATTCATCGGCGGCTCTCTGAGACAGGCATGTTCACATGTTTTATATATCGAATATGAATACAAATTACGGTTATAACTCCGCTATTACCAGATTGCAAAAATTGTACAATGACATTTTTGGCCATCTTGATTTTTCATGTATCAATATATCCTATTTTTAGTCTCATGCTTACTCGATCATACCATAATATTGTATTACTGTCATATCATAGGTATAAATACTACCTCACCATGTATGGTATGTGCTTACTTCTTAGCTCTAGGAACTATTTCATTTATTTATGTATGTAACATTTTCTCACTCTTATGATCCACTCCTTTTTTTTTTCATTATTTTTCTCTGTTAGACCAGTACTAATTTAGCATTTCATATCTGTTGTGTAACCTTGTTATTGGGCATTTAATTGTCTGTTAGGTTGCCGAATTGTAAAATAAATGAATAAATAAAAAAACCAACATGCATGATACTGGTGTTGCTCGAACCGTAAGAACGGTCGAATTTGAAGAAGATGTCCTTCAGCAAGCTGCTGACGAACCACCAAGCAGCCCGTTGCTAAGGATATGAATACGAGTAACGCTTCCGTCTGGCGGATGCTTCACGAGCAACAACTTCATCCTAACAACTTCCAGGAAGTTCAAGGATTGAATGCAGCCGATTATCATCCTAGAGTTCAATTTTGTCTATGGCTTCTTCATCGAATCGCTGCACAACCAAATTTTTCAAGCTATGTTTCATGGACCGATGAAGCCTCTTCCACACGAGACGGTATTTTCAATAGTAGGAATAGCCATGTTTGGGACGAAGAAAATCCCCATGCAATTTTTCCTAGAAAACATCAGCAACGTTGGTCAGTCAACGTATGGGCAGACATATACCCCCTAGATGTTCGATCCCATAGTTCTGTGTGTATATACAATGAGAAAAAGATCACAATATGAACGTGTTATGGGAACTCACCTGTGGTAGGTGATCTCGCCGCCCACGTTGTCCGTGGGCAGCGAGTCCTCCGACGTGTCGCTGATGAGGCCGTGGGTCTCCTGCCGCTTGTGGCAGCCGGGGCTGTCCAGGCTGAGAGCGCTGCCCGCCCGCGAGGGCAGCTCGGGCCGCCTGACTGCCCGCCAGTCGGCGAAGGAGTTGAGCGAGGCGGTGCTGTCGCTGTGGCGGCTCATCGAGTTGGTGTCCTTGTGGGACTCCCCGGAGCAGCCGTCGTTCGACTCGATCGACGGGCCGAAGTTGATCGAGGTCGCTACGCTCGACGCCATCGAGTTCGTACTGCTGCCTGCAACAGGGAGCTGACGTTCAGACCTTGTACAAACTCTCAGTGAAGGGTAGTCAACTCAGGGACGGCAGGGTCGGTCGGGCAGTACCAGATTAGTTGGGAAAAAGCTGAACTATTCGATGAAATGAATATTTTTCAAAACTGATTACAATATTCAACGTTTATTATCAAGTAGTACCATTCCAATATTTCCTCAACACATCAGGTATGAATTTAAAGACAATGCATGATATTCAAAGGGATCATCTACTTGAAATTTCATGAACTATTATTAGTGTCAGTGTTGCATTTTAGTAGTGCAGTGGTGATTAAATATTTTAATACTATCCACATGAAATACATTTCTGAGTTCACGTTAGGATTTCAAGAGAATTCATTTTTGTTTTCTGTTTGAGAATTGAGTAGTTTTTTTAGTTGATATTACGTTTTGAGCAGAATGTTTTTTGCTTGAGAGTCATTTTATTCTACCAGAAACTGTTGATTTTATCATGTTAAACTAAAACAAAGAACTAAGTTGATTAACTAGAGCTAAATCTACCTTGGCCGGCCCAGGTTTTGAACTTTATCAACTCACAAATCTCAATAGTGAAAATTCATTAGTTATGATCAAGGTGGATATAGGATAGTAAACCAATTTTTTAATTGTTTCTTTTCAAAAAATGTAGACCTGTAAATGTAGAAAATATATAAATTCAGAATGATATGTCAGAGGTCATCAGAACATGAATTGTATTATTCTGGTGATGTTCTAAAATGCAATCCTTTGTTTTTAATTTCATTTCACATTCAGTATCTCAAATTTTCATTTGAGATGTTATTTCCTGGAGTATATTCATACCTAGTGCTTATAGTCAATCGATTTGTGTCAAACCATCTTTTCCTGCCAAGAGCGATAACTGGATGGAGTTTTTTTTGGATTAACGTTTCCAATACACTTCAAAAACAGCGAAATATAAACCAAAATATTGACTGCAAGTCATATTTTTCAGAAATGAATTCAAGAACTTTCAACTCTGGTTTTTGTAGGTCATTCTCAGAAAATTTTCATAATCGAGAATATTAGGATATATATACAATTTTTCTGTTCTAGAAAAATTCATGTACCAAACTGTCAAACTCGAATAATTTGCTCGTAGGTTTGCGTAAAACTTGATTAATTTCAGTTCTCTGGTGTCAATTAACATCTGTAAATATGATAATTGGCCTTTCATGACCTGAACTGTTGCATAATTGAACAAAGAGCTTGCTCAGCAGTTGTCTTGTTGCGTGGAATAATCGACACTTCACTATCGACAGCTGAATTAGCATCGATGAGTAAAACTATAGAAGTGACAAAAACTCACAGGGAGGAGTAATATCTCTTGCGTACGGAAGGATCTTGTAATTGATGTACTTCTGTGATAACTGCGTTATATAAAATTCAATAGGTAGCCGAAACCATATTTGCTGACAAAGCAACGGCTGAGAACAGTGGAGGTTTGGTGCAGAAGGGTCAACCTAAAAGTCAAACTATTCATAAAAGAGAAAATACCGAACAAACTCTAGGATTTCAAGCTTTTCACTTTTCAGCTGAGTACCTATTGAACAATAAGTGGAGAGAGAATAGATAGCAAATCGGAAAGAGTGGACAAAAATAGTTCCAGGCAAAAACATTTTGGGATTGATAATTTGAGTACCAAATTTTCTCGTTCACACATTTTTTGTCTCACCTTTTTCAGAATCGAAGGAATCGGAAGAGGTTCCCAACCTGATGGTCGGCTTGTTGCCAGAAGACATCTTCAACAGGACTCCCGACTCCCCCTCATTGCTTCCCCTGGAAGAACGGCCCGTACTTCTTAATGCATCCTCTCCGTTATGGTTACCACCGGTCACTCGGTGACCGATACACTCACCATCCACCAATGGTGGTTTCGCGTTGTTCACTTCATTAATGTTCCTAGCACTAACACACTCGCACTCACTAGGTTTGCATTTGGTAGGTTTCTTTCCCAACATTTGGTCACTATCACTCAACTTTGCCAAGTACTCGTTCTGCTTCTGGATCTCGGCGCTCAGCTTCGACAGATCGTCTAGCTCTTCGCTGAGCCTGCTGATGTAGGGGTCATCGTAGTTCTCGGCTGAGTTGCCTAGTCGCGTCTTCACCTGATATTGGTCGATTTCCTGGAGCAGCTTTTCGCTGAGCTTGTCTGCGAAGTTAGTCAAGTGTCTCGTGCAATCTTCGTCCCAGTTCTCGGCAGCGTCTTCTCCCAGAAGAGGAGTCGTATCTGCTGAGTACCTTCGTTGTAGTATGGAGAGAACATCTCCTGTCTTCAATTTCGACTTCCTCCGGATGGGGCTGGACTTGATAACCTTATCCACGGCCTCGTCCAGGGTGTTTGCGACATCAGCAGCTGCTTCTAGTAAACTCATCTTCGAGTGCCGCTTACTGTTCGCAGCGGGGAACTTGAACCGTAGATTCGCCGGTGATTTTCTATCGCTATTTAGACTAATGACGCTATCTACTGAGTCTGGTGAGGATACACAGCTTGAGTCGCTATCTTTATCGTCGGTTTCCGGGTTGAACAGTTCGAGGGTTAGCAGCTTGGGCAATGGTTTAGCGAAGGCTTCCACTTTACCATTGGTAACTGATGTTTGTCGGACTATGGGGAACTTGGATTTCTTGCCGGATACTTTGAGCTGGGGATTTTGATCGAGGAGTTCCTTGATCTTCTTTAGCCTGTCGTTTCTTGTTTCTACGTCTAGTGGTACCTCTATTGGGGCCGGTGGTTGTTCAGGGCTAGCCGGGGTATTATTGGTATCTGGGGTGTTCAAGCTTGTACGAGTGAACTTTGGTATTTGCGGGACCGAGTATTTCTGGATCATGGGTTTGACGGGTTCTTTAGGCACTGTTTCTTCGATGACATGATCTCGTTCGGCTTTGTCAATCAAAGATTCGGTCGAAGGCTTGGGAGAGCTCTGCTGCTTGGTCAAGGGATACACCAACAGAGGAGTTTGTTTGATTCTAGGGCTGGTAGGACAGGACGATTGTTTTATTCTAGGGGAGTTGGGCATCGAGGTGGTTTTCAGTCGAGGCGAAGTGGGCCCTGGAGAGAAATTTGTTGGGGACATAGGATCCGACTTCGGGACGAAGATAACTGATGCGAAGGAATCTTCAGAGTCTACGCTGGTGTCACTCTGCAGACTACTGTCTTTCGAGGAATCAGAACCGTCTTCTTTCGAGTGCCTACGCTCTCCGTCAGATTCCTTTTTCTCGTCAACATAAGGAGCTGCCGGCATTCTGACGTTCTCAAATGGTTCATCTTCTGGAATCGTCGGTGAGATCAGGTCGGCGCTTTTCCAATTTTGGAAAATTCGGACGAAACCTAGTGAAACGAACAACGAGTGTCATAATTTTGCTCTAGTAGAACTGACAATTTCAACTCACCGTTTTTCAGAGAAGACCCAGTGACTTTCTCGATATTATTCGTCGAAGTCTTGAATTTGTTCGTGAAGCCAGTTTTGATCAGTTGGAAGCGTTTGGACGTTGACACGTAAAACAACGAATCCTTGAAGTTGTCGAACGCGTGCGACCTCTGATAAATCAATTCTTCGTTCAGCGACGCCTGCTTCTGGATGTTCCGACGGAGCTTCTCCTTCTCCTGTAACCGATCAGTGGACATCAGTTCTTCATTCAGAGATCGCTGCTTGAGGACGCTGCCGCGGTGCTCTCTCCTTCCCAGAGAGCGTCTCAAATCCGGAAGGTGGACGAGGTCATCCATGTCCGTGGGTTGGTCCAAAGCTTCGTCGGCGTCTTCCTCGCACATCGACTTCTTCTGCTTCACCAGCTTCGGTTTGGGCTTGAGCGTCGTTTTCGGCGGCGGCAGCGAAGACTCTTCCGGTGGCTTTGGACTGTTGTTGGTGATTATAGGGTCGCTTGAGGCTTCTGTCTCGCTAGCTGCCGGGTTATCGGCCGCTTTCATGTTGGTCATGCTCCTGGACTTCAGATGAGCGATTTCGTTGATCAGCTGAGATGAGGGGAACGTCTGTCGCCGTTGTGGTAGCTCCTCGTCATCTATCCTGCGCAGCTCTATAGGAATGTCTTGCGCGTTCTCCAGGCAGTCGCAACAGTCGCAGCCGTTCATGTCGTACTTTTTCGGCTGAGGGTCCTTGGCGCAAGTCGTCCAGCTCTCCAGGAACCATGGGCGGTGTGTTCCCACTCTCCTACTGCCTGCCAATTTCTGGATGGCTCGCCGTACGAAGCTGTAGCAGGTTTCATTTGGACTGGATAGACTGGAACTGCTTTGCGATGAGCTTCGGCCAGGGTCGATTGAGCGGCCTTTGGTGCGGGTCTTGCCTCTTTTGCGGAAAGTGGAACCTTTAGACCTGCGAAAGAACAAATATTGTTCTGTAAGGAATGCAAGATTCTTCATTATAGTGACAGTCATAGAACAACAACAAATTTCATCATTGTCTGCGTATGTTCAAACAATTATTTCTAGTGAATCAAGATCATCTTGGGAATTTCTCGATTTCATTTTGTACATTTGATATGTATTTTGATATTGTATTCGTTATGATATGTACGAAAATTCCTTCTTTTCTGTCTTGCGAGTTCATTATTCTGGCAAGTTTCAACTCACTTCATCGATCTGGTTGAGTCGCTATCAGAGGTCTGGGTGTATGCATGGTACGCCGGTTGTCCATCGTCTTCTGAATTGGTAGTTGTCGAGGTCAGTTCTAAAGATGGAGAGCTGATATGTCTGGGTCTGCGCCAAGGTACCAAAACATCCTGCGACTCGAATCTACGAAAAATCAAGATATACATATTTTACCAAGTGAAAAGTACAATTTTTCATGGACTGATTTTATCTAATCGTTCAAATGATCTGCAGCTGTTTTTACCTCCATGTCTCATTCGGAAATTGGAAATTTGGAACGTATGACGTCGAATATACTTATTTAGTTTTACAGAGGTTGCAGAATTCAATTGGTATCCGTTGAAAGGAGAACTGATTGAACAAATTAGATTAGCAAGTCATTGTTCCAGGGTCGGAAACTAGCTCAGATAAAAATATTTGTCACCAATATATTTGTCATCAATAATAAATTATTGGTCTTATCCTTGAATCACTCGTTAAACCTGTTTGTGTTACTTGTTCATTTTGTACTTTTGAAACTTCAAAACTTCAAGTTTTCCATTGGTGCTCGTGAATGATTCATCGCAAATTCATTATTAGTTTTGCTTGTGTAGGTTCAATTGTTTTTTTTTTTTCGAAATATTTTGTATACGTTCCCTTTTACTTTTCATACCCCCAATTTCGAAAAGGCAATAAATTTCTTTAATCTGATTTATTTCCATCAAAGAAGAAGATTTGACTAACTAATAATGCTCACTATCTGTACTGAACCTCATTTTCATATTTCAACGGAATAATTGGTTTAAGACCAATAATTTATTATTGATTGGATTTAGCCATTTTCGGAGGAAATGGTGACAGATAGCGATTTTTACAAGAGTAACTTTTTCATGTAAAAGGCATTGGAGAATCATAATTAGATATAAAAATGGTAGGAAATTGAAGCCTAAGAGGAGTAGGGTCAAATACTCCCTGGTTTGTACGCCCCTGGTTGAAGGTGACAAAATCAGGAAGGCTCAAACTGATGAACCTACGACCTAGATCTCATGTCCCAAAATTGGTTGCGATAGCTGCAGAAGTACGGAAGATATGAAACGAAAAGTAGTTTTTGAAGGTCATCTTCGAAGGGCCCTAGCTCCCTGAAAAAGCGTTTCCGGACCCATGTTCACATGAACTTTTTTTCTTATTTTCTTGTGTTTTATCTACCCTAGAAGTTTGTAACATGATCACCGGAACACCCTGTATATACATCAAAATTGGCAATGGAAATTAATGACTTGAAACTTCTGAAGTTCTGTGATTCTCTTACAGATTTTGGTAACATACAGTTTTTCGAATTCGTTTTTTCAAAATTTAATTTATAATAAAGATTTTGTATATGAAAATCATTGCAAAATAATATGAATTTTTGCAAATTGGCGTCCATATCAATGTTACATGCATTTCTTGAACCCAGGTGAATCGATCACATTCGAGAATTATTCTCATGCGATATTATTCCAAGAGTTATTTTGTTTTGATTGAATAGATACATTGAAGTAGCACATTATGCAAAATGAGGTTTGATAATGCGCTTGTAACAAGTGATTTTGGCATTCAGTGACAGCAAGTTTACAGCCCTTCATGAAAAATACAGTTTTTTTGCTTATTTTGTTATAACATATTGATGTACTATCTACCATGAACCCCAGATATTTCGTTTCGGATACAAGTTGTGATGCTTCACCATCAATTTCAATGTGAAGTTCCTTCAAACTCATCATAGATTTATTAGAATTCAATATCAATTTTTTCATTCCAAATTAGTGTGGATTAATTCAATAGATTTATTTATCTATATAGGAGGGTATCAACAGAAAATGAGTTCAACATTTGGAAACCAAGGATAAACATCGAATCATTAGATGCATGACGAACAACAATGGTCCCGATACACTCCCCTGTGGAACACCAACATTCACATTCCTCATTCTCAGATATAACGTTTTTTATTTTTGTTATCTGCCATGCCAATGCAGTACCGCTTATACCATAGTATACAGGGTGTAACTTAAATGATGTCATTGATTTCATGTGATGACTCTATGTTATATTTCATAATAAAAAATGTTTACATAAACGTGTGTCCTAACTTGCTCCTTTTTTTAGTAACGGGGCTTCAAAAGTTTGATGAAAGATCAGTTTTTCATGAATTACACAAAATTCTTTTCACCGATTCTGATTGAACTTCATGTGTATTCTATTTGGAATACGATCCTTTTGTGATGAAATTAGATTTTGACTTTTGTTTCCAGTGGTGTCGCAGAGGGTAACTTGCTGATTGATATTTACGATAATAAATATTGTACGCTAATGTTTTCGCTGAGTTTGATATTATTCGAAATCAATGGTTAGAAAGGGGCGTGGAAAAGGGGGTTACAAACCTACCTAGTTTTATCGAAATCCACGTATAGACTTTCGAGTTATCAATAAAAACGAGTATAGTAACACATTGACACCTCGTTACTCGGAAACAGAGCGTTAGGACACACGTTTATATGAACTTTTCTTCTTGAAATATGACAATGAATCACCACCTGGAATTGATGACATCATTCAAGTCACAAATTAGAGATAAGTCTTTGTTGACATTGATGGCATTTGGCGTCCAACATGCGGCCACTATAGATGCGAATTGTTAGAGGATCATCTTGACGATGATTTTCGTCTTACTGACCTCCTGTGGCTCTGCTCCATAGCCCACACGGTGATGATGACGCGGCCACCTATCCTCAGCACTCTGGCGAGCTCCTTTAGGGCACATACTCGCCGTTCGGTGGTGGAAATATGATGTACTACAGCTATCGATATAACGGCATCGAGACTTTCATCTCGGAAGGGGAGCGCCAGATTGTCCAGAACGATCACCTGGATGATAAGAAAAAATGGAGAAAACTATTTTGAAATTCTTATGAGGAAGGAAAATTTTTTTTGATGAATTTCATCCATGAAAATGTGACAATCTGATTTGGTATAGTGCACTCACTCCGTTTGAATTCGATTTTCTCTACTCACTTCATTTTCCTTTTCTCTCGCTACTTCACTCAGTCTGTTCGATTTTTCTCCTCCTAAATTGAATATTGATGTGTTGACGTTGAGGTATTTTCCATTACCACATCCTGGAATGATAAGATACCATGTCATCAGTCGTCAAAATTCAATTGGCACGGAGACAGAAAAAATTATTTGGAAAAACGGTAAATATTCGAGAATATTCAGCTTTAGCCACTCATGAGATATTGTTATTTCAATGATTTTACTGTCGAGGTCGGTATAAAGTGTTCATTTATTCTACTATTTATTCTAAGTATTACCTTCAGAATCCATTGAAAGAGTCTACAGTTAATTTATTCATACAGACGACCAGTAGTTGATAGTGCTCATACAAAGAAGGTAGTTTATGATTCTGAAAGTATACTGTATTCAAGATGAGATTAATAATACAATATATAAGGTATTTATGAGTAGATTGAAGTGTAGCTAGGTGAGGTGAACTTTAAATGTCAACTTACTACTAGAACAGAACCATTATGGTAAAGAATATCAAATAGGCGTATATAAAATTCCTAGATAACAAATTCAATAGCATTTAATAAAATGAACAACATTATGAACAGTCAAAGCATACAACTTATTCAAGGTTCTAGTACTGAAACATATAAAACTTCAAAATATCGAAAATCTCAAAATATCGAATAGATTTGCTAATTTATGTATTCAGTCACATTGGTCAATCACGACATTTATCAACGATATTAGTTTTTCTGTCTTGTCAGTTTTTACAGTTTTTTTTTCTCAATCTAGTGTGTTTTTTTTCCAAAAATGTTTCTATTCTTATAAGTGAATAATATGATTTGGTACATGAGAAGTTGTCTAAGATTAAGTATACCAGATTCAAGAAATAATGCATTAGATTGGTATGTCGGTTTTTTGTTGTGTATGATTATGATAATTCGTTTTTATAATACGTTTTGTAATAATTTTGTGTACCATAACGTAATCTAAATTCAACTAGTGAGTAATACAGTATATTCAAGTGGAGAAGATCCAAAATATTTGAAGTTATAGTATTAACTATTTAACTCAACTTTCTTGGGTGGATTGATTGAATTTGTTCACTAACCAACATCACAGATGATAGAACCCGGTTCCAATTCGTTGAGGAACTCTTCAACTTTCGCCCAAGGCTTGCTTCTTGGGTTGTCGTAGAATTCTTCGTAGACGTCATGTACATAGGCTTGTTCTAAAGCTACGCTTCTAGCCAATCGATCATCCGGCATGTCCGAATCAGCCTTAAACAAACATATTTAAAGAGGCCAAGCTCTTGAATGCTATAAGAGAAGGGTTGTTATAGTCAGATATTACGAAATATCATCCTAATGAAAGTTCAACAATTCTATATTTTGTAACTGGTAGTCTCTTCGGCACTTTCTAATTGAGTGCTATTTTTTCGAACTACTCGGAATTTTTGTCAATTCTATTTTTGAATCTAGATTTTGACACCTCTAAAAAAATATGTATCTTTCGAGGTGACGTCTTTCAATTCTCTATACGATGTCAGAATTTTAGACGAGAATAATTATTCAAAACTAGATAGCTAGGGAACTCTTCAACTTTTTTTTAGCTTCCACGAAAGTTGGCATGCCAACGCAAAATTCAACAAAAATTATATCAGTAACTATACTATGGCATTTGATGTTATGTTCATCTTAAATCATCATCTGGTATCGTATAAAGAGAATTAAGAGACGTTTCACGTGTAGAATCACTAGACCCCCCTTTCTATTTGAAAAAAAATGGCACCCAGCCATTTGAAATTCGAGCAGAGCCACCCCATTTGCAAAATGACGAGACAAATTAATTATTCTCTTTGTCATTCGAAAACATAGCAATAACTGGTACAGATAATACTAGCAAAAATCGGGAAATGTAATATTCGATTGATTCATATGTTTCGATTCACCTTCAATATCGAGGTGAACGAAGATAATGATCATTGAAATGCATTGAATATGGTGAATAAATATCATTATTGTGATAAAAGCGGAGATTTTATCAAAATATTGATTATATACGGTCTTTGTGTAATGCTGTGGTGAGAAATATTGCATGTCTATAATTAAATTTCTTTGCACTCAGGCAAAAAGAATTTGTCATTTTGTCCTATTTAGTAATGAATCAATAACTTCAATCGCTTCTGAGAAATGTTCATGCCAGTG
The DNA here is from genome assembly GCA_963576655.1 of Gastrophysa polygoni. NCBI lineage: Eukaryota > Metazoa > Arthropoda > Insecta > Coleoptera > Chrysomelidae > Gastrophysa > Gastrophysa polygoni. Next base: position 7,357,167 of record OY755083.1, on the reverse strand, counting down.
AAAATTATAATTTCAACGAAATAGATCTTGATCGAATGGCACTTTTCTATCCGTTGATGAAAAACTCATAGCTTGGTAACTAGCTAAAATTCCCAGTATTTTTGGAATTTCTCATTCATGGAGTGGAGAAAATGGATGATATCTATTTATTTATAATGATTCGCTACTGTCTGTTTCGCATGTTGAAGTATCTACCCAATATAAGTTGTTTGGAGTCCAAATGAGTAATACATAATGAAGCGGAACCCATAACTAAATGTCTATAGTTAGTCTCTGTGTACACGTAAAGCTCATTCATTTGTTGTCAACCCTCTCAATATTTCATTCAACCACGATTATACATGAGCCAAAAATCAATTACCTACCAATCAATCCTTAACCGACAGATACGTTGAAACTTCTGACGTATTATACTATTTAGTTTTGGAAGATGACAAGAAGTCTAATACCAAACATTTAATTTCCGTTCTGTATTTTAAACGACACTTGAAATGCCAGAAAAGTTATGAATATACGGAATTCTGTGTTGGTGCTAAATCAGCACCTCCCTCAAAATCATCCCCGGAATGGATGAATAGGCGCCCTATTTTTGGCCGAGAAATTCCTACAGGGGTTAGATCAAGCGGCAGTGTATAGTATCTCAAGTCTCGAGAATCTCTATTGATCGATGCTTCTATCTCTTTCACATATTTTCCGTCAATGTGCCAGTTCCAATTTCATTCAAGAATGTTCACGTACTTGAACGACTCTGGATATTAAATGGCATTCGTTTCGGCACGTCTCGATGGGGTTGAGAACATGCCAAAAAGCCAGCCAGGAAGGAAAAAACTCGTTTTCTACTCACTTATGTTTGTGAAATGTTCGAATTGGCTTGACGTTTCCTTAGCTAACTGAGGGAGAATTGGGTATCACAGACATTTCCAGCGGTCGCGGCGTGATTTTCACGGAAAAACGTTCAGAGTCGGGATGGCCGAACATCGTCGTTGTATTTTCCACACCAGACTGAGTGTGGAGGAGGTTTGACGTCAAAGGCCTTGCGCTCTGGCTCCTCGCGTCGATTATATAGGTGCGTTGGGGCTGGTACAGAAAGCATCCCCTTGCGATCAAAGATCCAGAAATATTGTTTTGGCTACAGACTCGTTTTGCGGGCACAACCTCTGTTTCTGCGAAGAATCTCGACACACTTGGAGAACAGAGATGAAGCCAATCAATCGACAGTTCTCAGTTTTGCTGATGATAATACAGTGATATTTCATACTGCAGACACGTGGGAAAACCTGAGATACAAGGCAGAAACCGATTTTCAGAAAATGAAGAAATGGTTTCAATGTAATAAACTCACTCTGAACGTTAGCAAAACAAATTATCTTTCGTATACGTCCTATATTATAATAATCTACCACAATTGGGAAGTCTGAACGTTGATGAGAATACAACAATACCTGGAGCAGAGTTTGTTGAATATCTGAGCAGTATTAAAGATGAACACTAGTAAGAAAAGTTAGGGGTCTCATTGGTAGATAAAGATATTTTGAAGACTTCTTAGAACTTTTTTGATTAACATCGCCTGATGAAAACAGTTTTTCATGCCCTAGTGCAGTCTCATATATGGTATTCTGAGATGTTGGAGGGGGGGGGGGGGGGGAAGCTCGATTGTCATTTAGAAGAATTAATATTTTACAAAAATGACAATTGTTCACAAGACAATCATATATATATAGACATAAGACAATTATAATGTCAGAAAGTAATGCTTTACATTGAAAAAACTTAATATTGTTTTAGAAACGACAGCTCATGATTAGGACCACTGCCAAAGTACCTAAATGTGAAAAAATATTGGACAAAGAAGTTCATTCTATCTGGATCCAAAATTATATAACCACCTACCAACACAGTTGAAATCAGAAATGAACACCATCTCATTCAATCATGAATTGGAAATATGGATCTTGAACACAGAAAGAGTATTTTTCAATGACTTGATGAACAATAGAATACTTTTGAAAGTATTGACAAAAAAATGTCTCATTTTGTCAATACTTGATCGAAAATTTCTGAAATATACCAACTGTGACAAATATATTCTGGAATATAACTTGTCGTCGACTAGTTTCGTATCTTCACATATATAATGTAAGTACAAATTAGCTTTATTTATAATTCAAATAAATTAATTCAAGCTCTCATGTACAAGCAAACACTTGCTTCTATGGGTATTCACGTTTATTTATTCCTTATTTGTATTGAATGAATATGAATATGAATGTAATTCATATTATTATTCAGAAATAAACATTATTATTATTATTATTATTATTATTATTATTATTATTATTATTATTATTATTATTATTATTATTATTATTATTATTATTATTATTATTATTATTATTATTATAATTATAATCGTTATTGGATTTGTATATTTGAACGATTCACATACTAACCTAGCTACGGAACAAAGCCTCGGTATGAATATCAGAAACTCATTTAGAATTATTAGTTGCAGCCTCTTTCATTCATGACGTCGGACGATCCCTTGGAACTCGATAATTCTAAGCTCCACGTTAAGTGGCAAAACTGCCCATACAACACATTGACATTCGATGGACATTCATTGGATATCTGTTCAGGATATTTCGGATATCTACCGGACGTCCAAATATTATCTAAGGATATCACCAACCTGGACGTCCATTAGATATCCTTCATGGACATAAGAAAAAAAATTACTGGTATTACGGGAATTCGAACTCGCAACCTTTCAATCATCATGCTAATGCCTTTACCGCTCAGGCCTCCGAACAACAAACCCACTAGAAGGATCACAAAACAAATATTCTGATGCTAACATGAATTCCCAGAATTATCATAATATTAGTACCCAATCGTCGCCAGTGTTGTCATATCCAATCATCAAAAAGTGATGAATAGTCCATAATATTCAAAGTCCCTTATGAATTCATGTAGTTCAATGCACAAATATAATAATGAATTTGGGTCATGACGATTATGAATCAGTTCCGATTAATAGAAGACTGCTACATTATTCTGAGACTTAGCAATTATACTTGCTTGGGGGCTCGAGGACCAGCATGGGTATCGTGAATACTTTTTGCTCAACGTTGCAACACCGCAATCTGATAGTGACAGTCGACGGCGATTATTGCTTTGTTTGGTATCGGTCATTATTTACGTTTTCATTTATCGATATTATTCAACTTGTGTTCAGTTTTGTGTACTCAGAATACATCAGAAACTCAGTTTATTTCCTGTTTTGGTGATTTGATATATTGATGAGACCTTCGATCATTGAACAGACTAGATAAGTAATCCACACCCCTGGCAATACAGTTTGTTTGGAAGCAACATCTATAGTATCTATCTTTGTCTAAACAATGCTAGCAGAACCTGATTCTCCCAGCACCAGTGCCGTGTTGTCAGAGGGTTCATGATGAAACCAAATTGGAAATCCGTAACAATTTCAGTGGTACTTTTCAGCATTTCTTGGTGGGAAAATGAACATCCTTATACTTCCCTCACATTGTTACGAAACATTCGAATACATACAATCCTATGGTGATTCTTGTAACTTGCTTGTAATCAATAAACTTATTATGACCACGTCACAAGAAAAGTTCAATTCTCAACGCCATATAAAACAATATAATTACTATTCAGTATACAGTTGTCTGCTTATTCTTTATCATAAATAACGTTCAATTTCGATAATGAACATTAATATCTTTGGCGATCAGTGACAGTGCATGTAAGTATATTCACGATTTCAAAGTTCAGTACCTACTAGTGGAAATAATTTTCAAAAAAGTGAAAAACTTTTTTATATCATTTCACGATATCGTCAAGATGAAGGAGGTTTTATCTTGAGCAGAATTCATATATTTTGACGCAAAAAATTGATGTCTGATTATTTCATTCCATGTAGATAGATGAAAATCGATGATGAATATGTGTTGACAAGTATTATGACGAAATGTTATATCAACAATAAAATCATGAATCATGTGAAGAAGTAGCAAATAGCAGTGTTTCTTATTTAAAACAGGACTGAAATGAAAAACAACCATGGATAATCACACAATAATTTATTGATTTTTGAATAGGATTGTTTTTGTTAACATACTTCTTACTCTAACTTCCGTTGAATCTTTCAATTTATTTGCCTCATGATGAAGTGAAATATTTATCCAAATTAGTTTGACTAGTTCCAAAAACAGTCAACGGTAAATTTCTCATTGTTGTGTGTAGAAGAAGTATAGAAATATCCTTATATTTTTTATCAAAAATATTAATTGAGTTCATCATTATTCTCAGTGATTTTTCAGCAGCTTCGCATATTTTGACTACAATTAAGGAAGCATTTATCAGTGCTACATATTTTACCACAAGACACTGTCGCAGCTGGGTGTGGGTATAATCAATATAATCTAATCAATTCAATTTAAATTAATTTTTATCCATTTCATTTAGGAAAATGCTTCAAAATCTCGAATGATACGACAATGGTAACTCGCCTATGAAATGACGTGTTCTGATCGCCGGTTCAAATTGTCTTTAACACATCTCACAACGTCTCACCCTCCGAACAACAAACCCAATGATCGAAGGCTCAGGCTATCTCACTTGTTTATGATTTATATCCCAACAAGTATTGGGGATGTCTGATGATGCTTCTCATTTCAGTAGCGAGCTTATATAGTTTTCAGAAGATATGAAACAGAAAAATATACTTGCCGGTACCCAGCTAACCATCGTGTAACATCAACAAATAATGTTGCACCATGCAACTTAGGTATGTGTGATATCATGAAGTAATAATATAACACATCGATGTGTTCAGAATGATTTTAACAATCAATTTGTTTTAATAAATTATATAATAAAAGATTTCCTACATCTATTTGAATTAACGGTAAATTGAGAGAATTAACCAAATTCCGGATATGTGCTGAGAAAACGGTGTAGTTCAATGGTCCAAACAAGATATCTTATGGATATCCATTGGATGTCCAAGAAACCGTGATCAAAAATTCATTCAATGTTTAATCTCTTTCCTATACCTAAACCTTATTACATATAAATTTGAACCTCTTGCCTTTTGATTCACATATTTCTGACTTCTACATTTCTTTATTTCCTTTGAGAAAATTTTGCATATCCCATGCATATCCAGAAGTATTTCGACATGAATTGGACATGATTCGGATGTCCATAGTATATCCGATGTTGTATAGGTATGTTATACATATACAGTATGATGCAGATGTATGGAAGAAATTCATCAATCCAAAATTCGTCAACTTTTAGATGGAACTGAAATGTGTTAATCTTTAAAATGCCTACTTGAAAGATAAGTTTCGACACCGGTGTTGACGATATGAAGTGATAGAGGATTTTTCTGAATGGAAATAGGTCTTGACCAATTTCTATCTATCGTCTATCTACAGATATAAACATTTGAATATTTATCACTATAGGTTCGATGAAAATTGTTCATTTTACTGAATGGATTCAAATTGAAATGAATTTTCAAAATCGTGAACTTCAGCTGATTTCTTGTGATCGGAAACTTGTTTTCTACAACCTTTAGATGTCACATAAGGTGACTTTTGTAACAATGTATGCAATGATACTTCTGTGCATCACTAAATCAAATTTTGGAACTGAAAATCAATTTGAAGATGATTTGCTAATGTTTTAGAATTGAATTTGAATGTAATAAAAAAGGAACTATGCTCTATACAGGGTGTCCTTAAAAGGTCTTTACAAAAAGCTACCACATATTCTTCAGACCAAAACAATTCGATACAAGCAAACTTACCTCAGTAAAAAGTTGCTTAGTTTTGGCGCTAGACGGCTCTGAAGTTGAAATTTTCAAATCGATTTTGCTTCATAACTTTTGAACGGCTCATGAGATTTTTTTCAAATTTGGTACGTTGGCATAGACTCATCGGGCAATGAAACTCATATCATAATCATAATGAATATCATTCCATGGGCGTAGAACTTGATTTTTTCAGTAAATAAACATCTAAAACTCCTACGCCAATGGAAAAAAATTAGTTTCAATATGAAATCTAAATTATTCAACTCATTCACTACAAAAAAGGTACTCTTGACAAAAGTCGATTCCTCTCATGGTTTCGACAAAATTTTAATTTTAGTGATTTAGAGCATAATTAATAATAAAACGATTAACAGATATTTCATAAAAATTGTTCAAAATGTTCACCATTTTCACGTATACAAAGATTTATACGACGCAAAAAGTTGAAATGTACTCTTTGCATAACTTCTTCATCGCCTGTAAGATTATTCGTCGCCTGTTGGATACGTTGCCATAATTGTTCTACAGTATTCACAGGGGTCTTGTAAACCGTAGACTTGAGATAACCCCATACAAAATAATCCATCGGTGTTAAGTCTGGAGAACGTGGTGGCCAATTCACGGGTGCATCATTACCTCTACCTATCCATCTGTCTGGGTACTGTTGGTTTAAAAAATTCCTAACATCCACCGAAAAATGTGGTGGAGCTCCATCGTGCATGAACCACATATCTACCCGATGTTGGAGTGGTAAATCTTCCAACAAATTTGGCAACGTATTTCGTAGATGTTGTAAATACATGTCTCCTGTTAATCTTTGTGGAAGTATGACAGGACCAATTATAAAATTTCCTATTATTCCAGCCCAAACGTTGATTTTGAATTCGTGTTGAAAATGGTTTATTTTAATGGAATGAGGATTTTCAATTGCATAAACGTGTTCATTATGAAAATTAGTTATTCCTCTTCTCGTGAAACAGGCTTCATCAGTGAACAAAATATTCTTTCCAAAGTTCAGATTCATTTCCCTTTGCAAATTAATGAACCTACAAAACATCAGACGACTTTGCGAATCATGGATTAATAAATCTTGAACTGGCGTCTTGTGGTATGGGTATAATAATTGTTCTCTTAGTACTTCATGAACGGCATTCCTAGAAACTTCTAGTTCATTACTTATCCGTCTAGTACTCAATTCTGGATTTTCTTCAATACGGTCTAAAATTTCTACTTCGACTTCGGGAATCCTTACATAACGCTGTCTTCCATAATCACCAGTTCTAGGAGCAAAATGACCGGTCTCCCGAAGACGTCTCTCAACTGCAGCAAAGGTTGGGTGGCTTGGTACGCGACGATTTGGAAACCTTGCCGAATACACCCTCACACTCTCTCGACCATTTCCTTGACAATATCCGAATACCAATAACATATCGGTGTATTCTTCATTGGTGTATTGTACGGCCATGATAAATCAGAAAAGTCCGATATCTACAATCAACGTCAATAAAACTCGACAAATCAACACAGATGAAACTATGGAAACCAAGAATGTGAATATCACTGTTTTCGAGCAGATAATAATAGTCTTCAGAAAAAAAAAACAGTGCTACTTATTTTCAATAGAAATAACCTATGCAAAAAGTACATCTCAACTTTTTGCGTCGTATAAATCTTTGTATACGTGAAAATGGTGAACATTTTGAACAATTTTTATGAAATATCTGTTAATCGTTTTATTATTAATTATGCTCTAAATCACTAAAATTAAAATTTTGTCGAAACCATGAGAGGAATCGACTTTTGTCAAGAGTACCTTTTTTGTAGTGAATGAGTTGAATAATTTAGATTTCATATTGAAACTAATTTTTTTCCATTGGCGTAGGAGTTTCAGATGTTTATTTACTGAAAAAATCAAGTTCTACGCCCATGGAATGATATTCATTATGATTATGATATGAGTTTCATTGCCCGATGAGTCTATGCCAACGTACCAAATTTGAAAAAAATCTCATGAGCCGTTCAAAAGTTATGAAGCAAAATCGATTTGAAAATTTCAACTTCAGAGCCGTCTAGCGCCCAAACTAAGCAACTTTTTACTGAGGTAAGTTTGCTTGTATCGAATTGTTTTGGTCTGAAGAATATGTGGTAGCTTTTTGTAAAGACCTTTTGAGGACACCCTGTAGAATGTATATCATGAAGTTCCTCATATAAACTATATATAGTTCAAATGCTTGAGTGCTAGAGTGTTTTCGATTCCACTTGTATGAACCCCCCCCTCCCCGTCTCCTTAACTGGCATATATGACTTTCGAATGCTTCTCAGGGCTGGAATGAAGCCACTGAGAAAGGGAATTGTCAGTATCAACCTGCCAATATCCATGATACCTGTTCAAGTGGCTCATATATTTTTCCGAGTACCTTTCCGAAAACGAATCTCTCTCTGATCACCCATCTAGTTGTCGTGCTATATCGGATATGCAGTCGGCATTCAGCATCCGGTGCCGTCACCTTGGTAACCCACTGAACGCGGTGACGTCATCGCTTGTTAGGCGAAACGAAAAACAATGGAACGACGCCGGCGTCCGAGCGTCGGAATGGATCCACGTCCTTGCTGGAAGACGTCACAGGTCATACCCGCCAGTCTGATATCGATGTAATTGCTGATGAACGAGTTCCCATTAGATCGTTCCGATGAAAGAGATACATATACCGGACATGTTGCCATCTTCGATACTTTTTGAATCTTGGGTTAAAAACATATTCAGATAACAATGTTGATCAGTAAAGAGCGTCAAACAATTATATAAACCGGGCATTTTTCCGACGTTTACTTATAATTATAATTGTGTAGCTACCTATAATATAATCCCAAATCCAAGTGGGCGTCTCAAGAAGAACATTTAGGAAGGGGTCAGATGAAATTATAAATGAAAGGTGTATTGATGCACGTGCGTCATCCTTCACCTGAATCATTGCTGAATAATGAGTAAATAGTTCGTATGGAATTGGGTTGGGTTTTTATGAATTTTCGAAAAAAACCTTTCTTTCGATTTTCTTGGGATTTGGTGAGTTGGTAAGTGATATCGAATGAGGCGAAACTCGCTGCAATTATTGTAACCCCTTATGCAGATCCTGAATGAATATTTCCAGGAATGAACTACTGAAAAGAATATCCAAACAAGCTTCGTGTTTTTTTTCACAAATTGAATTCACTCACCTTCGTTTCAAATTCCTATAACTTATCAAATTGTACACGAGAATTTAAATATATTATTATTAATTGATATCTGCTAAGAAAATTCAAAGTTATTGATGGTCGTGGAAAAAAGCCCATAGAAAAATTATACTATGGAAACATGAATGAGTGTGTTACTTTCATAGTTTATAATATTTCAATTCAGTTATTCAATGTATATATTCATGCAAAACTAGTTTGAGCAGTCATAATAATGAGAAACAAATAATTCGTGTTTGAATAAGTTGAGAATTATTCCTCGAAATGTGGTCCATTGGAATGAATTTTCTGGCGCACGCCCATTGTAGATAATCAAAAAGCTTAGAACCGATGACATTTGTACGTGACGACATCTACAGAATGATAGCGGCGGCGCTACCTTATACGTTCAAGGTTACTGGGGGCGAATTTCAGATATCAAAGGATTTTAAATGCTGTTATACTAAAAAAAAAAACTCAAAATGATATATTTGTAGTGGGATTACCACAAAACTAAATCTTTGGGAATCCCAGAAATAAACATCAAATAAAAAGAACATATTTGGATTTTTTTTTATTTTCAATATTCTCAGTATACATAATACAACAATTTATTAATAAATGCGCATTTTAAAATAAAACTGTACAAATTTGAACTTAAGTATTATATAAAGGGTGTATATCACATGGAACTTTTGAAAATCTATCAATTTGAATAACAGAGGTGTTAGTTGGAATTGTTAGGGATGAGGCACGATTCACCTTGAGAACTTCATGCATCTTTTTGGTATCTGTTATGAGTCCAGTTTCGGGGTGCTACGTCCCCACAACCAGTTGAGGAGAACTTTGGAAGGACTCTGTACATCACGAGCTAAAAAAAAATACACATTGATAAGATAGATGCAGAAGGGAAAGTGTGAAATATCAGATGATTGTAATACAAAGATATATCGCTAATACTTTTTTCTTCCATTCTCCCCTATTAGCATTTCAAGTGATTCATCAAAATTTATGTCAAGCGTATTTTTAGATCATTACGTCCGATAAAACTTGATTGAGCTACAGAAACAACAATTTCATATGAAAAACATAGGCACCACCTAGCGGTGTGCGATCGCCAATTCTTCCAACTCTTCGGTATTTGTTGCTTTGGGAAGCAACTACTACTTTCACTTACACAAGGTATAGTTGGCATCGACTAATTTAGCAGCTGCCTCAGCAGGCAACCTGGAGGCATCGCTGATGTGTTGCTGCATTATGGACATTTGCTGCATCCTCCGCACCTCCTGTTCATCCAAGAAGGTCTTGTCCTTCTTGTAGCCAACCATTCTCAGCTCTGACAATCTGTAACGAGAGGCAATCAGAATTTCCAGACAAGAAATATCGTATTTCCACTCACTTGCTGGCTAGACTTTGCTCGCCGCTGGGAATTTCGACAGCTTCGGCACCCAGTTCGGTTCCAGAAGCTGCTGAGAAAACGGCAGACGTTTTGCTTTGGGGCGTAGAAGGAGTCCCAGCTGAAGAAGGTGGCATTTCCTCAGCACCTGCAACGAAGACATTTTTCATTTTCCAAATACGCAAACATCACATGTGGGTTGTCATTCGAATGGAAACAAGTGATTAGCGAGTCGTTTAAAATGTCCTATTCCATCATTATTTCTCACCAGCAGTGCTACGCCTGATATCTTCCTTCTCTCTCAAGGCATTCGACAACTTCAGTTGCAGAGTGTCCCTCTCTTCCAGTAGCTGCGTCAACTCCACCATCAATTCTTCGCAACGCACGTCCCTCTGATGCAGCATGTACAGTGCTAAATCCAACTCGGCTCTGCTCACAGGCTCCGACATATCATCTTCGACGAATGATCTTTGCGCACTTTGAAGCGACGCATTTTCAACCTGAAAAATTACATGGCGGTAACATAACTTGCTTCGCTACTCGTGGGCTCGAGAGTAGTTTTGTTCTGCACGTAATGTCATCACGCCACACTGTGCGAATGTCATACAGATCTGTAATTTGTCAATGTCATTATGATAATATTTATTTGCACCCCGATTTCTTTTGAATGGAATAATTGGTGAATTCATGCACGAGTTAGTCATGATTTAAGACTTAACGTGAGATTGCCATGAACTTTCTTCATAGGTGTTCATTCAGAACTTAAGAATGTATATTAACATTGTTGAATAAAACATTCATGAATCCAAATTCCTCATAGTGCTTAGTGGCATGTTGCAGTTCTTGAAGATCCATGTTGAGTTGAAAGTTGGTCAACTTGACTTTATTGAGTCACACATAAATTCCTGACTTTCATTTTACTGAACGTTTCGTGCATGAACATGTTCAAATAAAAAGCAAATTTCATCTTATTAAGTTTCGGGAATTTAGGACTGAATTACGTCTTGTATGAATTCACAATGTCATTCATCTAGACAAACATGATTCAGTATGAGAAAATTAGGAGATCAATATTGAAGTTGGATAACTGGCAGCAGTGAACTGATCAGCCATTGCAGACTCTGGTGCATTAATTGGATACATGCGTGATTATGAAAAGGAGAGATTGCTGCAAATACAGGTTTGAAAAGTTGTTAAAATAAAAACCACCTGACATAGACTGTAACAATGATGGAATGAGTAGTGTCACTTATTCCATTCTCGTACCTTTAACGAATTGTTACTTATTACCTTGTACTAGGCGTTGAATTGATACATATTCATACAGATTTGTCAATCATCATTGGGATATCGATGACCTTGAATATACGATATATTCTAAATTAGAGCAGTTGCGAAAGTGTTCTCTCAATGTAATAGCGAAAGAAAATCCCGATGATTTATTTGGTTACTATTATGAATGGATATCAAAGGTTGGAACGATGGTTTATGGAGAAACTTTCAGTGTTTCGAGCATCAATTAATCGAAAATGAGGAGAAAAACAATGTACATCCGTATTTGAAAGTATATAAAATTTGAGCCAAAAGAGTCGGAATCGAAAAAAATGAGTGCGGTATTTTGTAGGTTTTGAAAAGTTGCGGAATTAGGTTTCGTCAATATTATGATAACTATGACAAAAAAAACATTGTAACAGAAATTGGAAAATATTTTTTTTTGAATATCTCGAACGTCAAGAAAGATCTCAGGGGCTAACATATGAGACCATTTCTACAACTTTGTCTTAATTTCACCTACTTCATATCTCTTGACGTTCTTGAAATATTGATGCACATCGCCAAATTTGATTAATCCTGTATACGGAAAATTTAGTTTGCAGGGGGATACTCACCATCGAAGAAGTAGGTTGTTGAGTGACAGCCTTACTGTTCATATCCATTTCGGCCACCAAGCTGTCGTAATCTTTGCTCTTGTCCAACAACTCGGTCTTCAACTCCTCGATTTTCACCACCTGCTCCTGAATAATGTCCCTCATTTCGGACAGCTGCTTGTTCTCCTCTTCCAACAAGGCCAATTGCTCGGTGACCTTCTCTTCCAGCACTTGTTTATCGGCCAGCACCTGTTTTTTCGCCGCTATTTCGCGCTCGACCTTGTCTGTCAAGTCGGCGTTGTTGGAGACCGACTCGCCGAGCTGAGCTTTTGCCGTCTGCAGGTCGATATCCTTGGCCGACACGATTTCCTCGTAGTAGTTCCGCAATTCCACGAGCTGCGACTGGCGCGCCATCTCCGACTCCTGTTCCTTAGCGGAGATCATCTCCCGGAGTTTGGCTAGTTCCGCCTCCAGAACTTCCGAGCTCTGTTGGGCGTATGCCAGCTGCTGACGACAAATGTCCAGCTCGTGGGTTTTGTTGCCGAGATCCTGCGTCGCTCCGAACAAATGTTGCTGGCAATCGGCCATCGATTGCTGTAGCGAGTGGAACTCCTGTTTGACGTTTGAGAGTTCCGAGTCGATTCTCTCCTTCTCTTTGTTGTTGTCGGTTGTCAAAGCCTCCGTGAGTTGCAGCTGTTGGTTCAGAGACGATATCTGCTGGGTTTTCTCTTCGAGGGAGTTTTGTAAGGCTATGTGTGTGAGTTTGAATTCTTCTAGTTTCTTTTTGTAGTCTTCTACGGCATATTTCAGCTCTTCGCGTTCTTGCTGGAGTGCTTGTATGTTCTGCTGGTATTGCATTTCTTGCTTCTATAAATGAAAATTGTCTACAAATTGATACTTAGGTAAATGTTTCATGTCAATGCAACAAATTCTGAAATTGGACAGAAAAAAATCACGCATTTTCACGCATATTCGTGAAATTTACTATTTTTGTGATTGAATATGTTCTTAATCATTTGTCAATTCATGAATAATCTTATACCAGTCTGTCTGTCTGTCCATTTGAAATTTATTGTATTGTAATTGCAAGATCAATAGATAAAAATGTCCTACAGGGTGGAGTATTACCTATTTTGAATTGTACATATTTATTATGAGCATGAAATCTATAGTTATTGAGCAATTCTGATATATTTCTGATAGTATGTACAAAGTCCTACCTCAAATTGTCTTATCAAATCATTCAACTTGACCATTTCTTGCTCATTCTGTTGCAGCAAAGACATTTGATTACTCAAATGTTCAACAGTATGATTCAATTCACGAATCTCCTCGTCCTTTTCATGCATCACAACCTTGTCCCGCTGTAGATTGTCCACCAGTCCATTCAACCTTTCAATTTCGGCATCTTTGATTTGCAGACCTTGCAAGAGCGATTCGTAATCGACTATTTGTGCTTGGAGCCTAGCGAATTCCTCTTCCCTTTCACAGTTCGCGTACAGCTGCCTCTGCAGCTCGTTCATCAAATCCTCTTTCTCGCAAGAGAGCGGCCAAGAGGTGTTTTTCTCCAGGATCTTCACTATTTCTTCCACCACTTCGCGCTTCTCGTCAAACTGTGTTTGGGTAGTCTCTATCATCACTTTGCAGCTAGACAGTTCTGCATCCTTCAGTGCCAGAATTCGCTCGAGCTCCGCCTTTTCGCTTCGTAACTCTGCCTTCTCCGATTCTACCACACTTATCATTTTGTTTAATTCTGATATCTTGTGTTGCCTGTCTGTGATTTGTTGCTGCAGCGCGGAAATTCGATCGACTTCGTTCTTGATCTCGGTGTCGACGTTCTTTCTTAATTCGTTATTCTCATTCACTAGCGCATTGCACTTTTCCTCGAGTTCGTTAATTTCGTTCTTCAGTTGTTCTTGCACCCTCGAGAACTCGTTTTCGACTGCCCCCAAGTGGTATTTCCAGCTCTCGGCCACTGTATTACCTACAACACGAACCGTATTTTATCTATCTAATATTTTACTGACATTTTCTGCAGTGATAGGAACTTTTGAAACAACAAGGAATGGTATATTTGTGATGCTTTAGGTGAAAAAAAAAGGAATGGCAACGTTTCACAAGTGCATCTTGTCCCGTGGTGAATATTCAAGAAATAAGGAATAACATCGGAGGTCTGGAAAATTGAAATTATTACAACGAATGAAAGGCGGTCAAAATTCAGTGCTACTCTGTTACCTCTTTCGTCAACAATCATTTGCCATTTCTGTTCGAGCTCCAAAACAGTAGCGGCTAATTTCTCATCCATCTTTGCGGTGATATTATCTAATTCTACTTGTTTTTCGTTTAGAGAATTCTTCAATTGTTTCAGTTCTTCATCTACAATCGCTCGTTGACTATGCAGATTTTCACTAACCTCCCTCAGTTCTGTGATGTTCATATCTTTTTCTACTAGTAATGCTTCCAACTGACTCACCTGCAAGAAACCCCAGTAAAAATGTAAAGTATATACCTAATTCATTAGAAAATCACCTTCTGTTCAACAATTTCAACAGACTCGTTTGATATCTTCTGTGCCTCCAAACGCTGCATTTCAAACTGCGATTCTTGATATTTTCGTTTTTCTTCTGCCAATTCCATCTCTAGTTCTTCAATCTTCGTAGAGTTCTCCCTTTCCAGTTGATCCTGCTTTTGTTTCGTCTCTTCCAAATCAGTCTGAAGATCTAATATGTTCCTTGAACTCAAACTTTGGAGTTCATTATATTGCTGCGTCTGTTTCTGAAGCTCCTCCTCAAGTTCATTGATTCTCTCAGTTAAAGAACTATTCGCCGCGATAAGTTCACTTTGTGTTATGGAAAGATTCGTGAAGTCTGCTTGTACTTTTTGAAGTAAATCGACTAGTTCTTGTAAAGAGTTTGCCTGGTAACTGGTCAACTGTTGTACAGCTGGGTTCAAACTCTCTAGCCCCGATTCCTGAGTTCTCAACTCGCTCTGAAGGTTTGAAATTGTTTCATTGTATTTTTGTTTGGAATCTTCCAACTCTGTACTCAGCGATTCGAGGCGAGAGGTCAAAGATTCATTCAACTTGATAGCATCATCATAGTCTATCTTCAACTGGTTAGCAACAAGAGATTTTTCGTGCAATGAAGCTTCAAGTTGAGATATTCTCTCTTCGTGACTAGATTCTGCTCCTTTCCTCAGTTCTGTTAGCGTTGTTTCTAGTTGTTGATTGACAGCATTCAGGTTCCTTAAATCTCCTTCCAAACTCTGGATAAGAATTATATTTTCATTCAAATTCGCTTGGAGTTTTGCAATAAGACCTTCTTTTTGAACTAAAGCTGCTTCAAACTCCGTGCTTTTCTCAGACAACTGCTGCTGAAGACTTCTTACTTCTTCTTCACAATCTGTCCTCATTTTCAAAAACTCTTCTTCACTCCTGCCAGAGTGTTTTTGTTTCTCTGAATCTAGCCTCTGTTGTCTTTGTTCATTTAATAAACTTTGGAGCTCTTCATTGTCTAAAGACAGTTCTTTGACTATTCTCTGCAGCTCTTCGATACTATCGGTACTAGTTTCTTCTAGTTGTTTTGGAGCATGTGTTGTCGATGTGGCAGCAAAGCCATCGCTGCCACCACCTTGTTGCATTTTCTCATCAAGTTCCTCATACTTTCTCTTCCATCTCAATACCTCGCTGGTCTGTATTTCTCTAGCTTCGAGAAGCTTGTCATTCGCCGTCGTAAGAGACTCTAATTTCTTGAGGCAATTGCACTTCTCAGTCCGTTCCTTCTCGAGCTCGTTGCGGGTCTCTTCGATTTTTTTCTCAAGCGTTGCAATTTGCGTCCTCAACTCTTCAATGATAGTTTGATCGAGATCGAAGAAATCAGAGCTCCCCATCGACTTTCCAGACTTCTCCAACAACTTGTCGTTCTTCTGTTTGAGCTCCTTGCATTTCTTGATAAGCTTTCCGGACTTCACTTGCAGCTGTTTAATTTCCTCGAGGTGGTTCTCCCTATCTATTTGAAGGACTTGTATTTGCTCGTTTAACCTGCCGATGTCGTCTCTTAAAGCTTGTATCTGCGGAGTGCCATCCACCCTGTACAAATGCTCCTCCTCGAGTTTGACTTCCTCTGGGCCCCAGCCCCAACCATCATCGTTCTCTGCGAAAGCTTCCGAGCTGCCCTGGTAGGTTAGATAGGCTTTTTTGGGTTGCTGCACGTCCTCCACCACTTGTATGCTCTGTGGACCGAGACTCAGATCGCATCTAGTGAACTCCAAAGCCTGTAAGGTCTTCGGGTCATTGGAAGCATCCTCAATGTCCTGGGGACACAGTATTTGTGCCTCCAAGTCGGAGGTGGGTTGAAGCGCTTGCGGAGCTACTGTTTGTGGTTTCTGGGACATTATCTTCTCATAAACCAGACGTGATAGTTCCGAGAGCATACCTGAGCATTCTTCCAGTATTTCATCCTTTTCTCTATCGACGTTGAACAACAAGAACTCCAGGGCCTTTATTTTACTCACGAGCTCTTCTTTCGTGACTTCGGTGCCAGCTATACTCTCTTCTTGATCAAGATGACAGAGGTAGGCTTTCTTGGGCTGTATAAATTCCTCGTCTACTGCTTCGCTTTGCTCACCAAGACATGGAAGACTTTTCACAAACTCAACTTCTCGTAGCGCATTTACATCTTTGGCAGCATCTGCGATGTCTGATGTTGACACAATTTGGGCTTCGAGAGCTGAATAATTGGAAGGAGCAAGATGCTGAGAGTTTAATTTTTCATGCACCAGATTAGCGAGATTTAGAAGCAGTCCTCTACAATCATTTAATGCTTCAGTATTCCAACTGCTAAGGTGACCCAAGGTAGATTCTAGAACTTTTATCTGCTGGACTAGATTTTCCTTCTCATTTTCGGCGCCTTGTGGTTCAGGAACAGTTTGCAATGGTTGCTGATTATCTTGCAGAAAACTTTCAGCGTTTTCTTCTTGTCCGGATGGCCACTGGAACAACTGGACATTTTCTTGGTTAGGTACTTGAACAACAGTTGTTTCGTCTATCGTGTTGTCAGTTTGAGTCTCTTTGGTGTTAATGAATGAAACTTGCCGTTTTGCTTCAAGAAAAACATCTTCTACCGCGCTTTCGGCGATTTGGACCACAATTTGTTTTTGCAGATCCTCGATTCGTTGTTTCAGGTTCTCGATTTCCTTACAGGAACTTTGGAAGTTGGCGGTTGCAATGTTGAGATTTTCATTGAGTTCTTCGATCTGCAAATATAAAGCAACAATTGAACAATAGTACCCAATGCAGGTTCAAATGGAAAAATAAAATGAGTTTAGTTTCTGGGACATTTACCTGATTAGCTCGTGCGTTCTGGTTTCCCAAAGCCGATTTGTACTCGTTGACTTCTCCCAACAATGTCTCCTCTCGCTCTCTCAAATTCCCTAGCATCTCCTGTAATTTCTCGCACTCGACAGTCAATTCGTTCTTATTCAGCAGTAACTCCTCCATCTGCACCTGATAGTCGGACTCGATCCTTTCGAAATCTATAGCATACTTCCTCTGCAATGCCTCATATTCTTCCTGTGAGTGCTTTTGAGCATTCTCCGACAGAGTCAAGTCTTGCTTTAACTTTTCATTGGAGGTTTCCAGCTCCTCGACGTTGGATTGAAGTGCTTTGAGCTGGTTAGCACGTTCGTTCGATTTCTTCAGCTTTATCTTCAGCTTATAAATCAGTTCTTCCTGCTCTCTGTTCTTCTCCAGCAGGTCTTTGTTTTCTGTGGTGGCCTCTTGAAGCTTTTTGTCGCTGGCACTAGCTTCTTGAAGTTTGAGACTCAACTCTTCCTCAATCATGCACTTTTCTTCGATGTTCTTTGACGTCGTGGAAAGTATTTCTTCCAGTTCTGAGTGTCTTCTTTCCAGTATCTCTTTTTCTTCGAGGAGTTTCGAAACGTCTTGCTCCAACTTCTGGGATCTCTCCTTGTAATGGGTCAGTTCACTTTCATTTGTTTCTATGATGAGCTCTAGTTCTTTGATTTTATCTTCAGTTGCTGACTCTGGTAATGGACCGTCGAAGTCCTCGTGAAGACTGGTGGACAGCTCATGTGACAAACTTACTTCGCTGAGCTTGTCGCGGTCGTGCTTCATCTCCAAGAGAGTGTGCTGCAGCTCGGTTCTTTGTTGATCGAGGCTTTCCACCATGTCTGTCAGTTCTTCTAGTCTGGCAGTTTTCCTAGCTAGTTCTTCTTTCGTTGCTTCCAGCTGCGATAGGAGATTGCTAGTAGAGTTCTCCTTATGATTGAGCTCCGTTTCCCACTTTTCTTTCTCTCCCTTATACATCTCTTCGAGCTCCAGGTAAGCCTGAGTCTTCTTCTTCAAGTTGGCGGCGATTTTCTTCATTTTCTCCAGTTGCTCCTTGTTTTTCGTGGACAGCTCTTCGACTTTGTCCTTCAGCGATGAATCGTTGGTGTCAAGTTGTTTTTGAAGAGCCAGGTACTTTTGCTTCATATCTCCAATGACGTTGTTAATCTTCTCTTCTTTTTCTTGAATTTGGTTTTCTAATATCAATTTCAGCGAATCTCTCTCGGTTATTTCTTGAGTCAACCGTTCCATTTCCTTGTAATTATCTTGCAGTTTTTGCTCATAAAAGGATTGTATACGAGTGATCTCTTCCTGATATTCTTTAGCTTGAGCTTCAGCATCTTCCATTTGCTCATCAAGAGCCGATTTCAGCTCTTCGATTTGCTTTTCCATTACATCAAAGTTACCTAATTTCTTATTGGATTCCTGTAAGTCGCCCACGACTATGTTCAAATCATTGATGAGGATATTTAGATCTTTTATCTCGTTTTCTCTCTCTTTCAATATATTTTGCAGGCTATTGATAATGTTAGAAGAATTGATGAGTTCGTTTTTATTTTCCTCAATGATCATCCTATAGTTGTCGATTTCTTCTAGGTTAGTATTGAGGTTAGCTTCTAGTTCGTTGATTTTCGATTTAGTTTCGGCGAGTTGGGATTCTAGGTTATCTTTTTCATGAACTTTCATGTCAAAATCTTTCAAGGTCTGCCTGAAAGTTTCGTTCTCTTCCTTCAGTTTCTCATATTCAATTTCCAACGATTGGAGTTCAGATAACAGCTTATCATCATCTTTTCCTGAGACCTGAAAACAAGAATGACATTGTTGGCAGTTTCATTTGAAAATTCGATGACTTCCAAAGAAATTCCTATGATCAAAGAGTTGAGGACTGAGAAAAAGTTGAACATGTCGAATCATTCAAATGAATAATAATAATGATAATAATAATAATAATGATAATTATAATGATGATAGTAATAATAATAACAATCTTTATTATTCCCAAGAAACAAGATACATGTTTATAACAGGGATATAAGTTGAACAAACATTTGTGACTCATCATGAAACAAATGATTGATATTGATGAGTTTTTCAATATGAATAAAAAGTTCCGTAAACTGAGAAAAAAGGAATGTATTATTTATTTATCTACAAATAATCATCTATGATTGGCACAAGAAGCAATTACTATCCAGTTTGGCCTAGAAATTTCAAAGATATTTATGATATTCTATGAGATAAAATGTCATGAATAATTCTCAGATAATCAAAATCATTACATACCTATATACCTGCATTATACATACATTATATACCTAGAAAGAAATTGTTCTTTTTGGGGAAGTACAAATATTTCACGCATGAAAGCAGATATGAAATTAGAAAGTAAAATATTAACGTGCATTTTCAATTCAACTTTTCTGGAACCAACCGTAAATTTATACAAACCTAGAAATTATTTGAATCTGATTTTGTTATATAATGTCAAGATGTCAGGAATGAATTGCAATTATCAAACATAGCATGAACATTCCATAATTATAGCACTAGATAATTGAATTCTTTGATAGCAAATGTATTCAGGTAAACAATCGGCATTCCATGATGAAATAATTTCATACAACTTGTTACTGAATGAGTTCAAAAATATACACGATTCAAGAAGAATCAAAACCTATCTCATGAAATACTTGATCACAACATTTTTAATTGTATCTTAAAGTTTTTAATTTTTCAATTTTGAACAAATATTTTTTCTCTCTCTTTAATGTTTCATTCATGTGTATATATGTATACCTTATTATGAACAGTAATGTTTCTTGGGTAATAAAGATAATCATGATAATATTCATGAAAATCTATGACACTTCATACAAATTATCGGAATTCCAAGATCAAAATTCAATTCTAAGTTATGCTATATATAAATCAAATATCACAAATTCGAAAATAAAAAGACACGCCATGAAATTCTGAAGAATTTTTGTGAACATCAAGATGTTCCTGACCAAACCCCGATATAACGATTGAGAAAAGCCTTTTCACCTGCACAATATCACTGGACTTGCTCTCGATCTCCCTCAATCGACGAGCTAAACTCTCGTTCTCGATCTGCATCTCCTCCTTCTCGGTTTGCAGCTGTTCGTAAGTCTCGGCCAAGACGTCACGGTTGTTCTCGATCTCGTCTACCTTCAAAGATAGCCGGTTGTTCTCCTCCTTAAGGGTCTCCATTTTCATCATGACCTGCATCAATGATAATTCAATTGAGAATAGTTACAATCTGGGATATTATTTCCGTAATCGTAACGAAGAGACTTTGCAACATCGTCATAGGACCCTCAGTTCTGTCATGTATGTGAAGGAGACGGGGATTTTTCAGTTTATACAAGTGGAATCAAAGCCAATGAGGCATTTGGGCTAAATCTATTTAGAACTATATGATATACATTGTACAGTGCATAAATACACCCATATCCAACGGCCAGCAAGGAATCGAACCCACGACCTCATGATGTCGTTTGACCATCTTGACCACCTGGCCAACATATATGTGAATATGCAAAAAATAAAAATGTAAATATGAAAATACGAACATGCATGCACTCGATGTTTAGTTATAGTTTGTGCTATATATACTCTCCAAGCGAGTATAAAACATGGGGAAGTTTTTTCTTGCTAGATTTCCAAGTTTCGTGGTTTGACATCGATTTTTTACTCTGATATAAATGCCCTGTATCTCAAAACCATGTAAGGCTGTGAAAATTCTGTTTTTTTTTTGATTTTTTTGCATTTCACAGTGTACATTTTGAGTATTCAAAATATGCAAACACTGAGTGTGTTGATTTGGTATTTGATATATGAATAGAGGTGTTGGCGAATGAAATTGAAAATTGAGACAAAAATGTTATATGTTCGAGTATACAGATCATGTTTTCAATACTGTTGGTTTTGAAATTTAGCAAGTAACTCCAACCCTTCCTATTGAAAGAACTATTGTGTTACATGCTTGAATTCAAATGTCCCAGTTCATTAGGTAATATATAGTTTATAGTTTTATAGTTAGTTAGAAACTGACAAATTGATACATTGAAAATCTCTAAGAAACTTATATTTTAATGAAAAGCTTAAGACGTGAAATAAGTTTTTTTAGACACCCTTGTATATATGCTATTTATGAAGTTACAGTTACGAGTATAAATGAGTTTTCGTGACGTTTCATTCAGAGTTCAACTTCATAAGAATGCAATGATCCAAAACTGTCAGCAGCTGTAGAGGTAGGTCTATAAAAAGGCTGGAAAATTGTGCTGAATATTCGAAACAAGATTTTTCAAGGCGGATCCTAAAGAAATCATTGCAACCTCGACAAATTCATAAAAGAATCGAACCTCCTTCCGTTCCACATTGAACATCTCGATCTTCTTCAGAAGCTCCGTCGAATCCTCGTTCAGCTGCAAGACGCTTTCGTTGAACTCCGGCGGCGCGTAGCCGATATCATCTTCGAGCCCCTTGCTCGACCCCTCAGAGTGCTTCTGGTAGGCGGCCAGTTCGAGCTTTTCTTGCTGAGTGAGACCTTCGACGATTTCGATGCTTTCGGCGGAGGAGACCTTCTCGGCGCTCAGTTTTTCAAGTTTGTCGATCAGGTCCATATTTTCCTTGAAAGATATTCTGTGAGGAATTTGGGATGTCTAGAGCAGGGTTTCTCATACTTCTTTGAAAATATCGGCATAGAAGGGAATGAGGTTTTTTATTCAAATGAGAGGTAATAGTCATAACAAGCAATACATATTTGATGAATGTGATAGTTGTCATTGTTTGTTTTCGAGAAATGTGTGATTATGAAGTTGTTATAAAGGACAAAAGAAAATTCTTTGCTTTGTGTGAGAGCTTCGAATTTTTTTCCTGTCTTTATGTTGAAATCAGCTAGAAGGAGACATCTGGGGACATTGCCAGTAATGATCTCTATTGCTCCATTTTTTCAGTTGTCACCAAGTTTGTGACCATAAAAGGTTTTCAAATCCAGTCCTCAATATAGTATTGCATGCTTGTTTCACAATATACATATTGTGGGCATAATTTGGCCATCATGAATGGCTCCTGAGATATCAAATTTCTATTTCATTGTGCATTATAATCTTGATATTTTTTATATAAAAAATACCATATCTTTTTTCATCAAACTTTTGAAGGCTGTACAAGACTGTAAGCACCCTGTATATTTTTTATTTGTATTGAAGAAGATTGAAAAGTTGAATGCCAAATCTCAGTCATCTGTTCATTGTTATAATCCTCTTCCTCAAAATAGTGAAAACTTGAAAATGAAATATTCTGAAATAAAATCCATAAAAAAAATCTCTAAAGAGTGATATGAACATGGTTATAACGGTTTCATGCTGCTACAGATGATAAACATGAAATGAGTCTCTTTACCTGGATATAATTGTCTAGTTTGGTATTTAAATCTACTTTCTCTTTCAGTAGCTCCTCAATTTTCACCTCAAGGAGATTTTTTTCATTTTTCAACATTTCAACAACTTCTTGTAATTTTTTGTTTTCAGACTCTATCCTATCCATTTCCTCTTCAACCTGGATAGAGTTCATTTCAGAAGTTACTTGAACTTTCTCTGACATTGAAACCTTTTCATTCAGCTGAGTTATCTCTTCCCTTAATGATATAATTTCTGGAAAAACAAAACATACATATTAGTGCTCAGAAAAATGAACATTATGTTTCTTTTAATCATACAAAGAGAATAACTTTTCAGATATTTACCAGACTCCAACAATGATATAATTTTTTCTTTTTCCACCAATATTCTGGAATTCTCTTCAATCACTTTATTCTCTTCCTCAGAATCTACAAAAATGAAAGATAGATATATTTAGTTCAAAAGACTAAGTACCAAAGTATTCACCTCTAATGGAGTCAGTAGATTCCACCATTTTTAACTGCAAATTCCCCTTTTCATCTTCCAATTCAGCATTCTTTTCAGTCAATCTGGTAATTTCATTTTGCAATTGTAGAACTAAAGCATTAGCATCACTGATTTTTTTGAAAGCATCAATCTTCTTTGTTAACTCTTTAATCTTACTCTTACTTTGTGCCTTTATCTTTATCATGTTTTTATTACTCTCCTCCAATTGTTTTTTGAGTTTTACAATTTCACTAGAATCACCTGAATTTTCTAAAATATCCTCATCAGCACCTAAGCTTTTCAGTGTTTTGATATTCTCTTGACTCTCTTGGAGTTTTTTATTCAATTCAGCAATGGTTGTCAAGTGATTTTCATTAAGTGAATTGGCCTGATTCAACTGATCTTGTAAATTTTTGATGGTTTTTTCAAAACTTTCATTTTCATTCGTCACGAGATTATCACTATGCTTCTGGTATTCACTCTTCTCTTCATTCAGTTTATGTACATTCTGTTGTAGTTCCACAATTTCCAGATTTTTCAATTTCAAGTCATCCAGTAATTTCAATTGTCTTGCTTTCATTTCAGCCTCCAGCTGGACAAAATGTTCTTGCATTGTTCTCATCTGTACTTTTGTGTCATCCAAGGCATCTAATGTGTCTTTGCCTTTTTTATTCAGATTTTCTGTCATCAATGTGATTGCTTTAGTTCGAGCATCTATTACTGAATCTTTTTCCTTCACATTTTCCTGTAAGTCTAATATGGTTGCCCCATATTTGTGATTCTTCTCTAGTAAATCAGTTATCCTTCTTTCTTTCATCAATAAAATATTGTATAGTTCTTCTTGACTACTTGTTTTATTGTAATCAAGATTTTTCTCTATGCTGGTTGAGGTTAGAGAAGTAGAACTAATATTTTGTTGTGAATCATTCAGTTGTGCTTTCAGGGTGCTCACCATATCCTCAAGCCCCCTTTGCCTGATGCCTCTCTCTGCTAGTTTGGCCCTAAAAATGTAGATGTTGCAAAGAACAACACAAAAATAGTCTCAAATCAAGTTTTTTAGGTGGAAATTATGCTTGTTTGAATAATTTCAAGATTTTAAGTGAACCTACTTGTTCTCTTCTAACTGCTTCTTCAGAAGATTGACCTTCTCACTCTTGATACTATCAATTCCTGTTCTGCTGCTAACTTTTTCAGTTTTACTACTTTCTCCCCCCTTCACACGAGGCTTTCTAGCATTCATTTTGCTCAACGTATTAATGTACTCTTCTAGTTTCTCTTGAGAAACTGTGCTCTGTTCTTTACGCAGCATCTCTTTCAGCTGAGCTATGAGTAGTTGCTGCTGTTCATTCTCATCTTTCAAATCTGTTATTTCTCTGGATGAAGTTGCAGGGCGTTCGCCACCAGGATCTGGATCGGGTTCGCTCCACATGATTGCTGAAATGGAGACAGTTTGACAAGGGATAAAATAGACGAAAAAAATACTTACATGATTTCAGATTCAAATTTAATGATCATTAATGAGAGATTGAAATGTAGGAAGGTCTCATACTATGGCATTAAGTTATTTTCCTATTTTTTAATATTTTGGTTACTTTATTATGATTAAACAAAATTCCACGTATGTTATGTAGACATAAACGAGTGTTTTCTATGCATAGACGTCATGGTGACATTTGGGTGACATAAAACCATGGAAAATATCGTGTTTTTGTTTTCTATGCATGAGACATGATTTTACAGAGCACGAACCAAGAGATAAAATGGATGCTCAGTGTCTATTACTCCGATGCAGTTAACTTTTCAAGTTCATTCAAAAATTCCTTTCCGATGACGAATGAGCGAACCAAGATTTGTAATCGAATACATCCAGGACACTATTCAGCTCATACCGGGTGTTCTTAGTTTTCTCGCTCATTTGAAATTACAGTCAATAAAATCAGGCATCATGAACACCAGTCCTTTGATCACTTAGATGAGGATGAAAAATAAATGATAAAACTTGTTTTTATTGGTATTCCGAAATCCTTCGAATTAGGTCACAAGAACCCCATTAGAAGTGTATTGGAATGCCAAAACATTTTTTGATTAATTTTTCATCTCAATTTGAACGATAGATGGACTTGATACTTTTCATTGAGCAATGTCAATTTTTCAAATTCAGCCCACATTATTTACTGATACATCGTTGATAAATTGATATTTCATCTAATGCAGCATTCAATATCCGAAGGAATTTTCAGAAATTTACAAATTCTGAGAATCTTCGAACGCAGGACGTATCACGTATTTTTAGTCATTTCCGATTCATTATAATTATTTGTAATGTAGTGTAAATATTCAATTTTTTAGTATACATATATCATCATGGTGATATGATCACTTTCTAATCAAAACAATAATCTTTTCACAGTTGATATCGAAGAGGTCGATCTTCTATTGATCTCTGTTTATCAAATTCTATTAGTTTCGTTTCGTACTCTCTATAACCTCACTTATTATCACTAGTTTGATTATTTCACAACTCCATTTCAAATGAAATACAATTCGTCTCTTGTTTGCGTTGCAAAAGGTACTTGAATTCATGATAAATGTCTACCAGAAAAGAAGAAGCTAAAGCAGAGCATTTCAAAGATGGGATAATTGATTTCACAGCAGGTTCCTTAGGTAGGTATATATGAAATTGCGCCAAGTCTTCATAAGATTTCAACTCTCCAATGTTCTTGTTCTAGGTGGGGTGGCACTGGTTTATGTGGGGCAACCCTTGGATACTGTGAAAGTAAAAATGCAGACATATCCTCATTTACACAGAAATATGTTCAGCTGTTTTACAAGTACATTGAAGAATGATGGTATTTATAGAGGACTATATGCAGGAACAGTACCAGCATTGGTCACAAATGTAGTGGAAAACTCTGTCTTATTTGTCTGCTATGGGTTCTGTCAAAAAATAATCCAAAGACTGTCAGGAGCAAAAAGTGTAGATCAACTAGGCTTGCTTAGCAATGCAAGTGCAGGATTTCTAGCATCTTTCTTTTCATCTGTGGCAATCTGTCCAACTGAATTGATCAAGTGCAAGCTACAAGCCAGAGACTCTGCACATATAGAAAAAGGAGTGCAACCTATCGGACCAATCAAACTGACAGCCCAGATTATGAGACAGGAAGGTATTAGAGGAATGTTTAGGGGTCTAGTTCCAACTCTAGTAAGGGAAATGCCAGGCTATTTCTTTTTTTTTGGTGGATATGAAGGTATGTGCTTCAGTATTTGATTTGGGGTATTAATTTATGTAACGAATCTCTGGATGGAAATAAGAATTATTCCACACTTCTCCAGATGAAACTTTATTTTTTATAGTTATTTATTGTTTTCTATGGAAATAGTCCTTCTCCCACAGGGTGATCAAATCAAAGTATAAATATTCCTACAAAACTCCCTCTTCTGAAATGTCATCACTCCTGTGATGATACTCTCGGATATTGGAAACATGAGCTGATTGTTCTCTTCCATCTTGTTTATAATTGATATAGGATAAAATACCATGTATGTATTTCACCCTTGTAATTTCAAAGGGTCCCTTGACAATATATTCTTTTCCTATTCTTTGACACTGTACTAGTACCCAATCTCCTGTCATGAGTTTTGGTGGTTTTAGCCTTCTTTTCCGATTTGCTTGAAATTGTATTTTTTCCTTGTACTTCAGCTGTTCTTCAAATGATTTCGGTTTTTCTTCAAATTTTATGTCTATTTCTAAGGTTTTGTCAGCTTGCAGGATGACAGGTTTCTGGAATAGTTTGTAGGAAGGTGAACATCCCAAATATTCATTATGTGACTGATTGTGATGATGAACTGCTGATTCTAAACAATGTTTCCACCCTCTTGGGAAGTTTTCATAGCATTTCATATATTTCTTCAGATCTCTAATGCATCTCTCTGCTATTCCATTGCCTCCTGGATGATATGGTGTCGTATGCATAATATTTATCCCTTTTTCAATCAGCCATTCATAGAATTCACCTGATTTGAAAACTTTTGCACAGTCTGTTACAATATTTCTTATTTGATTCACATAAGGTAAATGAATGAAATAATTTTTGAGTGCCTTTCCATTTTCTTTCAAAGCTTTAGCCGAAATATATCTTGTTGCTTCATCAATGATTACTATGAATGATTTTGTTGTCCTGTTCATATCTGATTTCTTCTGCAGTTCTGCAAAGTCTATATGTATAGTTTCATACGGAGTTTCAGAACATGAAGTCATATGTACAAAATCCGGTTTAGGCATGTATTTAAATTTTGAAACTTGACAAATATGACATGTATTCACGTAATTCTTAATATCCTTACTCATCGTCTTCCAGTTGAATCTGTTCCTAATTTTGTAGTATGTTTTGTAATAACCGTCATGTCCGCCAGATGATGGGTCGTCATGATATAATTTCAAAATTTCTTGCACCATATCCTTACTTTTCACTAAATATCTACCATCAGTCAATTTTTCCAAATTTTGTGACATCAAATTACACCAAAAGAAATTTTGAAGATTTTCTGGCGTGTCGATACATAATCTTGAAATAGCATCAGCGTCCTGTAGTTCCTTCCCATTTTTATGATTTACATGCATGTCGAAACTTCTTAGGAAGATTTGCCACCTCGCCAATCTGTCTCTCAAATTACCAGTAGTCAACAGCTGTGTTAGTGCACGATGGTCAGTGTGTACAGTAAATTTGCGTCCTTCCAGATATGTTCGGAAATGCTTTACAGCTTTGACAACTGCTAAGCATTCTTTCTCTGTGACTGAGTAATTTGTTTCAGCCTTTGAAAAAGTATATGAATAATAGCTGATTACCCTCAGTTGTCGGTTTTTCACCTCATCCATATCTCTTTGGTAAAGAATTGCTCCACAACCAAAATATGAAGCGTCCGTTGAAATTTCAAAATTCAAGCGAAGATCTGGAATCCTAAGAATAGGTTCTGATGTAATACTCTGTTTCAGTTTATTGAAGGCATCTTCGCATTCATCTGTCCAAATGAATTTTTTATTTTTACTTTTCAACGCTTCCAATGGTTTTGCAATCTTACTATAATTTTGTATAAAGCTTCTGAAATGGTTCGTTAATCCAGTGAAACATTGAAGTGACTTTATATCATATGGTCTCTTCATATTTCTGACTTTATCCGTTAATTCACTTTTCATTTTCTTTGTGTTCCCATCTATTTCTTTCCCCAAAAATACAACTTGTTTGACACAAAATGCGCATTTTTTATAATTTATCTTGAAATTGTTGTCATCCAGTTTTTTCAATATCCTCATAGTCATTTCTGCACATTCGTCTGATGTATAACCTCCACACATTATATCATCGATAAATGCTACTACTTTTTCATTCAACAGATCACCAAGAACATCTTGTATGATTTGCTGGAATTTTGCGCTTGAATTCTTCCATCCGAACGGTAGTCTGGTGTATTCATAATGTCCTTCATCAGTCACAAATGCAGTAAATTTCCTAGTGTGTTTTGAGATACTTATGTTCCAGAATCCATCTTTCAGATCGATCTTCGTGAAAAATTTACATCCTCCAAATTTTTCAATGATATCATTCATTATCGGGAAGGGAAACGGATCTAATTCTGTCTCATCATTAATTTTCCTGTAATCTATACACAATCTGAAATTTCCATCACTTTTTGTTTTAATGACACATGGTGAAGCATATGGGGAAGTTGATTTCGTGATTATCCCTGTTGCTAGCATATCTTCAATTTTGTGCTTTATCCAAGCTTGTTTGTTCTGAGAAAACCGATAGGGCTTCTGTTTTATGATTTTAGCATCTTCCTTAAGATCAAAATCAGTTTGATAACTAGATGGTTGATTATCAGATGAACTAAATGTTTTTGGAAATTTTTTCAATAGGGCATCTTCTGAGAAAGATTCAGCATCAAAATTACAAATAGTCCTGAAGATATTTAATGCTCGCAGTGTTTGCCTTCCCAATATCAAATCAAAAGATATATTCTTCACAATGACAGGATGTATTTCAGTGGCAATCCCATTGAAGGTGAATATGAAATTTGTTTTATGAGAGCATTTTGTAACACCACCCAAACTCTTGATGTGAATACTGGTTTCGAATTTTGGTAGTTTCATTTTCTCTGTTGCATTTTCATGAATTAAATCAATGTTAGAACCAGTATCTAATAAAGTCTTCAGTTGAATTCCATTCATTGTTATAAAAACAATTTCATCGTCAATGAAATGAGTTGAATAACTTTCATAAACTTGAATATCATTTATTTCTTCCTCAATGAACTTTTCAGTACAATGATTATAATTAAGATCTTTCTTCCTATCTGTATTTTGCAATTCTGTTCTGTTTTCTTCTTGAATTCCATATAATGTTTTATGATTTAGCTGTTTTTTTCTTTCTCCATTCTCCATCTCCTCATGCTTCTGCCAATTTCTTCTATTTTCTGAATTATGGCTACTTAGAGGTGCAGGAAAATGTTTACTAATGGTAACATATTTCAACGCTTGCAGTAGTTCAGTTGTATTATGGATCTTTTTGTAGCAAACTTGCTTTTGAACATAATTAGGGAGACCCAGAATCACTAGAGAAATCACAGACTTTTCAGATAGGTTCTTTTCTGCAGAGAACAACAAACGCTGTTTCTCGAAGAAATATTCTAAAACAGATTCATTCTTGAATCTATAGGTTAATGCTTGATCCCATTTAGTGATTTCATCCTCCTCGAATGTCTCTATAAATGAGAGTTTGAGGTCTTCCCACGTAACACCATTGGAACTGGCTACATGGAATTGATGATCATACCATTGCATTGCAAAACCTTCTAAATTGAATCTCAAATGACGAATTTTGTCTTCTGGCGTCCAATTGTTAGACTCAGCTGTTAATTCGAAAGTTTTCATCCATGCAGTTGGGTTTCCTTTTCCACAAAACGGATCGATTTTCTCACGTTTAACTGATGTTTCTGTCACCAATGTCAACCATTTGGACATCAAATGATCCAACTCGTTAACTCCAATGAGCAAATTTCTTCCAGGATTTTCATTATCGGTATTCCTCTTGTCATAATTAACTTGCAAATGATCTCCTCTATCCGACTGCGCCATTTGTAACGAATCTCTGGATGGAAATAAGAATTATTCCACACTTCTCCAGATGAAACTTTATTTTTTATAGTTATTTATTGTTTTCTATGGAAATAGTCCTTCTCCCACAGGGTGATCAAATCAAAGTATAAATATTCCTACAATTTATTAGTTTGTTCTAGGAACTAGGCAACTTTTGGCACAACCAGGGCAAAAAAAGGAAGACATTGGCCTGCTCAAAACAATGATTGCTGGTGCTATAGGAGGTATCTTCTTCTGGTCATCTACTTTTCCTGTAGATGTAGCCAAGTCTCGAATTCAAGTGAGCAATATTGAGGAAAACATGCTGAGAGTTATTTACAAAATATTTCGTCAAGAAGGTATTGGGGCCTTGTATAATGGTCTTGCTCCTACAATTTTGAGGACTATTCCAGCCACTGCCACACTTTTTGTCACTTATGAATATTCCAAAAAATGGTTGCACTATGCATTTGCATTTGATGATTAATTTTTGAGTGAGATCAGAATTGAATTTATTTCCAAGATGGTGGGATACAAAAATCTTGAAGCAGGGAAGGATATTTTTTGATTTTTTCAGAAGTAGGTAATCTCAATATGATTCTCATTTTGTATTTGGTATCAAAAGTATTGATGAAGCAATATCTGACCTATTTCTGGTTCAGTTTTAAGGTTTTTTGCATTATAAATAAGCAAGTTATGAAGTCAATTTTTTTTCCAAAAGGGTTTCAAAAAATTATTTGAGATCTTGATTTTATCATCATTCTTGTATTGATAATTTTCTGTTGATTCTCTTCAAACTATTTTCCAAACAAACTTGTTCATTTGACTTCATTCAATTTAAACAATGTGAATGCATATTTTTCAGAAATGATGCAAATTAATGCAATTTAGAATTGATCATGACAGTTCAGTGGAAATCTGGCCACAACTAAAACAACCATTTTGACTATAACTTTCAGTATAATAGGTACAATTAAATTTTATCGCATATAATTATTGTTCATTACTTGTGGTGGCAAAAATCATAAACATGTTATAAATTGAGGCTCCTTCATATTTTCTAGCTCAAGAAGTACACTCTTGAGATCACTTCAATTTGTTTGTTTCTGGGAATAATCAAGTCTCCACATATTTGAAATGATTTAATGAAGCTTATTCACTTGACTGATTTCTATCTCAAAAAATTCTCTATAAACTACCTTTTTGATTGAAAATATCAATAGGGACTCGAATTTGCCAGCTCTGGAAATTTCTCCAACCAAATATTCAAAAAGATCTGAAGAAGCTGATTTACGCTCAATTAGATTTGGTATCTAGAAAAGTAACCCATAAACTACCCTGATTTGAATAAAAATGAAAATAGCGAGTTGAACGATTTTAACCATAAGAAGCATTATATTTATGTTATCTAAATGATTTTACCACATGTAATTATCTTGCAAAGTTGAATTTTGCGTGAACTCATTCACAGAATTTTTTGTATCATGAGGACTCTGCTGAAGACACTGAACTTAGTTATTCCTCTCGAGTCATTCTATTCTCATACATTTTATGATATATGTACCTACTCCCTAAGAAAGTTTTTGATACTTTTTTTATTATCAAGATCTAACAAATAGTATAGTCCCTGGTTTTGTCAAAATATTATGACATGTACAATTTTGGCATACATGACATCTTGGAACACTGCCATACTTCAAGATTTGTTGGAGATAGTCAATAAATTTATCTTTTTACGGATTATTGATGTGAAGAACATCTTTGTCAAGGTTTTCATCAATCAATAATTTCTAGAAAGTACAGTGCTTTGAGAAATCAGTTTTTCAGGTGGAAGATAACATCGGATAGGTCGTTGTTATCTTCACGATGTAGAGAAGAATGGGTGAAATCAATTAGGGTGTTTTGTTTTGCCAAAACGCAAACAGCACTTTCCGATATAGTGGCATAATAGTTATGAAACTCCTCAGAAGATGGCCACATTTTTGTAGATTTCTGTATTAATAGTTGGTGTTTTTAGATTGTAATTATGTATTTTGATCATTAATTGAGAAGTAACCTGATGTTACTACCTATTAAATTGAATGAACGTATTAACATAGTGTACACTTTTACTAATAATACTGATTTTTGTCTCGCCATCTAACGACTAAAATGTGAGTGGATTTTCCCTATAATTAATAAAATGCTGATCAGGTATGCTGTAGTTATATAGTTATATTAGATGGCAATTGTTTCACCATCTTCCCTACTTCGTGGTTGTCTTGTGGAATAAAAAATGATACTTATCTGTGGTGCTGGGTTGGGTTTATTATTTTTAGAGCCAATATTCACACTCGCAGTTGCTGTTTTCATGAATAATTGTTAACTATGTTGAGTACATGAACTAGTCATTATTTTCAAAGTTTGACGTAATATTTATGAAATGAATACTTACATTTATTGTGATACATATAATAATTAAACAACAAAGAATATTCCAAATCTAAAGCGTATTCAGGATGCAAGATGTGGACCAGGGTACCATGTACATAAAGGAGGAACAAAACATGAATATTTGACTGTGACCTTCCAGACACCCTGTACATATATCATATGATCTCATTTCCTAGAGTTTTAATGAGAAAGCCATCAATTTGTGATTGATAATTGAGTGATGAGACGAGGAGCTTTCACTTTGTTCAAATAAGTGAAGTCATTTTGATACGAAATTTAGCCAAGTTTTTGGAGCAAACCAATTTTTTCATTTCAGAATTGCAGTATTTATAGGAAATTTCATCTTACTAAGTAGTTCTATTTTTATCTCACTTGTTATTATCTTTAGTCCAAATGTTTTTGTAGTTTCACTTTTCATTGTTGGTACAAATATAGACTTACTATCAAAGTTTACATTTCGTGTTTTTTTTGTGAGTACCAGAATTCGATATTATTTATAGGAACATGAAAAACATTTTTCATTCCGAAGAAATTATGTACCACTATCTGAGATGAGGATTATCAATGCCCTTCAAGAAGAGTAAGTCCAGAAAATATTCGGAAAATACCAAGTAGTGAGTAGGTGATTGTAGATTTTTCCATCATTATGAATAAAATATTGTTTCATGAGACCATGGGTAGGAAATACGAGTTTGATTTCTCTATAATGGGGGGTGTTGTGGTATAATGAACTTTCAGGACCTGACTCCTCGAAATGATTTTTTATTATTGAAGCAGTTTTTAGCGCGAACAAGGATTTTACTGTTTGAACACTAATTTGCCATTATCGCGGGTTTTTGCCCTACACATGTAGGACATATATACCGTACCTCGTATTTTCAGAGCAATTTTGCCGCATAGTCCGACGAGGGAGTATGAATTCAACTAATTATTTCGCGAACATTTATATTCCATACCGGGTGACATACAGAAGACATTTAGTAGTCTGTAGAATTTTTATTTGAAGCGAGAAAAATTTGAAATTTAAAGGAGGTATGTAATCAATTTGAGCGCTTTCTTTGCACCTGACGTCAATTTTTTTTCGACCATCTGTTCTACCAGAAGTAACCAGAAGTTTTTTTCAAATGTCACCCTGTATATTTATCTGAGTTGCCGACTACATGGATTATCGATAGGTTACATAATCTGTGCCGACGATCTTTCAATATCAACATCAAACATAAATATTTGAACAAGTCTTGAAATTTTCATAATTTCGAAAAATTGTCTCATCATTTCGCATATCGAACCCATTTTTGATACTTTTGGTAATATCTGCTGAGTATTAGGGTGATTTATCTAAGAATGCGGAAAAAGTTGTGTATTATAGGCCCTCATGTCGGCAACCTATGATGATTATTTCTACTATTATATACCATATACCATAGAGTAATCTGCCCTATGGTATATCCTTACCCTTTATACCCTCAATATCCTTTGATACCCTTTTGTGTGTGTGTCGAAATGAAGTTCATGCAATACCACGGAGCGAAAGCAATTAAAAAAAAATCCTAACCGTTCGAGAGTTTACCAGGGAAGGGGGGTGACTTTATTTTGAGCTGGTGGTGAAATGAATATACAAACGGAAGAAATAATGAAACAGATTTCATTTGTCATTTTCCCATCAGAATAATTTTTGGTTGGATTATCTTTAGTTATTTATACATATTATATATATATATATATACGAGTATATATATATATATATACACACATAATATACATTTTTCTTAGGTGAAACATTATTTTTGGAACATTTGTTTCCTGGTCGAGACTGGAAACGAAGTCCCTAGTTAAATCAGCTCCTGAATATGCGTTGTATTATTATTGATTATTAATATTATAATATTCAATATATTTCGTTTTCGTTGGACCACCTAGTATGATATGCTGTTGTTCCTCTTATTCATGATTTGTTTCTCTCTTGTATTGTTTTCATATCTTTTACATGGGATTGGAAAATCAGTCCTTATTGTTTCAGAAAGTTTCCCCTGTTGTTTCGGAGATGTTTTCAACTTTTTACAAAGGAGAAGTAACTCCAGGAGTTTATTTCGTCTTTTATCTAAAATATGGTGTATCCTCTCGATTCTGTTTCAGAAGCAGCTTTAATTATATTTATGAATAACTATACCTACCTCTACACTTTGTTGTATTAATATTATTAATTAAGTTTTCTGAACTGTACTGGAAGATTGAATTCCTTTGTTCGCAAAAATACTTCAGGTATAAGCAAATTCCTTTGTTTCTCGCCCACTTTATACACAGCGCATTCTGTATCGTAATTGTATTAATAATACAGGAAACTCGATTACGGCGATAGCGGGAACAGATAAATAACAATTATTTACTGACAGTACTGGCACTAATGAGTGAATGTCTTCATAGTGTCTTGTTAAGTCGAACGGTACTCCATAAAATGAGATACCTAAGTAAGTCGACTTATCGTCTGCCTACCAAGTATAAGCGAGCAGGCAAGCGTATAGTAGGTATTTATAACGTTTTCAGGAAATTTCTCGCACTGAATTTACGAAGGCTTATCGCAGCGAGCGTGTAGTGGCTATTCCTGTTTCCAAATGTCAGCGTCACGGCCAAAAACAGCCGTACTAATAATTAGTATCCAGCCTAGTCACAGTCACACTGCGAGTATGCTAAAAAAGCGCGCGGGTCAAACTCTAAACGCTAACACGTTCCGCTGATGTGACAAATCCAAAACCGTATATTCTTGAGTGTTTTCACTGCGATAATACGATATATAATCTTGATTACAGTGATTATCAACTCATGTGTGCTTTATCAGTCTGGATCGGATCTGTTAGTGTTAGCTGAGATAGGAGAATGTGGACTCGACTGCGGATAATCAGTTGTTTTCAGTGACATTTTCTCTGCGGGGGACATGGAGGTCGAAACGACGTCTGCGCCTGATGGGGGATGGGGTTGGATGGTGGTGTTCGGAGCTGCTTTGATAAACGTGAGGAACCATTTATGTCTGATTTTGACTTTGGATTATTTCGATTCGTATACGATTTTGTTTTGGCAAGAATATTTTTGTTGCTAAATGCGATACTTTCCTCAAGTCATGAATGACTGACACTTTGAATGAATTCAATACACATTATCCAAGTGAAGTGAAACATTAAAGCATTTATTTGTATTGGTTGATACAATACAATATACTTCGTTATCACAATAACAGAGATGGATATAATTCCGTTTTGCAGTGGTGTATGGTTAGCTTTATACTTTGTGTCTCCTCGAAATACTTATTTGGTGTCTCTAAGAAAACAGTTGAGACCATCTGTGAATTGAAGGAAGGTTCCAAAATAAAAATATATATCACTTCGAATTTTTCGAGAATCAAATCCAACTCATAATCGTGGATGGTATACTAATGAGTTCTCACATCCTGATAGCTGATATTTCGAGTATTTAATGAACAACTCTCTATAGAGTTGAAATCAACGAGGGAAGCAATGACTTGACTTCCACTTTCTCTTTTTTTTTTATAATATAATAACTAGTATATTTTAGTGTTACGTTCAGCCCTGTCAAGTTATCCCTAAAATGTGTTCAGATTGAAAAATATTCGTATACAGCTGATACGAATGTTCGGAATAAACGTTATAAATGAAAAGTGAAGAGACCTCATCAATCGCACATATGCAAAAAATGTTATTCAAGGTCAAAGTTCGCAAATATGGGGTTTTTTTCGTTTTCCAGCCGAACGGTGAGTTGAACCATAAAAATACATCAGACCAAAATTGTATATCATGCAATTATCTATGAAGATTGTTTGAGATATCCCGATTAGAAAATTTGAAAAAGCTTTTTTTTCATAATATGTATGTACATAAATCACTAGAGCTGTAATACAAGTGAAAATAATTTTTTATCGGTCTGCTTATACATATGTACAACAGACAAAAGAAACCCACTCCCTCATTTCATACTGAGTGTGAGTATCACTACTAAAGGAATTGAGAAATATTTCGAATATGAATTGGCTCCCTACCCGTTGTCACTGTTCGATGATATCGGAATACTGCAAAAGTCTGCGATTGTTTGGAAACAGTAAATAGTAAACATTAATATTAACAATATTAATATGACAAACATCATCGATGGAGGATATCTATTACACCTCGTTATGTGGGATAGCGAAAAAACTTTCAACGTTATTTTGGACAAATACGTTCAGTATGTACGTGACATTTTGGCCATACAGTCACTGGAGTATTTGATGGATAGACCGACTGTACGAAAAATGTTGAAGCCTTAGAACAACGTCGTCAAACTACAACATCTTCATTTTTTGATATATTTTGATCAATTCATGACAGTTCTCACCAGTCAACAAGAATTTCTTGCCAACACTGCTCACAACAAGTCTCGGTTCGTTTCAATGTTAAGAGTTTTAAGGAGCAGCTGTGAAAGTTTAACTTTCATTATATTTTTGTTCTATTTATGAAAACAAAGAAGAGTTTGCGCGTGCACTGGCAGTATCCAATGATTGATTGAAGAGAAAACATACATAAACATGTTTTCGAATACCTCTATGAAATCCTAGAGAAAATCTCTATTCAAAAAACAACTAAGTTAGACAAATTAGTCGAAAGATTAGTTGGAGAATAGTAACTTACGTAACAAGTCCGGAAAATAGGGTTTTTCAGGACGAATACACAAAATTCTAGGACGAGCTGTAGGCGAGTCCTGGAAGTCTGTGAGTCCAAAAAAACTATTTTCGGACGTGTTGCGTTCAATATTTTTTTTCGGCAACCGTATAGAATAACAATTCAATGAGACGACTTTATTTCTTTATTATACACTTTAATTGTTATTTGAATTAAACAGAACAGTACAGAAAATACTACATATTGACAGAAACATTCTAGTTCTTATTTATATTAACATTTATATTAAAATTCGAGCAATTTCTAATATCGAAAAGATTCAATTTGTTTGAAATGCTTGGTATATTTGAATTCCTTTTGTTTGAGCCAGAACAAGAAGGGAAAGTTTCCGTTTCACATTCATCATTTTCTTCTGTTGATTTTAGAATGGTCTTAGCAATTTTAATTTTGTTCGTAAGTGAATCATCTATATATCCTTCAGCCAGATTTACGGGACTAGTCCGGGAATTACGTACTTCATGGACTAGGCCAAGAAGTGTTACTTTCTCAAAGAAAAAGCGTCCGGGAAGTGGGTACATTCCGGATGGTTGCCGAAAAAGACTTTTGTTGGGGGAACCAAGCAGCTTGGCTGCGTCTTCCCTATAGGGAGATCTGTAGAGCAAACCCTAAAGACATGACAGCCTTGCGACTGAGGAAATTGGATGTTCGTCTTGGAAGAGAATCGCGAAAGGCCAGCTCTATGAATATTTTCCTTCTCTGATTTCGACAATTCTCACCTCCCTACAGTTACTTGCTGAAGAATTCCTTTATTGCGAATAATTTCTTAGGGCAGAGAAATTTTCAAATTCTTGATCCACAGTGATTCGTCTATTTTGCCCAAATCGAGCCAAAAAATGGCGTTCAATGCTAATTCAAGCATCGTTACTGATTCCAAGAACAAACAATGAGTGAGTGTGGACTCAGGTGACGAAACAAATGATTTTGTTTTTCTTTGTTCAAGCAAACAGATCATTCATAGCCGTGAGAATTCTTTTCGAGAATTTCACTGTCATCTATTTTCGATACTGTCTCGATTTTTCAGTATGACTCATTCATTTTCTAACCAACAGGTCGAGGTTAATGGCCTTACATAAAATACTTATCATTGTCACATTATCCGAATCGAGATTTAGATTCTGGCATCTCTGATCCTTGGATTTAGATTCCGTTTTGAGAACAACAAAGACAAGTTCTCTTTATGTTTTGATGCAACACCTATTACAAGGTACAAAATCCAAATATATCCTTTCTTTTAATTAGATTCGTAAATGTGATGTGATGGGCGTCTCAGAAATTGCTTCTTGCGATGTAATTGTAGTTACAGTTTGTCTTACTTTAGATTTTTTGGGTCCATTCATACCGCCTTCCCCTCTACAGCCTTTATCACCCAATGTATCCATAGCTATAGCCCCTATATCACCCAGTGCATTATGATTTGATTTTCCCATATGATTTCCTCAGAGCATCAGAGATGCGTGGAAATACAGAAAATTTAAAAAATCGAAATTGAACATCCTGCAATAGATGAGGCGAAAATTACAAAACAATTCCGAGATATTGACTCAAAGATTCGAAGAATGTGATGCACAAAAAGTAGGAATATGG
The DNA here is from genome assembly GCA_963576655.1 of Gastrophysa polygoni. Classification (NCBI taxonomy): domain Eukaryota; kingdom Metazoa; phylum Arthropoda; class Insecta; order Coleoptera; family Chrysomelidae; genus Gastrophysa; species Gastrophysa polygoni. The sequence goes on along the minus strand of OY755083.1, from coordinate 7,317,704 downwards.
GACCATTCAAACTCTTTCTCTTTGGTAATACTTTCGTTTAACACCTGGTGTATCATGAATCGATTGAATTCGATGACTTTTGAGCAAGAATGAGCAGAAAGAATGCATTCTCTGAATGCGTTAATCCAATTGAAAATAGGTAGATTCTCAAAAAGTTGAGGCAACTTGAAAATTGTCGAAATGAGTTGTGGTACACTTAATTCTTTGAGCACTTCACTTGGTGACCATATCATCTTTTTTGCCTTCCTCCTCCTAAAAAAAGGTGGAAGTTCTCAAAACAATCGTAAAACTATCGATAAAGACGACATGGTTTTTGGGAGAATCGTACAAAAACTGTCCTACTACTAGGTACTACTATTAATAGAGTTTGAAAGAATTATTTCTTATTCTCACACAGGGTCAACAAAGTGAGTTGGTTAATTTAGTGATTCATCGATGGTTCATTGGCTTGAATTGATTTTGAAAAATACTTCATTAACTTTAATTAGAGAAACCTTCATAAAAATTCGTTATGGATTGATAACCTTATTAGTGAGCACACACGAACAACTGATGTTTGAAAAAACGTCATTAAAAAAAAAGCACGTGATTCGTATTGACTGTATTCATTTTCGAAAACTGATTGTTCTACAAAGAATTATGAGCACTATCGCTAGCAGTGATGTAGAATAACCATAAAAATACGAGTGTCAAATAATAATGAGATAGATAAGGTAGAAACAATCACCGTACTCGCAAACAAGTACCCATATTGTTTTGTAGGTTTTGAACAATCCAATATTGTTTTTATTGTCACTATCGATATCGATGACTGTATTGATCTCATATGTTCTCATTATATAACCTTGATATTTGAATTTGATTAAACTATATCTTCATCGACATATCTACCTAAACTACCTATAATTATTAGTACATAAAATTCACGTGAAGAAATTATCCATCAACACAACTATAGAATACCATCAATTATTCATTTCTGTCGTCGAATCGAAGCGAATCGATGAAAGCGTTCGTTTATTCATCAATAGAACGGCAAAGTTGTGGAATTCTTCGCTTAGTGAAGTCTATCCTAATGCTTAGTTAATTTTTCGAAAATTATAGATTTCCCTCCCGTGCTATCGAAAGATACAAAAAATAACTAAGTGACGTTGAAACATTTGCGATATTTCTTGTATTATCTGTATTCACACTATGTTCGAAGTTATTGAAAGACCAGTGGGAATGTAGCAAAAAAAATTGAAGTGTTGGATGAGAATCACATCCACATAGCATACATGTTCTTACCTAGATGACAAAAACACAGATTGATAATCCAAACGATTATTTGTATCTGTTCAAGATACTGCCTGATTATTTGAAGATAAGTTTTATGGCGAAAACATTGTAAACATTGCCAAGTAAATAGCGTGAGGCAAAGATTTTAAATTGATGTTGTGAAATTTCACCTGCCTATTACTTTCCGACCAACGACATTCTCAATTACATTTCAAAAATATATATACTCATATTAATGAAATCTGAATGAATATCAATAGAATGTTCTTACCAAAACATTTATTTAGCCGTTGATCTTTTTTCAGTGTGTGATGAGGATGAATAAAACTGTTGATATTTCAATTTGAGGTGTTTCGGAATCACGACAATTTTTTGATATGATACCGCTGTTTTCTTATCAGACTTAAAAGTTCAATAACAAGAGGATATCAATAAGAGTTCTATAGATAATATCTTTATAGACGTAAGTAATTAACGCACAATTAAACACTCATGGTGCGATAAAAACAATTTGATATAGTTATGATATGAACTCAGGGTTTTGGTGAATTATCATCTCATAATGTTCCAATCCACCTGTAAAATATTCGTAATCGTTAATCAGACTAGAGACCCTGCACCACAGTAGATAAACATAATTAGGTACATTTTTGAGTTGTTGGCATGCCATGTGCCACTTCCACTATCTTTTCTCATTATCAACAATACAGAATCTAGTATCCATCAGAACGAACTTTTGAATAGCTCTCCAAGAAAACTCAACATCAGTAGTATCAGAGTAGTCACCAATGTTTTTTCAAGAAGCCAGGCCTGCTGTATATTATACCTTTTTTGAAAGGGCTTTCAGTCCTTTTCACAACCTCCCCTCGATCTACACGATTTGAATGTTATTATATTGATGAGGTGGTTGTATGATAGATGTATGTCATTGCAATTTGAAAACAATCCTTGATGTCACTATTTAGACAATTATGCTCAGAGTTGCAGGATTTTGCGAAAAATCAACCCGCAGCTCAGATAATTGATATATTCCATAGTTTTGTAACGCTCTATACAAATATTTTTTATACAGGGTGTCCCAACGAAAACTTTCCACACGGATTTACTGGGAAATGACAAATTATTTTCGGAAACGCTGAAACACATCGATTTTGATTTCTAGGGGGACACATGTCAGTGATGAATTTAGTCACGCAACTTCATCCCCCTGACAGGGGCGTCTACCCCATTGCGAATCATTATAGGGAACTTGGGTCGAGTGATACATCATCTAAAAGCTCTCTTCATTCTCTATCCAAACGTTTATTATTTTTTCAAAATCGAATGACTGGTACTCGAGATTAGTGTGGTAATAGGTTTAATTTAAATAATCAATATCGTACCTGTTCTTATCGGAATTCAATTTATTAATTGCTCGAAATGAGCCCCTCCTACCTCCATACAATGATAAAGTCTACTTTCGAAACTATTACGAACGTTTTCCAATACTTCTGGAGTTATGCTGCCGCACTCGTTTACAATTCGACCACGTAGTGGCTCTGGCGGAGTGGCGAAAGCTTTGCTATTGAGATGCCCCCATGAAAAATAATCCAACGGGTTGAGGTCCGGTGATCTAGCTGGCCACTCAATTGGTCCTCGTCGCCCTATCCAATGATTGGTATATCGTTCATCCAGAAAGTTTCTAACCGCTACTGCATAGTGAGGTGGTGCTCCATCTTGTTGAAAATGGAGGTTGTCTGCCGAATAATCTCCATCGTTTTCGATAATATCCGTTATCATGGGATCGATGGCATCCTCAAGAAGATGTAATTACATTTCGGTTCACCTCTGTGGAGGAGGTTCCTTTGGACGTTTCGCTCACAATTGGGGTGAGCATCTTCCGTTTGTATTGTTGTATTCGCGAATAGCGACATCAACCTGATACTTGGTTGAAAGATCTTCGCAATTGACAGTCCCAGCCTGGCTACTTACTTTGTTTTGACTGATTTGTTTTCGTTTTTCGTGGGGTGACTGGGTTCCCTGACCGGATGGGATGTTGCCATTGTCTATCTGTCCACTCATTGAGTCTTAAAATAGTTAATAAATTGAATTTGAATTAGAACAGGTGAGATATTGACTAATTACATTGAACCTGTCAACAACACTAATTTCAATTACCATTCATTCGATTTTGGAAAAATCATACACGTTTGGATAGAGAATAAAGAGAGCTTTCAGATGATGTATCACTCGACTCACGTTCCCTATGATGATTCGCAAGGGGGTAGCCGCCCCCGTCCGGGGGATGAAGTTGCTCGACTAAATCCATTACTAACATGTGTCCATTTAGAAATCAAAATCGACCTGTTTAAGCGTTTCCGAAAATAATTTGTCATTTCAGTAAATCCGGGTGGAAAGTTTTCGTTGGGACACCCTGTATATTTATATCAACGAACTTGTGATACTTCGTTATGATGATATCACCAGGTATATATAAATATTCCCATCGTTTTAGATCGATTGAGGTGTTATTGAAGTGGGTGAATAGGGATGAAAGTGATGTATCTGATAGGATGAAATAAAGTGACATTTCAACTTGAATTTTGAATCTGAAATGTATGTTCTTCCTACTTAACCTTTATTATCTGCAGAAATATGATATGAATTGTGAATAATATACGTTTCTGAACATTATACGATAGTTTTTCGAAATCTTTCACCATGCCTATAGTATGTTTTAGTGCACATTATTTTACATTTCTAAAAATATTTAAACGCATATATTTCGAAAATAGATGAATGAAATGAACCACACATAATTTCGAAATCAGCATGCAGCAGAGTTCGTTCTTTTCAGATATTCATAATAGACAGGGTGTTCCACTGAAAAAATCTAGCAACATGTGAAACTTGACATTCGCCGAAGTAATTTCGAATATTTGACAAGAAATTCTGATGACTCGAAGAAAAAATATAAGTTCACTGTTTTCTGATGACTTTCGAATTAACCTCTTCACGCGGGGTGCAAAAATATACAGGGAAACCCTGTACATATAGTAAATGGAAGTTTGGTCGCTCCCTGACATTTGCAACTCCGAGTGACTGCTGAAGGGTACAAACATACTGGAGAGACCAGAGACGAGGTTATCGAAGTGAACTGAAAATGAATTTCCATTAGTCTGTGATAGTCTGTGAGATGCTTACTTTTGGCGTCGGTGTGTCTGGATACCAGAAAATATGCTGTCCATACATTCAACAATTACCTATGTTACGCAAGAAGTTATGGAACCGCAGTAACAATTAACTACTTGGTTTCTACCCCAATCACTCAGATCCAGTTTATGAATGCCAGATTATATTAGGTTAGTTTGACCCTGGGTTGAGTGCTAGCCCCTATGATACTGCTTTGTTGGAAACCTAGTCTTCTTCTTCTTTCGCTGAATCACAACTACTAGGTTGCCATATTGATTTGTCAAATGGGACACCCCGTATAGTATTGTGGTTGATCACCCGATATACCTACACCTTTTATCACGGATACATATTAATGATGATTCTAGCTTGGAGTTAGAAATGAAACATCGAATATGTCAGCAGTTTAATTCTATTATTCTAATCTATTCACGTTCCTGCAAAAAAAAACTCGTGTAAGAGTATAATAATTATTTTGATGTAAATTTCTCTAGTATGCGGGTATGGTGTCCTTGTGAATTCAATCAACATACTATACTCATAAATAATCATAAATAACGGGATGAAAATACTCGAAAACACATGGTACAATGTAATACACATTTTTATAGTTGAAAAATGATATTCATACTAGATGCTTACGAAATCACTAGGCATTCTGCCAGTTTGTGATCAATTATTGGAAATTTTGCTGGCGATTTCTGGTATTCCTTAGTCATTTAGTTTTGCAATTTTTGGACTGGAAAAAAGGGAACAAATTATTTCATTTCATTTAGCCATCCGCTAAAAAATTGCTGACCATGATAGATTATTATCAAGTATTAATATTGATACTTTTTTATGGAAAGGACAGATCAAGTAGCGCTTACTCGATTGAGGATAGGGCACACAAACCTCACATCTTCAGAGAAGAGAGCGACCCCCACAATCCAAGGAGACATCTAAACAATATTATTTAACGACAAAAGGAACTCAAATAATCATTGAGAGCAGCTAATAACCTCGGCAGTTGATTCTGCCTTACCAAGTTGTGAAAAAAATTGGCAACGAAAGTATTGATTGATGACAAAAGATTGGAACTTGTTACTTGAATGAATTGTCTAATTCCTTTGTCTCCTATCTTATTGTATTAGCACTCCTGATTCATAAGAATTGTTATCTGTGAATCTTTGTTTGTTTGTTTGTTGAACCTGTGTTTTTTTGTAGTTACTGCAAATCAATTGGTACTTATCAAATTGTAATACTTGAAGTGTGTTACATACATACATACATACATACATACATACACACGTCAGCTGATTTTGTAGCCCAAACATTTATGGTATCATCTTTTCATGACGGCAATTTTCCAGTGGGGATATATGAACTGTTTATTCCTGAAATTCATTCACAGCAAGTAAATATAGGTATAATAAGGAATGTCAAGATGTTTCATTATCAGGCGAAAAACAAACCATTTATGTTGCAGATTGAGTTGTGGTATTCTTATTTTATCACATATAAACAAATACTCATGGTAAACAATTGATATTGTTTTAACCTCGTCTTCATTTATATTTATACAAGATATCACTGACTGTCCTGACGATCTTGACCGCCTAATAGTATGAGAGCCCACGACTAAAACCATTTTCATACTTATAGGCGAGGAAAAATCGTGATGGAATTCTGGTGTACAAATAATCATTGGAATTTCTTGGAATTACCTTTGATTCTGTGAAATTCCTTGACTTTTTCTGGAATTATTGGGATTCCCAGGATTTTTTAGAATTTATTGAAAATTTTCGGGATTCGTATGAACTCTTTGGAATTCCTTGGGTGAAATTCTGGTCTAGGAATGAATGGAATTCCTAGGGATTCTTTGAAATTTGATCGAATTGTATTCGAAATGTATAACATGAAGTATTGACATTCTATTTCTGCGTATTTCTGCTCTCAAAGAATTGTTAGACGGTTTATCACAGTTCAAGAATTGATAATTCACAATAGCAGTTTGAGGATAATTGTTTTCATGCAATTTCCGCAAAGTATTTGATCGGAGCATATTTCAAAAAATCTCAAGAAATCTAACCGAACTGTACTACACCAATCCGGTTGAATAATTTCAAATTTTTTTCATTACAAGAACTCTAATGACCAAAATTATGAAATTGTACTTTCGAGAACAGAATATAGAGCGTGGACTATGTATGGCCTAGAATGGTGTGAGTTGGCTAGGTAAAAAATCGGATAACTACTGAGACGAAGTTGAAGAACTCATCCATTCCTACAAATTTTCTTCATGCCCATTTGGAATTCTTACCTGGTGATTTAGATGCAGTTTCATACAAACACACTGAAATATTTTACTAGCGATTTTCTCCAATGGAGGGGAGGTATAGTATAATGAAAAAGGCAACAAAATAATTAGTCTTATTGCTTCATACTTTTTGTACTAAAAACTAAGAATAATTTGTGAAATAGATGATTTAAGTTCTTTTTAATGTTTAAAAATTCACCAGATCACTCATGCTTTGGGTTTCTTAAATTTTATATTCTTCTTTCCTTCTCGACAAACTTATGAGTGGAAGGTGAAAGCCGAACTCATGTTTGAATTTAGCACATCACGGTAGAAACAAAAACCATAAAAACATATCAGGAAGCAAAAATTTATGTAACAAGTCCGGAAAATAGGCTCATAGACTTCCAGGACTCGCATACGGCTCGCCGTAAAATATTTTTTCGGCAACCCTGTAGAATAACAAACTTTCTCGAAGAAAAAGCGTCCGGGAAGTGGGTACATCCCAGACGGTTGCCGGAAAGAAGAGAAGAACATGCAGAACAGTGTAGTTGGACGCCCGATGTATGGGAAGTTTTCTGTATGATTACATCTTGTCTACACCTATGCAACAGGACAACAAGAGTTTCAGACGTTCTGCTATAATTTCATTTCTCGAAACATTTTTTTGAGGTGGTCCCCTCGTCAGATGCTTCGCCACTTACTTTTGAAAATTTGTTCTCGGCATTTGAGATCCATCATCTAACCATATCATGAAAATAAGACGATATACTATGATTCAGTTTTGTGAAATTTGTTGCCATTCTTGTAATATCAGCACATGAACCAAAATTTTGGTCGAGGGCACTCGTACTATAAAGGTAATAAATACAGTTCGCCAGTCGAGTCAGGTGCAAGGAGGTCAATAAGAGAAAGAATATCATTGGCGAAATGGTTATGTCAGTCAGTCACATGATGTCATCATCAGTTGTCCTTGTTGTGATCGACATGGAAATGTTTCAAAGTCATGATAAGTTCGAATATCAAATTCTACTCGCTATCATGAAAGAATATATTATTCAGAATTTAAACTACGCCACTGTCTATAATAATTGAAGCATAATGACACCAATGAGTTTGTGAATTAGAGCACTTGATGAATTGTGGAAACGTTCATGAAAATTTTTCCTAATTGAGCCATGTGTTCATTATCAGCTGCAAACCATGACGAACTCGATTTAAACCCACATTGTGTACTTTACGTTACAGAAACAGAAAGCATTGAACTCATTGAACAGTGTGTCGCGCACAAATATTGTTGATTCATGTGCTGCTTGAAATGAAAACGTTTCTGCAAATATTTATCATGAGTTCTGAAACTTATGGATATTTGTGAATAGTTCCTTCCCATTTATTTACATTATTGATAACAAACGTATAGGCACAGGAAAGCCGAACGAGGGAATTCAACCAATTTTGCTTAGGTATCCAACTTCAATATGACAAAATTGATTAGGAATAACTGATGATTCACAATGAGAATAGAGAAGGAAGGAAGGAAATTGCATTTCATCTCAAACGGTTGCCTCTTCTATAATTGAGAATCGCTTCCAAGTTTTCAGAGACTGGTCCGAGCAACTTTTTTAAAAAATCAGTCGACTCGGAAATCGGTTTTTCCAAAATTGACGATTGTTTGAGAATGATGAAAACTTTGAATTCCAGTAGGCACCCATTTGAATTTTTTCACTCACAAGATTGAAAGGAATCACATATACATGTATTTATTAAAAATCAGAACTCGAAATTAGAAATTAGACCAAACACCGATTTGATCAAACTTGCACTGATAAATCAGTCACCCTGTAACTGTTTTGTACATAGTTATAAGGCGGAATCAACACGGTAGATCGAAAGATGATAGGAGTAGCTTTGATCGTCAGTCACGATTCTGAGAATATACAACTAGTATGAAATAATGTAGTAGTATCCAGGGTACGCCAAAGTATCTAGAGAATGTAGAAAAAAAATTCTTTTTCTAATTTTGGGCACGCTTATGGAATGCTATGATGATTTCGAAAACATTATCACCTGTGCACTGTTGCCAGATCTGGTGTTACAAAGGGCGCTTTTGAAATGGAACAACCTATATTTTATCCGATTTTGGGATTCCACAGAAGATTTCGATCATATTGGCTATACCATATCCTATAGCTATCTGTTTTTGGAATATGAATAAATTTTTGATATTCGATGGCAAAAACAGAATTATAAATTGCGATATTTTCCTGGCCAATACTGACAGAAAGCTGCAATTTCCACAGCTGCTTCCTGGAATATGGGAATATTATCAATTTCGGTGCATAATGAATCCATCTCATACAGGATGTGGGAAAAGTTGCGTCAAACTCGGGTACAAATAAACACGAACATCTTCAGCCTTCTTCTTGTTCGTGATTTTTTTTTGTGAACAGAAAGCAAAACAGTAGGCATCGAACAACAGTCAAATCGGAATACTCGAGATATTATTCACTCAAAACGAGTGTTTTCCCTAATACTCCGAATTGTCCATTTGAAAATCTCATATTTTGGACGCAGACTACGGTGAAAAATTGAATATCGTGATGAAAATTTGGAAACCCATTACGCCGTGAATGTATGTTCATAAAGACGATTTTATAGCTGTGGATAATCCCAACAAAATATAATCGGATGAAGGTGTGCTTCTAGTTGAATCGAATCTACATTGACGTTTTTCTCTATCTAAAATAAAATTGTGGCATTTTCTATTTCAGGGAACAAAGCTTTCAAATCCCAACGAGCGATGGACGTGGCTTCCGCATATTTATCTATATTGTTCATTGCATATTCACTGTTATTCATGTTAGTTCTTTTTCTTTCTATTTCTGCCTATCGGAATATTTTCCATGTCGATACGCTGATTTCATTTTATTCACGTCGGTATTACAGAACTCTCGGCCACATATCAGATATATGCCATTATATTACTATTTTCTGTTTATACACTGTTATCACTTGTTTCACATCATATTAGGAAATGTCGGAATTCGTGTTCATACTCAAAATGTATCTTTCTCATTTATTTGAGATAATTTACCAACAGCAATCGTTGTGTCAATAGTGGTAGTCATTTTGAAGTTTCCACCATTCATTACATTTACCATTTTCACCAGAAATTCATGACAAATATGAAAAATAGTATATGAAAGGTATGAAGATTTATAAGACACAATTCAATAACGAGTTTTAATTCTTCTCTGATTTCCAGTCAGTTTAATTCAATCTAATTATTGATATGTGATCGAATTTACTTCATGTCAATATAAAATTCAGGAGAGTATATACAGGAGTTGGTAAAATCGCTGATTCTATACAATTATTCCGTCGTTTGAAATTGTAATTATGAAGTTCCATAGTTAACTGAAAAGTATCCTAGCATTATTATTTCTAAATCGACTATTCAAAATACCTACCAATACTGTTGTAAGAGCAGATTTCTGAACGAATTTCAGTATCATTATCGATATTGACTCTAGTAGCTCCCACATCTTCTATAGGTACATCCTTATTTTAACACAGTTTCAATATGTTCGCTTGATCATGAGATATTCACTATCATCAATTTTATGATGGAACTTAATTGGAAACTTTGAAAACACTACTCAGTTCCATATTTTGATCGAAGACATCATTAATATCAATCTACGAACATTGATTATGAAACTATAATTTGCATTCCATAGGTAGGTACCTAGTAACAGCAGTATTGGTGAGAAAACAGGTGATGACATTTTTCAAAAACGAATAATCCTTGGCACACCACCACTGTAATGGATGTCTGTTTCTCAGAGCTGAGCTGCTTTAACTCAATTTTTCCCAAAAATAGATAATTTGATACGCATTTTAGAACATGATGACTTCTAATATCATCTAGAACAACAATATTTACCGAAATTTGAATGTTTGAATTACTCTCTCATAAAATTTATCTACTGGTTAGATCTGAGGTGCAGATATTGATTTGGAATCCATAAATCGTACCCAGATCAGATATTATGGGGCAATAAAAATGACAACCTGTTCAAATTGAATATTTGCCGGAATAATTTCGCATTTTTGAGAAGAAATTTTGATGAATCATAAGAATTATAAGACTCATTCCGAATTATAAGACTCATTCCGAATGCATTAGATGAGATGCAAAATGTAACCCTGTAAATATAATATATTTATTTCTTTCCAGATGGTGAATCAAGCAATGTTCGCAAATTTCGGTTTGATTTTCGGAGAACAACTCAAAATGATGGCCAATGGACATGCCACAGGAATAACTGTAGTCTTGGCTATCAACGTGGTAGTTACTAACTTTGCTGGACTGCTAGTAGGTCCGTGCCTGAAGAAAATCAGTCTGAGGAGTCTCACTTTCATAGGGATCTTGTTGGTCGGGAGCGGTATGATTGTATCAAGCTTTGCAACTAGAATTTGGCATATCGTGGTTGGGTATAGTTTCTCTACAGGTGAGTTAAGATTCAATGAAAAAAAAAATAAAACTTTTCCTGGATAGATATTCAATTTGACTATAATAGTTTCTATTCATCCCAAGAAACAATATACATCATGTTTATGACAGGAAGAATGATGAAATAATCAGTTGAAGTCTAAACAATTGAATAGTTGTAACTCATCATCATGAATCTATGAATGACATTGTAACTGATCGGTATACAAATGTTATGGTATAATAATAATAATAATCTTTCTTCTTGAGACTGTTAAGTATGCATGACGTGTTTACTATATTATTATGGGATGATATGGAAGAAAAATTGAAGGATTGAGTATTTTTTTAGTTCTTTTTCTGAATTTTTCATTGTTATTTCAAATCTATTTCAATGTAAAGTATCATTCCATTAGAAGGAATAGAGCTTCTACCTATATCCGATTTGATTTTTATGAGAGACAACATATGACTATTGATTCCAAAATCCAGATTTGAATGTTTAGTTATAGTCAACAGCATAGATGGAAATTGATATGTTGAATTCATATATGGAGTCAAGATCTGACATTTCTCTGGGTTTATGAAGATTTTATCTGATTGAAAGATACATTCGATAATTTCATTCTGGAGGTCTTTCAATGAAATATTCCCTAAACAGAAATCAAATATTGTAATTTAGCATGAATCAAGGAGAAATAAATAATACACCAATTATTCGTCGATGTAGAGATCAAGAAATTCAATAAGTGTAGAGTAACTTGATGATTTCATTATTATGGTATGTCATCTCAGTTCAATTGTTTTGAGATATACATAAATGCTGATTTGCCATACTCAATTCATCAGTCTGTCGAAGAAATTGATGTTGTGTCATCATCAAACATGTATAGTATTCCTCTCAATTTGATGGTAGCGATTGAGTTGATATATATCTAGAATGAAACAGTGTTTAAGATTGATCCTTGGGGTACCCCACATATGATTTCTTTAGCTGTACTCGAGAGTATTCCTTGATGAACAAATTATTCTATTTCACTCAGTTAATTTTGGAACCACTCAACTGTACCTCTTAAGACAAGTTGGTGAAACAAATTGAGGAGAATTTCATGATCAACAGTATCAAATGCCTTGCAAGGATCAACTGACGGAAGTCCTCATATCTCATTAGTATCTAGTTGCTTTTGGAATTCTGTCGCAACATCAAAGATAGCTGATTCTGTTTCATAAGACCTGCGAAAGCCGTATTGATGATTGAAAAGATATTTTGTTGGCCATGAATGAGCATGTGAATTGTTTTCATAGCTCTTTCCTTGATTTTTGAACGAATTGGTGATGAGGAAATTGGTCTGTACTTCTCCATATCATCCTTTCAACTATCAGTTTCAACTATGCTGATACTTATAACTTCACACAATTTTCTTTTTTCTGAACCGCACTCGTCTTTTGTAGAGATGTTCGTAGTTCTACCTAGCTGAAATAGCTGGAAATTCTTTGGTACAATGAAAGTCTGAAGTTTTTTTAAGGTCTTGGCCTTGGTCTGTTAGCCTCTGGAACCTTTTTGGTAATCAACGACTACTTCACTACGAAAAAAAGCACAGCTGTAGGCATATCGATGGCTGGTACTGCAATCGGTCAGATGATTATGCCAACATTCATTGGAATATTGCTGAAGAAGTACGAATACTCTGGAACTACTTTCATTTTGGGATTTGTTAGCTTCGGAGGTTTCATTGGCGCAATGTTTTTCAAGGTGAATATCAATGTTTATATGCCAAATTACCCAATTGAAACGTTTCATTCGTAATTACGATTGATTTTGACGTGAATACTTTCGTTTTATGATGTTATTCTGATTAGGATTCATTTGGGCTGAAATAGCTCCCAAAAAATGAATTCGAATCCAAATGTAATAAATACACGGAAAAACATATGAAACCATTTGTCGATAACATCACATTCACTCACTCATATTCTTTGACAATTACAGCCTATATTATGTTGCAAAAAATGGGCAATCGTTCATTCGAGTGCGGAGGAAGGAAACAACGAGAAGAATATCAACGAGGAAATAAAAAAAGACAAAAGGAAACCCATATCATTAGGGAAAGAAGGTGAAAAGTTGCTAGGACAAGGTAATGGGCGTCCAAAAAAGGAGGGAATTTTGAAACACACTATAGAGAAACACTACTCTGATTCTGCTATCGAATTGGGTAACAGTAAGTATAGTTTTATTATCAAGTATCAAAAATGTTTGATGGCTATGGCTACCCACTTTGAACCATCTATAATATATAATATTTCAACTAAACGTTACGATACATATAACATACTTCCCTAAGGAATATTCCGGATATATCAACACAAAAACTTTCTGAAAACGTTAATGAATGAATGAAAATGTGGGAAATGAAGTAGCTGAAGTTATAATCATAATTATGTCTGGCTCTGGACACTTTCAGTAGTATTCCAATACAACGAATCCATTTGGTGTTGATAGTTGATAGTATTGTATATACCGGGTGATTCGATAAGGGCGACGAGGTACTGTATCTCAAGAACCAACTAGTCTCAGAAGTTTGAGAAGTTGAAGTCCTCCAGAGGAAATCGACCATGGAAAATTGCTGGGAAATTGAACATACTATGATGCAAAATTGATCTACTTTCCGAATCGGATGAAATAATCATAGGGTTCCATCGACGATTTCGGAGAAAAATTATAAAAACGGTTATTTTTATGAAACACACCCTCTAGCGAGGGCGGTAAGAACCAGGATGGCATAGATGGTTTTTATTTCATTCACCAAACCTTCCTTTCTTGAACAAGACCTTGTTACTAAAATTTTGTTGAGTCAAACTTAAGTTATAGACATTTACAGTCTAGGATCCGCTCCCGCCTATATTATACGTCCTACAATGAAAAAACATGTATCAAAAGGATGAACCATTATGGGGCATTAACATGAAATTTTCTAGAAAATTCCACACATGTGATTTTTAACCAATCAGAACGTGTATTTCTGTCAGATCACCATAGCAACGCATGAATTTTATCGGAAATTTTCTCCTGGTGGGTACCCAATACCTAGCGAATTATACTGGGAATTTTTTTGACGTTCAATGACAGGTTTTGTCAACTTCATAAAGACGAAAATTGATGTTGTTGGAAACACATTTGGTGTGGAATTTTCTTACCGAATACCACAAGAGTTCAAATTAAATCCGGAAATAATTTGACCTCTAGTGATATTACTAGTGACTATTCCATTTTTCATACGATTGAAGTTATTACGCCCCCTAGCGATTGATGTATGAATTCAAAAAATATATCCAGCAATTTTTCTTGGTCGATTTCCTATGGAAGATTTTTGTCCCAAACTCCCACTACTATCAATTCCGGAGATACAGTACATCGTCACTCTTATTGAATCACCTGCTACATATATTTTAATTATCGCAATTCACGTTTTCAGGTCAGTTTACTCTGAAGGAGGAAGAAAAACAAAGCAAGCTCGCGATGATATCCAAGTCGTTGGGCCTGGATCTTCTGAAAGATGCCACCTTTCTCCACATCGTGGTTGGTCTGGGATTTGTGTACGTGTCGTCATACACTTACAACGCCTTCTATCCCATGTTCCTGCAAGACGAAGCTGAATTCTCCATGCTACAGACTACCACATGCATGACGGCTCTCTCAACTGCAGACGTCATAGGAAGAGTCACGGTGCCAGAGATCTCTAGGAGGTGCCATCTCAGCAACAAAAAGACCTTCATGATCGGATGCGTCTTCCTGGCCATCAGCAGATCTTGTAAGATCGAGTAATGGTATTTTGACGTACCATGAAATTGTGTGTTTCTATTCGGAAAGGACTCTTGAAGTGATATTGAGGCTATTCTTCAAGACTGGTTCACTTACTTTTGACAGCCACTCTCTCACAATTCTTTTACTATTCCGAAGACAACATGTCTTGTCAGAGATGGCAAATGATCATGTTCGTTTGACATGCTCAGCTGATTGATTTGTGCCATCGTCTTCATAGTATGAGTACACTTCGTCATCTACAGACGGTAGCTGATGTTATAATAATAATAATCTTTATTGCACTATGATAAATAATGTACAAGCCAGTCAAACTGAGGAATGTGATGATGGATATGAATAAATACACAACATACGAACAAATACTGATTAGAGAACACAAAATGGAGATTTCCGTCGACTGAATAAGGTTCTAGGAGCATTGTTTTTGATTGCTAAGGGTAGATTGTTGAAGAATTTTAAGATTGAATATAAAGCATCGCTTTGAGTAGGCGATATAGATGGTGGTAATGTCTGGTCCATATGAGTGGGGGATTGTGGTGAGATCGAAGTAATGTCTATTTTTGTACAAGAATTTGAGACATTCATATATTCATATTGCTGGTATAGTGAATGATTCAGTTCAACTTTTCTGAAGTAACCCCTGTAATATGGTAACTCTGATGTGTCTTATGTTTGTCTGGCTGAACATGGATGATAATAGACTCCTTCTTAACATTTTCCTCTATTTCGCATGGTGAATGAATGGAAATAATTGAACGATAGTTGCGGCCATTGCTCTCAAGCTAATGTTCTTCATACAATCGTTCCAAATCATCATTTACAATTCCTGAACGGTTGTAGGAAAGATTGATGTTCCAATAACAGTCATATCAAAACGTTTCCTTGTATGATTCATCCATCTATTGGTGCTTTTTTTCAGGTCTGGTCGAATTGGGTGTATTCGAATATACCGCAGCTTTCTCAATTGTCGTGGGCTATTTTAGAGCAGTCGCAGTCATCAATCAGAATTTGGTGATATCTGAGTACATTAGCAAAGAGAAGCTGCCGTCTGCCGTTGGACTCAATATGGTGGTGAAAGCTTTGCTGAGCTTGACCCTTGGGCAATCTTTAGGTAAGAGTTACTCATTGCATTTTATGAACTGTTGAATGTACTTTAAGTACTGATTTCTATGTGAAAATTTCCATAGAGGAAATTCTTGGTGTCACATGGAAGTCGCATGTTCAACGCCATCTAACGGCAAAGGATTGAGATACGTTTCTGAGAAACTACCATCTACCATCCGATCCACTACCTATGTGGTCATTTATCCAGCAGTTCTGAAGCTACTTAGTAGTAAAAATTTTTGTCTTTCTGACCATTATTTATATACCTTTAACTGATGTTAATATATTGATAATGCGTTTCAGGTTTGCTGAAAGACCAGTACAGCTATACATTCTCTATTCACATACTCAACTTCATCGTAGTGAGTGTTGTACTGTCATGGTTGATCGAGATTATTGCGACGAGAATAAGGTCGAAGAAACCTCGGAAAATATGTACTGTAGCCGATGAACCAATCCAAAAGGCATAGTTTTAGAACAGTAGGCTCTCATTTCATTGTAATTGTGATAGTACTCCGGTAGATACTTGTATATATTATTTTGATTACTATTATTCGTTTCTGTGTATTGTATATATAGATATAGTTACTGGATAATTGTATTTTGAGATTTGAAGAACGTTATATGTAACATACGCCCCATTTACAGACTATATTATTATTGTACTTATATGAATTTGCCATTTTCGATTTTTTTGTGATGATTCCTGAATGTGTAATGAATAAATATTCAGTTCTTTCAATCTTGAACGCATTCAACTCGCAGAAGCTGCTGTGTTCTTGTAGTAATTTCTATTTGTCAAGCGAAGCAGTGGTATAGGGCATATTCATCCTGACAGTTTATTTATTACCTTACACGACGAGGACATCGGAACTCAGAATTCAAATAGCAGAGGAAAAGTTATATTAAAACAGAATACGAAGACTCATAACTCCAGATGATGTCCTGAAACTTTTATAATATTGTAAATAAAAGTTGACCACTCGTAGTTTCGGTCTGGCAGTCATTCGAGACGTGAATTTTCGAATGAGATGTCTCTTCAGATGAAAATGTCGGATTTGAGATGGATTCTGATGATTACCAATAGGAAGGGTGTTCTCGAAGGTGAGAACAGGAATCCTTATATCGGGTGACAACTGATTGGTGTTCAGTTTTCTTGAGTTAGGAAATTGATATTGATCTAGAAAGACCACTTCGACAGTTAATCATTACCATCATACAGGGTGACATTTCTGAAACTCTGCACCCTCAATATCTCCCTTCCAGTGAATAATATGAAAAATCTGAATTCTGAATTCTTAGCCCTCATGGTTCAACTCTCTAGGAGGGGTTAGAATCTTGAATGGGAAGGGGATTCAATGGTACATCATTTTGAAGGGCTTCCAATGCTCTCCATTAGGAGAAACAAAAGATGACTGTTCTCAATGTGTTTCATTTAGTCTTGCGAAATGGGATGAATTGGGAATTTCGTCAGAATCCAAAATTTTCTCGAAATTTTGAGGAGTGTTCCTCACTTAAATGAAATGAGGATCTGTAACTGAAGAGTATAGAATCTGAATTGATGTTGAGAGCCAATGAAATGCATCGATGACTAAACCAATACTAGTGAAAGTAACTATTTCATCAGAAATATCAAAGTAAAGTACATTTCGTTCAGATGATAGTTGGAGGGTGAATTGTGGTTGAGGTTCTAATAGCACCACTTGGTACAGGATGAGTCAACCAAAGAGACGAGTTATTTCAAGACTCACTTATCTTTAATTTTTTATCACACCTTGTTTTTCCTGCATTTCTTGGGCTATGTCACACGTATACAAAAATAATGAACTTGTTAACTAACATGCTCTTGAAATTCGGTGAGTGATGCGACAACATTTCGATTGTACAGGGAAACAATCAGAGAGAAAGAAATCATCTAACTCTTGGAATATTATTTATTTCGATTTGAAAGGTGTCGCCATACGGATGACATATCAACAACGAAGAGCTGAAATATCGTGGAATATTCAAGACAGCGAACAGATAAATCGCTTGTGTAGGTGTTGGTATACAAGAGAGTATTTTTGCCTCATGTAGTGATTCATTGTCTGCGCACATCAAACGAACAGTGACAAGAATGTGGATTATAACAGCATTATCACCTCCTAGATACACGGAAATGTAATTCTATAATTCATCACTTATTGTATAATTGTTTGGTTACAATGATGTTGGGAGAATTTTCACGATTCGAAAAAGTAACAACTACGGGAGCGTATGTAAGCGAAATTTCCGCATCTCGGAATTTTTCCTAGCCCTTGTTGTGGCAATAAAGTAATATTCCAAGTTGCAACTCAAATTTAGTAGAATTCGGAGTTGCAACTCAGAATTCGAGCGAAAAATAAAAATGAATCAATAATGGCGACTATTCCGTGAGGAACAATAATTTATAGGAATAATCACTATTTTGAATGTCATTTTGTTGATTCCTCGAATCAATAAATCGAATGAATTGCCAGAAGCAGTGTTGCCAGCTTCTAAACATGAAATGCCGAAAAAAGTTACCAGAAAAACCGCTAGAAGTCGCTAGTGAGCGAAGCGAGCAAATATCCTTCCTGATTTCCAGGCAGTTTATACCATCAGTTGGAAAATCAAAAGAAACTTTTTTTTTCTCATTGCAACAACTTTTTCTGCTCTGTGTATATTGTGGAGGCACTGGAATTGAAGAGATATACATATCATAATCTTATAAACCTATGGAAGAAGAGAAACAACTGACTTCCATATTTCATCACAATTTACTAATTTAATTTGACATCCATTTAAAATCTGTTTGCTGTTTCCGCCTTATTCAGTTAATTATTTCCTCCTCATCAAGAGTTATAAATTGATGTGTATGGCATTCAGTTGTTTATGTATATGAATCTAATGATCATGAAACCAATAATATTTCAAAACTTGATATTTGACAGGATACATAACAGTTGAGAGAAGAGACATTGAACTTTGAACTGTTATAAGACCACAAAAGTCAACAAATGATAAAAACAAACCTTCCCATCTGTCATTCTCTCCCCTGCTCATCTCTTCGTCTCGAATATTCATAACCGTCGTCACAAATTCATGTTATAGAAATATCTCCATACAGATCGCTACGATTATGTCGCATCGAATCAACCTAAACACTCTAGGCTCCGCGACAAATCCGCTAAGATGGCAACCCTGACCAGAAGAATGAAAGATAACGAATTTTAATTGAGGTGCCTCATCAGTTGCGCCATCTTCTAATTGATCAACAGCAATTAGCATGACTAGTTTGGTTGAGAACCGCCTATTACTAGTCGAGAAAAAAAAATAATTAGATTTATCATCGGTGCCATCTAGTCTACATATAATTTGTGTCATCTGACTACAAAGTAGTAGCCATCTCGAATACAAACTCGCGAATTAGCCGAAGAAAAATTTCCAACCAGCCCACTTAGGAATTCTTGCCCCGTTCACCGAGACTTTCCTCCAATCTCACAAATATATACAAATACATACGCCGAATTGAAATAGCAAATACAATTAGCGTTTATTCTCAACATTCTCATAAATCGGATTTGCACTTCGGCAAGAGGAATAAATAAAGCTCATTTATTGTATTTTTCTCTTGTCTTCGTTCGACGCTCACTCGTTTGTTTGAGTTCAGCAGATC
This sequence comes from Gastrophysa polygoni, assembly GCA_963576655.1. NCBI lineage: Eukaryota > Metazoa > Arthropoda > Insecta > Coleoptera > Chrysomelidae > Gastrophysa > Gastrophysa polygoni. Next base: position 7,297,879 of record OY755083.1, on the reverse strand, counting down.
TTTTTCACTACACTACAAAGAGTCATTGGGATTCTTGAATGAGGTCCGCGAAACCAGACTGATCGATTCATAAACGATTAATTCATTCATGATCATGGACAATATCAATTTATAAACTTCGCTGCCGTAGCCGTTGCCGTTGCAGTAGTGGAGAAAATGCTCAATTTATAAACTAATGACATTTCCGCAGGCGCAGGCACAGAACGGATAATATTGTGTAACTATTGTCGGTTATCTGTTGGGTTATGAAAAGCATGATCATTTCTCAAACTAATTCGTCCTCGTGGTGTGCACTTTATAGGAATGAAATGAACGGAACCACGAATCAGCTGATCACTCTCTTCTGTCAGCTGTCACTGGAACTTATCTGTGATTGGATGTCCACAGCTGAACACAAAAAAAAACAAACATAGTCTGCTTCAAGTTCAGTTTCGACGACTTATTGATAGAAAATCACGCTATAGTGAACAAAACTCACACAAAGTTTTTAGGGGTATTTATAGATGAGAAATTAAAATTTGATAAGCATGTAGAGAACTTATGAAAAAAAATAGCATCAGGCTGTTATGCAGTTCGAGTTGTTTCAAATGAACTCAATCAATCCTCAGCCAGAATTGTGTACTTTTCCTTGATCGAGTCCCATTTGAGATATGGAATTGCCTTTTGGGGCTTATGTAGTCAGCAACTACTAAATTCAGTATTCGTTTTGCAAAAAAGGGCTGTCAGATACATAGGTAAGGCGAAATCACAAGATCACTGCAAACCACTTTTCATCAGTCAGAAAATTCTAACTTTACCTTGTTTGTTCCTTCTGGAAACCGTGTGTCTAATACACAAAAAGTATTCAAATACAGCAGTAAATAATGACAGACGATACCAGACAAGAGAAAATCGGGATCTACCACTGCCAATATCAAAATTAGCAATTACGAAATTTTCTTTGATATATGAGAGCAAGAAAATATGTAACCACCTCCCAATGTACTACAGGAAAATAACAAATTCAAAAAAGTTCAGGAAAGCAGTTGAAGAGGTATGTCTGCAAAAAGCCTACTATGACTCGAAGGAATATTACATTGATGAATTTTGAAGCTTAGTACTTCTGTTGCTTACTTATCTGTATTGCTTTATTTATTTATTTATCTGTAATGTTTGATATATTTTTATATATATATATATATATATATGTTTTAACGCTATAATGATTGTTCATTATATTTCATATAATTTTATATTTTTAATATTTCTGACTTTATGAAATCACACTTACTTTGTCAATAAGAATTACTTCTTGGACAATAAAGCATGATTGAATTGAATGCCGTTGCCGTAGCCGCTGAAGATGACTTATCTTTGACGGCTACGGCAACAGCAACTGCGTCAACTGCGAAGTTTATAAGCAGATGTACATATTTTACATATTTCATCTTGGCATGGCAACGGCTACGTCAACTGCGACTACGGCTGTGGAGTTTATAAATTGAGCTTTATACGGTCGATTTTCTAGGCAAAATAATCATTCTATTATCATTTTTTTTTGGCGATTACGCGCCTCGAAGAAATATAAAGATAGTGTTACATATGTTGTGCACTATGCTGTGCACTTCTGAACCTCATAAAATTGTTTGATTCGATACCGTATCGAACGCAAGGATTTATAACTTACGACATGCGCTTTTTGACACAAATGTCCTTCCTCTGTTTCATTTCCTGTCTCTCAATTCGTACGTCCTGATGTTCAGTTGAAGAGAACCAAATCTACTCGTAAAAAGTTCAAACCGGATCAAAATATCGATTCTCAACTTTTTCCGACAATAGTATATTCAGTCTGTAGGTAAATCGAGGAGGTAGAGTATTAATTTTTTCTAGATTATATGTGATTTCCTCTCCTCGTTTCTGGAAATGAAAATAGAAGTAATGATTTCTGATCTGCCCCCAAACGTCACTGAGCTTCAAATTCAACATTCAGATACCTGCAAGAGAAATTCTCTATTGGTCAGTGACACCTTGTTTTTGAAAGAATTATATATATAACTCTTTATTAGCACTTAATTTGCTCTTTACAAGAAGAATAATGTACAGATATAATAAAAATAAAACAAAATAAAATACGCCATCAGAAGGCACACATTAAAAATACTATAGGTAGTGAGAGTTACTAATAGTTGAAGGTTAAAACTACTACAACAGATTAAAAACTACTTACTACAAGATATTAAAATTGGTTGAATACATAGTCTCTACATTGTCTTTTGAATAGGCTCAAAGATAATGTGTCTTTGATATCAGAAGGTAAATTATTAAAAAGAATTAAACCCTTATTGAATACTGTTTCACATATAATATTATCTGTTCTTATGTAAAAGTCATTTACAGTTCGCGTTCTAGTGTTATGAGTGTGTACATTATCTATGTAGGTGAGCTCATCACTGAGGTAGGTCGGCAACATATCATTTTTCAGCTCGAAAACAAATACCAACATATTATAATGTACTCTTTGTTTTACGGACATTAGTGACAATGTATCTAGCATGGTGTTTATATGAGTACGTTTGTTACACATAAGTATAGCTCTCATTGCTCGATTTTGTGTTTTTTGAATCATATTCAATTGGTCGTTTTTTAAATTGAATTCACACTTTTGAAATGTCAACAACCGCTGAACATTGTTCAAGAGAAAATCGTTCAAACTTGAAATTCAGAAATAAATGTTTTGAGTGAAAAGTCGAAATTTCGACTGAATTTTCAGGCTCATACTTACTCTATAGCTTACATGCGAATAAGGATTGTTTCACATTGCATAATTCCCTCACATTTTCCATGAAGAATAAACAATTTCATCAGAACTTCGTTCGAATAGTTATTTTCCTCCATTTCAATTCTTTTTGAGTCACTTTCGTTGAGACAACACACAAATGTATTATCACTCATGCACTAATTGTCAAATTTTCATAATGACATGTACCATCATGACATTTAATAGCCTCCTTAGATGAATATGAGAAAACTAATTAGATGTTTTTAGGAAATTGCTCCTATCTCGGAATTCTGGCTATGAGGGTATAGGAACATGATATATCAATTCGAAGCGAATTCAGTCATCTTTTAGGATATTCCATGATATACAGGGTGTTCCATTTGGAGAAACGCACTTCCAACCCTTTTTGTATCTAGCAGTGAGATCATGATTTTGAACGACCCTGTATAACGCAGAACAACCTTCTCTCTACAGAATCGATATACATGATCTTGATGGACTAAACACCGAATTGCATCTTCCTAAGAATCTAACTGAAGTATCACTGAAATATCAGCATGTTTTATCAATTCCGTATTCAGTATAATACTGAAATACGAACATAGGCTGGAGATGCGTTTGGACACGTGGGTATATGAATTATCATAAATTATCAATTATTATTGAAGTCAAAAATATCGTAGCCTACTGCAATTCTTTCAGTTTGGAATTTCAATTGAAGTTTTCTCCAGAATATCGAATGCAGAATACGAAGTGTGATACATCGTTGGAATGGTAATTTTGAGTAGAAATCAAAAGTTGCGAGAAGTATACAGGGTGCTATTAGAAATAAATAAGTTGGAGTCACTTCCGGTCAAACCAGAAGTGACTTTCAGTTTTTGTATACTGGGACACCCGGTACGAGAGATCTCGTCCTGTGAGAGGCCATAAAGACGAATGACAGTCCATACTTTATCGGTAATTCAAGCCACCACTCTATTGTCTAAGATATCCTCCTGCCTAATGGGCCATAAAAGTCATCGCAATTTAGGAATAATAAATAGCACTTCATCATTTCTGGCAAAAATTGAATCCTTTATGCTATTCATGAGGCCTTATTCGAGCAGCTGGTACGAAAATTCGTTCGAATATCCATGAAATCACTTTAATTTGCTGTAGACTCTAGACATTCCATGGTGGAAAAATGATGAGAAATTATTCATCGCTTCACAGGAATACATGAATTAGTCGCAATTGTCGTGTGATAGCTTCAACTATACAGGGTACCTATATCTTCATGAGTTCATGTATTATTCTTTCGTGAATCATCTGCTCATTAACCTAATTGATAGATATTTTCAGATGCGCAATTTTTTTTCAAAAAGAAAAAAATATATTGGGTGTGTCATGTGACAGTGGCCGATACCAACTTTCTTATTCTGACTACAACACCCTGTATATTATTAGTTTTTTTGATTCTTCAGGAAATTCTAGACATAATTCATGTTCAATGTCCCATACCTATCTTGAACTGTTTCGGAAATATCAAGTGTTTTCAGATGTATTACAAAAATTAACATTAAAAGAAGAAAATTATTTTATTTCACAAAAAACAATAATTTCAATTCAAGAGATGTTCAAAATGTTAGCCGCGAACGTCTTGGCAACATGCTAATCTGGTCTAGAAATGTCTTCTAACGTTACTCAACATCTCAGGCGTGACTAATCTAATCGCAAGCGTGAAATCGTCTTTCGTCATCTAAGTTGAGTGGTTTAGTTTGGTATACAATACTTTCGACATATCCCCACAAAAAGAAGTCTAATGGAGTCAGATCAGGAGATCGTGCTGGCCATTCTATCGATCCGCTCCTCACTATCCACCGATTTGGAAAATTTTGGTTCAGGTACTGCCGGACATTGATTTGGTAATGGGGCGGTGCTCCATCTGGCTGAAACCATAAGTTTGTCAAAGTTAAAATATTCATCTCCATTCAAGCTGCCATCAATGAAAAAGGGACCTACGATATGATTCCCAACAATTCTCGTGCAAACATTGACTTTTTCAGGATATTGCGTATTTTTCTCTCTCATCCAGTGAGGATTCTCATTAGACCAATAGCAGCAATTTTGACGATCAACATGACCGTTAAGTGTAAATGTGCTCTCATCAGAAAACAAAACATCTTCTAATTGGATCATATTGTTATCTAACATTTCCATCATTTGTACACAAAAATACGTTCTCCTGTCAAAATCGTCTTCCATTAGCTCATGAGTTGGCATTATTTTCTTCTTTAAATGTTAATTTTTGTAATACATCTGAGAACACTTAATATTTCCGAAACAGTTGAAGATAGGTATGGGACATTGTACATTTTTTATGTCTAGAATTTTCTGGAGAATCCAAAAAACTAATAATATACTGGGGGTTGTATTTAAGATGAGAAAGTTGGTATTGGCCGTCCTATTTAATTATTTTTTTTTAAAATGCGCTTCTAATGATACAAATCGACGTGTCCGAGCATTTTTCCCAACCCGCAAGTTCTATTTCCCTTATGAATATCTGAACCTTCGACCAATTTATGGTCGAAGATCTGAACATTTCGAACATCTTCCATCGGGATTCGATCTTGATGATCTCACAGGTTTGGAAATATATTCAGGTGGATTAGGGAAATTAAGAGAAATGTAGTTTAGAATTGATCCATCTGGCAGAAAGAATAATCATTTCTGATAATATCTCCTGCAAAAAATTGATTTCACAAACTATATATTTTTCCGATAGTGTCCCCGATCCCTCGAGGTATAACAGTTCTTCATCATCAGGAAATTAAAAAATTGAGACACAGAACAAAAAAAACAAGAGTGGAATAGACTATTGGACAAGCATGCCTTGCTGTCAATTCTCTATGCCATATGGCTGGAATTGATGGAAGGCTATGGAAACGGGTAACGGAGCTTGAAACTCCAACCCCCTCTCGCGGTTTTTCAGAGTTCCCAACATTGAAATGCTGAGTGTGGATTTATGCAGCCACATTTTACAATTATCAGGTAACATTTATCAATGAAGAATTAGAAACGAGGAGAGAAAATCCCATTAAAAGCTGAAAAATGAAGAATTAACAATTATGAGTTAAACTTCTTGTTTCCAATGGCTGTGTTTTTGCAGACAATTAACAATTAATAATTAACAAGTAACAAGTGAGAAGATGGCCAACTTTTTACTTCAATTGAACCAGGTTTTCTTCTAGTACACAACTAGTACGCAGATGACCGCCAATTGGTTCTAAGACTGGTAGAGAGAGATGAATCTAACCTTACTTTTCATAGGTTAGATTATTTTAGGGTAGAAAATCATTTTATTAAACATATCTGGATGATGCTATGCTGAGTCGATCTCGTTGAAGAAAATGAGGAATTGTAAGGCTTGGGACTGACTTGTGCGTCTATACGTATCATTTATATCTACTCGTTAATTGGATCTGCATAAACGGTAATGTTTTCGCTACTTTTTATGATGATTCTCAATTGATAAATGTAACTTGATAATTGTTGAATGTGGCTGCATAAATCGACACCAATTCGTAAAAATTTCTGTTCGAAAATTTGCTTGATGATGTTAATTTTCAGCTGTCGCTAGCAAGATTATTCTATATACCTCTTGGAATCCTTCCTCAGCGTGATCGTTCCCTCGAATGGGGAATTTTTTCCGCAACATCCGAATGAAATATGTCGGGCATTGTTAGTGGCGAAATCAGCAAAACTGTTATATCTCCATTCACCTCTCGGCAGTCCATTTTCCATCTTGGCAGTGTCTACCACTCACACGCCGGCCCATCCCGTGCTAAATGTAGCTGAGAAATCGTTGAGCAACGGCCCTTCTTCATAGATCACGGTCCTTTTGTTCGCGCCTAGCCCTCTGCAGATTACCGATTAACGTTTCGAAACGGTGGCCGCATTGTCAGGCAGTTTTCTCGCCGCCGGAATCATTCTCTCTGCTAAATTCGGCGGAGAAGGAGAATCGGAATTGTCATCTTGATATACGCCCTTTATGCACACGCCTGCACCATCGGCTTTCATAAATACTCGGGGATGATTCAGGGTGAGATACGGGAAGTTGGCGTCAGCCCAGATATCGGCACCTTCACTCTTTTCTTTCCTTTCATCGAATCGCTATCGTGTCCTGACGTATGTCGCTCCTTACGGCGGATTTATACACCGTCCGCATAGTTTTAGTCCTGATCTTGGTCATAAACTCAAGCATAACTAGAAATCAACACGTAGTACTCGACTACTAGTGTTTATTAGTATTATTAAGTTTTCAAGTGACCTTGAGAGTTATTTATCTTCAATATGCGCATGCAAAAATCGACATTTCGTCGATCATCGATTTGCTTGAAACTCATGCTTCCAATCCATCATATTTTCAAGACTGAATACATCACAAAGATTCTTCTTGAAATTAGGACTATGATTGTGTGAATATTGCATGAACCAGTCATTAAACTTCAAACTTCAGGCTGTCCTAATTCAGACAAGAGACTTATGGGTGCTTGAGAGAATTTGAATCAATGTAAAGAGTAGCAGCGGATTCAGATTGATGTCGAATATTTCGTTCATTTGAAATTTTACAAAACAATAACAGGACACAGAGGAGGGTTTTTTGTTTGAGCTTCAAGTGTGATTCATATTTAGGCACTAAAAACATCCTCGTTCTTTCATAATAGTGGATTTTCTTTCAGCCACTGATGATTTTCTTGCAATCGGCCACTCTTGACTAGATTTTGCTCATTGCCGTTACAAAATGACTAGTCGAATTTCTCAACTTCACTTGACGAATCTTTGAAATCGACGAATATGAAGATGAAGATGTGTATAGTTCTGTCTCACTTCAGCTCGACCTCTCTGTTGTTCACTTTCATCATGATCTCTGGTGTCTTTTCCAAAACCTTTTTGCGCCAGTTGTTGCGCTCGTCAGACTCCACCTCCGTTTTCAAAAGATCTAACAACATTGACAAGTCAGTTTGTGTCGAATTCTCTACATCAACTTGTCTTTCATGTTGATCAATATCTGAACTTCGGTGATTTCCTGAAATTTTCAAAGCATCGTCAGGTAAAGCAGACTCAACTAATGGAAACAGAATAACAGCTGCATACTTTTAGCTAGCAACGCCAAATGAATCTGAAGCTGTTGAATGCATTTCTAGCTTATCATACAGACAAGCTAATAACGCCCCTGTTTTATTCTTCGTTGTGCTTCATTTCGAAACTGAATGTAATAATTCTCTAACTTTACCTCCATCTGGAAATCGTCTCAAGCAAAACGAGTCTCCATCTGGTCGATGGTCGATAGCCTTCATGTAGTTGAGACCTGATGGAGGTTAGCTTTCTACTCTAGCTCTAGAACTTTCGGTAATTCTGCATTTGTCATGTGATGTTTTTTTTTTCGAGAATTTTTTCGGTACTCGAGTAATTTGATCTCAGGAACCCGAATTTTACAATATAAATATGGGCATAGAAATCAACCTTCTTCTTTCGGCCCATTTTGGGTAGATTCATAGCTAATCGGAGTTTCATTTCTCACACAGGATTTTCTTATATTCTCATTGTACATCAAGAAAGTATTTTGTCAGCTCAAATTGATATATAATTCCAGAAATATTTTGAATAGAAAGCTCAAAATTTTGTTGTGTGATACTCTTGTCTTTTCGCATTTCAACTACTGTGATGTTCTCTATAATTCCTGTCTGGATCATATTGATATGAGAAAAATCCAAAAAATTCAGAATAGCTGCTTGCGTCTCATCCATGGGATACGAAGAGGCGGAAGAGTATCTCACAAATTAGCTGAGAATGGTTGGGTGAACATGGCCAGTAGAAGAAAACTTCATACAATACCAGCGCATATTGAAAGAAAAAAGCCCCGGCTACTCTGCCTTTGGAATTACAGAACATTCCCTCTACCACTATCTTCAAACGCAAATATCGCCAGATATTATAATCTAGTCGATCACCTCACTGATATCTCACCTCATGTCGTTTTTCACCTCAAGCTCCGTTGATTATATTGTATGTGTGTCACCTGTTGTATCTTCGTAGTTTAGATTTTTCTGTACCTTTAGGTTGAGGTTTAGCTATATATCTATTATTGAACTCGTCATTTTATTCATGCTCTTAGAGTTAGGGTGCATACTGAAGGTTGAATGATAGAACAGTTCGATGATATCGCTTCATCAAATGAACTTTGCCTTTTCAATTATGTCACGAATGTTGTCAAATTACTACATGTACTATCATGAATAAAGATTATTATTATTATTATCATTATTATTACATTCAAAAAGTTGAATCAACGTTTTTCAGCATCTTGGAGGATCCCAGTTTTTTTTCATACGGACGGTGCGCGCTGATGTCAAATCTATGTCAGAACTGAGATGTTCATAGTTCTGTGAGTCGAAATATCATAGATTCGCATTTGACAGCACCGTTCATATGAAAGAAGAATTTATCAAGGATACTTCAAGTCCATGAACTCCTTCGAGGATGTTTTTCCTACTTTTTGACTTCTTGTATGTATAAGGAAATCATGAAAAATATTCTGTGTGAGAAATGAAACTCCGATTGGCTATGATGTCTACTTATAACGGGTCGAAACAAAAGATTAGTTTTCATAATTTTATCTGGATTATCTCGAAAAATGTAGATATTTCCAAAAAAGTCCATCGCATGGTAATTGGAAAATTCCGTTTCTCGAACTTCTTCAAATCTTTTTCCTTATGTGTCGACAACACGAAAGGGAAACCAATATGTTCGAGGAACATCGTGTTAGCCAGCGGTGGAATCTTGGGAGAGAAGGAAGGTGTTGGATTTTTTTTGAAAGTTTGGAGGTTGTGAGCATCAGGTAAGACTTCAGTAGGCGAAGAATTCCACGACTTTGCCTCAAAGAACATATCTGATCACTTACTCGATCTATATAGAATGAAGGAGGTTCATTATCAACTATTCACAACAATTGTTATTTTGAATCTGGTGATAATGAGGCACTATATAGAGAAACTGGTTATTCCAGAATATATTTTTCGTCTTCCTTTGGCTACGACGATTTAGAATAACCATCAGTTAGTTTTTATTTCATAAAAATGCAGCAGATATAGTCTCCAGTCTCATATCGGGTAATATTTTAGAGCGACATCTTTCTTGGACTAATATCCGCCCGCTTGACAAAGATTTAGTCTTGGAGCCCGACTGACGACCATATAAAGAGGGTGCACAGGTCCAGGCCCATCCACTTCCAGAGTTACTGCAGCCAATTTTGCAAACAACGCCTAATTGGCTCGGCTTAGCATTGTTCACAATTCTATAATTTCCTCAACTTTGCGAAGCTCGTTCTACTCGCGGCGGTGCAATTATTGTGGATGTTCGGGTCGAAATAACGTTAGTTCGAGATAATGGGTTTTTTACATATTATCTGAGACTCTGTTTTTCAGATGAACATTTTCAGAGTGGATGGAAAGTAGATTTGCGCAATTCATGTAGGTTTTAGGAACAGGAAAATAGATTTCTTGAAAATGACTTCTTCGAAACAACTCATTTTCTGGAGCACTCTATCATCGATATGAATGGTGTTATCAAGTGAAGGTATCTCTCGAGTGAACCTAATATTTATAATTCATGGTGGATGGCACTATAGACGATTCTCGTGAGCGAAAACAAGGATTACTTTGGAAATTCGAATAAGAGAAGAGTCGGATATTCTCTACCCAACGGATATATTTCCAACAATGCGATGTTGCCGCTTATATAAGAAAGCAATAGTAACTTTGATATTTCAAATGGAACACCCTGTATATAATATATATTCATATTAATATAGTTTGAACTACTATCAACAACTTTTCTTCATATTTTCCTATATCTATCTGTCACCTTTTTCGGAATAACGTGTTACAGTTAATTAGGCTTTGACTTGCCAAGTGGAGTAGACTTTGCGAATAGTCCCAGACCAGTCTGTGATTCAGTATGCGCGAAGTTTTCAGCGAGTGGTGGTATGATGAAGGAATTAAAACACATATTCATGATAAATTATTATTTCATTTACATAAAAAGAAAACATCAACACTAGAAATCCTTAGTAATTCAAATAATTTTGGGGGAATTTTGTTAGTGAGAATATTGATATGTACATCACATGTAAGCCATAACTATGTCAGAAACAACACAACAGCTGTTATATATGCATTATGAAGTTGATTTTATTTCAAATATAAATTAAATGAAATAGTTACAAGAAGAAAAACTGATATCGCATATATCTTACATCTATTGGTACGCATGTCATACCAACAATTTAGTTATATACATATTCGTTGCATGATAACACTTTTTCCTGTACATAGAAAACTGACTAATTATTATCAATTCAAAGGAAGAAGCAGGATATTTTTTATATATGTTATACACATTATGATAATACTATAGGCCTTCGATGAATATTGTGTTCAATCCACAATATATATCTACAGTGTGACCACATCATATGGAACATATTCTTTCAAAATCAATTCTTCAGGCCAGGTGAGTCACCAAGTTTGACATTTGGTCCTGGCCTGCTTGATGAGAACTCTTGTCTAATCGACAGATGTTCTGAATAAATATGGTAGAGCAATTATGTTTAACGCTCATCAATTCAACAGTGATTGTAAACTTTATACAAAACGAATGAAAAATATACTACTTGATCACTCCTATTTTTCAATGATAAAGAGCTAAAACTTAGAGGGCAGAAGGAGAAGGTAGGTCAGTCTATATTCAATCGAAATACAACAACAAACTGTTATCCAATGGTTTTTCGTATCCAACTCATGATTTTTTTTCCTATCATATGAACACAATTCAGCGTTATGAAAATTATTTCTATACATCTACTGTTCGAATGCTCTTCATTGAGACATATTGAATGAATTATGGGTAACTGATGGCTGATGAATTTTTTCGACAGTAGAATATAAAACTGATCCTTTCAGTTTGCAAATTTCCAACACGTTATAGAAACTAAAGATGAGAAGAAAAAATAATCTCACATGGCTTGTGGAAGTGATTCCACTATTAAAATTGATCAGCTTTTGAGCACACTTTTATAAAATAAATATGGGAATGAAATAAATGAAATTTTCATCATCATTGTGGATATCAATGCGTTATGAAGAAACAAATTTTAAATATATCGCTCATCGTAGTGAGAATTGAATCCCCTACTGATTTCCTAATACGTCATTTTCGATATAATTCTCCAGCTAAGTATATAAATAATTTTCTAATCCTTTTATAAAATACAACATTCAAACATAAAAGTCACGGAGAGTTTCGAGAAAATCAAAATCACAGTCATTCACCAACTTCGCAAAATTCTACCTCGAACTAAGGTTTCATTCTGACACAATTAATTTCTTTCACATACCTATGTGTATATGGTGAGTGATGAAAATAAGAATATGTTAGTCCATATAGATTTTTTGTCAGAAATAAATGAATATAAATAAAAAACATCTCACGACGTACATTAATTCGTTCATTATGCTGTATGGGTATACAAAAATAAGAATTATATTGACGAACTGTGATTCATTTCAATTAGAGAATCAAATTAGCATCATCTATAGATATACTAATAAGACCGCTCACTCTCGCATCGCGCTGAAAATTCTCCTCCTGGCAGCTCGCGTACCTCGCCTATCGAGCTCGACACGTATTCCGGCTGAACCGGAGAAAAAGTTCACAAAGTGAACACGGCATGATTGCTCTTCATGACTCATCTTATTGTTGTATTGTTGCTCGCGATTCAAAGATGATGACTCAAAGATGCTACTAGGTAATTAAATATAAATTATTCATCAGCAAAACCATCAGCAGATATCTCTGAAAGAATATTCTAATGTAGAACCCAATCAGCTATGTACAAATTTGCCATACCATTATTTACCATTGGAAACCGAGGAATGAAATCTCAATGCACGAATGAGAAGAATTCAAAATTGAAAATTTCACGAATTTTGCGAAGAACAATAATTTCTCATTCGAATTTAACTGAATCCTTATTCAATTCATCGATAGTTTAACTTATTTGAACTTCACAGGCCGAATATCAGGCCGTGACTCAGGCTATCCATTTTGTTAGATAATTATAATATCACTTTTGCACATGGACTAATTCAAAAGATTATCAAACATTAATATCAGACTGAATCTTGGCTCAAGTACGTATACATTTTTGTGTACGGATTCTTTTCACGGAAAGAACTAATCGAAGTGTATGAAACCACATTTGCTTGCATTCGATGAGTCTTCAGAATTAAGGATATAAACATTATCGGCGTGCCCATTGAGTTGAATTTACCTACAATCAGTGCTTCAATTAGGTTTTCACATATAGAAACATATAGGTTTTCATTGAATATAATAATTATAATGTCTTTTCAATCTCATCTCCTCTCCTCTCAGCTTCTAATCTTGTCTTTTGTTATAACCTGTCACAAAGGTTCGAAGATGACTAAATAATACTGAACCCTAGTTATACATTTCCAAATATATTGCTCAGGTGAAGATTTAATCTACGCTCCATGTGAAACAATGGTTCGCACGTTATAGCATAATAAATGGCTGGTAGCAAAAAACCCCGGCGTTTCGAGCATTTCAAAGGAGTGAGCGGACTTATTAGGATTATCCAGGGACGATGATATTAGCGGATATAAAGATATGCCTCCATCATAGGAATATTAAATACACACAAAATGAGAAATGATGTACTCAAAATGATATTCTCGAGACTCATCCAAATTCTAATAACCCAGAAACATTCTTCGACAAGGCAACGTACTGTATGGTCTTCGATCACGCTTTCATTATGTATACAAAACATTTTTGATATTCTGATAGAACTTAGAAACGAGCAGTTTTCTGATCAGTCGGGAAACAAATGCTTTCAAATGTGGTAGGAGAGGCCATTCAGGTTCGAAACCGAGATATACAAGAAAGCCAACGACCACAGAACATTATGAAGAAACAAATGACACTACGGATAACTCTCTGTTCTTTTACGTTGTGGCACATGCTGAGAGCTCAGAAAACTATTCATTCTCACAAATTGAATAAAGAACAATATTATTGTCACTACAAAAATGCCTCGTTACCGGTCAGTTGTCATATCAAGATGCGACACGAGAACAAAAGAAAAGCGGCTGCGAAAACAAGAGAAAATTGGGGCGATGGGAAATCAGACGAAGAGTCAGTCTCTTTGTCGTTCGGCATGCTTTGGTTATCTACGTAGTTGGCCCTGCAATGAGAAGAAAGAACGAAAATAAACTTGAGATGATTTCAGAGAATTTGGAGCGTAAGATCAATGATGAATCACTCGTATTTGTGATACGCCATTTCGAATAAGGGACTTCTGTTACGAATGAAAAAGCATGTCATGTTGTAGAGAATTGATGGAATTTTTCAGGATTTACAACGGAAAATAAGTGTTATTTGATACATGTTTCCATTACCTGGACTGAAGCGTTTTGAGAAATGTCTTTGTATATTTATTACCTTTTCTGGAGTTGAATCACGACAATATACAGGGTGAGTCAAAAATGTGTACCAAGCTTTCTGGGGGTGATAGTACATTGGAAAATAAGTATAGTATGATCAATAAACTTATGGCCCAAAATGCATATTAAGGGAGATATATCCTTCCGAAGTTGATAAAATTGAAATAATTTCCCCGCATAACTTTTAAACGGTGAAATCCACCAGATTGAAACTTTCTGCATAAATGTATATTGTTGAAATACATTTTTTCATTACACTTCAACATTTCTCATATTGTTATAAAGGGTGTTTTTAGAAGGTGAGGCATGATTTTTTCGGGACATCTTCTTTCCTTCTTTTCGTTTTGATAAAAAAAAATGGAAACATTCGATGGAGCGAACAAAATTTCATGAACAACAATGCAGGTACTCCATATTTTGTTGGACCTGTATTCAACTTTCAAATGACAAGTTTAAGATAAGAAGGCGCGGATCATTATGAAGTGGCCTGCTAGATCTCCTGATCTATCACTGTTAAATGGTTATTTGAAATCCAAAACTCTCATCGATTGTCAGTGGATGAGTATGTCTTGCAGGAAAAATTCTGAGAAAAGGGGGTGACGATGTTGATAGCACAATGATAATGTATTCGGTCGAGGGTGAGTTCGGAATGAAAACTTAACTTTTTCTGATCAGTCAGAAAAAACAAAAAAAAAACAAAACAAAAACAAAAAAAAGAAGGAACAGGGTTGGATGAGATAAAAACAAAGTTGTTAGTACTTCCTGTCGAAGCGGAAGTGATACTCAATGAATCATACGCGAATATCAGAATCGTATTCTCAAATGTATTGAATTTGTGAGGTATGCCCTAGCTCCGTAGACGCACCCGGTAAATATACAGTGTGACTCACTTAAGATCAGAGAACCACTATGCAATCCACATTTTTCAACTGATTGGAATTTTTCAGTAGAGTTTGCATAGATTTGCGAAAAATAATTCTCATTTCCAGAGCAGTCCACGATTTTCCAAATTCATTTTGACTCTTCTGAATTTATTATCCTTCAGCTTGGTTTATCCGAAAATTCCATCAGAAAATACTCAATGGCAATAAAGATATCAAGACAACATTTAACTCATTGATTTTCCAGGAATAATCTAAGAACCGGCAACATTATCAGCACAATTGTAGAAGATTCCCGAGTTTTTTCGTAGAAAAACAAATTTGTAAATTCGATGGAGGTATGCAAAACATAAGGATTGAATTGTTCCCTTCAGTTTTTTTTTTCTGAGGAATCCCTTGATGAATTCAAATCTAGACTTGCCACTTAATACATTGAACGATAGAGGAAAATATACTCATGATACGGATAGCCTGTAGAATAATGATCAAAAAACCCGAAAATTGTTTATTTTTTTATCTGTTGACAACACGAAAGGGAAACCTATAATGTTCGAGGAACATCGTGTCAGCCAGCGGTGTAATTTTGGTAGAGAAGAAAAGTGTTGGAATTTGATTGCTTACCTGGATGGTGTTTCCACGGTGAAAACTTTCGGCCTTTCCACGACGCTATTGGATATATCCTCGTCTTGCTCGTCCTCAGCAGACCCGAACTGTTCGTTGTAATCTTCTTCGTCGAGAGATAAGCCGTAGTTACGCGTTGGTCCAGGTATTTCTGGAAGAGAAGGAAGAATTCTAAGAGTTGGAGACAAATAAAATGCCATCTTCTCCTTATCACTATGTTTGGAGTTTAAGTTGACACAAATTGGTAGTGTGAAATAATCATTCATATAACAAGCTCATGTACTGATAGGTATATTATTCCAAGGTGCTAGCGTATACTGAGGCAATACGAAGAGTGAAGAAACTAGTTCAGCATTGACGTTTGTGAAGTCAAAGTATGTAAACTTTGATATGGTTGCCTGATTATGTTTGTCCTTTCTTTGATTTTTGGCAAGTGCGAAAATGTAACGAGTGCTTGAAATACAATTTCCGGCGAGTTATGTACATCTTTTTTCCTACGATCATGAATATTCGAATCATTATTATTCCAAGTTTCACCTACGTCCATTGTCATTGATTGAAATTTTCACGAAATACGCCAATTCGAATTCTAAAGTTGATCAAAGTTTCGCTCATCATCGCCAGCTACCACGCAATCAAATATAAAGTATAGTCAGGAACTAGATAACCAGGTCGGAGCGTTTCGATACTTGTCGATGTCGATTTCATGAAAATAAATGTGTACGCCTATGAATTCCGGATATTTTTGAAATTCCTAAGCTTCAAAATCGACGGAATCTATCCTCCAAGAGGCTCTGAGTATCAGGATTTGCTGCCTAGACTTGACTTTATATCATTGGAAAAACGCAGAAAACAGGCTTCTGTTTTATTCTTGCATAAATTATTCAATGGTAAAATTGGTTGTCCCACGTTACTGTCACAAATTGATATTTTTATTCCAAGAATAACGACTAGACACAATATTACTTTCTCATGCAAAAGAGCTCAAACAAATTCAATGTTAAAGGCGCCAATAAATTTTATGTGCAGTGACGCAAACAATCTTTCCAGTGACTTCTTTTCGTGCACTGTTCATGAACTCAAGAATAAATCTCGTGCGCATATCTGAATCTTCGTTTAATTTTCGTTTACTTTTGTTTACTTTTTGTTTACTTCTACCCTCTTTGATACTCTTCATCTAAGTATTCACATAGGGTTTGTGAGTGTTTTGATCATAATCAGAAATCAATGCTACTAAATATTGTATGGTTATTTGTGAAATTGCTCTGAGAGAAGGAAACTGTTAGGCAATAAACGCTATTATTATCATTTTTATTATTATTATTATCATTATTAATAATACTATTATTATTATTATCATTATTATTATTATTATTATCATTAGCGGATTCATGATATCCACAGAAATCAAAATCATAAAAGGGAGGAGATGATGTTCACATTACCAGACGCATCTCGAAAAAGGAACGAAGTTAGTGGATTGAATCATTTCCCGAAAGGTAAGGATGCAAAATCGATCTGAAAAGTTGGTACCATGTGTGATGATACCAGCAGGAAAATTCCCAGGTAAAGGTATCATTACATTCAATAATCACTGCGAGCGTGCTTTTTACCAATATTTCCGCACTAGTGAGTTTCACTCTCCTGTTGCCATAGTGAAATGGGCTTCTTTATAATAAAACAATACTGAAAGCGCTGTTCTGTTGGGTGGTCGTAGGAAAAATAAGATTTTAGTCTTCGCAATAATTAATGTTGAAGCTAAAAAAATGTCTCTCAGATAATTGTTTTCCGAAAACTTGTCTCAATTTGAAGCAGTCTCTAGAGTAATGTCTGTGTAGTTTTATTATGATCATGAGCTTGGAACTCTAATATTCATGAGATAATTATCTTCAGAATCTCTTTCAACACTCTCAAATATCCTCAAGTAATCATGGGGAACTCCAGACAGTTTTCCCACTCATTCGGTAACATTTCGGTTTCGATTACTCTCAAAACTTTTGTAATAATAGGAATACCATAGTCGAGAATTACATTCTTCCATCGATCACTGGATATACAATAAAAGTATGTGTAACGAATGGCGAAAAAAGCGAAATGAAACAATATCTCTCCACTGATTTGCATACGGCTCTCACTGTTTCGCTGGAGAAAAGCCACGACATTATTTTCGCTCAGCAGCCGCCATAATCTCGGTTATTCCAGTTTATCTGTTCAAATAAGGTAAGAAGCCGCACAGCGCCCCCCAATGACACCCTTTCTCTCTCAGGCTCAGGTATAAACATTATGATAAACAGACCTGGGCCCGTACACTTTTCGGCGAACTCAATTTCACGGCTCCGGGCCATAAAAAGGAGCCTCCATCAACTCAACCTGATTTACATTCGTTAAAAGATATGCATCGAGTTTAGTGCCTCTCGTACCGTGATGAAGTGACGGTCGTATATCTTTCTTGATAGAATCGGGATCTGTCCAGGAACTACAACATCTTCTGCACAATGTATGTCACGTGAACGATGTAGGGAACAATACGGCAACCTTATACAAGGCAGTGGCTGCTTACGTTGATTCAGAAGTAGTAATTAAGGTTACTTCTCAATTGATGATCAAACTGAATAAATGTCAACATTTTCTTCATAATACTTTGTTATTTGAGGATCAGTCCTAGGTCCACTTCCATTCTTGATATAACAATGTCCAATCTAACATATCCATGAACTTTGAAGAAGCTTTCATTTGATATCCATTCATTACAGTTTGACATGAGTTCTGATCATATATACTGGATTGAAACAATTCTCAGGCTTCGTACAGGGTGTACAGGCCTTCCGAGCGTCTTTCTTCTGTGGCTCAATTTGCTGTGTTTTGAAGTGAATCTTATATCACATCGCCTCAATTTTTCTCATGGCGCATCACAATAAGCTGCGGTGTGGGGGTGAATTGAAAGGCGCTCAGCAGAACAGCCAGAGTCAATACGGCGGGGCCCATGACTAACTCAGCTAACCGTGTAGCATTCGTATTCTCACTCATTCGTGCAAGTGCTCCACGGTATTCGTGTGTTTTGGTTATTGTATTGATATGAATGTTGTTGTTTGACAAAACAAATCGACATTCACAAGAACCGCACAATGTTTTTCTCAATATAAAAATTCAGGATCGAAAAAAATTAACATTTCCAAAGCTGCGTCTGCAAAGCTGCAATATTTATTTTTGTTAAAAATCTGAAATGCCATTGAAAATAGCGGAGATAAGACAGTTGTCCAACCAAACAAAGTTGGCCTTCGAAATTATTTGATTCTTACTGAAAATTTCTCAAAATGAAGCTCTTCATTCAATATTCATCTTCCGATTTCATAATCTGCAAGGGTACAATTATTTGACGATAATGAACTGAAAAGTAGATGATCAAAGAAATTGATTTTGAGTTATAATTCTCATTTTCAGATATTCTGGATGATCTTCAAACTTCGGAATTGATGATGGGCTCAGTTTTCAATCTGATGTCTCTTCGTTGTCTATTGAGAGCAACGTAGTTTTCATTTTCATGGCCGACGACTTTGTTGAACAATCTCTAAACAATACCGCCACCATGATTCGCCGTTCTATTTTGAAAAACATCATATGATTTACTTGGAAGCAACCCAAACTGTTGCATTATAAAGTTTGTGCGAATTAAAAATCTTTCAACTGAAAAACAGCAAATTTCAGGGACATACCATATTCCTCTCGTCACTAGGAATAGGTTCCAATGATAATCCTCGTCTGGTGTAGCACCACAGTGTTTTCAGTGCGATATGATTTCTCTATCCAAATCCCTGATCCAGCTAGTAGCCCAACCTCCATTTATTATTTCGTCTGTTCAGTGACAAAACATTTTTTGTGAGCCTCAAAGGAAGTCGTTTTATGTAGAGTCTCGATTGCCTCAATACTACTACCATGTGCGTACTGCCATGTTCTGAGTAACTGTTTATTTTATGGGTATCTAATAATTTGCAAATAATCATGTCTGTATATTTTATATTCATGAGCTTGGACCGTTCACATTCGTGACAGAAACTTGTTTCTTTCAACACTCAGAAGTTAGTAGCCCTGCCTCCTAAGATTTCGTCTAGTGCTTGGCGACAAAACCTCTTTTGAGAGCCTTTTACTGTGTACTGCCATGTTTCGAGTAACTTTGTGTATTCTCAAGAGTGATTCTGATCTGACCGTGGGTCTCCCGAACCTTTCTCAGCTGATCGGTCTGCTTCTTCGTCAGGATTACCAAGATGACCGAAGTGTCCATAAAGTCACCTGAGGGGAGCTGATGCCTTCGTTGCGAGTATAAACCTTCAATTTAATCCAGTAGAAAATACTTCTGTTATGACTTTGTGTTCCATATTGCTTTCATTAAAATTCTTCAAGGGAAACGTCTTTATGATAAGTCAGAGTTGATTAGCTCTAGATGAAATCATTTGTTTTCATTTCAGCGAATTACTTCAAATTATAAAATTCAATTATGAGACTTTCGAATTATGGAATGCAGCTCCTCTTTCAAAAACGCCATGAAATTATAAAGACTTTTTATTTATACTTCATTTTTTCCTTTTACTGCATTTCTCATATAAAACTCATTTCGAGCCGCTTTCTCTTGTTCTCGTCCCCAATGCCACCAAAATTCTCACTAGGTTTCTTTTTAATAAAGTCGAAGTTTTTACAGGACAATAAAAATAATGATTTCATTTCAGCAATGTTCTCAGCTTGGAAATATGAGTAGGTCTCTTCGTCATGTATGGAAATAATGAAGTATTCATAAAAATGTAAAGACGTTCGACAATTATGTGAGAGTGAATGCTAGAAGTCAACATAGAAGGCTATATAAAAGTGAAAATTGCAAACCCAAGCAGTGAATCGATGATAATTGATTATGCCTATGATTGAACTCATATCTTTTATCGTAGGTCGAAAGTATAGGGTCGGAGAGTGAGGATTTTTGTTCGAACTACTATCTATTATTAACGTGTTTTTTGTGTACCAATTTCCCAACCCGTGTAATGAGAATTGTAATTTTTCTGCATGTTCTATCTATCTAAATGAATATCTATGGAGCTGAGGTTGATCTAGAGAAGAATAAATTTTATGGATGAGATAGCTCTGAATTATCGAGATGTCAAATCGGAGAAATAATACTCGTAAAAGCAGTGCATGGGTCACAAAGTGACAATTTGATACCCAATATTATTTGTCTCTCATTAATTTCCAATAGCAGAAGGCATTCTTTTGGCAAAATTCGTATTACTTATGATCGGAAATATTACGAAATAAGAGGAATTGAAGGAAGAAGAAATTAAACTCACCATAAAGTCTTATGTTGCTTTCCACCTCACCAAGCGAATTTTTGGCAATACAACGATATGAGCCAACATCTTCTTTTTGGAGATTTCGAATGATGACCGTCATTTTCACGTGGAATACTGATTTGCTCTCGACTCGAACGTCGTGTTTTGTACTTGAAATAACCATTTCACCTGAAACAACAAAACTGAAGTGATGAGGCAATGCGTATCGATAGTTCGAAATAGGTTGAAACTTCAACAAGTGATTTATAGAACTTTGAGGAATTAGTCAAATATAATAATATCTCTCGAACAACAGTGGTTAGCTTAGATATCCTGAAAAAATCTCTTTATGCAGTAGATTTAGATTGAGCTTTAGCTTGAATGTTAGTGGGACGACTTCCGTCTTTACACTGCCATCTCCAAAGGGTATTTTGTGGCTCAGAAGGCGATAGTTCACCACTGCACAATCTAATTCCTGAATTCTCGCGATTTTCTCTCTCTCTCTCTCTATATATATACAGTGTTTAACAGCCAAATGGAATGAATTCGATATCGAATAAATGAGAGCGTGTTGGGGAAAACGCTTGGACACGTCGATTTGTATCTTCAGATGCGCATTTAAAAAAAAAAAAACTATATAGGGTGTGTCATGTGAAAGCGGCCGATACCAACTTTCTTATTTTGAACACAACCCCCTGAATATTATTAGTTTTTTGAATTTTTCAGAAAATTCTAGACATGATTCATGTGAAATGTCCCATACCTAGCTTCAACTGTTTCGGAAATATAGAGTGTTTTCAGATGTATTACAAAAATTAACTTCGAAAAAGGAAATAAGGTATTTTATTTCACAAATTGGCTCTATTACACTCAATACTTATTTTCCATTCAGCTGTCAATATTAAGAAAATGAGTGAATGCATTCCTTCTTACTGATATGAAATAAAAAAAAAATTACAAAAACAGTTTTGTTTCTTTTCGTATGAAACTCATAGCCTTAGCAACTTTTTGTGTGACTGCATGACAGTAGTGATCAGTGTCAGTGCTATTGTCGTTTGAATTCCGTTAACTGTACGTAATAATATCGAAAAAATGGTTCATTTAACAGGAATGCACAAAATAACCATTCTACAAATGATTGGTTATGGAGATAAAACACGGACACAAATGAAAGTTCCTCGGTTTTTTCACGGAAAATTTCCAAATTTGCCGCCTTTATCAACACACAGGAACAATTAACAAAATAGAAAAACAGTTTCGCGAGGTTGGTCATGTGAGACAAATAAAAAAAGTACCTGCCAATGCAGTGAGTGATGATACGAAAATGGATGTTATGCTTGAGTTTCAAGAAAACTCACATAATTCTGGTCGGAAAGCAGCCTCACTGTTCAACATTAGCCACATCAATTTTTCGAATATCAAAGAAAAGTAAAATGCATCCCTATAAAATGATGCCAAATGATGACGATTTCGACAGGAGAACGTATTTTTGTGAACAAATGATGGAACTGTTAGATAACAATACATCTGAAAACATTCAATATTTCCGAAACAGTTGAAGATAGGTATGGGACATTGTACATGGATTATGTCTAGAATTTTCTGAAGAATCCAAAGAACTAATGATTTACATGGGGTTGTTTTGAAATAAGAAAGTTGGTATCGGCCACTGACACATGACACACCCTATATTATTACTATTTTTTTGAAAATGCGCATCTGAAAATACAAATCGACGTGTCCAAGTGTTTTTCCCAACACGCTCTCATTCATTCGTTTTTTACAGAAGTTGTGATTCATCTGCAATTCGTAGTAGATAATTTGGAACCATCATGAGAAAAAGTGCGACTGAATATTCGGAGATGAATGTGGTCCTTGCAAGATGGCGCGCCAGTAAATCACACTGCGAACATTCATGCAAATTTTCACAATGTTGCATATCTGCAAAGATGGATTGCAAGAAGTGGGCCATTTTTGTAGCCTCCTAGATCACCAGATCTGCCAAAAATTGATTTTTTTCTATAGGGATTCGTGGAAGATCAAGTGTCAAGTGTATAATAGCTATTTGTAAAAAAAGGAAGAAAGAGGCACCACCCTCAAATGGAAAGTCATTTTTGAATAATTTATTCATGAAACTAACAAAATTTATGGAAACTAAAACTAAGAAGTATTGGTACAGTATAACTTGGTAGAGTAATTATTCATATATACGGATGGTAAACTGGAGCCAACGCAGTTTTCGTGATATCGGAAGTACTCGTACTTGCCTGATACTAGAGAGGAAAATATACTTTTACTCCTTAGGGAGGCCAGGAGGCTCCCTACAATGAGGCCAAGAAATGTATACTTCGGATAGAGGTAGGCTGTGGAATATATCAATTTAATATAATGAAACAGAATTACGGAAATATTTCGTAGTAGTGTCCAGATTTTTGTAGTTATAGTGAAAGGATCACGTCGTGGCAATTATAGAAAAATCATGAATTAAACATACATTCTGATCCTACAGTTCGTTCAAAAATGAGAAAAACTATCAGAAATCGTGTCATTCATAAACATCAAACATAAGTGTTCATCTGACCACCCTGTATATTACGTCGCCTGGATAAAAGTTTCATATGATAGAACATGGTATTGACGATTGATCATCAGTAATATATAGTCGAATAAATTCTTGAAATTGTGCGTAGAAGACTTTTTTTCAGAGATGCCTGCATTCCAGGGAGAACTGTTCTGAGTTGGCAGATTTTCCAAAACAAAAAACCAGAAGTAACCATTATTTGAGAATCTTTATGTGTTGAGAAATATACATATGTCACATATGGCAATGGGCAATGATTGCAATATAATATGCATCTCTTGGACCTACAACTCCTGTGGAAATCATTTCTCCATCTCTGATAGCAGAGCTGCGATCTCGCTTTTTCTCAGTATTGGTCCAACCTGTATATGTCCAGTTTTTCTGTTGCTCACTCAGTAGAACTATCCAGACTCAACTATTTTCAGGTGGTACCTTGATCGCTATCGATAAACGTACATCATGTAACAAACAAACAAACTTCTTCATCCAAACAACGATTTACAAAACACTGGTGCAGTCACTGATGGTGTTTTGTTTCGTCAGAAATGCTAACGCCATTTTCCGCTATAATGGCCTAATAGTTATGAAAATCCCAAGAAGATGGTGACATTTTTACAGATTTCTGTACAAATAGTTGATGTTTTGAGATTGTAATTATGTAGTTCGATCATTAATTGAGAAGTAACCTAAACTACTACTTCTGAATCAATATTTTTATAACACTGATTGTGCAATTATCAATAATACTGATTTTTTTTTTCATTTTTGTGTCGCCATCTAACAAATGATTTTTTAAGTGATTTTTCGCTATATTATATATATATTATATATATATTATATATATATATTATATTATCTGTTCGTAAGAGTTCTGGTTGAACACATTAGATAGGCAAAGAGGCAGAATAGCTTCACCGGTGTTCTGTAAATCGTTATCCAAACCAAACCAACAGCATGACTAGAAATACAATGAGCTGGAATCCTAATTCAATCAATGAACTAAACACATTCGACTAAACTGATACACTTCCCTTCACATCTTTTCAGGAAGACTAGCTTTATAGTTGAGTTATGGATCTCCACATCCTTTCAATCGTCTCGAAAACTGCGTATTCTATTTTCACCGAGTGGCTTCCAAGTTTCCACTCGCTGATGTGTTCTCCGTCAGCTACTTCGTCCGCTGAATTTGTAATTTTTTGGGTCACTGGCTCGCCTCTGCTTTATACTCGCTCATATCCTGATGGGCATAAAGCCTCCATAAGTTTTTAATACATTCCTGATTACTTACAAAGCTCAGATTATCGCCAACTCACGGTTCGCTTACTAAGAACCGTAGTCGCTGAATACTGGAAAGGTATGACCACGCATTGATTAATTTCTCTCATTCGTCTTCATTTGGCGTTCGAGGAAATTGTCAGCTATAATATAACGAGTGATATGAATATTATCGATGATATTTCAAGTAACAGGACTCGTTGAATCTGCCGCTTCGGTTTCACGAGGAACATCATCGATTATTAATCATATCACGAGGTTATAAATATGACGAGAGAATATTCATGAATCATCTCCTCAACGAAAAATTTTCAAAACTGACTTTCAACGCTACTTGTTAGAAACAAACCAAGGTGGATATAGAATAGTGAAATAACTCTTCAATTTTTTCTTTCCAAAACATGTAGACCTGTCAAAGAACCCCACTAAGGCCGCGCTGCTTGAGTAAAGATGACGATACGATTGTCGATCCTGTGAAGTCAAATCCGCTTTTATGATGATGACGGATATTTAACAGCGACGGACGGACAGATGTTTTCAAGGGTTTTCAAGAAAATCTTCAAGATCGACAGAGGTCATCTTGTGTCAAACTTGGGCAGCTTCAGTCAGGAATCAAAATTCGATTCAATCTACAGCAGTCTATAATTTTTTCTAGTGGCTATGTATATGGATTTGAAACACCAGTCTTCATTTACATCATGAAACGAATTGAAATAAGGTGACAATTTGTCTTTTATTTTTCATCACCGCTGCATTTCCAGGCATTTAATCGGTTCATATTCGAATGAATTATATTCTCACATGATCATAGCTATAATGCCACTGATATGGCACAGAATATATACCCAACACGGAAACAGAATCGACATATCTCTCGGCACCTATGAAGTTTTCGAAGTCAATTGAAATGACCTTCAACAGAGGCAGCCATTTTGCGGATTGTACATTACGCGCGAAATTCAATAGGTGAATTGCGAAATTCAATTCGCGATAGGGTTGAAAAGACGAACTGGTAATCGTAGAAGAACAAAAAAAAGCGGAGAAAGAATAACATTACCTTGTTGGATCATTCGTAAAGCGAAGGGAACAAATTTTTTCACCACGATTTGTAGGACAGCAACAATTTTTATAAATACAGACATGGCCACCCCGGGTTTTCATTTTGGTAGTATCAATGATGGAGGATTCAGAATTGCTGCGAAAGGAATTACAACAGAATAACTCACAAATTTACAATGACATCTAACCTTGAAATTCTCAACGGCACCATTTTGTTAGTTGTTCGAATCTCGCGAATGCGCATGGATTCCTGATGGCGCTTCGGTTCCCGTAGGGAATATATTCTGTGGATATCGTATACCATTTCAGCAAAGTAAGAAAATATCTATTCCTATATACCAACGATGAAATGAAAATGAAAGTAACATATATACAAGATATGTGATGCAAGATTCCCAGTGAAGTGAAGTCCGATACTACACGGAACTGGAAAATCGAATGGTGGATGCAGAATTACCATTAGACCCTTGCATTTTCAACAGACTCGACATCTCACCTGAACTAATTGAATTTGAAGCTACAAGGAAAGCAGCAGAACATTGCTGATTTATATGGACACGTGGGAAGAGCTCTCCAAGACTTCATAAGAAAAACATGATATTCCTTTCTTCCAAGCTGTAAAGAACAATTTGAACAAACGAAGGATTCTGAGAAAGATTCATAATGAATTAACATGTTTTTTCGTACTCATTACAAATTACAGTGACTCTATACAAGACAGTGGCGACAATAACTCTTTTATTTGCTAATGAGTGCGCCAATATTCGAATAGTACCTTCATCATCAGAAACCCTTTTTTGGTAGAATTAAAACAGCCCACAAAAACAGAACAACATGAATACATCTCGATTTCTTGGAGAAAGCAACTTTAAGTGATATAGAATGTAAACTGAATGTAAGCTCATGGAATATTTGCCTCCTGATGACGTCGCCAATTGAATTGCTGCCAATTCATTGTCCACACTGTCTTGTATAAGGCCACTATATTTCAAATCACTGAAGAATTTGCCTAGTACTTAGTATTTCATGATGCGGTCCTCACAACCGCAAGTTCATTTACAGCAGCACTTGGGCCATTTGGAGTTCACGGAAGCATAGATGAGCCACATATTGGTTGAAAAAAAAAATCTCTAAATTCCGACTTCAAAGTCGGTGGGTAGATCTGGAATAAAGATGATTCCGGGTTTGAGAGCAAATCCAGTGCTCAGTAAAATGAGGATGGACCGGAAAGATAACCTCTGTTCAACTAGGTGATTACGTTTGAGTATTCTAGACTGTAGTAATTGGTATACAAACCTTTCTGTCGAACAAAATCTCAGCATATGAGGTGGAAGACCACCATATTTCATGCTCGGAAAGCAAAATTGTACATAACATATAATCGTAAATCAAAACTAGAGATATCAAATAATCATAATTTGAACCACATTAGGATTATAGTTCACCTATGACTAGAATCTTATATATTTGTGACGTAGGCATAATAAATAGTTGATGAGAGATAGAAATAAAATTTGTAGTCATGAAATTTTCATAAAAATCGGGAGCGGAGACACTGGAAGCAAGGTTATATTCTCCATATGGCATCTCAGGTTTTTCTTGAACATAAAAATTGATCGACTTTCCTGAATGGTCGGTGGTGGAGTATTATATAATTTAGGGCCTTGATAATGGTAACTTTTCTGTCCAATAGATTTGTACCTTCGAAGACATTTCAACGTTATATGTTTCCTTGTATTATAGGAGTGAGCGAGCTTCACAAGGTCATTTTTGTTTTTGTGCTGTCTGATATTACTGTTCCTATAATGAAGTTGTCTCAGGTCAAGCGATCACTTGGATTTCTTTCATTTTTAGATTGCATTTTGGATAACCTCGAGTGGCCGAAGATGCCGAAATAATTTTATAGGTTGAAATGATGTCAAAAAATGTAGAATCGATGAGAATAATACTCAATCATTATTGAATCTACAGTTCTACATTACCGTTAGTAAGAATGACCGATACATCCGTTAGTTGAGGAGATTTAAATGCAGTTTTTTACCGAAACTCTTCAGTGCATTAAAATGCGAGTTCAATAAATCATCATCAAGAAGGGGAAGTTCTCTAGCCGAAATGTACCATGTATAAATCATATCGAAATCAATCACCCAGCGCCAAACCTAATGGTTTTCTTTTGTCGGGCACTCGCATTATCTGTAATTTTAATAATTGATCTGCGGAATTTTCCTGACAGCATTTTATGAATTTCCTTCCCAGAAGCCATTTATCAGGAGTGTTTCCCATTAAAGGCTGGAGTTTTGAGTTTTTCTCGACGATCTATTAATTCCAGAAGTAATCAGATTGAGTTTTTTTTTCGAGATTCTCCACTAGGATCGTTTAGACGATTTACTGGTAGACTTATATTTCTACAACAGACACAATTCCTTTGATCTCCCAGCACGAACCAAAAACCTATGAATCTGAGAAACATCGTGTTAGACAGCGGTGAAATATTGATTAGGAAGAAATAGGGAGAGGTCACACGCCTTTCTACGATGTTCATTGACGGTAATTGAGTGCAGATCGCGGCTATGCGAATAGCTCTCATCTGAATTTGTAGACCTTGAAGTGAAGTAGTACGAAAGAGAAAGCCAAGTTGAAGCAATGTACCTCACATGGTCATCCCATGAGAGAGCGCTGTTGGTGGTGATACCAAGAATCATATTGGGCATTGTGTGGTCTGCCTTCCTTGTGAACATATAACATTGAGTTTTTGTTGCATTGAACTCTACTAGATTTTCAGATCCCCATTTCAGAATTCTTGCCAGATCATCATTTTTAGTATCTAATACGCAAAGCTATGGACTGGACCGTAGGTCACATCCAACAGATCGACGATGTTGAGCAAAAACAAAGTTGGTGCCAAGATAGATCCTTGTGGAATACCAGCATTGATAGATTGACAGACTGACATCTGACTGACTGGTAGTGAATGACATAGTTGGGGCGGAAAACCATGTAAAAGAACTGGTTATCAACAAAATTAGGAAGATAACTATAGAAGAAAGATCATCATTGATGTTTTTTTGATTTAATTCATTGACATGACATCCTTTGATAATACAATTTCCACTTCACTAAGCAGTAACGGGAATCGAGGTAGAAATATCACAGACATAATGCGAAAAAATGAAAAAAAAAAATTTCATATGATATCCTTGTTGTCATTTACCCTAGAATATGAGAAATGATATCACTAGTACGTATATCGTAGTTGATGCCGAACAAAAAAAAATTATCTTGGAACACCAGCATATAGATAGTTACTGTATCTACGAGGGAACTAGATAGTAATCGACATAGTGGGAGAGCCAAACCATCTGTCATCAGTTTTTCAAGAAGGCCTTGATGCCAAATCTACCGCTCAGTATATGGAATAATAGAAGGTTAGCTCAGCTACTTTCGGGAATCAGCTACTCGAAACTAGAGGAGATCAATTGAAATATCAGCCTGTGGTAGGCAAGAAAACTTACTGAACTCGAACCTTGATAATAGGATCTCCAAAAATCTTTAGATCGCTCAAAATTTGAGACGAAACGTGGGATATCAAGTGAGGAAATATTATTTCGATTCCAAGAGGACATATATGTCGTTACAAAGGATGCATAAATGCATTGAAGATCGTATAATTCTCGACAATTTTGTCGATTAGATCCCATCTCACTTCTTCTACGAAGTCTGAATGACATTTCACTTACACAGTTCCCTAATAGTTTCCTCTCCCATTCAGCAAGCATTTAATGGCCACTTACTATGCAAATTCTTCGTTCGATAAGGAAATTGAAAAAATAAATTTGCAAATTAACAATTCCCAATTCCAAGCAAGATGTTCAGAAAAAACATCGATAGTGCTTATTATTCTGGTCATTTCGCTTCCAGACATTGCTAGGAAATAATGAACAGAATGCTACGAATTTATTTTGCAAATAAAATTCTTTTTCAAAGAAATCATCCTCAAACGGGCCACACTTGTGTTGTTATGAGTATAAGGGACGATATAGATTACTTTCATTCCTGTTTTCAGGGTTGTTATGATACATTTTTAGATATGAAAACAATAAGGAGGGAATTTAATGTTCGATGAATTGAGATGGAATTTCTAGATGCTCACTCGAATTTCGAATGAATTGTAAACATATCCATTTTGTCCAAAGAGCATGGCATGACCGTTCACATTCGCGAACTCTCGTATCCTTGTGGGGGAGAAAAATGTATGATCTTTCAAAACTGCTGCAAGTATTCACATAGCTTATGATGACTATAGCCCATTCAGACGATTACAACAATTTTTATCATTGTAGGTGATAGCCATCAAAATATGCTCGTTGGATGATGCACTATTATATTCCACTTGTACACTATTTGTTCGAAATGCCCTAGTGCGTTATAAGCCATAACGCTCGCTCCATGACCGCTGATATTGTTATATTCGTTTATACAGGGTGTTCCGTTGATCATGTTACAAAGTTCTAGGGTAGATGAAACACACGAAAATAAGAAAAAAAGTTCATGTGAACATGGGTCCGGAAACGCTTCTTCAGGGAGCTAGGGCCCTTCGAAGATGATCTCCAAAAACTACTTTTCGTTTTATAGCTTCGGTACTACTGCAGCTATCGCAACCAATTTCGGGACATGAAATCTAGTTCGTAGGTTCATCAATTTGAGCCTTCCGGATTTTGTCACCTTTAACCAGGGGCGTACAAACCAGGGGGGTTTTTGGGCAAATTTGACCCTACTCCTCTTAGGTTTCAATTTCTTACCATTTTTTATCTGATTAGGATTCTCCAATGCCTATTACATAAAAAAGGTACTCTTGTAAAAATCGCTATCTGTCACCGTTTCCTCCGAAAATGGCTAAATCCAATCAATAATAAATTATTGGTCTTAAACCAATTATTCCGTTGAAATATGAAAATGAGGTTCAGTACAGATAGTGAGCATTATTAGTTAGTCAAATCTTCTTCTTTAATGAAAATAAATTAGATTAGAGAAATTTATTGCCTTTTCGAAATTGGGGGCATAAAAAGTAAAAGGGAACGTACACAAAATATATATAAAAAAAACAATTAAACCTACACAAGCAAAACTAATAATAAATTTGCAATAAATCATTCACGATCACCAATGAAGAACTTGAAGTTTTGAAGTTTCGAAAGTACAAAATAAACAAGTAACACAAACAGGTTTAACGAGTGAGTCGAGGATAAGGCAGAGTAAATTTTTGTCTCGAAGATGAATTTACTAACGTTGTCGTTGACTGACCCTGTACGTACCAAAATAAATTCACTTTCACTGGCGACACAATATTTTATTGACAGATTTTTGACAACTATCTGTACTGAACCTCATTTTCATATTTCAACGTAATAATTGGTTTAAGACCAATAATTTATTATTGATTGGTTTTAGCCATTTTCGGAGGAAACGGTGAGAGATAGCGATTTTTACAAGAGTACCTTTTTTATGTAATAGGCATTGGAGAATCATAATCAGATATAAAAATGGTAATAAATTGAAGCCTAAGAGGAGTAGGGTCAAATTTGCCCAAATACCCCCTGGTTTGTACGCCCCTGGTTAGAGGTGACAAAATCCGGAAGGCTCAAATTGATGAACCTACGAACTAGATTTCATGTCCCAAAATTGGTTGCGATAGCTGCAGTAGTACCGAAGCTATAAAACGAAAAGTAGTTTTTGGAGGTCATCTTCGAAGGGCCCTAGCTCCCTGAAGAAGCGTTTCCGGACCCATGTTCACATGAACTTTTTTTCTTAATTTCGTGTGTTTTATCTACCCTAGAAGTTTGTAAAATGATCACCGGAACACCCTGTATATCGTTGACCCTTCAGTTCAACCAATTTATACACCATATATTAAGATTCAACTCTATTTTACAGGATAATAAAAAACGTATTATTTGACAAAATTGAAGTCTGTATATTAACAATGACATAATAATATCATAGACAACTTAATTGAGTCTTAATTCATGCAAATCAATCGAATCGTGCTTCAGATTTATCGAGTGAGGGAAATAAATTATTCTTTCCAACACTAGCAATAGATCTACTTCTCAAGGGTTGAACGAACTTTTCTTCTAAACTAGTAGTTCATAAACACAGTCATCTATTATTAATGGTAATCTAATAGTGTGAAGTTGTATCAACACAGAACACAGAACATCAAAACAACAGCCAACTACGATATTATTGACAGGTTGGCAGGATTGCACCTATGTTGCGCTATAAACGAGCTCAGAGACAGTGCGCGTGATTGTGGTGAGAAGAATGAGATTGCCACTGCTACCATTATTTCGAACATCAGAAAATAAATATTCCTTTGATGCTAGTGACAGTAGTAGGTTCATATTTGAGTTTCGTAGGACCATGATGATTGAAATATATTTCTAGTGGTGGAAAAAATGTAATATACACCTTGGTAGTAAAGGTAGCAAAGAATACCTAACTTACGTCCCTCGGCTAGCACTTCGGGATGTAATTTTGGTCCATAGGGGATGATGACATTCTTTACTACCTTCGTGCATGAATAACTGTTTTAGTAAAGAATATAGTCTTGTGAGCAACACGAGTGTTATCAAATCATAACGCCCATTGGGTGAGATTCATACCTCAGGCCGGAGGCTCTTCGGCTTTATCATCACTATAACGCATTGTGCATGAATAACTAACCGATACATTTTGTTCGACCCTTTTCTTGTTTTCTGTGATATTACCTCGCGAGAGACAATGGAAGGAGTCATTAAAGTTCTGTCTCCAAATCAAATTATATGACTCGAAACATCGTATTATATCGAAATCTCCTTGACCGCTCCAAAGTCTTCTCAGTAATCCACTCATGTTATCCCGCTGAGTGCTTTATGATACGTAGGGAAGATCCAATAACTCACTTCTTCTCGTCCTAACTTCAGTGAACTCCCGCGAGTTCTCTGTATTAAATAAAATAATTCCGGAACTTTCCATCGCATCATAAAACCCAGATTTGGAATCGAATTTCAACATGAGAAATTAAGAGCAGTCGAAGTTTGCTCACAACTTCATATACCTCTTTTGGGAAGAAGTTGGCAAACTGACCGTTCATTCAGAAATAAATGAATACAAAGTACCAACGATGTTTTTGGAGTAGTGCGCTATGTATCGCTTCACGGCTCATCTGTTAGACTACGCTTGGAAAATTTTACAATTTCACACTCTTTTGTTTCGTGAAATGGAAAAATGGAGCTGGGAAGGCGCAGATAACATCAAATGCTGCTTCTCGAGGATCAAGTGCGTTTTGAATTATTCATCAGTATGAATAGTCGCGCGTTGACTCAATCATGAATATACTATTATTTTTATTCTGTAATTCAAACACGGTATTCTAACGGATTCATATTTTGGCATATCTGTCATTCATATTATATTCTCTGTTTTGCCAGGAGAAGTTGTATTCTATGAATTCCAAATACTAACCATCATCAGAACAAATCATGAAATTATTGAACTATTATTAATTTGAAAATTTTATCAATTTATTTGGAAATGGTTGATCACGTGCTCAAATATTTTTCGTTTTCAAATTGAATTCTGAGGCCTGTGCGCCATTTCTGAACATTTTTTTGAATGGAATAAGTGGTCGTGTGTGAGCTCATTCAAAACGTCTTTCAGTTCTCTATAGGATACTATAATTTCAGACAAAAATAATAATCAGAACAAAATTTCGGTTGATAATGTTAGATTCTTGTAGAAGTGAACTACCCAACTATTTTCGGTGTCCAAGAATGTTACCAACCCGTCAAAATGGCAGATGGATGCCATCTTGAGAAAAATTCAAATGACATGATAGTTACCGATGCAATTTTTTTTTCGAGATGGCGGCCATCTGCCATTTTGGTGAGTGGAGAATATTTGTAGGAATCAAAGAACTGTTGGTGAGTTCAGTATAACTCATCAATAGCCATACAGTCGAAGAAGATTCTGCTATAAAGTATCTATCATTATCAACCGCCATTTTGTTTTGAATGAATATTTTTGCCTAGAATTCTGGTATCGCATAGAGAATTGAAAGAACTTCCAAGTGAGCTATCACTCGACCCTCACCTTTCATTAAAAAAAAAACATATTCCAAAATGGCGTCCAGGCTGATAAACTGAATGGATAAATCAAACTACAGGTGATTTTCAGTCTGGAGACAGTAAGTATATCGTAGTGGCACAACGAGTTAGAATTATGTGGATGAGATGCAATTATCACGATATAACTTATAAAATCAGAATTTCTGTGTATTGAGGTTCATTTCAATCTTTTTTGTCTTGAAGTTTCCTTACCAAATATCACTTGATACAAAATTGTATCTGTGAATATATTATTGCGAATATTTTTGGAAAAATATCCCGAGTTAGAAAACTCGATCACGGATATAATATGACCTTTAGTGGTAATATCTTGATCAACCAGTTGAAGGCATTACGTTTTCAACTTCAACAGAGTAATCTGGGGAAGAGAAATCAACTCTTAGGTTGACATATATGGATAAGTTGAAATCCTCATGCGTGGCTGACCTTGCT
The DNA here is from genome assembly GCA_963576655.1 of Gastrophysa polygoni. Lineage (NCBI taxonomy): Eukaryota > Metazoa > Arthropoda > Insecta > Coleoptera > Chrysomelidae > Gastrophysa > Gastrophysa polygoni. Next base: position 7,263,228 of record OY755083.1, on the reverse strand, counting down.
CTCCCAGAAACCATCATTTTTGAATCTTCCCTATCAAATGTTAGTTATGACTGCTCTGAATGCTCTGTCATCCTGAAAATACTTTTTTTCTAAATAATAATCTCCTCACAGTTGCAATTGGAACATAGTTTGACTCTATCAAAGTCTAGTCAACTGTTAATTAGGAGATGATTATTGAAGAAGAAGTGATTTTAGGATGGCGGTTCAGAGCCGTCGTAGTTAGTAAATTCAGTATGGATAGTTTCTATCAATTTCAATGTGCACCATTTTGACTGAAATGATCATCACCATCATTACAACGAATAGGGCAATAAGTATTAATATTTTCCGTGGACCTTCACAAAAAATGATACTGATATGTATATCAGTAACACTCCTCCGAAACTGCTGAAATTGGCAACTACGGCCACGTTGGATTTACTCCCCCAAAAATCAAGAATTTTATACGAAAGACGATACAACATGTTCAAGAATTGGCGCCAGGAACCTAATGTAGAGAATCTCACAGAAAATATCCTTCCGGCTTATTTTTCTAGTGAATCTAGCAATAATTATGAGTCATTGACGCTATGGTCATTATACTCTATGCTAAAATCCACATTGGCCACTCACTTTCATGAGAGGTATGTTGAGTTCGACGAAAAAATGGAATATGGATCTCGTAAAGAAACTGTCTATTGTCTAACCTGATTGGTAGCCTGGCTATCAACCTGCAGGCTCGACTATAGACAGTGTTTCTTCCTTGGTACATGAATAATCATTTCAATCTGTTTCAATTCAATTTAATATTTTCAGTTTCAGATCGCTGATTTTATGGTAATAATAATAATAATAACAATGAAGTTTATTCGGATTCCGATCACGAAAAAAAATGCTATAGTAATATATGTGCTGAATAAACGTGATAGAAACCACGAAAGCATCAGATGTTGCTTTTGAGTGGTGGAAAGAAAATGAAAATGAAAAATGATATGGAGTTGACATAGGTATAGGTATAGGTATAAGTATAGGTATAGGTATAGGTATAGGTATAGGATTCGCATACGTAAATGAACTGCTTAATATATAGATTTAAAATCAAACAAGGATAATATAAAATCACACGAATGAAATATCAGTAGTTAAAGCAGGTGAAGGTTGGATATATAAAAAACATTCAATTCAACTATATACAAATATAAAAAAGGTAGTTAAGAGTTCCAACATAGAATATCTCTTCATATAAAATAATACAATATAAAATCATATAACATAAAACTAAATTGATACAGAGTAAGTATAAAATCGATGATAAAAATACGTGCATACTAATAGTGTTTAAAAAAGGCACCAGCGATATGGAAGTTATTGAAAATGGTTGTGATACATATTTTATCAAAAAACGGTGAAATAAATAACATTTCAGAATTGTAAGTGGACAATATAGCAAAGGTACGTATTGTTTCATCTCATCTACTCAAATAGTTCTAGAAGTTCGAGTCTTTCGCTATGAAAAATAAGCTGTTTCAACTCTTTTTTGAAGCGATTGATATTCGTAGTGGAGTTTTTTGACCATTAAGGGTGTAGTATACTGATCCCTTCGGCGAGTGTGGTACTGATGTGAAGGAAGCAATGCCGTATGTTTATTCGTATGATATCTAATGCTAGTGCATAAAAAATACAACATACGAGTTTCGATGTATAAACTATCGGAAGGATATCTACTATTTTTGAAGAAAATCAACTTAAGAAAACGCCTTTCCATGATTTCTATTCGATGAATATGAGTATTCAAGACTCCTCCCCACACTGCTATTCCATAGCGTATATGACTTTCCACAAGCGAGTAATATAAGGTTTTGAGATATTTTTGAGGTAGTAGTTCTTAGAGTTTTCTGAATTCGAATAAAATGGCCCTCAATTTATTGACGGTCAATTTAATATGGTAATGATTTGAATTGATCGCATTAACGAATCAGTAGAGCTTTAGAGCCGGTTCAACAACACTTCTCCTACTTCTCACGTCCGAAGTTTCGGGGGGCACCGAATAGATGCACATTCGCTCGGAATTGCATGCACCCGACGTTGCCGTGTATGTTCTTCGGAATCGAAGCCCGTTCCAGCTCGAGCAAGATATTCAAGTAATTAATTAAGTTCGGATGGTGTTGGTGTAACGAGCAGACTGAGAGACAGACGTGAGTATATTTACGTACCGGTATCTCTAACCCAGTAGTTGATGGATTTCGGATACGCTTCCACGTTGCATTCTAATGTGACGTCGGTGCCAAGGGGCGCCCCGACGAGCTGGTTCGGGACGTGGATCACGGGATGAACTGAAAGCAGATAGAGGGTATCAAACGAATCGGTTTATTACGCATTGTAAAGATGATCGATGTACCAAAGTCATAAAGCTGGGAGGAATCTGATTATTTTGGTTACCAAGAACAGAAGTGTGAAGAAATTGGTGGTATGAAACGTTTATTAAATCGAGTCTGTTCTTTCGATGATGGCAAGAAATCTTTTATCATCCATGTTTTCAGGATACGTTTTAGACATTCTCTCATCTTTGCTAGTTCATGAGCAAAGATTCAATAATTCAATTCAATTCAATTCAATTCAATTCAATTCAATTCAATTCAATTCAATTCAATTCAATTCAATTCAATTCAATTCAATTCAATTCAATTCAATTCAATTCGATTCAATTCAAAGGAAACATGATAGTACGCGGCACTTATATCTGCATTTCTTTGTACAGGGTGTTAATTGATTCAGTGCCGAAAATAAAGGAGATAAATCCTCTGACGATTTCAAGGAGGAAATCTTATATCGACATGTGTTTCCATTCATTGTGGGTGTCAATTGGATTTCAACAAAATATAAAAAAACAGACACATTGAACTGAAGAAAAATAGATTTTGGTTTTAATTTTTTTTACGTGAAAACGGTGCGTTGTACGAAAGTGTGTCTAGGAACCAAATTTGCTCCGAAATGAATGAAATGATTGAAGAAAAATCAGTGTTTTTTTTTCAATGTGTACGGGCATCACTGTGAAAACTAAAAAAATCTCTCATGTGCAAAAATGCTCCACAATGTTGAAATGGTGTGTACAAGATTCCATAAAGATATCTTAGAGTAATGAAAAATTATGATAGGAAACACACTTTTTTCTCAAAATTTTAACATACTATATCTCAAAAACCAAGAGGTTTAGGACATATGTTGATACAAGTTTTTCTCCTCAAAATCACCAGAGGATTCACACCCTGTATATAGCATAGATGAGGTACCTATAACCTATAAATCAATCTGACTTTTGACACAACTAAACCACAGCATGAAATTGATACTCAGTATGACCTTTTTGTCGAAGTTCAATTTCTGATTTTGATGCGGTTCCATTGTGGAATTTGATCGGATTTGAGATTGATTGTTTGATTGTGAGTGGTATGAGTATCGGCAATGGTCGAACTGATAAATGGATGTGTGACTCAAAGTCAAATCAAATAGCTCAGAACTGAAATTGTATCGCAGTGAGGGTAAGGAAACACTCCGTTAGGTGTGGAATTATACCAATTCCTGATTTTCCTGAAGATGAAGAATTGCACAAGAGGTGAATAACTGCAATGCCTTGAAATAATTGGACCTCATTGAAAAGTTCTGATTGGAACTGCAGTTCCTTCGACTTCAAATTTAGATAGTGAAAATATATCGACAACAACTTCAAGAACTGTAATATTGGATGAGATGCAAGTGCAATTTTTTCTGGATGATATCTTCGATGACTTGAGTAGGCGGTTACATCTCCGAAATATTGTAGCATGGTTCAGATTTCAAATTGATTTCAAAATTCTTCCTTTTTTTCTGTAGTATGCATTTGTCCTTAAGAAGATGAGTATGATGAACGGTCTGGATATCAACTTATGATCACTATATCAAATGAAATTTATCAAATAATAAGAAACCACGTTCACATATTAGGGCCTTGCACGAGACGGTCATGAATCGGACCATTAGTAGTATTATTGGTAATTGTAGAAGCAGTCCTATTGAAACCTTGAGAAGTAGGAATATTAGGTAAATTCTCAATTAATGATCGAACTACATTTATGCCATCATCAAATAGAAAAGACTATCAACGATTTCATCATCTTCCCTACATCGTGTCGGGAATAGAGACTGAAATTACGGAAACTCTGCTAGGGTTGCCTACTCCGAACGGACTGTCTTTGTTTTCGCGAACCGAGAGCCCGTAATCATGTAATAAGGCACTTCTTGATCCGAGATTCGTATGCCTCAGCCAAGTTCGCCAATTGCCGGGATCCGATATTTACATATGTAAAACTCCGGCGACGACAACAAGGCTATTAACACGGAAACGGATGCATATAAAATCCGGTGTCGCATGAAATTGAATGTAACGGATTAAGGGGACACTAGGCGACCCACTTAAGGGTAAGGCTGACCATAATCCTTTCCAGTCTGGCTTGGAGCACGCCTTGTCAGCCACGAGATAATTGGCCGCCGCCCACAGTTATCTAGCATTTCGAGTTGCTACTTAACTGTTCAGGACGATGGAGGAAACACTGGTCCATCTACTTTGTCTATGTGCCTATCTTATTTCTACAACCTGTAACCCTACTTATTTTTAAAAAAGATAGGAACAACGTAGACGGCAGCTGTTCATCGATAGGCACTATGAGATCGTTTTGTCTTTAACTTAAATGTCATTTTCAGTGATTATGAGGAGGTTAGAAAAGTAGGGAAGCCACTCAGATTTGATATCATAAGATTTCACAATGATTATTCAAAAATTTGATAAGCCGAATGATAACTTACTCTGATGTTATAAGCTCAGAAATATTCAAAATATACCAAAGATGCTGTCGAGTTGTAGAGTGCCATTGATAAACAAACAAGAACAACGTTTGATCATCTTTAAAACTATTCACTAGTCAGTTGATGGTGCAGGACACAAAACATGTGAATATACAGGCTGTAGAAGTGAACGTATGAATTGAATGAAAATAAGACAATATCCAGTACAAGAATTCTATATTTTTTTATGACATTTTGTGCAGAAAATTTTCGTTCACTAGACTAATTCGGAAGATCTTAACCTGACACACGCAAAGCATGACGCAATGGCTGACATATTACAATCATCGATATCTGTTTAATGTAGGCATGAAATCTCAAGAAAACTCCTGAGAGAAACTTTTGAGAACTTGATGAGTAGAAAAATACAAGAGTGCTTAAGAAACGTTGTAGGTACTTAACACATTTCTGGAAGTGCATTTTACTGGACTTATAGTCTCTCAAGCTTTGACTTGAATTTTCCGGACTCATGACCAGAACTACTGTTTTCTGATTTTGACATATAATGAGTAATCTGAAACTTTTCAAAACTGACAGTCTTTCTGGTGATTTATCCAGTTTATATCGGGTCTCCACAAACAAAGTATGGAATTCTACCTTATTTTCGTTCTTCAGTATGTTTTTCAAACATAGGAAGTAAGCTTTTCTCTAATGGAGGGCGCGCTGATCTTGGTTTACAGTACTTTCTACTGTCATTCTGCTAGTCAACAAATACTTGATAATTCGATACAGGTTGATGCCTGTGATTATATCATGGTGAGGGATTAAATTTATTCATGGTTCTATATTAAACAGCGTCAGAAAAAGCGAAAACATATAGCTCGTAGACAAATGTTGTTCGGTGGAATATCATTACATCCACGATATTTGAATTTGATAGATGATTCCTCATTCAGGTATTTGCTGAAATGATTGGTTGACCTCACAGAAGTGTATCGCACAAAAGAAGTGACAAGATTGAACTGAAGGTGTCACTTGTCTTGAGCTTTGTACCCGAGAATTACGTACCCTTCGATTTTGAAATTTTAATTGAAAGCTAGTAGTTCGATATTGGAAATTCTCAATTGCATCATGGAGGAACATCTTCACTAGAATTTCCCATGAAAAACCAAACAATCATAACTCATCAGAAGCCTGGCAAAATGTCTCCCAGAATACTCTGATCGGGATCTGATTTGTATTATTTCTATTTTCTTTATTCTTTCTTTTCTATTTTTGGGCTGATTCAGTAGGTATCTTGCGGGTTTGAGAAACATTGTGATACCGAACTGTAAATACGTGATGCAGCGAAAGAGGAGGTCACAAAACCTGATTCAAAATAAAATGGATGGAAACGATCAATTGCGTTCTTTTATTACAAGATAAACCAAGGATGAGCAAATCGGGGGCCATATGCAGCCGGTCACACTTTTTCATTTCACATTTTGAGTTACAGTTAGATAGGCAGTGATGTCATCCTTTCTGAAAAGCGGAAGCTGCATCTGCAGGCGTCGTGAAGTAGGAAAATAGGTATATTTTGTTCATACAAAAATAAATTGAGTTCATCATTCCGTGTTGTACTGTCATCACTTTTTTCAAATTTGTAGCCAACCCCTTGTGAAGGAAGGTTTCTCATCCCAGATGAAAACATTGTATTGCACGATGATGTATTCATATCCTGTTCATTGATTACTTGTCTTTAGTGTTCGTTCAATATAAATTTTGAAAGAGGCCGCTATTCTGTATGCTGCTGTTTTAATGAGAAGCCGAGTACGAAGCCTTCATTTCTATGATTTCTAGATCGATCATAGACACAGACCACAGATGAACTAGGTCCAAGTTTCTTGTAGACTTCTTGTCGATCATTTTGTACATGAATGAACAAGTGTGATACGAATTTATCGGTTCTGTGATTTGAAGAACGATTAAAGAGTGCAACTGAACTGGAATCGATATAGACGATAGCAATAAGGCGTTTTTGATCCATCCGGAGAATTCATTCTCGAATAACATCCAGCAGATTCATTTCAATAATCTCCAGACCTTCGATCGCATTCTCGCGGGAAAATCCATGCAAACTTCGGATAGTGGTCGGCATATCGAAGCTCCCGAGAAAGAGGTCGAAATAAAATTGGTGTAGCATGAAATCAAACGCGGTGTGCCTCGGGGAGGGGTATGGAAAAAGGGCACTTACAGTGAACGTTGACCATAATCCTCTTGCTAACAGTCGGTGGTACGCCGTTCGACGCTATACACATATAAGCGCCCATTTCCGTTCGAGATATCTTCCACAATTTCAACACTTCTCCTTGGTACGATGACACTGGAATATAAACAAGAATTTTAAATTCACTCGTTTCATCGACATTTCGTTCACCAGAATTTGAATTATAGACTCAGTGGTAGGCGGGTATCAATGTATAATGATTGTAAAAGGGATTTGGTACATCAGTTACTACAGATAATTTACTCATCAGTTACTAAGTTACTATAATTTAATCAGTTACTAAGAAAAAAATGCGCATTCAAAGATACAAATCGACGTGTCCAAGCGTTTTTCCCATGTATCTATTAACTACGAATATTGATAATAAGGACAGCCTATCTGATGTCAAAATAAAAGAGTGCAATTGGCAAGGATTTATTCATGCGCATGCGCCAAAATGAAAGTGGAAGATGACAGATTCTCTTAGTGTTGTTTCACTCTTACGCCTGTCGTTGCTACTCATATTGGGAATGACCGTGCGTCGTGTCTTATACCTAATACTTTTTGTGCAGCGCAATTCAAACAAACAGATTCTTTGAACTGTCGTCTTGTCTATGTTTAAGAATTGAATATTTTCATTACTCGTAATTGGCGTTATTGTTAGTGATTGTTTTTTCCGGTTCTGGATTATTCAGTGTTTGTTATTAGACGTTAGTTCATAGTTGTTGTTGTTTGTAGTATTCGTAGTTTAAGTTTGTAACTGTTCACGAAATGTCCGCAAAAAACGTACAAATTTGTTTTGTCTACGACTCCAAGAGCTCCAATTCATATCATCGGTAAGAAATTCATCACACTCAATACTGAGGACATCTTATATTTCTACCGAGATTTCTACCATTTTTTAAATATTGATTGCTCCATTCTATTCAATCTGAAAAAATCGTACCTCTATATCAAGGGTTAGTATATGTTATGTTGTCTACTATCAATATATACATATCCAAATATATATTTTCCAAATAACATGATTATTTACACAGAAAATCTTAGATGAGGATGATCTAAGGAGAAAAAAGATTGGCAGTACAAACATAACCTGTAAACTGAAGAGATTGACATATTACACATGGAGTTTCGAAATTTGAATTTTGCGCATGCGCCCTCGATCATCGTTGCCAATTAGACAAGGAAAGACGTATATAATGAAGCATCACTTTTCTAACATTGCTCTTATGGCGTTTGGTCAATATTGTAGTTAATACATATATGGTTTTTCCCAACACACCCTCATCTATTTGTTGTCGAATTTATTCCATTTGGCTGTTCCACACTGTATAGCAAGCACTTTCATGTCCTGAGGAGATTATATCAAAAATAAAGTGTCCATGGAAATGATCCAAAATATCCAAACCTCATGAACATCGCAAATGCTACCGCTATTGAATGTCGAACGTACATCAGTACATAATAAATCGTATCAGTCTTCGATGCCCATCTCTAATTAGCACATAACAGTGGCATCTCAGCTCACGTATGATTTGTGACATTTTTGGAATTGATAATCATTCATAATTCGAAACATTCATTATAATTGCTGAAACCGCTTTGGGCTGTAGTGAAATTCGCAGTCTTATCTATATTTCTTTTACGTTTCGATTGATAATGAATGTTTCATGGGTTGCTTTAGGCACCGATATCTGACTGTGTATACTACATATCATCGACGCTATCGATAGTTTATTATTTACCTAGGTAAAATTTCTTTATCATTATTTAAGTGTTACTATTCATACTTGAATGATGGTGATTCCTCAGGTTAGTAGAGGAAAATCATTATCATTTCCAATCCAGATCAACGAAAGATGTGTTTCATGAAAAAAATATATAAACCTTTTCCTCATATCCTCACATTTTTCAAATAATCTACCTCACAATATTCATTTATTTATTAATCTATTTATCTATCAATTTATTTATTCATTCATTAATAGGATAAAGAAATGAATAAATATTGTGAGGTAGATTACTTGAAAAATGTGAGAATATGAGAAGAAGGTTCATATATTTTTTTCTGTGCAGAATTTTCCCGTATATTTTCGACAATGATGAATACCAAAGTTCTATATTCCTTCTTGAACCATTAGAATTTCTTGTCAAAAATCCTAAATTGATCCGCCAAGTGTCACATTTCGACATGTCTTCTATCAATGGAACACCCTGTATATTATTATCTGAAAAGATTTCGACAAATATATAGATGTGGTTTATTTTATCCATCCATGTTCGACATATAAGCGTTGAAATATTTTTAGAAATGTATAATAATTTGCACTGAAACATATTTAGCCATGCTTGAAAGGCAATCAGAAATGACAGGACTCGACGTCTTTTTTGTAGTTCACCTATTAGATGTAAGTTTAGATGGATTTTGGATTTATTATTTTTTTCAAAATTCTCAAACAATCACTGTGTACTCTCTGTTATCCCTATATGTATGCTGCATAAATATATAGGGAAATCGTGTACATAGATCCGTAGTCTTCAAGTAGAGGTAGAGTTCAAAATGAAAATGGAAAAATGGACTTCCAAGTGGAAATCATTGTCAGTAACCAAATACTTTTGATGATATTAGAATTTGTTCTGTTATGACACTGATATCACAAGAAACAAATACGCTGATAATAATAAGACAGAATATGTCATGCCGCTGTCTTCTCGAAATTATTTCAGATTGAATAATTCATAATGCAACTTTTCCGTTTCCCGATTTTTTTTTTCGCATCTCGCTCTGTCATAATATTTTAAAAATAAAAACTATTTTCCTCCACTGTTCGTGTCGATGATTGACGGAAACTAAAATGAACCTCATCCTTGAAATACAAACGTTGTTAAACGAATAGTAGTGAGGGTCTGTTGAAAACTTCAGACGTATGGAAAAAGTTTATATTGGAACTATTATCTTATTTGTTTGAGATAATTCACCATTTTTTCCTTCCACAATATTTTTTGAAACATATCTTGAGTTCGAAAGAATGACAGGTAGTTATTCATTCCTAAATACATGATGTGCCACATTTGTGTTGACAACGATGTAGGGAACACTGGTGCAGCTACTCTAACTTATTTGCCTTTCTAATATTTTCAACCAAAATTCCAACGTACAGCTAACTTGATAACAGCATTTTATAGTTTCATATGTTAGTTGTTAGATGGCGACACAAAAATCACAAAAAAATCAGTATTATTGATAATGGCACAATCAGTGTTATGAAAGCGTTGATTCAGAAGTATTCAAGTGATGTCTCAATTGATGATCAAACTACATTTTTACAATGTCGAAACAATACATGTGTACAGAAATCTGCAAAATTGTCGCCATCTTTTGAGGAGTTTCATAACTATTATGCGATTATAGCGGAAAATGCTGTTTTTGGCGAAACAAAACACCATCAGTGACTGCACCAGTCTGTACATAGTTGTGTTGACAAACGAGATAATAATAAGATAACAACAGATGATAAGGAGAACTAAACAATAACAATTCAATTCCCACACACGAAAGATAAGGTACTCGCCAATTGAAACATCATAGGAAATATGAAAATATGGAAATATAAAATTGTTGATAGATTTTCAGAATCTTCTTACCCGAATGCTGAGTGTACTGACTTAGAGTAAGGATCAATAAACCACTTTCAGTTTCAACCAATAAAGATCCATAGGGTTACAAATAGAAATAAAGAAAAATTATATATCTTCAGGAATATCTACATGCATATCTGAAAACACCATCAATTCGAGAAAAGCGTGTGATATTCAAGGTTTGACTTGAGTTGATTACATGGGAAGAAAGAAGTTCAGGTCAGAAGATTTGTAAGGTATAGATTAGGTCAAATATCCAACAACTCTCTACTATCGGAAACAACCTGTGCATAATTTCTACATAAGTGAGGATAATTTTTGACCTATACTTCGTAGGGCAAATTGATCTTCACGAAACATGTCCAGAATTTCAATGAATAATAAGTATAAATCCGAAACCTTCGATCAAGATTCTCGAATGTATTCGCTTAATGATCAGAAACGATAGTATAATTCAATCACAAAGAATCTGTATATGATGAGTCATTCCCCTGTAATTTTCAGGATGACTTTCATGCTGAATTTGTGAACAAATTAGGTAATACATACTATCACATTTGTCATATTTCAGTGAATGATGCAAATGATTCATTTGGATTTCTCCATTCAGAGGAAGTCCCGACTTTGACTTTCAATTATGCATATAATGATGACTGTTGGATCGAACCGATTCGAGAGAAGCAGAAGATGCAAATGTGCTTCGAGAAATAAATGCGTTCTGAAAGCATATAGCACAGTTTGCTGAAGTCTGATGCTTCTGTGATTATGCACAGCACTTGCACACGATTGATTCATCAGTCATTATACAGTGTGAAACAGCCAAATGGAATAAATGAGAGCGTGTTGGGAAAAACGCATTTGACAGTGGCCGATACCAACTTTCTCATTGTAAATACAACCCGCTGTATATTATTAGTTTTTGGATTCTTCAGGAAATGCTAGACATAATTCATGTACAATGTTCCATATATATCTTCAACTGTTTCGGAAATATTAAGTGTTATGTATTACAAAAATTAACATTAAAAAGAGAAAATCATTTTATTTCACAAATTCGCTACATTACACTCAATAATCATTTCCCATTCAGCTCTTGATATTGAAAAAATAAGCAAAAACCTGAGACCTGAGGCACTTGAGATGTTGAGTAACGTTAGAAGACATTTCTATTCCAGATTAGCATGTTGCCAAGACATTTTGAACATCTCTTGCATTGAAATTATTTTTTTTTCTTGGAAAAATGCAGAGAAACATCTACATGCAGATATAATGTTCAAAAATTTATACATTTTATTGTATCGTTGTTTGTGTTCAGGTTATTTTCAATCTCATGAATATCTTTCATCTCATTGTATTATCATATCATATCATTTTTATTGCATCTATCTATCTCTATGTATTTTCTAAATTTCATGCATCCCCTATAACATTCATATCTCTTATATCTCCTGTATGATGTTGTCTCTACATTCGGTATATCTCTTCCTCCTCTTCGATTCCTCATGCCTTGTTTCTCTTGTAATTTATTCCTATCTTGCGACCTCCGCCTCGTATTCGTCGTTCTTCATATCTCTCTTATTATTACTTATTATCACGTGTCTCTCTTTCCTATCTCAGATATTTTTTGTCCTTTTGTTATTTGTCATTTTTGTTGTAACTATATTTTGTATACCTTGCACCTTTATTAGATTTCGCATCTCTTCGTCTTCCATATCAAATTGATCTTCAGTAGGTGTCTCTTGAAAATCAATAAAAGGTACCATTCGAATGATGATCATCGAATTCATAATTTTATTATGAATTAACTACACTAATCCTGTTATGTCTACATCGTCTACACTGATCCTGTTATATCACTACGCTCCGATGTTCATGAACATATTCAATACCCGGAATGAATATATCTTGAAACTGTTCGGTGCCTATAAAGCAAGACGTTGCCTTCGCTTAGGTACGCGTTCCTTTTCAATACTCTAACGATTTTCGATTACCCATATGTATTTTTCATATTGTACATGAATAGGATTTTGTGCACCGCCAGAGGGCATCGTTAAATTGGTGAATGGCATCTGTGATATCGCCTGTATTCACTAGTTATTCAATATCAAAGGAGTTGTTGCCAGGTAGACAGATTAGAAGCAGAGATACTTTGTGATGCAAGAAGAAGAAACGACTCAAAGTGGAGTTTCATTGGTGAACAGACGGAGAACATATTTGCCTTAATTTGGCAATCGTCGTCAGATACTGATATTGTAGATACTCAATGATTTGAGCGCCATTTACTCATACTATTTATTTTCAGAATCTATGCTGATTCCATATTGACTCCACTTCTCCATTTCCGTTCGTTCTCCTATTTCACTTTCTTTCCAACTATTATATCATTCTTCTATGAATCATATCACCTGACACTCTAAAAATACACCAAGTCAAAATATATCACTTTCCACTCATCGAGAGCTTGATGAGAGAAAAAAATACCAGAAAAACTTCTTCTTCCTTCATTGAATTATCACTATGATATAAAATACAGACAACCAAAATGAATCTGGAACAGAATAGAGTGTAGTCGGAAGAAATGAATTAGGAAATCATCTCCTCAAAACATAAGGAATTTTTTGTTCTGCAGCGCTGTTCATCGGTAGGTTCGAATAGGTTAGGTTGGGTTAGGTTTACCGGTAGGTTATCATGAGTCTCTCATCGTCTAGTGATTTTGGCTTAGAAAATGCTCTGCACTGTGAATTAGAAGATCTATACTGTGAATACCCCAATCTATATGTATTTCGAGTCCTAGACTTCTGATACAGCCTAGGATTTTCTCGACTGATTTTTCCTGGCTGGTTTGTCCATTTCTATATGTGATAAATAACCTGATCCAGGTGGTTCAGTCTCTGATGGACTAGGACTTTAGGAGCTTCATGATTATATGATTGATAGATGTATCCAAAAAATTGTACTCATTTATTATACAATACACAAAACAATTAGGTGAATCTGCGTCAAACGAGTTACCATAAAACGAACAACAATATCTTTAATGCTAACGAGAAAATAAAAGCAAACAAAAGAAAATACAAGGAGGAGAGATGTTGAAATTGTGAAGTATAGATAAAATATATGAAAATTTTCACTGTTAGTAGTGTATCAAATGGATTACGGGGAAGTTTTCCGTTGGAATTAGTCTGTGAGCAGGAGTATTCAGTTCTATAGTTCTTGTACTATAACCATGCTGTGATTCAACCTTCGATCATTTGTTGTTCGGAGTTAGCATCAGAATATTTGTTTTGTGATCCTTCTAGTGGATTTGTTGTTCGGAGGATTCAACCATTGGGAATTTTTTTTATCTCCGAACAGAAATACTGAATACTCATAATATACTGTCTGTAAATTTTTCGAGGAGGTGGTACATTCATTTTCCATATAAAAGATGTTCTACAACTCAACACTTATCCGAAACATTCAATTGATAAAAATATACAACAAATTGAGACCAGACAGAATATAAAACAAGCACAAAGACAACCAACACTGATAACAAATGTAATTCCATGCATTCCCGGAATATCTGAAAGAATTGAACGTGTTGGTGACAAGTTTCGAGTGAAAATAGTGTTCTAGACAGAAAATACAGTGAGATCGATTTTGACTCATACGAAACCGAAAAATGAAGAACGATCATCAAAAAATTGTATTCATAGTATACCATGTGTTTGTGGAAAATATTATACCGGTGAAACTAGCAGGCCTCTATCAGTGAGGATGAAAGAGCATAAGAACAATATAAAGAAAAGATATACTGACAGATCAAAATTAGCTGAACATATCCTTACTGAAAATGGACAACATGTGGCCGATTGGAGTAATATTGAGATTATAGGAAATGAAGACAACAATCAAAACCGGAAAATCACTTCTGAGAACTGAATATGAAAATGGAGAATTTAATATCAATTAATGAAAAAACACCTTGTAACCAGAATTTTTCCGTCTACCAGGTATTTCCTTTTCAGTTTCGAAACCGACAGCATATTAAAAAAAAAATTGCAAAGAGAAAAATATTTTAATTGTGTTGAGAACGGGATCAGATTCGTTCCCGAAACGTCCACCAAGATAAGTAGAGGTTTCATTCTCATTAAATATATTTGTATCTCCAAATTTTTCAAAAACAGGGTGTCACTGGCAAACAGAGAATTTCTCTTTTAGGTATCTGAAGGTTTAATTCCAAGCGCAGTGACATTTTGGGGCAGATCACAAAATCTGTCCTTACTACAAATATATTGAAATAATTTTTAATAAGTTCTACTTCATTTTCAGAAACGAGGAGAGAAAATCCCACAAAAATCTGGAAAACTCATGATATAGGTACTTGGAAGAGTTAATACATTAAGTTTTATGAATTTCCTCTGCTTGACTGACTGTTACTGTTTCCTCTCAAAATCCGTTGTGATCTCTTCTGCGCTACACAGCTTCTTCTTTAAAAAATTATGCCAAAGCGCAATAAATGAAGGAAGTTTGAGAAATACACAGTCCTTAAAGATTCACTGTCTGAATATTTTGCTGCAATTCTGAAAGAAACGCACACACCGAGTTAGATTTATTACGGAGTTCGTTTATGTGGATCACCCAATCTATAGATTTTGGTCAATATTATTTCCCGATAACTTTGCGAGTCACATTTTCCGACCGAAGCTGTATACCTTGCGGTATTTCGTTAGTTACATTTTTGGTACGATGATTTGTTTGGTTGTGTGTTGATAATGATGATGACTCGAATTGTCGAACCATTATCAGCAGGAAATTGTGGGACAATCTCGATCATGATAGCGAGCAGGACGCGGGACAATCCCGGGTAAATCGTCTAGCGACCATATCCATCGAAGGGTTCTGATGAATCTGTTCATCCGAAAGGACGCTAGTACTGATAAGACGCAGCTCAGAAATCTGAATGCTCGTGCGCTAGAGATGGAGTAACACTTCCTGAGATATCCTTCGCGTCCGATCCCGAAAGGAGCGCTATCGAGACCGTCCATTGATCTCTGGAAAGCAATATACTCAGGGTCGGCTGCTAGTAGCACAATAACGGGCATTGTAAGATTCAAAAACGATCGTTCCTTATTCCCAGAGGCGCTGTTGGCTCGCCCTACGGGGGTTGTTCGGAAAGTGATCGATGCTCCTTGCCAGAAGGAATGATTATTCTGCCGGCGTACGAAGTTTCTGCACGGGACGCGGAAATATAATCGAGTGGGACGGACGGTGGATCCTCGATAAAGATTCAAGGGGTTGAGAACCGTGTAATACGCTTCAGGGAGAGGGAATCAGGACCTTAGTATAGAAGTAGAAGCACTAGGAAAATATCTGCTTTTGGTCATCAAAAACATACAATAACCATAATTTCAGCTCAAATATTCAAATTGATTTTTTTCCATTATTTTCTCCACGATGATATAACTTGTACCCCTATTACAGTTCGTTATCCCTTTCTTCAATTTTCCTCAACACTGAGAGCATATGGAGTCATTTTCTGAGTTTATTCCTATTGGCACCTTCAAGATTCTGTTGGACACCTGGTTCTGGTTCTGAAGATACAGCCACTATACAGGGTGTCTGATAAACATACCGACAAACTTTGAGGGATGGTAGAGGACATCAAAATAAACATATTTGCTCGATAAACATAAGTCCGGAAACTCTTCGTTTTCGAGATACAGGGTGTTGAATTTTTTTCAAAAAATCGATTTTTTATTATTATCGTAAGAACGATTTGGTCGAATTCAATGAAATTTTCACAGATCATTGATACATTCATAAGGTATATTTTGGAGCTATTAGAATTTGCCCAAAAATTTCAGGGGCGCGCCCACGGGCTGTCGGATAGTTTTTGCACAAAAAAATATCGCCCTGTAGATTTTTTGTAATTATGATAATTTTTTTCAAATGAACAACTAAAAATGCAACTTTTGTATCCCGTGAAATTTTTTCGTATCTACGTTTTGAAGAAAAAAAATAAAACCCATATCTACGAAAAAAAATAAATGCTTCAAAATTATACCTAACATTTCACCAATGCATTTATTGAAATATCGAAAAACTAATAAAACTTCCAATAACTTTTTTATTACTTATCATTAATTATTATTAATGACTTTTAATCATTTTTTGTTTTGTATTTAATTGGAAAATATTCGTAATTTTTGATATCTTGGAAAGAGTATCCAAAACATAAAGACAAATAAAGGGTGCTAAAGCAATAAAATGTTTCAAATAAAATAAAAATAACTAAATTAACTCTCAGTTTAGTTGAACACCACTGACCTCTGTTTACATTTTTTGATTCAACCACGTTTGATGTTGGGAACAAACATTGTTTTTACAATGGAATTCCAAAGATACCAATTTTGATTTTTTGAAAAAAAATTAAACACCCTGTATCTCGAGAACGAAGAGTTTCCGTACTTATGTTTATGGAGCAAAAATATTCATTTTGATGTCCTCTACCATCCCTTAGAGTTTTTCGGTATGCTTATGGGACACCCTGTATAATAATAATAATGATAATGATAATGATAATACATATAATATTAATGATGAAAATAAATCGTCTTCATTCATCCTGCGAATTTATGGATGATTCCGTAATTATATGGATGAAAAGGTGAAATCTCAGTTGTAGATGACGCTAGGTATATCATAGTATAATATAGAAACTAGTTATTTGCACATACAGGGAAAGAAAGAATATCATTACTACCCAGGGACCAAAGAGTCATCAGCTGAGAGATAAAAATTTCCGTGGTAATAATTTCCTTCACTACAAAGATGTATATTAATTTTTTTCACGATTATATTCCAATCTTTATAGAACCAAAATATGAACCTACTACTATAGAAGCATTTGAGCAATATTTTATGATTTCTCTATTTTTGAAGGATAGAAAGAATAGAAGGAAAGTTATTAGGCTCAAAAATATCGCATGATCGTAACAGTAGTCACAGTTTCTAATTATGGTCTGTAACCTACTAGAGTTTATTAAAAACGAATTCTGTATAAATACTTATGTAAATATCAACCTGTGTGACTATGATTCGTATCCTATTCATTTCCATATCCAAATCACTAGTAGATTCCCATCAAATCAGCATATCGAACAGAACAAAAACACATCAATATCACCTGCACTTCCGACTTTCGAGTAATTTTACCTACCAATCACTTATGCTATGATTTATCGCAAGTACAAGATTCCTCCATTGCATCTACAGAATTCGTCGGACGAATCTGTATAATATATGATCAGGGTGGAGAATAAGGACAGAGCCATCAGATGCAAGTGAACTCCAGTGTCGACAGAATCTTTTGCATTTCAGCTATTACATACGTATCAATAAAACTGTGGAGCATTTGCAGACTGATTTCCATGAGGCTTCCGTCATTTAGGTGATTTCCTAGTGCAGTCGGAGGTTTTTTTTTGTACAATCGTTTGAATTTTGGAACTCCACAAAACAGATTAGCTATTGCGCATGCACACTGTTGGTATATATCACCTCTATTGGGGAAGAGTGAGTGAATGAGTTTTTGCTTTCGGAAAAAGCACTTTGCGCTTTGACGTATTAGCTTCATATCAGAATATAACGAAAATAATCAGTAATAATCAGTGGCGCTATATATGTGTTTATGAACTAGTAGTAAACTACCGTAGTAAACTACATTAGTAGTGGAATACCCTACACGCCTTGAAAAAGTGCAGATACCTTAATGGTAGGTTCTATGGATGGTGCTGGATAATAAGTATACCATTATACGGGTGATTCACATGGGAATCTGAAGATTCATTGAGTGGCTTATCTACAATAGTTTAGGTTTTCTTTTTTTATCTGTGGACAACACGAAAGGGAAACCTATAGTGTTCGAGGAACATCGTGTTAGCCAGCGGTGGAATTTTGGGAAAGAAGGAATTTTTCTTGAAAGTTCGGAGGTTGTAAGCATCAGGAAAGACTGTTGATAATGTTGAATTGGAAGAGAAATGTAAAAAATTCCACCTTGTTCTTCAGTAGCTATTTATAGCTATTCATAGCATTTCCCTGTTATCCACACGTGATCGCGGGGATCGTTAAGCTTATCTTTTCATGTTCTGTCAACGACCAAATCACATCACCTTCCTCTTCATCGCACTAAGAGCGAAGCTAATTATTTGATGCACTTTTGAAAACAAAAAAGAAATGATAGTTTTATTTTCGTAGGACACGATGCAGTACAATAGTGAGAGCAAATGTTAGAATATTACAAAATTAAGTATTCCACTAAGAGTCGTTTTTCCAACGCTGAAGTAGATTTCGATCACATTAACCTGTCAGCACGAATTTGATTCCATATACTGGGTGGCCCAATGAAAACGAAACAAGGCCGATTTGACATAGTTATCGTTCTCAGAAAAAAAAAACGATCGAACCGGTTGATTCTCATTTCGAAGGGGAAAATTTTGCGCATGTTTTCAACTTTTTTACTCCAGACCCCTCGGAGGGGTGAGCTCCAACCCTTGAATCTCAAATGGGATGAGGAGTCAAGTGATACATCATTTTCAAGGTAATCGAAATCTCTTACTAACGCTCCCTTGTTTTCGGAACTCAATGCATTAGTTCTCGAGAAAACACGTTTATGAAAATAATCGGCTAGTGATGGAAAGTAACGCTTTTTTCCCTTTCATCGCAATTTATCATTTTGTAGTTAGAACGATGTTCATTTAAGAAGTGCCTTATGTGTTTTTTTTTAAATCCTGTCCTATCCAACAAAGTCCTGTCCGCAAAGCTATGAACTGGGCTGGAGGACACATTCAACAAATCATTGATGTGGAGCAAGCACAAAGTTGGTGCCAAGACAGAGCCTTGTGGAACACCGGCATTGATCGTAATTGTATCAGACGAGACCCCGTCTACCACTACGTCGAGTGATCTATCTGCAAGGAAACTCGATAGTAAAAGACACAATTGCGGCGGCAAACCATATGACGGAAGTTTCGCTAGGAAGCCTTGGTGCCAAACTCGGTCAAATGCTTTGGAGATATCCAAGGCCACTCATTCGTCACATAGGCAAGCAGGTCTCCTGTTGACCTCTGGTAACGAAAGCCATATTGCCGATCGTTCACGATTCTTTAGCTCTCTAGATATCGGATGAGCTTTATGTTGATTGCTTTTTCCATTACTTTAGAGATCACAGATAGTAGTGCAATCCGTCTATAGTAGTTAGGGAAGGTTTTCTTGCTCTTCTTTGGAATTGGTTGGACCCTAGCTTCCTACCAGTAAGGAGAAAATACGCAGAGTTCGTACGCAAGGGTGAACAACCTGCAAGAACTGGTGTAAGGTCACATTCCTTGAGGACAATAGGCAAAGATCTTTTCGAAATCATTCGCAAGAGAGGTAAATCAATTACAGATTGATGTAACATCTCTTTAGCATGTGATTGGCATGCTCTTTGAAACGTAGTTTGTGATCCAGCACTTGTCCAAGATCTATTGGAATATTTTCGGAGGGAATCACATCATCGCCTGTGCGCAAAACAGTAGATCAAAGTGGGGTAGTTCTATTACAAAATAAATGTAGAGAGACGTTCAAGTCTTTCTCGTCTAGTATAAAAAGTCCCAAGGCAAACAAGCTCACCAAGCTATGATAATTATAATTCACCCTCCATATCACACGACTACGTCTACGGTGCGTCAACATATCCCTCGGAGCGTCTAATAACATACCGTACATAATAATAATATGATGTTCATTTTCCATCTGAAGTATAATTCACTTACATTCCGCACGAACCGCGTATCTCGGAACGATATCTTCCCGGTATTCCGTGGGGCACCTTACCTGCCGGCAATAACACGTCGATTGCTGCACATTATAATGTATGCTAACAAACATAGCAGCCTCCGCAAAAGCGCCATCGCCTTTCGAACGATTCACTGAAGTCTCTTTGAAAGGATTGTCTCCGCCAGCCGGTTCGGTAGTTCGAGGCGAGTTGATAGACTCGGATGTTATTGCCCACAGCGTTGTCGGCTAAATATGGAGGAAAAATCTAGTGAGCTGTCTATTCTGAACTGCCCAATCTGCGCAGATCAACTACAAGGCTTCTGTAGCGGATACAGTTTTGCCGTCATAAGGTCAATTTGACAGAACAATGATTTCAGTTGTTTTCCTGTCAAACATTTTTCAAACCTATATAACCTAGAAAATCGAAATCATACAGTATCTCTACTCTAAGTGTGGTTCAGTCACGGCATAGTCACGGTCACTCAAGATTAGAGCTCATAAATAGTTTATGCAGTTATATGGTACGAAAGCGCTGAACGGACTTGATGACTTCCTTTTATAATTGCCAGTTTGAACTGGAAATCAGCACTAATTGTCAGTTTAAACTGGCAATTAGCCATGAATGTCAGTTCAAATTGGCAATAAGCCCTTTATTGCCAGTTCAAACTGACAATCGTCATATTCAAACTGGCATTTATCCCTTATTACCAGTTTGAACTGGCAATTAGCCCTAAGTGTCAATTTGAACTGGCAATTAGCCATAAATGCCAGTTCAAAATGGCAATTAGCCCTAATTGTCAGTTCAAAGTGACAATTAGCCTCAAATGTCAGTTTAAACTGACATTTAACGGCAACATAATTTAACTGGCAATTAGCCCTAATAGCCAGTTCAAACTGGCAATTAGCCCTGATGGCCAGTTCAAACTGGTAATTATAAAAAAAAAATCATAATGTCCGTTCAGCGCTGAACGAAAAGGATAATATGTTTTTTTATAATTGCCAGTTTGAACTGGCAACTACGGCTAATTGCCATTTTCAACTGGCAATTATGGGTAATTGCCAGTTCAACCTGACAAATAGATCTAATTGCCAGTTTAAACTGGCAATTAAGGATTAATGCCAGTTTGAACTGGCAATCAGAGATAAATGCCAGTTTGAACTGACAATTAGGGATAAATGCCAGTTTGAAGTGACAGTTAGCCATAATTGCCAGTTCAAACTGACAATTAGTGCTAATTTTTCAGTTAAAACTGGCAATTATGAAAAAAAGTCATCATGTCCGTTCAGAGCTTTCGTAATATGGAGACCGAGGCCCCCTACATGAGAGGTTCACGAAATACGGACTTTTGTGCATATTCCGTGTTTTAACGATGCCATTGACAAAATGTTCGATCATGGCAATGGCGTGAAGCGTGGGAACAGATAGGTAGTGGAATCGTTTTTTGTACATCATAAAATTCGAAATAATGAAGCAGTGATTCCTAATTTATGGTTTCGTGGTTTCGATCAGGGCTCTGATTATCTCACCTGTAACACTCAATATCGAATGTATTCACTTATGTCACAAAGAAATATTCATGAAAGGAGATGGTTTTACACTCTCTGGATAAACGAAAAGGTACGGCACAAATAGGAGGAAACATAATTACGAATAATCAGAATAAAACTAAGACCATTAAGTTGTCAAAACAGCTTTTGACATATATAGATTGTTACATAACCACAAATTTTGAAACAAGTGAGAATCATTTCGTCCGATACAGAACATGCAACTCGCTAGACTTTTTCTCCATATTTAGCCGACAATGGCCCACAGGTTGTTCTAATAGATTTATGGCCTTGGCCGGAACTATACTGACCAGAGTCGTTTCCGAATTGGACGGAATACTTTTGGAGCTTGAAAAATTGCTGAGGATTTTTGGGCTCGCTTCCATAGTTGTGGAGATATCTGATGGATATAATGAGCGACCAACTCATAGCAAGGAGCCGTAGAGGTCAAGCGAGTTTTCATACTTGCTATTTATGCAATATGTAATACGCAACTTATGCAATATACTTTGCCGATAACACCTAACTTGGTATTATTATTATAACTTCTCGAATAACTTTGTGGATAGTAGATTGGTAGATAGTAGAAGACTTTGGAAGTCAGTTTAGGTTGGTTTTACTATTATAGTTATCTACTTCATTAATTCAGTTGTATTCGAGGTATACTATTGCAAAGGAAAGGTTATTCTGGAAAGGGTCCAATGAATTTCTGAGAGTACAAAGGAATGGAGCATCGTACAGAATCATTTCCTGCTAATAAAAAAAGCTAAAATTTTGAGAAGGCGTATTAATGGTAGATTCCCTTTTTGATTGAGAATCATTAGATCTCAGAGCGTCAACATTGCTCTCTCTAATTAGAAAATCTAGATGAATCCCATATGTTCTTCTTGAGAATTCTCAACAGTTTTCAAAATGATAGGAATACGGAAGGAACCATATGAATTCTCCTAGCTGGAACCCTTCATCTCAATTTCGACGTCTTTCCAACAATCGAGAATTTTCATCTTTCTCGTGTTTTACAGGGTGTCCCAAAATTGCTGAGACACAGAGCTACCACGTGTAAAAGAGGTCAAAATAAGTTGATTGGACCCAATTTATTTATGTGCGGAAATGTACCGTTTGTCCGCGAGAAGAGTTCAAATTTCACATAAAAAAAAATTAAAAAAAATAAAAGAATACATTCTTGTATGCTGTTGTACCCTGTATATAGTGATCAACTTGGATGATGTGAAGATTATTGAAAGTGAGGAACAGCCTCTAAAGAAAGAAACTGATAGTCACATCACACATGCGGACTGACAATCTTCCAATTGATATCAATTTGATGATAAATAGACGAATATGGACACTTTTAATGTGAATGATATAATGAGAATCAAATATGAACATCCAGAAAGAGCTACTATACCCTTTCAGATTCCATCACAAGAACCGATATTCCTTCAAAAGGGATCAAGTGCTTTCATCTCAATTTGTCGCGTCCGACAGAAGTGAGTTATCGTCATCACCTCTCGAACGATTCACTGAAACATTCCTGAAAGGATTGTCTCCAGTCTATTCCAGACTTCGGGGGCAATTTAATAAACTCTGATGTTATTGCCCACAGGTTGTTCTAACAGATTTATGGCCTCGCCCGAAACTATACCAATTCGAGTCACTTCCCGATTGGATGAGCGCCGTTTGGCACCCTCAAATATGGCGATCGGTGTTTATATGGTATGAATGATATCATCGCCAGAAGATATCTCAGACGTCAGACGATGATACGATGAACAGTGGATGTGACCTTCGATAGTAATCAAGTTCCAGTGTTATTTTCGATATGGCACTGCCATTGCGAATTGGTTCTTCAAGATAGAATAGTTGACTCACTTTGCAGGTGGTCAATTTTCCAGATTTGAAGAACACTTGAAGAACTAGGAATTTGAGATTCATTACTTCCTGTGATGAATGAATTGTGTGTAGATTTATCATCAGTGATGACAATGTAGATGAGTTACAAACAATACTTGCACCGATTTTAATCCAGTCGATTACATGAAATTCGTAGTGTCCAACCAGAGCTGGAATGACTCGATAACCGATTGGATATTGATATCACATAATTCTCGAACCCTAAAAATAGATTATTTTCCGATTGTACAGCCCGATTTTTTTGGACTCGAATTAGCTAGGGGCTATAAAATTCAAAAAAAGCTCCATTTCGTTCCCACTTCTTGATGAGTAAATTTTCCGTTCTGAAGAGGTCAGAAGGAGTCATTTATTATACTCAGTGAACTTATCCTGAAAGAACCGCGTTAGTTTCAGCAGTTATACTCAGGTCAAATCTGAAGAACAATGAAATAATCAAATTTGTCATTTCGTCATACATGATGGCTTATTGTATTGTAGGAGCACCCTTGTATTTTTCCACGATTTCTTTTCCAGTCTCCTGTTCCTACCATATGGACTTATATGGGTTCACAATGAGTGTTTCGAAAAACAACCATTTCTATCTGAATTCGTGCTGACTAATACGATGAGGCAAACACTCGGGACACTTATTCAATGTACCCTCATCGATTTCATTTCTCCTACATTGTTTGTTTATAGAGTGGGTTCCAATTTGTACTTTTTATTATTCACTATCAATTTCAGACGGTTCATTCAACTATCTTGATTTCCATTATAGAGAAACTCTATGGATTTACTAGGATTGTTCTGAAATACTGTCTGTATTAGGTTGATAGTAGAAGTGGTATATTCATCTCTAAATAATTTTGGGATGCCATCTCCTTATTCTGAAAATAAAAATAGAAATTAAAATAATTTTTTCGATATATTGAGGACAGATTTATGATTTGCTTGAAATTTAACCTTCAGATGGGTACCTGAAAGAGAAATCCTTTATTTGTCAGTGACACAAAGTTTTGAAAAAAGACGAATATATCCTATAAATATCAAAATTTCTACTTATGTTAGTGGTGGACGTTCCGAGAACGAATCTGCTCCCGTTCTCAACACATGGAAGAAACATATTTTTCTTCTGAATCGTTTCGCTGCAATTTGTCAGACAGAAATATTTTTGAGTTAATAATTGATATCGAATTTACTATTTTTCCATTCAGTTTTAAGAAGTGAATGCCAAGTTCCATCTATATCAACTGAACAAGAAGCAATAACCTTTTTGGTGATGATATTAATATCACTCAAATCGGCCATTTGTTGTCCATCTTCATTAAGGATATGTTCAGGTTATTTCGACTTGTAGATGCATCTTTTATTTTTATTGTTCTTCAGTCCTTTCATTATTACTGATAGAGGTCTGTTAGTTTCACAGCGTAGCAACGTTTTTCAACCTTGCAGTATTCGGGGCCCAATTTTCGAAAACAATTTTAATGACGCACTCCTACCTTTCTTTTTCATATGGAAATGATGAAATACGACGTATATTATACGTTGGAGATTTTGATTCTGATCCCAATTCCTAGACTATGCCTAGAGCCCTAATAAGGAACTCAATTACAGACCTCCCTAAACACCGAGAACAGGTGAATGCATTGAAACTTGGCAATGCCGCTACGCTACATCCCATATATTCGTATATTATTGCCATTTTCATCATTCTACCTTTGCGAAGCCAGATTTTCTGCGGTGGCTGCTTTGAAGACAACAATAGGTCTAGACTAAGGGGGGGGGGTATTTGTAATACAAAAAAATCTTCTAAACAGCTTTGTGGCAAGGGGAGTTATTCATTATTATTGAAAATCGGTACTGATGAGTTTATCATCAGTTTTATTTGGTATTTGATGGACCCTACAGATATAATCGTATTTATATAATAATTATACAGTGTGTCCATGAAGTAAGGCATAAATTCATTATTGGCTGGCTGAATAAACAATGAAATTATGAATTCCTGAAACAGGTTGAGTTTTGACTTGAATTTTCTATCTTGTCAGATCCTAATTTAATATACAGGGTGAACCACCTTCGTGTGATGATGTCATCACCATTTTTTCAAATGTAGCTCACCTTTTTTCCAATTGCTGGATTGCCCTTGCAACAAAACATGAATGTTCAAGAAAAAAAATTTATACTTCACGAGCTTGGACCACTAATAAAAGTTGTGCGATGTAATGTTAAAAATAATGTAGATGTTTTTGACAGTGTATTGGAGTAGTTGTACAACAATACGTATAATTTCAATTGATGTGTTCATTACGTTTATTCTTATAAATTTTTCGCATTTTTGCCCACCGTGTAATTTTGGAATCAGCACAGCAAGGGCAATCCGGAAATTCAATGAAAAGTGGGTTCCATTAAATTATGATTCGGAAAAATAGTATATTGAAATAAAAAATCGACCTATTTCGAGAATTTCTGATGCCTTTTCAGTCAATAATGAATTTATGCGTTTATTATTTCAGACTCGTACTGCATTTACTCAATTTATTGTAATAAGAGAACGCATATCATTTCGCTTCCATTTCTAGAAATTGATTTTTTTTATCAGTAATTATCTTATTTTTTTCATCTTGATGTGCTGGCACGACCCGCACGTAGAGTTATGGCGCTTCCCTAGGGGGGGGCGCTTTCCTATGGGAGCGCTTCCCTAGGGGGGGGCGCTTTCCTATGGGAGCGCTTCCCTATTTGGTCGCTTGATCTCACTGTATTTTCAGTCCTGAACACTGTTTGCGCTCTGTCACTTGTCAACAACACGCTCAATCAGAGAAATCCTCTCTCAGGTATATAAAGGTTCAATTCCAAGTCTGGTCCTCACTAAAAATATATTGAAAAAATTATTATCATTTTTTTTCCATTTGTAGAAAAGTGGAGAAAAATCCCAAAATTCTGTAAAATAATGAGATAACTGCATTATTAATCGGAAAGATATTTGATTCCGCACCTCCTGTTCTCTGCCCTGCCGGCTCTTTGACGATAATGTCTTCCCCGTCCTCTCTACGCCACTGTACGTGCGGCTCCGGATACCCTCTGGCGCGGCACGTCAGCTTCACCGTGCCTCCTTCGGGAACCATTACGTCCCCGGAAGTGTCTTCCGGGACGAAGTCCGGCGGCACCGAAACGTCCAGAAAGCCGACCTGAAAGAATGAAGGAGAACGTTCGTGATTATCCGAAGTTACCCTTCCACATGTCCGTGTATCAACATGCAACAGGAAATTCCAATGACAGGTGATGGAAAAACATCGGAATGTTGGGTAAACATTACGCGTCATTTGCGCCATCGTCCATGTAATAATAATAATAATAATAATAATAATTCATTGATCCATTCAGACATAACAAAAAATGTATAGGACAGGTCGTGTAGTAAAGAGCATATACAGGGAACGTGAACTACAACTTTATTGATACAAATATACATCAAGGTTACGAAAAAAAATTAAAGAAAATAAATATAAGACATTAAACTTCTTCATAAAACAAATTCATCGAAGTTATAGTCCGACATGAACTCCTCGAGACTAACCTCTGGAAGTTAATAATGACTTCACTCTGCGTTTGAACACATTTGTGTCCAGCTTTCTTAATAATTCAGGCAAGTGATTGTAGATTATGATACCCTGGTAGGTGGGAGATCGTTCAAATTGCGTTTTGTTATGTTTCGGTATGTATAGAATATTACCATTTCTAGAAATGGTACTGTGAATTTGTTTTGAATTCGGGGAACTTTTCTTTGATATACAATAAGCATTTGAAAATATACAAGCATGGGAATCTTAAAATTTCGTAAAAAATGAAGTAGTGCCTACATGACTCCCTTGGAGGTAGTTCAAACATAGTTCGAATTATTCTCTGTGCTGTGAAAATTCGGTCACTGTTTACAGAGTTTCTCCATAAAACGACGTTATAAGACAAATGACTATATACAAGACTATAGTATACTGCCAACAAAGTTTCAACTGGCATTGAGGACCTAATCCGTGATATTGCATATTTAGAATTGTTCAATTTTTTACTGAGAGCGTCGACATGATCGGTGAAACGTAGTTATGTTGATCTACATATACACTCAAAAATTTTGTGCTATTTGTGGAAACAATATTTGTTCTATTAAGATCAAATTGTAGGGTGTTTAAGCTATTTTGGAAAGTGAAATATATACAGTCAGTCTTGGAAACGTTTGAAATTAGGCAATTTCGCTGGCACCAGCTATTGAAAGATTCCAGCATTATTCGCATGGTAGACAAAGCTAATTCTTCGCGTTTGTGACTTGTGACCACCAATGAAGTATCGTCGGCGAATAGAGCTAAAGATTCAGTATTAATATGTTGAGGCATATCGTTAACGAACAATAAGACTATTAGCGGCCCCAATACCGAACCTTGCGGCACACCTATACTCAAGGAATGTTTTCTAGAAACACTATTCTCTATTTTCACGGACATCTGCCTATCATCCAGATAGTTACATATCCACTCTAAGAAGACACCTCTGAATCCCAAATTATACAACTTGCTCTCGACGAAGTTTAGGTTTATTGAGTCAAGAAAGAGCTTTGCAACATGTTTACCACTATCGAGATTGGTATATATACTTTCAATTAAGCTACATGCTGCCGATTGGGTTGATCTTCCCGTTCGGATGCCGTGCTGGCATTCAGAGAGTATTTCAAATTTGGATAGGAAATTGTATATCCTGTTGTAGACTACCTTCTCAATAACTTTCGTAAACACACTCAAAATAGAAATCGGTCTATTATTGACTATGTTTTCGAAGTCGTAGATATCCTAATAAGTCTGCTCACTATCGCATCGCGCTGAAAATTACCCTCGTGTCGTATCGCGTTCCAGTTTTTCAGTAAAAGGGTTACTCCAATACTGAATAAAGAACAATTTCTGAACGTGGTTTCATTCAGCACAGGCTGGTGAGTATCACAGAAAAAGACTAGGTCTACACTCAAATCTTTCCTTTCATACCTTCATTGAAATAATGAAATCTAATAAATTGATAATTCACGAAAATAATTCAGAGTTTCAAGGATTAAAGGTGAACGGAATGCAAACTAGTGAAAAATACAAGAAAAATAACGGAGAGAATCCTTAGCCAGCTTCTACCGGTGCTAATCATTGAAGATGATCCGACGCATGGACTCCAGTGGCAGCGTCTGGATATGCTTTGGCAGGGGTTATATGTAACTTCCCTCGCCTATCAAGCTCGACAAGTATTACGGCTGAACCGGAGAAAAAATGGTTTACACAGTGAGCAAGGCAGGATTGCTCTGTCGTAACGAGTTGAAATCAGTTTTTGGACATCAATCGTTATAATGATCACTTCTCATGTATCTTATAATTGTGTTGGTAGGGAGCTAATCACATATGTTCAAATTTCCACTAGTAATACCACTAGAGATTAAATTATTTCCTGAAATTTTCTCGAACTCATGAATATTTTAAAAATTATCCCGAATCGAAGACGAGGGATAATTTTCTCATGAACTCGTTTGGTATTCGGTGAGAAAATTTCCACACTAAATGTGTTTCCAACAACATCAATTCTCGTCTTTATCAAGTTGACAAAAACTGTCATTATAAACGTCAAAAAAATTTACAGTATAATTCGCTGTTGGGTACCTACCAGGAAAAAATTTCTGATAGAATTCATCCGTTGCTATGGTGATCTGATAGAAATACATGTTCTGATTGGTAAAAAATCTCATGTGTGGAATTTTCCTCACAATTATTCACTTTCTTCATACACAAGACTCAGGACTTATCATGCATTGGAATTTGTGAATCAAGGGATGAAATCCCAATGCGCGAATGAGGAGAATCCGAAATTGAAAATTTCACAAATATGTAGAAGACACAAATTCCTCTTTGAAATTTTGATGAAATTATTGATTCATCGGTGCTGTTCAATCGATTTGAACAACTTCACAGACTGAATA
Source organism: Gastrophysa polygoni (assembly GCA_963576655.1). Classification (NCBI taxonomy): domain Eukaryota; kingdom Metazoa; phylum Arthropoda; class Insecta; order Coleoptera; family Chrysomelidae; genus Gastrophysa; species Gastrophysa polygoni. The sequence continues at coordinate 7,233,307 of OY755083.1, read as the reverse complement.
GTTGTCTTGAATAGAATGAGACAAACATTTCGTAAGAGAAATTTGGATGAACCATGAATTCCTCATTCAGGTATCTGAAGGTTGAATTTCAACATTTTGAGGCAGATCAATCTGATCCCACTACAAATCAATTGAAATATTCAATATGATTTCCAATTTCATTTCTAGAAACGAGGAGAGAAAATCTCAAAAATTCTGAAGAAAAAAGCTATAAGTTTCGAGATTTTCATGAAGAATAAATGCATCACTTGGCGCCTATACGCCGTCGTACAACATATACAGAGTGTCCCAGAACTTAGGCCAGCTGATATTTCAGTAATCTGCAGAAAAGAAAATTGGAAAAGAATAGGAGACCATAATCCCGTTCATGCATCATAGCAAAATCTACCCCCTGGTAAACATAATATGTAGTTGTGAAGATAGTTAATCGAGAAAATTGAATTCTTCAGTTGGTAGATTGGGAATAGTGGACCTGTTCGACCTGCACGTTCTCCAGATCTCACGCCACTGGACTTAATACGGTGAAATGTTGAACTGATGATTTTAAATATTTCAATATAGATTAAACTTGAAAATTGCATGACTCAATCTCAATCAGACTATATACTTCAGACAAGAGTCCAGACACGGAAGTCCATTAATGATTGAATAAAGGAATCGGCATGTATTTCGTGTTCTGTCTTTTCAATTCTCCTATCAGTTCCGGTTGTTTGTCAGAAACAATTTCAGAGGTCGGATTAATTCCTTAAACCATTCATAGCCGTTAGGTGGAAATGAGAAATAGGGCATACTACTATTACTACTAGCAAAAATCCATCAAAATGCAAAGATTTAGTGTTTTTTAGCATTTCTGTGAATTCGATCTGGAGAGTTTCATATATCATTTCTAAGTTGAAAAAAATATCTAATTCGATGTGATAATGAAGTACAGGGTGTTCTATGGAAAAAGTATAAGTTTGTTTCTCATGTCCAAAACCATACCTTGAAGAAAAATTTATGAGTACGCCACTGACTTCGACTCAAAATTCTCTATTAGACGTAGTTCTGAGCTCGACAGTATTTCTTTTGATTTCGTAGATATAGAAGGGGTCCAAAGTAATTATTTCCAAAATGGCCCTGTATGTTTTAAACGGAAACAATTATGCAAAATCTGATTGGACCATCTTGAGTTTCAAAAAAGAGTAGGAAAGGAACGTGAAAACCGGAAAGCTCCATCTTCAATAACAAGCGAGAAACTTGGCAGTCTTAACCAAATTGGGATGTACTGTACTATGTACAAAATTTACGAATTTCATGTTCATTCCAACGCCACTGTAGTCCAGTGAACCTGATATTATTTTTCATACTATGCATTCTTCATTGTAAGATGCAAGAAGCCTGATTGATGCAAGGCCCAATCAGTGTGTCTTCAAACCTCGAAGACTGAAATGCCGAAGCACATATCCTGTGCCTTGTGGCAGTCGACATGTTGAGGATAAAATGATATCTCTGCAATGCCTCTTACGGTTCACCTCCATTGGATTCCTCATATATACCTTCATTTGTCAATCAACGCAACTTTCAATGATGGATTGATTTGTATGGAAGTTTTTACGGGTCTGTTCGATTCCTCAACCAATAGAGATTGAAGATTTGACGCAAAAAATTTCTGAGGCTTGTAATACCGTTACTCTGAAAATGATTAGAGTTTCCTGTACTCGCGCTCTGATTCGGCGACTTGATGCATGTGTGGCAACTGCTGGCCAACATTCTGAACAATTTCTGTAGTCATACAGTTCACAATACAGATGAGCTTATAAATTAATATTCCATTTGTATTTTTATTTGCCATAATTCTGCATGCCATTCTAGCAACCATGATACTTTATTGAATGAGAAATGAAGCGGGCAGTAAGTTGAACCAAAACAAACATGTGGGGGAGCAATTTGAACAACAAAAGTCAAGGGTGGTTTCTCGGGGGTTGTTTGCCAGGGGGTGGTGGATTTTGCTATGCTGCATGAACGAGCTTATGGTCTCCTACGACACGTATTTTCTTCCAATTTTCTATTCTGCGAGAAACTGAAATATTTCCATTCCATTCATCTTGTTGTCAAACGTAGTCTGAAATCAGATAATTCTAATGCCTTGGCCAACGGTGTAAAAATACACCACCGGATTTCGCGGATTTTTTGTAATCCGTTCGGCTTTCGATGTTCTCTCAATAAACCAGTCATATTCATAAACCTGCTGAATGCTACTTATTCTTTTCCATTCTAATCGTTTCGATATGATTTCCGGCATGCAAACACAACGCGTCTAGCAGATGCTACTTCCCATACGGTTGAATATATCAAACAGATTTTTCACGATCTCGCAGTCTCATTTGACGGAGATATTATGAGCAAACACTTCTTTCGCTGAGTGAATACATTATTATAACAAAGTTTTTCTGTGGTATTCCCTCTCGACACAAACAATAGTTATTTGTCTACCGAGGCACGGAAGTTGGTTGAAGAATACTGAAACTCCAATGCCAAGATTCATATGATATCGAATAGTCGATGCAGATTCTGAATCATACGAATTCTGTTGAATACTATCTGTAAGTTCTTCGAGGAGGTGGTACATTCATTTTTCAGCTTTTCATGGGATTTTCTCTCCTCGTTTCTAGAAAATAGAGTAGAAGTCATTAAAAATTATTGCAATATATTTGTAGTAAGGACAGATTTAGGATCTGTCCCAAAATGTCACTGCGCTTGAAATTAAACCTTAAGATACCTAAAAGAGAAATTCTCTATTGGTCAGTAACACCTTGTTTTTGAAAGAATTTGGAAATACAAATATATTTAATAAGAATAAAACCTCTACTCATCTTGGTGGACGTTTCGGGAACGAATCTGCTCCCGTTATCAACACAATTGAAATATTTTTTCTCTTCGTAAAATTTTTTCAATGTGTCACTGACCAATAGAGAATTTCTCTTTTAGGTATCTAAAGGTTTAATTTCAAGCGCAGTGACATTTTGGGACAGATCCTAAATCTGTCTTTACTACAAATATATTGCAATAATTTTTAATAACTTCTACTCTATTTTCCAGAAACGAGGAGAGAAAATTCCATTGAAAGCTGAAAAATACGAATTCTGCTTTGCTAAATCTGAAACATCGACCCAATCGGTATTGTAGAACAGCTATCCGTTTGAATCAGGAAAATCGCTACTGATGCCTAATCACAGCTATCAGATTGAGATCCTTCACAATATGAATATCTACTTCTGGTTTCGAAAAGTGTGGAATATGTATACGGTAGTCATATTAGTTCTACATACATGTGTTCGGATCCAACCCAGGTGGATATAGGATGGTGAAACAATTCTTCAATTGTTTCTTTTCAAAACATGTAGACCTGTAAACCAAGGTCCATATATACAAGGTTATCTCATGAGGGGGCATTAGGGCGAGGGGTGCGCGGGTAGCGGGAAGTGAAAATGTGACGACACTGCTTCCCAATCTTATTAGAATTTGATTTCTGTGGGTCTTGTGTCACAAATGTAATTTATTTATATTTGAATATTTGAATTCGAATTTAGATATCATTGAAATATTTGCTTGGGAATTGATTACAAATCATTATAGTGGAAGTAATGAATCTATAATATTTGGTATTCTCTTATCTTCCCCGATGGACTCTCCACTATTTCACTGACTGGAATTGGTTTCTACTTCATCTGCTACTGTTTCCGATCATTTTTTCAGAATGGCAGGGGTTTTTGTAATTTGAATAGTCACAATAATATATTTATGGCAGTTCATTAGTGCAGTAACATATAGAATAATATAATTGTTGTGCAGTTCCATTTGAGCATCTACCTTATACCATATCAAACCAAATTCTCTGCTCATCACAAAATTACATGATATGATAGGGATACTAGCCTTATTACAAAGGTTGGATCATTCGTTCGCTGGAAATTAATGTAAAATTGGCAATCTGAAGAATCAAATCTTACCCCAAATAAGGATATGAAAAACAACAAATAATGTCAAAAGAGATTCACAATTCTAACCTACAATTGAACAATGTGTGATTATAATGTGAATGTAAATAATGATGCTCCGTGTGAACTGCGCACTGCTTTTGGCCAGGAAAGAATGAGTCAACCTTGTATATACGGACCTTGCCTGTAAACAACCTTACTGAGGCCGCATCGCTTGAGCATAGATGGCGATACGATCGTCGATCCTGTTATGTCAAATCCGCTTATACCCATAATGGCAGATATTTGACAATGATGCATAGCTAACGGTACGATTTTTACGTTCTTATTGAATATCGAATTCCAATTGTATTTTCCAGAGTTTACAAGATAACCAACGAGATCAGCAGAGGTGAGTCATCTAATAGTGTCGACTTTGAGAAGACTTAGTATGAAATTCGACATAATCAAGAGAGCAGAAGTTTACAACTTCCTCTAGTGACTAGAAATAAGAAGTTGGAACACCAGTTTATTTATACCATGGGCCGAACGTAGACAATTATAAATTATTATGAAGAGATGACAAATTTTACATCATTTGACAGATCTTTGGATTCCATTTTCAGATTTTCACTAAATATTTCAGTTCATTCCCGTGGAATTCAATGAGGACGATGTTTCGTGTTCTGATATGTATTTTCAGTATTCTATTTCAGATACCGTTCTGAAAGAGTGTGAAAACAAGCGGATATTCATAGGACATCCTACAATACGTCCATTGGACATCCAATTCAAGACTGAACGTCCATCATGGACAACGAATGAATGCCTTCTTTTCAGTATGAACATGGACGTGAATAGATTATTTCTAATTGTACGTGTATTTAACGTACAAGAAGTCACATCCGATTCAAAACTATATTGTGTGTAATATCGACCCTTCAATTATGTATTCAATTCATGTATTATTTGAAGAGATGCAATTTTGTGGTCCCAGAAATTATGTTTTTTGCTTGAAATTAAATTATGTAAAATATGCAGGTTAGGATTGTAAAGACCGTTTTGAAAGTTACATATATTTCATTCGGGTTGGAAAAAAATACTATAGGAATTTGGTGAATCCAGTCTTCATTTCATCGGTTTCCATCACTATACACGTGGAGGTCAGCGGAGGCACGATTGAGTGAGTCAAGAGATCGGGAAGAGTTTATGTTCAAGCTGAATAAGAGGTTATATTTTGTACCAACAAGTACAGTTTGGGTTATCTGTATTGTCAACTATAATTCAATCTTTGCCAATTTCCACAAGATTGCTCAACCTTGGATATGCATACTTCATGTACTTGTACGGGTTTTCTTTCATTTGGTCAATAAAAAATGAAATAAATCATGATGAAATTCAGGATCATATACTGTCTGTAAGTTAATCAAGGATGCGGTACATTAATTTTTCCAGCTTTTGAAAGTTAATATTATGATTATCTCGATAAATTTGTTGTGAGGTCAGATTTGTGATCTGCCCCAAAATGTTACTTCGCTTGGAATCAAACCTTTAGATACCTAGGTGATAATGAAACAATCACGAGATCTGAAATAATAATGATAATGAATGCTTTTATTGCGATGATTTAGATAAAATATAACGAATTTTCGACGATTATGCATTGCGAAAGGTAGAATTTGCTAGTCTTTGACTGAAAGTCGAAAGGAGCAGCGCTCTCCCACTCAACCTTGGAAGAAAAATGAAACTAGTAGAGATAATAATGAATATAATAATAAAATATAATGATTTCAATAGCGAACGACTCAAGTATGGAACATCAATATATCAGGTGTGTTGAGAGTAAAAGAAATATATATATATATATATATATATATATATGCATATATATTGACATATATACATATAGACCTATCCGTCAACATACTATTCTTTCAATTGCATTACCTATGCTGATACAGGGAGAGTGAGAGAAACAATCCTAAGTGAACTGAAAAGTTTCGAAAATATTTTGGTGAATTGTAGGAGAATGAAGATTTGAATTGAGATGTGTTGTGCTGGGGAACAGATATTTTGTTTTTGAATCGAAGTTCTCTGTGGTGGTTTTCTATATTCAGCTAGCCAGCCCAGTTGGAGCAAATAGGAAGAAGTGGGTTTTTTCTTTGTTATGCCAAATTTGAGTGGAATACAAGAGATTTGTATTTATTGAAGCAGATTTTCATCAATTTGATTCAGGGTATGCCCAAATATACTGATACTGGTATAATTAGATAGAAATAATACTGATATTAACCTTTGTGCATCCAAAGATCGATTTTTCATTCCAAGATGGACATTCATTGTACACCCAAATATTGCCATTCTACGTACTAAGATGGACGTCAAATGCAGTTCGTACAATGGATGTTCTGAGGATCTTTGCTCCTGTATTGTTTATGAAATGTGAATGTACTTTGTAAATCCACTGAATATCAGGAGATCGACATTCACTGTTCAAAGTTGGACGTTCAACGTCCACAACTATGGATGTATGAGACGTATATGTGTGAGAACCTCAACGAGGTACCACAAACTGGTTTTTTTTCGGTGCTCTTGACTTATGTATGACTGGTTACGATCCTCTTAATGTTGCTCATAATACACTGACTTCCATATTATTCAAGTGGAGAATCGTGCCATTTCCGGTATGTGAACTGGGATCTGATAAGTTTCTTTGTGATGAATTTCATGTACCTACTCGAATAACCTCAATTTTTCACGCTGTTATTTTAGGCTGGTCGAGGACGAAATATAATATAACGTAATAAAGCAGCTTGAGTATCATGACATTCTATCAGCGTTCCAGCAAACAACACGTCATTGCTTTCAGCCGGCGTATAGCATCATTTTGAGAACAATGCGAGTGCGTCAGCGTTATTTCATGACTACCAAACTCACAATAATTATTTTATCAAAACTTCGATAGCTGGCCTTTTGTTTTGCCCACCCAAACAGAGTGAATTCATGCAAAACAAAGGTGATAAAATAATGGGTATATGTCTCCCTTAGGGTTCGCTCTCTATTTGCGAACCTTCAAATTACAATGTGATAAATGGACGAGTCTCGTTGATTTTCCATGGAATAAGCATGAAAAAATCTCTCAGCATCCAACAAAATAGTTATCTCAGATGCCCTCTTGAGTTTTACGTAGAGAGTCTCATCGCTTACGTGTTAGAAAAGTGACTTCATCAAATCAATGAAAAGAGCAATCTGACGACATATACGAGACCAGGTCACTAATATTGTGATGTTCACTACGAAAGATATCATAATGATATGATATCTGGATAACAATAAAATGATACTACATGAGTTAGAAACTTTTGCTACGGCCAAATAACACACTCATACACATTACATTCTTAGATATTTACAGTGTTTATTCAACACAGGTGATATGCGCATTCCGTATTTCCGTATTCATTGAAAACTGTGCGAAATACGTTTCATTTCGTGCTATCATATAGTGCGAATAGATACGTTTTTTAGGCAAGACATCGCCTAGTCGGTGATACTACACTCACAAATTCATCGACCTCTCTAGAACATAGTAGAAAGGTGGTCGATCTCTTCCTTTTTTTCTCGAATATTGTCATGGTCGATGGAACGATTAACGGAATGATTAACGGAAATCTAGACGAGCTCAGTCTGATCACACTCCTACACTGTCAGACTGGAGACCTGTCGAACTTCGCTCTACCGAGCATCAATCATCAGTAGAACGGCAAAATTGTCACATTATTTGCCTAGTGAACTCAAAAATTGTACCGCTGGCTCTCCTCGAAAATTCCTTTCCTGTCTTTCTTTCGTGTTTTTCAATAGATAAAAGAAACGGAAGAACAGAAAACAAAAGGAGATCAAGTGTTTTGTTATTTTCTTCAGATTATTAGCAATATGCCTGAACTCATTATTACAGGGTTGGGATAAAGTATGGAACCAAGTAAATATCTTTCAAACGAAAAGAACCATATTTATGAAAATTTGCAGGTGAGTGCAATGGAACAAAATGGATCTGATGTACATTTTTTTGTTAGTTTTATAGTTCTGGTTTAACCGGAAAAGCCATCAACTTCTTGAATGTAAATGTGACCCTATATATTTTCACAGATTTTGAAAGAGCTTGTTATTTCGAATTCATACATACTGAGTTTAGAGGGAAAAAAATGCAAAAACGAGGAATTGATCAACCTCCTTCGAGTGTTTTGCATTAGAGCAATGATGTTATTTGTATACACAATCTTGAATAAACGAGTACTGTTTAGCACTCTTAATTTTTGTCCTCCAAGTGGCAAATTCTTATTGACGGAAATAAATTTCACAATCACCAAAACCGATCATCATTAAAATTTCAATACGCTCTTTTTCACTTAATTGAACCATTCTGAATCGTACAATTTATGAATATATGACTATATATTCATATATACTATATATTCATATATGACTATATATATATATATATATATATATATATATAAGATGGTAGCTTATATGGCTAGTAGCGGACAAAATGTATTTATTATCTAATATTGTCATAGTTACGTTATCAATAAAGAGGGGCATAACTCCCTTGGGACATCAAAGATTCTATAATTCTCTCTATATACAGGGTGAGTCAAAAATGTGTACCGAGCTTCCTGGGGGTGATAGAACATTGAATAATAAATGTAGTTTGATGATTAAACTCATGGCCCAAAATGCATATTAAGGGCGATATATCCTTCCAAAGTTGATAAAATTAAAATAATTTCTCCGCATAACTTCTGAACGATGAAAGCCACCCGATTGAAATTTTGTGCATGAATGTATGTTGTCAAAATACATTTTTTCGTCACACTTCCACATTTCTGATATTGTTATAAAGGGTGTTTTCAGAGGGTGAGTCATGATTTTTTGTAGAAAACTTTTTTCCCTGTATTATTTTCGGTGAAAAAACAGGAGCATTCGATGGAGCGAAGAAAATTACATGAAAAAGGTACTCTTATTCAAATACAAAAATTGAGCCGTTCGTGAGATATTTGAGTTTTTGTAGTTACATGATATGAGCAGATTGATTTTATTCATCGCGAGATTCATCGGTAACAATATTTCAGCAACATTCGAGTCAACATTATTGTAGTCGATTTGTTCGTGTGGTTTTTCTGTCATTTATCACTGCGATTATCAACTGAGATTTTAAGAAATATGGCAGGTTATTCGTTCTCTGAACAAACTGATATGCTTCTAATGCTTGGCGAGTGCTTCGGAAATGCAAATGCTGCTGAAATATCGTTATACCGATGAATCTCGCGATGAATAAAATCAATCTGCTGATATCATGTAACTACAAAAACTCAAATATCTCACGAACGGCTCAATTTTTTGTATTTGAACAAGAGTACCTTTTTCATGTAATTTTCTTCGCTCCATCGAATGCTCCTGTTTTTTCACCGAAAATAATACAGGGAAAAAAGTTTTCTACAAAAAATCATGACTCACCCTCTGAAAACACCCTTTATAACAATATCAGAAATGTGGAAGTGTGACGAAATAATGTATTTTGACAACATACATTCATGCACAAAATTTCAATCGGGTGGCTTTCATCATTCAGAAGTTATGCGGAGAAATTATTTCAATTTTATCAACTTTGGAAGGATATATCTCCCTCAATATGCATTTTGGGCCATGAGTTTAATCATCAAACTAAACTTATTTCTCAATGTTCTATCACCCCCAGAAAGCTCGGTACACATTTTTGACTCACCTTGTATATTCCCTCCAGATATAACTTGCATTCTTTTTGGTATACGGCTTCACTTTTCGATAGAATCAATTTCTTGATCTTTCAGCTGTCTTTCATAATATTCCTCATTGTATCTGGGGTAGGATATACTTTTTTAGTAAAACAAGTAACATATAGCAACAACAAAACTCCTATGATCATCAGTACCTGATAATAGGTACATTTATTCCGTTTTGAAAATGAACGGCCTAACGGAATCAGGAAGACAAAGAAGAAGAAAAATCTGAATCAGGAATATCGGATCATATCTATATGAGTCAACATATCTTCCGAAGTTATGAGGTTCGAGCTCTCTCATTATTTTTTATGGTGATGTTCAAAAAATAACTCCTGTGCAAAACGTACATATGTTTCTCTCTTATTGCAACTGAAGTAAGTAACTCAAAGAACTACTTGACAATTTGCATAATAAAACAAAAACAAATATACCACTGTATGGATGTGCAAAAGTTTCCCAAACTTTTCGAATATATTGTAACGCTCAGAATATGGAAACATCCAACTATGTGGGAAGTTCGCACTTACATCAACTGCGAAGGAAAATAAAATGTATTTCCGACCACGTGTTTTTATTCTGAATACCAATATTGGCTGTATTCCCATCCCTTCACCAGATGAACATATTTATTCTGAAAATATAGGTCTGCCTCGATGCGTAATGATGAGCTAATTAAAATTCGTGTTTTGTCGCCTATCGCATAACCAATGAATGGATATTAGACCAGCTTTCAATCGGATTAATACAATGTTCCTTTCATATCTGACATTCCGAATATCAGGATATCAATAGAGTTCTTTCATATGTTCAATAATATTGAACGTAGTACACTATAAAGCTGTCTGGAAAATGCATGGATGAGCTCATTTCACAATTGATACAGAATAGACAACAATCAATAATCCAATAAAAACTCGAATTTGACCACAAATTTTGTCATTTGAGTTATAAACAACGCAAAGGAACAACAGTGTCTTTATTCACTCAATAAGAATCATCAACAGTGATAATTACTGCCAGCTTCATGTATGTATTATTTTACATCAATTTATTACAGAGTGGTACCTTTTTTTGACGAAACTTTTTAGTGATTTTGAATAAGAAATATGACATGAACACCATTTCTACGTGACATTGGCACTCTTGTTTGAACACGATATTTTCATCCGTTTTCGAGAAAACCCCAACAGTTCAGAGGTAGCGAGAGGATTTCAAATATCATCTCATTTATTAAGAATGTGCTTTGGAATGTCAGATAATTGTTGTTGATTAATGTCATTTCTCCTGACTCCTTTATTTTTGCTGTGAGATCATAGTCTATCGTCACAATCATGTAACATTTTCAAATCTATTTTATTGTTTGGGTGAAACCAGGGTCATTTCACAATAAAAATTAAGGTGGTCGTCCAAAACGAATCGCATCTAATCAAGAAGATGAAATTATGCGGTTCAAATAAATGAAAATCCTGCAGTAGACGTCATTTGTCAGCAACAACAGGAGTAAGTGAGTCGTCTTTTATTAGAATTCTAAAAGAAGGAAAGATTCACCTTTGTCACTTCAATCAGAATTAAAAAAGACATAAGTATAAGTGATAAAAAAAGTCGGGAAAGGCGACGTAGAACATTCAATTTGACTGTGCTCGAGAGACAAACAATGTGTCGGTGACCGCCAAAAATCACATCGAAATAGAAAAAATGTGTGAACAAGATAACCTGTTTGGATGAATCAATTGGTAATATGGATTTCAAAAGTATCATTCCTGTGTCTACCCCAGAAGCGCCTACCACCAGTTGAAAATAGTGCAGTGTTGAAAATGGGGCTACATCTTTTGAATTAGAGAGAGAGAGAGAATATACTTTATTATCATAAGAAACCAAGTTCTTGTTGACAAAGTTTGCTTACATCTAAGAAGTTTTTAGATATGTCAAGTACATATATTGGTCAATGATTAATATAAAATAATAAGATAATATATGTCAGTTTCCTACTAGTTAATATGTAAAATACATGTATAAATTAAATAAGCAGCAAATACAATATAAAATAGACAGCAATACAATATAATTGCACAAACAGACATTGTATGGACCAGCAGACAACGAATAAATAGGGTATTGTAAAGTGTTAGAATGTGTCCGAATAAAATTCCTGCAAATTATAATATGGTTTATTTAACAGCAAGTTTTTTACGGACTTTTTAAAAATGTTCAAATTGGCTGTGCTTTTGATATAGGTAGGTAGATGATTGTACATCTTGCAGCCATTGTAAAAAATAGAATTTTTTTATTAGTGATGATTTAGGAAGTGGAAGACTTACGTTTATAGCTTGTCGAGTGACATAATGCGAAGGAAGTTTGTTAAACGTGTTCAGATGTTTCCTAATCAAATAAACGGTTTCCAATATGAAGATTGCTATTACCGTTAGAATTTTAAATTTAATGAATAAAGGCTTACAGGAGTCACGAATCTTAGTTTTGCACATAAACCTCAGCCCTCTTTTTTGAAGAACAAGAATACTGTTCATGCAGTTATCATTACATGCACCCCAGAAAGGGATGCCGTACCTGAGATGAGACTCAATTAGAGAATAATAAACGACTCTGGCCGCACACGATCCCAACTCATTTGAGACAATCTTGACTGCGAAACACCCAGACGATATTTTTTTCCTCAAGGCCATAATGTGATCCTCGAATCTCAACTTCGTATCAATAACCAATCCTAGGAATTTAGTGTTGAATTTATTTTCAACAACATTTGACCCGAGGGGTAAGTCATCAAGTAAGCATCGGAAGGTTATTATGTTGGTTTTTGAAATATTGAGTACAAGCCGATTAGAGTCACACCAAACTTTAATACTGTTGACATCATTATATATCACCTCTTTGAGTTCACTACTATTCTTGGCGCGCCAGATTATTGTGGTGTCATCAGCGAATAGTGTAAACTTTCCAGATATGCTAATATTCGATAAATCATTATTGTACAACAAAAACAGAACTGGGCCCAATACTGATCCTTGGGGCACTCCACAATTTATAGAAGATTTTGATGATCTTGAGGAAGTTACTACTATCTGGCTGCGATTTGATAAGTACGACTTTAACCAATTCATTGTTGCTCCTCTGAAACCGTTACACCCAAGCTTATGCAGCAGTATTTCATGATTTACGCAATCGAAAGCTTTAGACAAATCACAAAATACTGCCGCCGCAACATCACCGTTGTTGAGTTCAGTATATACTTCATAGAGGATTATTTAGAATTATTTAGAAGAAACGAGATATCTATGGAACACAAACAGTTGAAAATGGAATGGAATCTCCTCAGGAACTCAAAAATGGAATAATACCGGGTGTTGCATTCAAAATGAGAAAGTGGCATGGAGAAAGTGAGATGGTGACATCCGGTATAACCGGAAGTGGTATGACCCGGCATGAAGAGGTGTGAAGTAGACGAACTTCTACAGAAGTCCGTTCGGAGATTTATTGCTACGTGACTCATTTCCTAATATCGGACTCGCCCTAGAATATGATGCCCACCGTAACCTATACGTTTCAATATACTATTCTCACTGGTATGAAAGTCGCAGCACCAGCTAATACTGGTTATGTGAAATTTGTAGTTTGTCAACATCGGTAGATCGAAAAAGAGAAAATCAATCGAGAAATTCGATCAATCAACCCTACACGAAATCGAGCCCTTTCATTCGACACACGGTGTCTTCTCGCGAGAGTCTATTATTGTCATGACTGATAAAAGGGGATAGAAGGGAATATCCCTAACTTTAGACGAACCGAACACTTGACCACGGAACTTCGATAATCGACTGGCGTCTATAAATTAGCCCGATGAGCGCATCATTGAACTAAGAAGTGGACAGACTGCAAGACACATACAAGAACTAATGAGAAGTCATGAACAAGAAAAATACTACGACAAAATAAAAGTTCAACAATCTATGTGTTGAATTTTTCTACACAAAGCGGATTTTGATTATGGCATATTATGTTCATATCCAGTGGTGTCACTAGTGAATTTTTATAGAGGGTTAGAGAAAGCTTCACTTTTGAATTTTCAATTTGTTCCAAAATAGAAGAAACTCTATAGACTGATGTCACAGCACATATCAATTTATCTCAATTTTCTAATTTATGACTTTGAATTTCCGATATCTTTGCACAGCATCTGAATCTGGTGTTATTTTTTCGTGATTGCATCACTGAACATATTGAATATTGTTGAAAAAATAGCGATTTGAAAATTAGCAGCACTGCAGACTATCAGTTCATGATCGATATCGGAAGAATCTCTATGTAGAATTGCAGAAAAACTTCTTGTGTGTGATATTTTTGAAAAATAGTTCCCGCACGAGTTGTGCACTACACTTTCCTGAAGAACTGACTTGAAAACAAAATATGGTGGATTTGGAGAGTATATTTTTGAACAAGAGAACGAATTCCATTCAACATCAGAAAATATTAAAATACCGTTCGAAGGTTGATCGAGGAGAGAGTATATTAATTTCTTTCGGACGGTATGGGGTTTTCTCTCTTTTTTCTGAGAATGAAATTATAAAATATAATAATCATTTTGAGCTATCATTGACCATCATCGAACATCAAATAAAAATCATCACGAGCGAGTTGAATACTATCATTCATTTATAACTGTCATAATTACATATACAGGGTGTTTCATAATATATGCGCATGACTTCAGGATGTGATAGCTCGTCTAATATATGAAAGAAAGTTTCAATTACCTCACCCTATGGAGAGCACCATATTCGAGACACAGGGTGATTAAATAAAAAAAAATCTATTTCTGCGAATATCTCTGGAATCGTTCATCACACAGAAAACAGCTTTTGTAAGCATTTTTTACTCATGATAAGAATGTGTTCTTGTTGTTTTTGTTGTTGTTGTTTTTTGCTCTTTCTTCCAAGTCATAGTTGGTGAGGATTTTGAAGGGGTAGTGGATGTTCTTATCCCCGATATCTACGCTACTGGAAAAAGTACAGTTTTGAGCCGCTCATTCGAATCGCCAATATTTTCTACACAAAAAAGGTACTCTTGGCCCTGAGCCCTGAAGTTGACTGTTTTCGAGTAAAATCAACTCTTATGTTGAAAAACATGGTGGATTTTTTGACATAATTTTTTCCACTGATTGAACAAAATTTATTCAAACGTTAGAACAAGTAACAAAACCTGGTTCAATTGAAGGAAAAGTTCCACATGTCACTTGTTGATTAATAATTGTTACTTGTCTGTATGAACACAGCCATTGCGAACAAAAAGTTCAACTTATAATTGTTAATTACTAATCGATGAATGTTACTTGATAATTGTTGAATGTGACCGCATAAATGCACATTCACTGTCATGATCAAACTTTGTGGTGCTTCAGTGGACGATCGTTTCACAGTTCTTCCCATTTTCATTCGACACAAGGTGTCTTCCCGCGGGAGTCTGATGAAAGGGCTGTCCCAAACTTCAACCGAACCGAACACGGGGCGCCACTTGACCACGGAACTCCGATAATCGACTGGCGTCTATAAATTAGCCCGATGGACGCATTATTGAACTCCAGATAGAATGTGCCAAAGGGACCGTCTTTTGTCACATAATTCACGGGGTTCATTCCGCTGCGACTACATTGGGCGATTACGTGGAAAATTGCGAGCGGAAGTTGCTACGAGCAGTCAGGTCCTATGTTTCGGTTATAAAGTTACAATTCGCTTTCACGACAAAAAATACGATTCATGGTTTATTGAGTAACCCTACAGACAAAGTCAATGTTGATGAAAAACGTTGCGATGAATGTGACATGGAATATATTGGACAAACTCGTCGAAACATAGGAACTGGATTCAAAGAACATATTGTTTATTCCAGGTACAATCGGTTCGACAGATCAAGTGTTGCCCAACATATTCTTGACACTAGTCATCCAATAACTCTAGTTAATTTGAAACTTCTCAAACATGCATTTTGTATTTCCATTCATCTTAGAAAGAAACAATTAATGAACCAAGATTCAGGTCCTATTCCATACACTCGATTATTCGATTTGCTGACTTGACTATCATTGAATTGTTACGGTTAGCTAAATTGCAGCAGTTCAATGATTCAATTATCATTCCATGTATGAATAGGCTGACATTAATACGGACAATCACTCTCGATGATAATTTCTGAAGAAAATCTGGAAAGATACTAAGGTATCGCTAATCATTGTTACTTTTCAGGTCTACTGAGGATGGCAACTTGGTTGCCCGAATACGTATCAAGACTTTTGAAATATTGAGGTAGTTTTTTGGGTATATATTCATTTTGTATTTGCTTATGTTTTGCTATCGATAATCAAGAAAGAGTTCGAAATCACCAAAGGGATTGATGAATCGAAAAAGAATCAGAACTGCATCCACAGATAGTCAAGTTGATTCCTTTTGATTCATATAGCACATTGTCAAAATAAGTGCATCACCAATTATTAGTAGATTGTAAGATAGATATACAAGGTTTCACACGATAACCGTTCGTTAGAGGTTTTCGTGGATAGAAATAACTGAGAATTTTGAATTTTTGGACTTCAGGGTCATTGAAAATTCCCTTTCATTTTGAAATATTTTCAAGGACATACCACTTTCGGTTTTACCGAATGTCACTATCAACTTTCCTATCTTGAATTTATCCGAAAATTAGGGTGTAAAATTTCATTCTGCATCGATTTGTCATTAGTTTTACTATGCCTAATTCCAACGGTTTTCTTGTTGATCCATATTTTCCTATTTTGAATAGATTAGATGGTCGGATGCAGATATCGATCTGTATCGATTTACTATCACTTTCTCTATCCTTTTTTCTTGTTTGTTTCGAGAGAACCAATAGAAAATATGGGTTGAAAAGAAAAGCGTTTGAAATAGGTATTGGGAAAGCTATTGCGAATCGATGCAGGGTAAAATTTAGCATCCGACCATCCAATTAATACAAGGTGTCACAATTGACTTCCTGCCAGAAATCACATCAAAACAGAACATATGGATAAACAGTGTTCGGGAAGTATAAAACATATATATGGAACACGCAACAAGAATCAGCATTTTGCATATCCTTACTTAGCACGAAAAACTGTTGGTGAGCGTTCCTATTTGTATATGGCCACGAAAATTTTCAATTTTTTGCCGGAGATCTATGAAACCTACGTCACTCAATTTATTTAAAAAAAAATTCAAACATTTCTTACATTTGACAGAAAGAAAAATCATAGATGATCTCATCGAACAATAGAATGAATAACTTCTTGTCATTTTTTCTTTGATTTTACATTAAATAGAACTTAATTATTATTTATGCCAGATGTTTTCATATATATATATATATATATATATATATATATATATATATATATATATATATATATATGTATATTTCCTCCTTCAGACGATAAATAAAGAGATAATATGCTCATGCGCAACCTATTTGGTCCTCAATGGGCATTTCTGTTTATTTGCGTTTTATGGATATATATATATATATATATATATATATATATATATATATAATGAATACGTGTACTGTGTACTAATAATTCATATGCATGCATGTCTAATATACCTAGGTATAGTTACTATACACGCCGCGAACAGTCTCAGGATTTTGCGGTATCCCAATGTTCATTTTCTCATCCTTGGATTAACAAGAAAATCGTTGGAAATAGATGGAAGAAAAGTCATAGCGGATCGATGCAGTATTGAATTTTGCATCCAACTATCTTTCGGATACAGGGTATTCATAAATGATGCCATTTTCCCGATGGAAATTGATAAAATCCAATCAAATCTCGGGTTATTGATGTTGTCGTGGTAAATGTTAATAGCAAGTTCTAAGACAAGCGTGGTTTTGAGAGATGTTCTTGAGGCAATCTGATATGGTAAAAGTTGCCGAGAATAATCATGGACGAGACTGATAGTGAAACAACTTCAAGGAAAACTCCGAAGAATTTCCAAGAAATGGTCACAGCATCAAATTATGGTGGCATACGATGAACCTTCAGTGACAAAAACTAAATAATCTCAATAATACTCTTGTTGGGAGGTATTCATCATGGAATTTCCATTCTCAAGGCTCAGAAGAACTGAAAGCTCTTGAGTGGAAAAGAAATATGAGAGTCGTAACGTTTCAGAATTCAATATTATGATCCTAACAAATGGATCTATTTGGCCTGAGACTGAGAGAGAACAAATTCCGAAAAAAGTAGTCAATGTTATCGATGAATATATGATGGTATATTTGAAATACCATTCATATAGTCGAAAACGCTATGGAAATTGACAGAAAATGAGGTTTCACTGTATTCACTCCATTTTGATTCAATCATATCATTGCATATGCATAAAATCCAATGGTGAACAAGAAGTGCGGTAACTTGGATCATGAACTAATCTGCTGTTGATTGACTCACCTGACTCTTCATTGGATCCGTGTTGATTTGACACATATACTGGCCCCGATCCTCTTCCTGAACGTTCTTTATATGCAGATTCCACGTGACGTGATCGTTGTGAGACACCGAAACTCGAGGGTTGTGTGTGATTACGTGATCATGGATCGCTTGGATAGCTTTGGTATCTGCCTTCACCCAACCCACCTGAAACAATATCGTAGGAAAATTTATCGAGGTGCGTTGACTATATATAAGGTAAGGGGGAAAGAGAAATTGGTGCGTGGATAATGATAATGGAGAGACAGTGATTCTCTCACATTGGGAATATCAACTACTAGTATATTTATTTATTTATTTATTTATTACACGGGATAACCCAATTTAGGAATAATACAAAATACAAATATTACAAATGTTACAAATTCAAGACATCACATATACACATTACAAGTTCAGTGTGACATAACTAGCACATAAATGGAAAGTTAAACATAGAACATCGAGCACTAACATTATTTAAAACCTTTCCTATCTTATTCACATTCATAAAGAATAAGTCGAGATCCTGTGAAAACTTGTTTGAAGATATTTTGATTCTGTTGAGAGGGGAATGATAGGCATAATTGGTTGAGTGGAATAAAATTGCAAAAATCCCATGAGTACGGGTATTATAAATAGGAGTTTTCAATGAAAGAGTCTCGAGTATTTGTGGACAGTTTATAATACCTGAGAGAATTTTTTGCAGGAATATCACATCTTCTGTGAGAAAGTGGTTGAATATTATTAATGTTTTCTACTTCAACATACTCATATTGCTCTCGGAGTAAACCCAATTTATGAGCACAGCATCTCAAAAATTTTTCTTGCACTCTCTCAATTTGTTTGACATAGCAGTCATAGTGTGGAGACCAGACAATAGACCCATACTCTAGAATGGATCTAACATGTGGACAGTAGAGTGCCTTCATTGTGTTATGACTGAAGTCTTTGCATGTCCTGAAGGTGAAGCCCAACATTTTATAAGCTCTTGCTGTGATTTCATTAATGTGGTTAGAAAAAGTGAGTTTGGAGTCAAATTTTATTTTCAGGTCTTTTATCTCATTGACACGTGATAATTGATTACCAAAGATTTCGTATGGAAAGTTGGTAGAAGTTTTCATCCGAGAGAAAGATATTGCAAAACACTTCTGAGTTCTCTATATCTTCTTGCAAAAGGTTGGCATCATAGAATGAGTTCACAGGGCGGAATCATTTCAGATCGTCAGCAAATAATAAAAATTGGGAATATCTAATTGAAAGAGATATATCATTTATAAATAAGTTGAAGAGAAGTGGACCGGAATGTGACCCTTGTGGTACTCCAGAAGATACATTAATTGCATGTGAAATATTCTCTAGATGATCTAGATTCTAGACCACAATGGATTTCACTTTACTTCAGTGATCAGACTGTAAAATAATATTAAGTACTTACTAACGCAAAGTTGTGACTGATTCGAGGGTAGAAGACTTTGTCACAGGATATGTTGTCACAGCAGAATTATGTCAGTTAACCGTGGTTGAAGGAACAATTCACGTCATGATCTCAATGATCTTGTTCGCTCCGTGAATCATGGAGGATAATCACAGCCAGAGGACATTAGACTCTCTCTAATCCACCCTTTCATTTCCTTCTAGACAAGTATGAATTGGACCCCAGACTTGGGTAACGTGTCGCATCTTCCTAGTCTGTTTTTGATATTGGGGTAGGTACCCGAAGTAAATCGACATGTATAGATATATCGGTCATCGTTTTACCATGTTTCAGATCCAAAGGAGTTCATCTAACATCTCCTCTTAGATATCAGATATCCTTCGAAGGCTATGCTGAAACTTCGGCTATATTCAATTCCAACTAAAAATATTGCTAGTGACACTATTGAATTTAGATGCACGTCGTGCCTGGAAAAATTCTGATCGAGTGATGTGCATGGTGTCGCTAAACAACGATGTTCTAAACGGAATTAACATTTCTGAACCCCATCGCTATAACATTGCGACTCGAAACGAGCACAGCAATAACGACGAGAGTAATTTACACGGCTCTTGTTTCACTAATTTGACGATATTTATACGACCCTCCATCACAAACGAATTCTGTGAACTTTCGAAGTTCGTTACATCATTCGATCTGCGGAAGTGCATTGTTGAATTTGAAACAATACTGAAGGATCGGAGACTGATTTCCAAATAGTTGATGAGAAGAGATGTCAGATGATTTGTCTCACAATCATTGAAAAAAAAGCGAGTGAAACTTTTTTTCGGATCGTACCAAGGCCGATTTGACATAGTTATCGTTGTCAGAAAGAACGCTCGAACTGGTCGATTTTCATTCCGAGAGGGAAATATTTTGCGCATGTTTTCAACTTTTTCACTTCAAACCCCTCGGAGGGTTGAGCTCCAACCCTTGATTCTCAAATGGGATAAGGGGTCAAGTGATACATCATTTTGAAGGTAATCGAAATCTCTCACCAACACTTTCTTGTTTTAGGAATTCAATGCAGTAGTTCTCGAAAAAACACGTTAACGAAAATAATCGGCTAGTGATGGAAAGTAACGCTCATGTATTTTTTTAACCTTTTCTATCCAAGATTACATAAAGAATCATTTATTCCAATGTCACTTCCTTGATCTCTCAGTGAAATGCATACCTTGTTACGTTTTCATTGGGCCACTCTGTATATGTTCGGTGGCAATAACAGCAAACCTATTTGCTTGCTTCAGAGATACCGATGTACCTAATCTCGCGTTCAATGTGAGCCACATACTTCGATTATAAAAGATGTTAAAAAGTTTCTCTTTGAGTAGGATTCGAAGCTACAACTTGAGAAGCACGCTTAGTAGTCATTAGGCTATCTAACATATACTTGTTGGTATCGCTGCGTTCATTTATGTCACTGTGAGATAATTTAGATGAAAAAACGTTTTGAGAGTAGTTCGATAATGTCAAAAGAAAACCATGTGACGTAGAGCAGTACACCTATAACATTATATCGACAAATTGCGCACCATACAGAAAATCAGAGAAACGGTATTGGGAACCCTCAGACATTTCTACTCTAATAATTATTTCCCGAGAAATAGAATTAAAAAATTTTTGGTTGGTTGAATCAGGGTTGATACGACATACCCTATTGCATTTCTGCTCTCCTGATACGAATATCAGAATCATTCCCTCGGGGCTCCCTCTCTCTAGGGGATCTCTCTTGTACTGAAAGGGGGTCAACTCCGAGTGGTCCATCAAATGTATCGAGAACGGTATGGGATTCTAATCCATAAGACCGCCACTTCGGCATCACGAGAGCAATTTCTAGCTAGCTCAACAGAATATAAGGTATATTTCACGGTATATGACTCCGAATATTTGTCTCAATACCGCAAACACGACAATTTACAGCCTCTCGATAGCATTATGTTCCTTTGTTCTCCAACTTTTCCGCCGGATCATCCGGCATATTGTCTGAACAGATGTTCTTCCGAACACCTAGCGCATAACAAACAGTCGTCACTGACACGTGCCTCGAACGTCGCAGGACGAACAATAGCAGAAAGAGTGGGAATACACCTGATCGTTGCTTTCGAGAAGAAGAAGCTGAATCGCTTGGATATGAGAGGTTAATTCCCAGAGATATGGTACTAAATATTCACAACAATCGGTGTCACAGAGAGAGTGGAATTGAAACGATCATTAGAAAAAGAGATACAGCGATCAAAAATCAGCTGTCAAAATCTGTTGGCGAAACATTCTGATATGCCATGCCACTGTTTTTTTTTTTTTATCTGTGGACAACACGCAAGGGAAACCTATAATGTTCGAGGAACATCGTGTTAGCCAGCGGTGGAATTTTGGGAGAGTAGGAAGGTGTTGGAATTTTTCTTGAAAGTTTGGAGGTTGTAAGCATCAGGAAAGACTTCACTAGGCAAAGAATTCCACAACTTTGCCGTCCTATTGATGAATGATGCTTGGTATAGCGATGTCCGACAGGTCTCGAGCCTGACAGTGTAGGAGTGACCAGCTTGAGCTCGTCTGGTTTGTCTACTAGGAATCGCGCGTGGTGGCATAATAGATGATATCTTCGCTGAGCACCGACCATGAAAGTACCTATAAAAAAGGCATAGATCGCCGACCTTTCTACGATGATCTAGAGAGGCCAATGATTTGGTGAGCGTTGCATCATCGACCAGGCGAATAGCTCTCTTATGAATTGAATCTAAGAGCGTTAGCGTATGTTTGGGGGCTGAGCTCCAAACATGTGAACAGTACTCCAGGACAGGTCGAATTTGTGCTTTGTAGATCATAAGCAGCTGCTGGGATGTGAAGTATCTCTTAGCACGGAATAGAAAACCAAGTTTTTGTGAAGCAGTTTCCGCAATGGACCTCACATGATCGTCCCATGAGAGAGCACTGTTGGTGGTGACACCCAGCATGGATATTGACGACTTCATAGGAACAGTGGTACCCGACATCATCAAATTGGGCATTGTGTGATCAGCCTTCTTGGTGAACATACAAGCTTGAGTTTTAGTTGCATTGAACTGTACTAGATTCTCAGATCCCCATTTCAGAATTCTTGTCAGATCCTCATTTAAAGCATCGACCTGTCTTCGCCTTGCATCTCTGGCCTCGTTGGATGCTATAGGGGCTCTAGAGGAAAAGGATGAATGAAGTGTACTATCAACCGCAAAGCTATGAACTGGGCTGGAGGTCACATTCAACAAATCATTGATGTGAAGTAAGAACAAAGTTGGTGCCAAGACAGAGCCTTGTGGAACACCAGCATTGATAGTCATTGTATCAGACGATATCCCGTCTACCACCACGTAGAGTGATCTATCTGCAAGAAAACTCGATAGTAAAAGACACAGTTGGGGCGGCAAACCATATGACGGAAGCTTCGTTAGGAGGCCTTGGTGCCAAACTCGGTCAAATGCTTTGGAGATATCCAAGGCTACAGACAGAGTCTCCCCATGTTTCTCTATTGACATCTGCCACTTATGTGTCACATAGGCAAGCAGATCTCCAGTTGACCTCTGGTGACGAAAGCCATATTGCCGGTCATTCACGATTCTTGAGCTCTCTAGATATCGGATGAGCTCGATGTTGATTGCTTTTTCCATTACTTTAGAGATCACAGATAATAGTGCAATCGGTCTATAGTTGTTAGGGAGGGTTTTCTTGCCCTTCTTTGGAATCGGTTGGACCCTAGCTTTCTTCCAGTTAGAAGGAAATACGCCGAGTTTGTACGAAAGGGTGAACAACCTGTAAAGAACTGGTGTTAGTTCTGGGGCACATTTTTTGAGAACAATAGGCGGTATTCCGTCAGGCCCCATAGCCTTCTTGACGTTGAGGCTAAGCAGAATGTGTCTGATTGTGCGTTGCCGGAAGACAATTTCTGGCATACGGTTATCGATGGTAGCGATTTTGGGAAGTTCCTGGCCTCGTGGATCCAAGGTAGAATTGTCTGCAAACATTTTGGCGAAGGTGTTGGCTTTTTCATGAGGTGTTATAGCCAATGTATTATCATCCTTTGTGAGGGGAGGAAATGAGCTAGAAGTGTATTGACTTGTACTGACCATTTATCTAATAATATCTATAAGGATAACAACGACATGGAAAGGGAAGCCAGACAAACAAATGACAGCGGTTCGCAGCTCATATATGCGCATGTTCCGGTCTAAAATGAGGAGAGACATCCGTAAAAGAAGCGACATCTGACAGGCGCATGCGCATATCTCTGTTGCGATCGAGCTGAAGTTCATTTGTTATTATTAGATGTATGGTATACGACATATTCAGTTATTTTCATTCGAATCGAGTCGATAGTGTGAGATTGTTTCCTCAAATCTATCGTTCAGATCCATGAGTGTGTTAAAACATAGAGAATCAGTTGCACTCGTTATTTGAAAATATTGAAAATTGGTAAAGTTCATACGGTTCAGCCCATCAAGTCAAGAAAGGATTTTGAAACTTTGTTCGAGATGGTTTTGTCATGTTCAACCTATGGCTGTACTATTAGATTCTAAAAAGATCAGACTATATCATTTCATAGGTGAGTTTCTAAATAATTTAATGAACAAATTTCAAATAGAACCTAGTTCGCGCGTAGAGGAAGGCGGAGGAATTCAACCAATGAAAACAACAAACGAAAGAGAGGGAAAGGCAACCGGCAGTAAATGGGCAGTAATTAGCTGACTATTGGCAAAATTGCACTTCCCTTTGTTGCACATCGAGACGATTCGATAGCTATTTCTTTTTCTTTCATTATTCTTTTTCCCACAATATATATATATTATTATATCTCTGTTAATTCCCAAATGGCAAAAGAAAATGACCCCTTTTCTATATTATTCATGTCAGATGTTGGACTTAATCACAGCTCAACATCTGCGAGAAACTTCTTATAAAATATGTATATATGGCTTCCAGAACACTGCATCCTGTAGTCGAAATTCCATTTTCTCTCCATCTCATACCATCGGGAATTTTTGCGGAGCTGTCAATTACGACGTTTCACAAATCGATCAACTATACGCTGCCTAGCGATCTACGTAGTCTCGATAATTTAGCGTGATTTCCACCTCGTATTGGCGGATTCCATTATCCATTTCAAAGTGAACACTGACATTGCGTGAGATGTTGGCAGCTTTTTCAAATTCCCTCTAGATCCAGTGCTCTTCCTTGAGGTTGACTCAGAGTTCAGTTGATGACATGTAGATTTGTCTGGACTTCAACTGCCATCCCTGATTCCAACGTTTCTTTTCGTGCAGTGTAATATTTTCGAAGGATACACCATTATATCAGCCATCAAGAACATAATCATTGATAGTTTTAATAACAATGAATTGAATTGTAAATCGCATATTACGCACGGAGCGGAGAGAGTGCGTAATTGCATTACAACTCGAGTTGTGTACTATACGTTTTCTACGACCACCAATACAGTGAGAGTCGAAAAATTTGGGCTGTATGGGCAATATTTTCATCATCACTATTCGTTAGAAAATTTCACAATTGATAAAAGTTGTTGAATTGTAGAAAGCCCACACTGATATCATCAAATTTCGAAATTTTGAAAAGGTATACAAGGGATATAAGAATAGAAATTCTGATCAATCGTGAAGAACCATTATTTTCGACATTTTTACGCAAGGTACCATCTTTTAAGAGGATTAAAATTTTCTTCACAAATGACGAAAATAATTTGTTGTGTACATTTGAAGCGAACATTTTGACTTACTGTATATCCTTCGGTTGGGTGTGTATGTAGGTGAGTGTATAGATATCGCATTAAACAATTATTATTCATTTCATTCATTCATTCATTCAATCATTCAACAGATAATTGAGCCTTTTTCATTCATTTCGGAGCATTTCCATTGGTGTTAATTGAATAAAGTTAGAAAAAAAATCGAGTCGCGCGTGTGATTTGATCCTGGAACGGTTTGACCGTAACGTTATGAGATCGAACGCTGACACCAAGCTATTTATATTTTATGCATCTCATTAGATTTTGAGTAGGTACACGACCTATTGGCTCACATATGAAAATACAGAAAAGAAACTATATTTCGAACTATTATAGATTGGTACGTGCACAGAGTACAAAATTTCATGCCTTAAAAACAGTAGCAGCAAAGACTGCTATGAAATTAACTCTAAAATTATCAAACATCTTAAGGATATATTACGTAAACCCTTGACTGAAATGTTTAATCCCTGCATTCGTGTAAGCAAATTCCCATCTCATCTTAAGCTAGCAAAAGTAATACCCATCTTTAAGAACAAGGGTAATCCCGAAGATCAAACCAACTACAGGCCGATATCATTGTTACCAATAAAAGCAAAAGTTTTTGAATCGCTGCTAAAAGATCAAATGAATGAATATTTTGAACAAAATGACATTTTTTCACCAAACCAGTTTGGTTCTCGCAATAAAAGAAGTACCACCTTAGCCATAGATCGACTAATTGAGTTTGTAGCTGAAGGCTTTGATAATAAACAGAACACTTATGCTACCTTCCTCGATTTGACTAAAGCGTTCGATTGTATTTCTTTCGAAATCCTCTATGGAAAACTAACTCACTACAATTTTCATCAAAGCAGTGTAGCTCTTGTCAAGTCCTACCTGGAGAAGAGGGAGCAATATGTTTCATTCAATAATGTGGAATCAAAAAAACAGAGGATTCAGCATGGAGTTCCACAGGGCTCTGTGCTGGGTCCTCTGCTGTTCCTCATTTACATAAATGTCCTGCCTAACTTCTCCAATTTCATCAATCTGCTTATAATTTTATTTGCCGATGACACCACTACGTTGATGCGTTATCACCCCTCAGACCCAATACTCCAGTGGACCCAAAATAAAGATGACCAGATTAAGAATTGGTTTTTGGCTAACAAATTAAGTCCAAATGACGACAAGACACATAATATAAACTTTACTTTGCAAACTTCTTCATCAAACCTGGAAAGTCAGGCATCGGTTAAATTTTTGGGGGTCCACTTGGATCCAGGGCTGACTTGGAACGTTCATATCAATCATCTAAGCTCCAAACTGTCCAAAATAACTTTCCTAATAAGAAGCCTTTCAAAGAATGTATCCAAGGACACCCTACTGTCTGCTCACCATGGATACTTTAATTCAAATTTATCTTATGCAATCTTAAACTGGGGTCATTCCCCCAATACTGTTCAAATCTTTAAATTACAGAGACGTTGTCAGAATCATCGCAGGTCTAAGATATCGAGATTGTTGTAGGAATAGTTTTGCAGAACTGAGACTCCTTTCACTTCCATGTACTTGTATATTTCACTGTCTAACCTACATAAAACTGAACGTAGTCAACTTCAAATCACATAGTGATATTCACTCATACTCTACTAGAAATAGAGATAATTTAGTCCTCAGCTACCACAGGTTACAACGCACAAGAAGGGGCGCCGATTACTATGGCACACAATTTTTTAATGCTCTTCCAATAGAGATAAAAAACCTAAATTTTAACAATTTCAAAACCAAAGTCAAAACGCATCTCTTGAAACATGCCTTCTATTCCATCGAAGAGTATCTAAAAAGCGACTTTGGTATATAAATGTAATCGTCTTTTTACTTGATGTCTGTCTTCCTATGTATTGTATCTTGCCCAACAAGCTCACGCTACTATTGTCATTTGTTATATTATTTTGTACTAACTGTAACATTTTTTTTCTCTCTCTTTCTTTTTATATATCTGACCTGTATGAGCACTTCAGTGTAATACCTTGCCAATAAATAAACAAAACAAAACTAAACTAAACTAAACTCGATCGATATTATGGTAGGAGTGTAATATGTATTGCCGGTGGTAGTTCAACCAATCAACCTCACTGTCAGAAAGTGTCATGTTACAAAAGATACCCATACACGAAGACATTTCACTAAAAGATAGTAATGGAATGAAAGCGTAAAAAAGTTGCAATACCTATAATAAGCGATTCACTACATACGAATCCCGCAAATATCGATACAAGAGGAGAAAACTTCAATGTGTTTCCGTCGAGGTCTCCATGTATTGGTAGCAATATAGGATGATCCTCTAAGAGGCGAAATAAATCAACATATCTTTGGAAACCGTGATTTCGCTCATATTACATAACACTTTGGGGAAACTGTGTGTAAGGAGAAGCTTTCAGCGGTTGTTTTTCGTTCGTATTCACCAACTTACACTGAGAGTCGTAGAAAAATTGTATTTATTCGGGAGAAATTGAGCCAAGGCCATTCTCACAAATAACCCATATTATAAATACTAACTTAACCTGAAGTAACTGATCTAAACTAACCCAACCAGAGCCTGAACTAGTGCTCAAACGAAATGTAAAATTTAGCATTTAACAAATCATGCTCCAACTTAAATTCGAATTTCAATTTCAATTACAGCTTTGTATGTGATTGTAATTTGTGATACAGATCATTGTATTCGTCATTGCTAAAATGACGAATTCTGTCTGCACAAGAAGGACTCTCATTGTGAACTATGAAGAAGTAGTTTTTTTTTTGTTTAGACGTAGTCATTTATTTCGGAGACGTTTTTTAAGCTCTCACGAATTCCATTCTGTTTACTATCTTGTATATTCATTGATTTCAATAAGTCCTTCTAGAATTCATTAACGTTCTCGTATCCATAAAGCTGACCCTTTTCTCTACGAATAGACGTCAGAGTGAAATTTCGCAAATCCTCATGATCATGGAACGAAATAGATAGATAGAATGCTCTTGATGTAGAAAGATCAACTCCGCAATTGTCATTATTACGTCGATAGCTTCAACAACCAGGAGCAGGGACGGTTTATGTTAGTAATTATAGTGAATTGATGAATTCGCACGTTAGCAGCCACAAGTCACAATTAATTAATTAACAAGCTAGGCATTGGAGTGTAGCGGTACGCAAACTGTGAAATCGGTGTTTCATTTTGTGAAATCACTAGTGATCAGATACTGATGTTTTGCAAATTTATAATAGGTCTCATCAATATAAATTCAAGGATTTATTGACTTGTTTCATACGTGGAATAAATACCTTTGTGAGAAATGCTCACTGATGAATTTTCCAGCAAGCCTCAATCAAATTCATTCTTGATTAGTGATTAGATTGCAGTGTTAATTACAAATCACCGCAATAAAGTCCATCAATTTGGAAATGTAAACTTCACTCTGTATTGTAATTGATCATACGCTTATAACATATGAATAACATGAAAAATAGCATTTCATATAACCAATTAGGAATGAACATTTTGCTACAATGATGAGATGTGAAATCAATGATTTTCAAATAAACAACAATCAATCTGCTTCGCTTTCATCCGAAAGTCCAGTTTTATGGATATCCGAGATGAAGCCTTTCCATCGAGGTCAATCGGTCATAAACCCATAGCCGGTTTGTTGAACAGGGCCCTTATCCTCCTTGAGGGCCACTTCTAGTGAAACATGTGAGATATGATTTACCCTTTTCGCAATTTTCGTCAGCTGGTGCCTGGCTGCGTTCGAATGATGTACTGTTTTCAGTAGCGGGTAAGAAAATATTCGTGAGGGAAGTTCAAATGAAAACAAAAAAAAACACCCCAGAGAGAATGGATATTGAATTAATCAATCAATCCTGAAGTAATGTAGGAATTTAACTCAGAATTTCAAAATGAGGTGAGGTTTTCATTTGAGAACTAATTTTAACTAACTTTTTGGCCTAGATTCGAAAGTATAACTAGACGTCTCCAAGTTTTTTCAAGAAACAAACTCCTGAATTTCAAATGAATTCCTTCCAACCTACGTGTACTCACTGTATATTCAGACTCTTCAAGAATTACAGTCCCAGAGAATACATCTTGGTGGTTCGAATGATCCTGATCCTCCAGGAACTCCCTACTGTGCTCGCCAGGAACAATGCTATGAAAGGTCAATGTCTTTGCTCCCGACCGCATAACTCCTGAGTAATCCTGTTGTTATGGGATATGTTTATCACGCCAAGAGAAATCCGTGACGATGTTATCGCTGACATTTAAGAGAGGCGTCTACTACTACTTTTGAGTATAGGGTTGAGCAATGAACTCGGTGGTGCTGGGTGGATCATCATTGCTCATTATAGTACCAGTCGTTGGAACATTACGTCTTCAACTGAAATTTCACTACTTGTATGATGTATTCTGATAGATCCCTTTTTCAAGAACCACGGAATTGATTTACATTTTGAACATGAGTCGTGTTTCCTCGTTGATTTTGGAAATGCACCATCTAAAATTGTCGTATTGAAGATATTCAGCGTCAGTTCACATCTCCTACAAATCAAGTTGGATATTTCGTCTTCAGATCTGAATGCAGAACCTTCTCACTTTCTGTTCTAATATCCAGATATCCAACCATGGTGGTTCCGTTTCAATCTGAATTCGCCATTCTTCGGACTGACATTTATGTCGTACCAGGTCTATAATGAGATACTTTTTGCATTATTCTATTTGGATTTGTAGTTGGCCATGAAGGAGTGGTCTCACCGACTAGGAAGGAAAGAGCTGTTTACTATCAAGGCCCATTATCCTGATTGGTATCAATATCGCAGGAGACGAGAGTTTCTCCGACTGGCAAGGACCTGTCTTGATATGAATATGAAGATATCATCAGGTACCGATGTTCCTATTCGTTCGTTGATATCCAGGTTCGGTATCACTACACCAACAGCGCTTTCTCGTAGGATGACTATGTGAGGTCCAGTGCGATAAGTGCTCCACAAAAACTTGGTTTTATAATTCATGCCTCCTTATGATCTCCTACAAGAAGCAAATTTGAGGTCACCTGGAGTACTTTTCCGATGTTTGGAGTTCAGCTCCCAAACATACGCTGTGAATCTAAGATTCCATTCAGCTATTAGCCTAGTTGGTGATACACTTGTAGAAGATGGATGCGATTATATAAGAATAACGTGATATTACAGGTGCCTCCATCGACCTTCCTAGAACATCGTAGAAAGGTAAGTGATCTCCACCTTCCAATATATATCTTTGTCGGTGTTCAACGGATATCTCCATCACGGACGATTCCAGCGAGACCACACGAGGTCAGGATGGTCACCACTACGTTTTTCATGGAATTGTGCTTTTTGCATACTGAAGAAATTGGGAAGAAATTTCACGACCTCACAACCGTAAATACCAAGAAATGAAAATATCCATATGGATATGGTTCCAGGAATTTAAAACGAAATTACACACTAGAATGAAAAGGGATCGCTTCCATTCTGAAGGATTGTGAATTATATGGAATATAACAAACCAGTTGATTCGAGAAATAAAATGACAGCATCTTCATGAACATAGGGATGTTAGATTCATATCTACAAGAGGTATTTTTTCCAGAGTAGAACTGTTCAGTAACTAACTCTCCTTCTACACATCCAGATGTATAAGTTTCATGAAATGCAATGGGAGCTAATTTATCAGTGATATCAAGTTCCTCAGGTCGTCAAATTACCAGCAAGTTCTGTAGAGTTCAACAACAGCTTTCCTCTCGTGTATACCGAAGCTAGTTGCAGAAATTCGGCTCTCGCCATAATTAACAGAATCAAGCCATCCCTCACAAACTACTCATGGATCAATGCAGATCTCGTCTAACAGAATTACTGGACTCGATATCGTCGGGTCTCATTGGGCTCGAGTTTGTGCAAGAAACAGCCAGCAAGATTGTTACACGATATTAATTGAGGAGTTGAAGTTTATGTGGGGAGGGGAGAACAGGGGTGGCGGCACAACTTACCCTGTAGCCTCCCAAGTGTTGAACTAGGCATCGGAAAGTAGCGTCTCTGCCCAACGGGATAGACAGATTAACAATGGGATCCGCAAACTCTGGCTGGTAGGCGACAGCAAGGCCTGTTGACAAAATAAAAGGATTATGATGATTAGCGCTTGTGTATCGAAGAGTTTTCTTGAGTTCGTATGGATAATGTCCATGCGTTATACATTGGGTTTGTGAAAAAAAACATGGTGTGGTTTCATGAAACCACGATGCAAGTGAAACTTCTTTCGAGACGTAGGCATAACTCTCGAAAAACTGGATAATCCATAGTACACAAGATTTGCAACGATGCATTACAATTTGAATCTGCGTATTAGAGTACGGAATACATAATATTCCATAATTTCAAATGTAGATTTGTGTTGTCAGACAACATCTACATCAATACACTGAATAAAACACAAATACTCGCACGAATGAGTGAGAATATAAATGCTACACGGTCAGCTGATGCGAGCCATGGGCGCCGCCATATTGGCCTTTGCTGCTCTGCCGACCGCCTTTCGCTTTACTCCTACTCCTGGCTGTCTCTAATGCGACATGTTATAGATGGACGGAAAAATTTGAGGCGATGTTATGAAAGTTTCAATTTGAAAAATTGCCATCTAACTGCTTGAGTGATGGTATCAATATAGGTTTACAAAAGTCAACTATATCATTCAGAGTGATCTAGATTGTGTGTTTTTTGTGAATGATAGAGCTTCAATAGCTCTATTGAAGTACTGAAATCTATAATACAATTCGCAATTTGAGGCATACCTCGAATTTTCTGTATCTTCGAAAAAATGATTTATAGATTGGGAAAAGCTCAATAGATGCATCAGTAACAATATTCTCGGACAGTAAATGACTCCAGAAGAATTAATCCCATACTGACAACTTCCGACTCTGTATGGAGCTGCCCTTTCCTCTTAAGGTCAGATAATCTCCTAAGCTAGGGGATAATCTAACTTCTGGCGGAACCTACCAGATTTCGCTCATTTGGAGACATTAATGAATTCATCAAGATCGTTCGCTATAAAGTGGTTGAGTATTACACGGCATTATGTATTGATTATTGCCGCTGAATCATTATCTGAAGATACTTGAACTCTCAGAGGATTAGCAGGACTTGACTGCTGAAAGTATGTTCAATCAATAGAGCGCATACTGTTACAAGGATTAGGTTTCAAAGACGTTACTGAATAACACTCTCAATTATGATAATATACAAAGTCATCGGAGTCTACAGCCAGACGACAAGGAGGTGGACCTGGCCGGGGAAGACTGACAGTATCATAAGTGATGAAGGAACATATGAACTCCATAAAGGATTTCTGACCCTCAATATTACATATCTTATAAAATGTGTGGTTCTGATAGGTCATGATGAACTGATATTTGTGTTCAAGAAGCACCAGATTAGAACCTCACAAGCTAAAGGATCTCACAGTAGTAGCAGATGAGCTATGATACCACCAGTATAAGATAGCTGAATTGTTTTGGCGTTTTCTTCAGAGAATATCTGGTAATAGAGCTGGATATTTTCGAAGCGATCGAGTTTGTCACCGATGCCATCTCTAGGAAATCTTCTGTGATATGCTTTGCTACCCCAACTATGTCGTTAACTATTACATTCCCTCGCACATAGATCAGTCCATGTGTAGGTAGATGAAGTCTTATCTGATATAATATATACATAATAATGATATAACAGAATCGGTCTTGGCAACAACATTGTTTTTGCTCCACATCAACGATCTTTTGGATGTGGCCGCTTGCCGAGTCCGTAGAATTGCAGATAATAGTACACTTTATATCACCTCGTCTAGATATACTGAATCATCCAATGAAGCTAGAGGTGCATGCAAGAATTTCGAATACCAACATCTGAAAATCTAGTAGAGTTCAATGCAACAAAAAACCAATCTTGTATCTTTACCAAGAAGGCGGATCATGGGATGCTCAATATGATGATGTCAGGTGCCACTGTTCTCATAGAGTCGTCGATTTTTATGCTCAGTACCACCACCAACAGCCGCTCATCCATCTGAGATACATTGCAAGAGCTGCTTCAGAAATACCTGGCTGTATGTGTTTCATGCAAAGAGGTGTTTCAGACCCTAGCAGCTTCTCTCGATCTATAAAACGCAAATTCGACCTGTCTGAAGATCTTCGACATGGATCTTTCAAGAACATCGTTTGATTTTGGGCGGCATTGTCTCCCTCATTTATAGATATAACAATAAAAGGTGGTCATCGTTAATCTTATCTTGCATTCCTCAACGATCCCTGGTAGACAAACTAGACGAACTCAGGCTGGTAATTGATAGGCTCGAGACCTGTCGAACGTCGCTCTACCAAGCATCATTCATCGATTGAACGGCGAAACTGTGGAATTCTTTGCCTAGTGGAGCCTTTTCTGATGTTTACAACCTTCAAATTCAATTCAATCAATCTTCAAATATTACAATACCTTTCTCTCCTCCCAACATTCCACCATAGGCTTCACAACATTATAAGTTTACCATTCGTGTGGTCAAAAGATTGAAAAAAAATGTGAGCTCCTTTTCTGCTCTAGAGCCCAAACGGCAGCTCATTTGCGGACATATATCATTTATAGTTCATATTAAATATAGTATTCATCATGTTCATATATTGAAAGAAAGCTTGTTCTGATGTCATCCCTTCAAGTTTGTCGGTATCTTTTCGGGACACCCTGTTAATCAGTCATGAACATATGGATTTCCCAAAGACAGTGGTGAAGAGGCGAAAATATCACTATACTCACGCTTGTGATTCTTCTTGAGACTATGTCTCGAGAATATTCGGTACTTAGTACCAAACTCTCAGTCTGAGAGATTGTCTATGTCTATATCTCCTTGAATAACAAGTGGTTGATCCAACGAACCTGATTTTATCATAGTTATAATGTTCAACTTCAACTCTTGATTTTTCAGCATCTTATGGGATTTTCTCTCCTCGTTTCTGAGAAATAAAGTAGAAGCTATTAAAATCATTTCAATATATTAGTAGCAAGGACAAATTTTGTGATCTGTCCCAAAATGTCACTGCGCTTGAAATTGATTAGATACCTAAAAAAGAAATTCTCTATTTCTCAGTGACACCAGGTTTTTAGAAAATTTCGAAATACAAATATATTTAATAAGAATTAAACCTCTACTTATCTTGGTGGACGTTTCAGGAATGGATCTGCTTCCGTTCTCAACACAATTAAAATATTTTTCTTCGCAAAATTTTCTCAATGTGCAGTTGGTTTCGACACTAAAAAGTGACTTTTCAGTGTCAAAACACAAAAACTCCTCGAAAAACTTACAGACAGTATTTAACTGTTTTCAGTGTTAAAACTTCTCTTCGCAGAGGTGGAATGATGTTTTCGAAATATTGTCGATCTGGGGTGATTTCATTGAAACTTCTCAGAATATTTTGTTATTCAGTTCAATTACATGAATCTAGTTTTTCGACGATATGAAAATGATGGTGTATAAAGATTTTCCCTTCCGTGAGAAAGCAATCATCCAGCTATTCTCGATGTCCCCATTTCTGCCGATAACGAGAAAGAAAAGGAAGCCGAAAATCATAAAATTTCAGGGATAATTAATTTTTAATGCAAACGGTTCTTCGGAAGAAATAGCGTTTCTAAATTAGAATATCCCAAGCTATAATTCAACCAGAAAGGCCATTCTGTGGATTTAATTACATTATTGAAGTGTCATGTGCTACGTTTTTGATAAATGCTGAGGAAAGGAAACCCCGAAAGTGCTCCAGACGTTGCAGGCATTGTCGGCCGAGAAGGGTGAAAATGTCAGAGAATTCCTTAATATAAGGTGAGATTGTCTCGGATATATATTTTCAGAACTGAAGAATGAATTGATCTAGTCTCGAACGAAGTAATACAAAATCATTGTCTAGTAGAGGCAGATATGTTGATTGTTTCGAGGTGTGATCTTAATGATTCGACGACATGGAAATTAAAACATGGATAATGCAACCACAAAAAATCTACGCATATACTATCATTGAGGAAGAAAAAGATGAAGCGAATTAGTTCGTTATAAGTGATCATTTTCAGTTGTACAAAAGCATTAGAATCTCCATTCTTCTCTTGTATATAATTTGATAGTAATACCTTGGAGACGATTACTTTATCACAGTCTATGATCTAGGGCGTTATGATCTACAATGCCCGCTCATGATGCATTTCTATCGTTTCTGGAGATATTACCTTACCATATACATGCACGCATATTCCTAAAACATCGATCAATATGAAACTATAGGTTTCAAAAAATGAAGAACGTGAGTTTTGAGAGATTGAAGTCAAAATATCGACAATGGGCATGTTCAGCAGAAAATCATTCATCATTTGATAGTACTCACTCAAACTAGCTTCCTGGCCAAGTACTTTCTACGTTTTTTCGAAATAATCATTGAAATTCGTGATTTCCATAGTATCAGAGGAAACAAACAGATCTAGTGACGTCAATAGCCGTGTCATTAGGCATTAGGTCACTCCCGACCAGAGATAAACTGATAGATCACCCACTCGAAATTAATGCGAAAGTCACGACATACGTTTCGACTATATTTGTATGTCATACTCATAGTATCTGACAGAGATAAGCAATACTCTTGTACGAACACTGCTCGCTTGAAGTCGAACATGTCACGAAGCGTTGACAAGAGTCTAGCGTCTAGCGGTAACGCATGAAGAGAAACAACAACAGCATGATAATTACGTAACCAGTTTGACTGGGTTTTTGGATAGAGCTGTGATTTGAATTCGAAAATGAAGCATTGGAGTTAACTTTGAGAACAAATGATGCCGTTATATGATGTTAGCCATTTCGAATTGATAGTTAGACAATTGGATAGGATGAAACCAGTATGCACTGTTGATTTTTTATAATATGTATGATCAAATTCAGATGGAATGTATCAACAATAGTATCGGACTCCAATGGGTAGGATTGAGTAAAAGAGCCGCAGTCGAAGTAGGAAATTTTCTTGTGTTGTTTCTCATGGATCAGAATGAAATATCGGATTACTCTGAATGATTTACTAGAGAATATAGAGGAATGATGTATGAGTATGTCATTAGAGAATGCATTTGCAAAATTTCAGAGTAATTCGAGCAATTTCATGATATTCATTCGAAGTGAAACCTCCAAAGAGGCGCCACTGAATAGCTTCACCATATATCCATTTGAAACACAAGCCGAAGCACACGAGTTCGTGTATTCTCACGGTGTTGTCAAATGCATTAGAAATAGAATAAATAGAATAATTAGGAGATTTGATGAAGTAAGAACCAGCATCTGCTAGATGAACTGAGGCAATTCAAATAGCAAGAAAAATTAGTTGCTACTAGAATTTTAGTAGAATTTCGACCTCTGGGTGAGTCTTAACTTATACCCTCGATTATATATATTGATCACTCAAGAAATTGGAAAATTAAATCTGAGGACAAATAATGATTATTGATTTGTGAACAATTTCAGTTTCCACGCTCACCAGTTGATTCCAAACCATAGGATCTGTCCCAAAATGTCACTGCGCTTGAAATTAAACCTTTAGATACCAAAAGAGAAATTCTCTATTGGTCAGTGACACCTTGTTTTTGAAAAAATTTTTTGGAAAAACAAATATATTCAATAAGAATAAAACCAAAACTGAGAATGATTTATGTGATTTTTCTTCACTGATAA
This sequence comes from Gastrophysa polygoni, assembly GCA_963576655.1. Taxonomy (NCBI): domain Eukaryota; kingdom Metazoa; phylum Arthropoda; class Insecta; order Coleoptera; family Chrysomelidae; genus Gastrophysa; species Gastrophysa polygoni. The sequence continues at coordinate 7,196,020 of OY755083.1, read as the reverse complement.
TCATTATCTGACATATCGGTCAGGCGCGATCAAGTCGTTGGAACCGGGCTTAAATCTGTAGTTTTTCCAGTCATACAATGAAATTTCTCTTTCGATTTTTCATTCAAATGGTTCTCCAGTTCTCTCCCAAGTAGATGTGACAGTCTGTATATGTTTCAATAATGAAGACCTACCTACCTCCAACGTTGCATTCTAGGGAATCAAACTTCATACATTCTTCAAACCTTTTCAAAACTATTGATGTCGATATTTAGAAATTCGTGATTCGTGATGATTTGCGTGACATGTCTCACATCCTATAACTTTTTCATGACTGCATCGAAACAGATATCTTCAGGATCTGAGATAAAATACACGGGAAGGATATACCATTGATAATATCAAGAGTAACACTAGAAGATAAATTGAAAAAAGCGGATCTTTCACAAGAGAAAACTTCTTTCGATTTCGTTGAAATTCTTCAGGTTCGTTGTAATAGTAGCCGATAATAAAAATACATAACAAAAATAATAAATGAAATAATTCATTGTTACTCCATTTACTTGGTACGAAGGCGTGCAGAGACACAGTTCTCATTTTTTTCATCCAAAACGAATGATGCCAAAAAACTTAAGGCACATGAAAGTTTTACGTCTTGGGCGTCTTTCTCATATCATGATCTGCTCGATCGTCCTCTTAGAAGCAATTGGAAAAATCGAATGAATTCTCATTACATATCAAGAATTTATATTGCAAAGACTATATTTTGAATTGATTGATCTTTAGAATCGAAAGACGTTTGTTTTCCATGAATTCAAAGAAAGCCGTCGTCTTAAGAGTCTTTGACACTCTGTATCTCGAAAACTATTGGTTTTGGAATAGTATATTATGTCACAAGGGCAGAGAATGAGCTTCATCAGATGGCCAAGGTAACTATTTCCACTCACAATAATATCAAAATGATACAACCTATAGGAAACAGTATGTCTCATTCATTCCCATACAATGGGCATGTTCAACAAAAAACAAATATTTTTTCATTCGATAGTACTCATTCAAACTAGTTTCCTGGCACAATCCTTTTTTTCCTGAGTACTTCCTACGTTTTTCTAATAATTATTCGAATTCACGATTTCCATGAACAGGAAACAGATCTAATGACGTCAATATCCGTGCCACTCGGCTGCTACTCTGAAACATCGATGAACTGATAGATCAACCACTCGAAATTACAGCTGAAATTCCTCTCTTATCACGACAAACGTTACGACTTTATTCGTTTACTGATGGAATATTGATGGAAACATCATCCTAATTTCATTTCGCAAATGAAGATGACAGTTGACCCCTCATTGCCTCATATTATCTCTCAAAAAGTACTTCTATGAAGAATTGAAAGGATAGAGATATGTGAAGCTGGGCGGAACTTTCCGCTTGCACGCCACTGGCGAGATTAATTCGTGCCGTTCAGCTTCAGCGGCAGAATTATCAAGACCAACTGATAATTCATTAGGCGGACCCACTCCTCCCATCTCCTTCTGCCTGATTTATTTTCCTCGAAATACTTGGACTAAAACATTGAAATTTCACCTCTTCTGGTGGATTTTGTGATCCACTTTAAAGTTTCATGTCATTTATACCGCTAAATATGAACTTACTTTCACTCACAGTTGATCGGTGAAGTTTTTAGATTGCTTCAACATTTGACTGAGTTGGTCTTCATGAGTTCTATCAAAAAATATCAAAATGTTAAAAATGCATGGTATTATTTCATTCTGAAAAAATATGTTTGATATGACACGAAGAAATAGATCACCATGTATAGTCGATGATATTATTCAAAGAGTTCATATTTAATTCACGAAAATAGCATCGAGTACAACTCGTATACCTACTATTTCTTCTTGAAATATTCGTCAGTTGGTGTCTATCCTTGATTTTACTGTTTTGATTTCGAAGACAATGAATCATAACTTCCAATGTCTCCAAACATTGTCTTCTATTAGTAAACTGTCCTCCCCGTACTTGATACGTAATATATGTACCATTCTTTCAGGAAGGCAGATGAATCAATATGTATTGCAATTATCAGAGACGATGGAGAAAATTAGTCGAATGAAAGAATCAATACCCTTATCTTTCATAGAGCAGCTTATTTTTTTTTGGAAGTAACAATGTATTTTCTATCAACCTAATCCTAAAATTGAAGTTTTTCTCTGTCAAAGATATGACAAAACGCTTTATTTTTCGATATCACTTACTTTGCTATCGATATCATCAAGCAGTCTACCTAGTATACAGCTTTCATTTCAAATATCAATCTTCAGAGTATTATATCCTGGATGCTTCGTGGACCGAATGGCTCTGAGATGCCAGAAAATCACTCGCGGTGCAAAAAGATCAATTTTCTGACACTCCCGATAATTCTCACAGACAGTTTTTCCTCGCATTGAGGCGCTTGGAACGTGAAACGTTTTTTTTCCATTGTATTCTAAGGCCGAATCCCGCGAGAGTGAGTCGGATGACGAAGACTTGACTTGATCCGACGGGAAATGTTTTAGATATTCACCAGAGATATGTGTATACTCATATCCAAGATATGTTCTTGAATATGCTGATCATTTCTTCTGACCTGCATAGATTCTGTAACTCAGGGTGTTGGAGATTCAATTAAATTTCGATTCGTTGATGTGGTTTCCAGTCCTGTTTTAAAATTGATTCGAAATTTGGGCAGTGACAACTTGAGTTTATTTCTCAAAGAAGACTGAAAAACTCGTGATTCACGGCTGAATCATCCATGAAGAAATGGCTGAGGACAACAAATTTCCAGGCAAAACTTGAAAGTCCTCATGAAACTTCATACGGTTGTGTCAAAAATCGATACCTAACTGGGACTGACAAGTTGGTGGTGAATATAAATATTGTAACCTAGATGAGACAGACAAAAACGTATCTTCTACTCATTATATTGTCTTCTTGCAATTCGTACTGGTAATGATATTGTAATTTTGTGAATCTCATTATGATGAATCTTACGATCTTAGGAAAGAGAGATGTATCTCTATATTCTTCAGCGACTGCATTGATTCAATTCAAAACTTTAAACCCATTTCAACCCAGCCCAACGAGAATAATCAAAAGAATAACGGTACAAGAAATGATGATGATTTTTGGAATATGAATTCGTGTCTTTCATCTTTCTTACATCTATATCATATCTGTACTTTCCAGAAGAACCAGTGATTTTTGTCTACCTCGGAACGTGGCTCCCTGAGATAATGTTTGAATCCACATTACCAAGGAAGAAATCCTGTTCGAGCCTTTGGAACTTTCCTGGTGAGATATTTCTTGGTTGGAATTCCCGAGGGAATCTTTGACTTGGTAGTTCCTGCCACAGAGTCCTTGATGGTTCTAGGTCGATGGTAGTTGTGGATGTTTCAGTGTCCATCATCGGAGTTGATGTTATTTTTCGTGCCAGTGTGACGTTTGCACATTTCCCTCCACCCCGAGATAACCCGACACCAGGGAAGGACTTCTTCGTGAATTTTTCATAGCTTGTTCCATTGCTTGGATCATTATATATTATAGAGTTGAAGTGAGAGGAACTCGAATTCATAAAATGCAGATGCTTCTCTTAGTCTTCATAGCCTGTTTGAAGGCATATCACCAACCTGCACTGTCGTCTATGCTGTTTCAGAATATTAGCAACCATTCTGATCATTTTTCTGCAGCTCAGTGTTGCTCTGACTCAACAGTGTTTCTGGACAATTGAATACTTTCTGGACCCTCTCATTTCGAATTCGTCTACTGCATGTATCACCAGAAAAACTCAAGCGGTCTTTGAAGCAGTGTGTCTCATGATTCTCATTGATAATATTTATAGTTTCCGCTATATATTTTCTTGAATTTTGACTGGATCACTAGGAAAATGCATTCAGTTTCCGCCGACCCTGGAGGGTTATCAAGACTGAATAGTAGATGTATAATTCATCAGAACCACCCGCCCTTTCTCTTTCTATATCTCTCTCTGAGCTTTTTCGGCTGACACATCCATCGGCATCTTTATCTGCATTGGAACGGATGGCAGAAAGGAATTAAGCCACTTTTACTTAATGAATGACGTTTGCCTGAATATGCAAACTCTTTTTCATCGAACTCCGTCATTATTTCATTCCTTCTCGTTCGAGAATAATGGAGATGAAAAGTTTTAATTGTCTGACGGTTCAGATAGATTTCTATAGAAAATTATAGCGGGAAATTGGTCTTTTCTCACCGAGATCGAACAAATACCCGCTTTGTTAGAAAGGAATTGCTGAGATGCATGAGTGGGACGATGTAATGTCAATTGATGCAGAAGGGTTGAATATCACATACAGAAAATCTCATAATATATCGAAAATATGAAATAGAATCAGCAATGAAATCTAACGAGAAAGATTTAGGCTATGAAGATGAGAGTATCACAAATGATGTGATATCACTGATGATGCAAAGTATCACAAGCCTTTGTCACAATTGATATATTGTCTCAAGGAACATTCAATGATGTACAAATCACCGGACAGAAAGAAAAATACCAAATAAGGTATACCATATACCATACATATGATTCAAGAAACAGTAGAAACAATTCTGGAATAATAACTCATTACTTAATGGATCTGATACTTTCACTTACAGATGTATATTTTATACTTTCTGTAGGTTAACCGAGGATGTGGTGTATTTATTTTTCTAGATATATCTGGGATTTTCTCTTCTCGTAACATATTTATTCCAATATATTTGTAGTGAGGACAGATTTGTGATCGGAAAATTTAATGATTGTGAAATTCATCCCTCAGATACCTGAAAGAGGAATTTTGTATTTGTCAGTGACACCTTGTATTTAGGAAAAAATTGTTGATCTGAATATATTATTGATGAAAACGAAACTTCTACTCATTTTTTTTCTCAGTGTCAGAACAACGACACATTGAAAAATCTAACGAAGAAAAAATGTATGAATTGTGTTAGAAACGGGATCAGATTCGTTCCCGAAATGTCTACTCGGATGAGAGGGAGTTTTGTTTTTATCAAAAATATACTTGTATTTCCAGAATTTTACGATATGAAGAGTGGACCGATTGTGTGACTGAGCGAGATAGCAGCTATAAGAGATGGAAGAGAAATTTCTACACCGAAGTTAGTATTAGTCTCTTATCTAGAAGAACCATTTCCTTAAATGAATTAGATCTTGTATGGAGAGAAATCACAGTAGATCTTGTAGAGGATTACCAATGTAAATTTAGATATATCATCAACTTCTGAAACGATTCCGAAGCTGACGAATTTTTGAATTTGAATTGAATGATTTTCGCTTCTAATATCTCGGAATCTGAATCCTTTCAATGTCGAATAACGTTATGTCACGTTATTCATTTTTTTTTCTCTCATCAGATAGTTGTCACCATCTCACTCTCTGAACATTCGACTCCGGAATATAATGGAGATGAAAAGTTTTAATTGTCTGATGGCGATAGAGCACAGTCTGTGGAAAATTATTCCGAATGCCAGGAAATTGGTCGTTATTCACCAAGATTGATTTTTTCATTTACAGTTCACTCAGTCAAGGAGCAGAGCTAGTATATATGTGAATCTATGCTTAGATTCATAGAATGAAGAGCGTTTGGAGTATAATTTTTATCGAATGAATAGTTTTTCGTGTCGAAATATTCAATTTCGAATAGCAAAGCGCTCTCGGCTATCGGCCATCATCAGTGCGATAACTACAACTTCCAAGTAATTCAATTCATTGGGATGATGTACACAAAAATTTGAATCAGTCGACAACTATTAACTGGTCGATAAAACCATATTTCGTACAGAGATTAGTGATATGAACAGTCGAACATTCAACATATGGTCCAATAAGACTATGATTGTGAAATTCCCGTTTTTGATCAATTTATTCGAATAATCCTACTCATCACACATAAAATGGTTTCTGATAACGAATGGAATTTGCTAACAGACATGAAATCGATTCGGAAAAGGAAGATTCAATGGTTATCAACGGAATGAATGAATATCCTCTGTCGTTCAGTAAATATTTCATCGATAATCTTCGGTCATATCGTTGGAATCGATATTATATTATTATAGATACATATCGATATGTCCTATGCGTTATGTAGTAGAATCAATTTTTGGAAGATCAGAGTGCGAAATGAATGTAAATGATTCGATGGTCCCAAGTCAATACCTCGTTAAGTCGGTAATAACAAATTCTTTGTCGTTTCAATGAACGTGAGTCATTTTGAAATGAACAAATGATATTTTTGGGAGATTGCATTCATGAAAGTATTATTCCGGTGTAATTCACATCTTGGTTGCCAAATAAAACAATAATAATAAACTGAATTCCCTGAAACCTTCATTTCTGACTTACGTGTTATCGACTTTGGATCATCGAAATGATAAGTTCCATATTCAATGATACAAGCAGTGGAATTTCTATATAGGTAGAATATCATCAGATTCCTGAATTCCCTGAAACCTTCATTTCTGACTTACGTGTTATCGACTTTGGATCATCGAAATGATAAGTTCCATATTCAATGATACAAGCAGTGGAATTTCTATATAGGTAGAATATCATCAGATTCATCAACAACCGCGAGCGTGAGTTTTTGAAATATTTTCACACTTGTGAGTTTTACTTCCTATGACAACACTTCCATCATCCGGAAGTACTCACCTACGTTCAACGTTTTTAAATAATTATTGAAATTCGCAAATTTACGGGTCGAACAGATCCCATGACTTCAAGAACCAAGAAGTAGAAGTAGTATGTTAATTTGACCATGTTATGTATATAAAACATTTATGGCAAGTCGCGAAGGCAATATAACTTCGAAGTCAAGAATCTAAAATTATTTAATGATGAAATATTCTGGCACTGCAAATATCATACAAATTCAAGCTGGAAATCAATATACAACATCACAATTGATCAGCAAAAATATTAAAAATTCCAAACAGAGATGATTTTGGATTGAATCAGCTACGGTTTATCCACCATAACAAAATCGATAGAAATATCTCCTTCCATTTGTATCTATTGAAAAAAAATTACCAATGATAATATATTCATGTCCTGCATTGCGTTGACAATTTCATCAAAGAAGTGTTAATTTCTCAAGGACATGAGATGTACCAGATAGTTCGGTCCATGACATCACACTAGTTCATTTGGTTTTTTGGATTTGTGCAATTTTAGTTCGAAAGTAAAGCATGTGAGTCGAATTTCAGAACGAATGTAACCGATATATGACTTTTTTCTATGAAAGCATCATTACGAAGAACGTTTCAATTGGAAATTCATCATTAGGTGTGTACATTTCCAGTTCATGTATTCCTGGTGGTGGTACTTCATGACAAGTCACCCGGCACAGACTTTTTCAACTTCCTTCTATCCCGGAAACAATCATAAATATCCCGAAATAAATTTTGTGGAAAATTACGTATGCGGGTTGCGCTCTTGAAATTAAACGCGATAAATTAAAGTCAGATTAGTAATTGCATTTCTTACTTGCTCTCGGAGGCTGCAGAAACGCGAAAAATCAAACAGATTCTCGCTCCCTTTCGGCCGTGACGGTGGCCTCAAATTTCTTCATGTGTTGTGGATCGAGGAAGAGAACTAACTACTGTCATCTGGTAGGGTTAGCATCTCACCATCGATTCGTAAAGAGGTCACACACATAGGAAATACTATATTTGTGGTTATCAATTGTGAAATATTATTTCTTCTTGACTAAATAGTAAGAATCATAATAGGTCAGAGAGATCCAATCATTAGGAAGATATGATACGATAGATAAGTCAATATAGGTACATACACAACATTATACGGATTACTTTTCTCCCTCATTCTCGTTGAGAAAAGAACATATAATTATTTCGAAAGGGACGGGGTATTCATTTCATTCTCAGTCTTCACTTAACCCATCTTCTATGATTCCGATTTCCTAAATTATCTATCAGGATCTTTCGAACAATTGCAGAGTAATCCAATAGGAAACTGTATTTCCGATAAACATTCACCATGGTTCCATCATGAAGAATACGATAAGATTAAAACTCGGGATATAGCCTATGAAGCATTCAGAAAAAGTATAGCGATATATGAGCAGATGTGATGTGAAAATTGTGAAAAATGTGTGGAATTTTTTTTCAAGACCCTGTATCTTGAATACAGATGCCCCGACGAGAGATTTTCACTGAACAAACATAACTCATTTTGCAGTGTTCTGTCGATAATAACTAATACAAACTGTCAATATTCATGATATGCTACAAGGTGTTACATAAGTCATGGGGTCTCCTTTTCCTCAACTTGTGTGAATGTACTGTATGTACACTGAAAGACCACGCTTTGATTGAATCAGATTGGTGAAATTTTCTTGAAACACTCGATAACGAAAACCCGAATGGTGGAGTAAGCGGGCGATAAAACTTTTCGATCGTATTTTAATGAAAATCTGCATGATTCGTGAATCCTTTCAGAAAAAAAGACGGAAAAATATCTGCGAGCAGTGACGGCTGGCTAAAGCGGGTTAATTTTGACTAAGACTTCTCGAACGGCATATACATGACGCCCGGGGACGAACTGTTTTCGTCTGAACTTTTTAATAAGTTGAAGGATAAGCTTGCGGCTGTCAGATATTTTTTAGCATGCTTCGTTCACCGAAATTTCTATAGCCACAGATGAACAGGTTTTTCACTCACCTACACGGAATGATGAATACCAAAGTTTGAAAGTTCTTGACAGTGCGAGAGTAATTCGAAAGATAATCACAGCATGTTTTTCTGAATGTATATTATTTCATATCTGAAACAAAGTTCACTTCTCTGATTTCAAAATGTGTGCATTCAAATATCCCAAAGAATGTGCACCAATATACAGGGTGTCCCTATACCCTGTATAATTAGAAATGTCAGGCGCCATATTCGTTTTTCACCCATCATTTCTTCGATATTCTCTTGTATAAGTTATTTATAATTGTTCATATTGATATTGTTCAGAATAGTCTATTTCACAAAATTTGCATTCAATAGGTGGACAGGGAAAATTGCGCCGGATTCTGTCTTGCAGATTATCTTTCTAGCTCCGTGGCCAACTATGATTAGGCGAATTTCAGATATAAGATGATTACGAGGTGTTTCAAATTATAACATTTGTTGAAACATTTCTGTATTATTACATGAAATTTCGTTATTGTTTGAAAAAAGTTGCTGTGAATAATAATCTACTATTATTACTTTTATGTATCTCCTATAATCAGAAATCAAACCAAAACATTCACGAACCAAACAATCCAAAAATAATTTTGGACCATTGAAATGAAAAAAAAATGGAAAAAAAAAACGGAAACGTTCAATAGTTAACCTGGATTGCTGGACATATACATTCACTCCACGAATATCAAATGCTGCATCTATCACTATCTATCTTTTAATTTGAGGAAGTTAGGAAAACGCCATTTGGTATGAATGTTAGAGGAAAGTAGAAACCACCATCTTTTCGGCGCCAACTACACCAACTTTAAAATATCAAATGGCACTACTCCTCACGTGATACCTCAAATGGAAGTTCTCATTCAGTAGTATTCACACATGCGAGGATTTTTTTTCCATGCAATACAGGTCGTAACCAAATCATAAATTCGAATGAAATATATTTAATTTTGTTGAAATTCCATTTTGATGCAAGCAGTTGTATAATCTATTCTCGAAATCTATTCCAACATTTCTCTTTCCATGGGTTGCATTCTGTGATGAAACGTTTACGAAGATCTTCTATAGGAATGTTTTCGAATGTTCCCAGAGAAATAAAGTCGAGGGATATTATAGTAATGCGAATATTATATTATATAAACGCTCTTTGTAAAATATACTCATTATCCACTGGAATACCATGATGGAGATCTCATTCGTCTTATCTGTATTGCATACACAAACGATGCTCTCAACATCAAGGGATAAGTTGTTGATGTAGATCTATCAAAATTAGGAATTTTCTTCGACAATCACGCATTATTCAATCAGGATCTCTACCAAAAGACAGAAACAAATCTTATTGATGATAGTTGCTGAAAATATTTCTCAAGGGAGAATAAGTAAATCCTTCATTACTTGAAATGCGCGTACGCAAATCAAAAAGGACGACTGGTGGTCGAAGAATTTCCTCAGGGAAATTTCAGAGAGATCATTTCTAATCGACTCAACCATAATATTAATACATGCAGGGTTCCATCGATTTTTCTATTTTTAGTAACTTATATCCACTACAAGTTTAATACTGATACTTTGAATTATTTCGCATATCAGGAATATAGCAACCAAGAATGTCCTGCACATTTCCGTTAGCCAATTTCTTATTCTATTACCAACTGAGGAACTGTGTTGAAATAAGACAACCATTGAAGTTCCATGTCGGTGATGATATAGATAATTATAATGATTGTGATTTTGATAATTGTGGATCAGTATATCATGGATATCCTGCAGTTCGTTTGGATCATCAGCTACAGAACTCATAAATTTAAACATTGTTTCACCAATATTGAGTCGATAGTTCTCGTGGATGAATGGCTGATGATGCAAATTTCACCTACTCATATTATATTTCATATTATTTTCAATCTTACCGACCATAATCAATGATTATCAGCACGAATCTGCATTTGCAACGGTTCAACCCATTACGAAAAAAAAAATATTACTATATTATCATTTCTGTCCTTTCCTAATCTTTGGTTATGGAAGATTTCCCTTCTTCCCACATTTTGTTCCGAGGAGTTCCGATAGTTGGAACAGTTTCAAGATATTGAAGTTGGAATGAGTATCTGATGATGGTAGAGGTTTTCAATTTCCTAATACGTCCAATGGAAGAATTCCCTAACGGACGAGTGCTTGAATTGCCTCCTGTAATGAATGTTTTATACTATTCTCTCTCTGTTTCGGCTATATTATACGGTTTCGTTTATATTGAATACATATTTTCATTACAAAATTCAATAATTGTTCAGGGAAATTTCGGCGGAAGAATCAGATTGGCAACGGAAAGTCAGTTGCCAGACACTCGGAATTGATGTAAAATAAACCCCTCCCATCAGTGAATTCGTATGTAAGATGAATTCTCTAGCTATCAAATTCTCTACATAATATTCCTGGAATTTTGATGAATGCAGGAAAATTTTTCTGACATTTCTTTCGAAATCTGCAGCAGTTGTACTATAAATAAACAATATTAGTAGATTCTTCAGATATCTATAGCTATCTCATATTTTGGGAACTTTCAATAAACAATGTATCGCTTCGTTGTAAGTCTCAACAGGTGTCAACTATGAACACATAACCTATAATAATAAGAGTACCTGCCTATGTTACGAGTTGTATTCCTATTTTTTCAATAGTACTTCCATTGAGAAAAATTATTTGTTGATGATCATTGCCATTATTTTCTCCCTATGTTTCGATATTCAATTATTTGAATGATTTTGCAGCAGAAATTACCAAAGTACCAGTTTTAAGTTCTTTCTCTTCTTCCTTCGTTCAAAATTTCGTTCAAGATTTCGGGTAGCTAGAGTCACAGTCATGTTTGAATTGTCGATTTACTAATACTCATCACATGCAGGCATACCAGTCTTTGAAAAACCCAAAACAAAGACATTATAACAGTACAAAAACGTGTATTGATGAGACTATTAAAGTGACGAAACAGAGAAATATAATTCGATATGCTGGAAGAAATGATACATCGAATTGATATTACAGCTTGTTGGAGTTGGAAACTATGCAGAAGGTTCCTGTCTACTACATCGGTTCAGAGCATGCATGTGACTGTCCAACCACAAGAGAACTATGATGGTAGTGGCGAAAGCACCAACAAATCCCGGAAAAGTCAACGCCGATCCCTCCGGGCGCAAAAAGTTGGGAGAAAGGTTCAGTCGACTGTGTGTTTCCATATTTTTTGCGGCTGCTGGAAACGTCCATCGCGCAAAAATGAAACGCAACGGTGATTAATGGTAGAATTCATTAGCTGAGGTTGGGTATGTTCGGTGTGTTGTCAACTAGAATATGAATGTTGTGTTGCTAATGTTTGGAGTTGGGGCTTTCTTGGGCAAAAACAATGCATTCATCAGTTTAAGTTCACTAGAGTTCTACGATTGATATTATGGAGAACGATACAGTTGGAAGTCTGCGAAATAACTTCCTCCTCCTCTGCAGTAGTTTTGTAGCACTCAGGTTTAGAGATAAGCAGATTCCATAGTATAAGTAAGTTTCATTTCTTTGGGTTTTCTCTTCATTCTTGAGCTGAGTTCCTTCAGGTTACGTTCACCTGACAATACTCTGTGAGGATTCCACGGAGTTCTCACTTGCTAGATCTGTAACATGCTTTTGATCTTCTCTCTTCAGAATCACGCATAACTATTTTGGTCTGTGAAACATTTGGTGATCTTTCCAGCTGTTCAAGCCCAGCTAGACGTGTTCTTCTATCATTTTCGTGACTGACAAGCGTAAATGAGCACCATTTCTAGGATATTTTTTTCTCTTACTGCTTCGTTCAACATAGATCTCGGGTAGTGAGAGTCACAGCCATATTCGGACTGTGGATTATCTAATATTTTTTTTTATCTGTGGACAACACGAAAGGCAAACCTATGATGTTCGAGGAACATCGTGTAAGCCAGCGGTGGAATTTTGGGAGAGTAGGAAGGTGTTGGAATTTTTCTTGGAAGTTTGGAGGTTGTAAGCATCAGGAAAGACGTCACTAGGCAAAGAATTCCATAACTTTGCCGTTCTATTGATGAATGATGCTTGGTATAGCGATGTTCGACAGGTCTCGAGCCTGACAGTGTAGAAGTGACCAGCTTGAGCTCGTCTGGTTTGTCTACTAGGAATCGCGCGTGGTGGCAGAATAGATGATATCTCCGTTGAGCACCGACCATGAAAGTACCTATAAAAAAGGCATAGATCGCCGACCTTTCTACGATGATCTAGAGAGGTCAATGATTTGGTGAGTGTTGTATCATCGACTAGGCGAATAGCCCTTGAGAAACCCAAAACAAAAACACCAGAAATGGGGGTCATTAATACACGTAATATCGTGCATTATTGAGACTATCAAAGTGCTGAAATAAAGAAAATGATTCTTCAAACTCACTTGTATCAATATTATCTACTACTATTTTCAAATTCATTTCGAAATGTTGGATAAAATTCAGTATTGCACTATTCGCATCTAAATAAACAGGTCTGCCTTCACCTGTATTGTTGACATCATGACGTTCAGAAAGGTCCATTATCTAGGAAATAATTATCATCGCTGTTATTCTTGTTTTCATCACCTCGTAATACTGGTGTTGATCACTTGAGATGACTCTGGACATGCAACTTGTTTCGTGTCCTCTCCTGAGAAAACCCCCCAATTTCTTTCTCTTTTGTCAGTCTCACCCTTAAAGACGCGGGAATCCTAAATGTGGGAACAGCGCTTCTCGATCTTTACGCTCAAGCAATAACTGTAAACAGCAATTGTCTGTCGATGTAGTCGCACTATGACTTTCCAAGAATTCCAGCGAACCATTTTTCTTATTCAGAAGGACAATGGTGGGTGAAACTTGAAATAATGATGATTCAAATATGTATATAACTTGTTGAAAAGTGTAATTCAAGCACTCGTTACATTTCCGCACTCGCCGCTATACGGCTCGTGCTAAACATCAACTCGTGCGAAATATGTCACTTTCCGCACTCTGTGTGTAACATACTATTTCCTTGATATTGTGAGTTCTTCAACGGGTTGATAGCTATTTCCAACAGAAGCAGCAATCAGCACTCGTCATTCTGGAATGGCTGGAATTGACTATCCATCAGTCTGGTGAGACGGCCACATAACAATAATTCCGAATCAAGCATGGGCCGGCACCAGCTGGCAGCTGCCGCTCGAGTTCCTATCACCGCGGCGCCGCCTCCTGTTTCACTATTTCACGGCGGATCGTCCCGAGCATAGAAATATTACATTAACGGCGAGCGGACTCGCATTTGCAGCGGAACACCTTCTGGCGGTCTCCGAAGCGCTCCTGCCATCTGGCCAATCGTAATAGACAAGCGGAATATTCTGTTTTATTGCCCGAACGACGCCGCTCTCTAATATGAGACACGTACGGGATGGAGTAGGTATGAGGCAGGCTACGTTTCTGGAATGAAGTGGTCAGTGCACGAGGCGATGAGAGCAACAGGAATATTCTCCCTAGAACCCTACGGAAACAGAAGCGACATATCTGTCAGACCTTTGACGTTCTCGAGGTCAATTGAAATGACCTTCAACAGAGGCAGCCATTTTGTGGATTGTTCATTACGCGCGAAAACAATAAGTGAATCTGATGAATTGCAAGAGTCAACTCGCGATATGGTTGAAAAAAAGAACTGTTAATCGTAGAAGAACGAAAAAAGCGGAGAAAAAATGATATGACCTTGTTGGATTTTTTGGAAAGCAAAGGAAAACTCATACGATGTGTAGCACTGCAACAGTTTAAATATGCACAAACATAACAACCACGGGGTATTTTGGTAGCATCAATAATGAGTGATTCCAACTGAATTGGGAAGGTGATCAACTTCCGATGAGGGCACTGTTTTTTTCAACAGAACGATCGATTTGTGGAGTGGTTTGTTTGCGTTTATCCTGACAAATTGTTGAAATATTCCATTCAAAATAGTTAATCAGTTGCCAAAGGCGCCAGATTCAACTCGGATTGGTTTGTTCACATATTGTTTATCATACATAACAATTGATTTCATGCACTCAAGAAGTTGGTTCAAAAATACCCACCAGATGTCACCTTAACAATTGCTTTGATAGATAAAAACATGAATCTCGCACATACGCATATATCTGTGTGCCCTCAATGACCTTGAGAACAGTTTTTCCTGCGACCACTTATCAGAAGAGCGTATTCAACATTGTTTTTTCCATTTAGAAAGTAGCCTATCAAACTATGGCAACGAGAAAGTCGAAAGCAAAACGCACTAGTGTGAAAATATTTGAAAAAAGCATGCTAACAGTGATTGATGGATGTAATGGAAATATCACAGCCGGTATCACCTTATATGGTATTTCGTTTTTGATTGATTTTGCATCCTAACCTTTCGGTAAACGGTTGAATCTACTACCTCCCTTTCTTCTTCGAGATGCGTCTGGTTATGTTAACATCACTTCCTCCCTTTTTTGATTCTGATCCCTGTGGATATTCATAAACCCACCACAACATTCATTTGAAATCGTGAAGAAAATAACGGAAAACATCACTATTCATGACAAAGACAAACAACTTTAGACGTTGACTCAGTTGAGTGAAGTTAGTTACTTAATCTGAAATATCGGAAGGTTGCCGAACTCGGAGCAATTCATAGGAGTGAACATTTATCAACATGAAATTGACAAAGGTACTTTTTTCAAACTATCAAAATGTTCTGCGCTCGGGTTCTCTCGTACCTGACTGCTGTATTTTCGGTTGTTGAAACTGCGAATGACTCCACTCAGTGAGTGAAACTTGGATTAATAACGATTCAATATTATGGTCGTAGGGAAAAAAAGTGTGGATAACTCGTTGGGAAGTGTGTATCACATGCACTCGTTACATTTTCGGAATATGTCACTTCCCACACTATTCATGTAATATACCATTCTCAATCGAAACTCCATATTATATTCCATGATTGAATACATATCGATCTACCAAAAGTGCTTCATATGGGCGACATATCTCCCTCGGTATCTTGTTAACATCTCCTTTCTATTATATCATGCTGCTCCTCCTCCTTAAATGCAGAGGTCAGTGGGTTAAGAAACCAATCAAGCCCATCATTCCCACATAAGAATAATTCTTCCTATTTTCCTTTTCTTTCCCTCTTTTCCTCTTCATGACTTTGTCCTCTTGATGTTCTATTTCCATTAGCAGACTTGGAATAATGAAGGAAAATAATCTACTTCCATACGATGTTGCGGTATTGTTGCTTGACACCATGAAATTCGTTTAATCAACTGATAGATACGGATATGAATGAATTATTGACTCGAATAACCTTGATCCTAATGCCAGTCAGCATCAAACCTTCTTGTACAGCTCACAAGCATTTTCTTTTTCACTACACAAGAAAGAACTATGTATTCTATCACAAGCTCACTTCGAACTCGATTCTTCACCATTCGCAGTGAAAAGATATATATTTTCAAGCAACCATATGACCTATTCAAATATAAATAATCGTAGCTGACTGAGAGATATATTATGGATAAGTATGAAAAATTGACCAATAATTGCCATCAATTGAAACGAGACGTGTGACTTTTTTCATCACCTTTTTAGATGTTCACAATCAATGAATATGTTCACTTGATATTTCAGTTAGGTAAGGTTAGGTTAGGTTAGCAGTGAACTGTTTGAAGTTATAGTAACTCCGAAATGAAAGAGAGTTGTCGCCGATAATACAAAAATTATGGGCGATAGAAGACCGCCACAAAGGATTTCCTTAGAGAATCCTTATCGTTTGACATCCTCAAAGGAAAAGGAGAATATGCACCGTCCTGTGACAACGTCGGATTCGATTTGTTGATAAACGCTGGTCCCACGTCCGCAAAGAAGATGGCTATCGAATGCAACGGCCTTTATTTCGTCCGATTCGAGACTGAGATTATAGGATTTTCTACAACATTGTGAAAAAGTCTATATACAGACATCCACGGACAATATGGCCAACACGCGGAAAGAAGGTGGCTTGACAAAGAAAAGTAGGTACACCTGCATTATGATTTTCAATCAGTTTCGGATATCTTGAGTCTGTGCTTTGGGTAGTCAACAGTAATAAAAAAACCGTTCCATAAAAGTTGTTCCAACGTAGTTCGATTGGAATTATACTCACTCTGACAGGACTGCAGAAGATTTCTGTGAATTGCAACAGGGCCAGTTTCTGGTCTAGCTTGAAGTTGTTGGATTGATGAGTCTAGAAGAGTTGAATATCGTTCAGCGGTCACCCACCCTGTTCGAATTCTCCCACAAATTACCCTATTCATATTTCGCTCTGGAACGTCTGTAATATAAAGGATCGTTCACCATGACAGACCCTAATTTAGATAGGGCTGTAAACGTTCAGGAGTATTTAGGCCTCAGACTGCTACGTACGTCTATTCGTGTCGATTGCAGCAGGTGTTATTATTGTCAACGTAAATTATTGGCGGAACTTTACCTGTCTTTAATGCCTAGAGCTACCAAAATCATGTGAATTCGCTGTCGGAGCGTATCATTTATAAAAGAAGCGAGAGAACGTGATAAAACGCTTCATCTAGCATTCTTCATTTTGATTGAGAATTTTACTCATTTGTTCCTCTCAAGGGTAGAAGCTCGGTTCGGAACAGGTTGTGAGTCTTAGGTAAAATAGTACTTCATCTTCTAGAAATACTCGATAACTCCAACAATAATACAGGTTTCATTCGCAATCACTCAAATACAACTGTGGAAAGATTTTGTGGAGTTTTGAAGACTCATCTAACGGCGAGATGGTATTCCTTGAATGCGATTGTGGGAATTATCCGGAAACATCTCTCTTGGACTGTCAAATCTCTTTATATCGATGATTGATCCTTAAGATAGAACCCTCTATAAAAACGTGAAGTGAAAGCAACCATACTTTACCTCAGTGCGGGAAACTATGCAAAGCAAAGACAATCCGTGAAAAGTTGATTTCCAGTACAAGAAAATTGAGTTATACATTTGACAGCTCAATCAGAATGTTGTAGCACGTATCTTATATGTATAAAAGGAACTGGTTCTAGAAATCTGAAGTATTCTACGATCGTGACATGATGAGAATTTAATTTGACAAATAATCTCCAGCATCTTTTTCTTCAAGAGGACGGTATAGCTCTGCTATCAAAGCTCCAACTTCGCAGTCGAAGGAGGAGTTGAAGAAAGTTCTAACCCGGCCAATCGGTGTTAGTTTTGAGTCGAAATGGTTGGAGATTGCAATCTCGACATCGTTTCAACACTCTCGTTACCCTAGATATCGTTCGGAGCCCAGTATTCCACATGCAGGTCCCTTTCTCGTTAATTCCGACTTCTGAGATATTTGTTTTCAACGTTCAAGTAGTGTTAACAAACTTAGAGATACAATTTACGTTTTTCCTCTCAAGACGTGGTATCATTTAGGTAAATCTTAAAAGGATGACTTCGACTAAGGACATTATAATTCGAAACTCAGAAATCAAGTTTGAATTGATAGTCCCCAACCATCAACTCCTCTATATATATCTGCCTTCTCATTTTGAATCGCAAATTATTGTCGTTATCATCATTGAATATCAATATTATATCTCAGCTGAAGAAAAGCAATATTAAATCGGATAAATCATCACCTGTTATCTGGTTCATGGGCCGGTATTGGAATACAAGTAAAAGTAATACCATGTTGAATATTTTTCATAGAACTTCTATAAGCAGTTGGAGGTTGATGTTATGTACACCCTGTCAATTCAGTTCTCATCATCCTCAGGTTCAAAACACTCATGGCAATTTACATATAGACTCAAATCACAGCTACCCTGAGATTATTCCCGCGATATTATTTTATGACGACTCAGAACTTCTCGAAACTTTGCTTTAACAATCTAGTTTATTAAAACTATATGAGAAGTTTTTGAGTTGTTAGCGAGTTCTCTGTGCCTTGAGGGAACATACACGTCGACTGATAGCGGGGTGACAAAGCTGCAGAAATGGAATGATTGAAATAACACAACTCCGTCGAGCTATCACGATATTAGTACTCCGTAAAATACAAATTATCATAATATATTGTATCAGTACACGCATATTGTGTTTATGAGTTTGTGGAACATTGTATTAGTGGAACCAGAAGACTCGTTTCAGTGAGGATGGAAGATATATCGTAATTGATAATAGTATATTACATAATTAGTGCGGAAAGTGACTTATCTAGCAGGAGTAGATATTAGGCACGCGCCGCGTAGCGGCAAGTACGGAAATGTAACAAGTGCATGAAATACACTTTCCAACGAGTTATGTAAACTATTTTTGATACGACCATGAATATTCGAATTATGAGCATTATGAGTGTTTATGAGTAGTGCAAACAAAAATATAGCAGTCAGGAACGAGATTACCTCAACGATCTCCCGTTAGATTAGATGATTCGAATACAATACCTATGTCGATGCATATAAATTGATTCAGGCTCGGAAATCTTCGGGTATTTGAGCTGTCATCTTAGGTCACCAACTCCACTCAACTGACTCGACTCTGTTATGTCTAGAAATGAGCAGAATTAATCGATATATTGATAGTATCTTATATCGAATCATATTATTATCATCGAAATTATGGATAATGTCGAAAATATCGATAACTTTTGATTATCGATAATCGATATTTTCAAACTGTTATCGCACATCTCCAAATATGTAATGTAAGCGTGCGTTTTTTCAATATATCCGCATGGGTACTAGTGCGTTTTACTTTCGTCTTTCCTACTGACATCGTGAAATTGGCTACTTTCTGAAGAATGAAACAATATTGAAAGCGCTGTTTTCTTCATGGGTGATCGAATGAAAAAAATAATGAATGTCTGAACAGACCAGTAGGAGAGATCTTAGTAAGGAGAATCACTTCAAACTTCTTCCAGAACTTCAAGTTTTGCTAATACCAGAATTCGTTCAGCTTTTGCGAGAACATTAGCTGTTGCAGATTTCGCACGACTCATCTACTTGTGTGGAACAAACGGATATTGAGTTCCCCCTTCCTACGTCTAAGTATATGGATGTCACCTCATTTACTCGAGTTCCATCGATTTTCAGTAGTGCAAGATTGCAAAGGGAGGCGGCAATAAGCAGTGGGTTGAATAGAGACAACCGAGATCTCCTGCATTAGTGCTAACATGGAATATTTAAACCTCTAATTGTTCTCAGACGTATTCCAGACTTTCGCAGTCTCAGAGATAATCCGCTCGAATAAAGGCGTACAATGGAAATTAAAAATTATAGCATTACACCCCCCTTTATTTATCCATCTGTTTATTACTTAGCGGAATTCTGTTTTCAACGCGCCATTCCGAAAATGGTGAACACGATATTTCTGGAGGCTGGGAGATTCCTTTTTTGTTGACAACCATTGTATCTGAAGCCAGCCAGTAGAACAGGATATCTGAAGAGTGAAGAATCTACATTCAATTCCATTCCGTCTCATATACTGTTGGGACTTTGCTTTTCATTTTCATCAGTAACTGTTGGAGAACATCCTAGGGATATTACCGAGATAAATGTAATTTTGATGAGATGCAAATATGTCAACCTCATTTGGGTTTTCTCAATTCTCAGACTTGTTCTCGAATGATATCTCCACGGATGCCGATTGATTATGCTGCTTCAACACAAGACCCACTTGTTCAACGTTCGAAAACAACTAAAACATACACACCATGATACTATAACTGAGAAAGTAAACCCACGCGCATGTTTTATTTCTATCTCTCTTGCACAGTATACGTCACTCCGTGACAAATTTCTGTTGGCGCGCGAACATTTCAGTGCGTTTATCGTTTCAAATTGTGTTTTTCAGTAGTTTCGGTTCGCATAATTTTGCTTACTTCATTTATTTCCATAATAAGAAACTATGGTTTCGTTGTGCTGTGGTGGGTTAAAACAGTAACAATAATAAAAGATGTAAAACTGCATCGACATGTCGTTACTTTACTTTTCCTTCATCGAAGGAAACTTGCAGTTTGTGGGTGCAGAATTGCTTTCAGAAGAACAAGTTCAATGTAAAAACAGCTAGAATATGATCGAAGCATTTCTCAGACGACGACTATAGATTGCAAGAAAAACTGTCAGAATTACCTATTCAGAAATGGAAATCGAAAGATGATGCCATTCCTTCCTCAAACATTCCAATACCATCAATGAAATGTTGAATTCATTACCTTAGATATTTCGGGATTTTCTCTCTCATTTCAATGACTATTAGCAAAAAAATTCTCTTATAGGTATCGTATTTTAAATGCATTGACATCTTGGAGCAGATCACTGATCTGTCCTTACTACAAATTGAAATATTCATCATATTTCCTATTTTTATTTTTAGAAACGACAAAAAATCTAGAGAAATGAATATATCACACCTCGATTAACCTACACACAGTATTTTTTTTTCAATTTATTCAATTCGATTCATCCAATTAGATTCAATTTCTTTTATGGTATCTATCTGAAATGTAATTTGTTTAAAAATTTTAAACCCACTATTCCTTATTAGATGCGTTATGTCTATTCGTACAAATGTATTTTTACCTACATGGTTTGATGATTATTTTGTGAATTATCTAAATACTTGAAAATAATTGCACTGATTATGATGGTGTAACAAAACAGTGTTTTAATTTCCAATAAAAATATTTATATTAAATACAACTTTATCTACTGGTGTTTTATTAGACTCATGCCCCAAATGTTCATAATTGTGGCCAATATAATTACCATTATTGTAAATGCACTTTATGGTATTCACTTCACTTGAAATGATTCATGAAAGTCAGTTGCGAAATATATATTTATCAACTAGTGGATATTGCATTATTATTATTCATTTCTGAATAAATGCTCACGAATAAAACAATTATTCACATACAAAAATAGTTCTCAATAATCTTTCTGTGTTGAACAACGTCATGAATGTTACTCCTACAATATCTATGAATGAATTATTTGAAATTCAGAAGATATCCAGGGGAATAACTCATTTTGTTGTGTTCATTTTTATCATTTTATATATTTCGATGATTGGAATTATAATTCCACTAGCATTAAAACTCCAAAAACATTGTAATTCGATAATTCGTCTGATCTAATATATGAAAACCCGTTTTATTCCGATTGCCGCCAATCGTATTTGTCACGTAGTGACGTCATGCGCAAAGTGGTTCAAAACTAGAACCTCGAGTGATCATGTCTTTCCTCGTTATAGTATCATGCATACACACAATAACCACGCCGAACAGAGAGATTACTCACTATCCGCCATATTTGTTTACGTCTCGTAGCGCCCTCTTCGGTAGTTGAAAACGCCAATTGTAGCTCAATAGTCATATAGTGTGCCAAGTATTGTAGCTTTATAGTCATATATGGTTGGAATGAAGGTACCGATGATCAGAATTCATTGAAATAGACGTTGAAGATGTGAACAACTTGAGACATTGACTAGAAGCAATATAGCAAGATATCTGATCAATTTGCCTTCTCCCTGCAGTATTTGCTTGACGCTCGAATAGCCCAGTCAACGCCTAATGTTATTGACATAACTTCGGGCCATTACAATTTCTGGCAATGAAATCTGAAATCTCGTTATGTTTGTCGTATATCGCTCGCTATAAATTTTATGGATCAATCTGAGGGTTGTAAAGGCGGGTTAGTGCAACAGCTAATAGCCAGTTTGTTTATGAATAATCATGTCTTATCTTTCGTTATGGCTCCATGTAATGAGAGAAGTAGAAAGTTTGTTGCTGCTCTCGAGCTTGAATCGAGTGAACCGTTCGAGTATGAAGTTTCTTCGATTCTCCGTGGGAATACCGCTCCAGTGATGACTATTTTGTCAGAACTAGCGATACTCGAAAGGCATGAAGTGGCTGAAAATGGCAATTCTAGCAGGAGCGACTGGATCCGCCCTAGGAACTAGTGGTAAATATAGGAATTATTCGTATCATTCAACTTCTTCTCTGTCCTCTCTTCTTCTTCCTCTTCATCCACAACATCTCTTCTCTCTTTTTTCTCTTCTTCTTCTGCTCATCATATTTCTTCTTCTTTTTATTCCATTGCTAGAGTCTAGATGGGTTAGCCAACATTTTTGAAATTCTTCGCTTGAATCAGAAATCACTTTTGATGCCTTTGACTTCCCATTTTGATGGATTGCGTTCAAGTCTTACAGTATCGTAGCGAAGTGTCATGAATTAGCCTGCATTCTGTTGGTTGTCTTCATCAATTGCACTTTTACTCTCTGTTATTCAGAATGATGTTAACATAATGAAGACGATATATTTATTACATTTGTTCCTCTCTGTGAGGGGTTCTCCTTATTACCTGTCAAACTTCAAACTTCATGGATCTTCCTGCTCCTCCTCTCTGTTGATGTTAGTATTTATCTTCTACACACATTCTCTCCTTCTGCTAGCGATTCATCAGTGTGTAGTTCTCATCAGTTCTCTTCAAATCAGCTTGAGTATAGATGGCATCGCTCGAGTATAGATGGCGACACGATCGTCCATGCTATAAAGTCGAATCCGCTACCACTGATAATGACTGATTTCCAATTGGTTTCTCGAGTTTCCAAGATAACATCGAGTTCAGCAGAGGTGACGCCATCTTCTTTCGATCGGAAGACCTTAGTGAGGTATTGAAATTCGATAATATCGAATAGGTAGAAATCTACAGCTTTTTTTAGTGGCTCGGTATAGAGAATTGGAACTCTAGTCTATTCACAACATGGTGTAATCAAACGGTCCATACGTCCATACGTACCTAATATAATTTTGTTATCTCACATCTCAATTTATTTATTGGCATATTTTGATTTCCAATTCGATTTTTTAGGCTCATTTCAGAGAGTAATCAATGAGTAGGATTCATTTCTTCACGTTTGAATCAGGTCAAGTAGTTGCTAGATATATGTCGTGGTTGAAGTGTCAACGACAGAGTGGACAGAGTTAGACAGAGTGGAAATCATTGAACATTTTTTTCAAAAACGATGAATGTGGAAATCGGGTCGCGGAGTTGTTCAACCAACGGCATCCTGACAACCATGCCTCTTGAAAAATTGTTCGCGAATTGGTGATTATTTTGTGGAACACATCAAAAGCGTTGTTTACAATACACCATCAGACACATTAGAACAGTTGCAACGAAGAATCATTAACGTATAGCGCGAAGTGACACCCCAAATGCTCCAGAATGTACGACAACGGTTAGAAAATAACTTATACCAGTGTATGCAGGTTGACGGACAGCAATTCGAACATTTACATGACTAATAAATGAGTTTCGAAGTACAATTGAGACAATTTTTGCATTTTTCGTCACACTTTATCGTTGGAGTTCCAACGCTCCATATTTTCTGAACGAGTGGATCGATTTTGAAAAGCAGCACTGTGTAGGGAATGACCAGCCCCTTCTGAAGAGGTATCGCTTGACCCCCTTTCCCATTCGAAAAAAATGTTGGGGTGACACCCCTACTTAGGGGGTTGAAGATTTTACTATGCCTTTCACGTCAAAATGTGTCCCCCTGACAAGCAAACTTGACCTGTTTTCGGATTCTATTGAAAAATTCTTTCCCAGCCTGTAATGATTTGCGGTACGTTTTCGATGGGCCACCCTATATTCGTTGCAGTATGATGGAGTTTGATTTCTAGTGGGTACACATTCTCGGTCAAACATTGCCCAGAAACACCGAGACATGAACTCAGCCCAAGCAAAATCGGCTTTACCGAATGGAAATTCTCCCGAGTAGCGTTAAAAGCGAAAGCCTGCCTCTTGTCTGTAATAGAGCGATATAAAATTGAGCGGGCGAACCTGGAATGTGATTAATGTGGCGATATGATTACCAAAGTTACACAGTCACGTCTGCTCAAGCAGCGCCCAACAACAGACTGATGACCGTTTTTGCTTCGGGCTTTCACAGCTCCTCGACTCTAGCAACACGTATTCCTAATGCACTTACACGAGATACGACACTGAAATACACGGGCGTTAATCTACTGTCATCGTCTCATGAATAGGAATAGATATGTGGGGTGTATGCACAATGGAAGATGGATTCTTTTTTAGAGAATCGCGTCTGAAATACTCTCTGCCAGGCACTCACCTTGTAGTGAAAACGCGCCTCATCGTTCGGCGAAGAAATGATAGTTCTGTCTGTAAGTTTGTCGAGGAGGTGGTACATTCATTTTTCAGGTTTTTGTGGGATTTTCTCTCCTCGTTTGTAAAAAACGAAGTAGAAGTTATTAAAAATTATTTCAATATAGTTGTAGTAAGGACAGATTTTGTTATCTGGCCCAAAATATCACTGAGCTTGAAATTGAACCTTCAGATATCTGATATTTGTCAGTAACACCTTGTTTTTGGAAAATTTTTAAATACAAATATATTTAATAAGAATGAAAAACTCCTACTCATCTCAGTGGACGTTTCGGGAGCGATCCTGCTTCCGTTCTCAACACAATTAGAACACTTTTCTTCGCAAAATTTCTCAATGTACAATGTGTTTCAACAATAGATAGGCAGAATAGCTCTACCAGTGTTCCGTACATCGTTGTAACGATCCAATTTCTTCAAAACTCTAAGGTACAGCTAACTTGATAACAGTATTTGATTCGTTATAGCGGAAAATCACTCAAATGTCAGTTGTTAGATGGCGGCACAAAAATGACAAAAAAATCAGTATTATCAATAATTGCACAATCAGTGTTATAAAAACGTTGATTCAGGAGTAGTAATCTCGGTTACTCCTTAATTAATGATCAAACTACATAATCACAATGTCAAAACATAAACTATGTGTACAGGAATCTGCAAAAATATCGTCATCTTCTGGAGAGTTTCATAACTATTAGGCCATCATAGCGGAAAATGGCGTTAGCGTTTTTGACGAAACAAAACACCATCAGTGACTGCATCAGTGTTTTGTACATCGTTATCGTTGTCAATACTGATGTCAATAGGTTTTGGAAGGTGACAAAAGTTGACTGAGTGGAGAATTATCATTTTTCATGTCCTCTGGATTAAAACAGATCAGAAAACGTTTCAATAGGGGAAACATTTCGAAACATCGAAACAACAATGTCATAGCCTATTGAGAGTTTGCCGTTTACATTTTGATCATATACTGATTATTAACACTACTTACTTCGTTAATGCAGCTCGAAATCGCCTCCATTAGTTCGCGTCCTCTCTTTACTCTAGGTCACATTCATTTCATTCTTCAAAAGATAATTTGAGTCGACAAAATGTTCATCAGTATAGGGTGATCGTCTCAAATTTCACCAAACCAAAAGGATTAGACAACGTCAAAACCCTTTGAGGATTCAATTCTGTGTTCACGATTTGTATACGAGGTTTGATAAAAAATAGTCATGAACAAAAAACATACTTTGGGAGAAAATCAATTGCTTCGGTGAAGAAACGTCAGTTTATACCTGTTCGAAAATTACATCATAAATGAGATACAGGATGGATAGATAAATAGATAGATAGATACAGGATGATTATTCCTCAGAAGTAAGTTTTTCGCCCGTGACTTTTCCATTGGACACCTCAGAATAATCGATATTATAATTCTTCAGAAGTTTCTGCATTAGTTTGATTCCATATGCTCATTATATTCGAGCGAAAGTCGAAATTCAAACGAGATTCCGAGGAGTGCAGGAACTGGTATAGTATTTTTCAAACTGTGCTATAACCAACATCCTTGCACTTGATATCAACAATTCGGATCGGCGATTTTGTTATTCCTAGTATTGGTTCAGGCAAAAACTCCTCCGAAATGAGATACACTGAAGAAAATCCACTTGCGGTCTGCGTATGTGGGAGAGTTCCAGAAAGTTGTCTTGTCATATCTCCAGAGCTTGCGCCAGAAATTCATTCGTGTTTACGAGCAGTGGAAAGGGAGCAATTCTGGATGCGGTAACGGGTCTCGCGTCCCTCGCAAATATCCTCAGGTCGTCGTGATAGACGACATTATACGTGGGGTGGCTGTCCCAACCGCGCCACACGTCACTTTCATGCTCATCGCTTTGACTCTGCTCCCGCATAAATTTATTATGGGCCGGTATTCATAGTTATTCAAATGCGGGGGATATTCCACATATCTAACACTTACCTGAGCAAAGGCCGGAAATGAATAATTGATGGGTACAGTACAGATTTCCTACATGAATCTTCGTATCTGGAACTCACAAATAAAAGAGAAGAGTGAAGCTCATGGCAGTCGCATTGGATCTGGCGCTGGATTAGATTCCATAAATGATTCATTCTTGAGCAACATGGAAGGAATGGTCGTAATATGAAAATAATACATATCCTTACTGAAAATGGAGAACATATGGCCAATTGGGGTAATATCAAGATCATAGGAAAAGAAGACAACAACCAAAAACGGAGAATCAAAGAATCTGCTTGCATTCTCCTGAACGGAGACAATGCTCCTTGTTCAGTTGATATAGATAGAACTTGGCAGCCACTTCTGGAAACTGAATATGAAAATGGAAAATTCAATATCAATTACTGAAAAAACCTGGTAACCAGAATTCCTTTGTCTACCAAATTGTCACTTTTCAGTGTCAAAACCGACAACATCTCGCAAAAAATTTTGCGAAGAGAAAGATATTTCAATTGTGTTGAGAACGAGAGCAGATTCGTTCCCCAAACGTCCACCAAGATAAGTAGAGGTTTTATTCTTATCAAATATATTTGTATTTACAAACTTTTCGAAAACAAGGTGTCACTGACAAATAGAGAATTTCTCTTCTTGGTATCTAAAAGTTTAATTGCAAGCGCAGTGACATCTTGGGGCAGATCACAAAATCCATCCTTACTAAAAATATATTGAAATAATTCTCAATAACTTCTACTCTATTTCAAAAAACGAGGAGAGAAAATCCCACAAGAAGCTGGAAAATGAATACATTATTCAGTTCAGTTCAGAATGATATGTGCTCGATGTGTTGGAAGGCGCAGGTTGGCAGGTTTTGCTTCGAAGAAAGATCTTGAATTCTTGAAGAAATCATCCAGTATATCCTCTAACAATGATTTTCACATACTGCGGGATCCATGATAGTATGGCAACCTACTGATGTCATTTTGCATGATAACATATGAACTGAATCTGTTTGGTGATATTATATCACATCATCGGATGGAGCTCTTGATAGTTTATTCCCGACTTCGGAGGCCAATATGAAATCATATTATAATACATTAATGCAGCAGAACAACCACAGTTAGAGCAGCGTGGAATTACTGAGAATCTAGGTAGGTAATTCATCACAAATCTGGTGATGTAAATAGCAATAAGCTGGCAGGTGCTGAAAGAATACAATCCAACATGGAATATGCCTGGAATTAGTAGTAGACTACTGAATTCAGGGATTTTCAGATACAGGATTTGGGAGGATGAATGACATGACCTCATTCAGCCATCAATCCTCATACAGTGTGACCAGGCGCACAGAAAGATTCAATTATAAAGACAGGTAAAGTGGATACTGATGGTACTCTAGTAATCGATATGATGAGTGAACAAGTCCGATAATGGAT
Organism: Gastrophysa polygoni; assembly: GCA_963576655.1. Classification (NCBI taxonomy): domain Eukaryota; kingdom Metazoa; phylum Arthropoda; class Insecta; order Coleoptera; family Chrysomelidae; genus Gastrophysa; species Gastrophysa polygoni. Next base: position 7,167,633 of record OY755083.1, on the reverse strand, counting down.
AGTTTCCAAGATAGGTGAGATGTGACGTTGAATGAATGAATGTCATCCCAATTTCCCAACCATAATGAAATGAGAATAGTGAATGCACTGATGCGCTTTTGTTTAAACCTATCCGCTGTACCTCCAGGTGATGGAGTTGCGGGTTTTCCTGAAGATGGTGCCATTATTATACAAAAAATTGCGTGTCGAATTCCATGGTGTCCTAAAAATGTTTTGATTTCACTCATTCTAATCTTTCCATCATGATTTCATCAAATATACAACAATTAGATACACAAAAGTCTATGTATGATTCAATTTTGTTTTATTGCAAGTTTGGTAGAACTGCAGTTCTCACTGTTTTCAGTTCTGCCACCCTAAATTTAGTCGAATAATAGTGCCCTCTTCTGGAGAACTAGTGACTCCTACAGTATACAGGTAAAGCGATTTGGTTTGATTTTCTAACCTTGCATTGGATAGGAATGCGCGCACCTGTATGTACCAGCTGTGTTTTTCAACAGTTGATTCATGTGTTTATCTATTTCCAACCTGATCATGAGTGAGTCTCAATTTGTGATATTGCTTGACTCTTTTCCGAACTACCGTTGGAAGGAAATATACATAGAAATATAGACATAGATAGCTAGATATAGACAGAATAATGCTCCATTGAAATACGAAAGTAAGCGTATTTCAATTCCTTCTAATGCGATCGAAGAGTTTCCAAGTGAAATCAGATGCGAACAGGATTCATTTCAATAGCTTGTATAATTATTATTATGCACTCGATTTAATTCTGATTGATGTCAAATATTTTTTGTCAGTCAGATTCATTGAAATAAATCATTTCGGAGCTGTTTCACGTGCCTCACCAACTGTTTATACAGGGTTGGGATAAAGTATGGAACCAAGTGAATATCTTCTGAACGAAAAAAACTATATTCATGAAAATTTGCAGGTAAATGCAATGGAACACAATGCATCTGATGTTTTTTGTTGATAATATACTACCGGTTTGACCGAAAATGCCATTAAATTCTGTAATTCAAATGGGACACTCTATATATTTCTACAAATTTTGAAAGAGCTTGTTTTTTTGAATTCATACATTTTGAGTTCAGTGTGAAAAAAATTGTATAAACGAGGAATATAGCACTTTAATCAACCTCCTTTTTGGGTTTCTTGCAAAAGAGCAAAAAACTATCCAGATAAACTAATTGATGTTGTTTGTATGCATAGTTATAAATGAACGAGTACTCTTTTGTCCTCCAAGTGTCAAATTCTAATTGACAGAAATAAATTTTACAATCACCATAACCGATCATCATTGAAATTTCAATACGCTCTTTTTCACTTGATTGTACCATTGTGAATTTTACAATTTGTAAATTGCACGTTTACTTATCACTGTGCATCCAAACAACATCAATTAGTTTATCTCAATAGTTCTTTGCTCTGATGCAGGAAACTCGAAGGAGGTTGATTAAAGTGCAATATTCCTTGTTCTTGAATTTTTTTTTACACTGAACTCAGTATGTATAAATTCAAAATAACAAGCTCTTTCAAAGTCTGTAAAACTATATAAAGTATCCCATTTAAATTGGAGAAGTTGATGGCATTTCTGGTTGATTCGGAAGTATATTATCAAAAAAAATTCACATCGAATGCTTCGTTCCATTGCACGTACCTGCGAATTTTCATGAATATCGTTCTTTTCGTTTGAAAGATTTTTACTTGGTTTCATACTCCATCCCAACCCTGTTATATTATAAACTACATACAAACTGTGGCCCTTCGAGTAATATAAATGAAGCGCGCTATCTGAATCTGGTGTTCTGATTTCAGGATTCCTTTAAATCCCAAGTGCACTTGTCAGTATTAGAAACAGCAGGAACGAATGAGAAAATGCGGAAAACCTTGAGGAAATTCGAAAGCAGAAATTGTTTGTGGAAAAAAGCACAAAAATAATCAAGTCCATAAGATAAAAAATGTGGAAATCTGAAGGAAGGAATGGATATTCAGAAAAATATTTGATGACACGAAAGATTCAAAAGATGATGACCTGAAGGGACTATACACCAGCAACATTCGCTTAGTTTAGTTTAGTTTAGTTTAGTTTATTTATTGGCAAGGTATTACACTGAGGTGCTTTTACAGGTCAGATATAAAAAAAAGAGAGAGAAAAAAAAAATGTTACAGTTAGTACAAAATAATATAACAAATGACAATAGTAGCGTAAGCTTGTTGGGCAAGATACAATACATAGGAAGACAGACATCAAGTAAAGAGACGAATACATTTATATATTAAAGTCGCTTTCTAGATACTCTTCGATGGAATAGAAGGCATGTTTCAAGAGATACGTTTTGACTTTGGTTTTGAAATTATTAAAATTTAGGTTTTTTATCTCTATTGGAAGAGCATTGAAAAATTGTGTGCCATAGTAATCGGCGCCCCTTCTTGTGCGTTGTAACCTGTGGTAGCTGAGGACTAAATTATCTCTATTTCTAGTAGAGTATGAGTGAATATCACTATGTGATTTGAAGTTGACTACGTTCAGTTTTATGTAGGTTAGACAGTGAAATATACAAGTACATGGAAGTGAAAGGAGTCTCAGTTCTGCAAAACTATTTCTACAACAATCTCGATATCTTAGACCTGCGATGATTCTGACAACGTCTCTGTAATTTAAAGATTTGAACAGTATTGGGGGAATGACCCCAGTTTAAGATTGCATAAGATAAATTTGAATTAAAGTATCCATGGTGAGCAGACAGTAGGGTGTCCTTGGATACATTTTTTGAAAGGCTTCTTATTAGGAAAGTTATTTTGGACAGCTTGGAGCTTAGATGATTGATATGAACGTTCCAAGTCAGCCCTGGATCCAAGTGGACCCCCAAAAATTTAACCGATGCCTGACTTTCCAGGTTTGATGAAGGAGTTTGCAAAGTAAAGTTTATATTATGTGTCTTGTCGTCATTTGGACTCAATTTGTTAGCCAAAAACCAATTCTTAATCTGGTCATCTTTATTTTGGGTCCACTGGAGTATTGGGTCTGAGGGGTGATAACGCATCAACGTAGTGGTGTCATCGGCAAATAAAATTATAAGCAGATTGATGAAATTGGAGAAGTTAGGCAGGACATTTATGTAAATGAGGAACAGCAGAGGACCCAGCACAGAGCCCTGTGGAACTCCATGCTGAATCCTCTGTTTTTTATATTCCACATTATTGAATGAAACATATTGCTCCCTCTCCTCCAGGTAGGACTTGACAAGAGCTACACTGCTTTGATGAAAATTGTAGTGAGTTAGATGCTTAGATGAATGAGAGGAAGTTATCGAAGATTGGAGTATTGTTCAGGAAGCTTTCATTCCTCTAACGATTCAAATGCCAATGAAGGTTCTGATACTGGAGTTTTCAATAAAGTTTTCTTCAACGTGTTTTGAAAATGGGACAAAATCATTCACCAATTCCTCTTCCTTCAGAAAAACAGAGATCTCCGTCAATATCCTGGATAACTTTCAGTTCAGCATATTTCCATCAATGGGTTCGAACTGATCAAGAAATTTGTTGAATCAACTGATGACGGCAATATTTTGCTGCTGGACAGAGCCCTCAATTGGAACGCTGGATATACTTTTCAAGGATTTATTATATTAAATATCGCTTTCTTGACTACTCATGAGAATATTCGCGTCCATGGAGTATGTTGGTTATGGTAGCTTGATCTTGGTCAATTCGAAAAAGAATCTTCTTCCTATCTAAACATTCGATTTGGTCGAGTAAAACCTCATACTTGATGCTCAATCGAGGAAGATATTGTAGATACAACAAAACCATGGAACCTACTCCACTTTGCAGTCTTGAACATCGATAAAACAAGGGAAGATAATGAAAAATAATAAACGTCCTTTATTTTCAAAAACAGAATATATGAATAACAGTTCATTGAAACCGATGGCGAAGTTTAGATTGAAGCTATTCCACTCATCGGCAGTGAGCCATATATAAAATAGAATACAATCATGAATATAACAGTACACTGAGAAAACTCGGCCAAGTAAATTGTTTTCTTGAAAAAAAGTCGATTGTGACAAGTAAATTTTTACCTACAGTAGAAATTACCACAAAGAGAAGAGAAGTGCTCAAAAAAGTCATGGCCACATTCCAAACACTTGATTTCCTCACACCTTCTATGCTCGAAGCACTGTTTCTGAAAGCATGAATTTGGATGAGGTATGGAAAACTTCACTCCATGGAATATCTGACTGAATGAGTTGCAGTTACAGTCACATTCTCTGATGACGCTTCCGAGGTATTGTTTTCCAAAACATGTTTAAGATGGCTACAAGATACTGTGGATTCTTTTCGATCTCAATGTCGCAGATCAATTTACAGAAATATCAGAGAACGTGAGTTTTATTGATTCTGGTGTTGCTATTTAAAAGGACTGATATTCTTTCAACTGAGTGAACTAAGAATATCATGCCTATCTGGTGAAAGTAGAGTTTGAGAGAGAACTTTATGATATCGAGCGATTTTAATAGACATTGAGATTGGTTCAAATTACTTCATGGCATTTACATTTAGTAGTTCGTCTTCCCAGAAATGAGAGATCAAGTATAATATAATCACGTATAGTGACACAATACCAGCGATTCACCACTATCCTCTCTTCACAAGTGAGTGAAATTCTCAGATTGGCTAATTATTTCACTAGCAAATCGCGCATCTCTAGAGATCTCTGTGGTCGAATAGTCATACAATATTCCAGAACACGGTTCGTTCCCACTTGAATTGCATTCAGAGTTGCTTTCGTATTTTGTCTAACTAATTTTGAATATGTCTGCTGCAAGGTTTGAGATTGAATCATTAAAGATATGCTGAAACATGAAGTTCTGCACTCGAGTTCTAGAAGACAGGACCTTATTATTTCTTCGAATCGGCCCAAGACATCGGAATTACTGTCTATTAGGGAGATACTCCGAGAAAAACTTCGCAAATGGAGAGAGAATTCGAGATCTTCAATAGAATATATTTATAGACGAACTGATTCGATCATTGCAAATACTGTTTTGTATCTGTGACTGTGACTGTAGTTGATAACTTAACTTGTCCCAGATATTTCATCAGATGTTATTCCGGAATAAATACTAAATACTATTCGAAATGGAACAATTCTTGTTCAAAGGAGTCTGATTGAATTAAATCCAATGCAACAAATTGGCGCAGGTCTTCGTAACGTGATCAGAAGAATATATTTGAAACAGTTTTGGTGAAGATGGACGTGATGAAGATCTTGAGAGAATAACAGGTGAGCTGTCAACACAACATGATACTACATCAATGAACTTCGAGGAGTGATTCTGCAAGAAAGAATATTGATAGTTTGCTATCCAACATTTGTCCAAATGCTTTGTTTTCCAAGATACGAAGTGTTGAAGTTTGTTTCGAAAACTGACTATTTATTTATTCCTCCGAAACCGGTCGAGGAATGCAGAAGAAATTTGGTGAGTTTGAAGAAGTAGTCATCGCAAATTCTCTTCGACATGTAATCAAGAATTTTATGTTCATCATTGGCGTGCATACGTGTATATCTTAATTTTTTAAGAAAAAAAATGGTACGCTACCGAGATATTTCAAACTAGAAATCAATTTTCAAATCAATTTGTGACAAAAAATCTCATGCACAATAACTATAAACCTCTTGAAGCCAATCAGTTTGATTTGCCGACCGATATCAGAGCAACAAATGAGTAGTCGATCTCATAGCGAACTGTTATCATTTTTAATAATGATAATATACATTGTTGCTTATCTTAATGAGTCCAACACTTCTTAAGACTTTCCCCTGAAGAATAGAGCAATGTATTGTCATGGTTATTTTCAGATTATAATTCTTATTTGGGTCAGTAATCTGCAGCTGTATGTGAGGATTCTCCGATGATATCTACAATCCATTTCATGAAAGTATTCTGAAATGTAGAAAAAGATAATGCAGCAACTATGGAATGATAAACCAATCCTGCCAAGCACTCACGCGCTTTTTCATACGGAGAATACACCGGAATATGGAGTAATCAGAACGAAAACATCGCGCTGTAACTTGGCGAAATCTTAATTAGCTTTCGCAAATTAGTTCGTTAGTGAAGTTATACGGATCGGTTTTATATAGGGGACTTCTCTACGTTTGTTTCATCGAAAATGTTCAGGAATGTTCACGGCTCTGTCATTAGCGTTGGTAGAGCTGCAATTTATGTACTCTATATTATCATCACTTCCTATTTAAAGTTTATTTTCATGTAATATATCTAGACAATATCTTACTTGTAGCAGTAAACATATAATGTTAATATGGCTACTTCAGTTATCGTCCGTGATATAACGATTTGAAATATTTTCGGCGATGCAGCGTTGCCGCCTATACGAAAAAGTAGCATCAGCTTTGGTATCCCAAATGAGACCTTGTATATTCATATTGTTGCATTCTTGAATTCGTTATTAGTTTCATTCGTTATTTTTTCGTCGAATATTTTTATATACTCATTTCTAACAGCGCTCTAAAATGCTGAAAAATCTTTTTCCAAGAGAATAGAATATATTAAGTTGAACCAAAACAAACATTGGGGTGCAATTTGAAAAACAAAAGTTAGCGATGGTATCTCGGGGGTTGTTTGCCAGAGTGGGATTCTGCTATGCTGCATGAACGAGCTCATGGTCACCTACAACATATATTTCTCTCCAATTTTCTTTTCTTCAAATAACTGAAATATCTACTGGCCTGAAAGCTCTGGGACACCCGATATAAGTGATCCTGATCTTAGAGAATAGAAGCTAGGCGATAAAAATAAAATAAGAATCTCCAATTACATATATGAAGGGTCATTCATAACTACTGGAAAAAGATACTTTGTGAGAGTTTTGTGATTTGGTTACCTTCTGCCTAGATTATGTCAATTCATACTTTCTGGATGCAGAACAATTGCAAAAATATCCTTCTGCGTGTACACAAATCATATCCCGCATTTCTTCATTCGTGAAATGATTGTGACGAGGCATTACAATTGAAAGAATATGCATGGTATCTTCAAAAAATGCAACAATAGACTGATAGGATTATATGACATTCCGAAGCACAATAATATTTGAAATCCCCTCGCGACACTTCGAACTGTTGGGTTCCACTTGAAAACGGATGAAAATATCGTGTTCAAACAAGAGTTCCAATATTACATATGAATGATGTTCATTTCATTTTTCCATCAAAATCTCTAAAAAGTTCTGTGAAAGAAAGTTACCATTCCCGTGGCGCCTTCCTGACGAAATTCAAAATGATACATACAATCACTGTATAACATGATGCCTATGTGCCGATTTTGATAACATCGATAAATACACAGTGAAGTTATAGCGAAAAACGTAAACGAAAATTCATCTTCTTCCTCGGCAATATTTTATCGAGGCATATCTGGTCCTATTGCTATATTTTTTTGTCCAAACAATCTGCCCATGGCCTGTGTCCCAATAGTTTCGACTCACCCTGTATATACTGGCCTTTAGGATTCCTCACAACCCTCTTTCACATAAATAAGAACGTCATGAAGCGAACAGTGCAAAAATGCTTAATGTAGCTTGACTTGCTACTGGAACAATGAGATTATCTTTATGGAATAATATGTTTTTTGTTTTTGCAGTCATGCTGGGACGACTTCGCCACATTTATATTCCGGAACTGTCTCAGGATGGCTAGGAGAGCATTGTGTTGCGACTAAACGTCATTCCAGTTCGAGGAATGCCAACAGATATTGGTCAGACGAAAAACTAGGAGCAAAAAAACACCAGGTCAAGATTCCACAGTAAAATGAATGGTTTGATGTGGTGTTGTCCTGGCCCAGTGGTGAAGGAATTTGAAGATCCAGTGCGCAAAAATAAATTTTGCTATGTGTATCAAACCTCAAAGAATCCCCTAATATACTGGTTATACTCGTACTCGATGCACTGAGAGAAAATTCTGCTGATGACCATAATTGGAGAACAACGGACCTTAGGAAATATACATATGGTATACAGTCTACTTTGCTGATTATGCCTCACTTAGGTTTATCAGAAGTTCTCGAATAACGTTGTTGCCGTTATAGCGATTGCTCCTCATTTGCTGTAGTAAGGTTTTCAATAGTCATGCAGAAGTCATTTACTACAGTAATTCCAGGATCATTATCACAATAAGGGGTGATTTTGACAGATTTTGTTGGATTTGATTTTTGTTGTGTTGGCTGTGCAATTATTTCTACAGAGTTTCTCTGGTGCATGAATTTTGAAAATGCGGCATCATATTTAACTATATTTTATCATCAACGAGATGGTATACAAATGATTTAATTCCTTCATACGAATATATATGAGAATGTTTACTCTTTTCCAGACTTCGTATTTCCTCCCTTGTTTCTCAACACAAGAGTAGGGAATTCAATAATTATTTCAATATATTTGTAGTGAGGACGGATTGATAACCATTTTCAAAATGCCTACCAACGATGCTCTTGACACTATTCATAATACAACAAACCATTTCGTACGAATTTGTTTCATATTCTCCGAACCACTTGATAGAAGCGAAATCAAGTCTCGGCCTGACTAGAGAATGATGAAGTAACTTGATAGTATTCGTGTTGGAAAAGCATTTTGGCTGTCTGATTACAAATCCAAAAATCTGATTATCACATTCCACATTCCTTTATATATGGCTGGCAAACGAGAACTGTGAGTTGTAGGTTACTACAAGATCTTTTCTTCTCATACCAGATCGAAGGTTTCTTTTTGACGAGATATAGGATATGAACAACATTTCTTCAAATTGAAATATAATTTAATATTTTACCTCCACTCTATACTGCTAACAATATCTTTCTGTAGTCCTATGCAATCACGAACTGTTTCAACTTCTTCGAACAGCTCGAAAACGTCGGAAAATAGTATGCATTCTGAATAGTTGGGATTTGTGGGTAGATCATTTGTATGAAGTATGAACAGAAGGGGCCCTAGATTCGAACCTTGTGGCATGCCTGAATTAGCCCTAAGCTTTACAGAAATATTGCCATCGTGAATAACCATGAGATACAGATTCTGTTGATGATTTTTCATCAATTTAGAAAAGTAAAGCGATGTTATATACCTTACTAATATGTCGTTGTGGTAGAATGTATGAGAATTCATTGGAAAAAAACGGCATTGTCAAAAGTTACTTGCCCTCAGAACTATAAGTGGATTAAATCATCATTTTGATTCGAAAGATTATTTCAAATGACATATTGAAATATTGAAGGCTCATGATATAGCATGGGGTCAACTTGTGTGAATTCTTCGAGAGCGATTTCCAAACCAAAAAACCTTCCAACACCCTGCCGTTACGTTATTCGAAATCGCAGAAGCTGCACCCAATCGGCTGGAGCAATTAATATTCATTACGATAAACTGTAAAATTCCCTTCGCTAGATTTTCGATAAGGATCCGCTCAAACTTCTCGAGTTAGGTTTTCCGTTCATAATGAAGCAATTTTCTCCTAATTATCTAGTGTTGTTTTTGAAATTAATTAGCGAGCGGCAGACACTATCTGCAATTAAAAAGGCGACTCAATTTTCCAATCATCGGTTCATCGAGATACTGTTCGAACGAACAAATCGCTCTGTCCAAGAACGATCTACAGGGTGTTTTATAAACATTGTAGAAAATGTTTCGCTAATTTCAGACTCATTCTAGAATATATGGCCTTCTGTTACTCACGATTTGATATACAATGTCTAATGTTTTAGTTGAATGTTTCTTTGAATTCATTTCAATTCCTTACTCTCTTGCATGATCAATTGACTGCATCACAAGATTATATTTCATTAGATTTAGTGGTCAATCTATCTTTGTTTGAATTCATTCTTGCATGAATCCACCTAAGAACTGATCTGAAATCCAACTGACGCTTAGTAAAATAAATTTAACGTTTTTCAATAAAAAATTTGGAAAAACGGTAGTTTGATGTCATGTACCGGATTATTTCGTTGCGTAGGTACGAATAGAATTGAAAAAAAGGCGAATATCTGATAGCAAACCATTCATTCTGGCCCATAGTCACATGCAACGTGATTACCTCCGAATAAACGAGAACACTAGTTTGAGCTAATAGTGGTGAAAGTTGTTTGGTGTTCATTTCCTCGGAACGGACAACAAACGGATAATGAACCCGAAAAGTAGTCCCCGAACCCCGAATACTCATCCTGTTTGAGGTCGGGAATCAACGACGTACTAAAAATAGCCGTAAAACAACCATTATTCTATCCTTTCTTCGACCGCAATCTCTTGATAAACAAAACTGGGCATGTGTCTGTGTTGGGGTGCCCTCAGGCCGTTTTTTATTCCTCAGAATATGGTCGAGGAAAAGCTTTCCGAATTTTTCTTTGGCACACTTCTTCAACAAGTAAATCCGCGATTCATTCTTCAATTAATGTTAGAGTATTGACATGTGACTAACCATAGCCCTGTTCATAAGCATATTTTCTACCTATGGTCGTTCCAATTTGTGCTTTCAACCTTTCACGCATCTTTTGAATACAGTTTTTCAAAGTATTTTCACTAGTAATACCACTAGAGGTCAAATTATTTCCGGATTCAATTTGGACTCGTGTGGTATTCGGTAAGAAAATTCCACACCAAATGTGTTTCCAACAACATCAATTGTCGTCTTTATCACGTTGACGAAACCTGTAAAAATTGTAGAAACTGAAATGATGAATAAAGCCGCTTTATTATCATTATTATTATTATAAGAAAATTTCCAGTATAATTCGCTGTTGGCTACCCACCAGGAGAAAATTTCCGATAAAATTCATCCGTTGCTATGGTGATCTGACAGAAATACACGTTCTGATTTGTTAAAAATCACATGTGTGGAATTTTCTAACATATTTGTTTTTCTATTTGTTTTTTCTATTTGTAATTGACACCTGAGAATCAGCCCGAAATCTGAAATATAGGGACAATACTAATAATAATGATGTTGATAATAATAATGATAATAATAATATCAATGATGATAATAACGATGATGATTGAGTTCATTAACTGATATTTAATACAATGAATTGTGTTTTCAAAGTGAACACACATAGGAATCCCATAAAACTGAAAATTGTGCACAGGCATACCAAGGATCACTATTGTTTGATTTTTACAAGTACGAATATATTGTGTTAGTAGAATGGTAAGGACATAATTCGAATAAACCAAATCTAGACATAGAGAGACGTTGAAAGATAGTAATTTACCATATACATAATGATACTTTAGGAAAATGGAGGTTACAATCATCAGTATTCACAGATGTTTATTTTGTGTTCAGAAGGAGCTGTATATGTCTCCTACGAAAACTATCTACATTTTTTTTTTTTGATGAGATTGATGGAACTGAACATGATTACTCCTCTTCCAAGGTTTACTGGACATTCATTGAACATTTTTTGGCATATAGGTGTGTTTTTTATATAGTTTTGAAAGTTTGATATATATGATTTTGGAGTGAAGCTTACATTTGTTCTTATAAGTATCCAGTTTGTGGTAGAGGAAGAGTTGTCTTAGGTCAAATATTTTTGTGCCATGATGGTCCCTCACTTCACTGTGAAATATTTTCGAAATGTGATAATTTTCTCATGTGATTATCAGAAGTACCACCCCCTTCCAGGATTCTATTAGAATTCTAGATTCTATCAGAGCATAGTACGAAATTCTCGAATGGTGAATTTCCAATATATATGAGGAATATCTTAATCTGAAGAGCATACTTCTGAGAGTTTCAACAAATGTTCAATATGGTTATCTATCCTATTCGAGATGATTATCAATTAACACCCAGATATTATATTCCAGAGGCCGCTTGTATCTTGGAATCAGTTAAACCATAGATGAATGCTTCATCTATGGTATAACTATACATTCACGACTTATTTTTGGGTCATAGGTATTTGTGAATATACTATGCCTTATTCATCCCGCACAAAATTCGATTTGAGGAGTTATTGAAGATGTTAGGTATGTTTCATACAACTCCTAGCTGCGTCGACTTCTTTGGATTCTCGAATGCAGCCTCTCGTCCCATGAACGTCAATTTATAACCATGGAGTAACACTTTTTTATGACTTGTCAGAGAGCGCAAGCTTTGTAGATAATTCCATCCCATACATTAAGTCGTTGTGTTTTATAATAGTGATTGTACAGCTGACTATCGGATCAAATAAGCATTAGTCTGTCTGCATTAATATAAATTCGATACTACACACCTATTTGTGTTCTGTCTAAGAAGTGTAATTCAATGAATTTTTGAGTATTCCTTCAATATATTTATAAGAATTTTTTTTTCTATTTTGATTGGATAAGAGAGAGGCTTGTGGAGTTTGAATCATGTTATGCGTTAAACTATGCTGTATCTAACAATGTTGGGGATCAATCGAAGGGATTACATAATTGCATCGACACTAAATATATTTGGCTTTGGTGTTCAAATTGCTATTTTAGGACCCTAGATTTAGTGAATATTGGATGGTGGTTACTGAATATATGCATGAGTCATCACGAGAGGATCAAGTTTGTATGTGGAGTGGAAAATTAGGGTATTTCTCACCAAATATACATCACAAAATCATCAAGATACCCTCAACAAGGAATTTCATAATCGAATTGAAAACATTTTTCAGCTTTTTGTGGAATTTTCTCTCCTCTTTTCTAAAAAATGAAGTGGAAGTTATTAAAAATTATTTCAATATATTTGTAGTAAGGACAGATTTTGTGATCTGCCCCAAAATGTCACTGCGCTTGAAATTAAACCTTCAGATGCCTGAAAAAGAAATTCTCTATTTGTCAGTGACATCTTGTTCTTGGAAAATTTGGAAATACAAATATATAAATACAGATATATGAATACAAAGATATCTTGGTAGATAAGTAGAAGTTTAATTCTTATTGAATATATTTGTTTTTCAAAATTTTTCAGTTGTCACTGACAGATAGAGAATTTCTCTATTAGGTATCTAGAAGTTTGATGTCAAGCGGCAGATCACAAAATCTGTCCTCACTACAAATATATTGAAATAATTTTTGATAACTTCTACCCACAAAAAGCTGGAAAATGAATGTGCCACCTCCTCAAAAAGCTTACAGTATTTATATTGAAAGCGTTCAAAACACATATTCTTCATAGGATGATGTAAGGAAAATACTGATTTCCTGAATATACATGAAGAATACTCGTATGTCAACGTTTCAAATGAGAATTGGGAGTTATAATAATAATCATAATAATAAATTCATCTGCTTCAAAAACATGGTTCACAGCAATGAATATAAGTGAGAAAAGAACATATTATTCATCTAACATCATGAATTGAATATAGAGATCTAGTACTAATAATAGCAACATTACGGCATCGATACCAAATAAGGAAGATAGGAAGATGATGGACTTATAATTATAATTGTAATTATAAGTTGTAAACTATGTTGGATTATTCGGCAAGGATGAATGAACGGAGCTTAAAAATATCCCAAATATAAGCAGAGATTGATTTAGCATCGGGAAGAGTGATATTTCGAAGGGCAGTTATTAATGAATCAATATCCTGAAGACAAGCGACATTTTATTTCATTTCATTATATATGGGACATTCAAAGAGCATATAAATAAGTGTCTCTTTCAGATTCCTATTACATACAGAACATACTAAGTTTGGATCAATTTTGTAAAAAATTCCATTTAAAGTGAATTCAATCGTAAATTCATTTGCAACGGAGCAGAGAACAGTAGAAATTAAAATTTTCGAAATAATTCTGGTATTGCTGCTGAATCCAAGACAAACTCCTTCTACAGTTGATGAGATGAAATCCATAGCATTAAATTATCTTGAATAAAAAACATAATCGAAATCAAATGTAGGATGTACACAGTTTAATTCAAATAGGGTGTATAACTCTCTTTCATAGACAATCTCACCAATAATGGTATACAAAATTGTTGCAAAATAACAGAGTTTCACAACTCACCAATAACAGTTCATCATTCACCAATAGTCTGTAGCGCATCCGTAGCGCTGATTCCTGAACCTAGATCTGCTGTCGAACGATCATTCGAACCCAGCCAGAGGCTGCAATTTTTCTATCAATATGGTTCATGATTTCAAACTTTAAAATCGCTCCGGTAGTAATGGTCCCCAGGAGTGGTTTAGAGTCCAAACCTTCTCAATCCACAAAAGTCTCGACATATAGAAAAATGGATTCAAATTTATTACTGTTTCGATCGAAGTTTCGATCGGTTTAACGTTGAATAATAATTGTATCTTTCCATTGTTTTGGATCGTCCACGTTAACTAACGTTCGCTACGTTGAATGATTTTGTTCTTTCAGGAATATTCTCGCGATGAAAAACTCCCGGACCATGCAAAGATTCATTCCTGTGTTCGTGTAAGTTATTTATCATACATGATAATCAGAAACACATTGACAAAAGTTAGCTTTGAATATTTGGTCCACAACCTCAATTGGCCCTTGAAGTACTCCAAGTACTCACAGTGTCATGAAACCTTCGTAAAATGTACCAGTCTTTGAACATTGTATTCAGGTTGTCTCATAATGCCAACACAATGCCAAACATCACCTGCAGCTTCTTGGGCCATTCCGAGGATGAAGAGACCCATTTCCAGTAATTAGGCCAACAAAATATAAGAAAAAAAGTACATTTCAGCTTGTTGTTGGAATCATTAAGAATGAATTTATTTTTAATTACCTACTCAGAACTCAGAATTCAGAAAGAGCAAACAATCTGTATTATTTAATTTCCAGTGTAAATACCAACGAATTAGTGACTCCACTGTTATTAAATTAGTTTCTTCATTTATTCCCGAGAGGGTTGTACAGGTTTTTTTGAAGTTCGGTCTCCATTCGCCTCTCATTTGAATAAATCATTTCGCAAACACAGGTGTCCATGAGGTGTTTTTATCGTTCCGGTAAAGATCCGGGCATATTATAAAATGAATGAACAGAATTCGTTCGAAGTGATGAGATCTCGGTACACATCAAAGCCTCAAGAATGCAAAACAAATCATTCTTTGTCACAATTCTGCCAAGTATTTCAGAATCCTATCATACTATATGTCATAATTATTGAATTCGAGAAGATTACTCTTTTATTTTGCTCTTATAAAATCATTATGACACCTGAATACGTATCGTGAGATCTTCCATAACGACGAAGTTTATCTTTCCATTCTTCTCATCCTCATACTGTGTGATCAGAATACGGAATAACGACATGTTAGTCCAATATTTCAATGAGTAGAGCTTTGTGGTCGTGAAGTACAGGAAAAATTCAAAAACTTTCTGATTGTAAACTGATCTCATAATTATTTATGACAAGAAAAAAACCGAAAATATACAAAGTCCACAAAGTCTACAGGATTACTCTCACTGTGATTGCTTATTCACAATTATATAATCATCTCAAAAAAGATCTCACCAATTTCAACGTTTATATGGTAGAGCTGATTCAATTCAGAAATGTCTATAGAGGTTGAACAATATCATAAAATAACAGATGATTCTCTGGGTGTGTCATGAATGAAGATTACTGATTTTCATTCAGAAAAGTTTTCTTTCTGATCTATCTATATCTTTTTTGAAGATCCCTGTCACACCGTTTCCTGTTATATTTTGTTCCTGTCGTGTTCGGATATTTTGAAAGAATCCTGTGATCGAGAATATGCTAGAAAATAGGACTCTCAAGACGGATGTTTAAAAAACTTTCATTACCTAGTTTCGTGAACAATCCTCTTCATTCTGCGCTAGAGGAACCAATAATGAATATATCAGTGATTTATGAACAATCGTTGGCTTCAACAGACTCTCGATTGAAATATGGAAGGGGAATATTGGAGGAAATAATAAAAAGAACTTTGGTATGGTCGCCGCAGAGAAGTTGGAAACATCAGAGTTTGCATTGTTTTCCTTCAGAAATGTCATTCATAATTGACCTAATTAAAACTTTCTTAAGAAACAAATGAGAAGGTTTTCCAGGTCTTTTTCCAATTAAATTCGCTCGAGGCTTCCGCCCTAATGATCGAAAACGATACATACTTTTCATATACCGAATGATTATTCCTTGAAAACATGTTCTTGATTATGATCTAATTATTTTGGTTTTGTTTATTTTCGCGATCTTCACGTTATTTCCTAACCAGCTAATTGAATGCGAACAAAATCAACAAGCCAACTTCATATGCGTTCTACACCATCCGCAAGTCAATTTTATACATTAATTATCTTCGAAAAATGAGTATATCTGTGGCACTAGAGGATGCAGATGGAACTTCTATGAAGCAGAAGAAGATAGCGATGATGAAACAATCAGCATCCAATAATGAAAAAAATACATATCATAGTCACGGTATAGCAGAGTTACTTGATGGAGTTGGACTCGATTGATGATAGCAAGAAGGAATTGAATGTAGAACAAGAAAATATTGATGAAGATATCACGGAGATAATGAGAATTCTCGTGGAAGATCATACGTGAAGAATAATCATAAATGAGAAAAATAGCCAAAAGATAAACAAGAAATTAGTGAAGTGATCGAACAAGCGACATGAAGGGATGACTTTAATTATTTTGGATAAAAAGATCACTTCAATTCTGATTTTCTCAACGTTTTCATCAGCACAACATCGTTACCAGAAACAGAAGAATATGTATGAGGAAGTTCGATACTTCGAAAACAGTTGTTTCTTCAACAAGAAATACATATGAAATCCTGTTGAAATTATGTGAGAATCTCAGTTAAACAAGTTTATAAATTATCAAATCTTGTATTCATCCCCTAGCTAGAATAGGAGCATAACATACTCACTTTTCAGTGTACATATGCAGCTATTCCTGCTCAGAGTCTCACATTTATAATATTCTACTCCCAGCAAAGTTTCTAAAGAGCATCTTTGAATGAAATTTATGTCACAGTTTGAAAGCGTCAATCGTTTTTGTTCAGGAAGATAAGATTTCGGGCTCATGCTATGCTCATGGTCTCCATCAAAGAAACACTTGCCTTGTGCAATATGGAGCTTTCCATGTCGCTACATCCATTATGTTTGTCTCCTATTTGGGATGTGCTATAAAGATGCAAGATTTTTCCTGAATTATTGGTGAGGTCTTATGAACAATATTTACTGGTTTACACAAGCGCCTAAGTGTAAAGGTAGACCCAAACTTCATTATTTCAAATGAGATACTCTTTGTATGATTTCATTTTTGGATTCTACGATGGTTCTAAATATAACTCTATTCGAAACTTTATATGTCAAAGAGGTTTTATTCTTGAGTTATTTCAGATATTCCAAATTTTTGACAAATCCAGCCCTCCACAAAAAATTCAATGTTTCGAAATTGATTATACTGAAGCAGCTTTGAAGCTTCATAGGTTTTTAGTATTATTTTCGGAAAGAAAATAAACAGGGTGCTCAGAAATGAGTGGCAAACTTTACTATCTCTTAAATTCTGTTACTCAATCACTGGTAAATAATTGGGTTTCATGTTTATATCCCTATGTCAAAAATGAAAGGTTTTGTAAAACTTCAATTTTAGTGAACATAAGAGAATTCCAAATCATCTGTATTTTACTTCGATCTATCTGGGTATCACAAACGGAAGGTTCTACAAGTTTTTTCAATATGCTCTGAAATTTTCGATGTATAGCTTATAATTTGAGGTGATCTCAAGAACAGAATCCTAAATGAGACATCATCAAGAGTTTCGCCATGTTCAAACGTCAAGATGAAATTTTTGCTCTGTTGACACTTCAGTACTCCAAACACTTCACACACTTCATACACCCATGTTTTAATATATCGGTTAACATTGTCTTTTTTGAACTCTATCAAAAAATGTGACAAAGTACAGTGTGTTCCATTTGAAAATCTGGGGAGAATTTATAATTTCCAAAACATGAATTCATCATGAAAATATTGAATCATCTTTCCCATCACCATGGAAGAAATGCAAAATTGCATTCAATTCAGAAAAGAAGTAAGACTCGCCCACCTTAAATTCAAATTCGTCGATTGTTCAGATATATATATATATGTGTGCATTCATTTATTCATCGTTCTTCATTTCAATTCCATTCGAGAATATTACATTTCTTTAGACAATAATGTACTTCACTTCCTTTTTCTTTCGTATCTCTATCCGATTTATAGGAGGAAGGGGAAGCCCTCTACCTTCAACTGTATCTTGGTCATGGAGCTCATTAAGCAGAATGAATTGCATCACCTTGTATAACTTTGGGAATATGCTGCTTCCGAATCAAAGTTTGAAATGTTTCCAAATAAGATAATGCGAAAAGCTAATATGCTCACCGGAAGAGAGACAAAAAACGGCGCTTCCGGGCTCCATATCAAGTTGGCACCGCCATGGCTGCTTTCATTAAGTTACTCTTGTGAGTAGAGTAGAGTATGATCATCTCAATAGAAATATATCGATAATGGCTACTCTGAGTACCCGTTCATAAACCTGCCTGAATAAGGATCAAGTGCCATGACACTGGGTTATTTGTTTCGAGGTTATCTTCAATGGATAAACAACCATTATAGATGATAATGTGCTTGCATAAATATGTAATATTTCTATTCAACTCTGATCTGGATGGTGAATATTAGAATATCCACAACAAAACCCTCACTTATCATTACATAACTTGTCTTAAAGGACAGAGTACATCGTTACTCTGTTCAAAATCAGAGTAAGTTGAGTTTACTCTAAGCAAGTTTCTGAACGATTGTGACAGAGTACGTTTATGAACGCTTCAGAGTGAGCAAGCTCACTCTGAGTAAGTTAGCTCAGTTATCTCATTATCCCGAATGGATAATGAGAATCCGGTGACGAAGCTGACGTACCGCGTCAAATAATGAGTGCGAGATAATCGTCAGGGAGTGATGGCGACGAGCGAATTGATTTCAGCTATTCCCCATTAACGAAACTGTCAAACTTGCAGACTGCGTTCTATGGAAGCCATTTCCAGAGGAATTGTGCGAAGATGACATTATGGAGATAAATTTGATTCGGGTGGAAGTTATCTCGGGTCCGGTGTGTTGATTTTTTTATCTCATTGAGGCATCTTGGATTTCTTGTGTAGCCCAGCTCTATATGATATTATCGAAATAAGGCACTCAAAGTCAATATATACAGAAGTTGAATTATAAAAAATAGCATTAGTGGAAATAGGATTTGAAATTTCTGAGATTTTCATCGCTGTATAAAATGATACACAAGAATATTATGCTATGTATAACTCGCACAATAAAATGAACCAACTCATTCTTCCGCTCTCCATGAATTATACCTACATAATGCAACTAGTGATTTAAAGTTTGAATTACAAAAACCAATTCGCACCTATATATTCGAGATATAGAAATTGCTGATGCGATATCCCGATGCGAATGGCGTCTGCTTGTTGAGAAAGTTACTCCATTTTCCGGTGGAATTCCCTGAAGAATCATCATATTCGTAGAAGGGGAGAGATAATATTTAGATCCGGGACACAATACACACAGGTAGGATTTTGTCTTAAGGAGCAAATAGATGAAAACATCTTCTGACAGTAGCGTCACTGGAAAAACCTTCTCGGAAAATAAGATAATACAAGTGATGATTAGTTGGCAATGATTTGCTTCAATATGTCCTTGGTTATCGGTGGTATGAGAAGGATATTATGTTCTTCTTGCTTCAGCTGTTTCCTAATGATATCGAACGGTTTGAAATACACAAGAGCTCTTTGGTAAAAAAAAGTTCAGCCAATAGAAATTATATGGTTCAGCCAAACAATCAGTGTATACATAGACTACAAGGATAGTATATATATCTGGTGAAACCTACTAGGTTTCGAAAAATCATTCAGGGTTGCCCCCATAAAATGAATTGTAATAACGTGAATCCAAAGAGAAAATTGCAATAAAATAAGAAATACGTTATTCTATGAATTTCATTCAAAGGTCATTTTGAAACCACTGTAATCATCAGTACTTCTGCAAGTAAATACTTAAAGTTACAATAATCAAAAGGGATTGATCATTACTAGTATCAGCAGAAAATACCAAATAGAAAGGATACATCTCACATCGTTAATTGAACAAATTGACGACGAATTTCAATTCGTCAATGCCAAAACGCAAACGAAGGAAAGGTAGTTGCAACGGCATAATTGGATTGGCAGTTAAATAAATAATCAGTTATTACGACCTCTCTTAACTTAACGATCTTGATCTGAATACCATGAAAATCCATCAAATTGTCTGAGGAAGTGACAAACTGATAAATGATAATTGAAAACGACACTGTTTTTCTTCAACAAGAGGAGAATTGCTGAAGTAATGTGGCTGATCAATCAACTGTAATATGGAAACTGAAATACGATAATCTGTTTTCAAAGCCATTTCAATATTCTGTCTCATGATAGGGAAATTTCTCAAGTTTTCGAGTTGACATCAGTGGGTCAATTTGTAATGTGGTTGAATGAAATATAAATGTGAGAAAATTATATAAAAAAATATGAATTCTGAATAATCTGAATGATTTGAGGAACAAAATCATACTGGGTTCAAATTCATCGATGAAGGAGTATGAAATATAAATATGTGAATCAGTCTGTGTGTTGAGGAAGAGAGTATTTCTAGGTAATTCTCAAGTTATTCCATATTCTTCATAGGTATAGATCAAGTCTTAGATGACAAGATATCTTGTCAAAATGAAGAGGCAATTCGTAATTCGTGTGAAGAAATTGAGGTGATGTTCGACACTAGATGTCATCACCTCTGTCGTTCTTGAAGATTTTCTTGGGAACTCTCGAAAACATGATTCGAGTTTGAAATTCAACTTGAATGCAAATATTGAACCAATTGCTATTCGTCGTCCGTCATTTCAGTAAGAGTGGATTTGACTTTACAGGATCGATCTATACTCAAGAGGTGCGGCCTTAGTAAGGTTGTTTGACAGGTCTTCATGTTTTGGAAAGGAACCCAACCCCAACATAATTGACCATCACGTGCATAATGAATGTAAAATATCCCGTTTTTTTATGGAAGACTGGATTTGGAAACTAATGGAACGCCACTGCTTCAGGAAGTAAACTGTGGTATTGTGCGGTTTTCACTTCACTCCGAGACAACGGATGGTAGTATATTCCGGGTGGAAATGTGGCCTCTGAAGTTTTCAAAATAGCGGTATCGGTTATATATAACTTAGGAAAACAATGAGTTCCATGTGGTGTCATATCGAAATTGGAAAGCTTCGTTTGTGATCATTACGCTTATGAAGCTATACCGAAGGATTCACGAGTAGAAAACACAATCACATGTTGAAATGATATCTAACTGACTCGTGTCAGAGCTCTAATGAGGGCATAGACATCGTAAGAGCTCTTCAATAATACGGTCGAAAAACTTATAGACTCAAGGATAGGGTGGATAAACTTCGAGAAGTGGGATGATCTGCTATCAAATTGTTCTCTCTTTCTCTCGTTCTCATTGTTATCGTCAACAATTCAAAATCGTCAAATCAACACTCCCAACGAGACATCAACTGTATTTTTAAGTTTTGTTTCGTCTGTGAGGGTATGAAATCGCATAACGACATATACATGGTCTTCATTCAATTCCGTACCCCACGTAACCATGAGATTCAGGCAACCAGAGTTGCATGGGTGGCGGTACTTGAAGTCAGCATTGTATTATCGTGGTGTTATGAGCTGATATCTAGATATTTACTTATCAAACTGTTGAAACTAACCGATGGCTTCAAACAGTTCGACTACCAGATGGAGCCTGATCTGATGTCGATTACTCTACCTCACTGTTCCAACATAGAAACATACAAATGGTGAATTTGTGTAACGAAAGTGGAACAGATTCATTCTGGCCTACTAGGCCTCAATCAATCGATTTTCGGATTTCTTACCAAGAAATCCTACCGCTTGGTACAAAGGAACTACTTATCTACTTATCTACTTATTATATAATTTTGACAATTTAAGCGTGCTGTGTTTCACTGAGCACTGGTTGTCTGCGAGCGAATCTTCTTGTTATAACATTACTAATTTCAAATTAGCCTCTATCTTCTGCAGACCAAACCATATTCATGGGGGCACATGTATATATTTGAATAACGAAAACAATGCCAAAGAAATCAGTAACATAAAACAATTATCAGAGGAGTTTCATTGTGAACTTGCTGCAATATATATAAAAAATATAAACCTATTAGTAATGAGTGTTTACCGATCACCCTGTGGTAATTCAGATTTTGCCAGGTTTCTATCCATAATGACTAGAGCATTATCTTACATGGACAAATATTATAGCAAAGCAAATGTTGTGATATGTGGAGATTATAACGTAAACTTCCTGAAACCAGACAGTAAATCCAATATGGTATTGGATCTATTCAAGCAATTTGATATGCACCAAAAAGTTCATACAGCTACTAGAAAAGCGGGAAAATCCAAAACCAGCCCAGATAATATATTTACAAACATATGGAGAAGTCCTCAGTGCTCCACTATCGGACCATGACCCTCAAATATTGAAATATGTAATACAAAATTCAAAGAGAGATCAACTGCCTTTCAATAATAAATCAAACTTTTTGAGTGACAATCAACATAAATTCAAATCTTTCCTTGAAGAGGAATCATGGAGTGACATGTACAATCAAATATCTTCCGAAAAAAATCACTTTCATTCCATGAGACATTCATGAACCACTTTGGACATTGTTTTCCTACAATTAAAACAAAACCTCTACAAAAGACAAACCAGATCAGCTACTGGAAAACACCTGAAATTGAAATGCTCAAACAAAATGTTCAATTTACATACGAACTGCTTAAAAAAATCCAAGTAACTTCAATAAAGTGCAATATGACTTGATAAAAAAAAAATATAACCAAGCTTTGACAGAAGCAAAGAGAACATATTACTCAACACAAATTTCATTGTCCGACAACAAGAATGAAACAGTTTGGAAAATCATAAATACTGAAAGAGGTAAAGTCAACCCAAGAGCTCAACCTGAAATTGACGTAGATATTTTTAACGAATACTTCACCAACCATGCAGATAACATCGTTAAGGATATTCCTGCACATGGAAATCTTCCAATTCATCATAAGATCAATAAATCCCCGAATTCATTTATGCGATCCTTCAGCGAAGAGGAAATTCGTTCAATTGTTAATAGTCTGAAGACCAAAACAACCCAAGACATATATGGCATCAGTACCAAATTGCTGAAAGAGTGTTCATCATATATTATCAAATCTTTGACTCACGTCGTCAATACTTGTCTCTCTGACGTAATATTTCCTTCCGTGTTCAAGCCGGCCAAAGTTCTTGCCATTCACAAAAAAGATGATGAGGAAATGCCAGAAAACTATAGACAAATACACATTCTACCTACAATATCTAAAGTAATAGAAAGAGCAATCCTCATACAGTTCAGTAATTTTATGGAAAAATTAAATTTATTTGATGTTCATCAATATGGATTTAGAAGTGGAAAAAACACAATAGATGCTGTTAATAGGTTAGCTAATAATATTCTTGACGCTCTTGAAAACAAAAAAAATTTGTTTAACCATCTTCACTGATCTATCAAAGGCTTTTGATTGTGTATGTCACGAAAAACTCCTGGAGAAGTTAGAATGGTATGGATTACGAGGTGTATCTAGAAACATTATTGAATCATACCTCAATAATAGAACACAGAGGGTTTATAATGATAACAACATAAGCCATGAACGCCTAATCAAGAGAGGGGTACCATAAGGATCCATACTGGGCCCTTTACTGTTTTTAATTTATGTAAATGATCTGCCTTCACATATGTCAATCAAACGTAATTCAATGACGATCTTATATGCCGATGACACGTCCTTTTCTCTACAAGTTGAACAAAGTGCAGATATTGATGAAATTTCGGCACATACTACTGCCCATGCCAAAGCGTGGTTCAATGACAATGAACTATTTTTGAATGCTGCTAAAACAGAGATATGTTCATTTTCAAACCACAATACTGGTTCCAACACGAAATCAGTTAAATTTCTAAGAATACAACTTGATCCACTCCTTTCTTGGAACACGCATATTAGTCACTTGTGTGGAAGGTTGGCAAGATCTGTGTACGCCATTTGGCGCATAGCATCAACTGTTGGTCAAGAAGCAGCCCTAACATCATACTATGCGATGTTCCACTCGGTAATGAGCTATGGATAACTGAGTTGGGGAAAGGCCAGTTTCACAAATTTACAGAGTTTTCATATTACAAAAAGCTGCTGTACGTAGCATTGCAAGGGTTAACTATGATGAACATTGCAAACCACTCTTTCAAAATTGCGGCATTAGGACACTGTTTGCTCAAATCATCTATGAAAATTTGATACATGTCAAGAAAAATATGCATACTTTTACGACACACTCTAATGTTCACACCTTCCACACCCGCAACAGACATAACATCGTGCCTAGTAGGAAGAGATTGGAAAAAAGTAAATCTATAGGTATCCCCCTTTTCAATTTGCTCTCTCGTGAAACGAGGGAACTACCACTAAATTCTTTCAAAAATAAAATCAGGAAAAATCTTATCAACATGGTTCCCTACAAGATAAACGAGTTTAGTGGATCACTAAGTGTTTCGCTCGCTGAAAACTAGTGGTATTTTAACTCATATTCGTTGTGGTGTTCTATATACACATGTATGTCTTATTTTTTTCTTTTATTATTATAGTGACTAATTTATGTAACATTCTATTCTGTTTTGTGACGTTTTCTTTGTTATATATGGCAATGTGTAATATACTTTTATACTTTGTATATTTTAAACAAAAAAATAAATTATCTATCTATCTATCTATCACATACCACACAGATGGGTCACACTATTTGCATATCAGGTATTCATATAATTTTGTGAGTCTCATCAACGTATCGTTCAAATGTATAAATGTATGAATGTATAAATTTATCGATTCTGCTCAGAGTGAACTCCGATGAATTTTGATTTTTAGCATCATTCAGCAAATGGCTGAACATTTAAAAATCCACCATAGTTGTTTGTTTGACCCTTAAATCAACCGTAGTTTTTTTGAGATATCGTAATTGAACTCGAATATTATTTGAAAATTGAAAATTTGTTTGCTGAACTCACGAAATATTCCAGTTACCCAATTCCTGCTCTGGATGAAAATACTGAGGTTATTGGCAATAGTGAACCTGGGATTTTCCAGTCAACCTACACATTACTCTCAAAAATTGCATCAAATATGTCCGAGAATATGTAAGTCCATACCTATCATTAGTATATCAGTGCTAAAAACGAAGCTGAAATAATATGTGACGTAAATTTGTGTTGTTGAATATTGATCGAAATAGATTTTAGAGCAGTTATTCCAGCTGGAGTCTGAATACTTCCTGATGTTGAAATCGCGCACGCCACTGGCGAGACGAGAGAATTATAACCTATCACCTCTTGCACCTATACGCTGCTAGGCTTCATATCAATATGCAAGTTAGACTGATCTTCCGATGACCAGTGGCGTGAATCTATTTTTTTGTAACTACCACGAATGAAGCTCTTTTCAATCTATCCAATACAATGGATGTGGATAATTCGGCAGTTTCTTCTTATTGTAGTCGGTCATTCAGATCAGAAAGGTGACACATTCAAAAACTTCAAATTCTCAAAGTTGAATGGAAAGTAATAATTTGATACTCATCAATGTCTGTTTTCTAGATAACTAGGAGTTACAAATATAGTACAATCAAAAATATATTATATGTCATCAATCACTATCAGATTCTTCAGAACAGGAATCATCAGAATGAATGACTTGTTTGATGGTCGATGAAATACTTCATTGAATTAAATACTTTCGTGGATCATACCGTTTATAGCGCCTTCTTCAATGAGGTCAAAGTTGCAAGAAGGAGACGGGTTCATACTAAATGATGATCAGGCAAGAATTTGAAAATGGAGATCTGAAAACCTAGTACAGCTCAATGCAACAAAAACACAAGGTGGTATCTTAACCAAGGGCCGATCGTTCAATGCTCAGTATGATAATGTCAGGTTGTCAGGTACCACACTGCTCCTATGGAAACGTCAATATCCATAGTCGGAATCACCACGAACAGCAGGTTTATTACGAAAACTCGCCGAAATTTCCTCTTCCGTGCAAAGAGATATATGACAACCCAGAAGCTCCTTACGATCTTCAATGCGCAAATACGATCTGTCGGAGTAAATTGTCAAACTCGAGACTCCTCTCTACCAGGCATCATTCAGAAACATAACCTCCAAACTCCAAACGAAATAATTAGCATGATGTTCCTCGAACATCATAGATTTTCTTTTCGTGTTTTCAAAAGGTAAAGAATCTTAGAGTTTTACTTTCAGAATGGTAACAATATCAGAATTAAAGGAATAAACTATCGCAATTCAAATTCTAGTTATTTGCAGAACAATCCTTTACGCCTCACGATATCGCAATGCCAGGGAATAATATAATACACAAAATGAATATGATAGAGATCATGTAACCAATCACTGTTTGTTATTGACGGTTATTATTAAGTTTTCGGAAACTGAGTGATATTGAGGTCCTCGGAACAAAATGGCGTTCACTTTCAGTTCAAATCCAATGATCATACTGTATAATTATTTCTTCAATACTGATAATGTGAGTTCCTGATTCATGATTTTCGCTGATTCTTCAAATCTCGATATGAATTGAGTCAGCCTTGTCCTGATCATACAAAATAACTATTACTCTTTACTACAATGAAGACATGAGAAAACTATATATAATACGCTAAGATACTCACCACTGAATAACTCATCTTGGGTCTCAGTATTCGAATGGAAAATTCCCATAACGTAACCCCGGGATACGAAGAAATTCGTCACCGCATTAAGATGCTTCTTCTGTTTTAGTTATGCGGAAAATACGTTCCAGACCGGTATTGTATGGCCTCAGGCACGAGGTTTTATCCCAATTCGATTCAGAGTTGCGAAACGGGAGCACAAAAGTTCATCGTTTTCAGAATGTTGCAAACTCCGTAATGATCACGACATAATGCAAAACTCTAAAGAAGGCTAATACGAACCGGTTTTAGACATTTCCATCAACGATGATCATCTTCTTATTCAGTTAATCTGTAATCGAAGTTAGAAGAGAACTTGCACATGTTATAGAGGGAAGAAAAGTGTAAATCTCGAATTCATTGTATATTATTGACATTGTCAATAGCGAGTTGAATAGTATTGGACTTCATAGGTCAATCTCTCAGATACAGTTTCTGATTATCAATTATTTGAGAGTACTTCTTTTGCGCATGAAAATCAGTGCATCAGGTGGCAAAACATACCTTGATATCCCAAAAACTATTCGAGAAAGACGATATGTGTCTTTGAATTCGTGATCAGCAAGTCAAGAACTGCGTGTATGGAAGTTCTCGAGTGAGTGTTGGCAGTGCTTTTGTTAGGGACCCAAAAATCAATAATACAGCCATCAAATTCATCCTGTAGAGCCCTTGGGCCAGATGGTAGGAATAAAACCGTGAATGCAAATTCTACAAATTTGAGGACCCACTTGGAAGTATTTACTCCATCACGAAACATCTAGTCAGTTCCGGTAGTATTTGCTTTTCGTCGGAGTATTTACTTCACTGCTTATAGTATTTACTTTTTCATAAGCTTCATCTATTCCACTCCGTTCTGTTTGATCGATGTTGTTATAACAAAATTGTCTTGTACATCATTTGACAATTCCTTGCTTCTCTCAAATTGTAATAAGTGGTAGTATTCGTGGTGGTTCTGTAAAAATGTCCTCAGATGAAGGAATGAAGAAATGAAGAAGATTTCCGAACGGAAGACATAAAGTTTGCATTTGTTAAAATTCTAAAAGATTACCAGATAATTCCGGATGGAAGAATTGCACAGAATACGCCCTCTTTTTCTTAGATCATCATCAACGCATGCAGCTACTTCCTTTTCATTTTCATATTGTACTTTTTTTATATTGAATATAATTCTCATTCAAACAGATCCAAGCTTCCCAAAAATACTTCCATCTGCTTGAGCGCACATCAGTATCTAGTTCGAGTTAAATTCCAGTTTACTTTTCTTAGAAATTCATTAGCTAGGTTAGATACGATTTTCCTGTTGCACCTAAAGAATGAAAAATCAGCAGGCGGGAGAGAAGCTGAGTGACTAATTTCATATTATGATTTCCATTTGAATATCCAAAGATCGTTGGAGACTGCGCCCTGTCACAGTATATTATCTTAGTTCTATAAGATCTGGCCGTGTGCTGAGCAATGAGTAGGCACAGTAAAACACTCGATTTCATGTAATATCCACTAATGAAGTCTGAAAACTTGGGAATCGTTAATTTCCAATGATATGAACTTTTTGAGGTTCCCTCTTGTTGAGGTCTCAACAGTGGTCTCGAAATGTCTGTGGGCAGAACCCTATAGCAAGTAAGTTCGTCTCAAAACTCTGGACGTCTTTGAATATATTTGGCTGAAATTATGAACATTTCGTGGGGTCAGAACATGCGCATTGAGAGTTTTTCAATATTCTTGGTGTCTATTTAAAAAAAAAATCAAACGTCCCGACAACTCTTGAAACACCTTTTTGTTGAAATGCAGTTTCAACATTTTCATCCCACTCCGATCGCAGCCTATACAAGTTGCATGAGGAGTAGGCCCATATCATACCTACGAGGTAACGATGAAATAGAATAACGGAAAATAATAATAATAATAATAATGGTCTTTATTCATCGATTAAAAATTACAAACTACAAATTGCATCGAGATCGAGGGCGTTTGATAATGCATAGATGAAGGGCGAAGTTCAGCCTAGGCTGTTTTTCAACTCAACCAGAATGTCTTTTTGTCTATTTGATGAACAGAGTCGGTTTCATAGTCATTCCAACAAGTATACTCTTTCAGTTGTACTTTGTATGCTGTACGATTTTTTGTAACATTAAACTCCGTGTTCTGTATGGTATTGTCCATCAATGATATATTGTCATATATCATCTCACAGTCTGATCTCACAGATGAAAGCATCAACAACTCCTGATTCATCACCTTCCTTATCATCGTTTTCAGTACGCAGCGCATGTATACTGACTGATTTTGCTCTGACTATCAAGGCGAGAGTAGATTCAAAAATATTGATCCATGTAAGGAACTCAATTTATGGAAAGGTTAAAGCTCAATTCATAAACTCCCGCAGTTTATGTAGCCGTTGCCGTTGTGGTAGTAGAAAAACTGCTCATTTCATGAACTAATGACATTTCCGCAGGCGCATGCACAGAACACATAATTCTGTGTCACTATTGTCGGTTATCTGTTGGGTTATAAAAAGCATGATCATGCTGAGACCTCAATTTTCATCCATTTTTCGAACTAATTCGTCGTCGTGGTGTGCAATTTATATGGATATAATGAACACAAAGAAACCATAAATCAGCTGATCACTCTATTCTGTCAGCTGTCACTGGTTCTCATCTGTGAATCGATGTCCGCAGCTGAATGGTGTTGCCTTAGCCGTTGAAGATGAAAGTTGGTTGGTTTATAAATCGATCTTAAAAATTCACAATGACATCAACCGCCATCCAACTCGAAGAAGTAAACTCAATCAGAAGCAATACGAACGGAAACTTAAATGGGCATTGTCACATCCTTCTAGTGGTATGGAAGGATTTAAATGCAAGATACTCATCTCCTTTTGGATTTGCGCAGCTCAAGTTAGGAAAGGTTCTCCCCTCGAGCCACCGGCAATTATTCACGTTGACGCAATTATAAGAGAAAAGGAATGGGGAATTGATGGCTCTCAATTTGTGGGGGGGCAACTGGAGCAAGGTCTGATCCGAACCGAAAGTTACGCCATGATATAGCCGACTCCCGGACCCGTGCCGAACAGATATATTTATGCCGAAGTCCGTGACATAGCATTTGTCACGGCCGTCACAAACGGCCCGATTGCGGGCTGCTGATAGCACTTTTATGCTCGAGCAGCGTTTCCTATTAAAGGTCTTCTTGTTTGATTTGTTCGCACGCGGAGGATTTTCCGGTCCTTCGCGAAGTCCAATAATTGTCCTTCCAACTGATCCGAGCGCGCTTATGAACTCTATCAACTCGTTTGATGCCCATGTGAGTTTTCCATACTACCATGCCTGCACTATACAGTGGAGAACAGCCAAATGTGATGAATTTGACAACGGCTAAATGAGGGCGTGTTAGGGAAAAAGCTTTTTTTTAAAATAATTTTATATACATGGGTCATTATATGTGTCGTGTGACAGTAGCCAATGTAAACTTTCTTATTTCTATAGCAACCCCCTGTATTATTTATTTTTTAGATTCTCCACAGAATTCTAGACATAATTCATTAACAATGTCGTATACCGATCTTCAACTGTTTCGGAAATATCGAGTGTTTCAGATTCATTACAAAAATTAACATTGAAAAATCTGAAAAACAAATAAAATACAGGGGGTTGCATTCGAAATAATGAAGTTAGTATTGGCTACTGTCACACGATACATATAATGACACATGTCTATATAATTTATTTTTTTTTAAATGCGCATTTGAAAATACAACTTTCTACGATATACTTCTTGTTGACGAAACATCAGCATATTCGTTGCTATGAATTAAAAAGGCATATACCATATGAGCAGGACTTTTGAAAAATTTTCGAATATATTCTTCATAATGGTCTCTGTTATGTTGTGTTCAATACATTGATGAAAATCAAGATGAACAGTGATGATGATATTGGAATAAACTTCCAGAATTTTCAGTTCATCTGATCTACTGTCAGTGTCAGTCAATAATGACGAAATATTCGAGAGTGACTATAATAAAAATAGTCCGAGGAGTTCTTCCGGAATATTCTCAATGAACAGAACGATTCTTTGAAGCAACAAAAGATTCATTTGAATATTAGGCGTTGATATTGAACCATACATTATCTACCCAACTGAAATATTTTAGATAGTCCGGTATTGAGCCTTCTATTGAAAGCAGTAGCTACTTAGGAATTTCAACTGGAACAGCCTGTATTGAATATCAGTTTCGAATTCTTCATCAATTTTCCAACATCTCCTCTTGATATTCTCCTATACCTATCTGCAACCGTTTCCAAAAAAATATTTATTCCGATTTGATTCTCCGGAAATAATGACCACTAATTATAAATGCAAATCTTCGACTTCAGAAATACTATCACATCAAAATTCTTAGGTGGAACTTAGGGGCTTTCCACCACTCCACTCAAATCTAAGTTTCTTCAGTACAGGGTGCATCAAAAGTACGGTTATTTCATTTCCTTGAAAAAGTGACTGAAAGTTGGTTATTCCGAATCGAACCTATATTATTCATTATTTGAAAACTGTTGAACTTTGCTTCCTATATATGAATATCGTACCTGAGCTAACTGATCAAGTATCTGACTCATGAGCATTTATTTGTAAAAATGTTCCTCGGAGATTGTATCCTCGTGCAGTTCTTGAGAGTGGGTCACGATTACTATTCAACAGTAACGTTCTGTCATTGTCCTTAAAATATTAATATTTTTCTTCCTTCGAAAACGATGAATCGAAATTATTTAAAGATCTTAGGGACATGTTCTGAAAAAAAAAAACAAAACACCTGCGCTTATGAGAGACAAGTTCTAATAAAAGATCATTCATGCATTTGAACATTTGGATCCGGATAAAATCAAATCAGTTACGACAAATACAGTGCAAACATCTAATAACTCCGGCATTTCGAATTGCCTGTAAGTAAACAGTCAGCATTTGAAATGTTTTGAAATATCAGACATAATTGTTTCAGTTACTTCCATAAATAAATTCAATTGATATTTGACAGATTCTTGAAACTTCTGAAGTCGATTCAAACGCGTTGAAAATGTTCTGAATCATTATAAGGCTCATATTGGCGGTATCGGATCAATCATGACATCAATGATAGGTCCTGATCTGAAATGAAATATTTCCAGCGATTCAGCGTTGTCGCATATACCAAAAAAAGCATCAAATTTGATATTTGAACATCAACTTGTACATTATTGCATTTTCAAATTCTTCATCACATACTCAAAGTCAGAACCTATACTGACTCTGAATCTCTTCGTTTTTTTTCTGAATTTTCCTTATACCAATCTCTGAAGGTTTTCAAGTTATTGATTATTCAATGTATTTTTCGTTTGAAACGTGACTGTAATATGAAGTTTATCACATCAAATTATTTCTCATGATGGTGACATGATGATAAAATGAAGAGCCTACTTCCACATACTGGGTGGCTCAATGAAAACGAAACAAGGTATGCATTTTACAGAGAGATCAAGGAACTGACATTGAAATAAATGATTCTTTATGTAATGTTGGATAGGACAGGATTGAAAAAAAAACACATGAGGCACTTCTTAGATGAACATCGTTCTAACTAAAAAATGAGGAAAAGTGATGAAAGGGAAAGAAGCACTAGCCTATTATTTTCATAAACGTTTTTTCTCGAGAACTACTCCATTGATATCCAGAAACAAGGGAGCGTAGGTGAGAGATTTCGATTACCTTCAAAATGATGTATCACTTGACCCCTTATCCCATTCGAGATTCAAGGGTTGGAGCTTACCCGTCCGAGAGGTTTGAAGTGGAAAAGTTGAAAACATGCGCAAAACGACCTGGGAACGATAACTATGTCAAATCGATTTCTTTATGTTTCGATTTCTTTGGGCCACCCAGAATAATGATTATTGCTCTAACCTCTCGTTTTCTTATTTTGTTACTTTTGGGAGAAATATTGTCTCTAGTAAGTCGTTGTACATAGGGTGAAATGAGTTATTGAAAAGAAATATTCGTGACTAAGATCACCAGTAGTTTCATCCCGAAATGTACAAACGCAATGCTATTTCCTTATTTTCATCAAGATGATCAGCATGAATAGATACAGATAATTCAGGATATTTCAGTTATATAAATGAGGTCACGGCAAAACTTGAATAAATATGTTGAAGATACATTGGTATTAGTTAGTTTTTTTTAATCATGATTGAAATAGTTACATCACCTCAATATGTGCCCAAATGATGGAGTAACTTCAGACATATAATGATTATAAAACCACGTTACTGAATTGTGAGCTCAGAAATCTCCGTCACCTTCTCCTATGTATAGAATTACTATGGTTACCAGAGTTCACTATAAGTTGCGGAAAACGTGCATTGTTATATATTCAACGATTATATTTCACTCCAGATATCCTCCACTAATGGTCGTTAATGACGACAATGCTGAAGTGTTGGACTTGCCATTATATTTTCGGAAAAACTGCAGAAAACGATAGAACAATGTAACAATACGATAATTTAATATTCATTAATTCAGATTGTTCGTCAGTTCATGTTCGGAGTTAACAAGTAGACAAAGTATTCTCTCTGAATATTCATGCAGTATCACTAAATATGCATTCTGCGAAGAAAGATATAGTGTACTTATACAGAGGAAATCAACTCTCGATTCGAATTCTGGCGAATTCAGAATTTCCGAAAGTTCTGATCACGGTTGCCACTAACTATAGTTATGTATTTGATAACAATCAACAGATATACTATAGATCAATTTTTTTCTCATATAAACCATGATTTTTTGAGAATGCATCAGGAATGCAATGATAATATCTGCGAATTCGAAAGTTTCACAATTATTTCAAAGGTTGAGATTGTCATTAAGTAATGAAACAAACATGGAGAAATGAAATGTATTCGTCAGGTCAATTCAAATTTGTTAAAAATTTCTAGTTTTTGGAATAATTGGCTAATTTATTTCTCTCTGTTTCAAAAAATCGCGTTTAGTTATTATTCGTTGACCATGGCGTCCGCCGATATCTTAGAAACAATAAAGTGTACAAATTTTTGGAATAGACAATCTCATACAAAGTTAACCTCATTCTTGATGCTGTATGAAATGAAATTATAAAAAGGCGGTTTCCATTCGAAAAAAATGACTCAACGATTTTCCCAGAGTAATTTTCAATTTTAGTTTCTCATCCCCCTGTATTCATTTATGATCGAAATATGAGCACAGTACATCGAAGTAGAGCTCCTTCGACAAGGAAACAAACATCAATCGAATAATTAAAGATCTCATATAGTTATGTTTAGGCTTCAAAACGTGATTTTCGACATAATTCCAAATATGTCAAAAACGGTCGGTATAGGACTTCTGGTATAACCGGAAATGCCAACATCTTCAAAATATTCCAGCTGAATTGCCCCCATCAACAATATACAGTATCCACGAATATCTCAAATTCGCACCCTGTATACACCAGTAGTTATAGGAGTTTTGAGAAATATCCTCGAAAAATTCTTGTGACCTTGATAATACCGTTGAAATACTAAAGTTCCTTTTCGAGACATGCTGTATATTACTCGTGGTAGTTGATGATCGAATAGGAATAAAGGAGTCTATAGATTTTTTCACCCTCCTGTAGCCAATCAAACTCATTCTGAGACGTGCTCTACTAATCGAAACATAATTCAAACTTACCAAAGACGGAGAGTATCGCAAACAGCAACGATGCAATCACCAAATCCGCGGATGAGACTAAGGTTCTAATCTGGATCATCCTTCTTACATTTTTCTCTATCTGGAAAAACAAGAAATTCTGTGTTACGTTGTGATGTAGTCTACAGGATACTCATCGAATAGAAGAACTCAAGGTTCTTCCCATCTATAGGATGCTCAACCGATCGATGACAGTTTTCCTCTGCATAGTTAGGTGACTGATCGATTCAGAATGGCACGTCAGACTTTCTTTCTATTCGAATCAACGATGACGTCATTTCCTTCGTGAGAGAAGCTAAAAATTTGTGTCTTTGGTTAGACACGGACTTGAGGTACACCAAACATATCAGTCATCTATGCAAAACATCCTACAATTTTCTGAGACAACTCTATCCTAATAGAGACTTATTATCTCTCATTTTATCTAGATTGGCTTACTGCGACAGTATTTATTGGCCGGCCCTCCTATAAACTGAAGCTTCGCTACTGCAAAAAATACAAAACAGCTGCTTTAGATTGTCTTATGAAATCCGCAGATATGATCACATCAGTGCATCTTCCAATGTCTCGGGATGGCTGAAATGAAACTGTTGTAGAGAAATGCACTCGTATACGCCGCCTCATATACGTAAGAAACTTGTTTTGCTATCAACCATAAACTCCTCACGAAATAAACATACACATCTAATTCCGAGGCACATCGAAACAATCTTCACCCGCAGTTTTTTCTATAATGCTGCCAAACTGCATAATATGATCTCTTTGAAATTCAAGGAAGTTTCCCTGGAGAATGAAAAAAAAAAACGATTGAAGGCTCTCTTTCTGGCAAGGCAGTAGTTTACAAGTTTACATGTTCTCATTTTCGTATTGTGATGTTATCTATGAAACATCTCAGCTCATCATAGAACAAGACATGAACATTGATTGGATCAAATTTCATGTGTTTATAGTGTTATGTGTATATTCTTCCGGTTGA
The DNA here is from genome assembly GCA_963576655.1 of Gastrophysa polygoni. Lineage (NCBI taxonomy): Eukaryota > Metazoa > Arthropoda > Insecta > Coleoptera > Chrysomelidae > Gastrophysa > Gastrophysa polygoni. The sequence continues at coordinate 7,131,950 of OY755083.1, read as the reverse complement.
GTTTGAAAGCAGCCTCTTATAGCTGAACACTACTTTTTTATTATTCAATATTTTGTTCATCCGGTTTTATCATTATATACCTATAAGTAAATGATGAAAAAATTAATTATTATTATTATTATTATCATTATTATCATCATTATTATTGTTATTATTATTATTATTATTATCATTGAAGTACCGCGATCTCCAAACTTATGGTGCTCCTAGTGATTCAATCATTGACTCAGGTTCATCCAGATCGATGTTTTTTTTCTTGGTGAGCATTCTCCCAATCAGATCAATCTCAAATGCATCCGTACCTCGCATTTCAGTACATTAATATGAGTTCACAATATCTTCATACTGGTGCAGACGTGTGTTTCCAATATACATATATCCAGCCACTAGAGAAAGTTGAAGGCTACAAAACTCGATTTGAATTTGAAATTGAACACGAATGCAAAGATTGAACTGTTAGTTATCAGTCACTGTCAATATCCGTCATCATTATTAATATCGAATCTTGCTCCAATTCAATCATATTCATATGTCAAAGAGCCTTTCGTAAATATATTCAGGCAGCATTATTTCATCAAATTCTAAGAACTTCTCTTCAGAGTGACCTTTTATAGTCAGAGAAAATTCATAATTCGAAGAGTTGTACTATTTTCTGTGACACCCATGTATTCTTGATCAATTACCAGCATACAATCTGCTTGCAGAGCATGCTCGATGCATAAGAGAAAATTCCGATACCGATAGAAAATAACATTTTCCTAATCATTACTGCCCTTATAATGCCTTTGATCCACGTGAAAGCTTCCTCTCTGTGATACTGAGCTTGTCTATCGTCCTTGTCAATTTATTCTTCGTGGAGTGGAAGAAACACCTGGGAAACTCAGTCTATCGAGCATCGAACGGCAGGATATCAGTACGGACAAACCGATATTTATCCTAACGCCCCTTTGAAGTCGATATTAGTTAATTTCAGGAGATAAATTGACTTCCATAGTAGTCCACTCAAAGTATATATGGTAAGTACACTCATCGAGACTTCAAGTGTCGAACGTCTTTTTTAAATAACTAGGTGATCGAAGAATATGACATGAGTTTCTATTCTATATTTTTGATGCTGACGAAATCTAATGATCTCAAGCATATATATTCATGAATATATATATATGTATATATATTCTTCGATGATCTTATACAATTATCTTATATAATGGAGGTATCTTCCAGTAGAAGTTATAAGATGAAACTCTGGATCCGAGTACTCGATGTTCCTTCAATAATTTGCCATTTCACTAGCTATATAAACTCCTCAGAATCCATTTCAGGGTGAATCGAAGATGTAAAAATTAAAAAAAATCGGTATAAAATAACTCAGACCCTATATGAGATATGGATTTCACTTTTTTCATGAGCGTATTTCAGCTCTGTCTGACTTGAATATGCTATTTAGTTCTTGAATGGAAATAAACTTTTCGAAATTTTGACTCCTTCAACAAACAATAGTATATAGGCCTTGAAAATATCAGTATGTCAGATCTGTCCACATTCATTCATCCACAAAATCGGTAAACTGGTTGCAAATTGAGAGGGTGTCACGGTTTGAGATCGCACACTCTGTATATATATATATATATAGAGAGAGAGAAAGAATACTGAGAAGTTATAAAATAGTGGGAACTTCAATATTGAGGTTGCAGTCACAATTTTGGCCTTCAAAAAATAGACATTAACATGAGGTTTTTATAAAGAAGTTGATATGCATCCCAGGAAACATCCCTTACTTCACATGAAGGAAAGCATCACGAGTAATACGAGTAATTTGTCTGTTCTTCACATATCATTGACAAACAAAATGGGAGAAATGATTTCGCGTTCAAACTTTAAATTCAGTTCGAAAAGAATTTGCAATTTGAACGTAATATCCAACAGCAAAAAAAATCCACAAAAGTCCTAATAATTCGAAAACGGTCGAGAATTACTATTAGGATATATCATACTTTTTTTGTCTTAATTTCAAAAATTTGATGAAATGAAGGCTGTTTCCTTTGAAAGGAGGAAGTTTGCATTCACTTCTGGTTCAACCGGAAGTCGGCAGAGCGATATTTCATATCGATTTTTTTTATTGTGACTTATATGACGTTCCAAATTTTCGCAATTCCATTCGAACAGAAACATCTTAAACTTCTTGCCAATAGCTTACGTAATTAACCTTGTATAATGAACACTTACTCGTGAAATGATTAATGACATCATTCAAGATACAATCTCTATAGTTATGTACGTTAGTCTATGAAAATTTCTCAAAAAGTCGGAATGTAGTATGGAACTAGTCACAAGTGGGTTCTGAATGAATGAAAGTTTCATTGTTTTGCTTGTTGTTGTTGTTTGTTTCAACCAATCCGCTTCACTTCGGCTGATGTCGCGAGATATCCTGAAGATGGCGCCATCATTTCACAACTATTGAGTTCCAGATTCCATGGTGTCTAACAAATGTTTCAATTTCACTCATTTCAATTATTTTCTCACAATTTCATCGAATATACAACAAATTGTTTCTTCTGAATGCAAAAATGTCTATTTATGTTTCAATTTCATTCTATTGCAAGTCTTGTAGGACAGTAGTTCTCACTAAATACTGTCTGTAAGTTTTTCGAGGAGGTGGAACATTCATTCTCCAGCTTTTTTTAACTTTTCAGTGTCGAAACCGACAACATATCGAGTAATTTTGTAGAGCAGATTCGTTCCCGAAACTTCCACCAAGATAAGTAGAGGTTTCATTCTTATTAAATATATTTGTATTTCCAATTTTTTCAAAAACAAAGTGTCACTGAAGATGACACTGTCAAGCGCAGTGACATTTTGAGGCAGATCACAAAATCTATCCTTACTACAAGGATATTGAAATAATTTTTAATAATTTCTACTCTATTTTTTAGAAACGAGGAGAGAAAATACCACATAAAGCTTGGAAATGAGTAGTTCTCACTGTTTTCAGTTCTGCCACCCTGAATTCATTCGAATAGTGTCCTCTTCAGGAAAACTAGTGACTCCTACATTATCCAGGCAGAGCGATTCGGTTTAATTTTCTGGTTTTCTGGTTTAATTCTGCATTGGATAGGAATGCGTGCACCAGTCTTTTTTCATCATGGTTCTGATTCACCTCATCCTGCAAGTTCACCGAATCAGCATACATACACCAATTCGGTAGGAATCGTAACGCTTACTTTATACGCGATTTCAATAGAGTCATCGCACAATGCTGTCGGCATGATTCACGAGAAAATAATAATTGGATTTCGGACAACACGCTTTGAGGCTGTGATGGCCATTCAAAATGAACGTCCTTTTCAATGGCATTGATGAGAACTCCCGTGTCAGACCGGAAGAAATAACGGATCTGGTGAAAATTCGGTAGTTGTGAAGTTGACAGGATTCATATCAACACTTTATATTCGATTGTCATGTTCGTTACATCAATTCTATTTCGAACAAATACATTAATTTATTCGCTAAAGGCGTAATGCGACTTATTATTCTGAGAATTCTAAAAGAAAAATATTTCCTTGTTCTTCAGTTGAAAATAAAAGTAGGAGTTCATCGTATTATTTCTTGTGCACTGTCTGATTTAAGAATCATTCTGGTGGGCCCAAAAAAATGTCTACACAAACAAAATACAATTTGTATTCATACAAACGAGATTCATGATGATTCAGTCTAAGTCAATTATGTATCGTTGAAGTAAAAGCAGCTGTGAAGTGAATAAATGAAGCCACGAGTTGATTTTCACAAACATGTACAAGAACGTGGCACATGAATGCTAATAGATCCGTGAGTGGTCCATTTTCATGGCAGTCGCCTGAAATATATATTTCATTTTCGAACATGATGAGCCGTGCTGAGAAAGCGTGAATGAATTGCACATCAGAATGAATTGATATGAATGAATCACATGGAATATAGGGAACCAATTTCTCTCGAACAGAATCTAGGGATAGAGAACCCTCTCAAATATCCGATGTTAATAATTTTGTGGCCGAATCGAAACTCATGTTTCCAATATGAGTCAAGCTAAGTATTTGGGGATATGAAAATGAAAATCCACAGATAGCAGTACTCTTCTATGAATAAAACTGGCTAGAAGCGTCGTTGGAATAAACATGAGAATCTGACCTGCTAGAAACCTAGGCAGGATAATAACTTCACCAGTTTGAAAGGGTGAGATTGATGTGTTAACTTTCAGAACGAATGTTACTGTTATATCATCTTTTTATATGAGAACATCAAGGTGATCTCATTTGTAAATTCGATAGGTGTGATTTGAGAGGATCAGAAAGAGACATTTTGTATAAGAAATAATGACAGAATTGCGAATAGGTAATTACTCAACAGGGTTATTAAGTCAGTAAGTAAGTAAGTAAGTATTTATTTGCCTCGAATTACATACCAGGTACAGAAGACGAGTCAGATAACAGTACAGAGCATGTGACAGATGAAAAAACAATAACAGTATAATGACAATGAGCGGCTTGAGATACAATGTATGAAAAATAAATACCTTTCCAACTGAACAAACGCAACTACTCATACTTGATTTCATTTTCTACAGTATCTTGTCTATAAGATGTCAATCTCTAGAACGAAGTGTAACCTAGATTGAAACAGTAACAACTGAAGGGAACAGAATTCATCAAGATTATAAAAACAGTTGCTTATCAAAAAAAGTTTTACATTTCTTTTGAAGTCCTTGTAGGAAGGTATATCTCTAATTTACACTGATAGAGCATCGTAAAAAGTGACACAGTTGTGAAAAAGAGATTTTTTGAAAGTGGATGTTTTGTATTATGGTATGTCTAAGTTATTAGATCTCGTGCTATCCATGGTGGTTAGCCTGGTTGTTTTTTGAAACACATTTTGAGATATAGATGGATAAGAAAGTGAGAATATGTTCTTCTATGAAGGTATCACGGCAGCTTTGGTTGTAGTTAAGGCAAATATTTTTCTAATAACTTGTTTCTGAGAGATGAAACTTTACTCACTCCTGAAGCTGAGCCCCAGGCCATTATGTTGTGAGATAAATGGCTATACAAGAATGCAAAATAGAGAACCATCAACCCGTTTTCATCCAAGTGAGGCTTCATTCGGAAGATTGCAAAGAAGGCTTTATTTAGATTTCTACAGACGTGATTGATATGGTGATCAAAGGTCATGCTCGAATCAAACCAGGTTCTAAGGAGTTTTGAATGTGGAACCATGTTCAGATTCAGCTCCAACATCAGTGAATTCGAAACAGATTTCTTTGGATGAAAATGCATGCAAACTGTTTCAGTTCTGTACGAGATCGAAGAATTTCTCTGACACCAAGGGTCCATCTCTTCTAATGTACACCCAACTTTTTCTTGGATCTGCTGAGATTTTACGGATATTGTTTTCGTAGTATCGTCAGCAAACATGGTAACTTTTCCCTTCGAAATCAATTGAGGAAAGTCATTTACATAAAGCAGGAATAGCAATGGGCCTAATACGGAACCCTGAGGAACTCCAAAAGGTACGGGATGAATGTCAGATAGTTCATTCTGAATTTGAACGATTGTATCTCTGTTCAAGATATAAGATTTCATCCAATCAGAAAGAGTACCCCTCACTCCAAGAGTCTATAATTTTTCGATAATGTTTTCACTGTTCAAGCTATCGAACGCTTTCGAGAAATCAAACATCATAGAAATATCATAGTAACCTTTGTCGATTTCTTGGTATACATATTCAAATAATTGATAGGTTGCTGTTTCAACCAATTTTTTTCTGAAACCATGTTGGCTCACTGTTATAATATTTTATTTTCCGGCAAATTGAGATATTGTATTACAGACTGATTTTTCAAGTTCATAGTATTTCCTTTTTTGTGTAAATGGTAAACAAGAGCCCTTTTTAGTGGATTCGGGATCATGGTTAGTTAGCTGATTAGCTATGGTTAGTTAGTTAGCTAATTGGTAGTAAGTATTGACGGCAAACTTTTCATACATGAGCAATTTTCTTCTGTCAAGAATTCATTCAGATATAATAGTGATATTCACAGTCTTCGTTCTGAATGGTTGCCACGTATCTATTAAACTGTGGTTATCCCATGGAATCCGCTAATTGTTTTACCCGCAGAGTGCGATCACGCTAATTTTTCTAATAAGCGTTCGAGCGCGTGGATAGATTTCCCTAATTCCAACGAGTCATTAAGAATGACCCCGTCGTATTTTTAAGATGGCAGGCCGTTATGTCGAAGAAGGGCCTGTTCTCGACATAATTTCGGGTTGTCTCGTTAAGGAGGAATGGCATGGAAGCGCGCGGGTGGCCACTAACGACAATCCGCGGGGTGATTCGCGGACAGTGGCGTCCATATTAATTCATTTATTTGTTCATCTATTCGTCCCCTCTCCAGATATGGAATATGAAACAAATTCATACCTATACTAAATATTAACAGAAATCAACAATTTCAGTTGTTCGACAGTAATAAACGGACACTTATTTTACACTGATTTTGGATGAATTTGATGTTCGTCCGGTAAATTCTAAACCTCTATTGCAATATTGGTTACCTAATCTAACTGAACGTGACAAAGTTCTATCATAACCATAATTTGTGCGATTGTAGGGAACTTTTAAAAATTCAGTTCTGTTTGGACAACATAACGGAATATTCTTCAAATGCTATGACGTCTACAATAATCGAAAAATTGAAATTTTATTGAAAAACATCCTACTTTCCTCTCTTGGAGAATTCTTTGGAAGCACTACAAATTTGACGATTTCATGAGACCATAATCTGATACCAACGACACTGACCAAGAAAAAAGAAAACTGAAAAAAGTGGGAAGAAAGCCGATGGAAGCAATGAACGCGTGGTTGAAGGAATTGAATGGGAACGAGCACCAAGAATCAAAGAGACAAGAGGAATCTTTGAGACAAGAAAACATCGCAGGAATATCCAAATCTTTGAGGATGTTATACTTGTTTTCGATGACTAAGTAGATGAACACGAGACAACATCAAATGCTCATCAACATATATTTATATATACCAGGTGTCACAAAAAAGTGTCATGAATTGAAATGAGGAGTAGTATGACCCAAAATATGCAAATCAACGGTTTCGGAGATATGGATCCTAGCCAAGAGTTCGACAGACCTTACGACGGAGATGTTGTAGCTGCATTGAAATGAAGGGTGATCACTTTGAAAATCTCATTCGACTGTTTGTTTCTGTTGTTTGTAAATCAATATCATTGTTTTTTTAGTACACATTGAAAAATTGGTTTCTGAAATGGTCCGTATCTCCAAAAACCGTTAATTTGACATATCCATGCTCATTTTGAGACATATTATCCACCATTTCATTCAGTGACTGTTTCTTATTTTATGTATAATAAATAATTTCATCAGAGTCGAAAACTCTTAAATGGTTGGAAAGTAGTTAGTTAATATATGTATGTGCAAGTGTGAAGGTATACAGGGTGAATCTCAACTGATACGCCAAAAATTTGAGAAAAAATAGCTGAAGACAAATCATTATCATCAGTGGAAATTTCTGATATATCAATTCATTTCAAGTAATGATTGAATGAATAATTTCACCTTATACATTTTTTTATTTGATATATTGAATCGAATGTATTTTCATTCCTATGAAATCCAGATTCATTCATTATTATTTGAAATGAATTGGTATCTTGGATAATTAATATTTGTTCTTAGCTGCAATTTTCAAATTTCATGGGTACAAGTTGGAACTCAACCTATATATTAAATTATTCATTATATTAGCGCTGTGTGGAACTCTTGATCTGAGGAACTGGTCTGGGACTATCCATGAAATCTGCCTGATAAACCCATAGGTAATAATTTGATGTCGTCCCAAAGCCTATTTTAAAATGAGGCCAGCCAGGTAGGTGCTCACAGGAAAACACTATACACACTGTTACAATGTATCAGGTCGAAGGCACAATGAAATGATAAAATAATAATAACTTCATTTCAAAAACAGAAAATATACAACATACAAAACTAACGAATGAATAAAATTAATAAAGTTGGTGAACGATGAGTGTTGTTGCACTTGTTTCGTACAAAATTAATCAATTGAGTAATTGAGTAAATTGGAATCATTTTATGATGACCTTCATCATGAGTATCATGCAAAATATGAATAAAATTAATATAGACAGGGTACCAGTAGAATGAAATACAATTGAGATGAAAGATATACATAAATATACATAGATATTTTATATATCGTATATATCGTATATATTTTATATATCGTATATATAAAATATAATGGAAAGAAATGAGTGTATGACTCAAAGTAACTCGAAATCATGCATGATGGTCTAGAGAACATAAACTAATGGTTAAAACAACATCCACGACAGTGTTCAATGGCATTCTAAGGGAACAACTGTATCGAATTGGTCTATATACAAATGAACTCGTGAGTAGAATATGCAAGAGGAGGTAGAGATCACAATTAAAGTATAGTTTTTACCGAAGAAAATTCATGAAGAGGCTGTTGTGTCTCCGAAAACAGCAACATGAGTAGGTGTGAAATGAACCTGGAGGTTGGAGTGCTTTGGGCCTGGAATTTTTTTTTCTATTCTTGAGCATGCTATCACTTCTCCTCACCATGCCTGCAAGATAACTTCAAGTGTTAAATTGCATTAAAATCCGTCTCGATGATCCAAAGAGCTCGGATCACTTCAATTCTCATTTTGGTAGAGTTATTGGAAAGTTTCTTGTTGAAAATCACTCTAATGAGCAGTCGAATCCAATTTACTCATGGATCTTCTTCGAGCAATATTGTTCCATCAATATCTTCTGGAAACTTGTCGGAAGTGTCTCTGTCTAGGATTGTGTGAATGGCCCCATCTCAAGGTGGGGCCGTTCCAGAATAGTTCAGGTTTTCCAGAATAGTCAGACATTGCACTCGAAGATTCAAAACTAATGCATCGAGGCCATGAGACCCTCAACATTAGGGGTGCTTTTCAATGAAACTCCGGATGAGCAACGGCGCACCACTGATCCCCATTTGCCACGAGACTGACTGTGGAGATAATTCATATCTGGGGAGCAATGGAGCGGAGATGATAGCGGATAGCTAGTCATCAACACCACAGGATGTTGCCGACCGACAAGATGGATGACGCCGTCGTAAGTAGTTTGTTAGAGGGCATTCTGCAAAACACTAACACGAGTCTCAAATTGCCCTATTTACGCGACATTATCCAAAAATCGTTACTCCACATGATGCTACATGATTGCGAACAGACTTTAGTGGATATTCTTAGGATGAATTTCGTCATGGCTGGAGAAGAAAATTATCGTTTTTTCAACTATGACCCATTTCAGATATGATTAGCATCATCACGAATGATACTGAGTACTGATGGAGGAAAGATAACAGCTATACTCGAGATCTCGCTTTTTTTTTCATCTGTGGACAACACGAAAGGGAAACCTATGATGTTCGAGGAACATCGTGTTAGCCAGCGGTGGAATTTTGGGAAAGGAAGGTTTTGGAATTTTTCTTGAATGTTTGGAGGTTGTAAGCATCAGGAAAGACTTCACTAGGCAAAGAATTCCACAACTTCGCCGTTCTATTGATGAATGATGCTTGGTATAGCGATGTTCGACAGGTCTCGAGCCTGACAGTGTAGGGGTGACCAGCTTGAGCTATATCTATATATTTATATATATATATATATATATATATATATATATATATATATATATAGCTCGAGATGTATCTCGAGAAAATCGAGAAGAATGAATCACAGAGTTGAAAGAAACTATTCAGACGAATAAGCCTCACAGAATATTCCCATTCATGTGATGCTTTTCTGTGAAAAAATGGAGAAGGCTCGATAAAAGTAACAAACCTTTCCACCTTAGCGAACGACATTGATATATACATAATGAGCTTGAAGGCAGCAGTTTTTGGGATCTGAAATCCTGACTTCTCATTCTGAATTGATCGATCGATCATCCCAATCGATGAAATAAGCGGAAGACTCATATACCTTTGTAAATACAAACATCGTATGATGGAGTACGAGAACTAATAACGACCCAATTCCATTAGAGATCGAATTCAACTGGGCCAAAACTAATCAAACTACTCAACAAGCGAATCCAATACAAGAGATACGGTAGTGGAGACAGAATATCCGTTTGCAAAGAGCAAATAAAGAGATTGGCGGTTACAATTTGGACTTCGGATCGGAAGAATCTTGGCCAGAATACGATAGTTGCTTCGAACATATTCAACTACCCATGCATTTAGAATTTCAACAACCTCGAATAATGCTCAGTTGTTTTTTTTTCAGTTCTTCAGCTGAGTATGGATGAAGTGGATCTTGGCAACCTGACCTCACCAACCAATTCCTGTAATTAAAGGATCGTGCGTGCGTTCAAAGGGCGCTGATTGAACTATCATAAAACCAATGACAGTAAATCAGGACGTCGATGAAGAAGGTAAAAAAGGACACTCGCATGTGATCGGACGTCGCTTCTCGCTTGTTCACATGTGTCGTCGGCATCGCCGTCCGCTTTCGCACCCGGCATCCGTCGCGACGTATCCTCCCCCCTTTTTCGATATCGCTTTCGGCGTGTAATGGGCGGAAAGACGAAACGGCTCAGGTGGCTGGATACGGGGGAGATCGAGTGTTTTTCCAGAAGGGTAGATCGCACAAGTGTCTGGGGTTCGTTGGGGTACCCCAGGGTAGCATCAGGGCCACTACCCTTCGCCACCTGATTCGCAATCACTAATTTTCTTTTCTTTGTAAATAAAGCTCATTTTGAAAATGAAATAATTTGAAAATATTTCATCATCATCAATATCTGATGATGGAGTACATCAGGGAATGTATTTTCTGCAGCAGTATCAAAGATGATGGAGCTGGCTTCCCTACAAAACAATATTTTTGATATCGCAGTTTTCAATCTCGGGATTATTGATTTTTCCAAGTGAAATCGATTAGGACCATCCAGGGAACTGGACAAAGATAAATAAGTGTTTCTTTACCAGAAGTACCGGGTTCGTGTAATAACATACTTCTGTCGTAGAAGGGATTGAGCGTATGCTGTAGGTTTTGCAGCGGATCAAGGACTTAGCAAAGCATCATATTGGATAGTTCAGTTATTCCACTATCTTGCGAACTGACTGATGATTTTCTCGACTTCCGATACGATGGTTCTGAGTGTTTGCAATTTGAAAAATCTATTGATAAACTTTTTCCAAGTTCGATACATATTCCACTGAATTTTATATTTATACTTACTTTTATACTGCTTTGTATACTTAGTCATAATAACAAAACGAGGCGGAAAATGATCAATGTTTTGTGGAAATGAAAAAAGCCATGAAACTGAAAATATAGTAGTTCACTGATATGATAGGAAGTCCTCTTCTATTACATTGGTCCTTCGAGCCGGATATGAGTCAAGGACTTGGCAAAGCACCAGATTGGATAGTTCAGTTATTCCACTATCTTGCGGACTGACTGATGATTTCCTTGACTTCCAATACGATAGTTCTGAGTGTTTGCAATTTGAAAAATCTATTGATAAACTTTTTTCAAGTTCAATACATATTCCACTGACTTTCACGCGATCGAGTCGGAACTTTATACCCTTTAGGGTTATTTTGATCCTGATTAGACTCAACCTAATTGGATTAGGTGAAATGATTTGTCAAGTTCTATAACCTCAACAATTTTTCGGGCACCCTCTTGTGCATTGTGTTTTCCCAGAAGAATGGGTGTCCGTCATGTTATTGTTTCCCGCTCCAGTACAATATGAGGATATTTCTTCCTACTGAATCTCACGTCTGCTCAAACTTATGATGTGTTTGGGAACCGTTCTTGACTTTCAACCATGAGTTCACTGTGCCTTTCCCCTGATATACTCAATCACCTTGCCCCGTACATGGGACTTTCGATTTCAGAATAAAGGTTGTGGTTGTGACTGAGATGAGGATTTGTCTACCTCTATATTTCTTCATGATATCTTCTCTCAGGCAAATGCCTCGGCTTGAAATACTGAAAGACCTCAACCAAAGTGTGAATGATGATTTTTCGAGATGCTTTGTTTACTTAGCCATGATAGCAGATGGAGGCGGAAAATGAATGAATATGACGTTCAATGTTTTGTGGAAATGAAAAGAGTCATGGAACTGAAAATATAGGAGTTCACTGATATGATAGGAAGTCTTCTTCTATTTCATTGGTCCTTCGAGCCGGATGTAAGGTGGTTAGTCTACTATTTTTGGCGATTTCTTCATTTCTCCTCATGTCGGCGATTTCTTCTGGAAAACATTAACTCTGAACCTGCCTCAACCAGATTTTAAAACTTTGTGTACTCAGTTATGATAGCAAAAGAAGACGAACTATAAATAGGTGACAGCTGAATGTCATGTGGAAATGAAAAAAAAGTCATGAAACTGAGCATGAAGAGACAATGTACCTTGGGCTTCCTCAGAGGTTTCCTTCATATGTATATTCTAGAAGTCTCGTCCAAGATACCTCCCTATGTCTTGAACTCATCTGCCAATCACATCTAAATCCCTTCTGATAGGTATATACGTTTCTCGAAGAGCCTGGAGGATTCAGGATGTTGGAACAATTCTTCAATTGTTTCTTTCATAAACATGTAGAGCTGTCAAACAACCTTACTGAGGTACAAAGATATGATACCTCTAATATTTTCCCTAATATATGCACCCTTGTCTCATCGACTGCAACAAAGAAAGGTGCAATTTTGCCAGCAGTTAGCTGATCACTGTTGGTTGCCTCTCTCGTTTGCTGTTTTCATTGGTTCATTTGAAATTTGTTCAACCTTATGAAATAACTCTTCTATGGAGTGGATATATTCTGATTTTTCTTGAATCTATTGGTACAACATCACTTGGAAACCATCGGAACAAAGTTTTGAAATCCTTTCTTGACATCCTAATGGGCTTTCCTGATGGGCTGAACCGGCAGAACTAGGATAATTTACCAATTTCCAATATTCGAACAACAGGGAATAATCTCACTCGATTCGAATGGAAATAACTAAGAATGTCGTATCTCTCAATACAATGGCATGTCATATTTGTCAATTTTGAAATCAACTCGTGTTTCATAGAGTTTGCTAGAACACCATCGAGATCAGCAGAGGGAGCACCATCTAGTTTCCAGTTCGGGAACTCTCAGCAAGGTATTGGAAGTACTAGACATTAATCTACAACTTTCGCTGTCAGAGAACTCATTCTGCCTATTACCTTGATATGTGGATGTACAATCGCGTCTCCTGAAATGAGATCTCGCAGATTTTCTTCCGAAAGGAAACGGAAAGAGTTCGCGAACAGGTATTCCCCTTCACACCCATTATTTCCCGCACAAATCCGGGCTTCCCGATCCGCGTCTCGATCCCATCCTAATACGTATTTACTTCGTTTCCATCGACAAGTTTTATCTTTCCAGGAGATGTCGCGTTGTATTGAAAATCGTTTGCGGCATCTTTCGATGTGCGGGCGGCAAACGGGAAAACGTCTTTTCCGGAGTAAATCTCCATATACTTCGGAGTGATTTACGCGCTCGCTGATCCCGGAGCCGTCACCTATTCCTCGTGCGGAGAGGCTGTGGCCCAGACGCATTACACCAAAGGGTTTACGGCTCTTTCGTGTCCGCCTGTGTTTTTACTTTCGTGTTCGGAATGAAAAGCTTCGAGAGGACGTTGCGGGATTGGGGAAGTTCTTGTTTGCTCTTCATATGGACTCTTTCGGAATTCGACGGATACAATATGCATATACAATGGGGACACGCAGGTTGGAGTAAATTCAGTGAAATATCTGAATAGCAATTAGGAACAAATCGTTCGGACGAGTCAACAACGTTGATTTTGTATGTCGCAAATTTTGACACATGAAGTACGTAATTTGTTTCAAATGATTAGCCTATATCTTGATGTTGATATTGATTGAAAACGGTTCATTTTCCTACATACAGAACGATAACAATTTGATTTTTTTTTCATATGAATCGTCCTGATAATCATCGAAGATCTGGAAAGAAGAATTACCGAGGAAATCAGACTGATCACTCTTCAAATGTTGAATAATGTATTTAGAGAGTTCGAATATCGTTTTGCTTGTTGTCAGCAATTGAGTGGTGGCCACTTAGAGAATTCATTTTGAATATTTTGACGAATACGTTAGGAAATGAATTACTTATGAGAATAATTGAAGTTATTGTTATCGATCTCTATGTGGGAAAATTGGGCTCAACATTTACGCCACCGAAGTCGGTGGGGTAAAGCACTATATATATAGTGCTTTACGTCATGTAAAGCACTTGGGTATCAGAATTTGCGCAATATAAAATTCAGGTTGACATGCCCGAGCGTTTTTTATTCGACTGATTCGTTTTTTCACTGAATTACACTTTACACTTTATGCATATGGAAATATCTATTGTTTTCGTGATGAAAATATGAAGCGAGCTCAGAAAAACAAATGACAGTTGCTCTACAGTTTTTGTTTTTGAACAATCTCATCTTTTGAAGATGCCCCAATCGGCAAGGGCATAGCCACGTGGATCCAGATGATATGTGAATTCGATATGGGAATATAGAAATGGAATGATATGAATGAGCCTTCCTATCATATCCCACACATACTCACTCCATGGAGCCCATATTCTACCAGTTCACCAATGTTTCAATTTGTATATTATTCTCTTGTATTAGAATGGATATACGAATTAGGTCAGGCTTGGAACCCATTCACGAAGATCAAGAAGTCACTGATTTTTTACAGAGAGTAATCATATTATAAGGGTGAAACGCCTATTTAAGTTTGACCACGCATAACATAAAATGCATCATATATTTTTTCGATATAAATATCTGAAAATGATGAGGATCCGAAAAACTCACAAACTCACCAAATTCATAACTGTCTGAAATCGTTTTCCAGATTTGAATTGAATCCGATACTCCTTCACAAACATGAATGATATAAATGAATTCCGATATTCTCATATCCTCAAGAAGGCAGAAGTTGAGAGAATTTCAGCATTCATTTTAATGATATCATTATTTTTATTATTCTCTACTGATTCATAAATTTCCTTCTTCGTTCAGGATTCTTTCGAATTCTGAAACAATAAACGGTGGTGAATTTGCATATAGGTTTTTGTATCGAGACAAGATCCATTAGATCCGTGTAGTGTATATTTCTTATCATCATAGTATAGCAAAATTATGAGAACTGTAACAAAACCAATATTAATTTCGAAACTCTCCTGTCTTCCTCATTGATTATGAGAATGTTGCAGAGGATTCTAGAAATCAATAATTCATATATCAAAATAGATTTCAGGTAGATATATAAAATCAATTCGAGAAGTTGATAAGGCATCGATGCAGATTTAGGAGGTGTGATTACATACAAGGCGGTCCATTTGGAAATCAAGACTTCCAGCCACTTTCCTAGATTGAGGAAATT
Source organism: Gastrophysa polygoni (assembly GCA_963576655.1). NCBI lineage: Eukaryota > Metazoa > Arthropoda > Insecta > Coleoptera > Chrysomelidae > Gastrophysa > Gastrophysa polygoni. The sequence goes on along the minus strand of OY755083.1, from coordinate 7,116,422 downwards.
TCAGAGGGAAATTTGTTTCTCAATTACCCTTTGTGTCTTTATAGATAATTCATTAGAAGATCAAAAGTCCTCAAACATTACTTGGAGCGTTCAGCAGCTGGATGATTCGTGCCATAAAAATATTGTTTTATATCGACATTGCTTCAGATAGGTATAGAGAAGAAATGAACGAATTCTATGTTAAATCAACATAAATTCAGAGGATGGAGAAGAAATAACTGATATGTTGTTCAACTTATCAGAGAAGGGTATTAGTTTCAAGATTGAGGATCATCCTGAGTAATAAAATATATTCGATTAATTGGGTGAGAACGTTCAAAAAGCCGTAATTCAGAAAGACATAACTTACGTCTGCAGCATAAATCCCAGATACATCATAATCAACCGTAATAGCCCTTATCCGGCTGTAATAGGAAATATTCATTATTCTCCATAAAATAACGAGGAGTACGTTCGGCATGCTCATCGTAATGTTCCGTTGATAAGCGTCGCGACGCCGTCAGACCTTCTTTTGTTATTAATCTTCATTATGGTTATATCCACGGCTGAGCTGTTGATAAAAATTTATATCTACCGAAATGGTCGCGCGATTGAAAAATATCGTCGCGGAAATTGTAGTTCGCGATCGGCGATCATTTGTTTTTGCTGGGACCGGAACAATAATAATTGATCGACGCGATAGATATGGATTATCCATCCTGATGTTCGCTTCTCTTTATCGAAATGCCGTTTGTTGCCGCCAGATGATATATTGAATAGGAGACGAGAGAGGAGTGTTAAAGTCGATGTGAAATTGAATATATACGGCGATTCGAAATTCGACGTGAATATTTCAAATTGGGATCGAAATAAGACTTATTCATCGAATGAATATGTGTCCCAAAATGCTTTCCAATGCATAAGAAACGCTCCTGGGATTTTAGAACCTGTTCGACGTTCTATTCAAAGAAGAAAGGAAGGTTGTATATCAGCAAGGGGAGGACATTTCCAGAACTTGTTATGAGATTAATAATTGTTCAATTCATAACTGTTTTGTTAGTTTGATATTGGGACGATACCTCCTCTCGTTAATTACGATTTTGTGGCGAACGGTTGGTTGCATGAAAAAAATGCTTGAGAAAGAATTCTTAGATTTTTACATGGCCCAGAAGACTATACTATTCCCCGAAACTGTGTTCACATTATTTTTGCAGCAAAGAACGAATAGAGGGCCTGAAACAACAGGAACCTGCCAATTTCAAGGAGATTCGATCTGTTATTACAGTCACAGCTTTAGATACACTTTTTTTTTCACCTATAGCACCTATATAGAAACATGTTTATTCGAAGAGAGATTCTCATTTTGATCCTCACATATCGTCCTCGAAATATTCACATCGAGATTCGAATAACCCATGAAACCCGACCAAAATGGAATCTGATGGAAATACGAACTAGATAGAAATTTCGGAGGGATTATAGTTTAGTTCATGTACCATTATATCCGACATTATTGGATGAGTCTGCTGCTAGGTGTCCCATAATGATTTTTGGAATGGTTTGTTTGCCTCTAGCAATCTGAAAGCAATGAGCGATCAGAAGTAATGTTTTCTTGCTCCACTGCTGCTACAATGACCTCATACGTGGCTCTAAATGAACCGTTGTTCTCTTTCACCCAATAAATTATGCGCTTTTTTGGCATGTCATGCCAAACTTGGTCCATCTGGATTTTCCCGGTATACTGAGACAACAATGCGCATTTTCTTCAGGAAAAAATAATTATATAGGGTGTGTCATGTGACAGTGGCCGATACCAACTTTGTTATTTTGAATACAACCCCCTGTATATTATCAGTTTTTTGAATTCTTCAGAAAATTATAGACATAATTCATGTACAATGTCCCATACCTATCTTCAACTGTTTCGGAAATATTGAGTGTTCCCGGATGTACTGCAAAAATTAACATTGAAGAAAAAATTATTTCATTCCACAAATAATGTAGGAAAAACAGAAGAACATTAATTTCAATGTGAGAGATGTTCAAAATGTTCGCCGCGAACGTCTTGGCAACATGCTAATCTGGTATAGAAACGTTGAGTAACGTTAGAAGACATTTCTATAGCAGATCAGCATGTTGCCAAGACGTTCGCGGCGAACATTTTGAACATCTTTCACATTGAAATTGATGTTTTTTCTACATTATTCATGAAATAGAATAATTTTCTTTTCTTAATGTTAATTTTTGTGATACATCTGAAAACACTTAATATTTCCGAAAAAGTCGAAGATAGGTATGGGGCATTGTACATGAATTATGTCTAGGATTTTCTGAAGAATCCAGAAAACTAATAATATACAGGATGTATTCAAAATAAGTGAGTTGATATCAGCCACTATCACATGACACAACCTATATATTTATTTTTGTTTTGAAAAAACTGCGTATCCAAAAATACAGATCGACGTGTCCAAGCGTTTTTCCCCACAACATTTATTCGTTATCGAATTCATTCCATTTGGCTGTTCCACACTGTATGATCAGTGAAGATTACTGTAGCTGTGTGAACGTTTCGATATAATCAAAGAAATGAATTTTGTATTTCGTGCATGAATTTTTTTATAAATAATTGTAGCAAAGCGCTTCCGACCGTTAGGTCATCATCAATGCGTACCTGCAAGTAAGTGAATAAATTTGGAAATTGAATTTGAAAAATTGTGAATCGAAATGTTTAAAGGTTAGATTACTTACAAAATTTCTTTCTTTGATTGTATATGATTACCTTATCTCAGGTTGTTGTGATGTTCGACTACTTTTCACAAGTCGAATTGCTGATTCCACTTCTTGTTATGTCTCTCGAAAAATCTCCCTCATGGTTTTCATATTTCTGCTAATTTCTCCATTGCTTTTACTAGTTGAGCTTCGATGATTTGAACCAAATCTTCTTCGATTATCTCTTCTAGCTCGTTCATCCATGTTATCCATCTTTTGTTTCCACGGGTCCAAATAGTATTTCCAATATTTCTCCTTGAATCTTTCTCCTTCCTTATTTGCCAGACTACCATACGAATCTCCCATGAGTCAAAGCTCCAGTTACTTGTCTTTTTTTATGTGAACTCTGTTCTCATCTCGAATTGTCTTTGTACAGGCAAAGTTTTATGAACATATTATCCATCATACAGACCTTGTTGATAACTTTTCCCCAGATTTATTGTTCGATACCAGTCATTTGAGAATGTTGACAGGATTTGTGAATGGTATTTGTTTCATTGTAAGCATAGATGACACGCTAGTTTTAGTGCTATTCTCATCAAGGTGTCTGATTCGACTTAAGCTCTGAGATATCGCTTGTTGTTACTTTGAGATAGTGATCTAGTTTACTGATATTCCTTGGTTGTGATTGCCAGAAAGATATTTGGCTTGCCTCCAACCTAGAAGTATCTGAAATCTCACGACTCTTATCTCACTACAAGTCTCTGAACAATATCTGTCATCCAGGTATTATTTTCAGAGTTTGGATTCTTATTCATCCTCTCCCTTCATTATATGGTTTGTTATTTCAACCTATGTATATCTTCTATCATTTTTGAATTCATGTCAGTTGTTAAGATTTCACTCGCTTTGTCGAGTGAACTGTGAGATCTATGACACTGAAAAGCATTTCTGACTTTGATTCTGACTCTGATTTTCTTCTACTATGTGAAATATCACAGAAGGATTTCGGTTTGCCTCACGTATATGTATTTGGCATCTCCGGAATTTTCTTTTGATCAATTCGAAAATTATAGGAAACCAGCATCTGAGTCTCAAATGCGTATTAGGAACGTAAATCAGTAACAAATTCAGGCATGTAATGTCCTTCCCAGCTAACGGTGAGTTGGGTGAATGGAACGAGAAGAGGTATTCGACCGGTGAGGACACAAGTTTTCACACACACATTTTCAGCTATAGAATTATTTGAAAAATGAGAAATAAGTAAATTCGAAGTACAATTCGGAAAACCTACAGGCACCGCATCATATTCATATTTGCGTGTGAGATTTCGATTCTTCATTTGCTTTCGAAACTGATCTAGCAAGCAAAAGCTATCATATTATATATATTATTATATAGTTCGTATCCATCTATGATCTTTTGACATTATCTGTCAGAGTTTCACACTTTTTTCACAGTGGTTGCAATAATTATAATTCGAAACCTTCCATTCAACCCGCCTTATTTCAATTTTAAGAAACTTTGAACTCCATATTCCGAAGAAGTGTGAGGAATAAATTATGCTTTCTGTGAGAGTAACGAGAAAACCTCATTAATAAAAGATGTCCGAGTCGAAATAGAAACTGGAAAGTTATAGCACATTATTCTGATCTTGTTTTCGGGAACAATGGTTTTGTATTGAGTAATGAGTTCCGAAAGAGAGGACGGGCAGAATAGAAGATTGACATGAACTCGTGCATCTCAGAGTTCCATGAAGTGAATTTGTCGTTGATAGTAAAAGCTCCTCTTCTACAGGGGTAGGTAATTATCAGGCTTCCACATTATGAGTATCCACACGAAGATTCATTTGTTTTTCTTCTTGACTCACATTCTACAAATATGCAATTATTCATAATGAGCCCAACTGAACTCATCTATTCCTCTATATCTCTATCTATATACAAATAACTGATTTATCATATTATTATTCTCCAATTCTATACTCAGGTAGACTTTGTATTTGATTTCGACAAGATGCTTGTTCTCCAATTAAAACTCTTTCCTTAATAATGATCAGTATCCGTATTTCACAATGTCGAATGAGCATTTTCCTACTGCATTATTTTACTTTCTCTTTTGCGTCATTTCTTCATTCTTTCATGAATTCTTCCACAAAATATATTCTTTTAACCTTCACAAATTGGACAATTCCTACATTTTGGATAACTGCTTGTACTACAGTAAATAAAGTGATTCATAAGGAATGGGTACCTCCAGAATCTATAGCCAAATGATTATTTATAATGAAATTATTTCGAAAAACGTAGAACGTAACGTACATATTCATCAGAGAAGTACTTACAAAAAAACGGATTGTGTCAGAAACCTGGTGTGAGTACAATCAAATGATGAAATGAAATTTTTTGGTAAACATGGAGTAAGCTTGAGGTTTTCTTTCGAATGACATGATACCTCCTAACAGTCGCCATTCTAGATAGAAACTCGTGATGTATGTAAATTAAAAGAAATTTTCAAGTCCCATTCCACTTTTTAAAAAAAATAAACCGGCTGGCATTGACAATTCTTGAACTGCATCTTGGTAACCTATATACCCCTCCCAATTAAACTCGTAATGTATTATTCAAACAAGAAAGAAATGAATGGCGTCTTGTTAGACTATTTTGTTGTCAACCGGTATGTTCTCTCTTATTTTTCCTATCAACTTCGCTGCTTCATAGATGATCCAGTTCATCTTCATGTTTTTTTTTTGAAGTTCTGCTAGGTATCCATCAACAAGGTAATCGAAGGAATCTTTCCCACGCGGCACTCTGAAAAACTCAATCATATTGACGAGGTTAGAAGTGGTTCGAGAAAACCAATAAGAAGACAAATAATTGGAGTAGATAACTAACTTGCAAACCGTTTATTGAGGGAATCCTTCAAGCCGAGAACGTCCTCAGCGAATAAAAGAGAAGTCTCGGCGGATAACAAGAAATACTGAATTAGATATGAGGATAAGACAGAGAGAAGTCTGGAGTCGAGACGAGCAAATATCGTGAAAGCGCGGCAAATTGCGGCTGACAGAGAATGTCAGCAGCAAGACGTCCCAGCAATAACGGGCTTTAATATTTTTTAATTGAAACTGAAAAGTTTAAATGTTATAATGGATTCAGTCAAATTTGATGCAAGTCGCTGAAAAGCAATTCGAGAACGACGTCAAATATTTAACTGGAGAGAATATGAGAGGACCTGACAAACGGACGAAGGCTTGTATTTCATTGGAGCATCGATCAGCAGAGCAAATAGACAGTCAAGATAGATGAACTCGCAAGAAGGAACTGTACAATGGAAATCCGAGATGGCTCCATCTCAAAATATAGTCAAGTCAATTATCAATCGGCATGACGAAGGCAAAGATGATGAAGGGCAAACAATTACCATCTCTGATGACTGATCTTTTGGACTCAAACAAAACCAAGCTTGCGCTGAAATTTGAGAACAAACGAAGGCGATGATTTGAAACATGAATATCGTGAGAAAAACATTGTGTGATTTTATGAAACCACGAAATTATTAGAATAAGTGCGTTTTTACTACCTTGTGTCTTCATTTACAAACACCATCATCAGAAGAGTAGACCAGCACATTGTCTTGAGAAACGATCAAAGGTGAATAATGTTTTGATATGGCCTTTCTATCATCAGAATGCTCATCAGAGGGTTCCTACTGGTATTGCTCCCAAAATACTCAACTCACTACCCCAAGAAATTATAACGGAAAAAGGCTGAGTTGTATGTCACTCAAATATTCACATAGACCTCATCCCATTTCTGCTCTCCCAATATTCAATTCTCGAATACGTCTTTGAAATCGGTTTGAATTTTCGTCTTCTCATACGATCTGCATCACGATTGATACATCATATCTCATTGCATTCCTGCTCTCATGATACTCATATCAGAATTATTCTAGCTTCGAAATCAAATGAAAAATTGTGCTAAAACATGGAGATTGGTATTGGGAACCCTCAGAAACCTGAGAACCCTCCGTTCTCAATAAGGTTGTGATGCGAAAAATGGACGAAAAAATTGAGGCAATGTTATGGAAGATTCACCTTGGAAATTTGTGGTGCAGGAAAGATATCATGTCCTTCATGTGATTCCTTCCATTAGAGAGTGTCGTGTTCGGGTTACTCTCATAGTTTTCCCAATAGCTCAGTAGTTTCAAACAAGTGGGCGACTTCTCACCTTTTCACCTGATATCGTGGCTTCCATCGTCATGAAGTTCTAACCACCTAGACGGGCAATTATTGGGAAAATATCTATCCTGTGTGTATTTCATAAGTTCCTCAAACACTGGAGTGTGGAGTGAAGCTACACTTCTCGACAGTGAATGAACGTGAAGTAATCAGCAGCTCAATTAATCTTTCACGACCCAATAGTTTTAGTTGTGATGAAGGGTGAAATTAAGAAAATTAATGTTAAGCTACATAAATAAGGAGCAGTAGTTCATAGCGAACTGTTTCCTTGTTCGTAACGTTATTAATTATCCCTGTTCTGCTTGTATATTATCCTGATACGATGTTTATCGGTTTGGTAAGTGTTGTTGAATTGTGCTGGTAAATAACGACTCAGAATCCATCACTTAATCATTCAGGATGTCTACAGGGTATCCAAGGAATAAGGAATGAGCTTCCTAAATCTGCTTCTTTGGTACTTAAAATTATAGGTACATGTTTACGAATTATTAGAGGAAGTAATCGGTTATATACAGAAAATTCCAGAATATTATGGTGATATCCCAGACAGAAGAATAACAGAATAATATGACAAGTTCCAATATTATTATCATCTTATGCCTATATTTTTCTCTCAAGGAATATGCTTTCCTTCTCGATTTCAAAAAAGTCGAATATATACAGGGTGTCCTACAATTCCCTTGACAAGCATTATCTTCGTCGTTCGAAAAGATAGACAGATCAACTGATAAAGGTTTGGAATGCATCAAATAGTCCTTCGAATTGCACCCGGGAAACGTTGATTTGTTTATTCAACCCTCGAAAAAGCATCCCTCACTTTCTTTTCAGATGTCACTATCTATTTTATTCCATCAAGATTGAATCTCCCAACCTAACCTTACCTACAGATATTCAGCCAACAGTTTTGTTCACCAAATCTGACCTTTGTTAAAAATCAATTCATTCTCTTGACGTAGGTAGGTATCTATGGTCTATCAAATATATAATATTTCGTTCATTTGCGAAATCAGTTTATGTACAAGTGAAATAAATAGATATTTTAGTGAAAATTCCACAAATGTAATGTAATTTTTAACCAATCAGAACGTGTATTTCTGTCAGATCACCAAAGCAACGGATGAATTTTATCGGAAATTTTTTCCTGGCAGACAGACAGAATATTTTTTTTGACAATCTAATTTTTATTTGTTTTCACACATACATAATGATTTTGAATAATTTCAACAAAAAGCTTAAATGTTTTTTAAATTCATGGACCATTATGATCGATGTTTATATTAAAAACGCAATTATTGTATACTATGGCAGGTTGATTCGAAGTTGCTTGCTCTTGATTTGAAGATTCTTGGACTGTTGAAGTTGAAGTTGAAGTTGAAGTAAACCTTATTGCGTCAATTATATCCTGATGATGGCCCGAGTCAATTTGCAGATATGGTTTTATGGAGTGACTGCTACCATGCCCTGTTATTTTGATTAATTGCTCTTCTCCAATTTCCGTTTTGGCTAGAGTTGAAACAGCAGAATTGATGTTGTTGGAAACACATTTGGTGTGGAATTTTCTTACCGAATACTACACGAGGTCAAATTAAATCCGGAAGTTTTTGACCTCTAGTGGTATTACTAGTGAAAATTTCGTTCACTGGATATCTACGGATATCTCATCTTACAGAGTGTAAGAAGATCAAAACTATTATATATTAGAGCTAATTTGCCCCCGGCCAAATGAATGAGCCAAATTTATATCAGAAGACTCATTTCCTGGAGGCTTATCTAAGTATCTGAAGAAATATCAAATCATAACGAGTTTTCTCAACCTTATAAAATACAATTTCCAGAGGCACACTTTATGTGCCGATATCTCCGTAATGACGTAGAAGGAAGAAATTTATATGAACTTATCATTGAATTCAGGAGATTGCCCACTTACTCTGTAACGCTCTGTATATATTGACATGAAAATAAACATACACACTATCACAAATTGAGATATTATCAGATATAATGCTCGAAATTATAGTACCGAAAAATCCATTTGGTTTGTAGAAATCGGAGTTGGTCTAGTCACAGAGAATTATATAAACCAGCTAGGTATGTTGAAATATACATATAACTCCATATTTCAATGAAATATTCTCGTCATAAACCCTGTCTGCTCTTTTCGCAAATATTTTAGATTTTTCATTCGCCGTTAAACATCTTGTTTATTTTCTCTTGCATGCGAGACTTTATGTGGATATAAATTCGGAACTCAGGCATACAACATCAACTTGATTCCGGATTATCAGATATGGGGTGCATCTCTCTGGATCATATCTAATGCGGTGAAAGAGACAGTATCATTTTCCATCACTTTTTCCATAACTCTCATTATGGTTCGAGTTTTCGGTATTACACTGCTGGTACAAGGTGGCAGTATCAATGGTTTTATTGCAAGTTCAATAGGATATCTGGATTAGGTGGCATTATAATGAAAAACGCTTTAAATTCCAGTAACAATAGATGTTACTAAGACCCTAAATTCACAATCTTTCAATTCCAAACTGGCTGTTGATTATCTTCCAACGCAAATATGGTTTCTTTATATTTTCCTCAATCTACTTCAATCTAGTTCATATGATTGTAATAAACTGAATTAACTCTCAGTTCAGTTGAACACCACTGACTTTTATTTACATTTTTTGATTTAACTACGCTTGATGTTGGGAACAAACATTTTTTTTATCGATCAAATCGTTTTTATGATATTAATAAAAAATCGATCTTTTAAAAATAAAATAAACACCCTGTATCTCGAAAACGAAGAGTTTCCGGACTTATGTTTATCGAGAAAAAGTGTTTCTTTTGATGTCCCCTACCATCCCTTAGAGTTTGTCGGTATGTTTATGGGACACACTGTATATCTAGCATAGAGTGAACCATCTATATTACCGAAACAAATTTCATCTCAACGCATGCATAATAGCATGAAAACGTCAGATAGATATAAGGCAATTGAAATATACAGAATTTCATTATGACTGAAAGTATGCATAGTTTTTATATTATCAGACGAGAAGTTGAACTGCCAATATATCTTTGACAGACAGTATTTTCCACTTTGTCCTCATATTTTCTGATATTTTTGTCTTCTCTAGATATTCGACGATACTATGGATATATGAATTTAATATAAGTAGGTATTTGAAACAATTCCAAAATGATACAGTGTCTGCAAAATACTTCAAAGAGAATTGAAATAGTTCCTGTGTTATGGTTGAATGGTACTTTATGGCGAGCGACTTGATTCTTGTGATTTTCTTGTAATTCCGTTAATTTGGTATTCCCAAATCAGCTCTGCGAATGATCCAAATCATGGTGAAGAATGAGACGTTCATAACTTTTCGATTGTTCTCACTTGGATCCATTCGGCTAGTAATGTTGTAATTTAATCTCAGTGGGTAAAACTTTCAATATCAACAGCAGACTATCCTAGATGCATATGTTTTTCATATCCTCCAGGCGGTTTCCGGTGTCTGCTCTAGGATATATCACTCTCAAAATCCATTCGGGATCGGGAGAGTTAATTAATTCAATTATTTCCTTGGCTGATTTCAGGTTAATAGTCGCCTTATCGGATGAACGTATGCTGCCGACGATGTCGGAATTGAAATTCTTCACGTCACCATCCACTTATTCAACTCTAATTATTTCATCAGGGCTGTGCCTGGATCTGGGCTGGTTGACTCGGCAATCTTCAGATGCAGTCTGAAATACCCAGTTGAGATGAAGAGAATATTTGGTGGCAATCATTCCTACTATTGGAAATGTAAGTGGATATAACATTGTTATACCTCATGAGGAAAAATCTCGATCTCCTCCATAAAATTCAAACTAAGAAAGGGTTATTTCCTATTTCAAGTTTTCGTAGATGTTTGAAGAGTGAAAGATTTCTAGACCCGTCGATTTTTGAGTTTATGGTATACTTTTGATATGCCACCCCTTACCATCAAATCCTATTGAAGATTTTACCGTATAAAAATGCATTATCACTTGAAATTGGATATGAAATATCCAGAATACTTTCATCCGAGAATGTTGATTGGCTTGCAGACAGGAAGTTCCTCTTCATCAGAAGAATAGCAAAAAAAATGTAGGTAATAAATGATAAACTAGCGACAATTTGAACTACTCAATATTTTATTATGTAGTTGATGTGATATGTAGTTCTGTTAGATAAACCTAGTATAAGATGTACCAATTTTTCTTTGTGATAATGAATTAGCGACAACTGAGTGTACTTTCTTCAAAACGCGATGAGCAACATTTCATTCAATTTGAGAATAAATTAGCAACACATTCATGGCCCAGATAAAGAGTTCGCTATATTTATGTTATGGAGAATAATGTATAGTGCAGAACAGTGTATAGTGCGCATATTACAGAAATATAATATGAGAAATTATTGATGGTTTGATCTCAGTTAAAATATAATCAATGACAATAATAATACCTTGGTGTTATCATTTCATCATCAGTGTTGATTCATGGAATGATCATAACATTCGTTTTATCTATCATAAACCACAATTTTTCAGGAAGTTCCGCCAACTATACCAACATTTTGAAAATTTACAATGATAAACTTTCGCTTTTCCATTTTTTCATTAGTTATGATTTCACTTTCATTAGTTTTTCGATTTTGAAATATTCTATTTCTTGATCACTCTCGCCAACGTTATGAAAAAAGTTGTTACTGATTGTACTTTTCTTGCCATTGTCACTTCCTTTCAATGTACACGCTGTACATAAAAAAAAAATCCTAATGTCTCAACTCAAGAAAACAAACATATGCTTACCCCCTATATTCGCGAACCATCCTAACTAACGAGAAACTCCTCGGAACTTCCAAGAACTCTGTAGCGGTCGTCATCAGAAAAAAATAACAGACGAGCACGTGGTCGCACGACGCCGGCGCTTTCGAGACGCTGTTCCGGATCAGGCGGCCGTCGCGAGGCAACTGGATTCTGCAAAACACAGACGCTATCCTGAGTGTTAGGCAATGGACTGACTGGCTGGCGCAAGACAGAGTCGATGAGGGTCCTCGGAGGGACACTCCAAAGTCGGCTATGATTGGGAAGGAAGAAGTTTCGTTCTTCCTATGAGAAAACTAGATCAGGAAAGATTATGAAATGGATAGTAGATATAGTAGAGAGGTAGTATGGAGTATAGATTATGGTAGATAGATTTATATTAGTGTATAGTAGATAATAGATAGCATGAAGTAGATAGTGAATAGAAGACAATAGATATCAGATGATAGATAATGGATGATAGATAAAAGATAAAAGATGATAGATAATAGATAATAGATAATAGATAATAGATAATAGATAATAGATAATAGATAATAGATAATAGATAATAGATAATAGATAATAGATAATAGATAATAGATAATAGATAATAGATAATAGATAATAGATAATAGATAATAGATAATAGATAATAGATAATAGATAATAGATAATAGATAATAGATAATAGATAATAGATAATAGATAATAGATAATAGATAATAGATAATAGATATTAGATAATAGATAATAGATAATTGATAATTGATAATAGATAATAGATAATAGATAATAGATAATAGATAATAGATAATAGATAATAGATAATAGATAATAGATAATAGATAATAGATAATAGATAATAGATAATAGATAATAGATAATAGATAATAGATAATAGATAATAGATAATAGATAATAGATAATAGATAATAGATAATAGATAATAGATAATAGATAATAGATAATAGATAATAGATAATAGATAATAGATAATAGATAATAGATAATAGATAATAGATAATAGATAATAGATAATAGATAATAGATAATAGATAATAGATAATAGATAATAGATAATAGATAATAGATAATAGATAATAGATAATAGATAATAGATAATAGATAATAGATAATAGATAATAGATAATAGATGATGATAGATATCGGTGTTCGTACCTATTTCTATCGACATATCGATATTTTGATACAACCATTTCTGAAAAATTGATTTGCAATCTGATAAATTGAAAAAAGTCTTTCGTAATATTTTCGAAAACGAAAATTAGTGTATCTCTTATTTCTCTCAGCCTTTCGCTTTTCTATATGAAAATGTACAACTTCCAGTTCTGGTATATCCATGATTGGCACCTCGTTGTTAACTGAGACTCGATTTTCTTGAGAGCTCGAATAACCGCTAATTATTCACGTGAAAGGTTTTCTAATACTAATCTGCGATTATTCCCTGCTTTCGTTGGTCGGCCTCGAGCCGAAATCAGGTTAAATACCCCTCGAAAGGGATGATATGCAAGGGCGCCCATACTCAGACACATACGAAGATGCCAAGTGGGCTTTTCAGTCTGTAAACAGCGGATAACGAGGGTTTCAGACGCGGGTGGGATGTCTTGGGGTTGAATGATGAAAACATCACCACGAAACTCAGTATTATACAGGGTTTCTCAAACTAAGCAGTTTTGATTATTGTTGATTTTGCCACTGTTATTGATATTCGATACATTCCGGGATTATTATTTCATTGCCATGGACCACCAATTCATTGGTGTAGTTCATCATTCATAAGTATTTTACTCAATATCTCTCACCAACACATAACTGTCGGAAAATATCAACAAATTTCTCTACAGTTGAGATCGGGAAATATGAATCATTCATTCAGCCAATGACTGACACGGGTGGGACGAGTTTGATATGATTCAGGGTTTCCTCTGAAACGAAAACGGACCGAGGTTCTCTAGATGAATACACACTGCAGTTATGCAGCCAAAAAAGATAGACTATCGTGGTTCGCGCCATTCTTTTTTAGAGGGGACTGAACTTGATTGGTTTTTGTCTTGAGCTAATTTCAGTTTGAAACTCCAAAATCCCATCAACTTCAACCCACCCTATATATCTTCATTGTACATGGTCTATAAATGATATTCAAATGCTGGAAGAAAGAGATGGGAGTTTGAATGGAGCTTATTGCATCGATGAGACAGTTGTGATGGTAGGAGACTCTTGAAGAGTGAGAACAATCTGAATCTATATAAATCTCGAGCTTCGTTCATTCAGTTTTTGCTCATTTCCACTTTCCCATACTTTGAATCCATGAACGACCAATAATTGTATTCGTTTATTGGTCACTCTTTCGTAAAAAAAATATCATTTATTCAGCATTCTCGTTCTTTTCGCAAGAACTTGAACTCTAGATAAATATCTAACTGCTTGAAAAAGTAATACTCTCCACCTACTCTTCCAAATATCCGACTCTGATGTCTTCTGAACAACTGTTGAAATAATTATGTTCTCAACGTGGACTTGTCACGAAGAATCCATTAAAAGCTCAAGTATAGGAAGTGAAAGACCAGGAAAATGAATTGCTGTAACGAAATGTTTACCTAATAAGACCTGAAATCTGAATGGATTCGACTCTAAAATCTGTACGTATTCTGCTGAATCACTATTTGTTCTAACAATAATGCCTCACAGGCCAGGTTCTGATAGTTGTCAGCTCTCAGGCCGTTCTTCCATGATATTACATCCATAATAACTCTCATAATATTGAAATTTTGTTCGTTCTCTCTTCTAAAAACGTGCATTTATATCTGTTGACAAAACTAGTGCATTTTCGCGAAAACCGTTCGTGATCAATCATCTTCTCCAACATTGAGCTGTCACACATTCCAATTTTCTCCAACCCTGATCTGTCACACATCCTCATTTGCTGAGTAGAGAATTTTTTGCAAAAAAATGTGACATGTACGTTCTTTGAACTCTCTATAAGAAGGATATCAAATCTTCGGTGCTGAGAAGAATGAAAAATCACGTTGATGACAATCAGTTCCTAAGGCCAGTTCAAATTTAGCTAGACTTATGATTGATATGATGAAGGTATCTATATGTTCTATGGTAGATTGTCAATGCTGACACAGAATATGAAGTGTATAGATGAGATTACTTGAGGTCTTGCACCAGAAATAAAAACTCAATTAGATAGTTTTCCATCTAACATTTATTGCATTCCTATATACAAGACCTTTGCCAGAAGCATCACTATATCATACCAGTATAGAATAATCAGTGTAGTTGTTATTGTATTCACGACATTTCATGATGCCATTTTCTCGTTCTTCTCCAATTTCCATGGATTTTACACAATGAAGCTATTCATGTACGATATGAGAGTCACTGAATCAAGGACTTTGTTCATTGAGGGTTGGTCTATTCACACCCGTGCGAAAGCCAATGCATTCAACTGTGCCGTGTCGAGTTGGGTGAGGTGGAATGACTGTATTGACAAACCTCCGATGATGACTCCCACAGAAAATGGATGACTAGGGAACATGAATAATGAAGTATTGAAAATAGACACGGTATCGCGAGAAAGGGGTGTTGAGTGTGAACCTTCACATTCTGGAAATAAAATCATAGGTATCAATTCTAAATATGAATTAGCCTTACGTAGGGAATAAAAATTCGTGATTTTCAAATATTTTTTGATGGAATGGGGGTCAAATGCATGTTGATCGTATCAATTATCTATACAATAACAGAATTTTCGCCGACAATTTCCATCCAGAACAAAATAGCGGTTGATAGGCTCATGATATTTCTTTTGACTCTAGAAGTTTTATTGGCGTGTTCTCGTGAAATCTTCTATCTATTCTTCAGCATCTAGAAGAGTTCTTTATCCCTAAGAAATTAGATGACAATGTCGTTACTTCTGAATGCACCTCTTCTCACTTCAGCTAAGAATAAATAAATGGTTGGAAAGAGTGAAAGGAGGTATTATTACCTCCCTAGTCATTTGTACTTCTCCAAGAAGACCTGGAGTTTGGGAAACTCTTGTAGATGCCAAGGAAAAGTTGAAAATTCCATGAAAACTTGGTTTGTAGTCTAGAGGATACCCTAGGTGGTATATGATGTTCTCCTTCAACGCTCGTTGCGACACGACCAAATCGAAAGAGGTACTGTGAAATTGGTAACTTTCCATATTTCAGTGTTTGGTCGATGCTTCCGGTAACAGCTCCATACCCAGTTCCTACTTTTTCCACCTAAACCATCCTCATCAGTCCCAAGAAAGGATAAAGAAGATGAACCCTCTTAGACTAAAACACTCCGGAAGTGAAATACTTCTCCATTCGGATATTCCAATGTCAGGTGCGGATAGAGTATTCTATCTCTGATCGTAGATGGGGTTTCATCTGATACAATGACTATCAGTACTGGTGTTCCACAAGGATCTGTCGTGGCACCAACACTGTTTTCGTTCCACATTAACGACGTGTTGATGTAATATCCTGCGCAGTCCATAGCTTGGCGGATATTACACTTCATATCGCCTTCTACTCTAGAGCCACCACGAGCGATTCCTGGTAGACAAACCAGACGAGCTCAGGCTCGTCACCCCTACTTCGTCAGGCTCAAAACCTGTTGAACTTTGCTCTACCAAGCAAACAGAACAGCAAAGTTGAGGAATCCTTTGCCTAGTGATTCTCACTACCTACAAACTCGATTATTCACACCCTATATCTCTGTAATCATTTTCGCTAGATCCCAAGTAGAACAGGGTGTTCCATTTGAAGTAAGAAAGTTGGTATTTGCCAATGTCACATGACACACTCTATATAATTGAATTTTTTCGAAAAAAATGCATATTCAAAAATACAAATCGACGAGTTCAAGCGTTTTTCCCGACACCCTCATTTATTTGTTGTCGAATTCATTCCATTTGGCTGTTCCACACTGTATATTAGGGTCGCATTGTGATTGGTTCTCTTTGGTGTTTTCAACATGCAATAATTGAATGAAATTCTATGACAAATCTCATGCTTTCTCATGCTCGTTCATAGTTCGCGAAATCTGTCTGTCGAAATACCACTTTATCTGGTGATCATAATAATTCTATATCTCTATGACTATTGAATATTGCATCTATTAAATAAAAGTTATCTATTGGAGAATTGGGGTCATTATTCAGATTCCGAGGATCAGAGCATAATATAGAATATTTTTGTGATATTCAGTCAATTTTTGAGCTGTCACAATTCACGATGAAACAACGGTTTCAAAAGTAATAAAGTGAAATGTTCATCTTGTATGCAATACGAATATAATATGACATATCCTTTGAAAAGGCCTTTTTCATTCATTCCAACGTCGTGTTCATCTGATTATTATATTCATTTACAACCATATGTGTAATGATGTCATTATTAACGTCATTGAAGGTTGGGAAGTGTCACATTACACACCTCAACTTCCCAACCTCACTTCCCGCTCTCATTTTCCGTGAATTTAATTTCCTACTTTATCTGACATTTATTGACTTTCTCTGACATTTATTTATATTGTTTACCCCCTAGTCACGATGACAATATATCTTGATTATTTTGAGAAAACCGCGTTCTTGGCAATTTGGTGTTATATGTAATATTTAAGGTATGTTCAGAACGAAACAGAAATTTATTGATTTCAATTGAAATCTCACAACAGGAATAAATCTCTTCCCACCTCGGTGTGTAATATACTATTCCATTTCGATGCGTTAAATTATGTTTCTCTTTGAGTATTTCCATACCATACAGAGTAATGTTTTCTATTGTTGCTCGTGGTCAACTTGTATGAGTGAAGTTTGCGGTCCTAGTCCTGAAACCACTGATTAGAATTTCATGTGTTATGTAATGTGAATCAGGATGGGATAGAGCCTATGGGAATAATGCTAATTTCCCATTGGGCCACTTCAATTGGAAATTCGTTGTTGCAGCTCTGACTGATTGTATGAGAATATATCGAATGGAATATTGGCTGAAGCTTTTCATGAAGAAAAAAAACAGGCGAGGAAAATGGATCAGCAGTTCCATGATCTTGTTATCTGTTGTGGAAAAATTTGATTCAATACATCGGGAGAGTAAGGAACAAAATATCAGAAGTGTACGGGACAAATTGAGTTGAAATACGGTTCTTGGAAAGTTTACTGAATTTTCTTCACAAACGTTAATCTGAAAGAACTATTCCAGAGTTGAGTTAGCTGAACTCTTGAATTTGGTCGTAATTTCAATCGGAAATTCCAATTTCATTAGAGTAGTCATCTTTTACAAAACGTAATTTCATTACAATTCGTGTTGTGTACTATACTTTTTCTACGACCACATATACATCAGTAAGTGTCAAATGGGTCAGAGAAGTTGTTTATGATTTCTGAAATTGGAACATCCTTACGTGATTTTATATTATTTTCCAATTGTCCATGGCTTATAGCTTCCAGAGAATACTGAACTCATATTATGAACTCCATGGATCTTCCTGCCATCAAAATAATGACGTTTCGATGCAAAATTGGTTTCATCCATTATGTTCATCAGATTATAGATTTTTTTCGAAAGTAGTC
Organism: Gastrophysa polygoni; assembly: GCA_963576655.1. Taxonomy (NCBI): domain Eukaryota; kingdom Metazoa; phylum Arthropoda; class Insecta; order Coleoptera; family Chrysomelidae; genus Gastrophysa; species Gastrophysa polygoni. The sequence goes on along the minus strand of OY755083.1, from coordinate 7,098,049 downwards.
ACGATTTTTGCAGGATATTGAAATAATTTGGATAAAACTCATGAATTCAGTTATACGAATTGGAGTTTTTCACAATGCACCGAATTTTATCGGGATTGACAAATCGCGAATATTATTATATACATATGACCCGAACATATTGTAGTAGAAATATAGAAGAAGAAAATAAGCCAGAGAGTGGATTATTTGCGTGTATTTATACAATACCAATCCGCACAGAACAATTTTTCATCACAGATATTTCAATCAACTAATTCAACCAATTGACTGTCAATCAGTGTCATGTCATGAAAGGTACCCATACACGAAGAGATTACCCCAGAAGATAGGAATGTCAAGAAAGCGTGAAAGGTTTGCGAGCGAAAACTAGAACGGAGCGATTCGCCACATACACCAATGGTGCGACTATTGATACAAGAGCAGAAAACTTTCATGTCTTCATCGAGGTCCATGTATGGGGGACCCATATTGCATGATCATCTAAAAGGCAAAAACATGTCTTTGAAAATCGTTTTTTCGCTCATTCTACACACCACTTTGGGTAAACTGTTTTTTGTTGGTGAGAAACAGCTTAAACTAGTAGTCGTGAACAAAGAGGTATATGTTCTTTCCAATGATCTCACAACTGCCTGACATTTCATGTCGTCTTCTAATTGGTGGATACATTGGCGATTGAACTTTGTCATGAAAAACAAATTTCAACACAGCAAATGACGATGGTAGTGGACTTTGTTTTCCTTCAAGAATCTATCCACAAAGGGCTACTATCAGATATACTACTACTGTATACCCACTAATGAATATGAATTCAATGTTAGAGCTCAACTTATAAACTCCGCTGCCTGCAGTTGACGTAGCCGTTGCCGTCGCAGTAATAGTTGCTCAATTTATGAACTGAAGACATTTCCGTAGGCGCATGCACAGAACGTATAATTTTGTGTCACTATTGTCAGTTATCTGTTGGGTTATGAAATGCATGATCATTCGGATACCTCAATTTTAAGCCATTTTTCGAACTAATTCGTCCATGTAGTGTGCAATCTATAGGAATGAAATGAATAAAATGAAACCATAAATCAGCTGATCATTCTCTTCAGTCAACTGTTACTGGCACTCATCTGTGAGAGGATGTCCGCAGCCGAATGCCGTTGCCGTAGCCGCTGAAGATGAAAGTTGGTTGTCTTCGACGGCTACGGCAACCTCAGCTGCGTCAACTGCAAAGTTAATAAGCAGATGTACATATTTTACATAATATCACATCTTCACAAGGCAACGGCTAACGTCAACTGCGGCTACGGCTGCGGAGTTTATAAATTGGGCTTCACTCAGGCATGCGTGACCTTCATTCCCAAAGTAGGAAAGAAGGATCCTACCCTCCGAAGTCATTCAGACCAATCTGTCTCTCTTCCTTCTTGCTGAAAACACTGGAGAAGATTGTAGATAATTACATTAGAAATGAGATACTGGAGAGGGTGCCATTGCACCCCAAGCAGCATGCATACAGGGCGGGCAGATCAACGGAAACCGCTCTTTTCGTGCTGACTGAAAACATCCAGAGATCATTTGAGCACAAAGAAATGGCCATATGCGCCTTCTTAGACATAGAGGGGGCATTCGACAACACCTCTCACAAAGCATTGAAAAGGGCCTTGATGAACAAGGGAGTGGACAGAACCACATCCAGATGGATGTGCCAAATGCTGGCTACAAGAACCGCTGAAACGACAGTGCGCGACAGCAGCTTTCGGATCAGTACAAACAGGGGATGCCCACAAGGAGGGGTACTATCACCTCTGATGTGGAGCCTCGTAGTAGACGAACTACTTGGAATACTGACCAGGAACGGAGTCACTCACCTAGGATACGCTGACGACATAGTCATCATGGCCAGATGTAAATTTGAAGGAACCCTCTGCGATCTCATAGAAAGGGAGCTTGAGATCATCAGAAGATGGTGCCTCTCGGTGGGGTTGAGAATTAACTCAACGAAAACCACAGTGGTACCCTTCACCAGAAGAACAAAGCTTCAGTACCTGAGGACCATCCGTCTCGACGGGGTAGACTTAGAATGGCAGCAAGAGGTGAAGTATCTAGGGCTCACCCTAGATTCCAAACTACTCTGGAACAGACACGTAGAGAAGATAGTCAACAAGGCAAAATCATCACTTATGGTGTGCAGGAACATTGCGGGGAAAAATGTGGGGCTGTAACCCATCAGTACTGCGATGGATGTACACCATGATAGTAAGACCTATGATCACCTACGGAGCAGTAGTGTGGCACGGTAGAACCGAACTAGCAAGACCTTAGAGCAGGTGCAAAGACTAGCATGTCTTTGCATAACAGGAGCCGGACCTCACACGTCTCCATATCATGGTGAGGAGAACTGCTTGGGGAGCTCACCTCAGATTGGCTGAAGTCGGACTCAAGGGGATAGCACACGGGGTAAGGGACTCAACCCCTACCGAAAGTGCACACCTTGCCGATCTCCCAACTGACGAAATCATCGAGAAATTCAGTTTTGAGAAATTCTTCCGAACTAAACTGAGTACCAAGAAAGAATGGAGCATAGAATCCATTCAAGCACTAAGGAGAAATACCATAATATGGTATACGGACGGGTCTAAAACTCCCGAGGGAACTGGAGCAGGAGTTTATGGGCCTCGCACCAAATACTCCGAACCCTTTGGCCAGTTCCCCAGCATTTTTCAAGCGGATATTCACGCCATAGAAAGGTGCACTAAGTTCAACCTCGATAAGAAATACCGGAACAAGGAAATTGCGATCCTCTCCGATAGCCAAGCAGCCATCAAAGCTTTGAGTTCATCCAGCATCAACTCGAAGATGGTTTGGGAATGCCTAGACAAACTCAATAATCTAGGCAGGAACAACAAGGTGATCATTCTCTGGGTGCCGGGGCACGTCGGAGTAGAGGGAAACGAACAAGCAGACATCCGGGCACGAAAAGGTGCATCAACGCCACTGATCGGGCCTGAACCATTCTGCGGACTTGGAAAGTCTTACTTCCAAGAAGAACTCAATAAAGTTGAAGAAGAAATGAGAGCAACCTACTGGCAAAGACTTCCAGGGCTGCGGCAGGCCAAAGATCTCCTCGGCAACTTTAACCGAGCAAGATCGAAGACACTGATCAACCTCAGCAAAATAAGTCTAAAGGCGATCACGGGATTTCTATCGGGGCATTGCAGACTCAAAGAACACCTAAGGAAGCTAGGCCTAGAGGAGGACAGTACCTGCAGATTCTGCGGGGAAAATCCAGAAACACCCTTCCACATCTTGATGAAGTGCTATGCTGTCCATCTCAAAAGATTGAATATACTGGAATCACACCAGCTGACAGTGGGAGAAATACCACGAATGGATCCTCTCAAAATCCTCAAATTCCTGAAGGAATTGAGGCTTGAGGAGCTGCTGTGAACAAGAACACCTTGAGACAGCAGAAGAAGATGGGGCACAGTAGATCTAATAAGGTCGCAGCGCATCTGTCACCATCCTATTTACATTACATTACAGATCATGTCGTGATGATACTTCTATCAAGATCTGGCACTTCTTCAACTGCAACCTCAACGTCAAGTTTATAAATCCAAGACCCAACATTAGAGATCAGTAGTTACCTGTATGAATATTTCTGGGCGATTTCTCAATTCAGGAAATATACTATAAATGTTCTGAAGTGTGGCGATATCTTGCAAAGATAGAAGAAAGATGGCGATACATTTCGGCGTTCACCTGTGGAAACGGATATTCAGGTGAGGCGCTGACAGCTAAGTGATGCATCTAGTAGATCAAAGAGCGAGGCAGGGCCATCGGCACAGAGAGAATGAAGGTTTGCCATCGTCGCACTACGCTGGATTTACGCGTATGGCTTTCCTGTAATGGAGTTTCCATGCTTGAGAGCTGGTTTTATGTGTGCGGCCTCCGTATATGGCCTCCCGATAGTGCTCCTTAGGTGCAGCTCCGGGCTGTTGCGTCAGACAAAAGCGTGTTTGCCAAAGCACCGATTGCTGGCGATTTAATATCTCCGGATTAAAAGGATGTGATATCGTCAGAACGATTTTTACGTGCCGATTCGATGGAAGATAAAGGCCATTGACTATACAGGATAGTTCGGTTCTTCAGGCTCGATGGAGATTGGATAAATCACGAGGAATTCTTTGCTTACATTTTTTTCAAAGTGGAATTTCTCGAAGAAATTCCCCTCGAATAATTTGATTTAGTTGTAGAAATTCACCAAGTCGATTTTTTCGTTGCCATCCATTACTCATCCATGGAATACTCACGAATATTTCATATTTTGACTATGCACTATGCAGAACTTCCTGCATAGGTTTCCGATATTCCTCTGATTCGATACTCCTCTCTTATATGAACTCGAGAGGAGTTTTTTTCAGAATAAAAAGAAATTCTCATAATGAATCATTATGCACTAACACGGCTGTATATAATTGAAGACTGTTTTTTCAATGAAATATTTACACCCATGGAGGTATCAGTACCCATCGGATACAAAAAGGTTCATAAAAACTATTTTCTAATTTTTTTACCAATAAGGTCTAACAATATTGTTGATATACTCCGTATATTATGTGTACCCACTTGGAAATTCAAACATTTCAAACGTTTATACCTATTTTCCAAAGACATATACAGAATGAAATGATACTTCGAACATTTTGTTCATGAATAGCTGTTGAAACTCACTATCAAAAATTCTGTAATTCTGTAGTTCTTTCATTCATATGAAAATAATACCTATTACGGACTTGTCCACTTGGGATACATTTTGAATTTAGATATTACATCATTCATGAATTGTGTAGAAGGATGTAATATCATTCTATGGTATGTAGATGAGTGATAAAAGTTGCCTTTTGTATCTTTCTCTTCTCCTATGCGATTATAACTATATAATAAAGGTTATAATAGAGCTATAATAGCCGCCAGGCTAAATCACTGAACTGTCGATGCACTAGTCACTTCGACTATTCACAGTGACATTTCAATGATCGGAGATGAATCAAGCTACGACGGTGTGCGTTGAATGTAAAGAGATGGATTTTGACTTGGATCGAGTTCAACAAATTTGAATTCATTGCAAATGATGTTCTAATGTCTACGTGATGATAGATCTTGGACAGCGTTCGTTTTTTAGAAAGGTTTATGAAAAAACATGGCAGTCAGAGCAGTCTACTTCGAGTATTGAATCCAATTTCTAATAGCCGCCAGGCTAAATCACTGAACTGTCGGTGCACTAGTCACTTATACTATTCGCAGTGACATTTTAATGATCGAAGTTAATGAACCAAGCTCCGACATTCACTTTTCAAGGAATTTTCTCTCTCATCCAGTGTGCGTTGGATGACAAGAGATGGATTTTGACTTGGATCGAGCTCAACAAATTTGAATTCATTGCAAATGATGTTCTAATGTCTACGTGATGATGGATCTTGGACAGCGTTTGTTTCTTGAGAAGGATTATGAAAAAATATGGCAGTCAGAGCAGTCCACTTCGAGTATTGAATCCAATATTGAAAGCAAGCAAGATTATGAATATGCGCTAGTCACTTTATCAATCCAAGTATTTTTTCTTCTACTGGCGAACGGTCTCAGGTGAGTTTCCGGAAGACTGTTTCCTAGAATAATTTTCGATGACAAGATGAATACTATTTCTCATTATTAACTGTGTGTTGTCAAAGAACAGTCAGCAACACAGTCAACAAATATCTCGCAATTTCACCATAATATTCATAGAAATAGCGAAACATGAGTACTTTGACAGTGACTTGTTGTTAAATAGGAGTTTGGTGTGGATAGACTTTGGTCATTTTGATTGGCGTAACTAGTTAGAGAGGATTGAGGGGAAATAGGCTATGCAGTTCACCATGTTAAAGTGAGAATATACAAAAAATATGATGAAATTTTTTTGGGAATGAGAAGTATCGAGACCAAAGATATGATATTACATATATCTACTAGATGCACCTTCACCCAATCGATCTATAAGAAGCATCGAAACGAACATAAGAACCAGAAAGAGCTATCGATTAGTCTGGTGTGCACCAAAAAAAGGTGTAATTTTGCCAACAGTCAGCTGATCACTGCTGGTTGCCTCTCTCGGTTTGGTGTTTTCAATGGTTTCAATGTTTTCGATCGATAAGTATAGCAGTAGGCTGAACAGGACAACACCATTTCGAACAAACTTTTAGAATCCTTCCTTGACTTGATGGGCTAAACCGGTTGAACTAATTTGCCAATTTTACCAATTTTCAATATTCAAACAACAAGTAAAATTGGGTCTCTTTACTCCAACACATTTATGGATCAATATACTTCTATAAACAAAAGATTTGACAGAGAATAAACTCAAACTAATGATTCGATTTGAAAGAAAATAACTGAAAATAACTGTAATTAACTGAATAGCGGCAGATGCTAGAAGAGCCAACATAAAAATCATCATGGCATTTCCGTTCATTTTGGAACTAACACGAATAGAAAAATAACGATTTGGAAACAATAACAAACAATACTTCGAGGTTATATAACCACAGACCACAGAGGAGAATACACAAATCGTCATTCCATAAACGTTCTCATTGATTTGTGTGTATTCAACTTTCTCATCTTATTTCCTATTATATCTTATTTGCTATATGAACCCACTGTTGAATCTCGTTCTTGTTTATCCAAGAGTATATAAAATGAAACTAAGTTGAAACGCCCATAGATGACGATATATTACGATATAAATGTCAATGAGCAATTTATGGGACCCATTCTAGTCCTAGTTGAACATGGTATAACAATAAATAATATTTTTCTGCAGTTTTTGCCGTTCCTCAACTTTTTTCCGCAGCCACACTGGGCAACGTCCAATTCTCCCTCGACGGCTTGGAAAATCTAGGAAGCTGTGCCATGGCAGGATGATGGGATGATGAACGGAAGAGGAACAACTAATCCGCCGGTCGAGATACAAACCGACCATGCGTTCAAAAGGACGATGATATACGGCCGCCGATTCATAAGGACGCTGCAACTCCTGAAGAACAAGTCCATTTTTGAGTCGCAGCCGGATGTGGGCGATAAATCTGCCAGACGCACTTGTCGGTCAGCGACGGGCAGTAGCGTCGCTACGAGCGTCTGATTCTCCCAAACCGCGATCATAAATTCGTCCGGGTGGGCGGTATGGGCGAGTGGACCGGATTATTCCGGGAGCGGAGGTTGCAGGTCCAGCCGGTATGGAAGTGCACGAATGTATATATTGAAATGGTCCCGAAGGCAACTGAATATATTATCTTAGCGAATGTTTCAGATGAAATGGCTTCCAGATCCCAACAACTACGGGAAAAATTGCCTCGCATAAAGTCTTGATTATTGTCACGGATAAAAATCCCGTGAGAGGTGCAACAACGAAATTGGAAGTGAAATCTGATTCGAGAGGATGAACGATCGGGAACGAGGATTAACGATCAGGGAATCGCATATTCGATAAGTAGGAACATTCAAGCATTTGGCTCTAATAAAAAGAGATAAGAGGATGGGTGATAAGAAACATAAAACAACGATGATCAGGATCATAGTACGGGAATTCAAAATAATGATGACTAACTGAGAAATACTGGTTATTCTATTATAGAGACCTATCCTCAACAGCTTCTTTTCAAATGTTAATACAGAAGGTCAAAACATCATCATATATACAGGGTGTTACAGAACTATGGGATCAAACATCTAGGGGTTATTCAGTGCAACAGTAGAAAACATTTGCAAAGTGGGTTCCATGTCCGGAAAACTGTCACTACGACCCTAAGACGCCTTAAAATTTAGAAAGACGATGCATTGCCTAAATAGGATTTCATGCATTCAATTCTTGCCTTTTGTACATGATATCATCACAACAACTGTTCAAAATGTCTTTCTCCAACCTGAATACACCGATTGAAACGTCGCACGTGATTTCGGCAGAGTTGACTGAAAATTTGATCCTCGTTTCGAATGATTTCAAATGCTGCTGTAATTCGTCCAATTAAGTCTTGCCATGTTTCTACTGAAGTTTCGTAGACCAAAGACTTTACATGTCTCCACAGGAAAAAATCTAGTGATGTTAAATCGGGTGACCTAGTAAGCCATGAAACTGCTTCACCCCTGGCAATCCCATAGTTATGTAACATCCTATAGATGATATCAATGATGGGATGTCAAAAAGTGAATAGATGAGTAGACAGAGAGTAATTCATTCAGGTGATAGTAGTTTTAACATTATGCGTAATGAAATTAATATTAGTTATGAACGTATTATAGCAGCAGATTTCTCAATAAGTTGAGACCATGAACCTATGTAGCGTTTTCGAATGAAAGCACGGTACATGTTACAATATTACACTAATCGAATATAAATTTGAATTTTCAAGGAAATGCCATGAATCATAGCTCTCATCATTATATACAATTGAAAACAGGTAGGGAGATGGTTAATATAAGGCCATCAAATATTGTCTTGTGTACATTTTATGCAGTCAGAGTTATTCTCCATGAAGTTTCTAGGTATTACACTTTGATTGTTCTCATGTACTGCTCGAATTTTTTTATTCAGATTGAATTCACCAGTAACGAAGCTCTGATCATATAGAAGTTTGACAAGAGCAACATCCATTACTTTGAGCTCAATTAGTATTAGTATTCAATTAGTAAAACCTTCAACCCCCCAAGTAGGCTTGTCATTCCTTATACAGTGCTGCTTAGATTTTTCAAATCGATCAACCCTTTCAGAAAATATGGAGCGTTGAAACTCCAACCATCATGTGGGACGAAAAATACAAAGATCGGTTACATAACATTGATCGAAAAAGTCATCTATTGTCTCGTAATTTTTTTTGAATTAGTCCTTCATACCAAAACTTTTCGAACTTATCCTGTAATATGAGTGATTTCTTGCATTATTATTATAAAAAAAACTGTGTTCTCACAAGAATGATTAAGTATAGTTCTGTGAGTTTCCTTTTCTCTAGCATGGGTGATGGAGAAATTGAATCATTCTGAAGGAATGCAGATATTATCATTATTATCATGTGTTAGAACAGTATTCAAAGATGTGATATCCTGATATTTCATGACTTATAATTACATGTATATCATCTTATTTCATGATGAAAGTGCATTTGGTGCAACAAGAGTGATACTCAAAATATCGTGAAATTTCAGTGAATATACTGTGATAATCCTTTCTGATTGCTGTTAATAATCATTTATTCTTCTTTCTTGGATCCTTTGCAGGAAAGTGAAATAGGAGTGAGATGACTTTATGATCTGAAATGCAAGAGGAACTGTTTGTCGATACTATGAACGAACCTGCATTACATAGAAATTTATATTGTCAGTTCTTGACAAAGTATGCAAAATTCAATAGAGTCAAGGGGATTCGAAAGAATCGCTGTATGAATCCTTCAGTCTCTGCAAGAGTATTCAATCGACTTTTTCAGAGATCAGTCCCAAGTGAAGGCAAGATATATCACAATAGTACATATTGACTGTTTTCGTTAGATTTTGACAATATTCAATGTTTCTCACTTTTGATGCATCTTCCGTAATCATTAAGGTAGGATTCTGAAACTCACAGGAGCAAGAGAAATGCCAAAGGTATACTCAATGACCCAGTAGACTTGTCTTCCGTTAGATACACTGCTCGCCAGCAGCCATGCCCAACGACAATGATAGGCAAGATAGGAGGAGGAGGCAAGATAGATCGAAATTCTCTTCGGATTCGGAATCAGGACATCGGAATCCCTGAAGAAACGATTTTTTTCCGGAAATAAATGCCGCAATAATTACGGAAGATACAAGGGTGTTTCCATGAAAAGTGAGACAACTTTCGACCTATCTCGTCTCCGAATGAAATATTCTGGAAATGTTGGGGATTCCTTGTACGCTGTCGGGGAGTGTACATACTGAACATGAACCTCCCCTCCCCCCACTTGGTAATTGAGTGTACCCTAGGTATTTCAGATTCACATCAGAAGATGAAGGAGTGCTTCCATCAGAAGTGAGCCAAACTAGTGTAGGTATGATATATGTATGTATATGGGATAAAAAAAATATAATTCGTCCTCGACAACTTCAAGTACGGTACCTCTCAGGAATGAATGAGCATATTGCTAGAATTTAATCATTTCTTACATTAAATTCAATACATCTTCTTGTTCAAACAACTATTTCAGTCCAGCGAGAAATATTTTTATGAATATGAATATAATTAGTTCAAATGAATAGTATATACGACTGATTTGATATTATAGAGTTTTCTAGATTATGAACTTCATCAGAAGAGGATCTAATATAATATCCAATATAGTTCGACAGGACAGTTAGAAGAGTCCACTATAATCGGAGAATGATCGGAAGCATTCTGTTCTGAAATGTTTATATACAGGGTGTTCCAAATGTCGCAGCGAAGTCTAAGGAAGGATAGAGGGGGGCTCATTTGGATCCATTCGGCCAACATACTTCAAGACGTGCTAAAGACCTTTCAGAGGGATCAAAAAAATCAATAAATTCGAAAAATCAACAAGATTCCTTTCTTTGTAGGGTGAAGGAAATCGGTGGAAAAAATTAATATGTATCGTACAGTGAGGTGAATTTTTTTTTTCGAAAAAAGGGTCAGACATGTTAAGAATGTTAGTATTGGGAATTTCAATCGTATAATGATTATAGTTTACGTTTCTGATACAATATCAACGAAGACGCGAAATTGTCACAAAGTGAGAATACTCATTCCTTCTGGATTGGCGCATACGTTTCATTTTGGCTGTTTTGTAAGTCAACAGATACACTCTATTCTAAAAAAAATAATGATCCAAGGTTCCATTGGTGTGTTTGTAAATGTGAGAAAAAGAGATTTTTCTAGCTCAATACACTTAAAAATGAGCTCTCCTCTCCCTTCCATTGAACTTTGCATCGAGCTTTGGAACACCCTACAAGCCACTTGTATCTGATTCTTGCTCACGTGCATTTGAATCGAAACCTACTTTTGCACGAACAAGAGCCCACTACCGAAGTTCCACCTCAAAATTCAGCGGCCTATCTGACAATAAATAATATTTCGCGACGGTTCCGATCAGGTTCGAAAAATCTCATTAATCGAGACGACCTCTGCACTATTGCTGATTTGTGAGACTTACCGATATGAATACACTATTCGACATAGTGAACAGTCCTCCAGCTTTGAATTCTATCGGTCTTGCTGTTTGGGTCATGAAGTTGAGCAAAGTTTTTTGAATTTCATGTCGCAGTCTACCCAAGGTGTATTGTAAGCAGATGAAAATATATTTCCACTCTCAAATAGTGGATAACGGTACCAAGTTCAGTATATAGCATAATAGTGAGTATAGCCTATCAAGTGGTCATTATCCATTAGTCATTAGTCAATCATTATTTTTTCTGATTGAAAGCAAAATACAAATACGCTCACAGCACTAAATCAGTAAGATTTTTTTCACAAAATGAATTGATTAGTTTCATGAACTCAAACATGACAACATAAATAAACATAAACCTTTATTCAAGAAATTTCAAAGAGTGACCCTTTCCTGTTTGTATATTCTTGAGCTTATCATGTACATTGAAATAAATCAAAATGGACTTATGAGAAATGAGACACGCATATGTTTAATACTAGGAATGAAGAAAAATTTTGACAACCATATTCAAGGTTATCAGTCTGTGAAAATTCACCTGAGCATGAATGATATTCTATTCAAAAATAAATTGAGGAACTTCTCTCTCTAAAACGTATTTTATAGTTTGTGAATATTTCTCTATTGTGAAACTAACTATTGTATGTATGCATGTTTTGTTTTTGTGAGTATACATACACTATTTTCACAATCAAATTGTAGATAACCTTTTTTGACTATTCTGATGTGTTGTATACATTTGTATAAAACGATGCCTTGTATAATCTTTGATCGATGGATAAATTATATTCTATTCTATTCAATTCTCAACTGTTCGATTATCCAGAATACTGAGAATTGTATATATTTGGACAGATAATTTATTGGAAAATATTTTGTGAAACTGACGATTCATTATCGTCAAAATCATTTCCTATTATATTACGAGACATCTACAATTCTTCAGTTAGTTCCACTCAGTTTCAAATAACAGATGAAAAATGATGATGCATTTGCAGTCGAAGGCACTCTGCTACGTTTTGAAGACAACACAATTCCTCAGAGATATCTTCAATATGATGATATGAATTGCTAAGCTAACCAGGTGGAATCTAATACAATAATATATCAGAACCCATGAGAAAACTTCGTCTCATTTCAACTCCAGAAATTACCACCACAAAAGGTACTCCTGTTTTAGTATTAATCAGGTTACTTTGGACCACTTCGTAGATTTAGCTACCTTATGAATGATCTCGTTGCCATACCAACAATACATCAACTGCTCAGTTAGCATGCAGAATGCTAACGAAATCAAAATCACTAACTTCGGTGAGTCTCCTTCGAATGATAGCTACAAAAAAATATGACATGTCATGAAAAGTCCGAAGTATTTATTGGAATATCATGAATTCATGCAATCAAAGTCACATAAAACTAGTCTAATGAGTGGATCAGCAATGGTAGGAAGAACTGGCAAACAATGATAGAATATATGAGTTTCTGGATCAGATATCTTCAGGAATTGTAAGGGAATTTTCCCATGAGATCTCACTCCATCGAGGATTGAAGAGGTCCGCATTTCATCAGATTGTTGGTGAGTACCTGCTATCAAATGATTTACGATACTGAATCATCCATGAGTACTCACCTACCTTTGATGAGTATAGAAAACTGAAAAGAGTTAAACCGACATTTGAGTTTGATCATCTTGAACACTCGTCCTCGTTGATGATTTCAACTGATGGACATGCAAATATCATTCTCTTTAGAACATGCACCGCATAGTCGAAGATGTTTCATAAAGATGAGATGTAGTGAAGGATCTACATCTAGATAAGACTCACCTGTGTCAACTGGAATAAGTGCGAGCATAATATTAACGCTGCTCTCAAGAATAAAATCAATATAGTCATTCGGAACATATATTCCACATCTTTAGCTAACCTGAAAGATTATTTCCTGCGATAATAATACATTGGCTATAACACCTCATGAAAAAGCCAACACCTTCGCCAAAATGTTTGCAGACAATTCTACCTTGGATCCACGAGGCCAGAAACTTCCCAAAATCGCTACCATCGATAACCGTATGCCAGAAATTGTCTTCCGGCAACGCACAATCAGACACATTCTGCTTAGCCTCAACGTCAAGAAGGCTATGGGGCCTGACGGAATACCGCCTATTGTTCTCAAGAAATGTGCCCCAGAACTAACACCAGTTCTTTGCAGGTTGTTCACCCTTTCGTACAAACTCGGCGTATTTCCTTCTAACTGGAAGAAAGCTAGGGTCCAACCGATTCCAAAGAAGAGCAAGAAAACCCTCCCTAACAACTATAAACCGATTGCACTACTGTCTGTGATCTCTAAAGTGATGGAAAAAGCAATCAACATCGAGCTCATCCGATATCTAGAGAGCTCAAGAATAGTGAACGACCGGCAATATGGCTTTCGTCACCAGAGGTCAACTGGAGATCTGCTTGCCTATGTGACACATAAGTGGCAGGTGTCAATAGAGAAACATGGGGAGTCTCTGGCTGTAGCCTTGGATATCTCCAAAGCATTTGACCGAGTTTGGCACCAAGGCCTCCTAGCGAAACTTCCGTCATATGGTTTGCCGCCTCAACTGTGTCTTTTACTATCGAGTTTTCTTGCAGATAGATCACTCTACGTGGTGGTAGACGGGGTCTCGTCTGATACAATGACGATCAATGCTGGTGTTCCACAAGGCTCTGTCTTGGCACCAACTTTGTTTTTGCTCCACATCAATGATTTGTTGAATGTGACCTCCAGCCCAGTTCATAGCTTTGCGGATGATAGTACACTTCATTCCGCCTTTTCCTCTAGAGCCCCTATATCATCCAATGAGGCCAGAGGTGCAAGACGAAGACAGGTTGATGCTTTAAATGAGGATCTGACAAGAATTCTGAAATGGGGATCTGAGAATCTAGTACAGTTCAATGCAACTAAACCCAAGCTTGTATGTTCACCAAGAAGGCTGATCACACAATGCCCAATTTGATGATGTCGGGTACCACTGTTCCTATGAGGTCGTCAATATCCATGCTGGGTGTCACCACCAACAGTGCTCTCTCATGGGACGATCATGTGAGGTCCATTGCGAAAACTGCTTCACAAAAACTCGGTTTTCTCTTCCGTGCGAAGAGATACTTCACATCCCAGCAACTGCTTATGATCTACAAAGCACAAATTCGACCTGTCCTGGAGTACTGTTCACATGTTTGGAGCTCAGCCCCCAAACATACGCTTAAGCTCTTAGATTCAATTCAGAAGAGAGCTATTCGCCTAGTCGATGACACAACACTCACCAAATCATTGACCTCTCTAGATCATCGTAGAAAGGTCGGCGATCTTTGCCTTTTTTATAGATACTTTCACGGTCGGTGCTCAACGGAGATTTCATCTATTATGCCACCACGCGCGATTCCTAGTAGACAAACCAGACGAGCTCAAGATGGTCACCCCTACACTGTCAGGCTCGAGACCTGTCGAACATCGCTATACCAAGCATCATTCATCAATAGAACGGCAAAGTTGTGGAATTCTTTGCCTAGTGAAGTCTTTCCTGATGCTTACAACCTCCAAACATTCAAGAAAAATTTCAACACCTTCCTTCTTTCCCAAAATTCTACCGCTGGCTAACACGATGTTCCTCGAACATCATAGGTTTCCCTTTCATGTTGTCCACAGATAAAAAAAAAATCAAAGTATCATTTCTCTATTCCAACGTACCTCTGTATAGCTGTGTAGTGCTTCACACAGACGATTAAATTACCCATCATGGCGTCAGCTAATTGTTCTGAATTCCACTGTTGATACATAAAACCCCGACTTCAATGTGAAAGTCCTCAATGGAATTCAGAACCTCACTCAGAAAATCGCATTGAAGTCCGATTTGGGTGAGCAAGCCGAAAATGAACACATCCGTGTTCACAGTCAATAAATACGTCCATAGCATAACGCAGCTTTGCCAGAAAAATACCAATTCGTAAAATGGCGTTATTGTCCAGTCGAAAGGAAACCATCCTTGCAGCACCGTCACTTTTTCTTCGACGATAAATGGAATGGAAGCGAAGCAAAACGAGATCTGAACAGCCATGAAGATGAAGAAGAAGCAGAACTTCTTGTGGAACGATCTGACTTCCTGACTGAGCACGAGATGCCTGTCGCTTTTTATTTGCATCAATGGTTTGTCCAATTCGGCCATGCAGACTTTGATCAAGTCTAAGTTATTGTAAATGGTCATCATTTTGAGGAAAGCGATCAGAAAGGTTCCGTTCGTGTACACGATCTCTGTGAACTTTTCCATTTCGTCGAATGCCATCAGCAGGTAAACTACTTGAGATGTTAAACAGCACAACCAGATGATTGTGCAGACTAAGGTGTATAGATTGTACAAGGTTTTGAATTTCTCGTCGGAATTTGGTTTCCAGTAGCCTAGAATTTTGAAAATTCTGATATGGAAGGAAACGAAGTCGATGTAATTCTCTTGCTTCATTTCGTTATAGTGACCAAAAATCAGTAATTACATCATTTCGAATTGTTGAGAAAACTTTCATTTAGCCTAAAATCTGAGGAATATTAGATGTAAGTACTCATTAAATTTCCATACATTCAATCCAACTAATCATTCTACAGGAATCAAAGGAGAATTTATAATATCGAAGTTCTATCGCCTGAATATTTGATGATTTATAGTGACGGCAACAAGAGAACAGTTGAATCAAATGCTGTCCACAAAGAGTGAATTCTCGATATTTATTTGAGGTACTGAATCAGAGAAGCAAGGAGAAGCAAGAAGAACCAAGTACAGAAGGTAATTCATTTACTGCAAACGTGAATTTCCAGAAAGGAGTCTATATGACTCAATCACAGACTCATAGAAAGCTGTATGTTTTCTTTTTTTTTGTTTTTTTTACACAAATTTAGGCTATTTCGATTCTACCTATGTATGTGAGGAGTATGTACTGACAACAAGTTATTTGAAGTACTGGCAGAAATACTTCCGTCGATGACCATTATTTGGCATATTGCATTTTGTTTTTCATGTCCACGTATGTTTCCTTCTTATCCAAACGAACATCATCTGTAATCCTACCCATTAATCTCAAAAATTCAATGAAAAATTCGTTGAAGAAAATCAAGTTCATGAGAAACTGGTGAAATGCCGTCAAACGTTTCTGATGGTTTATAAATAGCGTGGTTGTTTGAACCCGCCATTGCTCAAGTTGCAAGGAAATTCGTTGAGTTTCCTCCAGGAACAGAGTATTCTTCCTTAGGAAGGACTCAGGCTTCAGGACATTCGATTGTTATGTTAGCTCGTCCAAATGATGTTTTTCTTCGTCATTGGGTATTCTTCGCGTGTGATTGATTTCCTTCATGTAGATTATAGTGGGGTTGTTTATTAAGCTTCTGCGACCACACTATCACTGTGACCGAGAAGATCTATTGTAAATACCTGATAAAACCTAGAATTTTTCTGACCGCTGTTCCTCCCACTCTTGCAGGTGTGATGATCACGTAATCCAGTTGGCTTAGCCAACTAGAACTAGTTGAAGGACTAGGAATTTGCAGTAGCAGAGTGTGCTTGTGGTTTTTTCCGCCGTCTCAATATAGAAACGGCAGATTTTAGTCTCTGCTATACTCATACGCTTCAGCTTCAGCTGTGGTTGAGTAAATCGATGACTCTATATAGGGTGAATGAGCCAAAATATATTATCACATAACAAATTCAATACCCAATGGAATACCTGAAAGAACCCACCTCATCAGGATCCATATAAAATTTCGATCATTTCTTATCAGTATTACAATAATGCCGAAAATAATGAAGAAATCAAACGTAAATTTGGTACATTGGATTGAAATACTTATATTACCATCATGATACGAGTCAATAGATGGCTCTGTTTACAGATACCGATTGGAGAACGGTGCCAAGATATTAAATATCGAGATGGAATCACCATAAACAAGCGAAATGATATCTAACTTTGATGACAGTTTTAGTTGGTTCAATGTATTCTTATGTTCAGTAGACCAAGAGAGGTAATTACACTGAATCGGAATAATGCTCTGATCGAATGACACATTTCGTCAATCCAATGATGAGCAAATTTCATCCAACCGTTCACCAGAGTTGATTCAACAAAATATTCACTTCACTGATTCGCAAGTGTTTAAGAATCCAAATAAAAGATTGTCTTGATATGATCATGAATTCGGTTGATTCAAACATTTTTCACATTCGGATTAACGAAATAATCACTTGGATAGATGAATTATTGCATCTAATTGATAGATACATGTTGTTGATGTGATATAAAATTAGGTCGATTGAAACATTTTCCACATCCCGATCAACGAAATAATGAATTGGATTGAATCGATTCCTGCGTTGAACATAATGTGGTTGGTTGGACATGATATATTGCTCATTCAAAGAATATTCAGTTGACTGAAACTTTGAATTCGCTCTCGAAACAAGATCAAATGTTACTCTTTTCAACATTATATTTTGTCGTACATATATGACACTTTTATTTGGTTGATCGATATAAATATTGCTTGAATCAACGATTTCTTTTTTTACGTGTATCGTGCGAGCATGAACTTTTTCGCGTGTATTCGAACTGTAGTTGAACTCCAGTAGCATAAGAGAATTTTGGCACGATTTCCCATATCGGCAACCTCATTGAATACGATTAATGCATATCCTGTCATCCACATCAATGTGACAATTTTTTCCTGAGTCTTCCTCAAAGCAGTCAAAAGTGATCCTAGAAGTGAACATCTGCTAGTTTAGGACCGATTGGCTGTCTGAACATAGCGGATTAAATTTGCAGTATTCTTCAATGAAACAAATCAATAGTTAGATCATCGTACTGATGAAGAATGCTCGTTTTTTTTATAAAATAAAGCCAAGACTTCAGTATACCAAGATTCCACCGGAAGTGAAAAAGAAAGTTATTGGATCTTCAGAAAGACCCATACATTTGCAATTTTATGTTTTTTTTTTCCAATTTGAAATCCGAAAGAAAATGTCAAAGTTAAAATCGATTATTCAATCAAATGAAATCAGACAGGAATATCATTGAAAATGTTATTTGAGGAATATAAGCTGGAAAGAAAACAATTAGGAATGATGTTCCGAGAATTATTCTTCAATTCATTTCTTCTTGATTCTCACGTATTCACAATGGAAATTAAACTTGAAAAAATTAAGTTTCGAAGTTGATGATGAACTCCGTATTCAATCTGCTGTCATCTCAAAGTAGTTTTGTTGCACTCTGCTATTTCCATTCGGCTTAGAATTGAAAAAAAAAAAGAATGTGCAATAATTGTGTTAGAAATGTGCAGGTATTTCTGATAATCCAACAAAATATTGAGTGATGAATTTTTCTCACCAAACGATGACTTCATTTCCGGTAAAAACGGTAATGGTGGATTCTATTTTGTTCTATCATCGGAGAACGTGTATTCTAACATTATTACAACGATAATTATTTCGAATTGTTTTCGGACAATTGTGTGATATTTTCAATATCAATCGAACCAATCATACCATTGGTGAAATTCTTCTATAAGGATTCTATGTATTCTCTGATATACATTTTATATTTGAAATTGCTCCACTTCAATTACGATGCTATTACAGATTGTCTATCATTTCACGAACCTTTCAATTAGAGATGGAGTTTGAAGTTTGATCATCTTTTATTCACAGAATTCCCCAACGAATTATATATTGCCACACATTCAATAATGAGTTCAATCTGAGAATCTAGTACAGTTCAATGCAACTAAAACTCAAGCTTGTATGTTCACCAAGAAGGCTGATCACACAATGCCCGATTTGATGATGTCGGGTACCACTGTTCCTATGAGGTCGTCAATATCCTTGCTGGGTGTCACCACCAACAGTGCTCTCTCATGGGACGATCATGTGAGGTCCATTGCGAAGACTGCTTCACAAAAACTCGGTTTTCTTTTCCGTGCGAAGAGATACTTCACATCCCAGCAACTGCTTATGATCTACAAAGCACAAATTCGACCTGTCCTGGAGTACTGCTCACATGTTTGGAGCTCAGCCCCCAAACATACGCTTAAGCTCTTAGATTCAATTCAGAAGAGAGCTATTCGCCTAGTCGATGACACAACACTCACCAAATCATTGACCTCTCTAGATCATCGTAGAAAGGTCGGCGATCTCTGCCTTTTCTATAGGTACTTTCACGGTCGGTGCTCAACGGAAATATCATCTATTATGCCACCACGCGCGATTCCTAGTAGACAAACCAGACGAGCTCAAGCTGGTCACCCCTACACTGTCAGGCTCGAGACCTGTCGAACATCGCTATACCAAGCATCATTCATCAATAGAACGGCAAAGTTGTGGAATTCTTTGCCTAGTGAAGTCTTTCCTGATGCTTACAACCTCCAAACATTCAAGAAAAATTCCAACGCCTTCCTTCATTCCCGAAATTCCACCGCTGGCTAACACGATGTTCCTCGAACATCATAGGTTTCCCTTTCGTGTTGTCCACAGATAAAAAAAAAAAAAGTTTTTGCACAAGGTTATTTGTGTTCTATACGACAAAAAAGTCTTTCCACTGACATTCATGCCTTTCGATGTTCTGTCGTCACCTGGCAATTTGTCAGGCTGCTAGGCAGTTTTTGTAGAGCTCAGAAATATACAGAGAATCGCTGTAGGAAACTGATCGATTCGTGAAGCAATGGATGATAGGAAAACTATATACTATATGATTTATTCAATGTAAATAATCTTGGAAGATATCACCCTACTGAATGAAAATGTTTTTAGATATTCAGGAACTCAAGAAAACCAATCCTGAGAAGAATACACTCTTGTGTTCTTGTGTTCAGCCTCAAGTTGGAAAACGATTCTCAAAAAAAGCTGGCAGGGAAAGGCAAAATCATTTTTGCATCAGAATTCACTACGTTGATATTATTATTCCTTTCGACCAACATTTCATCGATGTATGATCAATTTTATCAATCAACAAATTTCATGATATGAAATACAAACAAGATGTGAGATACTCATGACTGATTGGTGTTCGATATCCGTTCCTGTATGCCCTGTAGGACAGTGAAATAGGAGTAGGATGATCGTAAAACCTGAAATATAAAAGTAGATTGCATCGATATATCCACTGTACCAATACCTCTAGCTAATCACTCACCGCTACAAATATACTGGTGGACAGAGTGAATAGTCCTGCACATTTTATTTCAATCGGATTCACAGTTTTTGTCAAGAAGATGAGCAGAATTTTCTTGAATTTCATGTCGCAGTCAACCCACGGTGTTTTATAGGCAGAAGTGAATATGTTCCCACTCTGTAATCGATTCGAATAATTAAATTCGAATGGCTTCAGTTCCAATCGATGCTACTCACCTTTATGATAATCTCGTTGCAAAACCAATAATAACTCAGCTGCTGGATTAACATACCAACAAAAAAGGAAATTAGCATCAAATACTTCGTTGGCTCTTCCTCAAATGTTACCTAAAAATTATGAATGGGTTGTTGTAATTGATCATTCCAACAATTCTAAACAAAAGTCTCACCTGAGTCAACTGAAATAATATCGAACAGATTATTACTGATGCTTCCAATAATAAACTAAAGAAGGTGACTCGATAAATACATTCGATATCTTTGGCCAACCTGGAACGAAGTTTTCATCATATTCTATTTTTTCAACAATAAAGCAGTTAATGAAAAATTAAACGAAGGAACGGACCAAAATTCTGAGAAGATCTGCAAGGAATCACAGAAGTAACGATTCTTCTGGTAACTCACAAACCAGAACCTACCTATTACTGAGACTGAGACATGGCGATGACTGATGATTTTCAGAGTTACATCAGAATTCATATAATCCATCTATCAGCTAGTTCTTGGAGGAGTCATGCACATGGCTAACCTCGAAAAATAACGTAGCGGCCTTCGAATAATTCACCGTTTTTCGAAATATAATTAGCAAGAATGAGTAATAGATCAGTCGGTTCACAAGTCAAAAGTAAAATATTGTATTGGGAGGGTATGATTTACTTTCGTTATAGACTCAGTAATAGAGTTGTAGTTGGGTACTACTTGATTATACATAGAGATCGGAAGAATGCAAGAAAACAGCATTCGTTCTTGAATCCATTGGAAAATTTCCTGACGTGGCTCGAATATCAATATCATAAGAAATGGAAAATTTCTTTGGTGAATCAAAACACGCTCGATTCTCTAGGTCGGTACTCATACTGTACTGAGTTCATTATCTGATAGATATTCACTTATTGACAATCTTTAGGAATATATGAAGTCAGTAGTACCTTTAACAACATTACTCAACTGTAACAATCAAAGACTTGGATCAACTATTGTATAAGGGACCCCAAACTCACTATCATCAAAGGTGAGTGACATACTTCAAGCATATAGCTAAATCATACACACTTCCTAATTATTTCTTATATTTCTACAATTCGGCGTCGTGCTCAAAATTCGTCTATCTATTATCTTGCACAGATATCCATTCGCTCTTGTCAAGTGCCTATACCCACCCATGAATTTTCCTGTGATGCTTCACACAGACGATCATGTTCTCTGTCATGACTTGCGAAAATTTTCGTGAATCTTTCTTCAGCTCCCGGATATTCTCTTCACTGTTCACGCATAATACGCCTTTTTGAACGTGAAACGTTTCGAATGAATCGAAAACGTCACACAAATAATCGCATTGGAGTCCGACTTGCAACAGCATGCCATAAACTAACATATCAGAATTAACACTCAACGAACAAATCAACAACCATAAGAAATTTTGAATGCAAATCACTATTTCGTAGTATGGAGTTTTCTCCCAATCGAAAGGAATCCACCAAGGCAGTATCATCGTTTTTTCTTCAGCCAGGAATGTGGAAACGACGAAGTAAATGTAAACTTGAAAATTTATTAAGGCTTTAAGGAAAAACAATAAGTTGTGGAATGATCTTAGAGCTCGACTCAGTTCCAAATGTTTCTCACTACTGGGCTGCAAGAATGATTCAGTGTCTAACTGAAACACGAAATCACCAATTTTATCTTGATTCCTGTAAATTACCGACATGTTGATAATCCATCATGAAGCTAATGTCCTTGAACAATAAATCAGTGAAATCATTCATATCATCAGTTGCCATAGTCACATATACGGTTTGACATATTGTAGAAAGAACCCACGAAACTGTTGTAAATGTCGTGTAAATAATGTTCGAAAGATATTTGACATTGGAGTTGGGTTTCCAATACCCAAAAAATTTGAAAATTGCGATATGCAACCATATGAATTCAATGTAGTCTTTTTGCTTCATCTTCAGAGATCTGACAGGTAACTAATTATAGGCACACTTACCTTTTATATGCACATTCAATGGACATAATGTAATTGCTGCTTCATTATATAAATTGGATTCATAGGAGTACGGATAACTCTAATAGAATGAACAGGTAAAGTTGAAAATAAAGTCACTGTTTCATTTGTCTTTACATCTCTGATGATAATGTCAAAGCGAAACACCCTGTACTCATTTTTTCAACAGATTCAAATAGTAAGTGAGTTTATCCCAAAGATATGATACTATATATTCTCTATTAGATCGAGCTCAAAGAGAGAGAGAGAGAGAGAGAGAGAGAGAGAGAGAGAGAGAGAGGAATTGAAAAGACCATAAGGAAGAGACGCAGCGATGAAAGATCACATGACTATTGGCATTGTCGAAACATTTTGATGTATCATACCGAGAAATAGGACATTCTCATTTTCATTCGAATGGAGTTAACAGCGTAAGATTATTCACGCAAATCTATTGTTTCGCGAAATTTATTGATTCATAAATGTGTTTACATAAAGGGACTCAGTTTTACTGGTTGTTTGGATATTGAAAATAAGTAAATGATCCTAGTTGGTTCAGCCGGTTTAGTCTATCAAGTCAAGGAATGGTTTCAAAACTATGTTCAAGATGGTTTTGTCCTGTTCAACCTATGGCTGTACTGATTGATTGAAAAACTGTCATTATATATCATTTCATAGGTGAGATATCGAATAATGTTGAATAAATCTCAAATAGACCCTATTTCACGCCTAGATAAAGGTAGAGGAATACAACCAATTGAAACAGCAATCGAGAAAGAGAGAGGCAACCAGCAGTGATCACCTGGCTGTTTGGCAAAATTGCACCTCTCTCTATCACACATCCAGACGAATCCACAGCTTTTTCTTTCACTTGCAGTCATTCCAATGCTTCTCGTAAGTTGATGGGGCAAGGGTGCATTTAGTAGGGAATATTTAATATCATATCTTTGGTTTATCCTCTATTGAATATATTCAATTGAGAGTACATTCAAAATCACTCATGAAATGTTTCTGAAACAGTAAGATCATTCAACGCCATGCAAAAAACTACTGAAAAATTTCTTCTACATTCAATTCTCACTGTACTCTCTTACTTTTTCTCGTTGTGAGGTGACACTGACTTCCCATAGGTTGACAATCTATTATTATCGTAGGATTATGGTGCCTACATCCCTTCATCCTTTTTACTCACCCCCAGCAATCTAGATGTCAATTTCTCAGGCATATCATTATCATCGTCCATATTATTATTACATATCTATAGATTTGATACTACAGTATAAACTCATTTTCTTAGAACAATTGAGAATTTTAATGAGTTCGCTTACCTCTGACAAAATACGACCAAAGCCATAGCGCCGCTATTTATTGCCTGATTTTGAAAAACGCAAAAGCAAATGAATGAATACTATGATTTTTTCAACTCCCATTTTTTTAACTCCCATATCAACGACTGCGATTATCAATTGTTTCCAAATGGCAGCATATTTTTTTTTCAAATGTTCCTGATGGACAATTCTTTCTGACACTGACAGTTGTCGATATTTTGACTTCTATCTATCGAAATATTCGTTTTTTGATTCTGAAAAACCAAGTTTAATCTCGATCAACGTTGCATGTATGAATATGGGTGTGTGAATACAATTTGAACAAAAGGGATGATGGAAACAATGATTGTCAGGTGATATCTTTGAACTACTTTGCAAAATCAGACAATGAATAGCGACGCTATATGACTTGGGGCGTTTTTGTCAATCAGCCTGTATATTTGAACTGATATAACGCATCATTAAATTATCCCCCCTCAGAGGATAATCATTTTCGAAATGTCATAAGTGCATGCATGATGTGAATAAAAAGTGGTGTTCCAACCTCCTATACCCAGACACTAGAAAAGGTGTAGACTGCTGCCTACTTGATTAAATCGAATTTCGACACCTGACTGAGGCTGCTCAAGTTCGACACTAGATGACATCACCTTTGTCGATCTCGAAGATTTTCTCGGAATGTGTGGAAAACATGATCCGAATTCGGAATTTAACACGAATGCAAATATTGAACCGTTAGCTCTCCGTCGCTTTGAGATATCCGTCATTATCAGTGAAAGCGGATTTGACTCCAGAGGATCGCCGATTTTTATTTGTGGACAACACGAAAGGAAAACCTATAATGTTCGAGGAACATCGTGGTAGCCAGCGGGGGAATTTTGGGAGAGAAGGAAGGTGTTGGAATTTTTCTTGAAAGTTTGGAGGTTGTAAGCATCAGGAAAGACTTCACTTGGCAAAGAATCCCATAACTTTGCCGTTCTATTGATGAATGATGCTTGGTATAGCGATGTTCGACAGGTCTCGAGTCTGACAGTGTAGGGGTGACCAGCTTGAGCTCTAGGAATCGCGCGTGGTGGCATAATAGATGATATTTCCGTTGAGCACCGACCGTGAAAGTACCTATAAAATGGCATAGATCGCCGACCTTTCTACGATGATCTAGAGAGGTCAATGATTTGGTGGGTATTTTATCATCGACTAGGCGAATAGCTCTCTTCTGAATTGAATCTAAGAGCTTTAGCGTATGTTTGGGGGCTGAGCTCCAAACATGTGAACAGTACTCCAGGACAGGTCGAATTTGTGCTTTGTAGATCATAAGCAGCTGCTGGGATGTGAAGTATCTCTTCGCACGGAATAGAAAACCAAGTTTTGGTGGAGCAGTTTTCGCAATGGACCTCACATGATCGTCCCATGAGAGAGCACTGTTGGTGGTGACACCCAGCTTGGATATTGACGACCTCATAGGAACAGTGGTATCCGACATCATCAAATTGGGCATTGTGTGATCTGCCTCCTTGGTGAACATACAAGCTTGAGTTTTTTTTTGCATTGAACTGTACTAGATTTTCAGATCCCCATTTCAGAATTCTTGTTAGATCCTCATTCAAAGCATCGACTTGTCTTCGTCTTGCAACTCTGGCCTTGTTGGATGATATAGGGGCTCTAAAGGAAAAGGCGGAATGAAGTGTACTATCATCCGCAAAGCTATGAACTGGGCTAGAGGTCACATTCAACAAATCATTGATGTGGAGCAAAAACAAAGTTGGTGCCAAGACAGAGCCTTGTGGAACACCAGCATTGATCGTCATTGTATCAGACGAGACCCCGTCTACCACCACGTAGAGTGGTCTATCTGCAAGAAAACTCGATAGTAAAAGACACAGTTGGGGCGGCAAACCATATGACGGAAGTTTCGCTAGGAGGCCTTTGTGCCAAACTCGGTCAATACACAATTTGAGCGCAATATGGACAATCCACTTGAGTTCTACGGAATACTTATTTTCTCTTCGGATGAAATCTCATATTTGCAAATCCTCATTCTAACATTTTTATTCCATTACAGATTGACAATGATCGATTCAACATATTCAAACATTTATACCACCAAGTTCATGTGCAAAAAATGTCTACTGCGATGTCTTCTATGACCTGAGTCCTGAAAGCCTATAAACATGTTCAAATGTCCATGTTTAAAATGAAGAAAAGTTCTCGTGATGTTTGATGATTTATTTGATGTCAATAAAATGTACAAAACATATATGGGATACATAAAATTGATCGAAAATGTCATCTACTGTCTTGTATTTTTTCTGAATTAGTCCCTCATACCAAAACTTTCTGAACTTATCCTGTGATATGAGTGATTTCTTGTATTATTATCATAAAAGAAACGCATTTTTAGGAGAATGATTAACTATAGCTGTGTGAGTTTCCTTTTCTTATTATTATGTGAACAGTATTCCAAGGTGTAATATCCTGATATTTCATGACTTTTAATTATATGTATATTATCTTATTTCATGATGAAAGTGCATTTGGTGCAACAAAAGTGATACTCAAAATATCGTGAAATTCCAGTGAATATACTGTGGTAACCCTTTCTTATTGCTGTTAATAATCCATCATTCTTCTTTCTTGGATCCTTTGCAGGAAAGTGAAATAGGAGTAAGATGACTTCATGATCTGAAATGCAAGATGAACTGTTTGTCAATACTATAAACGAACCTGCATTACATAGAAATTTATATTGTCAGTTCTTGACAAAGTATGCAAATCTCAATAGAGTCAAGGCGATTCGAAAGAATCGCTGTATGAATCCTTCAGTCTCTGCATGAGTATTCAATCGACTTTTTCAGAGATCAGTCCCAAGTGAAGGCAAGATATATCATAATAGTACATAAAGACTGTTTTTGTTAGATTTCGACAATATACAATGTTTCTCACTTTTGATGCATCTTCCGTCATCATTAAGGTAGGATTCTGAAACTCACAGGAGCAAGAGAAATGCCAAAGGTATACTCAATGACCCAGTAGACTTATCTTCCGTTAGATACATTGCTCGCCAGCAGCCATGACCAACGACAATGATAGGAGGAGGCAAGATACATCGAAATTCTCTTGGGATTCGGAATCAGGACATCAAAATCCCTGAAGGTACGATTTTTTCCGGAAATAAATGCCGCAATAATTACAGGTGTTTCCATGAAAAGTGAGACAACTTTCGATCTATCGTGTCTCCGAATAAAATATTCTGGAAATGTTGGGGATTCCTTGTATGCTGTCGAGGAGTGTACATACTGAACATGAACCTCCACTTGGTAATTGAGTGTACCCTTAGGTATTTCAGATTCACAGAAGATGTAGGAGTGATTCCATCAGAAGTGAGCCAAACTAATGTAGGGATGATATATGTATGTATATGGGATAAAAAAATATAATTTGTCGTTGAACATTTTTTCTGGAAGGAACTACTGCACTCTTTCATATTTACTAGTCACCGAACATAATATCTTCGGTGCTACAGTTACAGACTCAAGTCACAGAATAGACAACTTCAAGTACGGTACCTCTCACGAATGAATGAGCGTATTGCTAGAATTTAATCATTTCTTACATGAAATTCAATATATCTTCTCGTTCAAACGACTATTTCAGTCCAGTGAGAATATTTTTATGCATATGAATATAATTAGTTCATATGAATAGTATTCAGTTATAAACGACTGATTTGATATTATAGTGACAAGTGTCATATTGCATTTCAGCCCTATTTCTAGCTTATGAACTTCATCAGAAGAGAATCTAATATAATATCTAATATAGTTCGACAGGACAGTTAGAAGAGTCCACTAGAATCGGAGAATGATCGGAAACATTCTGTTATGAAATGTCTATATACAGAATGTTCCAAATGTTTAAGGAAGGATAGAGGGGGCTCATTTGGATCCATTTGGCCAACATACTTCAAGACGTGCTGAAGACTTTTCGAAGGGATCAAAAAAATTAATAAATTCGAAAAATCAAGAAGATTCTTTTTTTTGTAGGGTGAAGGAAATCGGTGAAAAAAAATCAATCCGTATCGTACAATGAGGTAATTTTTTTTTCCGAAAAAAGGGTCAGACATGTGAAAAATGTTAGTATTGGAAATTTCATTCGTATAATGATTATAGTTTACGTTTTTGATACAATATCAACGAAGACGCGAAATTGTCACAGAAGTGAGAAAACTCATAGAAATATATGTAATTCATGCCTTCTTGAATGGCACATACGTTTTATTTTAGCTGTTTTGTAAGTCAACAGATATACTCTATTTGAGAAAAAAAAATAATTATCCAAGGTGTCATGTTCCAAGGAGGAGTGCTCCTCGATTCTCAGGTATTCCAAATGGAAATTAAACTTGGAAAAATCAAGTTTTGAAGTTGATGATGAACTCCGTACTCAATCTGCTGTCATCTCAAAGAAGTTTTGTTGCACTATCGGTCATATCTCTTTTATTCTCATCCGGCTTGAAATTGAAAAAAAAGAGAAATGTGCAATAATCGTGCTAGAAATGTGCAGATATTTCTGATATTTCACCAAAATATCGAGTGATGAATTTTGGCACCAAACGATGACTTCATTTCCGGTAAAAACGGTGATGGTGTACTCTATTTTGTTCTATCATCAAAAAACGTGTATTCTAACATTATTACAACGATAATTATTTCTAATTGTTTCACTGAAAAACAATTCCTCGTGGTCACAAAGTGTCCTAAGGCTTCGGACAACCTGTAGCCTGGTGAATGGACTATGCATGATCTACATTATGTAAACGATACTTGATAGTCTATTCTGATTTTGGGATATCGAATTATTGCCATGTGATATTTTCCAATATCAATCGAACCAATCAAGACTTCATACCATTGGTGAAATTCTCCTATAAGGATTCTATCTATTTTCTGATATACATTATATATTTGAAATTGCTTCACTTCAATTATGATGCTAATACAGATTGTCTATCATTTTACGAACCTTTCAATTAAACATGGAGTTTGGAGTTTGATCATCTTTTATTCACAGAATTCCTCAACGAATTATATATTGCCACACATTCAATAATGAATGTGAGATTTTGTACAAGGTTATTTGTGTTCTATACGACAAAAAAGTCTTTCCACTGACAATCATGCTTTTCGATGTTCTGTCGTCACCGAAAGGGAATTTGTCAGGCTGTTAGGCAGTTTTTGTAGAGCTCAGAAATATACAGAGAATCGCTGTAGGAAACTGATCGATTCGTGATTGATGATGATTTCCATGAGAGACCAAAGAAATAAATGATAGGAAAACTATATACTATATGATTTATCTAATGTTAAAATTCTTGGGAGATATCACCTTACTGAATGAGAATGTTTTGAGATATTTAGGAACTCAAGAAAACCAATTCTGGGAAGAATATACTCTTGTTAGTGAGGGATCATTCACAGGGGTTCAGCCTCAAGTTGGAAAACGATTCTCGAAAAAAGCTGGCAAAGAAAGGCGAAATCATTTTTGCATCAAAATTCACTACGTTGATATCATTATCCCTTTCGACCAACATTTCATCGATGTATGATCAATTTTATCAATCAACAAATTTCATGATATGAAATACAAACAAGATGTGAGATACTCATGACTGATTGGTGTTCGATATCCGTTCCTGTATGCCCTGTAGGACAGTGAAATAGGAGTAGGATGATCGTAAAACCTGAAATATAAAAGTAGATTGCATCGATATATCCACTGTAACAATACCTCTAGTAGTAGTAGTAGTAGTTCATTTAAAATAGGTAAGCCTAATATACAAACATCTCAATTACACATAAAAAATGTTTACATCACATAAGTATATACATATATTAAAATATCACAAGCAATTGCTAGTTATACAGAACAGAGCAGTTAAAGATTTAGAAACCTATAACAATAATACTGAAATAATGAACAAACAGATACCTATTACTATAGAATGATTTTTACATAAAGATGTTATAAACATTTACTTAATGTCAATATGCCCGATTAAGTATTCACTGTATTTGAGTGGTATAAAGTTGATAAAAAGTAGTAGCTTTTGTTCAGTGTAAGCAGTATAAAATACACTTCAAGAGAGTGTGAATAATTCACTAGTTGATGTGATAGTTATTTGATTATTCATAAAAAAGTGCATTCACTTCATCAAAGATCTACACAAATAATCAACCTACCTCTACTAAAAAAAGGTAACTGGAATAAAAACCAATTTCCTTATCAACAAACAAAAAGTGTTGGAGATTTCTCGTGAATTCTATAGCCCAGGAGCTTGAACTGTAAACTATTTTGGGTGAACATGGAGTGTGTCACATGCAAAACCAAAACTAATGAACCTATGCTATCATGTGACAGTTGCGAACGTGCAACTCACAGGGAATGCACTGGTTTGAATGCTAGCGAACTGAAAGTTATGGACCTTAAAGGGAAAAGAATTCTTAGATTTTATTGCGAAGACTGTCAAAATGGAATTAAACTCATTCCCAAACTTCTTTCGAAAATTGATATCATGGAAAAGCAAATCGAAGAACTGAAAAGAGTAGTGCAGAATTCACCATCCCCAACAATAAACGATAAAGAAGATGTGATAGCAGAAATATTGGATAGACAAAATCGGGCTTCCAATATCATTATATATAATGTTAATGAATCGAATGAAAGGTCCCAACAGGAACGTAATTCTGAAGACATAGCATCAGTACATAAAATCTTGGAAGGTATGCCTGTAAATCAAGATGATATGGTAGTGTTCAGACTGGGAAAATTCATACCAAATAAAATAAGACCCATGAAAGTAGTTTTAAAAACAGTGGAGAATGCTAAATATATCTTAAGAAACAAAAAACTCATTAATGGCAGAATTCCAAGTATTCAAATATATGGGGACCAAACCAGAGCTCAACGAGACTATTATCAAAAGGTAAAGGCTCAACTTCAAGAAATTTCAATAGGGGGCGATAATGATAAGATGATAAAATATATTAACAATAAACCAACCATTGTAAGTAAAGAAAATGGGAGAAAAAACTAGATTGCTATCCTAATATACGCATGAATACAGACATCATCTATCTTAATGCCCAAAGTGTTTTAAAAAATCGTGATGAAATTCAAGAAAGCTTAACTTGCTTCAATCCCAAGATTATTCTCTTGAGCGAAACAAGAACAACAAGTGACATTGAAGATGCTGAAATAAAACTGGATAATTACAAATGTATCCGTTGCGACTCCTCAAGCAGACACACAGGTGGTGTCTTACTTTACTTAAAAAATAATATAAGTTTTTCTTTTTTCAAAACATTTGTTCTGGATGGAAACTATTGGTGCCGTATCTTAAGAATTAACTTAATATCTTCAGTATGGTTGATCGGCTGCCTATACCACTCACCATCAAGCTCAGATGCTAAGTTCATCGAAGACTTTGAAGGAATTTGTGATACTTTATCTTCTACAAATCATAGTTTTATATTGGTTGGTGACTTCAATATCAATCTTCTATCAGACAGTTTCTACAGCAATAAAATAATTTCACTAATAACAACTTATGGAATATCTCAACTTGTGTCTGAACCAACTCGTGTTACAAATTTTAGTGCAACACTAGTGGATTACATTCTATCTAACCAAATCAATATTTCAACAAGTGTGCATGATTGTCCAAAAATTACAGATCATTCTGTCCTCTCAATTAATTTATGTAATAATGGTGGTAATAGTAATGTTATTAACAAAAGGTATAGAAATCTATGCCCTAAAAATATGGATGTCATAAAAATGAATTTGATGATGTTTAATTGGAATCTGAACTCTATTGATATTAATGTATTATACAAGGAACTCTCAGATAATGTAGAAAATGTGGTTAATGATGTTGCACCTATTGAAACTAGTAGTTATAAGCATAAATTATCATGGTTTGACAATGAGGTGTATGATAGAATTAAACTTCGTGACAAAGCTTATAAACTGTTCAAATTATGTAATGATGGTCAAAAGGATGACAAATGGGCAATCTTTAAAAAACTCCGAAATGATGTAGTTAATCTACTGAAATCAAAAAAACATCAGTACTATTTTGACAAAATTGATAGATTCATAAATAATGCTAAGGAAATGTGGAGAACGTTGAAA
The DNA here is from genome assembly GCA_963576655.1 of Gastrophysa polygoni. Lineage (NCBI taxonomy): Eukaryota > Metazoa > Arthropoda > Insecta > Coleoptera > Chrysomelidae > Gastrophysa > Gastrophysa polygoni. The sequence continues at coordinate 7,065,910 of OY755083.1, read as the reverse complement.
AACATAGTCAACACAAAGATTAATGATTGCCCCAATCTCATTCAGTTTGAAGATGGCAACAATAAAATAGTACTGGAGGATAATACAGTTATAGCAGAAAAGTTTAACAGATATTTCATTGAAAGTATAAGTGATATCATTAATAGTTTAGACTCTTCAAAATTATGGAGTAATTCAAATTACAATTTATATCCTATAATGAATAAGTTCAAATTAGTATCACTGAGTGAACTACAACAAATAGTCAATAGTATAGATTCAAAAATCTCAATACATGAATCACTCAATCCTAAAATATTGAAAGAAATTTTCGAAACAATAGGTCATGTTATACTTAACTTAGTTAACACTTCCCTACATACGGGTAAAATACCGGATACACTCAAAACCAGTACCATTGTTCCAATCCAGAAAATTACTAATACTTTCAAGGCTTCAGAATTTAGACCAATAAATACACTTCCTCCCATAGAAAAAATTATAGAGCTAGTTGTTTACGATCAGTTGTTGGAACATATTGACAATAATAATATTTTAATGAATAACCAGTCGGGTTTCAGGAGTAAACATTCTTGCGAATCCTCTCTTCAGCTCACCTTATGTAAATTTAAGAAAGATATAGACGATAATAAATATGTGATAGCAGTTTTCTTGGACCTGAAAAGGGCATTTGAGACAATTGATCGCAAAATACTATTAACTAAACTATTGAGATATGGTATAACGGGTAGTGTTTATGACTGGATGGAGAACTACCTCAGTAACCGTAAACAAAGAGTACGCTTCAATGGATATGTGTCATCTGAAAGTATGAATGATGTGGGAGTTCCACAAGGAAGTGTTCTTGGTCCATTGCTCTTTATATTGTATTTAAATGATATCGAGCTATTTGTTGACTGTGAATTCATAAATCTTTTTGCCGATGATACCCTGGTAGCTTGTAGCGATTATAGTTTGGATAGAGCAATACAAAAAATGAATACAGTACTGAGTGATGTCCATGAATATTTAACAAGAAATAAACTCAAATTGAACGTTTCCAAAACTAAAGGAATGCTTTTAACAACAAAATATAAATATAACAATATCGATATCAATAGTATTAACTTACACCTGAATAATGAGCAAATAGAAATAGTTTCGTCAGTAAAGTACCTAGGTTTCCAGTTAGATAACTTCCTGACTTTTGAAACCCATTTCGATTATATGCACAAAAAAATTTCAAAAAAGTTATTCTTTTTTTCCAGAATTGCACAAACGCTCTCAACTGAAGCCAAAATATCGGTTTATAACACAATTATTCAGCCACATTTTGATTACTGCTCATCATTACTATTTTCTCTTGACCTTAATAAAATAAATCAACTTCAAAAGTTGCAAAACCGTGGAATGAGAATCATTTTAAAAACTAATAGACATACACCTATCGTTACTATGCTCAATACGTTGAAATGGTTTTCTGTCTCACAGAGAATTTATTATCTTTCTATTATTTTTATTTTCAAGATATTGAATAATTTGGCACCAACGTAATTTCAAAATCAATTGATTCTACATAAAGATGTACATACCCACTTCACCAGAAACCGGGATAATTTATATATCCCTATAGATATATATCCCTATATTCTATAGAACAAATCGAAAAAGCACAATGAAATCTTTGTTTTTCAAAGGATTCCATGAGTTCAACCAGTTGCCTGCTTCAGTGAAAAATAGTTCCTCCCTTTATAGTTTCAAAAAAAATCTCAAGAGTTTCTTAATCAATCAGTATTCCTAGTAAGTTGTAAAGATATGTAATCTTAGGTGAACATATTTGTTGCTATCATTTTCAATATTGTAATTTTATATATTTTTATATGTGGCGTATGTGTGCGCGCATTTTAACCTGTTTATTTGTGTGTGAATATACTCACTTATAATTACTTTGTAAATGTCAGCAATGTATATTGTCTTATTTCAAATCTACTACTATATATGTATTTTTTATTTATACTTAAAAGTGTTTAGCGAATTTGTATATTAGGATTTCCTATTTGAATAAAGATCTATCTATCTATCTATCTATTAGTGTGACGTCACGCCGCCAAATCCGTTGGTACTTGTGCGCATATGTCCAACAATCATAGAGTTTTAATATACTTTGATAATGATGACTTGAAAGAAGATAAAGAAACTGATTGATTTATATTCATAGGCAGTTTATTGAATTCATTTAACCCTTTGAAAAATAGCGATCTCATGCTCATACTAGAATTTGTTCTGTGAATGTGAAAGTCAGTCCTCATTCTTGTGTCATAGTTATGAATTTCATCATTTCCTATTAAGAATTCGTTGAAATAGGAAGGTAGTAGGCCTTTGTTTAATTTATAAATGAAAGTCATACTCATGTAAAATAAACGAGAACTAACTGAAAACCATTGCAGTGTATCCAACATCAATTTAATTGGAGTAAATCTATTACACTTCAGTATTAATCTCATTCCTCTATTTTGTAGCTTTTGGAGTTGGGAAATTCGGTTTTGGTTAAACAAGTAAATTATTGTTGCACAATAATCAAAGTCAGGTTTTATAATATATTATAGCTAATCACTCACCGCTACAAATATACTGGTGGACAGAGTGAATAGTCCTGCACATTTTATCTCAATCGGATTCACAGTTCTTGTCAAGAAGATGAGCAGAATTTTCTTGAATTTCATGTCGCAGTCAACCCACGGTGTTTTATAGGCAGAAGTGAATATGTTCCCACTCTGTAATCGATTCGAATAATTAAATTCGAATGGCTTCAGTTCCAATCGATGCTACTCACCTTTATGATAATCTCGTTGCAAAACCAATAATAACTCAGCTGCTGGATTAACATACCAACAAAAAAGGAAATTAGCATCAAATACTTCGTTGGCTCTTCCTCAAATGTTACCTAAAAATTATGAATGGGTTGTTGTAATTGATCATTCCAACAATTCTAAACAAAAGTCTCACCTGAGTCAACTGAAATAATATCGAACAGATTATTACTGATGCTTCCAATAATAAACTAAAGAAGGTGACTCGATAAATACATTCGATATCTTTGGCCAACCTGGAACGAAGTTTTCATCATATTCTATTTTTTCAACAATAAAGCAGTTAATGAAAAATTAAACGAAGGAACGGACCAAAATTCTGAGAAGATCTGCAAGGAATCACAGAAGTAACGATTCTTCTGGTAACTCACAAACCAGAACCTACCTATTACTGAGACTGAGACATGGCGATGACTGATGATTTTCAGAGTTACATCAGAATTCATATAATCCATCTATCAGCTAGTTCTTGGAGGAGTCATGCACATGGCTAACCTCGAAAAATAACGTAGCGGCCTTCGAATAATTCACCGTTTTTCGAAATATAATTAGCAAGAATGAGTAATAGATCAGTCGGTTCACAAGTCAAAAGTAAAATATTGTATTGGGAGGGTATGATTTACTTTCGTTATAGACTCAGTAATAGAGTTGTAGTTGGGTACTACTTGATTATACATAGAGATCGGAAGAATGCAAGAAAACAGCATTCGTTCTTGAATCCATTGGAAAATTTCCTGACGTGGCTCGAATATCAATATCATAAGAAATGGAAAATTTCTTTGGTGAATCAAAACACGCTCGATTCTCTAGGTCGGTACTCATACTGTACTGAGTTCATTATCTGATAGATATTCACTTATTGACAATCTTTAGGAATATATGAAGTCAGTAGTACCTTTAACAACATTACTCAACTGTAACAATCAAAGACTTGGATCAACTATTGTATAAGGGACCCCAAACTCACTATCATCAAAGGTGAGTGACATACTTCAAGCATATAGCTAAATCATACACACTTCCTAATTATTTCTTATATTTCTACAATTCGGCGTCGTGCTCAAAATTCGTCTATCTATTATCTTGCACAGATATCCATTCGCTCTTGTCAAGTGCCTATACCCACCCATGAATTTTCCTGTGATGCTTCACACAGACGATCATGTTCTCTGTCATGACTTGCGAAAATTTTCGTGAATCTTTCTTCAGCTCCCGGATATTCTCTTCACTGTTCACGCATAATACGCCTTTTTGAACGTGAAACGTTTCGAATGAATCGAAAACGTCACACAAATAATCGCATTGGAGTCCGACTTGCAACAGCATGCCATAAACTAACATATCAGAATTAACACTCAACGAACAAATCAACAACCATAAGAAATTTTGAATGCAAATCACTATTTCGTAGTATGGAGTTTTCTCCCAATCGAAAGGAATCCACCAAGGCAGTATCATCGTTTTTTCTTCAGCCAGGAATGTGGAAACGACGAAGTAAATGTAAACTTGAAAATTTATTAAGGCTTTAAGGAAAAACAATAAGTTGTGGAATGATCTTAGAGCTCGACTCAGTTCCAAATGTTTCTCACTACTGGGCTGCAAGAATGATTCAGTGTCTAACTGAAACACGAAATCACCAATTTTATCTTGATTCCTGTAAATTACCGACATGTTGATAATCCATCATGAAGCTAATGTCCTTGAACAATAAATCAGTGAAATCATTCATATCATCAGTTGCCATAGTCACATATACGGTTTGACATATTGTAGAAAGAACCCATGAAACTGTTGTAAATGTCGTGTAAATAATGTTTGAAAGATATTTGTCATTGGAGTTGGGTTTCCAATACCCGAAAAATTTGAAAATTGCTATATGCAACCATATGAATTCAATGTAGTCTTTTTGCTTCATCTTCAGAGATCTGAGAGGTAACTAATCATCACGGCATAGAAAAGCGATAGGCACACTTACCTTTTATATGCACATTCAATGGATATAATTTAATTGCTGCTTCATTATATAAATTGAATTCATAGGAGTACGGAGAACTCCAATAGAATTAACAGGTAAAGTTGAAAATGAAATCGCTGTTTCATTTGTCTTTATATCTCTATCTATAAACGCGAAGAGACGCAGTGATCAAAAATCAGCTGACTGTTGGCATTGTCAAAACATTTTGATGTATCATACCGAGAAATAGGACATTCTCATTTTCATTCGAATGGAATTAACACAAAGAAGCTTAGTTTTACTGGTTGTTTGGATATTGAAAATTAGTGATGATCCTAGTTGGCTCAGCCGGTTTCTATCAAGTCTATAAAGTCAACTAAGGGTTTCAAAACTTTGTTTGAGATCATTTCGTCCTGTTCAGCCTATGGCTGTACTAATCGATTCAAAAAATGTCGTGACATTATACATTTCATAGGTGAGATATTGAATTAATCTTGAACAAATCTTATGAAGACTCTATTCTGCGCCTAGATAAAGGCAGAGGAATACAACCAATTAAAACAGCAATGGAGAGAGAGAGAGAGAGAGAGAGAGAGAGAGAGAGGCAACCAGCAGTGATCACCTGGCTGTTGGCAAAATTGCACTCTTCTCTATCGCACATCCAGACGAATCCACAGCTTTTTCTTTCACTTGCAGTCATTTCAATGCTTCTCGTGAGTTGATGTGGCAAGTGTGCATTTAGTGGGGAATATATAATATCATATCTTTGGTTTATCCTCTATTGAATAAATTCTGAGAGTACATTCAAAATCACTCATGATATCATAATAATGCATGTATCTGAAACAGTAAGATCATTCAAAAGTTTTTTCTACATTTAATTCTCACTGTACTCTCTTACTTTCTCTCGTTGTGGGGTGACACTGACTTCCCATAGGTTGACAATCTATTATTATTGTATTAGCAATCCAGATGTCAATTTCTCAGACATATTATTATCATCGTCTATATTATTAATACATATCTTTAGATTTGATACTACAGATTAAACTCATTTTGTCAGAACAATCGAGAATTTTAATGAGTTCGCTTACCACTGACAAAATACGACCCAAGCATATTTTTTCAAATGTTCCTGATGGACAATTCTTTCTGACACTGACAGTTGTCAGTTGAACTAATATAACGCATCATTAAATCATCCCCCCTCAGAGGATAATCATTTTCGAGTGCATGCATGATGTGAATAAAAAGTGGTGTTCCAACCTCCTATACCCAGCCACTAGAAAAAGGTGTAGACTGCTGCCTACTTGATTAAATCGAATTTCGACACCTGACTGAGGCTGCCCAAGTTCGACACTAGATGACATCACCTTTGTCGATCTCGAAGATTTTCTCGGAATGTCTGGAAAACATGATCCGAATTCGGAATTTAACACGAATGCAAATATTGAACCGTTAGCTCTCCGACGCTTTGAGATATCCGTCATTATCAGGAAAAGCGGATTTGACTTCACAGGATCGACGATCGTCATCTGTAATAATTTTCGAACAATCTATTTCAAATTTTTTACCGTTATTCTTTGATTCCCCTCCATTGCATCTTTGGATATGATTCAACGTGGTGAAATTGATTTTTGTCTCGGAAGTTTCGTATTCGTGAAACCATGATGAACTTTATTTTCCCAAATGGTCCTGATTATATTTTGACAGATTCTAAAAGCTCTTCACATTCTGAATGCTCGCATGTATTATTATACATTATGGTTTGAATGTATTTGGATTGAGTTTCATACATCAACAATTATTTCATTGATTTTATACGGATAAACAATATACCTGCTACACACAATTAATGTAGGTATTCTACATAATGAGCATCTATCTATGGTGAGAACAGTTCACTAACAAGCCTTCTAATGATGATATAGACGGAGTTTGTCATCTGGATTAATCATTTCCTGATTGCCACTAATTTTCCGATCTCCCTTCTTGGATTCCCTGTAGAACAGTGAAATAGGAATACGAAGAACGTAGAATCTGAAATTGGGGTTAAACAACTCATTAAGTCTGATGACAAAACCACTAAACATGGAATGGGATGAATATTGTATGATGATTGTGAATAAAGATATTCTTTTTCATTCTTTCCGAGAATAAATGCAATTTTTATTTAATGGAATCCAAATTCTAAATCCAAAAAAAAGTTATATTCAATACTTGGAAGCTTTTCTTTGGAGGATTTCGACATTCACTTAGCCATATCCTAGTTGAATAATTCTCAATGATATTGATGAATAGCAAAGGGAAGGGTGAAAAAATTAGCAGAAAACAGTGAAGGGTCATTTTTTTAGTACACCCATTTCAATTGCGGAACTTACCGATATGAATACACTATTTGACACTGTGAATAGCCCTCCAGCTCTCATTTCGATTGGTCGTACGGAATTTGTCATGAAATTGAGCAGATTTTTCTTGAATTTCATGTTACAATCAACCCAGGGTGTGTTATAGGTTGATGAGAATATATTCTCACTCTGAAATATATTGTAATATGTTGGATATCTCATCGACAATGATCTATCCCTATATCTTCGATATTTCTCATTGAAAAAAATTGAGTGAGTCAAATCTCATTTGCTTTTCAGTTAGCGAAATTATGAAGTATCACCTACCTTGGTGATAATCTCGTTGCCATACCAGCAATATAAGAACTGCTCAGAAAGCATGCAGAATACTACTGAAATCAGCAATATCAATTTCGTTGCATCTACCTTGAATACCTTGAGAATTAAATATACATATATATATATATATATATATATATATATTCGAGGGACAAAGGCTGAAACTTTTTGTCAGTCTGAAGTGAAAACCTATCATAAGAATTCGGAAATATACGAAATCTCGAAAATCCGAGTATCAGCCTGCTGATACTCGAATCAGCATCCTCATCTCCAGAATCTTATCGTAGGTATTCAGCAGATGATTCAATATACGGTGTGGGACTAGCCAAAAAATCCATATTTTTCCACATTGTATACAAGATCCGACAGAGAATGCAAATTATATATTCTTGTGATCGCATAAGATCACGTATTCAGAAAAAATATCGAGTTTGCAATGGTTGATTGATGTTATTGTATGTAAGTGTGTATGTGAACTCAGTCGTAAGACGAAAGTATTGTAGTTATTTGTATATACTTAAAAATATTCAGATTGCTAGTACGAGTGTTAGTACGATTCGGGAACGAAGTATTTCCCGATACTCCCAATTTTCCTGGAAGAATGAAGAAAAGAAGAAGGAGAAATATATATAAATATCATATCGATATATCAGTATCTCATAGGAATAGATATCTCTAGTGAAGATCCATGAAGCGTCTGATTGAAGTGGAGCATGTATTTCTTCCTCTAGTAATAAAGAAAGTCTTCTTTCTGATCAATGGGGAGAGAGAAGTAATGCCGCCACTTCTACAATTGAAATATTATATATACTGGGTGGCCCAATGAAAACGGAACAAGGCCGATTTGACATAGTTATCGTTCACTTCGAACTCCTCGGAGGAGTGAGCTCCAACCCTCGAATCTCAAATGGGATAATGGGTCAAGTGAAACATCATCGAAATCTCTCACCAACGCTTTCTTGTTATTGGAATTCAATGCAGTAGTTCTCGAGAAAACACGTTTATGAAAATAATCAATCGGCTAGTGATGGAAAGTAACGCTTTTTCCCTTTCATCACTATTTCTCATTTTGTAGTTAGAACGATGTTCATCTGCGGAGTGCTTTATGTGTTTTTCTTTAATTCCTGTCCTATCCAACATTACATAAAGAATCATTTATTTCAATGACAGTTAATTGATCTCTCAGTAACTTAGCATACTTTGTTTCGTTTTCATGCTATGTGAAAGGGAATATATCATCAAAAGTTTCTTGCCAGTTGGAAATTCAGAGCTTCCTCACCGAAATGAGGGAGTAAAAGCCCTCTCCAAGGAATGAATATGAGAATATCTAGATCAACTAAAGTAATCGACTTGTGAAGATTCTTACCTGAGTCAGTTGGAACAGGTGTGAACAGAGTATTATTGCGCCACATAAGAACAAAATAAATATAGTTCCCCGATATATGCTTTCTACAGCATTGGCCAACCTGAAATGAATTCCATTTAGTGGAGCTCTAAAAAGATTAATTTCAATTCCAAATATTTTCAGAAAAACATATTTGTGCTACACACAGAAAAATAGATCTGGCAACATTTGCCATTCACTGCATTTTATTAAATTCATAGCTTTGCGGATGATAGTACACTTCATTCCGCCTTTTCCTCTAGAGCCCCTATATCATCCAATGAGGCCAGAGGTGCAAGGCGAAGACAGGTTGATGCTTTAAATGAGGATCTGACAAGAATTCTGAAATGGGGATCTGAGAATCTAGTACAGTTCAATGCAAAAAAAAACTCAAGCTTGTATGTTCACCAAGAAGGCTGATCACACAATGCCCAATTTGATTATGTCGGGTACCACTGTTCCTATGAGGTCGTCAATATCCATGCTGGGTGTCACCACCAACAGTGCTCTCTCATGGGACGATCATGTGAGGTCCATTGCGAAGACTGCTTCACAAAAACTCGGTTTTCTTTTCCGTGCGAAGAGATACTTCACATCCCAGCAACTGCTCATGATCTACAAAGCACAAATTCGACCTGTCCTGGAGTACTGCTCACATGTTTGGAGCTCAGCCCCCAAACATACGCTTAAGCTCTTGGATTCAATTCAGAAGAGAGCTATTCGCCTAGTCGATGACACAACACGCACCAAATCATTGACCTCTCTAGATCATCGTAGAAAGGTCGGCGATCTTTGCCTTTTTTATAGGTATTTTCACGGTCGGTGCTCAACGGAAATATCATCTATTATGCCACCACGCGCGATTCCTAGTAGACAAACCAGACGAGCTCAAGCTGGTCACCCCTACACTGTCAGGCTCGAGACCTGTCGAACATCGCTATACCAAGCATCATTCATCAATAGAACGGCAAAGTTGTGGAATTCTTTGCCTAGTGAAGTCTTTCCTGATGCTTATAACCTCCAAACTTTCAAGAAAAATTCCAACACCTTCCTACTCTCCCAAAATTCCACCGCTGGCTAACACGATGTTCCTCGAACATCGTAGGTTTCCCTTTCGTGTTGTCCACAGATAAAAAAAAAAAAATCGAATACATCATTTCGAAGGTATTCAAGGATTTCCATACAAGTTTTCAAAACTGCTCGCTTGCAGATCTCAGGAAATATCCGTGAAATTCGTTGTTATTCTTTTGTTATAATTCTTCTCATGGTGTTCTATTCAAAATACTAAACTTGTGCAAACGCAGGGTGTATGTATGATAGCTAATACACTGAAATTCTAAAAAAAACCTCAGAATGAGGCCTGCTATTATATTAATATTGATAGAGAGTATTCTCGGAATTCCTTTTTTTCTGTGTCTTGAGATAAACTTAGAGATACAGCTGGATTCGCTCAAGAGTACGAATGAATTTACTGTTGCACAAAGATGAGGTTTTCAGAAAAAATATCGATATTATTGATAAGCTGTCTACCTTTTTAGTTTTGAGGTTATCGTTGAAGAGAGGCTTCGACTTTTCGAAGATTTAACCGTAGAATGTTCTTCGACCCATCAAATTATTGTTACCTTGAGACTAGGTGCAAATAAAACATATCAAACGAGCATACCTCGAGTGAATTACGGTCCAAATTATATGAAGCGCTTCCGGGATGAGTCTCTGAATACACTCTAAATAAAGTATGAAGAATCGAAATAATGCTCCCATCATCTGCAGCTGCGACGAAATATAAGAAAAATTTTTGTAATTATAATGAAATTGACCGTCGCTAGATGATTGGTGAGGGGTGTAGGATATAAACGGAACGGAATTAATTTCTAATCAACAATAATTGTGAAATCGGTATTGAATCAGCTACACTGTTATTTATTCAGAGAATAACTATTCAATATCTCATGTGTCTAATTCATTCTAGTCATTGGATATTTTGTTATCAATTTCGAACTCGTGCGATTTTTTTTGGGTAGTTTGGCATATATGTGCCATATAGTTTCGAAGATTACTTCCAATTGGGATTTTGGATAGTGCTAAAATTTAAGTTCCAAAAAAATGGATGTGAGTTAGTTAACTCTCAGAATAAATGATGCTGTTAGATTACTTTTTTCACATGGAAACACCATTACAAAGGTAATTTCAGTAGGATATTCGATAGGTATACGTGTATACCCCACGTTGTGTGATATTGTGCTGTGTTGGGTTCTGCAAGAGGTGAAATTATTTATTGTTCTTCTCGAAAATGAATAGAACCGACTCCTCAATCAATTCGGAGTTTGATAAATGATGAGTGGATATGATTTGTATGTGTTCTTGAAACCCATGGGCAAAAGTGTTTCATTAGTTGTTAACGAATATAATACACAAATTTGAGTAGATATCTCATAAAACTAGAGGAGAATATACTCAGACAAATGGAAGAAGAAATGGTGGAAAACTATATCGATAGATGGAATTTAGATGGGGATGACTGTATCCAAATTCACGAAGTAGGAATGCACAGAATATATCACTTGAATTGGAAATTTGCATTTTCACACATTGAACAAGGCATGAAGGAACAGACACAAAATGCACTATCCATAATTGAAAAGAGGTATCAATAGTCAAGATGGTATGGTAGAAAAATCAATAGGCTTCATTTTATTTGTAACACCAAACAAGTCAACTTCGACTTGTTCAACATACCTCCCTATACAACTGTAATGCCTTATACACACAATCAATTTCTCTATCATGACTTGGGAGAATATTTCAGTATCTTCCTCTGGCTCAATATTATCCTCAGAACTGTTCAAACATAATACACCACCATGTACGTGGTATTTTTCCATGGAATTCAAAACATCGCACAGGAAATCGCTTTGGAGTCCGATTTGCATTAGTAAACCAAAGATAAACATATCCGTATTGACAGTTAGCAGCGAGTTCCACAATAGCACACAGATATGGAAACAGTAGACCAATTCGTAAAATGGCGACATCTTCCAATCGAAAGTGAACCAACCACGAATCACCATGGCTTTTCCTTCAACAATGAACGGTATCAAAGCAAAGCCAGCTGTGATTTGAAAAGCCATAAAGATGAAGAAAAAACAACATCGCCTGTGGAAAGATCTGGTAGCTGCACTGAGTTCGAGATGTTTCTTGCATTTGGGTTTCATCAGCGGTGCGTCTAACTGTACCATGATAATCTTGATTAAGTCCAAATTGCGGTATAACGTTACCACCTTCAGAAAGGTGATGAGAAATGTGCCACCCAAGTATGAGATCTCGGTGAATTCGTTCAGGTCGTCAAACACCATCGATAAATACATAATCTGAGATAATATGCAGAGAAGCCATATAAGAGTGCAGAATGAGGTGTATACATTATACAAACTGTAATACATCCCGCTAAGATTTGGTTTCCAATACCCGAGCATATTGAAAAATTTTATGTGGAACGAAACGAAATCAATGTAAGATTGTTGCTCCATTTCAAGTCTTGAGATTGAGTCGAACTGAATAGTGGCGGGCTTGCTCACTATATAGGTATAGTCTGACATCTTATTAATTCAGATCACTCGGCTGCTAGGTATACAAGGTGATGCAACATAAACATGGAAGGAGAAAATACCAACTTTATCTGCACGATGGGGCATCAGAAGAAAATTCGCGAAAGAAATCGAATTATATCACTACTGATACAGTGTGTGACAAGCGGTTGAACCACATTGATATCCTGGACCTGATGAATGATATTCATACATAATTTCACGAACTGAAGAAAAACACAATTTTGCGCCCGATCACCACATGGCAATCCTGAACAAAAACAAACAAAAGTCAGGGGTGGTTTCTGGTTTCTCGGGGGTTGTTTGCCAGGGGGTGGATTTCGCTATGCTGCATGAACGAGCTTATTATGGTCTCCTACGACACGTTGTTTCTCTAATTTTCTTTTCTGTAAATAACTGAAATATCTGCTGGCCTAAAAGCTCTGGTACACCCGGTATATATATATATATATAATATGATGAGATATTTCTCCGCCTTGTAAACCTTGTAATTCGAAAACAGAAGTTTCATTTTCTGTACCTATCAAACTTCGTTAGGTGTTATTGAAACAACAGGTGAGTGTATTCATATTTTTATTCATTGTTGAATATTTGATTTCGAGGTTCTCGGAGGTATATTTGTCATCGAATCATAGATCAAGGGTTATTTCATTTCATTATCGATTATACAAGATATGAGAAAATATACTCATGACTGATTAGGGTTCGATATCCGTTCCTGTGTGTCCTGTAGAATAGTAAAATAGGAGTAGGATGATAACAGTAAAATCTGAAAGAAGATTGCAATCACTCTAAACATCACTTACCGCTACAAATATACTGGTAAACATAATGAATTGTCATGCACATTTTATTTCAATTGGATTGACCGTTTTTTTCGAAGAAATTAGAAGTTTTTTCTAAGTAAACATCTCAAGAAAGTATAAAGCATCTCAAGGGTATTTTTAATTATTTTTTATTTGTGCTGTTGCGCCTGCCGTTGTGCCGGGAGAAGAAGTTGAGCATTCAGAGAACTATTCCAAAAGTCTCAGGAATTTTTCAACATCATTCATTATAGTCAGAAATATGTTTTCTCAGTTATATTGAAGAAAGTGAATTTACGAAATATCAATTATATATTTTCTTATCGTTATTTCCACACATTTTGAAAGCTTGTTCCATTCTGGGCACACCCATGTATCGGGCATGATGGTTTGAATGTGTTTCGACCTAGTTTTAGACAATTTTTTTTTCAAAATTCTGAATCAAAAATATCACAATTCTACTAGTTTTGAAGGAAAATGAGTCGGCACAACTATTTCTGGTCTTGTCAACGATCTGTGCCGACGATGTGTGTGTTCATCCAGGAGAGTGTTTTTCATCAAGGGCAAGCGATTCCTATTGTTGAGAACCTTCTACCTTCTAAGATATTGTGATTTTTTCAGTTTCAATATGTCCACTGCCCTCCTACGGCTATGCAAAATATTTCGATAGGTAATGAGGGTGTATCCCTCAAGGGTGATCAATTTCTAATGTTGAGTATCTTGAATATACTCGTTCGAAGTAGTTATGATCTTTTTTTCGAATTTCTTCCATTCGCCACCGTTCTACGGTGTGGCAAAACATTTTGATAGGTAGTGAGGGTGTATTTCATCAAGGGCAGTTGATTCCTGATTTTCAGAAGACTAAACATCTTCATTTTAAGAAGTTCTTTAATATTTTTGAATTTCTTTCCTTTCACCACCCTCCTACGGCCTGGCATATTTCATCAAGAGCAATCGATTCCTGATGTTCAGGTTTATTTTCATCTCCTTTTGTAGAAGTAATGAGTTATTTCATGTATATTCGTGGGTATGGCTAATTGCACACCCACTACATTCTTTCATTGAAATGATCGAAATTCTGAATTAAACATGTATATTTACACACATTTGGCATGATTTTAAAAATCAACAATATGAAGTGATGTTAAAATATTACAAAGCAATTTTGAGAGAAAGGAATTAATTTTATACGTTATAACAATAAAATAGAGGTAACAATTTCACATTTAGAAAAATCTGAGGGAAAAAATAAATATGTTGACAGTAGCGCTGTGAACCTTAAAAAGTAAAGTACAAAAATAAATAGTCATTTAATTGTTTATAATTTCGGGATCAAGATATATGAAAGAAAAAATAGATTATCGAAGTTTGTTCATTTTGATATGCAAAAGTAGCCACTGAAAAATTGCATCAAATATAATTCATCTTGAAAAATTATCTAACTGCTGTATGAAATGCGAGGACAATGAGGAATAATCCTTCATAAAAAAATATTACCCTGGATAAAGATTCTTCATCTGGCTGGTCAATTCACGTTCTTTATAATCAGTATTCAGAAAAATAAACCAATATTATCACTGAAGATGGCACAATGTCAATATTATTAAAAGCATAAAACATTTTACAGGTTCCTTTCCCAAAACATCAAAATACTTATACCACTGTGTGATACTTTGATTAGATGAATCATCAATATCATATCAAGAACAAATAGCACCTTCTCAATATGTCTAAAGAAACGGATTGTACCTGACAAAAATAATTGAAACAATGTCTGATTAGCAAGTCATATGAGTAGCAAAAAAAAGGTGTATAGTATCATAGAAGTACAAGTGGTCTAATTGTTATAATTGACATTTTTCGTTCTTAGTGTGTTTTAGAGCCTCAAACAGGATGTGAAAAAGGAGTTGTTACTTGATAGCTATGTCATCAATATAAAAAGGCGAAATCAATTATAAACTCCACATCTGTAATACATGATCTGATGATATTTTTTGTAACAAATTGAAATCAATACAATGAATCAGTGATAGAAAAAACATATTATGGCATTTTTTTGATTGTTTGTTCTGAGAGAAATACATATTTTTGTTCTGTCACTCATACTGTATGTCATAATAATACTGATGGACAGAATTGCTCTCTGCATTAGTTGGTCAACCAGCTCACATATCTATTGGTAATATATCAGGTATCAAATAATTACACAACTGTTCCTCTGTAGCAATGAAAGTAACTTTACTAGTAGTATTCTCATCCAACCTGAAAAAAATATATTCATTATTTGAACACTTTCTTCATTCAATTTGTCCAATTTTTCAATAGAAATAGTCAAAGATGCACATGTAAGTAGAGTACAGAATATACATAGAAAACAGAGAGATAATGTGACATAATGAGATACATAGCTAGAGCTCTTTTGAACATTTTTGGAAAAGATACTCTCCCACTGAACAATGACGTTTTCTTTATAACAGCAGTTTCAAGGATATTTTTACAGGAGTGAGATATTATATTGTTCAATTTCATTAGGTGATATGTTATAGAATGTGAGTATTGAGTAGAGAATATTGGGTAAGTCTCTAGCTATATTCATCCTACTCTACAATCATATATTCATATCAAAACAAGTCCAATGCAGGAACTATTAGTATCAAATTTATGTTTATTATCAAACACACATTTGTTCTCTACACATCCCTATCAACTCACCATCCTTTAATCACTGACCAACAGCTAGAGAACAGAGTAGAAGAGTTGATTATCAAACAGGTACCCAACCTTTCTGGATAGTGACGACTGAGCAACCAAATCAAATTTTTCACAAACTGGTAGTCCATGCAGCTGATCCCAAAGTCCTTCAGATCAAACACTATACAGAGATTGTCAACCACTTCCTCAAAACATTTCTTGCAGGCTTCTTCCTGAAAAATTGAAAAAAAAAATAGTATAGGAACTGGATGCCTGTCAGAATGACTTCCTAGAGTTCTAGCATACATACCAAACAGAATACAATGAATTTGGTCAATTCCTCTATATCTCTGTTAGAAGCATTATGGTATTTTGCAGGTATGTAAATAACTGGCCTGCCAAACATATCCCGATGTTTCAGAACTCTAGCTTTGTTGGCTTCCAAATTAATTTTCACCTCAGGTGACTCTGGAGATAACTTTTCAACACCATACTCTGCTCTCCACTTGTTTGTTTTGAGAATTGCCTATGGAAAAAGTACTGTGGAAATTACCAGTGTGACAATATGCAGGGAACTTATTTCATCTGTTTCTTTGAGAAATTTGAAGATAATGACCTTAAATGCATCATCAACACTTTTGAAGGCTCTCAAGTATCGTTTCAATGAAAACTCATTGTGATATTGACTTGGGTCAGCATCAGCAATCATTTTCATACGTTTTTTCAGTTCCTGAAGATCACCATCATCCACTGGTTTCAATTGAATTTCAGACATTTTCACCTCTGCTTTGTGAACCAATTTGCTCAAACAGCACAAAAGCCAAAATTGCTGACAACTCTTCTCTTATCTAATCTCGTTACCGAATCATACCAGTTGATTAATTTATCGGTCTTGATAGTTGAAACTCCACCAAAGTGAAACGATTACGAATCTGGTATTCTGCTGCTCTGTGATGAAACCACTCTTGTTTTGTTCATTAATGTGTTAGATTGGGACCAAGGTTTCGACGATGAGATCAACCAAATAGCAAACGATCGCGGGATGAATTCGATTTGAGGTTTGATACAAAATGTTAATGAAGGTTGCCGATTTCCTCAATTCCCAATGATTAATATTAATGAAAATATGAAAGTGATGAAATTTTATCTTAGTTCATGGAACACTCATCAATGACATTTCAATAAAGTTGAGGTTAGGTTGAGATACATCATACGTCAGTATCATAAATACTCGCAGCAAGGTGGATATAGGATGGTGAAATAACTCGTCAAGAAACCTTATCCCCTTACGCTCAAGTATAGATGACGATAAAATCGTCGATCCTGTGAAGTGAAATCGACTACTGATAATGTGATAACGACAGATATCTGACATATGTCTGACAGTTTCATTCTCGCATTCGTGATGAATTTCAACACGAATTTTTCTTTTTCCAAGAAATCCTTCTAGATCGGCAGAGGTGATGCCATATGTAGTTCGATCTTGGGCAGCTTCAGTGAGGTATCAAAATTCAACATAATCGAGTAGGCAGCAGTTGACTGGCAGATCTTAGAGCGATAAAAGATATTTATTGCTCTGAGGGGTAGATAAAGAGAGTCTATTGCACCACACTACGTGAAGTATGTAGGTCAGAGAGTGTATATATGAGTTAGGTTCACGTCAATGCGTATTTCGGGGTGTGGGGAAAAAGAGTGCCACTGCTACCAAAACATGAAACAAATATCGAAATTATATGTTATATATTACGTTTATTAGAAGCCAGTTATAATTATCAGTGTTGACTTTTTGATAAAAATGCTTCGGAATCAATATAGCATGGAATATATAAATATAGAATGGTCACAGTACTACATTGATGCGCAGAATGAATTCTATATCTACTAATGTCCTGAGAATAGCTCCATAAAAAGTCAAAGGATAAGTTTTTGTCGACATCCAAAGGATTGGAAACCGAGTGTAAGCAATTATTCTATGCCAAAACCTCATTCTCTAAAACGTGTTCTGATCATACTTGGTATATTTATGTGAATGTAAGCGACATCTATGAGAAGTTATAGTGAGTTAAGAGCTAACATCTGTATTTCTTAGAGTGCGCTGTTGTTGATGTAAGATGTCATGTCAAGGAATATTCTAGCACAGAAGAGGGTTCTCCTCTTTGATTCTAGATCATTCTTGTTTTTGTGTTCTGTGAAACTGATGTAGTAGTATGGTAGTAGTTTGGAGAATTGTAAGTTCAGTTGTTTAAAAGGCCGGTTAGGAACGAAAAATGGAACGTGATGGGAATCACATTTTTTTGTGAATGTATTTTTATGAGTGGAAATACAAAGAGTTCGACTTGAATGTATATTATTCCAACAATATATATATATATATATATATATATATATATATATATATATATATATCATATATATATCATATCTATTCTTTGATTTTGGTCTTAATGATGATAATGATGATAGAAAATGTGACGACTTGTATAGAAAAGATATTTCGAAACCAAGGTGCGAATTAATCGATTTCTTTTATCAAAAGACTAACATCATTTTTAATATAGCTGTTGCAAACAAAAAAAAGTTGTGGTAACGAGTCATGGATCGGCAAGTCAACATGATATTATTGGGCAGAATCTCGATCTAAAGAGTGATAATGAGTATACTCTGCACGAATGCTATTTGATTCAATACCACGGCTAATAAGGTTTGTCGCAACGCACGGAAAAGTAGGTCTATGGCGTGGCTCATAGACTATGAAGACTCGATATAGAAAGTATGTGCCTATGGATGACATAATTGTTTTCATTTTCGAGAGCTTTGATGCGACAACCATTGTTCCTATGAACCGTGATTCAATACTGTGAAGACTCTAAACTCTAAAGTATACAGAAATGTGTTAACAACTACCTTATATCTGGTATAGCCAGAGATATAATGTAACGACTCTCCAATTTTTTCTTCCCAAAATATGTAGACCTGTCAAACAACCAACTAGGCCGCTGCGCTCGATATTGATGAATCAACAAAATTCAATGGTTCATGATTGATTCTACCTCCAAAAAGAGTAACGACGTGCTAGAGTATTCTATGAATCTTGGACAGAATGTTTTGTGATCCTGCCATGGCCATAGAAATTATAATGACACAGAAACAAAGGTATTCTGTGGCTATAATTGAAATGTAAATATTTCGTTCCTGTTCGATTGTCATGTGTCATACCATTGCTTATCCATTGGAAGGTTGAAGGGTTAGGGTTAAGTTCTGGCTTTTCTCTTTTAGAGTTTTTCTCTATATTTTTCTTCTAGTATTAATTGAATTAATTGTGAGCTTCAAGTACAAGGAAAAGTACCATGGATTTCCAGAACAGACCCGGTGGCAAAACCGGGGGCGGAGGAGTTGCCTCTTGGTCCGAAACAAATCGGGATCGAAGAGAAAGACTCCGCCAGCTCGCTCTCGAGACAATCGATTTGCAAAAGGATCCCTATTTCATGAAAAACCACCTCGGATCTTACGAGTGCAAACTGTGTTTGACTTTGCACAACAACGAGGGTAGCTACCTTGCCCATACCCAAGGAAAAAAGCACCAGGCTAACCTAGCCAGGAGAGCTGCAAAGGAAGCTAAAGATTCGCCTTCTCTTTTGCAACCTGAGAAGCCTAGGGTTGAACCCAAGAAGTTTGTCAAGATTGGTAGACCTGGATATCGAGTTACTAAGCAGAGGGATCCAGAGAATGGACAACAGAGTCTTCTTTTCCAGATTGATTATCCTGGTAGGTTGATGATACTAAGATAAAGTAAATTAGATATTCAGTAGATTTTCCAACCAATGCAGTGATGAAAAATAATATTTTTGAGTCATAAACATCAAATTGGTAGATCTGATTTGGAAATTACTGAAAAGATGACTACTACTATAACTACTACTACTACTACTACCAATTGATTATGTACTATACTGAATCTAGTATACAGCCTGTGTATGACTCATTAAGTTAGATTTGTGTTGTTATAGGTAACTGCATTGGTATTGTATCAAATATTGTTTAAAACCTTGATAGCTTCCAGGATGTTCAGAAAATTTCAAGTGGTTGTGCATTTGGATTTTCTATCTTTCAAATAAATTCATTCATTCATGGAAATTCATCTTGTTGAATGACCATGCCTATTTCATCAGTTCTCATTGTATTTTGTTAGTGTCATATACATCCAACGTATTTCCATCCATGTCATGCCATCTGTAATTCATTCATTAACTTTTTTTTTCTCAGCAATGTACTTTCTACAAGAAACTTTCTAGTATCTGTAGATTTTCATACATTTTTTCCAGAAATAAATGATGTGGTTTTGCCGCGCCACCGCTTCATGTCCGCCTACGAGCAGAAAATCGAGCCGCCAGACCGTAAGTTCCAGTACTTGCTATTCGCCGCAGAGCCATACGAGACCATAGCCTTCAAGGTGCCCAGCAGGGAGGTTGAGAAGACTGACAGCAAGTTCTGGACGCAATGGAACAAGGACACAAAGCAGTTCTTCCTGCAGTTCGCGTTCAAGCTGGAGAACAAGCGGACTGCCAACACTGTCGTGCAGCGCCACCAGAACGTCGTCGGGGGCGTGCCGCCGCCGCCCATGCTGCCGGTTCCCCCGCCGCCCAGGCCGCCCATGTTTAATCCCATTCCGCCGCCGCCGCCCATGATGCGGGCGGTGATGCCTGTACCACCGCCTCATCACCATTGATCGAAGAGATGTTGAGTGGTTTGCTGAACACTGGACGGCCTCTTATTTTTCAGAAGGGCAGGATACTTCTCTTCTGAGGTCTAACAGACTTTTATCTACTTCATTGAGTTGAAACAAAATCAACCTACAGGATCTGTTAATAGTATAGATCAGTAAGATAAAATAGAATAAAATGAATTGATCAGTGTCAACATATTTCATTCAACAATGCACAAAAAATATTGTTAGAAAACTTGATAAATGAATTCTGATGAAATTATCCCCCAAGAAATCACAATGATCAATGGAAAGAGCTCAGTGATTTCTGAATGACCCATTCCCAAGGAAACTGAAAATGCACAGATATAAAAAAAAAACAATTATATTCAAGAAGATCCAGATGATTAAAGAAAAATGCAATCAGT